>CAWUFW010002026.1:0-1223858 GCA_963921515.1 Calotriton arnoldi
TTGAAAATGCCACTTGTAGAAAGTGAAAGACACACAATTGATGGACGGAATGCAGAACAAATCAAAACATTCACCCCAGTCAAGAGATCTGGGTTAAATCCATCATTCTTTTGCTCATTCTTTTGCTCACCATGCCACTCCAATTTAGACCTGGCCATATGCAAATCAGTCTTGACCCTGTGCCTCATGGGAACAGTGCAGCCCGAACTGCCAAGCCAGGTCCTCCCTGGTCTGCAAACAAGCATCCTAGGACCGGTTTCGGGGTTTCACCCCTCATCAGCCAGGATAGCTTGAATCCCGTGGCACAGTGAGCCCGAGACCCATGTCTGGGCATGGCCAGCGCACTTAGGGCAAGGAAGCAAAAGACACACAATTGTGTTTGACTTGTAGAAAGTAGGCATTTTCTTGTTTAACCATCCTGTGTGCCTCTGGCTCTTTCTTTATTCACCTATTAATTTTGGAGTGACAGGAGCTGGGGATGTGTATTCACTCTAGAAAATCGCAAGGGGGGGTTTGAGCTGTGTCCTGCGTTTCCTGGGTGACTCATAGTCAAGCTGAATAGTCCTTTATGCATTTAGAATGGTGGGAGGAGTTTTCACTAGCCCTTGAATATGCTCTGTCTGCTTTGCACAATGCTGTCTCCACCTCCTGTAGTGAAGCTGGACTAGAGAGGACAAAACTGTTTTTTTCTGAGCTCCGAGACTATCTGCCTAAAACGTCAAAGGGAAAAGTAGTATAAATATTGGGACCCTGAACTGTAGAACTCTTTTGGACTAAGGAACCTGCCAAGAAGAAGAGCTGGAGAAGCTGTCAGGAGGAACTACGACTTTGCTGTGTGCTTTTCTGTGTTGGCGTGCACTGGCTGCTTCTGTCTTGGGCGGTGAAAGGACTGGAATGGACTTTCTGTAACTTATTTTCCTGAGTTTCTCCAAGGGCTTGAGGTAGAGCTTTCCCCCTGTTCAAGAAGTCTCAGGAACAGCAACGACTTCAAGATCATCTGCTACCAGCAGTAGGAACTGTGTGTTTGTGCTGCAATAGAAGAAAAAGAAACCTGACGCTGCCAATGACGCCGCTGCAGGCCCAGTGACCTGTTTGCACCACAGAGAGCACCGCCCCACTTCGCACCGTAACTCTGGCCTCACTGGCGACGCCTCCTGATGTCCCCATCTAGCCGCTGCTTGCACCGTGACCTGAGGGCACCCCACTTCGCTCCACCGCGCTTCACATCACTGCCCTGGTATCCCTAACGCCGTCACTCCACGCCGACATTGACGCTGCTGCCTGCACCGTGGCCTGGGGGCACTGCTCATAAGTTACTTCATGCACAGCTCCATCCCACAGGGCGGCTTTGGTTCACCAACGCCATCAACTCCAGATCATCTAACAACAACAGCCCTTCAGCAATGACGCCACTGCTGCTTCACACCGTGACCTGCCAGCACTGCGACGAGCACCTACCCCATTTCGCTACGTAGCCCTGGTCTCACCGATGCCGCTGGACGACATCACCGAGCCACTGCCTGCACCACAACCTGAGTGCACCGCATGCCGCACCACTCCACTTCACACCACAGCCCCGACGCCTGCCAGTGCCGGCGCTGCTAACCTCAACCTCACGGAGTTTGACCTGCAACGCATGTGACTTCAAGGGCCCGATGACTCCTGCACCGACCGCCTGAACAAAAGCTGATGACACCACCTCTTCGGAGCTCATTGCAAGGTCCACGATGCCCTGCATTTCCAAGGTACTGTTTGCAGGTCTTCCCGATACCGTAGCTGGCCCGCGACACCGCGGTTGGCCTGAACTGTTGGATTTGTTTGTTCACGACGCCGTGATAGCCCCAGATGGAGCTATCGATTTCAAGGAACTGTATTTTAAGCCTATTTTTGCAACATTCGGTTTTTGATTACTGTATGTTGGATTTTTATCGTTTTGGTCTTGTTTTATACAGATAAATATTGGCTATTTTTTTAAAACTGGTGTGGTGTTCTATTGTAGTGTTTTCACTGTATTACTGTGAGTTATATGCAAATGCTTTACACAGTGCCTCTGAGATAAGCATGACTGCTTGTGCCAAGCTACCAAGGGGATAACCCGGGTTATTTTAGAAGTGCAATCCCCTTATCCTGACTAGAAGAAAGGGTCCCTACTTGGACAAGGTGCATACCTCTGCCAACCAGAGACCCCCATTTCTAACAGCTTCTCACACTGGCGACGATGGCTGGGATTGAGTAGAACTACAAAGAAGGTCTCAACAGTTTAAGTTACCTGGTTTGTTGATTATCATGACTTCGCTGAACAACGCATGGTAGGAATTACATTTTCTACTATCATTTTCTGACTGAGAAGGCGCTGGGTAAAAAATCACTTGGAACTGTCAAAGCTATTTTGAGGAGTTTGTGGGCCCAAATGAAGCTTGAAGACATTGATGCTGACATAGAATCAAAGTTAAAGTTGATTTGTTTCAAGGTTCCCATATTTCAGACAATTTTCTCTCCTAAGAATGTGCATTGTAAAACTATATCTTTGAAACCACCTGAGACAGCTAGAGCGACATTAGAAAACAGGCAGCAAAAGTCTGGAAACTCTTTGGGCACATTCGTCAGAGCGCTTCAGTATTTGTGATTGTGACACGAGGTGAGAGTCCTCAAGGCAGCAGAGAATTGTGCCTTTCTAAATGTTTCCCACAATAAATTCACATTAGAGTGAGCTGCTGCTAATAGCATTTCCTAATGTTGCAGCATTATGGGAAGCATGAGGAAAAAAATGCCTCTGTGGAATGTTAATGTCATCATTAACAGCTGTCTTCTGCCTCTCTGCTCTCGACAATTCGTGGAGTGTTTTCACTCTGGGTTTAATTGCAGCTTTTCCCTGTGATAATTATAGCCATTGTTGTAGGAACGGCATTTTGGAGTTTTCTACAGAAGAAGTCTGAGCGCTGATGTGTCACATTTCTTTAAATTTCATGTGGAGAAGAGCTCGGGCGTGGCCCCATCACGCTGAAAATTAAAAGTGCCTGGTAATCTGAACTTGCATTTAAGCAGTGCTGTTTTCTTTTAGCAGGTGCTTCCCTGACATAACTTTCACTGGGAATAGTGCAGAGTGTTCAGTCGGTTTGCAGAAACGCACTTTCTCCATTAAAGATTGTTCAAAAGCTACTCATGTTTGGAGCTCTCCTGCTGTGCTGTGTCCTTTGTTGCTGAGATACTCTCTCTATAACACATAAAGGGAGAGAAGTTAGAAAGAGGACAATTGTTAAAAGAGGGAAAGTGCCTGTAGTGTAGAAGAAGAACCAATTCCACGTAGGCGTGAAGTAATTTATTGGGTGTAGTAAGAGCACAGCTTCCTCTATACATATGGGCCCAGGGCCTTTCCCCAACTGACATACAGTCAAATCACAACGCATAACAATTCTAAAAGAGAATCTATGCTTAACCAATAGAGAGACCATGACTTAATACAATACTAAGGAATCAATCTAACAATAGAAATAGAAGCTGCCACACATATTTTTCTTTTCCTTTTTTTTTAAAGAAGCAAGAACAAGAAGAGAAAGAAAGACAGAAACACAAGATAGAACCAAAGAAAAGAAACAAAAAAACAAGGAAAAAATAAAATGAAATTATTTTCCATAGCAACAAATGAGTTAACAACTGTTGCATGTGCAGTAAAGAGAATTCTGTATACATAATTGAGAATTTACATAGGATGTAACTAACTCAATCCAAATATTTTCTGGGTAATCTGCACACTCTAGTGCTTCTTCTTAGTGCAGATTTTTTAGCATATTTCATAATATGCCTGTTACTACTGTGACTTTCAGTTCCAGAATACAATACAATCAGATCAGATCTTCCCATTTTAGCTACTCTCCCCATGTTCCACCATTGACCATCAGAAACACTTATAGCATTACCTCTAATGTCAATAATGCTGACTGGATCTCTAAACTTTGCAAATCCCTTCTTGAGCAGAATAGACTCTTTGATATGTACCAGGTCACCAATAGCAAACTTAACTATCCTGTTGGAAGGTCTTTTATGGATTTTGCTTCTCTGAAATCTCGCAATACTGAAATCATAACTCATTTGTTTAGCTTTTCCACACACCTCATTGACATCACAACTCTGGTCTTTTATTACCATCTTTCAAAATGGACACAAAGAAGAAGTGACTTTTCTTACCCTCATAAGTTCAAATGGAACTTTTCCCGTGACCGAATGAGGAGTAGATCTGTAAGCCCACACCAGATCTCTGACAGCCACTTCACAATCCTGTCTAGATTTTATGGAACTTTGCACACACTCCACTAACACCCTATTAAATCTCTCTACTTTGCCTTTAGCTTGCAGGTGATAGAGTGGAGTGCATAGATGTTTAATACTACAGAGTTAAAAAAGTTCTACATGGTGGAAGAGGTAAATTGTACATCATTGTCGGTCAAAATTTCCTCAGACACACCCTCTCTGGTAAATACCTCATTGAAATATCGTAGAACAGACTTAGTATAAGGCTCAGCCGCTCCATGTACTTCCACACACCTGGAGAGGAGATCGATCATCACCACAAAATATTTCATATTGTGCAGTAACACATGAAACGGTCCCAAAAAATCAACAGCAATTCTTTGCCAAGCCTTTTAAGGAGACAGAACAGGATTCATGTCAGGAACGGCAGTGATCAAAGGTTTGTCGCTACAGTAACATTTTACACATGTCCTCACCAAACTCTCGACTTCTCCATCAATGCCAGGCTACTAGAAATCATTCCTCACTCTACATTTGGTAGTGGTCATTCCTAAATGGCCAGCATGAGCTGTTTCCAAAATCCTCTTACGAAACACTTCCGGAGGTACCAATCTCTCCCCTCTCACTAACAATCCTCCTTCTAAAGACAACTCGTTGGTCACTTTACTACAATGTTGTAAAGGGAATTCCAGACTTTTTTCTTTCGGTCAACCTGTTTTCACCAAATGAATCAACTGATTTAGAATGGGATCAATCTCCAATTTATAACATCAAGGGGCCAATTCCGATTCGGGCCGGAAAACTCTCCGATTGAGCCGGACCCGGAGAGATTTCCGACCGAATCGGACTCTGGCAGTCCGACCGAACGAGTACAATGCGCACGCATGCACTCGGACTCGAGTCAGTCGGACTCCCATTGAAGTCAATGGGAGCCGGTCGTACAACGCGTACGCAGGCTCCCATTGACTCAATGGGTGCGAGGCGAACAAGGGCCCCCCCTACAGCGGGTACGCGTTGATGCGCATTGCGCCGTACATGCACAGGTAGGGGGGACCCATGGGTCCCCCCTGTGTGCGACTCGCGCGGCTACGCGTACAGGGGGGTCCGACACGGACCCCCAAAGTCCGGCTCCGACAGATCTTTCGAGCCGGACGGCGCGAGTCGGTCGGACTGCTCGCGGCGCGCATCGTACTTGCCCGGCCGGGGAACGACTCCATTGCGCGGTGCAAGTTGTGTCCATGCGAGTCGGTCGGAGCGTGTTGAACCCGCGTACGAGTCGGTCGGCGATTTCACGGGCGCTCGCATCGTACTCGCTCGCCCGGATGCACGTACGAATCGGTCGGGAAACAGGGCTCCGAATCGGATCCGGTTAAGCCGAATCCGATTCAGTGCCCTACCGGCCGAGATCGGAATCGGCCCCTTAGTAGTTAACCTGGACAATCTTGCTGTGGATTTTCTTTCCTGATAAAATCTCCACCAATGGTCTGTTTTTAAGCAAAACTTCATGCCCTAAAGATAGGATTTGAATTTCTCTACCCCACAGACACATGCCAGCACCTCTTTTTCTATTACAGAATATCGTGTTTCCACCTCTTTCATTTTCCTGGATGCAAAACCTACCGTAACCTCCTTGTCACTATCCAGTTGAGACAAAACGGCACCCATGCCATAGGCGCTTGCATCTACAGTGACAAATGTCTCTCTACCTTCTATATACGGTTGCAAAAATGGAGCTGCTACTATACATCATTTGATAATTTCAAATCATTGCTGACAATTGGCAGATCACTCAAAGTTATAATTCTTTTTAAGAAGAGACCTAAATCATTCAGTCATTGCAGCTAAATCTTTAATAAACTTGGAGTAAAACTCACAAAGACTAAAATGATATCAGTTGTTCTTTATCAGTAGGATGTGGAGCTTTGATAATACCATCAACTACACTTGGTTTGGGTTTGACACCATTTGATGTTAACGCATGTCCTAAGTACTCTATTTTATTCACTTCAAAAATAAATTTGTCTTCACTCATAGTAACTCAATTGAATTCTAAGATTGACAAAACTTTTTCTACACACACACATTGTGTTTCTCTTTGGTTTCTTCAAAAATTAAAATATTGTCTTGAAATACGACAACATTGAACACATCAGCAAACATCCAGGTCATAACTTTCTGAAATGCAGAATTGGCTGAGGCCAGTTCAAATGGCATGCAACAAAGCTGGAATGTACCATCAGGTGTGGCGAACGCCGTGAGATGGCGAATCTGTTCATCCAGCTCAACTTGATGATATGCAGCTCGAAGATCCAGTTTCAAAAACCACTTGGACTGACCTACAGCGTAAATAAGATCATTGATGCGTGGTAATGGAAAATTCTCAACCCATATTGCATTGTTGACTGACCTCAAAACAATGCATAACCTTAATTCTCTGGATTTCTTTTTTTTGCTAGAACAATTGGAAAAAGTCACAAAGTAGCATCAACAGGTTCTATTATTCCATCAGTTTGCATTTCCTTTAAGATAACAGAGTGCTCTCGTCACACTATGAGGTACATTGTGTAGCTTGTGCTTTATAGTTTCAACCCCCTCTTTGACTTTTATTTTATGCACAAAACCTTTAATCTTGCCAACTTTTTTCTGAAAAACCTCTTTGAATTTGTTTTTCAAGTTATCATCTATTACAGAATTGACCAGTGTTACTGGATCTTTGTGTCCGGATCTGATCAATAAATTGAAATCTGTCTGATCCACCAGCCCAAAACATTAATTCCTTTACGAGCGACATGCATTTTGACCTTGATAGTTTTCGTCTCAAAACATACGTTTACCCAAAAGTAACCAACCAAATCAATTCTGCTGCCCTCAAATGGGGTGGTAATGATGTCAGGTGGCAGAAGCCCTTTGTCTTCCCAACATTCCTTGAATATATCAATAGAAATAATAGTAATTCTGGCTCCAGAATCAACCAATAAATGGATTTCAATGCCATCAATTAAAATAGGAATCTTTGGATCACTGTACTTGTTGCTATACACACTTCCAATTTCTATACAGTCTACATAAAGTACTAATTCATCTACTTTGTTGCATATGTTGCACATGTCATCTTCATAATCCATGGTAATGCTTCTCATACCTATTCGATTAGTACCTCCTCTACACACCTTCCCAAAATGTCCAATCTTCTTACATTTCTAACATTCTTGAGCTATGGCCGGACAATTCCTAAAACTAGACGCATGCAAAAGTTAACCACACCGATAACAAGTAGGTGTGTGCATGCCACAAGCAGAAAGTTTGCCTCTGTTGAACCCAACACCAGTCTGTTGTGAACTTGACTGTTTCCTAACAGCAGTATGCAGAATGTAAGTAGTGTGTGGAATAACTTGTGTTACTTTAGCTACACGATTTGCAGATGTATCCTGTTCTAGTTGTTTAGTATCCCCAAGAGAAGACTCAATACTTTTTGCAATGTCTATTGCTTCATCAAGGGAAGGATTTTTGCAAGCCAATAATCTTTGTTGGATTTTTTTTTAAAACATCTGGAAACGATTTGATTCCTAATAAGTTGGGCACTAAAGCCTTCAAATTTGCAGTTTGCAGCAATCACCTTCAAAGCTGTAACATATGATTTAATGGATTCATTGGGAGCCTGCACTCGAGTGAATAACTTGTGACGTCGTACAACCAAATTGCACTTCCCCTCAAAATAAATTTCCAACTGTTTCACAGCCACCTCAAACTCATCATATTCCTCCTCATTATTGCATACATATTCAGGCAAATGATCGAAAACATTTTGACCTTCAATACCTAAATAATAATATAATAACTTACATTTCCTGTCAGGCTTACATTTCAACCCATCAATGGCCCCCAATTACGCATAAAAAGATCTGAACCAAGTCTCCATTTTAAAGGAGGATCACCCGGTTCCTGTAAAAATGAAGCAGGTGGTGTGACTGCTTGCATCATAGTATATAAGCGTTAACACAATACTGTACACCACGAAACAATGCAAATAAAACAATGCAAAAAGACAATAAAAAAACACAATGCAGTTGTTGCTCTCAGAAAAAAATACAATTATAATCTAAAAAATAAACGTTTGACTATAAAAATAAGACAGTAGTGCTCTAATCACTGTAAAATCATCACGCAGTAGTGTGCTAATCACTGTAAAGAACCAGCTTTAGGATCAAAAGTGAACTGATCACTGAGCAATTCCAGTAAGTAGCCAGCAGATGGCAGTGTCAGCAAACATTTCACTTGCTAACAACCATAGATGACACTATAGACAACCTTCACCAGCTAACACAGGAAGTAGATATGTTGGGAAAGAAAGCTGAACACACAGTGCTGCACACGAGAGATGCTCAAGAGCTTCAGAGTTTGAAACATGTAGTACCAGAAGAAAGTAAGAAATTATGTTCAAATGCACTCAGCTTATTTACAGACGCTGCTGCACAGTGCCCAAACCAATGCAGTAATGATGCTGGCTCTAGACCTGGACGAATTTGGTGTGACAGCGCTCACTGCTGAAATGCGCTCCAACAGCGCTCCTCTCTGAAGCATGCTCCAGCACACAACTCTGCCAGCTAAATGCAGAGCCACACTGACACAGCACAGTACTGACCGCGTCGCGAAGAAAGTGAAGCTGTGCACACCGCTACAAGACAATAAAATCTTGATACACTAGCTGATGCAGATTCTCAGGCACAACACAGTTCTGACCATGTCGTGAAGAGAATGCAGGTGCGCACCTTGCCACAAGATTGTAAAGTCTTGACACGCCGGATCTGCACAAAGTACATTATATTGTTAAACCCCTCCTCCCCCAAAAAGCCAAAATGCTAGTAGAGGAACAAGCAGGGAGCGCGCAAAGGCAATTAATCCAAAAACAGAAAAGTCCTGCAGCTGCAATCCTTATAGTGGGAAAACGGTGGTCCTTGGGCCCTCGGGAAACATAAAAAAACACAGTACCTTACAGTCCAAGAAGATTCAAAAAGGGTTACCCAGCCCGTCGTCAATTTTGTAGTGTAGAAGAAGACTCAATTCCACGTAGGCTTGAAGTAATTTATTGAGTGTAGTAAGAGCAAAGCTTCCTCTATACATAAGGGCCCAGGGCCTTTCCCCAACTGTCATAAAGTATTCACAGCAGCTCACCAGCCATTCACCAGCCGCCACGAAGGACTGCAACCCAGCAGGGGAGACTACAACTCCCAGGAGCAGCCTCTGATCTCGCACATAGAGTGCGCTGCAGCCCCGCGGCACGGGACGCGCCCAGGCAAACCTCGGGCGAAGGGTGGGCCCGTCCACGCCCGTCGGAGCCCGAAGAAGGCTGGGCTGGGCCCCCCCTCTGACAACTAACATCGAAAAACAGGTCAGTGAGAGCTGCAGTGTACATTGAGTGGCCTTTTTGTGGGGGGTGAAAGATGGGCAAGAGGAAAACAGCTAGACGCATTTTTAGGTCTCGCCTAGTGTTGCAGCGCGCATGCGCTGCTCGCTCTGCGAGGCTTCTTGTAATCGATTTCATTTTAGAAGTGGAGTGTAGGCTCCGCCCCTTCTTTCTATTGGCTTGCGTCATCCTCCATGCTAAACGCTGGCTTCACATTGTAAGTGAGGCTTTTTAGTCCCTCCTTGTTACCGCCCTGTCTCCTTTTGGCCCCGCCCACCCGGACTGGATCTTTTACTTGCGGCGTTACACAGTGTCTTTTAATTACTGGGTAAGCACTTTTTTTTTACCATTTGTGTATGGTCGTTTAACATTGCGGTAGCTTAAATACTCATAATGGCTGCCATGTTATTTTGTAACTTGTTATTGTTATTTGCAGCGCGGTCCTCTTTCACTTTGGGGACCGCGCTTGTTTATTTAATTAATTTGCCGCACGCCGCTTTCAATTTTGCGGCCGCGCTTGTTTTTTTTCTATCCCCCTCGACTCTGTGTCTGGGCGCTCGGCACAGTCAGAGTAGCTCTCTTGCCTCCGTCTTCTAACTTCTCCGCGTTCCAGTCCTGAAGGAACAACAACTTCAGCACCTTCAGAACAGGACTCGAACGCATGGCCGGGGGGGAGGGGGCGTTCTCTGCATGTCTGCGGAGAGCAGGGACTGGTGCCGGTCTGTGGGCAGAGCTCTATCCTCTCGGAGGGAGGACGGGGGTCTGTGAAAGAATGGTGTTGATTCTGCTGTCTGGTTTACTTGCAGAGCTTGATGGGGCTGTGCTGGAGCATTACTGTGCGCGCTCGGGCGGCTCTGTGCAAACCCGCTCCGCCAGCACAGGGAAGATAACTGTGTCAATCTGTATATTTGGCTTCTGTGCCCACGATTAGGATTCGGGTTGCGTATGTGAGCTTGGGAGCTCCAAAGTTTCACTTTCTGAATGCAATGTGCGGAACAGCTATGCGCGCCACTGCCGAAATGCCGGCACTTCTCTGTGTAGCAGTTCTGTGGAGCATCAGCGTGGACCAAGGCTTGAACTAGACCAGAGCCGGGATGAGTCCCAGGGGAGCCCTCACCTGACATGTGTTACTTGGTGAACTCTGTAGTTCAAAAGTCCCGCCCTCCCCCCAACGAAGGGGGGCTTCACCCATCCTAAGACACCTGTGCATGCAGAAGATTTGCGAATATTGCATTTATTTTGTGCAGTTGCATACACTACGGTAGGGTTGTGGGTCATGGGTGGCTCGTGAGCTCCAACCTTTGAGCCCACCCACCAGCGCACGGGAAAAGCACCGTTTGGAAATAAAGTGGAGCGACGAAGTGATAAGATGTGTGTGAGTGAAGAGCAAGATGTGAGCAGGGGGCTGCCGAAGTGTGCTTAGAAGAGCAGGGTTTGCGCAGAGGAGGCGTGAGACGTGAGACGTGAACAGAAGACTGCGTGTGCAAAGGAAGGTGCATGTGAGCAGAGGTGAAGAGCGAGCAGAAGCGAGAGGTGTGCGCTAAAGAGTCGGGCATGTGTAGGTGAGACAAGTGTACGTGAGAAGAGGAGACAGGTGTGGGGGAGAGTGCTGAATCTGAAAGTGAATGGGGCAAGGAGTGTGTCGGAGAAGAGAGGAGTGCAGGTCGGTGAGGTGCACTCGGAGGACGAGTGAGCTCTGAACTGGAAGCAGGGGAGGGGTGTGAGAATTTGAGAGGTGTGTACAGGGGAGTATTGCATGTGTAAGTGTGTGTGGTATGTAATACAGAGGAGTGAGGTGTGCACCGAGGACTGAGGTATTTACAGACGAGTGAAGTGTTAGCAGGGTTGAGATGTGTAAGGGAGGTTGAGGAAGGAGGAGACTGGGGTGTGTGCAGGGGAGTGAGGTGTGTGAAAAGGGGTGAGATGCGCAGACCAGTGTTGAGTGTGAAGCGGAATAAGCGATATCTAACGCAGTGCTTTGTGTACAGAGGGGCCGTGTTAAGCGTGAGTTGTGTGCCTGGGATTAAAGTGACTGCAGTGAAATTACTGTGTGTAAGGGAATGAGGTTTGTGCAGGAGAAGGTGGTGTGTGCAAGGTGGAGTGAGGTCTGTGCAGGAGAGGAGCCAAATGTGTGCATGAGGGGGCTTAGTGAGGTATGCAGTCGTCATGTGTGTGCAGGCGAGTAATGTGTGTGCAGGGGTGTTATGTGTGTGCAGGTGAGTTATAGGTGTATGGGAGTTGTGTGTGCAGTGGAGTCAGGTGTGTTTTAAAATACTGAGCCTCATTTGTGCGGGCAGAGTGTGGCAAAGTAGATACTGAGACAGCAACTTCTCTTTTCACAACCAGCAGCGGGGCGTGAAGAGAGAGCAAACATTTCAATGGTGTCAGAGGCAAAGCTGCGCCTCCTTTCAAGGGGTCTTGTCGACCAGGAGGTCCTTGTGCTGCTACTGGAGGGGCCATGCAGTAGACCAGAACTGCTGGGGAATATTCTGCCCCCCTTCACATCAGATGGAGGAGAGAGCCTTCCCCGGAGCTTGTGTGTCCCCGATTATGAGGAGGCAGTTGTAGTGTTCCTTCTTAGAATGTATTCTTGTTGCCATGTTACTTGGTCTAGAATGTGGAATGGAGCTTGTGCAAGAATGTAAGCAACTTGTCAGTTGACAGTTGCAGGTCTTGGATGCTGGATGGGGTCGTTTATCCTGTAATCTGTTACATAAATAAAGTTATACTGTGCTTCAAGTTACACTGCAAGATCCCTCTTTTACATTTGGCAACGAGCGGAACTACTGACGTGTGCAACAAGGAACCCAACACATCGAGCCTATCTTCAGCTATTGCTGCCTTTTGCTTGCTGTGATTCACCTGCCTTCACGCTGATCGGAGCGAGGGTCCGTCTGGCCTTTTCATCCTTCGGTGGAGCCCACGACGCAGTGCCTCTAATTCGGGGACTCTCCTCCTCCTTCGTTTCCGATTCGGAGAGTATCAGGGATTGAGTGCCGGTGATATCTCATCCCTGTTTGTTGTGGTGAGGCTGGGCTGCTCCCGCTCAGCTGGGAAAAGTGAGTACTTTTTTGGATTTTAATTTTGAAAATCCGTGCCCAAGTTTGGGGAAGCCGGGACAGATCGGGGAACACGCACGCGCTATGTTGCACGAGCCAGTGTGCGCAAGCCCCGCTGTCCCCGCGACGTTGCGCGAGGTCAGTCACAGACATTCTGCTTCCACGTGCGCATGCATATGTATAATGTCCACGTGAGTGAAGTAAACGAATACACTTCACTCACGCGCAACGGAGGAGCTTTCGAGTCCATATTGGTGTAGTACAACCTCGCTGATGCGCACAGCTTTACTCATCATTTATGCGCATCACCGTTGGTGTCCATCTTCTATTGGTACAACTTCGCTGATGCGCACAGCTTTACTCATTATTTATGCGCATCAGGGTTGATGTCCATCTTTGTGTGTTATAACTTCGCTGAGGCGCACAGCTGTGTACTACAATTTCGCTGATGCGCACAGCTTTCCTCATTACTTATGCGCATTACCGTTGGTGTCCATCTTTTATTGGTACAACTTCGCTGATGCGCACAGCTTTCCTCATTATTCTTGCGCCACATCTGTGTTTGTGCCTACATTGCTGATGTGCACAGCCTTAATCATTATTCATGCATATCATCTTTAATTGACATTAGCGTTCTTTTCTCTTTTTATTATTGTTGATGTTCACATCATTTATGTGCATTCTTCATAGTTAAAACACCATCACTTAAACATTTTGTGTGCACATTTTTCGTAACTTCTTTAATCTTTACTGACAATTTGAGCAGAGTTGTGGTCCACTTTACATTGTACTAATTTGCATTTTTACAAAAGTAAGTTTCATGGTGGCAAAATTTGCTTTATTCATTGTACTAATTTGCATTTTACAGAAGTAAGTTTCATTGTTGCAGAAATTGCTTTACTCCCTAAACATGCAGAATGTACCTACTCCTCCGTTCTTTTTATCCTCTCCTGGCGAACCTATTCTTTCTTGGTTAAAATGGAAAAAGGTGTTCACACACTATGCACGTGTTTGCGGAACATCACTTAGTGCGGAAAGGAAAACCTCCTTATTAATGCATTGTCTGGGTGCAGAAGGTCAAGAAGTTTATGAACACCTGCCTGATCTTCCGGATAATGAATCTTCTGGTCTTAATAAGTTTGAGATTGCTATTAAAAAATTGGATTTACACTATTTACCGAAGGTGAGCACGGTTCTTTTAAGGTATCACTTTGGTAGACGCATGCAAAAAAGAGAGGAATCAGTTGAACAATATATTACGGAGCTACATAGTTAGCCTCAACGTGCAATTTTGGTGCTTCTTTGGAAGAACGTCTTAGAGACCAGTTGATGTTGGGTTGTAGTATTGATAAAGCAAGAGATAGCTTGTGGCAGAAAGACAATTCCTCTTTGCACGAAGTAGTTACTATAGCAAAGACGCATGAACATTCTAGAGTATGTTTAGAAACTATACAGAAGGGTGATTCATCGGATAAAGCCCAGTGTTCAGATATGAAGGTGGACAAAGACAAAGAAAAGAACAAGTATGAAGGGGTAAAGGGCAAGATCTTGAATAAGTCCGAGTTTCAACCGAGCACTTCAAAGAGTTTCCAACCTAGTTCTTCAAAGGGTTTCCAAGGAAAATGTTTCAGGTGTGGAAATTCTGGCCACATGGCAAATTTCAAAGACTGCCCTGGATGGAAAGCTTCTTGCAGCATGTGTGGTCGTAAAGGACATTTTACCAGATGTTGTAGGTCTGGTAGAGATCAAAAGAAATTCAGAGAAGTAAATTTGTTTGACGAGGTTATAAAAGAAGTTAACATCTGTCAGGTCAAAGGGTCTCGCAGATTGCCTGTCTAGGTTAGGCAATGCTGATGAAAGTTTTGTAGAGTTTGATTGCTTTGGTGGTGAAGAATTTGAAGAAGGCATGGATGTTGTATTGATTAATGATGCACCTGTGAAGATGTTATTTGATTCTGGTGCAAAGGTGACTTTTATTCCAAAGAAATTTTTTGATCAATTTCTCTTGAAGAAGGTCACTTTGTTGAAACCAGATATAAGACCAAGAGGTTATGAGGGTGAAATTATTGATCTCCTGGGATGGTTCTGGGGGACAATTGATTATAAAGGCAGAATTGTTCCTGGCAAGATTTATGTTCCTATCAAGGGTGATTCCTTAAAAAGTTGGTTTCACCAACGAGATTTACATGTCTTTTTGGACCCTAATGAGAGCCCTTCTGTGTGTCTGAAGGACTTACCTTCGGTTAGTCAAGTTGGAAAAGAGTGCAAGACCTGGGTCAGTCGGTTTCCTGAGGTATTTGAAAACAAGCTGGGGTGCCTCAAAAAGTACGAGCATAAAATAATAATAAAACCTGGTTCTATTCCCAATGTTGCCAAAGTTCGGGAGTTCCACTTATGGTGAAGGACAGCATGAGAATTGAGCTTGACAAACTCAAAGCCAATAGTATTATAGTGGAAGTTGAAGCAACTAAGTGGCTTTCTCCCATAGTTATGGCTCGTAAGGCCAATGGAGAGGCCAGGCTTTGTGTGGATCTGAGGGAGCTCAACAAGGCAGTGGTGGTGGATCATTATCCACTGCCTAACATCAGTGAGATGTTGTGCTCCCTTGGTGCTGCCAAGCATTTTTCATCTCTCGACTTGACCTCAGCTTACCATCAGGTCAAACTACATCCATCTTCTCAAGATTTAACTGCATTTGTTACGCCCTTTGGTACCTTGAAATTTTTGAGAATGCCGTTTGGCCTGATCTCTGCGGCTTCAGTGTTCCAAAGGGTTATGGAACACATTCTCGAGGGTATTGAAGGGGTCAAGATATACCAAGATGATGTTCTCGTGTTTGGTGTGGACTCCAATGAACATGATAAGAGGTTGAGTTTGGTTTTGAAGAAGATGTGTGATGCTGGATTGACTCTACGTGCAGATAAGTGTAAATTTGATGTGACTGAGATCGAATATTTGGGTCATCAGGTATCGGCCAATGGCATTAAGCCCAAATCTGCGCTGGTAGAGTCCATCTGCAAACTCAGGACCCCCATGAACAAAGAAGAACTGGTAAAATTCCTGGGCATGGCAGAATTCTACCACAAGTTTGTCCCAAATTTTGCCAGTGTAACTAGTCACTTAAGGGATCTTTTAAAAAAGGGTGTGAATTTGTGTGGTCTAAGGTTTGTGAAGGTGAAATTCAACACTTGAAGATGTGTCTCTGGTAAAGCCCAAGATCTCAGCAGTTTTGATCCTAAA
Source organism: Calotriton arnoldi (assembly GCA_963921515.1). Taxonomy (NCBI): domain Eukaryota; kingdom Metazoa; phylum Chordata; class Amphibia; order Caudata; family Salamandridae; genus Calotriton; species Calotriton arnoldi. The sequence goes on from CAWUFW010002026.1 coordinate 15,952, forward strand.
AAAAAATCATACTTAATGACTGACGCTAGCTCTAAAGGTTTAGGGGTGGTTCTTTTTCAGAAATCTGAAGGAGTCGAGAAGGTTGTCTTGTTTTTATCCAGACCTTTAAGAGGGGCAGAATGCAACTATTCTGTTGTGGAAAGGGAGGTGCTAGCCAGATATTGGGCTATCCGTAAATTGCGGAAATTTCTTTGGGGAAGTTTGTTTGAAGTGTTGACGGATCATAAACCTTTGAAGGAACTCTTTATCAAAAAAGGAATTGATTTTGTCTCACATCGCATTCGTAAGTGGGTTGTGGCCTTACAGGAATTTAATTTTGTGGTCTCCTATTTGCCAGGTGCTAGTAATATTCTGTCAGATTGCCTGTCTAGGTTAGGCAATGCTGATGAAAGTTTTGTAGAGTTTGATTGCTTTGGTGGTGAAGAATTTGAAGAAGGCATGGATGTTTGTCTCATCAGTGATGGGATTGTTTCTGAAGATGAATGGAAAGAAACTTTATCGAAAGATGATGTTTTAAAAAAAGTGATGACCATGGTATTGGAAGGGTGGTGTGATAAGAAGGAGTGTGATCAAGAGATAAAGGGGTTTTGGCAGGTCAAAGATGAACTCACTGTGGTGGATAGTATTCTTTTAAGGGGGAACAGATTAATTCCCCCACATGATTTGCGGGATAAGTTGTTGATGTGTGCACATGCCAGTCACATGGGAATTGTTAAAACAAAGGAGAGATTGAGAGAGGCCTACTGGTGGCCAGGTATGGATGTCTGGATTGAAAGGGAAGTTAGAAATTGTTCTGAATGTGTGTGTTGTGACAAGGTTTTGAAATGTAGAACACAACCCATGGTACTAAGAGAGGAAGCGGATCGTCCTTGGTCTGATGTAGCTATTGATAGTTTGGGTCCGATCAAAATAAAGTCTCGTGACAAGTATGTCATTGTCTGTATGGATATGTACTCACGCTGGCCTGAAATCAAGATTGTAAGTTCTATAGAATCTTCTGTTGTCATTGAGTTTTTAGACTGTCTGTTTGAAAGGGAAGGCTTTCCCCTGTCTTTACTTTCAGATAATGGGGTACAATTTACCTCAGCTGTTGTGGAAGAATTCTTATCCACCAGAGGTATTAAACACAAGAAAGCCGCTCTCTATCATCCAGAAAGTAATAGAGTTGTCGAGAGATTTGTGAAGGTATTAAAGGAGACTCTACAACAGGCCATGGCAACTGGGGCTGATTGGGAGGCTGCCATGAGAAAGAAGGTGAGAGAGTACAGGTTTACTCCGCACTCCTCCACAGGTGTGTCTCCTTTTCGTTTGTTTAAGAAGAGGGTGGCCAATACAGAGGTTTGCCCTTCTTGGGTTTCCTCTAAGAGATTATTTGTCGATAAAGATGCTGACCGGGTGGAGGGTTGGAGAGACAGAGAGAAAATGATTAAGGAAAGGAGAAAACTGTGGTATGATAGGAGAAGGGCTGTCAAAAACACTGTGATTACTGTGGGTGATTGGGTGAAGATAAAGTCACCTCGCTTAGGCAAATCTGGTTCAAAGTTCAGTGCACCTTTTAAGGTGATAAAGGTTTTTAATAACGCCATTCGTACAAGTGACCATAGGATATGGAACTTAAATAGGGTGGCAAAATGTCAACCTCCTGTTGTGTCAGAAAATAAGGATGTGGTTCCACAAAGGATGTTTGTCAGACCTCGCAGGCATGTTCAACGGCCTGCGAGATATAGAGATTAGGTTTAATCTCCTCTTCTCTTTTGTTTGCGTCTGTAAACCTTCTCTATTTCATTTTGATGTTATTGAGGGGGAGGTGATGTAGTGTTCCTTCTTAGAATGTATTCTTGTTGCCATGTTACTTGGTCTAGAATGTGAAATGGAGCTTGTGCAAGAATGTAAGCAACTTGTCAGTTGACAGTTGCAGGTCTTGGATGCTGGATGGGGTCGTTTATCCTGTAACCTGTTACATAAATAAAGTTATACTTTGCTTCAAGTTACGCTGCGAGATCCCTCTTTTACAGCAGTGCTGAGGCTGTCCGGCCCACACTGCAGCTTCCTCCCTCTCCGCCTACAGCTTTTTTTTTCTTCACAAATGTGAACTTTATTGATTGGCAGCTAAGCAAGAATTGTACTTTTCTACTCCCAAGTCTGTCGTCGGTTTCAAAGAATCATTGAGTCACTCTCTCGTTCTCCTGCCCGTGCAGTCCTCTCCTTCACCCGTAGAGGTGACCAGAGCCAGTGCGGAGGTCACAGCCGCCGAGTGACTGCAACTCTCCCCAGCTCCGTTACTGTTTACTCACCATGGTAATTGAGGGTCATAAACCTGTAGAAGTACAAGCCCGTGCATGTGTATTATGTGATGTGTGTGTGTGATGTTTGTGTAGGTGAAGTCTTGTGCGTGAGAGTGTCAGATTGTGCAAGTGTACCATGTTTTCAGTGTGCTTGTCACTTTTTGCGTGATTGTGTGTTGCATGCATGTATGCTTGAATTGGCATTTGTCATCCTGTATTTGAAAAGTGAGTCAGATTGTTTATATGTGGACACTTTGACAAATGTGCATGTGCTATATTAGAGTTCCCTGCCATCGTTCCAGACCCATATCTCAGTGTTTGGCAGGGTTGCCAGAGAAACTAGGAAATTCATCATTTCTAGGACTTTCTGACATTTCTTTCTCTCTTGGTAATGATGGCCTGTGCGTTTTTTCGGGAAAGGCTGCTTACACGGCAGGGTTTAGAATGTCCAGGCGACACTAGCACACTTTTATTTTAATCTATTCACATTTTTTTACCAGAATAAAAGTCGATACGTGCAGAGCCCAGCTATAGTCTTCCTTTACAGTTCCTGCCCTTTGTTTAAAGCAACATCGTTTTTGAACTGAAGGACAACAAAAGGAGAAAACAATAACATATTTCCACCTGAATCATTTTGAAGCCAGATAAAAGTCCCCAAGGACGGCAGGGGGCACACCGCTTATTACCACTGCAAGGAGTAGCCCCAGAGGTCAAGCAGGCAGGCCCACCCTCCCAAAGATTGCTGAATCCGTTCTTAGGGAATGCATGCAGCCCTTCAAACACAGGCCAGTGTTACCGGCGCCAGCAGTGGGAAGTGTTGATACAGACAGTACTGGGATTGTCTGAAGGGCAGCCATTCTGGTGAATCATCACTTGGAGGCAGTGACTGCACAAACAGTTGGGCGCATCTTCCCAGCCGCGATTGTACGTAGCGTACGGTTGCAGGAGAATGCCTGAGATTGTAGGACAGTAGGAGTGGGTCACATTAACTAAAATTTGGGCAGCAATCACATTATGGCAGGTTGTTTGTGCGTGTGACATTTATAAAAGCAGAGCAACTCTGCACAGTGGTGCCTATAACATCTGACTGCAGTGCACTGGTTGTTCATGTGACATATCAGAGTGCAGTGCGCGATGGCACCTATAACACATCTAACTGCAGTGCACTGGTGGCACATGTAAGATCTCAAAGTGCTGAGTATGGCGTTACGCTACAAAACATTGTTTTTAAAGTGCTGAGCTGATACAGGGAACTTCCTTTCCAGCGGCGCTACGTGACTCGCAAAGTAATAAGCATTCTGTGCAAAGTTCTAAAAAAAGACACACAACACAGTTCTTTGTTTTATTAAGGTGGGAAGGGCATATCCTTACTAAGTGCAATAATGTTAAGCTGTTTACATCATGTATTATGTAATTTTATAAATATTATTTATAGGCGTCTCTGTACTATGGAAGGCAGCCATCAACAGCACACCACATCATTAAACTCCACTACATACCACTCCACAACACAAAATACCATTCCACATAATTACACTCAAACACAGAATCCCACTCCACATAATTACAATACATTCAATTCCAGATAATTAGGGGTCGATTCCGATTCGGGCCGGAAAAAGCACCGACCGACTCGGAGCCGGAAAAATTACCGACCGACACGTACCAGTGGCGCCCGACACGCCAAGTACGATGCAAGCCGCGATAAATCCGACCGACACGTAAGGAAACCAAGCCGACCGACCGAGCCGCACGGAAAATAGCAATCCGGCCGGAAAAACACGCGAATCCAACCGACCGACACGCAACCGGAACAAATCCGACCGAATCGTACCCGCCAACTCCAAACCGCAAAGTACGATGCAAGGCGCGAAAAACACGACCGAGTCGGACGGAGGACAAGCCGTACGACCGACACGCATACAAAACCGAGCCGAAGCAACACAATACACCGCGACCGACGCGTACGCAGCATAGAAAACTGCACAAACACAGCGTGAACGAAACGGAGAACACCGTACGAGACCAATGCAGGGTCCGACTCGGTCACAAGAACGTTTCCAACATACACAAACAACACAAAGGAAAAATCACCCAAAAAAAGGCCAAACAAGCCAATAAATACTGGGGGTGGGTGGGGACAGAGAACAAAGACACACCCACAACTCCACCTATATAAAGGACACAAATCACTACCATGAGCCTTTGCAAATGCCATTCCACTGCCAGCACCCAAGAGAAAGCAACCACACACCCACAGCTCATCCCTCACACAAGCCACACACCAGCAGCACACCAACAAATACCTACCTCACATACACCCAGCAAAACACACACTCACACACCCTCACCTGCACACCAACACACACATCACTCACCAACACCACCCATCACCATGCCCCCCAAGAAGAATCACAAGTTCCTAGATTGTGAATTGGAAGTCCTGGTAGACGAGATCCTCAGGGTAGAGCCACAGCTGTTTGGCACATTGGTCCAACAGACCCCCATGTCGCAGAAAACCAAGATGTGGGAGAGGATCATCAACAGGGTGAACGCCCAATCACCATGTCTGCGCACAAAGACCGACATCCAGAACAGGTGGTATGACGTGCGCAGGAGGGTCCGGGAGCTGCTCAAGAAAGACTACCTCATCAGCCAACTCACCGGCAGTGGCCCTCCTGCCAAGCCAGTATACCTCAGGCCCTGGGAGGAGAAGGTGCGGGCCATCCTTCCGCCAGTGAGCGTATATGGACTAGAGAACATCCCAGAGCCTGGTGAGTACACAACAAATGTACACAATATACTGCCACAAAACACACACACATCACTGTCAAGGGGAGAGTCAAACCATGCACTCATAGCAATCACACAGCAACCAGAACAGAATCATCCCAAAATGTGTATGTCAGTCAGAGAAACACAACACATGCCATCAAAAAAGTCACATCCAACTGTGCCAACACATGTACAAACACAACCACAACTACAGCTAGGCAGTGGCACAAATAGAACCAACAAACACATCCACACATGTAGCCACCACAACAACACCAACACACAGTGAAGACCACTCAAAGGAAGGAATTCTGTGTATGCTGGCCAAGTCAGTGTAGCCAATAGCATCATGGGAGTTGCAGTCACACATATTGCCCGCCCCAAAACTGTCCCATCAACACCACCATGAACCATGCGCACATCACAGGGAGTGGAGAAGGACTCACAAGATGGCTGACACTGGCTACTGCTGTGGGGAGCACAAGGCCCTGCTGCCAACTGTGCACCAACAAACAGCAGGACACCACTGACTGACATCCTGAGAGACAACTTACACTACCTGCAATGCAAGCACGTTCCATGGTGGGATATCTGGCTGGCTGGGTGGGAAGGAGGACTCACAGCACTGACCATAGTCACCAGCACCTCCCCTCACACCCTCCCCAACACAAGTTCCACAGTACCCACCTGGTAGAATGCAATGCCCTCCATCCTAACACAAGATCCCACAAAGCACCACCACCCTGGGTTATGTTGTGTGAAGCACAGGGACACTCTTGGGACTCTTAGCCAAACAACTGCCAGGACAACACTCCCAGCCATCCTGTCAGCACAGCCAGCCCACCCCACAGGGAAGCAGAGTCAAAGGAAGGAAGCATGGGCATGCTGGGAAGGGGGTGGAGGCAATAGCATGATGGGAGTCGTAGTCACAGACATTGCTCAGCCTCACAACTGGCCCATCAACACCACCCTGAACCGTGCTCACATCACAGGGAGTGGAGAAGGACTCACAAGATGGCTGACACTGGCTACTGCTGTGGGGAGCACAAGGCCCTGCTGCCAACTGTGCACCAACAAACAGCAGGACACCACTGACTGACATCCTGAGAGACAACTCACACTCCCTGCAATGCAAGCACGTTCCATGGTGGGATATCTGGCTGGCTGGGTGGGAAGGGGGACTTGCAGCACTGACTATAGTCACCAGCACCTCCCCTCACACCCTCCCCAACACAAACTCCACAGTACCCACCTGGTAGAATGCAATGCCCTCCATCCTAACACAAGATCCCACAAAGCACCACCACCCTGGGTTATGTTGTGTGAAGCACAGGGACACTCTTGGGACTCTTAGCCAAACAACTGCCAGGACAACACTCCCAGGCATCCTGTCAGCACAGCCAGCCCACCCCACAGGGAAGCAGAGTCAAAAGGAAGGAAGCATGGGCATGCTGGGAAGGGGGTGGAGGCAATAGCATGATGGGAGTCGTAGTCACAGACATTGCTCAGCCTCACAACTGGCCCATCAACACCACCCTGAACCGTGCTCACATCACAGGGGGTGGAGAAGGACTCACAAGATGGCTGACACTGGCTACTGCTGTGGGGAGCACAAGGCCCTGCTGCCAACTGTGCACCAACAAACAGCAGGACACCACTGACTGACATCCTGAGAGACAACTCACACTCCCTGCAATGCAAGCACGTTCCATGGTGGGATATCTGGCTGGCTGGGTGGGAAGGGGGACTTGCAGCACTGACTATAGTCACCAGCACCTCCCCTCACACCCTCCCCAACACAAACTCCACAGTACCCACCTGGTAGAATGCAATGCCCTCCATCCTAACACAAGATCCCACAAAGCACCACCACCCTGGGTTATGTTGTGTGAAGCACAGGGACACTCTTGGGACTCTTAGCCAAACAACTGCCAGGACAACACTCCCAGCCATCCTGTCAGCACAGCCAGCCCAACCCACAGGGAAGCAGAGTCAAAAGGAAGGAAGCATGGGCATGTTGGGAAGGGGGAGGAGGCAATAGCATGATGGGAGTCGTACTCACAGCCCTACATCCCCCACCACATGGCCCAGCAAGCTCACACTCACGCATGCACATCCCACAGAGAGTGGAAAGGCCCATCAAAGATGTCTGACACTGTTGCTGTGTCGTGGGGAGCACAAGGGCATGCTGGGTACTGCACACCAACCAACAGCAGGACACCACTGTCAGCCATCTTGCCATTGCCCTCACACCCACACCCACTGAACTCCACACAAAAGCAAGTAAGTATGGGAATGCTGGCAAGTGGGGTGGAGGCAATGGCATGATGGGAGTCGTAGTCACAGACATAGCTCACCCCCACAACTGTCCCATCAACACCACCCTGAACCGTGCTCACATCACAGGGAGTGGAGAAGGACTCACAAGATGGCTGACACTGGCTACTGCTGTGGGGAGCACAAGGCCCTGCTGCCAACTGTGCACCAACAAACAGCAGGACACCACTGACTGACATCCTGAGAGACAACTTCCACTCCCTGCAATGCAAGCACGTTCCATGGTGGGATAACTGACTGGCTGGGTGGGTGGGTGGGAAGGAGGTCTGGCTGTCAACCAAACACAATCAATGCAGACCATGTTCACACCCCAGAGAATACATAGAAATGCCCAAATAATGCAGGACAATGTGCCACACCAATATCAACCCCTGACTGTGACGACTTAGGACAATACAATGTACAGGCCCGCACCCCGAGGCACAGTCACAACTGTCAGGTGTGTCAACCACTGATGCCTGCAGAAACATGACATACATTGTTTGTGTCTCCCAAAAACAGGTGATGATAGGGACACAGCAGCAGACGCTGAGGAGTCCCAGTCCCAGGCTCAAGAGGATGCCGAGCTCACTGGCGTCGTACAGCCTCTGTCCTCCTCGGACGATGAACAACCTGGCACATCCGGTGCAAGTCAACATGCTGCACCAGCAGGACCACCAGCTGCAGCACCAGCAGGTCCACCAGCTGCACCCCCTGCACCCACCCCTCCAACGACTGTCACCACGAATACCATCCCTGCCGACATGGACAGAATAAGGAGCAACACCAGCGCAGTGACCCTGGACCAACCTGGGGCCATGGACACCACCACCACCACCAAACCCCAAGGTGGACCAGGGTTATCTGTGCGTGCAACTGCACACACTGCACATGTCAGCAGGGGTGGTGGGAGGGGTGGGAGACAGAGGTCGCTGCTTGCAGACGTTGCTGGTGTGCATGAAGACCCACAACTGGTACGCATAGCTGATGCGTACCAGTCCAGCACCGGAGAGCTCAGCCAGGTAGTGGGGCTCCTCAGAGACATCAAACAGCAGCAGGCTGCCCATCATGCCCGCTTGGGCTCCCACATGTCCCACGTGGAGTCACACATGTCACGTGTGGACTCCCACATGTCCCGCGTGGAGTCCAAGTGGGATGTACTACATGAGATGACGGCGGTGCACAGGGACATTTTACAATGCCTCCGCCAGATGAACAGCAACCAGTCCACACCTCCCTGTGTGCCAACATCTGGTACCGAACAAACTGCAACTGCCACAGGGAGGGAGGAGGACTCTGGCGGAGAGTCCCCTGCACCGCAGCAGCCTGCACTTGAGGGCCCCCCCCCCAAGAAGAGGGGTCGTCCGAGGAGGGGAAAGTGAGAGGCTGATGGCCAAGCGCAACTCCCAGGAAGCCTGAACCTGTTCTGGATTTTCGCCTTTGTGCACAGACTGTTCACCCTGTTGACGGCAACACTACTCCCACACATTGCATGGGGAGTACAAGTTGGAACAATGTGTCAGACAACTGTGGCCCCGATACTGGGGATCCTGTCTACCTGGACTTTCAATTCACCTAGGAACTTGGGATTGCAAGATTCATGTACAGCACAACCCATCCTATGCACTATTAACACAGATGTATCACAATAAACACACTAATACACCATACTTGCCTCTGTCGTGATTCCAACGTGGGTGCTGTTATGGGGATGATGAACTGCAAAATTACACTGTGTATGCGAACTGCAACAGCAAGGACAACACAGGCATGTGAGTACAGGCAACGTGACACATATGAGGGAGACACACCACCAGGGGTACACAACACATACACACCTAGGCCATCTGACTCATTGCCTACACTGATGTTGCCAGGGAAGACGGTGCAATGCACAGACACCACACCCATTCCCAGTTGTAGTCAAGTAGCCCACAGGTGCAGTAAGCAAATGGCAGTCAAATGTGTGACCACAGACAACGCACATCACTAAGTGAAGCACAGGTTTATTACACAGTAGCAACATGCCGTAACCACTACAGATGCAAGGTAACCCCACCTGGTAGCGGGCACACAGTCAACAACTGTAGACGGAAGGAAGTCCATGGGTGTGGCGCACATCACCTGTAGGGACACAACAGCTACCAGCCTGGATGTGCAATCACGTCGTCGGTGGACACAGTTGACCAAACGAATCTGAAAGTACCCTGTGAAGGACAGAAATGACACACAGTCAAAAGCAATGCAGTACAGGACAGAACAGCAAAACTCATGCACAATACATGTTACAAGATACCCACCCAGAACCAAGTTAGCATGTCAACACTGTTGGGGAGTACAGCCCACCTGTCACCACACATCGCAACACACATCCTGTCAAGTAGCCCATGGACACACTCCAACAGCACCAGAGCACCACCCACACATCATGCCAACTCACATCATTCACATGACACCTCAGGATACTCACATTCAGCTAAAGAAGTTGGTGATGAGCTGTGTGCGGACATCACCATCACCATCATCATCATCATCATCGTCACTGGCATCGTGGTCCAGGCCAGGATCCTCCACAGGTGGCGGATGTTGGTCATCGTCATCCTGGATGAGAGGCAACTCCTTCCACACTGCCAGGTTGTGTAGCATGCAGCAGACGATGATAATCTTGCACACTTTCGCAGGGGCATATGGGAGGGACCCTCCGGTCTTGTCCAGGCAGCGGAAGCGGCTCTTCAGGAGACCAAAGGTCCGCTCAATCACTCTCCTGGTCCGACCATGTGCCTCATTGTAGCGCATCTGGGCAGGTGTCACAGGGTTCCTGAGGGGTGTCAGCAACCACGGCATGTTGGGGTATCCCGAGTCACCTACGGACAGACAAGTGCACATCAGCTGACTTGGAAAAGTGGGCGGAATACTACAGATCAGATCACACACAATGGCACAAAGTCAGTACACACCGACAAGCCAGGCACGCTGGTTCTGCATCTGTGCCATCATCCTGGGGATGCGACTACTCCTCATCACAAAGGCATCGTGTGCTGAACCAGGGAAACGGGCACACACGTGTGTGATGGTCATGTCTGCAAGACACACCACCAGTGCATTGACCGAGTGGTAGTGCTTGCGGTTACGGTAGGCCTGCTCCTGGGCCTGTGGTGGTACCAAAGCCACATGTGTCCCATCAATGGAGCCAATGACATGCGGCATCCTCCCCAGGGCATAAAAGTCACTCTTCACGTCAGTGAGTCGTCGCAGTCTAGGGAAATAGATGTACCGGTTCAGGAAGAGCAACATTGCCGCCAAAACATCGCGGAGCACACGGCTGAACATGGTCTGTGACATCCCACCAGCAGACGCCACAGTATGTTGGAAGGTACCGGTGGCAAAGAAGTGTAGGGCTGCCATCACCTTCACCTTGGGGGTCAGCACTGTAGGATACGGCCGGCCAGGCTGCAAATGTGGGGACAACTGCACTGCCAAATCCTCAATCAGCTGCCTGGTGAAGCGGTACCGTCGGATGCTGTCCCGTTCCACCATCGTTGCCAGGTCTGGGAATGGCCGATGGACAGCAGGAGCCCTGCAGTGCAGAGGAGAAGTAAGCAAGATCGTCAGTCACCCCACATATGCGGCATTGAACACACTCAAGATCCCAACATACATCATCATGAGGCACAACTACATGAAGTGTGCAGTACCGGAACGACATGTATGGTACATACATGGCCAACATCTGTCAACACGGTCCTACAGGTGGCATCAATTTGTCCCAGGTTGGCCCATTGGATATCATGATGCTGTGTCACAGTCACCCCCACAGTGACATGTGAGGACAGATGTGCCCCAGGCACCACAGCTCAACGACAGGCACATTCCCAGGGACCCTGTAATGCCACATGGACACTGGCATCACCTGGAGTATCATGTGTACACCACAGCAAAACAAACATGACCCCCACAGGTAGTGGCCACACTTGCCATGGCAGGACAGACATGGACGTCTGTGACACACACGCACAACATCAGAGTCCATGCACACACAACGTGGATGTGGAGACTGTCTCCCATTGTGCACATGAAATCAGAGACATTGTAAACACTACATGCACAAAGACTGTGGAGGGCCATCACTATTGTGCCACTGGGACACCCTGGCTCAAACATACCGTCCCACATGGGACTCACGGGGTATGTGACATGACATACACAAACACCACTGTGAAATGTGACCATGACACATGCACAGATATGAACAGTTGCACATCACAGTGGTCACGTACACGTAACACCCAGGATCCTGTCCCCATGAACACGTGCACAGCCTGGGGGTGGCTGCCCACAGGTGACACCCACAGGACAACATGTACACCAACATACACACAATAGGAAATGCAGCCTTACATGCCTTATGATAAGGTTTGGACAGGCTGTCGTGATGTAGGTGTGCCCCTCACTCCCTGGGAGCTATCTGTGGCTGGCATATGTCCATCTGAGACAGGCATGCTGACCTATGCCAGTCACATGTACAGTGATGCGTTGAACCGCAATGGACCGATCGGTGCCTCCGGCCGGCCCATTGCCTTCAATGTGTGCGGGTACGCGTTGTACCCCTGTGCGTGTTGAACTGCAATGGACCGATCGGTGCCTCCGGCCGGCCCATTGCTTTCAATGTGTGCGGGTACGCGTTGTACCCCTGTGCGCGTTGTACCGCAATGGACCGATCGGTGCGCACCCATTGACAATGGGCTTGCCTGGCAACGGACGCGTTTTCGAATTTCGAACGAGTCGGTTGCTGGAAAATCAGTTGGTCACCCACAACAATGTTGCAAAATCATGTATGTCATGAAGTTGAAGTTTTGAAGGATGCTGTGGGCGTGTTTTGGTGCTGCTATTCCATGGATTGGCCAGATTCAGAAGATGCAAATGACTTGGACCTATCACTTTGGACACAAGGGACAGGATCTGCCTCTCCAGCACATATATATTGCTGCCTGTTCCCCTGAGAGCCCACTTGCCTGCACTACATGCTCCAGGACGACATCTGCCACTGCACTGCTGCTGTCTCTGCCCCTCTGGACCCTGCAATGGCACGTACTGTGGAGAGAGCCCCAGCCTTCAGCCTTGAGGAGAACCAGGCCCTGCTGGACAGCCTACTTCCACAGTACAGCAAGCTGTATGGGACACCAGGGGAGCAGGTGAGTGTTCTGTGCACTGCCTTTCTGAATGTGCATTTTGTCTGACTAGCAAGGCTGAGAGTCAGCACGCCACTGGCTAGCAGGCTCACTGAGTAGTTGTCACCCCCCATAGTGTGTAGTGACTTGCACTGGACAGGTATGGTGCAGTGACAGTGCTTCTGAACAGGGTTTTACTCCCCATGCAATGATACCATGATTTACCACTTCTGGAAAACTGTCCATGGGCAGCCGTGCACTGCCTGTGTACACCATGTGCCCCTGTGATTGCGACATGTATATGCAACTGTGTCATGCACGGATATGTTGCATGTGTAGTAATGGCCTTATCACTTTGTCATCCTGACAGGCTTCTGCCCATCGGAAGCATGAGATATGGAAGGACATCGTCCGGGCCGTCCGGTCCGTGGGGGTCTACAAGCGCCGGATCTGCAACTGCCAAAAGAGGTGGCAGGACCTTCGGGGCTGGACCCGGAGGATTGCACGGGTCCAGCTGAAGCTGTCGCCTCCTCGCAGGAGGGGCGGAACACGGACCCTGACCCCCCACATGCTCAGGATCCTGGCGGTGGTCTTTCCAGACCTGGATGGGCAGCTGAAGGCCAGAGAGCAGCAAGGAGGGGGTGAGTCAAAGACTGCACTGTGTACTCTGTCTAACATGCTATGTGCCCTCCTCGGGCCTGGTTAAACTGCCACAGTACAGCAGTCATGTTGTCCAGGAGCCATGTCCCTCTATTGTGCACTGCCCACTCCTCATCTGATACCCAGGTGTGGCCCTTACATGCAGGGAATTCTGTCACTTAGGACTGTGTCCTTGCAGTTTGCTTGACTCAAGGTGGGAGACAGCATCTGTTTCCCTGACTCTGTGGTGGGCATCATGGGTGGGTCCATTGCTTACACAATGCCTGTATTCTGACATGTATTCAGCGTGTTACTTTGATCTGTGGTCCAATTGCTGAGCTGATCCACCACATGTGGCTGGGGTATCTGGCACACACCCATGCTGCGGGTGGGAACAATGTTTGGGCCCCAGGAGTATGTATATGACATGTGTCACACATACTCAGCCAGCTGCCTACAGTCCAGGGCTCATCCCTCATTCATGTGGGGCTGGACAGTCATGCCTACTCCAGGCCATACAATACACTCTGTACTCCCACTCCCGTGTATCAGCGGACACATTGTGCACAGTGATTTGACCCCTCAGGTGTCTGCCTCTGTGTCAGTGTGCTGTAGATTAGTCGCCAGGACTGCTGTGGAGTTTCTTGGTAGGGGCTCAGCATGCCACTGGAGATGTGACCATAGGAGACGATACTTGTGTGACACATAGGTGTCTGATCAGCTGCCCATGCAGACTGGGGCATGTAAATGTGAAGTTCAGGCAGCTGTTCCCCATGCACAGCAGAGTGTGAGGGGCTCAGGTTCAGAGGGTAGTGTCACAGGTCTCCCATATGTCCAATAGGTATGACCTGGACAGATGAGGGTTAAGAGGATGTGTTGTGGGGGGATGTACATGTGCACTTGTGCAGCTCCAGGACTTGCATTCCCCATGACCTACTATTGTGACACAGTGCAGAGTGTTGTTGTCTGGCTGCAAAGTCATACATCACTGAGACAGTGATGTATGACTTTGCAGTCATGCCTCCGCCATGGCATGTGTCTACTGATTGGTGAGCCTGCAGGGGAGTGACATGTGCTACATGCACACCATAGTGGCGCTGGCTATCAGGACATGGGTGCATCATGGTGTCTGTCGCTGGTATGCATCACATGCATTTCCTATTTGACTCTGGGCATCCCTTTCATCCGGAAACCTGTACTGACTCAGTGGCAAGAGCTGTGCTGTGTCCACACCGTGTCCTCTGCACTGTCCAACTACTGTGTACTTGGTGCATGTGTCAACACTGGGGTGTTGCAATCCAACAGACACCAGACAGATGGGTGCAAGGCCATGTGGGATGTGAGTGCCATGCTTGGCATCAGACTGACAATTGACTTCTCCTGTTCAGTTAGGGCACTTTTAGCAATGTACAACTGATGATGCCAGGGCTTGCTCTGTGATGTGCTGTGCTCACAGTGGTGTGTGCGTTATGTGCAGGTGACTGATGTCTGTCTGTATCCCCATTGTTTGCAGATACATCCACGGCCACGGAAGGGGACAGCTCCACGGACCAGGAGGAGCCAGAGAGCCAGACTGGGTCAGCAGCCGAGGAGTGGTCGGAGGGACCCAGTGGCACGGAGGGCGAGGGGAGCCACACCGAGGAGTCCTCAGCAGCATCCACCTCAGCTGAGGACCAGAGCAACTCGGAGGATGACTCCCTTGTGGAGGCGGGTGTCAGCAGCCACCACACCCCAGCTAGTGTTGCTGTCCCCGCCACCACCAGCACCACCACCGCCCTCCCATCGGCTCCCATTCCCCAGGTCCGTGGAGGCTCCCATGTCCGGGAGCGTGTTTCCTTTGGGCCAGGCACCGCACCCCCTGCCCCTGTGTCCCCTGCTGCCCTGAGTGAGGAGTCTGTGTACCTCCTTCGCCAGCTCCATGTAGGGCAGACAGCCATGCTGAGTGTCCTCCATGCGCACACCGCGCTGTTGACTCAGCTGGTGTCGTTCATGGAGGGCATCTCATCGGGCATGTCTGACCTACAGAGGGGCAATAGGTCCATGGACTCCTCCCTGACGGCAGCAGTGTCCCTCCTCAAACGGTCCCTCACCCCTCCTGCCTCTGCTCCATCCACACTCCCCAGCACCTTACCCGTCCCAAGCACACACACACCGGCACAGGCACACACCAGCACACACACATCCAGCACACTGACACACACGCCAATGACAAAACGCACACGCACGCACATTCAGGGGACTGAAGCCAGACTCACAGGGGATGGGGCCCTGGAACACACACACGCATCCACATGCACTGCGCAGTCCTCAGTTCCCTCTCCCTCCAAAGCACCCTCCCTTGCCTCACATGCAACCCCAAAGTCACAGCAGCTCTTCCTCTGTGACCTCGGCCTCTTCCCCACCGATGAAGCTGCTCCAGCATCCCGGGGTAAGAGGAAGCCCACCCACACGGAGCAGAGTGCCCCTCGCCCCCGGACACCCTCCCCCAGGCGCAGACGGACTGAGGCCCCCACCCGCAAGTCCCCCGGAGTGGTAAGAGCAAGACCCCGCCACCGCCCTGCAGCTCAGGCACAAGGTCTCCGTCCTCCATCCCTCAGGCCCCCACTGCACAGGTGCCCCCACCACACCCTGCCCCAGGTTCCCCCACCCACAGATATACCATCCCCAAGAGGATCCGGCCTTCTCCCCCTGCCACTTGCTCTCCCAGCACCACACCCCCGCTGCGCTTGTCTGTGCCACTGATGTGGTGAGGGTGTCCTCCCCCTCTGTCCAACCCACCTTGCCTGTTCCCCATTCTCCTCCCCTGGAGGTAGGCACTGCAGTGGAGTCCACTACCGCCCTGTCTGACTTGGGCACTGCAGTGGCGGACCTGCCCACCCCATCTGCAGGGTCCACTGCAGTTGTGCCGGCACCCACGACATCTGAGTCATGCCCCCCAGTTGTGCCGGCACACACCATGTCAGACACCTCCACTGCAGTTGTCAGTGGCTCTCCAGCACCCACCACCCCTTCCCTGACTCCCCCTGGTGAGCCCTGATCCTGTCCCTGCGGTGCCTGGCCTGCCCCCCGGTTGCCCCTCCTAGTGGATTGTCCCTGGTTTTGTGCAGGCATGCGTAGGGTGACATCTGCCAGTGTCACCCTGTTTGAACTTTGACAATGGACTGGCCATTGGCCTTTGCTCTAATTTTTTCTGGACGTCGTTATCAAACAACACATATGCTGAATAAAGCAACTTTCTTTTCTCTAGTGCTCATGCTTCAGATGTACATGTTGTTGGTGCTGCTAACCATGCCCTTGCTGCAGTGATGGTGATATCTGGTCTCATGATTATGAAGTGTTACTGTGCAGGAACCCATGTGGTCCAGGGGGAATGTGTCCTATCATGTGGTGTATCCATGTCATCAATAGCAGCATCTGAGGGTGTCATGTGTTCAGTATTTGGCAATGGGTTTCCTACTTACATTGGCAATTTCATATCTGTGGCTTCCACCCCTGCACATCTGTTGTGCCTGCCATCGTTGCATTTGTCTACTTCCCTGACCGTGTTGCCATCTCCAGTGGACATGCAGGTTTGGGCATCAATGGGGAGGGACTCATCCGTGTAGTCAGTGCAACATTGCTATACAAGTGTGTTGGATCTGTGCTGATGAGTCCGTTGGCACATCCATGACCAGGCTGATGTGATGGGAGCCCTCATTTGGTGCTAATTGTTGATTGTGTGACCAAGTGCTCAGCTGACATGATGGGGCCCTACTGAGGCAACATATGGCACAGCTTTCCTCACACAGGAGTGGAGTCCCCTCATGGCAGTGTGTACACGTGTGACATTGCCTGCGCCCAAGGTGTGTGTTGTATGTGCATGTCTGTGTGTTCACTTCCATTCATCTGCGCATGCTGTGATCCCTAGTGTTGTACCTGTTTGTGATGCTTGCTGACTTGAGCTATGTTCCCCCAAAGTCTTCTCCCTGTGTTCTCTGTGATGTGGGTGCATGGCACATTACTGGTCATCAGGGTGTCACCCATAGGTGTGTTTGCTGTCAGGGCTGAGTTTGTGTGCAGACGCAGATGGGTCACAGTCAGGTTTCCCCTTGGCACTTGTTGTTTGCCCCTGTCATGTGATTTCCAGTTTGTGTTATCTTTCAGTGATTGTGACACGTTGTGTGTGTGACTGCTGGCACTCCTCAGGGTCCGGGCTGCAATGTTGGTTGTTGTCTATGTGTGTTCTTTGTGGGTGACCTTGGCTTCTTCATTGGTATGTGACTGTGGCTGGGATCCCATTGGTCGGTGTGGTATTGCCGTCATGTCCATGTACAGCGTAGTGTGCAGTGTGTCAGACATTCAGGAGTCTTGTTGAGTGTCCATGTGTGATGTGTTTCTACACCTTGGTTCCCACCCACCACCCTGGAATAGTCATGGGTGCATGTGCAATGTCACCAGTGCATGTGTACTTCACTGCTGCACATTGTTGGAGGTCGAGGGGTGTGGTGTTGAGTGTGTGCAGATGAGAGTTGTTGCCCGGCTAGGCCCCTGCCTCCATGTTGGCCTTGGCTTACTGGCCATGCTGATTGATTTGTGCTTGTGTAGGTGTGATGGTAGTTTGTTGCTCAGGACACCTGACTGTGGTTCACAGTGTGAACGACATTTAGCTTTGTCATCACAGTGGTATTTTTATTCAGCCCAGGGTCACCACATTGTGGGGGCCCTGGGGGTGGTGCTGTGGTGTGTCTGTGACTTGCTGTGTCAGTTGTTGTTCCTACGTGCCTGTGTGACATGTGTGTTTTGTGCTCCCTCTCACCTGACAATGCCTGCTTGCCCACATAGGGGATTTGGATCCATGAGTTACCTTAGTGTGGCAGTGTATGCACATCTGTATGATTGGTATTCAGCTCTCCTCATGTGTTGTGTGGTTGCCTGGGGACACTGGCACCCCCACCCCTCACCTGCTGTGTATGATGACAGTGTTGGTCTGCCTGTTTGTGTTTGTGCATCTGCACCACTGCATTGGCATATCTTGGGTGTGCCATTGGCTGTATGTTGTTTGGTGTGTTTCCCCTGCTGTCCCTGGGACTCCTAGGTCATCGGTCAGCACAGTGATCATGGTTTGTGTGTCCCATTGCTGCCATGGTATGGTATCTGTTCACCTCACATCTGCTGTCTCCACAGGGTATCTGCATTTGTGTGCCCATTGGTGCAAATATGTGGTTCTGCATTCTGATGGTCACTTCTGTCATTGTGTCATTGATGACTGTTGACGGTCTCAGCCCCCATGGGTGTTGTTTGTCTGCACATGGCCAAAGGAATGTTTCATTTGCACTGCAGTATTTGGCTCCCCCAATTTATGTTGCAATGGGACACATACACTACTTTGCCACAGATGAGTTTTTGGTTCTGTGACCAGGAATGATCCATGCAGTTTGGCAGTTGCAGCTCTTTCTTTGTCAACAATTACCTTTTGGTCACTGTGATGATGAGGGTGTAGACCCCATTGCCACAATGGTCAAAATGTGCTTCAGCTATGGACCCCACACTTGCCTTTTGGTCACTGTGATGATGGGGGTTTAGACCCCATTGCCACAATGGTCAAAATGTGCTTCAGCTATGGACCCCACACTTGCCTTTTGGTCACTGTGATGATGGGGGTTTAGACCCCATTGCCACAATGGTCAAAATGTGCTTCAGCTATGGACCCCATACTTGCCTTTTGGTCACTGTGATGATGAGGGTGTAGACCCCATTGCCACAATGGTCAAAATGTGCTTCAGCTATGGACCCCATACTTGCCTTTTGGTCACTGTGATGATGAGGGTGTAGACCCCATTGCCACAATGGTCAAAATGTGCTTCAGCTATGGACCCCACACTTACCTTTTGGTCACTGTGATGATGGGGGTTTAGGCCCCATTGCCACAATGGTCATGGGCTGCTTGCATTGTGGGTGCCACACACATATATGTGTGGCACATGTGCTAGGGGGTCACATTGTATGTTGAAAGTCATGTTCGGTGTTGTAGGCATTTGACACAGCCTACAGACGCTTGTCATGGTGGTGGGGGGATGTCTTAATCTTGCATTCCCTAGGTTGTGGTGTGCTTGTTGTGTCATGCATTGTCCATCCTATGAGTGGGGGTGGTAGTAGTGGTAGGCATCCAGCCCCCCTGGGTGAGGGTGGTAGTAGTGGTAGGCATCCAGCCCCCTGGGTTGGGGTGGTAGTAGTGGTGGGCATCCTGCCCCCCTGGCTAAGGGTGGTAGTAGTGGTAGGCATCCTGCCCCCCCTGGGTGAGGGTGGTAGTAGTGGTGGGCATCCTGCCCCCCGTGGGTGAGGGTGGTAGTAGTGGTGGGCATCCTGCCCCCCTGGCTAAGGGTGGTAGTAGTGGTAGGCATCCTGCCCCCCCTGGGTGAGGGTGGTAGTAGTGGTGGGCATCCTGCCCCCCGTGGGTTGGGGTGGTAGTAGTGGTAGGCATCCAGCCCCCCCTGGCTAAGGGTGGTAGTAGTGGTAGGCATCCTGCCCCCCCTGGGTGAGGGTGGTAGTAGTGGTAGGCATCCAGCCCCCCCTGGGTGAGGGTGGTAGTAGTGGTGGGCATCCTGCCCCCCGTGGGTGAGGGTGGTAGTAGTGGTAGGCATCCTGCCCCCCGTGGGTGAGGGTGGTAGTAGTGGTGGGCATCCTGCCCCCTGGCTAAGGGTGGTAGTAGTGGTAGGCATCCAGCCCCCCTGGGTTGGGGTGGTAGTAGTGGTAGGCATCCAGCCCCCCTGGCTAAGGGTGGTGGTAGGCATCCAGCCCCCCTGGGTGAGGGTGGTAGTAGTGGTAGGCATCCTGCCCCCCCTGGGTGAGGGTGGTAGTAGTGGTAGGCATCCAGCCCCCCCTGGGTTGGGGTGGTAGTAGTGGTGGGCATCCTGCCCCCCCTGGCTAAGGGTGGTAGTAGTGGTAGGCATCCTGCCCCCCCTGGGTGAGGGTGGTAGTAGTGGTGGGCATCCTGCCCCCCGTGGGTGAGGGTGGTAGTAGTGGTGGGCATCCTGCCCCCCCTGGCTAAGGGTGGTAGTAGTGGTAGGCATCCTGCCCCCCCTGGGTGAGGGTGGTAGTAGTGGTGGGTATCCTGCCCCCCGTGGGTGAGGGTGGTAGTAGTGGTAGGCATCCTGCCCCCCCTGGGTGAGGGTGGTAGTAGTGGTGGGCATCCTGCCCCCCTGGCTAAGGGTGGTAGTAGTGGTAGGCATCCTGCCCCCCTGGGTGAGGGTGGTAGTAGTGGTGGGCATCCTGCCCCCCGTGGGTTGGGGTGGTAGTAGTGGTAGGCATCCAGCCCCCCCTGGCTAAGGGTGGTAGTAGTGGTAGGCATCCTGCCCCCCTGGGTGAGGGTGGTAGTAGTGGTGGGCATCCTGCCCCCTGGCTAAGGGTGGTAGTAGTGGTAGGCATCCTGCCCCCCTGGGTGAGGGTGGTAGTAGTGGTGGGCATCCTGCCCCCGTGGGTGAGGGTGGTAGTAGTGGTGGGCATCCTGCCCCCCTGGCTAAGGGTGGTAGTAGTGGTAGGCATCCAGCCCCCCCTGGGTTGGGGTGGTAGTAGTGGTAGGCATCCAGCCCCCCCTGGCTAAGGGTGGTGGTAGGCATCCAGCCCCCCTGGGTGAGGGTGGTAGTAGTGGTAGGCATCCTGCCCCCCTGGGTTGGGGTGGTAGTAGTGGTAGGCATCCTGCCCCCCTGGCTAAGGGTGGTAGTAGTGGTAGGCATCCAGCCCCCCCTGGGTTGGGGTGGTGGTGCGCATTCAGGCCCCTGTGTGCATATGTGGCATTGGTGATGGGCATCCCACCCCTATGGTGCTGCTGTTGCTGGTGTAAGTATATTCAGATTCCCCGTGTATGTGTGTGATGTGTCGTGTACGTGTTGTATGTGTTTTGTGGTTGGTGTCTGGCTTACCTTCTGCGCCGTACGCGTCCGTGCCTGTTCCGGTAGTAGATGTAGAATATTGGTATGATCGGGACGAAGGGATTCATGGTTGGTTCGTGTCGTTCGTCCTTCTCGTTGCTTCGCGTCGTCCTCGTCGCTTCGCTTCGTCCTCGTCGCTTTGCGTCGTCCTCGTCGGTGCCGTGTTCGTCTCGTAGCCGTGGATCGTGTTGTGGCGCGATTCGGAGCTTATGTGCGCCTCTCCCGGATGCTTTGACGTGCCGTGCGTAGCGACGGGTTCGGCGCGTACGGGAAGCGCATCGTACTTGTCCGGCCGGACGGGGCTGCATTTTCCCTTCCGTGCGACTCGATTCGGCGTTTCCGGATTCGCCTCGGTCGGAGAACAGGACCTGGTTTGGGTGAGTACGGCTCGGCCGGAATTTTTGCTGTTGTGCGCATCGTACTTGCTCGTTCGGTGTGCTGTACGGATCGGTCGGGAAACAGGCTTTCGCATGGCTTTTTTCCCGACCGAATGATATTGGGTGCGCCTCCGACCGAGATCGGAATCGGCCCCTTAGTATCCACATAATTCCAATACACAAATCCACTACACACCACACAGTTCCACTCCACACAATTACACAACTAACTAATCCAATCCAACCCACATAATTCCACAATACACCACATACATACACTCCATAACATAAGTAAAAAACATTGCCATTTACAATGCTAGTAGCTCCAACTGCAACAAATGCAAGACCTATTGCATTTCCAATGCTTGTTATCTAGAGCGGCTAATGTGCTGTCCCAGGAGATCGAACTTACTCAGCGCAGATTTTCTTTGGAGGGAGAGAGACCGAGCTTCGAACATACTTTATCCCTGCCAGGTCCCTCTGTAGTACCATATGCTGAGCAGGAGAGACTGCCCTCCCCCATCTCCATGACTAACTCACTTGTGACTGAACCTGCCCCTCCGCCTTCACCTACCTTAAGCAGCCAGCCCACGGCTAAGAGGAAAAGAGGTGGGCGAAGTTCGAGGCAAAAATCTATAAAGGTCAATAAGGATCCAATTAAAGTTATTGAACAACCCCAGTTTCTGAAGGATTCCTGCCCCGATACATGCGCGCACTCGCTGAGAGACCAAGCCGTTTGGCAACCACTCGAGAAGATGTTGGCTAGCTTGTTACAGCCTTTACTGCTTAAACTAGATAAACAGGAAGAGCGTCTTTCTGCATGGGGGAAAAACGACAATCTTGAAGGTGGTTCAGGAGGGGCCATCCTAGGGGGTGGGGCCCAGCGAATCAAGGAGAATGCGGAGCAAGGAGCCCCAGCTATTCATCCAGATCAACGGACCATGTGCAAGGATCAATGCAGTGACACTTGCCAAAACCATCATAAGAGAGGAACAAAATTCTGTCTTTCCATTCAACTCACAGTTACATCTTAGTGGCATGAAAGGTCCCACATTGCAGCGGAGTGAAAGGATAGGGCTAAGGGAGGGGCAGCCTGAAATTCATCCAGCAGGTTTTCCACTATCTGAAGGAAAGCAATCTGGCCAGAATTACCAATCCCTGGATCTTCCTCCGGCAGCATCCCCGCTTGTCCTGGTCCTGGTAAATGTTCCAGTTTTAAGAGAGGGGCAAAGAGAGTCAACTATACAGCTGATGGATAAATCTCTACATTAGCTAAATAGTAACCGTGAGCAGTATAACAGAAGTTTGGAAGGGCTGCACAATCATATTATTGGTAAAGAGTCAGAATATCGAGTTGGAAATGTCGACTTGCACTAATATCGAGTGCAGAATATTGAGATAGAGAAATATCGACTGCAAGAATATCGTGGTCAAGAATATCGAGTTTAAGGTAAGAAATATAATTTAAAAAAATATCGAAGTCATTAATATCGTTTGCAAAAATATAGTTGATAAAAATATCATTTTTTTTAGTTAGTGTTATGTATTTTAGTATGTATTTTAAATGTATGTGCTCTATTTTTTGTCTAAGTATTGCATTTGTTTTTTAATATATGTGTTAAATTTTTTGAAGTTATTAATTTTATTTTAATTAAATGTTGCGTTTTAGTTCCGTAGCGGGTTGTGGGTTTATAGGGGAATAGGGTGGTAAGTAATTTGATTATAATACATTGAATATTAATTTTTATTTATTAGTATTTATTTAATTTTGATTTTATGGTGTTAATTGTGGGAATTAATTTATTATTAAATAATTAATAATTGGCTGTTAATTTGTATTGATTAATTAATTGGTAAATATGTTAATTGTGTCATTTTTTCAGGAGTGGGTTGTGGGTTTATAGGGGAATAGGGTGGGAAGTAATTTAATTATAATTACATTATTAATATTTTTTTATTACATAAGATTTATTTATTTAATATTTTATATTGTTAATTGTGGAAATTAATGTATTGTTAATTATTTATTAATTGGTTGTTAATTATTATTAATTAATTGGTAATTATGTTAATTGTGTTTATTTTTTTAGGAGCGGGTTGTGGGTTGATAGGGGAGTAGGGTGGGAAGTAATTTAATTTTAATACATTTATTAATATTTATAATATAATATTTATTTAATTTTATTTTATAGTGTTGTGTGAATTAATTTATTAATAATTATATATATTATACTTGTTAATTGTTATTAATTAATTAATTGTTAATTATTTATGTTAATTGTGTCAAGTTTTAAGAAATTGGTGGTGGCATTTATAGGGGAATATGGTGGGAGGTAATTTATTTATAATTAATTAATTGTTAATTAATGATAATTAATTAATTAAAATTTAAATATGTCAATTGTGTAAGTATTTTGATGTGTGAGTTGTGGGGTTTATAGTGGTAAATGGTGGGAAGTATTTTTTTTAAATTAATTAATGATTTGTTGTTAATTGATATTAATTTATTGATGTCAAATTAGTTATGGAAATTTTGTAAATATTTCTAGGTGTGTGTTTTGGTGTTTATTGGGGTAGAGGGTGTAAAGTAATTTAGTTTAAATTAATTAATCATTACTTGATCATTAATATTAATTTATTAATTGATAAATATTTTTGGTAATTGTTTATTTTTTTGTTTGTTTGGGGATTTAGGTTCTATAGCTGTAACGTTTGGTTAGTACATTCATTTCTACCTTTTTAAATGTGTTTTTTAATTTTTAATAATTGTTTAATTGAGAATTAATTGTGTTAATTATGGAGGTACACTTTTCTTTTTAATTTAGATATGTGTTGTAAATTGTGTGGTGTATAGGGTAGGAAAAAATATTACATTTATGTAATAAATATTTTTTTTGATAAAAATTAATTTCTATTACAAAATATTTATTTGTTTGTTAATTTTTTGTTAAATTAAAAAAATTAATCTTTTTATGTAAATTTTAGATTCTTTCTACATTATAAAATGTTTTTATGTTTTGTAAATTTTTATATTTTTACATATGTTTTGTTTTTGGCTTTTTTATTATATTTTGTATTGTAGTTGATATTTTGTTTGTTTTTAAATTTGAATTTTATTTAGTGGGAATAGTAATTTTTACCCCCCCCCCCCGCTATCCAACACTTTCCCTACTGCTGCATTAGCAGGAGTGGGAATAGTAATTTATACCCCTACACTATCCAACACTTTCCCTACTGTTGCACTCGTTGGAGTGGGAATAGTAATTTTTACCCCTACGCTATCCAACACTTTCCCTACTGTTGCACTCACAGGAGTGGGAATAGTAATTTTATCCCCTCCGCTATCCAACACTTTCCCTACTGTTGCACTTGTTGGAGAGGGAATAGTAAATTATTTCCCTCCGCTATCCAACACTTTCCCTACTGTTGCATTCGCTGGAGTGGGAATAGTAATTTTATCCCCTCCGCTATCCAACACTTTCCCTACTGTTGCACTTGTTGGAGTGGGAATAGTAAATTATTCCCCTCCGCTATCCAACACTTTCCCTACTGTTGCATTCGCTTGAGTGGGAATAGTAATTTTTACCCCTCTGCTATCCAACACTTTCCCTACTGTTGCACTCACTGGAGTGGGAATAGTAATTTTATCCCCTCCGCTATCCAACACTTTCCCTACTGTTGCACTCATTGGAGTGGGTATACTAAATTATTCCTCTTTGCTATCCAACACTTTCCCTACAGTTACACTCACTGGAGTGGGAATAGTCATTTTTACCCCTCCGCTATTCAACACTTTCCCTACTGTTGCACTAGTTGGAGTGGGAATAGTAATTTTTATCCCTCCACTATCCAACACTTTCCCTACCGTTGTACTTGCTGGAGTGGGAATAGTAAATTATTCCCCTCCACTATCCAACATTTTCCCTACTGTTGCACTCACTGGAATGGGAATAGTAATTTTTACCCATACGCTATCCAACACTTTCTCTACTGTTTCACTCGCTGGAGTGGGAATAGTAATTTTTATCCCTCCGCTATCCAACATTTTCCCTACTGTTGCACTTGCTGGAGTGGGAATAGTAATTTTTCCCCTCCGCTATCCAACACTTTCCCTACTGTTACACTCATTGGAGTGGGAATAGTAAATTATTCCCCTCCGCTATCCAACACTTTCCCTACTGTTGCACTCATTGGAGTGGGAATAGTAAATTATTCCTCTCCGCTGTCCAACACTTTCCCTACTGTTGCACTCGCTGGAGTGGGAATTGTAATTTTTTCCCCTACGCTATCCAACACTTCCCCTACTATTGCACTCAATGTAGTGTAAAATGTAGGTTTAAAAAATATTAAATATTTTAATTTATAATATAATTGTTTTTAAATACTTTTTATGTTGCAGGTGTATTTATATATATATATATATATATATTTATAATTTTTAATATATTTGTAACATTTTACAATTAATTAAAATTATTTAATTATTTTTAAGTAAATATATATATTACATTTTATATATGTATGTTTAATTTATTTTTAAATTAAATTTATTACTTATAATTGTTAAAATTTACAAATAAATCTAAATATTTTTTTTGAAGTTAAATGTATTATTTAATTTATTTTACATTACTTTTTATACATATAAATAAAATGATATTTTGTACTTCGATATTTTTAACGATATATTTTTTCCGATATTTTTGTACTTACCATTATGAAGATAGGAGGTCGATATTTTTGACAACAATATTTATGACCTGATATTTTTGTATCATGATATTCTGGTACTCGATATTCTGTCAGTGATCCCATATTATTATGGCGAGGAGAGTTGGGTGGGTGGGTCCCTCACAAAAAATATACCCTGGGGATTGTGTCGTAATAAATTTCAATAACAGGGTGGTACCCAGTTTCCTGCTGGCCCAGCCGAATGAGTTACTACCACTCAGGTCACAGATTTTCGTTTCCCCCTTGGAGCATTTTTCTAAAGATGCATCTTCCCAACCGAAACCCCCGGCTAGAGCCCTTACAGTGAGATCATGGGTTAATCCACGTCTAACAAAGTGGACGAACTTGGTCCAAGCGGGGGAGCAAGGAGTAGTGGTGGGAAACAGATTTGCTCCGCTCACAGATCTCGAGACCGGTGATTGACCTACACACGGGGATCTAACGAGGGAATCTGGGAGTTCCAAACTAGAAAGAACTAACAATCCTATACCCGAGAGTGAGGTCCCAACACCTGGTTTGAAAGTAGTGTCGTGGAATCTGGCAGGCATAGGAACAAAAGGGAATAATCCCCTGTGGTTAGAGGTGTGGAAAAACCAGGATATTGCATGTTTCCAGGAGACTTGGTCCCCTGAACACATTCATATCAATGGGCTTTGCTCATACCAAACAAATGCAGTTCCATCTTCTGTAGGCAGAGTATGAGGAGGCCTTTTAACATTAATAGCGAACACACTCCCTATCAAAATCAAACAATTTGTGACACCAAGACCACAATTCCATTTTTTACTGTTAGAGGGGGACAGTGACCAAGATTGGTTATTAATCAACTTTTATAATAATAATTTTGGAGACCTGCAAGCAGTGGTGGGCTCTTTAGAAATTGAATTAAGAAAAATTACCAGAGTAAGGGGAAAGAAACCCATTAATATAGTTTGGATGGGTGAATTTAATGTGCAGCCGTGCAAACACAAATTGAATAAAATTTGTGGTCTAGTAGACACACAGGGCGAGCCGATCCAGCATTTTGCACACCATGAATATGGAAATAGTTTGAATAGAATGCTCTATGTAAGAGACCTGGAAGTTGTTAATGGGGCGGTAACAAGAAATGGCGAACTTCACAAAACTTTCACCAGAAATAATTACGAATCTACGATTGACTATGTAATAGTGCAAAGCTCCATGCGGAAACGGACTCTTCAAATAGATTCACAATTCACTGCTTTTAGCGATCACGCTATCCTTTTAATAGCACTAATGGTAGAGGTACAAAGGACTAAAGTAACGCAATATATGGAGCAACCTATTTTAGCTAGGAAAAATGGTTACCAGCTGAAATGGTTCCAAATTGATAAAGCGAAACTGG
Organism: Calotriton arnoldi; assembly: GCA_963921515.1. Lineage (NCBI taxonomy): Eukaryota > Metazoa > Chordata > Amphibia > Caudata > Salamandridae > Calotriton > Calotriton arnoldi. The sequence goes on from CAWUFW010002026.1 coordinate 43,516, forward strand.
TTCCACAAGTTATAGCTGGGAACATGAGGCTGATTTTAAAATGCCTTGAACATGAGGGTAATACTCACTCCTTGCCGTCTTCCTTTGAAAATTTACTTGAGGAAGTGAAAGTAGCTTTGACATGTTCGAGGGCTAAATCAAAACCCCAAGTAAAACGATGGCTCGATCAAGCTTGCTCCAAAGCCCTACGAAATCTGCATAGGTCTCTAAAAATACAACTCAGAGATAGGGACTAGGTCAAGCTGCTATGCAAAATGTATTTGGAAGCTAGGAAGGATAGGGAAAAGGCACTAAGGGGCCTATTACGATGGCGGGCGACCAACGCAACGGAGCACGGGACCGCCCGCCGAAGTTGCGGCAGTCCCGCCAGGCAAATTAGGATGCACCCGCCACACTGGCGGGCGCATCCTCGACTTTGACATTGCGGCGGGCGGTGCTGTAAGCAGCACCCGCCGCAATGCCAAAGCCCATGTTGTGCATTGCCATGCACACCGTGACTGGCACTGCGCGGTGCCTGCCACCTTGTGCATGGCAATGATGGGGGGTACCATGGGTACCCCCCAGTGCAGCCACCCACACCCCCCACCCCCCGGGGGCCCGCAATGGGCCCCATGGTGATTTCCCGCATGCCTTTCCATGGCGGAGTCTCTGCCATGGAAAGGCATGCATCCTAATATGGATGGCGGTGCCTGCAAGGCACCGCCACCATTACCTGAGCCTTTTCCGCCCAGCCGGCAATCCGACCGGCGGAAAAGCGACAGACAGTCTTTCCGTCCGCCGCGGTGCCCCTCGCCATACTAATATGGCAAAGGGTGAACATGGGTCATTTGGCGGGTGGATCGCCACCGCCGGTGACCACCGCCGGCGCAGCGGTGGCGATCCGCTCGTGATCGTAATAGGCCCCTAAGAGAAGAGGCATTGGATAATTTAAGAGTTAGCAGCAGCCTCCAAGAATTGTAAAGATTTTTGGAAAGTGATTAACGCTCCCCATTTTAAAAGTACAACAGATCCTTCTCTAGATTCTCACGTTAGTGAAGATCAATGGGTGGTCCATTTCGAACACATTTTTGGCTCAAATAATATCTCAGGAACAGAATGCCCAATTGTAGAATCACCCTCGAGGGAACCCTTTACTTTTTCAATCCAGGAGGTTAGTAGGGGACTGGTAAAGTGCTCTAATGAAAAGACACCGGGTCCTGATGGGGTTCTCATTGATTTTTTCTTTGAGTACCAAGACTTATGGATCCCATTACTAACTAATGTTTTTAATGAAATTGTAAAATCCAACCCAGTGACCTCATGGAGAACTAGTATTATTGTTCCCATATACAAAAAGGGTGACAAAGATAAGCCCCAAAACTATAGACTAATTTCTTTGCTGGATACCACGGCAAAGCTAATGGGCCACCTACTTCTAAATAGACTGGAAGAATGGGCCAACGAAAAAAGTATTCTGATGCAGGCGCAATATGGATTCCAGAGTGGCAGAGGCACCACAGATCAGTGCCTCAACCTAACCATGATAATCGATAAATATACTAGAGCCAGAACAGGTCAGGTCTTTCTGGCATTCATGGATCTTGGCGCAGCGTTTGACTGCGTGATCCACTCCCAACTTTGGAACATAATGGAGGAATTGGGGGTGGAGCCTGCAATAATTAGTTTAATTCAGCAACTCTATTCTGACGCCACTGCGAGGGTAAGATTCGGGAAACAGGGGGAATGCACTCGCCCATTTAAGATCCGAAGGGGTGTCAGACAAGGGTGTGTCCTTGCTCCATTCTTATTTTCTTTATATACGAATGGTATCAAAGCAGCACATCAAGGAGCAACAAGAGATGTTCCTGTATTTGATTCCCTAACGGTACCGATTCTCGCATATGCTGATGATGCGATTTTAATTGCATGGACAGGGGTGGCCCTACAACGATTAACAAATGCCTACGTATCTTTCATGTCCTCCTTGGGCTTAAGGGTAAATGAAGACAAATCTTTTGTCCTTATAGTAGGGACGCCTGTGCTAAAGAGAGCATATAAGTTTATGATAGGCCAGAGGAAACTAGAGGTGGTAGATTCCTTCTCGTACCTAGGGGTTCACTTCGACAACAAACAGACCTGGGCAAATATGGTGAAGAATAGAGCACTGATGATGGAGAGGAGTATGGGAGCTATAATGGGTTTTACAAAAAGGCTGGGTTCAAAACCACTTACTACCATTAATAAGATTTATCAGGCTAAGTCACATTCTGTTGCTACCTATGGAGCAGGGATATGGGGTATGGTTCCGGTAACTTAACTCCAAATTTTAGAAGACAAATTTTATAAAAAAGTACTCACCCTTCCTAGTTCGTGTTCAAACTATATAGGTCCACAGTAAATCTAAACCAGATCATAATTACAAACTGCCTAGCAATGGACAACTCACATAAAATTCCCTGAATCGACTATGTGAGGACAAATCTGGTAGCTTTGGGGCAGGAGGAATTATTTAATACCCCTGGGTTGTGTAATACAATCTCAAAGCAAAAGCAGAAATCTATCTTCTTTTCAAAGGCGGCTTATGAGCGTCAGAGAGAAAACAGTTTAAAGAAAACAGTGTTGTTGTACCAACTAACCCCACCGTTATAAGAGGGGGATTACCAATATTTACAGAGTATAGGAAATGGCCAACATAGATTTATCTTGTTGAGATTTGGGGGCTCATTATGATGGCGGGCGGACTTTTCCGCCCGCCACCCTAGCGGTGTTTGGGACCGCCCGCCAGACATGCGGCGGTCCCACCACTGCTATTAGGATGCGCCCGCCATACTGGCGGGCGCATCCTGGGCCTTTATCATTGCGGGCGGTGCTGCTTTATAGGGGAATAGGCAGGCACCACGCGGTGCCTGCCACTTGGTGCATGGAACTGCAGGGGGGTACCCCCAGTGCACCTCCCCCACACAGAGGGGGCCCGCAACGGGCCCCCAAAGCCAGCCTCCGCCTGTCTTTTTGTGGCGGGATATCAGCCGCAAAAAGACAGGCGGAAAGGGATACTGTAATCCCGATGGCGGTACCTGCACGGCACCGCCACAATGTTGCCCTGGTTCCGGGTTCCGCAAGGCGGCCGGAAAAGGACCGCCTTGCGGAACCATGGCGGACGCACTTTCCGTCCGCCGCGGAACCATTGTGATTCCCACCGCCATCCTAATTTAGCGGTGGGAATTTTCTGTATGATGGCGGAAGGACAGCTACCGCCGGCCCGGCGGTCCTTCCGCCATCATAATGAGCCCCTTAGACTAAACCTAATTCCTCTGATGCTAGGTTTTCCGGCGAAGAGGTATAGAAGCACTGACCTGTCGTACTGCCCTTGTGACAAGAGATCGGAGCAGTCCGACCTTCATATATTCTTTTTTTGTAGCTTCTTTGAGAAGGAACGATCGAAATTTATAATCCCAATTGTAAAGAAACTTAATATTAGGCAATGTCGCCCCACCTTATTGCTCTTAAAGAAACTCGATGATCCTTTTACCTGTTTTGCAATAGCTTCCTTTCTGTTAGCTTGCTTAGGAAGAAGAAAAAATATTACCATTAGTGCTTGTGAAAAAGTCTAAAGAAGCTTGTTTTAGGGCCAAAAATTGTATTTCTGACAGTTTTTAATCATGTATGGAATTGAATAATTAATGAAGCTGCTATTTTTATTATTGTAATCATATATTTCACATCTCACAAGTTTTTTAAATGCCATCTGTTTATTTATGGGTTTTAAAGAGCTTTAAGGATTAGGTAGCTGATTCTCCTTTTTACCCTGTTTTGTTCTTAAATCGTATCTGAGTGAAAATGTGCTTTTTACAATATGGATTTTATACACGTATTTCATATTCCTGTGCTTTTATGATCTGTAATAGTTTTTAATGGATTGAATAAAGAAGAAATTGATTGATTGATTTATTGACATACAGTCAAACCACAACACATACCAATTTTAAAAGAGAATCTGTGCTTAACCAATAGAGAAACCATGACTTCTACATTACTAGGGAATCAGTCTAACAATTTGATTTGATTTTTCATTTTATATAGCGCTTGATTGCCCTAAGGCGTCTAGGTGCTGCTGCCCTGTCACTCAAAAAAGGAGAGGTAATACGGACGAGGTTAAGTGATGCCTCCCTATCGATTAAAGAGCCACGTATTTATTAATTTCTGAAATGCAAAAAGATCTGAGCATTTTCTAATGTTGATTGGAAGGACATTCCACAACTTGGCAGTCCTCAAAATGAAGCTCTTGCCTCCCCAATTTGCTTGCCTAATTCTTGGTAGTGTTTGTAGCATTGCGTCTGAAGATCTAAGCATCCTGTGAGGGGTATACCGGACAAAATAATACGGTCCAATTTTGTGCAGTGCTTTAAATGCAATGCAAAGAGCTTAAAATTCAAACATCTTGCTATTGGAAACCAATGTAGTTTAATCAAGGCCTGTGATGATGATTTATACTTTGGGATTCCTGTTAGGAGTCCAGCAGAACCATTGTGCAGCATTTTAAGTTTTTGAAGGATATTTTCCGGATGCCAATGAAAAGGGCATTACCATAATCTATTTTTGCTAGAACTAAAGTGGAAACCACTGTTTTTTGAAGATCGTGAGGAATATAGGGGCACATTTTTCTGATTATTTTCAAAGTAAAAAACACAGATGAAGCAAGAGCATTAACTTGATCTTCAAAGTTAAGTTTGTCATCAAAGACGATTCCTAAATTCCTTCCCTTCCGTACTGGTGTAGGTGAAGGCCCCATGTCCTGTGGCCACCAGATTGGTGATCAAAAAGATTTATCTTTCAAAAAAGAAGAACCTCTGTTTTTCTTGCATTAAGCTTTAGGCAATTTGTTCTCATCTTTTGTTCTATCTGAGACATACAGGAGTTAAACCTATGTCCAGCTTCAATGTGGTCTTTAAATCTTGACACCACAATTTGGGTGTCATCAGCATAGGACACCACTAAGAAACCCATTGCTTTTATGAGTTTAGCCAGAGGGGCAACATAGAGATTAAAAAGGGTAGGCCTTAACGAAAAGCCCTGATGTACCCCACAAGGCAAATGAAATTGCTTAGAGGTAAACTCACCCACTGCTACATGATTTGTTCTCTTGGTTAAAAAAGCTGTTAATAACTTCAATGCTGCACCTCTTATTCCTAGTTCAGCTAATTGGTCAATTAAAATGGTATGGTTGACCGTATCAAAAGCCACAGAGAGATCGAGCAGTATCAGTGTGGCTTGACCTCCACAGTACAAAATGAATCTCAGTTCTTCTGATGCGGCTAGCAATGCGGTTTCTGTGCTTTGTGCCTTCCTAAATCCATATTGAGTATAATCCAAAACGTTGTTACTGTCGATACATGAGATAAGTTCCTTGTTCAAAGCCTTTTCCAGCAGCTTGGTCGGAAAGGGTAATCTAAATATAGGCCTGTAGCTGCTAGGCTCCTGAGGGTCAAGATCTTTCTTTTTTAGCAGAGGTAAGATTGATGCCAACTTCCATTCAGAGGGAATATGACCAGTGCTGATAACTTTATTTAGGATCTTGGTTAATTGAGTTCCAAAAATCCTGGGGACTAAGGGGTCGATTACGATGGCGGGCGGACAAAGTCCGCCCGCCATCGCAGTGTCAAAAGGGACCGCCCGCCATAGGTGCGGCGGTCCAGCAATACACATTAGGATGCGCCTGCCACACTGGCGGGCGCATCCCGTATTTTTACATTGCGGCGGGCGGTGCTGCAAGCAGCACCCGCCGCAATGTAAAACTACATGTTGTGCATCTGCATGTACAACGTGGCAGGCACTGTGCAGTGCCTGCCACCTTGTACATGCAGATGCAGGGGGGTACCATAGGTACCCTCCATGTGCACCCCCCACCCCCCCAACACTCTGGGGGCCCGCAACGGGCCCCCGAAGGCATTCTCCGCCTGTCTTTTTGCGGCGGGATCACCGCCGCAAAAGGCAGGCATCGTAATGCCCACGGCGGTGCCTATACGGCACCGCCCACAATGCCCCATTGTACCGTGTCCCGCAAGGCGGTCGGAAAAGGACCGCCTTGCGGGACCACGGCGGACGGTCTTTCCGTCCGCCGCGGTACCATTCCCATTCCCACCGCCATCCTAATTTGGCGGTGGGAATATTCAGGTAGATGGCGGGCGGATCGCCAACGCCGGGCCGGCGGTGGCGATCCGCCCGCCATCGTAATGACCCCCTAAATGAATGAATTTTGGAGGACATGGATCAAGTGGGGATCCTGATTTAATTGATTAAATCAGTTTTTACAACTTGTTCTTCATTTAGAAGTGAAAACTTGTCTAGAATCATTTTTGGCGGTAGTAATTTAATCATCTGGGGTTTTTGTACTCCATAATTATTTAATGTAAAGGAATCAAAAACATCTATTACTTTTTTCTGAAAGAAATTTGCAAGATCCTCACATAGTTACGGTTACAATTATTACCATTGTGTGTGACCATTTTAGATAATTTTTTTACTGTACTAAAATGTTCCTTTGACGAATTTTCCAATTGACGGATCTTGTCTGTAAAATATTTGTTTTTTTCTTTTCGTATGAGTTTATTGTATTCTGCAATTGACTTTTTGTAGACCTCCCTGTCATGAGGATCTTATTTGGATCTCAAAACTCGCTCCAGTTTTCTACATAGCTGTTTCTGAGTTCCCAGGCAATCAGAGAACCAGGGCTCTAAAAGGGTTCTACGACGATTAACAAAAACTTTTTATGGTGCTAGAATGTCCATTGTATTTTCTATCCAAGTTGTATACAGCTGTGTGGTTGTCTCTACATCTTGCATAAGATCGAAGTTGGTTTCTGGCAAAGTATTTTGGAAAGTTAGGGCAAGATCTGCAGTATCAATCTTTCCCCATGCTCTACTTTTTTGACTTTGCAAATTTGAGAATGCATTTGTCAGTGGCTATGGTTTGGTGATGGAAAAGATCACTGCATTGTGGTCCGACCACACCAGCGGTAGGATATTTGTTTTCTCCAAATAAGGATTATTAGTAAAAATCCCATCCAGCGTATGTCCTGCCGAATGTGTAGATCCCACGACTTTTCAGATGCAACCCTTAGGTTTCCATGGTTTTGGCTAATAGAACAGTATCATTGTCCTCCAGGTTATCTAGATGAAAGTTAAAGTCACCCAGCACTAAGAAGTCTGGCATTGTGACGCTATGCTCTATCAATGAACCTACATTTGATAGGAAAGCTGTCCTAGGCCCAGGGGGGCAGTAAAGTAATATCCCTTTTAGTGAGTAATTTTTTGTTAATTCGATTTGAAAGGAGACATTTTCACAGAATCTAAACCTGGTATGTGCTTTGTAACAAACTGATCTCAAGTAATGATGGCCAGCCCTCCTCCTCTCTTTAATGGTCTGCCTACTTGCGCCATCTTATATCCTGGTGGTATGGCTTGGATTAAGTCCAGGTCGGATGTTTTATCCGCCCATGTTTCTGTAATAAATATTATATCCACCCTGTGGGTATCTACAACATCTGCAAACTCCATTTCATGTTTAACTAGTGACCTAGCATTAAGTAGTGAGCATTTAAACACATTGTCCTGCAATATGAGTCCTTTTTTCCTGCAATGTGAGTTCATGACCTAGCTCAGTATTCCTTCTTTGATTATTGTGAGCTGGTATTTTGGTGAAAGACAACATGCAGTTAGGGCATATCATTGTATTTAGCCCCAGATCTGGCTTTAATATAGCACAGCCTGGAGTCTTACCTTTTTGATCCAATGCACGGAGGTTTTGGCTAGAATATCCTACCATAAGCCTGTTTTCTGAGACAAAATGGGCAGGTGTTCCAGGCAGCCCTTGGGCCTCATTTATAGCCCCCCCTCCGAAACAGCTAGAACGCTAACGAAAATGGCGGACCCGCACTGACATACGGTACCGTCACAAGTGCAAAGCTGCAATCTTAAAACTATAAGAACATGAAGGTAACTAAAAAGTTTAAAAACGTGCAGATATCAAATTCAATTTACTTGCACAATCTCTCCTAGTATGTATGAATGGCAGCGCTGCACGGTCGCATCAGGCTGCTCATTTATAGCCCCACCTCCGAAACAGCTAGAACGCTAACAAAAACAATAGAAACAATAGTAATAGAAGATGCCACAGTGCCACAATAAAGGATCATCCGTTTTGGAACAGGTTTAGGCAGAGTGAAGACATACTTACACACTACGGGTTCAGTGATTTGCACACTTGTGAAACATTCAGTTCAAATTATGACAGAGTGATTTACGACTACACTATGAATTCAGTAATTCCCCAAACGGTTTCAGTGACTTACACACTTAACAGACATTCAGTGTAAATCACAGTACATTTTCAGTGATGTGCACACTAAAGTGCAGATTACGGTTATACTACGGTTTCAGTGACTTGCACACTTATAAGAAATTTTGTGCAAACAACAGATCTTTCATTTTCAGTTATTTACACACTTGAGGACAATAGTGCAAGTTAGTATCTCACATATTACAGTCTTGGTTAGCAGTCTTATTTTGTACAGAAGGTTTTGGGCCCATAGTTCAAGTGCCGGAGTTACTCTTTAAACTTTGTAGTGTTTGCGAAGGGTATATAATGCAGACTATAACCGCTCTTTACCTAATGTGGCATAAATCCCATATTTTCAAAAATGTGCAATGCCCAATGAATTGATGGATCTGTTTTCATGAGTCCTAAAATCATAAACAAAAAACTTCCTGAGAAATTTAAAATTAAGGAGTAAATGAACGTCTCTGAAAAGCTCCGTTCTCCTGATCAGCTATTTCATACACAGGTGGGTGTACCAGTTACTCAGAGCAAAAAAGATAAGCTACCCGGTTGTATGTTACTGCATCATCCACCACTACTTCGAATTACAACTACATTGCAGCCACTACATTTATCACCAGTAGTACATCATCAAGGCAGGTTTGCTAATTATTTTACCTCTACTTTTTGTAATTGTGATTGTAACCCGTTTCTTTTTTGTGTATTTAAATATTTTTAAATATCTTATCCATAAGGTAACCCTAAAGCTTAAATAGCGTTAAATACATTTATTATATATCTTTAATTCATTTTTAATTTGGTTAATTGTCTAACCCTGACATTCAAGTATATTTATTTAATTGAAAACAAATTTCCTCTAATAAAATATCCTTAACTTTTACATATGATCAATTACTTGTTAATAATTAATTCAATTAATTCACCATAATTCTATCATTGGAAAATATTTACTGAATTTATAATGGATTTAAATCAGTTACCTAATCCTAACCTGTACAACTATCTGACCAAATTCGGACCTTGTATGTGTTGTAATCAGCTTAAGCTACGTGGAGAGCAGACTGGGGTTCTATGGCCTCTCAGGACCTCTCCCCTCTTTGTGAACTGTCCTACTGGCCTTCCTCACATGGCTAAAAACCGGTCTCCACAACCTAGGTGAAAAATCTGGTACTTACATTTGATTCAGCTCTCTCAGTGATCAGCCTAATTAACACTGTGGTCAGATCCTGTGTTTTCCAGCTGTGCACTTTAATACACATTCTACCTCTATTTTCACTTCACCATTAAGTACACTATTTGAATGGTTTTATTTCTGCTGGGCTGGATTATTGTAATGCTATCTGGCTGGACCTGCCCCAATGTGCTGTGCGTAAACTCCAACTGGTCCGAAATTATACCGCCAGGTTATCATTGGGACTACAAAAAGTGACCACATTTTCTCTCCACTGGACACTATGCACTAGTTTCCTGTCAGGGCACGTATTCTGTTTAAATCTCTTTGCTTAGTGCACAAAGTTTTATATGCCAAAAGACATTCACCTATTTCTCAGTGTTTTAAGAGGTGCTAGCCCAATTGCGCTTTAAAATCCAGAGCTGAATATCTCTTGGTGGCCCACAGATTTTATCGTCAATCTCTCAGAGGCAGGGCCTTCTCTGTGGCGACGTCCTCTAAATGGAACTCTTTTGTTCGCTTTAAAGTTTCCTTTTTCTCATTCCAGCTCCTGAACGCATGGCATTTTCTGATGGTTGGCTGTTTTTGAGCATTTGATTTTACCATTTTCAGCCCAAGATAACGTCCTGGCTTCACCGTCGCACATGATAACGTTCCAAACTAATCTAACCTTTGAATATATTTAATTACTAGTTCCTCTGAGAACAATGCTCTCTGATGTACAGAATCATTACCAAGTCTTTCTGGGTTCAAGTCATTGGTTCCCCGGAGAAAGTAATTAACTAAATGGGCCTGATTCACAAAGCACTGCTGTTAGAAATGGAGGTCTCTAGTTGGCAAGGGTTTGCACCTTTGTCCAAATAGGGACCCTCCTTCCTAGTCAGGATAAGGGAGTTACATTCCTAAAATAATCCCTGCTCACCCGCTTGGTAGCTTGGCACAAGCAGTCTGGCTTATCTTAGAGGCAGTGTGTAAAACATTTGCACATAACCAACAGTAATACAGTGTAAGCACTACAAAAGGAGACCACACCAGTTTAGAAAAATATTCAATATTTTTATATACTTAAGACAAGACCAAAAATGATAAAAATCCACAATACAGTACTTAAAAATCTTCAGTTATCAAAATATGCTTGAAAAACAGTTCCTTGATGTCGATAGCTCCGTCCGGGGCTATCACGGCGTCATGAACAAACAAAGCCAAACAGTTCTGGCTGACCGCAGTGTCGCGGGCCAGCTACAGTGTCGGGAAGACCCGCAAACAGTACCTTTTAGAAATGCAGGGCGTCGGCGACCTCTCGTTGAGCTTCCGAAAGCACGGCGTCCGCAGGCGTCGGTTCCGGAGGTCGGGGCAGGAGTCGTCGGGGCCCTCGAAGTCCCACACGTTGCAGATCGAATTCCTCTCTGTTGAAGTCAGGAGCGCTGGCGTCGGCAGGCTTAGGGTGCTGCGGTGCGAAGTGCAGCGGTGCGGCCTGCGGTGCCCTCAGGTCGCGGTGCGAGCAGCGGCTCGGTGGCGGCATCAGATGGCATCGTCGGTGAGACCAGGGTCGCGATGCAAAGTGAATGCGGTGCTCGTCGAGGTGCTGGCAGGTCGCGGTGCAAGCAGCGGCGTCATCATTGCTGAAGCGTTGTCGTCGGTTGACGAACTGGAGTCGATGGAGCCGGCGTCGGTAGGCCAAGACTGCGGTGCGGGATGAGGGCGGTGCGTCATGTAACTTTACGGGTGGTGCCCTCGAACCACGGTGCAAGCAGCGGCGTAGATTTCGGCGTGGAGCGTCGTCGTCGGGGATACCAAGGCATCGTCGTGAAGCGAGGCGGTGCAGAGTGCGGTGCCCACAGGTTGTGGTGCGAGCAGCGGCTCGGTGGCGGCATCAGCAGGCGTCGTCGGTGAGACCAGGGTCGCGGTGCGGCGGTGCCCTCTGCGGTGCCTTTAGGACACAGAGTCGGCAGCGGCGTCGTCGACGTCGTTGGGTTGCTTTTTCTTCTGTTGCAGCACAAAACACACAGTCCCCAGTGCTGAGGGCAGAAGAGCTTGAAGTCTTTGTTGTTCCTGAGACTTCTTAAACAGGGGGCAAGCACTACCTCAAGCCCTTGGAGAAACTCACAAAAGTAGATTACAGAAAGTTCAGTCCAGTCCTTTCACTGCCCAAGACAGAAGCAGCCACTGCAGGCCAACACAGCAAAGCACACAGCAATGTGGTAGTTCCTCCTCACAGCTTCTCCAGCTCTTCTTCTTGGCAGTCTTCTTGGTCCAAAAGAGTTCTAAAGTTCAGGGGTCTGGGCCATCAATATTTATATCCCAAAATCCTTTGCTCTTAGGCAGAGAGTGTCTGTGCCCAGCCAGAACCAGTTCTGCCTTCTCTGGTGTGACTTCCTGGCAGGAGGTGGAGACGGCATTGTCAGAGGCAGACCAGGCCCTTTGAGGTGCAAGGAAATCTCCCCCCCCCTTTCCCAATTGCAGCCCAGGTCTATTCAGCCCTTTCCTGACCCACCTAGACTATCTGGAGCCACTCCTGCTCCCCAGCCTTCTGTCATCCAAAACCCAGACAGGCAATTCACATTCCAGCAGAGGCACACGTGATGACTGAGCAAGAAAATACCTACTTTCTAAAAGTGGTATTTTCAAACACAGAATGTAGAAATCACCTTCACTAAAAGATGCATCTTTAGATTCTGAGTTCAGGCATACTAAACTTTTTTTTCCTACCTAGTCCCGGGGGCCAGTTATGTTTATAAGATGTTATAGACAAACTTCCCATTCTGTCCTATGGGGAACAGGTAGCCTTGCAATAGTGAAAAACGAAATTGGCAGTAATTCACTATCAGGACATGCCACACACACCAGGGCATGTCCTACCTTTCACATACACTGCACCCTGCCCACAGGGGTACCTTGGGCCTACCTTAGGGGTGGCTGACATGTAAGAAAAGGGAAGGTTAGGGCCTGGCAAGTGGGTGCACTTGCCAAGTCGACATGGCAGTACCAGACTGCGCACAGGCTCTGCAATGGCAGGCCAGAGTCACATTTACGGGCTGTTTGTGTGGGTGGCACAATCCAGTGCTGCAGCCCACCAACAGCATTTGATTTACAGGCCCTGGCACACGCAGTGCATTTTACTAGGGACTGACACATAAATCAAATAGGCCAATCATGGAAACACCAATCCATAACACATTTTACCACAGGAGCACTTGCACTTTACCACTGATCAGCAGTGAGAAAAGTGCGCAGAAACACTAAGCCAGCACAAACAGAGTCAAAACCAGGAGGTCAGAAAGCAAAAACTCAGGGGAAACACGCCAAAAGATGCCAAGTCTAACACATGTCCCCTCCAGCTGAAAGTAAGGAGAACTACCCAACCTCCTGGGATATCTCTTCACTAGGCGGAAGAACCTGGACAGACCATCTGCATTGGTGTGTTCTGTGCCAGGGCGGTGTTCCACCGTAAAGTCCATTCCCTGTAGGGAGATGGACCACCTCAGCAGTTTTGGATTCTCACCCCTCATTTGCATCAACCATCTGAGGGGCCTGTGGTCTGTCTGAACCCGGAAGTGACTCCCAAACAGGCAGGGCCTCAGCTTCTTCAGTGCCCAGACGACAGCGAAAGCTTCCCTTTCTATGGCACTCCACCTCTGTTCCCGGGGGAGTAGTCTCCTGCTAAGGAAGACCACAGGCCCTCTTCGTTCAGTTGTGAGAGCACCACTCCCACAGAATGCTCTGAAGCGTCAGTCTGCACGACGAATTCCTTGGAGAAGTCGGGTGCCTTGAGCACGGGTGCTGTGCACATGGCGACCTTCAGGGCATCAAAAGCCTTCTGGCAGGACTCAGTCCAGATCACCTTCTTGGGCTGCTTCCTGGAAGTCAGCTTGTCAAGGGGGCAACAATGGTGCCATAGCCCTTAACAAACCTCCTGTAGTACCCGGTGAGACCTAAGAAGGCTCTCACCTCTGTCTGGATCTTGGGGGGCTCCCAAGCCAGAAAGGTGTCAATCTTGGGCTGTAGGGGTTCCAACTGGCCGCTTCCTACCTGGTGTCCCAAGTACACCACAGAACCCTGCCCGATCTGGCACTTACTGGCCTTGATCGTGAGGCCTGCCCTCTGCAGCGCCTTCAATACCTCCCTGAGGTGCTGCAAGTGTTCTTCCCAGCTGGAACTGAACACTGCGATGTCATCAAGGTATGCAGCACTGAAATCCTCCAGTCCAGCCAACACCTGGTTGACCAACCTCTGAAAGGTGGCAGGGGCATTCTTCAACCCAAAGGGCATCACCCGGAACTGGTAATGTCCTTCTGGGGTTGAGAATGCTGACCTCTCCTTGGCCCCATCGGTTAAGGCAATCTGCCAGTACCCAGACGTTAAATCAAACGTGCTGAGGAACTTGGCAGCTCCCAACCAATCAATGAGCTCATCAGCTCTGGGGATGGGGTGCACGTCAGTCCTGGTGACGGCATTGAGCCCACGGTAGTCCACACAAAACCACAGTTCTGGAGTGGCACCGGGTGCAGCAGCCTTTGGGACCAAGACCACTGGGCTGGCCCAAGGACTGTTGTAAGGGTCGATCACCCCTAACGCCAACATCTTAGAGACCTCCTCTTTAATGCTGGCCTTGACCCGGTCAGTCAACCTGTAAATCCTGTGCTTCACAGGAGGGCTGTCACCGGTGTCCACGTCATGGGTACACCAGTGAGTAACACCTGGGGTCAGGGAGAACAGTGGGGCAAACTGTCCCAACAACTGGTGACAGTCGCTCTGCTGCTCTGGGGTCAGTGTAGGGGAGAGGATCACAACTTCCACTGACCCATCGTGCTCCTTGGTAGACAGGAGGTCAGGGAGAGGTTCACTCTCCTCTTCCACCCCATCATCTGTCGCCAAGAGCATGCTCACTTCGGACCTCTCGAAGTGGGGCTTGAGGCGGTTCACGTGGAGGACTCTCAAAGGGTTCCTTGGAGCCCGCAAATCCACCAGGTAGGTGACATCACTTTTGCGCTCCACCACCTCAAACGGCCCAGTCCACTTGTCCTGCAAGGCACAAGGTTCCACTGGGGCCATGACCCACACTTTCTGCCCAGGTTGAAATTCGACCAGAGTGGCATTCTGGTCATACCACTTCTTCATTTCTTCCTGGCTTACTTCTAGGTTCGCCTGAGCGAGTTTCCTGAAGCGGGCAGTTTGGTTTCTGAAGGCCAGCATGTAACTAAACACAACCTGGGGAGTTTTCCTGGGAGCTGCCTCCCAACCTTCCTTTACCAAACTCAGAGGTCCTCTCACAGGGTGACCATACAGAAGCTCAAAGGGACAGAACCCAAGAGACTTCTGTGGCACCTCCCTGTACGCAAAGAGAAGGCATGGCAAGAGGACGTCCCACTTACGCCTCATGGGTTCTGTTAGACCCTTAATCATACCCTTCAAGGTCTGGTTGAATCTCTCCACCAGACCGTTACCTTGTGGGTGGTAAGGGGTGGTGAACTTGTAGGTTACACCGTACTCCTTCCACAGGGACGTCATATACTTGGATATGAAATTGGTCCCCCTGTCAGAAACCACCTCTCTGGGGAACCCCACGTGGGAAAAGATCCCCATTAACGCCCGGCCCACCACTGGCGCCGTCGTTGTCCTGAGAGGGATTGCCTCCGGGTACCGGGTGGCATGGTCCACCAAGACCAGGATGCACCTGTTGCCCATGGCTGTCTTGGGATCCAGTGGCCCCACAATGTCCATCCCTACCCTTTCAAAGGGTGTTCCAACAACTGGAAATGGTTGGAGAGGAGCATTGACCTTCCTCCCACTCTTACCACTTGCCTGGCAAGTTTGGCAAGACTTGCAATGTCCATCTGACTGCCTTCGCATTTGGGGCCAGAAGAAGTGGGTGACAAGCCTGTCAAAGGTCTTGTCCTGCCCTAAATGTCCTGCCAAAGGCACGTCATGAGCCAGACCCAAAGGTCCTGAAGCGCTGGGGTACCACCAGCACACGGGCTGACCCAGGCTCAGCGACCTTAGGCTCACTGTACAGGAGACCATTCTCCCAGTAGATCCAATGTGATCCGGACTGATCACCAGCTGCCTGGTCTGCAGCCTGCCGCCGCAGACCCTCCAGAGAAGGGCACTCTTTCTGCTCCTTGCAGAATTCCTCCCTGGTGGGACCCCCTTCTTGCTGCCAATGGGTCAGCTCAGAGATGTCCCCCAGTTCAGCTACCTGCTCCCCTGTAGGCACAGGGGCGTCCCCCTCAAGGTCCGCCTCCTCCCGGCCCATGGGAACTTCAGGGGCCGATTTCCCGCTCCCCTTGCCCTTGGCAGGGACTTGGGCCACTGTTTCAGGCTCCAAGTCCTCTTGATCACCCTCTCTGGCCGCCATTGACCGAGTGGACACGCATGCCCACTCTGGCAACCCAAGCATCTCAAGTGAGACCTGAGCTCAACATCCTTTCATAAGGACTGCTCCAGGTCGTTACCTAGCAGACAATCTATAGGCATGGAAGGGCTCACAACCACCCTCAAGGGACCTGAGACCCCCCCACTCAAAGGGAAGCTGCGCCACCAGACACTGACACTCTGAATTGCCCACCGCAATTACTTGGTGGTATGCCCCTGGGACTACCTGCTTCTCAGAGACCAGGTGACACCGGACTGAGGTCACACTGGCTCCAGTATCCCTGTGAGCCTCTACTCTTTTCCCATTGATGGTCACCCAGGTGCTGTATTTCTTTGTGTTAGGGGGCACCGGGTTTCCTGGGACCATCTCACTGTCCCCTAGTGAGACGAGGGTCATTTCTGCGGGGTCCCCACCCTCCTGTGGGTACTCCTCCTCCCCAAGCGCTACATTAGCCAACACCTTGGACTGCCCACCGGTGGGTGGCTGTGCCCCCTTTGGGCACTCGGGGTCCCCCTTCATGTGACCCACCTGGTCACATGCAAAACACTTGCGGGGGCCGGTCTCAGCAGGCTTTCCTGATGAGACCCTTTGTCTCTTATCTCCTGGGGATGGGAACCTTTACCCTGGGTGTTAGTTTGGGGCCCTTTAGAGAACTCCTGTGTTTTACCCTTGTCCCCCCCACTTTTCTGCTGGGGACCCTGCCCACCTTTGGCTGAGTCTCCCCCATACACTTTCTAGTGGACCCTGGTACTCACCCAGCGGTCCGCCTCCATAGAAAGCTTCCTGGGGTCAGTCAGCTTACTATCAACTAGGTGCTGGCGCAGATCTGCAAAACATAGACTAGACAAGTGCTCCCATGCAATCAAATTGTAGAGCCCCATAAAATCTGTCACATTACTGTCCTTCACCCAGCCATCCTGTGACCTGCAAAACATATCTACACATTTCAACCAAGTGTTGGCATCGGACTTCTTACTGGACCTGAACTGATCCCTGTACTTTTCAGGAGTAAGACCATACTTAGTGAGAAGGGCGTCCTTCATGTCGGGATAGGTGAGGTGATACCCCTTACCCAAAGCTATTAAAGTATCCCGGGCTTCTTCCGGAAAGAGAGGCCACAATCCTGCTCCCAATTCTCCTCAGGGACCCTATTCATGTGTATCGCTGCCTCGTAACCCTGAAACCACCTTTGTATGTCGTCCCCCTTCTTGAATTCCTTGCCTACATTCTTAGGGATGTGTACAATTCTGCCTGCCTGTCTTGACAAATTGCTGCCACCATCTGAGCTGGGCCTATTTCTTAGCTCCAGCTCCTTAAGACTTCGCTCATGGTCTAAGATCATCTTCCTTTCCTCCAAGGCTATTCTTTTGTCTTCCCTCTCACTTTCCATCCTGAGTTTCTCCAACTCGAACTTCCTCGCTTACCGCCTGTCCTCCAGCTCCTCTGGGGACAGGCCACTGCTGCCTGGCCTGGAGGGTTCTCCCCCTCCCAAAAGCACATCCACCCTTGGAATAGGCTCCTCCGCCTCTCCACTGAGATCACCAGACTGCTCGCTGGCATGTCTGGCTGCTACCCAGACCCTCAGCGCCTTTTGTAGCTCCTCCTTCCTAGTGAGGCCTCTGACTTGGACTTTTAGGTTTTTGCAAATCGCTTTCAATTTCCTAACATTGTAGGATGCCAACCTATCCTCCTCAAAGGCAATTTCCAGGGATGCAACAGATAATGCTCTTGATTCAGGCATGATGAAGTAGCAAGTTCAAACTGGGAAGATCAAAAATAGGCCAAAAAGAAAAAGAACCAGTATGTGGCACGTAATGGTCTGCAATATGGTAGTAGTGCACACCAATCACTGTAAGTCAAGTGCAAACGCAAGTCCTATCCTCACCGCTGACAACCAAAGTTAGAAATGGGGGTCTCTAGTTGGCAAGGGTTTGCTCCTTTGTCCAAATAGGGACCCTTCTTCCTAGTCAGGATAAGGGAGTTACACTCCTAAAATAACCCCTGCTCACCCCCTTGGTAGCTTGGCACGAGCAGTCAGGCTTATCTTAGAGGCAGTGTGTAAAGCATTTGCACATAACCAACAGTAATACAGTGTAAGCACTACAAAAGGACACCACACCACTTTAGAAAAATATCCAATATTTTTATATACTTAAGACAAGACCTAAAACGATAAAAATCCACAATACAGTACTTAAAAATCTTCAGTTATCAAAATATGCTTGAAAAACAGTTCCTTTATGTCGATAGCTCCGTCCGGGGCTATCACGGCGTCGTGAACAAACAAAGCCAAACAGTTCTGGCTGACCGCGGCTTCGCGGGCCAGCTACGGTGTCGAGAAGACCCGCAAACAGTACCTTTTAGAAATGCAGGGTGTCGGCAACCTCTCGTTGAGCTTCCGAAAGCACGGCGTCCGCAGGCGTCGTTCCGAAGGTCGGGGCCCTCGAAGTCACACGCGTTGCAGATCGAACTCCTCTCTGTTGAAGTCAGGAGCGCTGGCGTCGGCAGGCGTCGGGTGCTGCGGTGCGAAGTGCAGCGGTGCGGCGTGCGGTGCCCTCAGGTCGTGGTGCGAGCAGCGGCTCGGTGGCGGCATCAGATGGCATCGTCGGTGAGACCAGGGTCGCGATGCGAAGTGAATGCCGTGCTCGTCACGGTGCTGGCAGGTCACGGTGCAAGCAGCGGCGTCGTCGTTGCTGAAGCACTGTCATCGGCTGACGAACTGGAGTCGATGGCGCCGCCATCGGTAGGCCAAGACTGCAGTGCGGGATGAGGGTGGTGCGTCATATAACTTTACAAGCGGTGCCCTCGAACCACGGTGCAAGCAGCGGCGTAGATTTCGGCGTGGATCGTCGTCGTCGGGGATACCAAGGCGTCGTCGTGAAGCGAGGTGGTGTGGAGTGCGGTGCCCACAGGTCGCGGTGCAAGCAGCGGCTCGGTGGCACGTCTGCAGGCATCGTCGATGAGACCAGGGTTGCGGTGCGGCGTTGCGGAGGTGCCCTCTGCGGTGGCTTCAGGACACGGAGTCGGCAGCAGCGTCGTCGGGTTGCTTTTTCGTCTGTTGCAGCACAAAACACACAGTCCCCAATGCTGAGGGCAGAAGTCTTTGTTGTTCCTGAGACTTCTTGAACAGGGGGCAAGCTCTACCTCAAGCCCTTGGAGAAACACACAAAAGTAGATTGCAGAAAGTTCAGTCCAGTCCTTTCACTGCCCAAGACAGAAGCAGCCACTGCAGACCAACACAGCAAACACACAGCAATGTGGTAGTTCCTCCTCACAGCTTCTCCAGCTCTTCTTCTTGGCAGTCTTCTTGGTTCAAAAGAGTTCTAAAGTTCAGGGGTCTGGGCCCCAATATTTATATCCTAAAATCCTTTGATCTCTTAAGCAGAGAGTGTCTGTGCCCAGCCAGAACCAGTTCTGCCTTCTCTGGTGTGACTTCCTGGCAGGAGGTGGAGACGGCATTGTCAGAGGCAGACCAGGCCCTTTGAGGTGCAAGGAAATCTCCTCCCCCTTCCCCAATTGCAGCCCAGTCTATTCAGCCCTTTCCTGACCCACCTAGACTATCTGGAGCCACTCCTGCTCGCCAGCCTTCTGTCATCCAAAACCCAGACAGGCAATCCACATTCCAGCAGAGGCACATGGGATGACTGAGCAAGAAAATACCTACTTTCTAAAAGTGGTATTTTCAAACACAGAATGTAAAAATCACCTTCACTAAAAGATGCATCTTTAGATTCTGAGTTCAGGCATACTAAACTTTATTTTCCTACCTAGTTTCCAGGGCCAGTTATGTTTATAAGATGTTATAAACAAACTTCCCATTCTGTCCTATGGGGAACAGGTAGCCTTGCAATAGTGAAAAACGAAATTGGCAGTAATTCACTATCAGGACATGCCACACACACCAGGGCATGTCCTACCTTTCACATAAACTGCACCCGACCCACAGGGGTACCTTGGGCCTACCTTAGGGGTGGCTGACATGTAAGAAAAGGGAAGGTTAGGGCCTGGCAAGTGGGTGCACTTGCCAAGTCGACATGGCAGTACCAGACTGCGCACAGGCTCTGCAATGGCAGGCCAGAGTCACATTTACGGGCTGTTTGTGTGGGTGGCACAATCCAGTGCTGCAGCCAACCAACAGCATTTGATTTACAGGCCCTGGCACACGCAGTGCACTTTACTAGGGACTGACACATAAATCAAATAGGCCAATCATGGAAACACCAATCCATAACACATTTTACCACAGGAGCACTTGCACTTTACCACTGATCAGCAGTGAGAAAAGTGCGCAGAAACACTAAGCCAGCACAAACAGAGTCAAAACCGGGAGGTCAGAAAGCAAAAACTCAGGGGAAACACTCCAAAAGATGCCAAGTCTAACAACTGCTCAAAAAATCAGAAGTCTACTCCTGTAGCTTTCCTCCTACATTAGGAGCAGATTTTCACTTTAGGGGATTTGCTCCTTTCCCCTGTAATAGTCGTAGAAATCTACAGCATAATACATCCCCGTGAAGCTCAGTTAGCCAGCGTGGCTGCACAGGAGTGAACGAACCATCCAGCACTCAGAGCACAGGAGGGCAGCAGCAAAAAGTACAACCCATGGTCTTAAGTGGAACTTGAAGTCTAAAAAAGCAAGATCAAAATCATACAAAAATCAGGGCGCTCGCAGTAGGCAGATGAGATCTCAGCAATGACGATTTC
The DNA here is from genome assembly GCA_963921515.1 of Calotriton arnoldi. NCBI lineage: Eukaryota > Metazoa > Chordata > Amphibia > Caudata > Salamandridae > Calotriton > Calotriton arnoldi. The sequence continues at coordinate 64,074 of CAWUFW010002026.1, forward strand.
CTTACATTATACTAAAAGTTTATAGTTGCAATATTTATGGGAAACGTCAGAGAACTGCAAATTAAGGGTGCCATCTTACCGGCTGTCTTACCAGCTGAATGTTTTCCCTGAGCACTTGGGACCCTACTACGATGTCAGGCGGAGTTTCCTCTGCCCGACACCGTCTCGGTCAAGGGACCGACCGACACCCGGTCGGCGGTCCCGACCGACTAATTAGGATGTGACCGAACACTGTTCGGTCGCATTCCTATACTTTACAATGGGAGCATGTATTTCGGCCGGAATACATGCTACCATTGTAATATAGGAGGTGCAGTTCATCCCTGCACTCCGTGGCAGGCACCTCAAGGTTTTGGCTAGAATATCCTACCATAAGCCTGTTTTCTGAGGCAAAATGGGCAGGGGTTACGGCCCTTGGGGCGCCAGCGGGGCGCCCGCTTCGCACGTCCGCAGCGCAGTCGCGTTGGGCTGCTCATTTATAGCCCCCCCTCCTCAAGGTGCCTGCCTCGGGGTGCAGGGATCAACAGGGGGGCACCATAGGTGCCCCCACGGACTCCAACTGGAGGTCTTTCACCCATAAGGGCTCTGCTGGGAGCCCCCGAAGTCGAGTTCCGACAGCCTTTCTGTTTCAAAAAGGCTGTCAAAATCCGACATCGTAATCCCTCGTGCGGAAAGAGCCGCCCTTGGGATTACTGACAGCATTCTGAAGGGTGGACGGGCTCTCCGAGCCCATCGGAAGGCAGTCGGAATGACCGGTCAGATTCCTTTCTGACTACCTCTATTGTAATGAGGTGGGCAGAAAGGAATCTGACCGGCACATTGCGATGCTGTCGGAAAAGGCTCAGACCGATGGTCGGAGCCTTTTCCAACAGCATCGTAATCGGCCCCTTAGTGTGACTTTAATATCGGTTTGATATCCCTGATCTTGTGATTAAATCCCTATGTAGCTTGGTGCCAAACTGTGCCTCTGTACAACAATAAATCATGCACTGCATACGTTTAGTGAAACATGTTTCTCCCTGACACCCAACAGTTCAACCACCAGGCACATCTGCTAAAATGCCAGTTCTGCACCATAGTCCATTTGAATCTCATTCTTTCGTTCAGGCTACTGCTAGTCAGGGGTCAATGAAAATGTTGAATTTTGATTGTCTAAGATGGTGGTTTTGCATCACAATTTCATTTGATATTTCCCCGCAGCAGTTTATAAGCAGGGAAATTTGTGAAATTTTGCACTATGGAATTTTTAATGTTTTTTAAGCAAGTACATACCTTGTACAAAAAGCCATACAAGAGACCAGCAGTAGATGGTTCCATATAAAAATGTCTAACTGAGAGACATTTTCTACTCGAACCAGCCTCCTGCTGGTATCTCATAAGGCTTCCTTATGTGAGAAGCACATTCGCTTAAGAAAGTCTTGCATGATGCCAGCAAATCATACTTCACTCTGAAAGCACAATTTAATTATGTTTTCATGGAGTTTTGCCAATTTATGGTACACATTACACACTTTTGTGCACCTCCAAAGTCTAAAGTTAACCCGGATGAAACTTCACCAGAATAGCATTTTTGGGGTTGTAAGTATAGAGCGGGTGGTAGGAAATGGGTGTTCCAAAGAAAAGAGTAGAGGGGGATGTCCATTGAGAGTGTGGTGAGCTTCCAAAAAGCCATGACTTTGTCGGTGGGCACTTACATTGCCAATGGCCTTTAACATCCAATTTGTGTAGCCAACTTTACTAGTAATGAATGCAGGATAAATTGTGCAAATTAGCTGTGAACATCTTGAGAAAAATCAATTTTTTCAGAGGCTGACAGGCAAGTCATTTCTTCAGATGGAAAATATTTCACATGTAAATCAAAAAAAGAGAAAAAGAAACATTGGACCATCATGTTTCACAAAACATCAGAATATTAGTCACAGGAGATTCTGCTGGATTTGAGTTAGTTGTATGCACAGTAATGTACCATTTTTGTGATTTCCACGTGGATATTGGAGTATCCCTAAAAGTGAATAACTTTCCTAAAATCATAGACCCAAGCATACAAATGATAAAGTTACTTCTTTTTGTGAATCTGGCCCTCAGATACTAAAGTCCATGTCAGAAGTGAAATATATTTTTATTTAATTAAATCAGTTCATTTGTCTTATTTAATGGATTTAATTGTGGGTGTCTATCATCTCTCTAAGGTAATGCACTGGGGAAAATATATTGTAGTACATTTAATATAACAAGATTTGCAAAGCCAATAGGTTTGGTTTTAATCTGCAACACACGGATACAGCATTTGTTAGTGAGTGCTAGCTTATTAAAGCCATAACTTATGCCTCAGGGAAAGCTTTCTTTGCATGTCAACAGAAGAGGAAGAACAATGAAGACAAGATAGGTGGAGAAAGCAATGAGAACATTTATACAACTGAAAACACTAAAGGAAATAATCATAAATTGAAAGTAAATGGGGAAGACACTAAAGTGAATGAAAAATGAGGGAGACTGACAGGGAAACATGCACAAAAGTCCTGATCAAAACATGAAAAAGCTTGCTGCAGTGAAAAAAACAAAACATAAAAAGATTCCTATCTGTATACAGTGCATGCATGAGCTAAATACTTAATCTGTGGGTGCGTTTTAGATGTAAAATCTTCCCTCTGACATTGCAATGCAAGCACTCCATAAGAGCCGAACAGCCAATAGGATGGTGAGATAGGAAATTCTACATTGGGCAGAATCAAAGCCCATTCTATGTTTAATTGCTCTGACAAGCCGAGCCTAAAAATGTATAAATTGTGGACAGGACATTTCCACATCTAGAAATTTGAACTGCTCTTTTTAAGGATATTTTGTGGATTGAAATGAAGATTTTAAAGGGGTTCAAAAATTAGAGTATGGTACGTTATTCAGTGACCAAGGATAATTTCATTGCAAAGAAGTGCTGGAGTACCTCATAATAAATGTGAGACGTGGAATAGATTGTTTTCTTCTGCGTCCCTCTTAAAAATCCTTTGTATCCCTATGCATGCCAAAGGATAGCGGCAGGCGGTCTCTTTTTGTAACCAAGAAACGTTCCTCTTTTCAACTTTTCAATGTTGGGAAGAATGGACAAATATTTTTTTTTTATATCTATGTAGCCATCCCTGGTTACTAGTATGCATCCACTTTCCATGTATGTTGAATCAGATATGTGTTTCTTTTCTATATCTGTCACATCTCTGTAGAACGACAGGTTTTCATAATGTATTATTCATAGGAGCACATGCACTCTTGCATAACGTAATGGATGTTATCAGCATCTCCAACATCATCTCCCAAATTAAGGAGCTTCATAATCAGAATAGGGTTGGATTTGACAAGAAATGATGTGTCAACGATGTCCTTGTATTCTTCAGTGAGATATAATGGTCTGGCCCTCACTTGATGCAGGTCCTTCCTACCTTTGGCAGTTATTCGGGGTCTACATAAACAAAACCAAATCCTGTTATGTTATGTTAAATTAATTTCTAGAGTGCACATATACCTGGAGGTGTCTTGGCGCTTAGCTCAGACTGAAGCCTAAAAGCCTGGTGCTTACTGGGTTGTGAAAAGGAAAGTTTTGAGAGCTTTCCTGAAAGGGAGCAGAGAACTAATGGTTTTGATGTGAAGCACAATTTACAAAACTTCTTTTCCCCCAGGAGACACATTTAGATCTTGCAACTCCGGCATTTTTGGCTGTGGAAGAGCGTAGAATTCTCGTTGGTATATAACAGTGAATTTCTTTTTCAAGTAGTCAGGTCCTATTCCATGAAGGACATTAAAAGTAATGCAGAGGATCTTGAAGGCAATTTTCTGCCTAACGGGCAGCCAATGCAACTGTTTTAGTGTCATTGATGCAGTGTGGAACTTGGTAATTTTCAACACTAGTCTGCCGCCGCATTCTGCAGGATCTGCAGTTTATTCAGATGTTGCTGTTGCATATTATTATATAAAGAGCATTACAGTATTCTATTTTCGTAAGGACCATAGATGTAACTGCTGCTTTTTGAGCTCGGAAGGAATGTAGGGCAACATTTTGATTAAGGTCCTCAGAGCAGGGGCGTCGCCCCACTGCTTTCTCGCAGTGCGAGAAGCAGAAACATAAAATGGTAATAACTTCCAGTTACTACCATTTTATGTTTGGTTGCAGGCGGAAGGGTGGGCGGGGCTGCTCTGCAACCAGGGCAGGCGAGGAGTGGTGTACCCACTCCTGAGTGCGCAAAGACTGTTTGGCGGCCCTCTGGGGCCGCCCAAACCAGTCATGCGCACTCTGCCCTTCTACATGCAGGCTGCGACCCCTCCATGTGACCCCTCCACTCCCCCACCCGCAAGACATGCCGGCCGCGAATGCTGCTGACATAGCCTCTTACTACCGAGCTGCTCATCTAGTCATCCTGAATGAGTGGTGCTATGACTTTAAAGGGGACCCAACTTACGCCTCTGAATGTTGGGCAATTCAGCGTCTACAGTTACTTTAGTTACTCCATGGAGGCACAACTCTCGTGGTTCTCCCACCAACCACTAGAACAATATGGAAGATATGGTATGATAGGACCAGAATCTCGGGGTGGAAAAATGAATTCACAAACGAGACCCCATTGTGGGTTGGTAATAGGCATCCTCAGGTTACTCAACTATTGGGTTTTTGACAATGGGACTTAATTGGGCTATCTAGACTCTGAGATGTGATGCAAGGGACACGCATAAATCCTTCACTGACCTTCAGACTGAATTTCAACTTCACTGAAGCCAATTTATTAGGTACCTGCAGCTTAGTCATGCACTGACATCACACATTAGAACACTTATAAAACTGCCAGACTTCAATCCCTTAGAGGCTAAGGTGCTGAATAATGAGTTGCAGGAGTATATATTTCCCGCATTTACAAATCACTTGTGGTCAACGCACCTGACTCCTTTGGCTACAGGAGACATGGGAGGATGATCTGGGCACCCTCATAGACGATGAGCGGAGGGAGGCACTTGCCACCTTGAGATAGGCTGCGAATGCATCAGCATTTCATATTATCCAGCTGAAGTACTTACATATACTTTATGAGATGGAGGTTATGGAGAAGAAGTCTAATTGATACCCCATGTTGGCCCCACTGAGGGTCAAATGATGAGGACTTGCTACACACAGTGTGGAGTTGTGGTATATTGACTTCCTTTTGGAAGGGAGCTTTATCAACAATGGGTTATGTCCTGGGCTTGAGACTTCCACGAGATCCCATAATTACTTTCCTACATATACACATAGACCTTGACAGTAACAGGCACAAGATGGCGTAGCTGTGGGTTGTCCTCGTAGTTGCAAAGAGAGTATTGCTCAAAAATGAAAGAATACAGAGGCACCATCCCTGGATGTCTTGAGGAAGGAGTTGGACCACTGCATGGAAATGGAAGGCCCAATTTACATACTGAAGGGAAGCCTCCACAAGTATCCTAAAATATGGAGAGATTGTACTCAATACAGAGGCATCCAGATTGATTTGGACAGACAATCCTCATGGTTGTTACATGCCGATATCCGCTCCTTTTCTGACAAGCCATAACATGTATTGTAAGTGTTGTACTGTTGGTTGGACATGAACTGCAGTGGGGTGGTTTTTTGAACTATATTGTAACATACAGCCATATGTTGTGGGTGATGGAATGCAAATGTCTCTGTTTTTTATTGCGAAACCAAAATGATAATAACATGTTTTTTTTTTTTAAAGAAATGGTTTACCACATAAAAAGACAATACCTCTCCTCCTTACCTTTAATATGGGGTTTGCGAATAACGTACCATTGGTTTTATTTACTATACAAATCTCATAAAATAATTGAATGAAGTTCGCCTGTAAAATCATAGAGTGTCAAATAAGGGGGTAACCATGAAAGAAAAATCAAAGCCGCTAATTAGAAAGGCACCACCCACCAGTGTTTACAAGAAATCATAGGCAAAACACTGTTTCTAAATCCCTGAAACAAATTACATCTTTCATCTATAGCAACACATTCTACACGCAATTCTTAGACATCAGTCTAAAAATTTGTGCTTGTTCAATTTCCCATTCACAGCTCATTTGACCTTTCATATAATCTCAATTGGCCCAATTCTTAAGCGTTTTTGTGCACCTAAAGATTACCTATTGACACATAAATGCTTATTTGAGAGGCAAAACTCCTTGCAGGAGCCACAGAGTCAGGATTGGTCCAATGTTACCCTAGCTAGTAGGATTTGTTGTCAACTGAAATTTCACCACGCTAGAATATCTGTGAGAACATCTATAACTAGGGATGAGATTGTGGGAACTATATGGTGTTTCACCTTTAAATCTTGGTCAACAAATACAAACGTGTTGGTTTGTTGCTGTGCGCCAACAATTTAGGGGTAGTATCTCTCCCTGAACAAAGTCATACATTTACCCCTGTCTGGGTATGAATCAATCGGTTTTCAAGGTGGAAGGAATAGAGAGGGAACACACACAACATTGATTAGCTCTTGGGGGGAGGGGTTCCTCCACAAGGAAATTATTTCCCTGCGAAGAAATAAAGAAAAAAAATGTTGTTGCAAATGCACCTTTCTCCCCACGTGGAAATTCACACCTACTAGGTATCCCTGTGGGGACATATTTATGCATGTGCATACTGTTGCAATTGTTTCAGAATTTAAAATTTGCTCCAAATTTACAAGTAAACATGAAGGGGTAAATTTTCAACTTTAAAAAAAATAGTGATTCGGACATAATGTTCCTGCCACAAAACTGCTAAACTCAATGGGCCTGATTCACAAAGGGATTCCACACTCATGGTGGAGGCCCCGCCATCATGGGGGAGTCTCTGCACTCGGGCGAAATCTCCGTAATGAGAATTCCCATTGCAAAGATTCTGCCCGAGTGAGAAGACTCCCCCACGACTGCCGAGTCTCCGCAAGAGGTGCGGAGGCCCTATATGAATCAGGCCCAATGTGAGCACGGGCATAAGTGACGAGGTCTTGGAAGGTCAGGCATAAGCTAGGTCAAAAATCTGCAGTATCCATTTTAAATTTTAAATTAAAATGCATCATTGTCTTTTACAAAAAGAATGTTTAGCGGTTGCAAATGCAAGCCAGTGTTAGCACTTAAATGAATAGCCACCTTGTACCTTGTGTTGAGATTCTTGAGGAAGCTACTATGTACTCATGATGAAGTCTTTACATGTGGCTACTCAAACTCAGTGTACCTACCATTGTTTACTTATGGTTTCTTAGAATATAGACTACTCAGAATGCACTGTATTTGTGTTATGGGAAATGGTATGACAAAGTCAAGGCTTGAGCCATGCTTTCTAGAATTTTATTTGCTCTCCAACTTAAGGAATTGAAGCAACACATGCTCTTTTTGCTACTTTTAGGGGCAATCTGACTTTTCGCCCTAAGTGGGATGGGTATGCCCAGACGTGGGTCCCTTGCTCACTGTGCCACTGGATTCAAGCTAGCCTGGCTGAAGAAGGGTGACATACCCTGAAACCGGTCCCAGGATGCTTGTTTCCGGTCCAGGGAGGACCTGGCCTGGCAGTTCGGTCTGGACTGTTCCCATGGGGCACAGGGTCAAGACTGATTTGCATATGGCTGGGTCCAAACTGGGGTGGCGTAGTGGGCAAAAGAACAATGGATTTAACCCAGATCTTTTGACTGGGGGAGAATGTTTGCATTGCCAGCATTCCGTCCATCATTTGTTTGCTGAAACACTTTTCGCCCTAAGTGGGATGGGTATGCCCAGACGTGGGTCCCTTGCTCACTGTGCCACTGGATTCAAGCTAGCCTGGCTGAAGAAGGGTGACATACCCTGAAACCGGTCCCAGGATGCTTGTTTCCGGTCCAGGGAGGACCTGGCCTGGCAGTTCGGTCTGGACTGTTCCCATGGGGCACAGGGTCAAGACTGATTTGCATATGGCTGGGTCCAAACTGGGGTGGCGTAGTGGGCAAAAGAACGATGGATTTAACCCAGATCTTTTGACTGGGGGAGAATGTTTGCATTGCCAGCATTCCGTCCATCATTTGTTTGCTGAAACACTTTTCGCCCTAAGTGGGATGGGTATGCCCAGACGTGGGTCCCTTGCTCACTGTGCCACTGGATTCAAGCTAGCCTGGATGAAGAAGGGTGACATACCCTGAAACCGGTCCCAGGATGCTTGTTTCCGGTCCAGGGAGGACCTGGCCTGGCAGTTCGGTCTGGACTGTTCCCATGGGGCACAGGGTCAAGACTGATTTGCATATGGCTGGGTCCAAACTGGGGTGGCGTAGTGGGCAAAAGAACGATGGATTTAACCCAGATCTTTTGACTGGGGGAGAATGTTTGCATTGCCAGCATTCCGTCCATCATTTGTTTGCTGAAACACGGGGGAGCCCTACACAGCTGCCTAGAATTGCCATGCACTAAAACCAGCCATGGGTGAAATCAAATTTCACTGTCTGCAAAAAGGCAGTACCGTCAGTTCATGTCATGCCCATGGTCATGCTAGTCTACTATTACAACTTGCCTAACCCCAAACAGAGTACACTTGCACATTCCCTGGTGCAATACTTACTCTGGTGTAAATCTTCTGCGAGAGATGCAAAGCTTAAAAGACAGTCTGCGGTGGTGGTTATGAGCAGTGAGAAGTTGGTCGACCTAGTGGCTAGTTCTGTCCTTGGAGATAGCCATTCCGTGGAGCTCATAGTATACACCAGTCACTTGAACGTCTCAAAGCCACTTAGAGACACAGCTATTTTGGTACCTCCAGTGTTACTCAGGTGAACTTCCCATACCCATTCTTCCCAAATTAAGACTCTCCTGGAATTTTATGATTCATTATTTATCTCAATAACACCACCACTTTGCACCAGTACTTCCTCGCTACAGTATTTTGGTGATATCTATATGTAAACTGGATATCAGCATTATTACACCTATTTATATAGCTTACATAATATTATAATACACTAGATTCTGTAATCCCTATATAAAGGGCAGTCTCTTATTTCTTTATAATCAGCGACTTGTGATGCACCCAGTTGCCGATTATAAAGAACAGATGCCAGGACTCGACTATTATAAGTTATTACAGTCGAGTTTTGATGTTACAATGCCTGCTGCCAGAGTCAGCAGCTGAGGTTAAAGGCAGGTCAGGTCACGGAGCATAATTGAAGCAGCTGTTTAAAGCAACAAAAACGGAAAGCTGCTTTTCTTTTTCCTGCTTATTTTAATAGCTTACAATGACAAGCAGAGAGTATGTGTATATTTTTGCACTCCTTAGAGAAAAACTAGACTCTTTCTGCATGTTTCTACACATTCCGAGCTACTGCAGCTTTTTTTTAAACTGACTTCTATTTAACTGTTTCTAGTTTCTGTTTGCCACAAATATCTAACAGGATTTTGAGGTGCTTAATTTTGCACTGGAGGTTTTATTTTTATTCTTCATAATTTGTAAACATGCATGCTCATTCATATGTAAGAGCTATGAACCAAAGTTTTACGTGCTTTGTGGGAAAGGTGATGGTATGACCATGTATTATATGGGATAAAGTACCCCCTAGCGTACATGATAAGGATATTGCAAGTCACCTCGGAGTTCCACAACTTTATAAAGGAACTTACCCATCGGCATTGTTCCTCTATATGTTTATGGAACTTCTCTGTGACTTGCAATATCCCTTTATCCCTACTTTATCCTTTATATAATTTCCAATACAAAATCTGGAATATTTCTGATTTCTTGAAGTTTGATCAGATCTTTACCAACACTTAAATTATTAAGAAACGTAAACTCTGTGGTCACTAGAGATCAATAAAATTACTTTTTCGGTATTTTACAAATGTTCTTCGTAACACAGTGATGTCTTAAAAGAATTTTATATCTGATTTGCAGAACTGAAAATCTTTGGACAAATTAACCTATGTGGTGATTACTTAGAGTAGAGTAAGTAAACGTCATCTTGGTATAATTTGTTGTTTTTTAAGATTTTACATTGTGCACTCACCAAATCATTTTTCTCTTGCTGCTTTTGAAAAATTGCACACATTTAATTTGCCACACAGGATGGCTACAGAAAAAGAATCAGAACGAGAGGAACCAGGAGTTTTTTTACTAGGTCCAGCACACGTACACCCTTCTTAAGAATGTTAAATATAGAGGTGTACCGTTCCTAAGGAAGAGAAGTGTAGTCAGGTCAATAGAGTATCCTCCTATTGGAGGAAGTGCCCTCACACACCCTGAGAGGTGTCATGCTTCATCATTTGGGTGTGCTCCTCGTCGGGCCGGTGCTGCAATGCCTGATGGGCACCCACTAAGGGTCCCTTTGGCGGAGTTCTTTTTTTGACAAAGCTGTTAGGTGAGTGAGGGTGTGTGGGCTGTGGTAGGTAGTGTAGTGAAGTGATAAAGGTGATTTAAAATAGGTTCGGAGATGCTCTGTTGTATTAAACTTTAATGATGCGGCTCTCTAACCTAAATTAAAACAGTGTAACTCCTATGGGATATAATGGTCCTATAGACCTTGCGTGCTATAATATATGGTCAACATGTTTCTTGCCTATTCCAGCACCTAAGGGGTCTCTTGGCAATTCTTCAGGACCGAGAAGGATTCTTTTTCTAATTATCTTACACTACTGCAAGGCCAGTCCTTCCAAATATACAGGTTAATAGAGTAACCAGCCATGCTGTTGTTTACAAGGTTATTACAAGTATCAAATGCATCAGACTCTAAATAGGACCCTAAGTCCATTGTCACAGTCACTTGGGGCACTTGAATGTTAATATCTAATGTAAGAAAAAGATGCTACAGAAGACCAGGACAGCAAGGGTTCATATTTGAATGTTTTCACTTATTTTATTCATCTTTTTATTTATTTAATTATTTGTAGATGCACATGTTAGCGTTTCAACAAGAACTGGTGTGCAAATCAACACATTGAGTACACAGATGCACATACAGTGAACAAAGACATGAACATAAGTAATAACCATTTGGGTGTATTCCTTTAGCAAGGAATGTGAGGGCATGATCAGAATATACACACTAAAAGCACGTCATACCTATATTTCTTGGGAAATTATTGAAATAGATTGGATACATTTGGATCGTTTGAGTTCATTAGCAGATGAATTTAATGGACTAAGGCAGTGCCCACGATTGCTACTTCTAGGTGCAGAAGGGGTAATAGGCATTTTGGAGAGTGGGGATAGTTGTTATGCTGGAGGTTGAGCTGGCATAGGTAAGCTTGGGGCAGTTTTAAAGCCCTGAGTGTGGAGGTGACAAGTCATGCCTAGGAGTGGGCATTCCTGTATAGACCACCAAGTATTTCAGAGGCTCAGAAGCGGGATGTAGCACAGCCGCGTATACAGACAACTAGGAGGTGGTTAGATGCATAGTTTAGTGTCCTGGTCAGGGTGTTATGGGTGAGCAAGTAGTCCAGGTAAGGGGAGATGAATTGCCCTGAATATCAAAGTGAGAGTTAATGAAGAGTTTAGTATTCACTTGATAGCCTTTCAACCTGATAGCAGCACTGGCACAAAAGCATTGCAGTGAGGAAAGTTGCAATAGGGTTGAGGTGGCAAATGGGTCCTGTCGGATGCCGGCCAAGGGTAAGGGGAGAGAATGGCAATAAATGTCTTGACTACACATTGTGGGTGAGCATAGGTTGACGTAACGAGGTATTGGAAGTAGGCCAGTTTGATAATGCTTAAATAGCTGAGAGGGACTGCTTATAGGTTTTAGAATGTTCTGACATTTTTGTATTTCTCCATTTGCATGTGTTGTCCCCATGGAGACCTTACAGGAGTGTATTGAGGTTGTCTTCAATGGTTTCGGAAAGGGTGCAGTCATGCTGAATGTACAAAGCTGTAAATGTGTTTCAAATGTTGTTTGGAAAGTATTTTGAAAGTTAGTGTAGGACATGGATCTAGGAAATGTTACAGGTCATGAGGTATCTAGGAGAGACAGATTGGGTCAGGTTTCAGGATGGAATGATGGATAGGATAGGCGATCTGATGGTGAGAGGAAGCAAATAGGCCTTTATGTGGATTCAGGCAATTCCAAAACGAATTTGGTTAAATGTAATGAGGTGATGAGGAATTGGGGACGACATTGAAGAGTTTGCATTGGGTGTGACGGTGTTGGTTGAAGAAAAGTTGGTGTTGGTAAGGTTTGAAGTCTAGGTTGCAGTCTTCGAGGTCCAGTGACATCACTGGGAGTGTTACAGGGTCAAGACCGCAGCTAAGTGATCTTTAGTAACAGGCTAATGTGTGTGAGTTGTGAAAGAAAGACTCATGGTCTGTGGAGAGCAGCAGATGTTTCCAGGTTGTTTGCTCTATCCAGATCTCTGTAATCGCTCTGAACTGAAGTGTGGTGGGTGGTTAGGAATCAAAGTGGTCAATAAAAGTGTGAGGTTTCTCCCAGACTGCTCAGGTGTTCCAGAGGCAGTGAAGCTGGTTTTCGGAGATGAGGATAGGGTATAGAGACTTAGGTACTGTTTGGTGTTTGTAGAGGGGAAAGAAGATGTTAAAGTGGGATGGTATGTTAGGTCTACAGAAGTGGAGTGTGCACTGAAAGATGTGGGAAGGCTGAGCTGGACAAGAACGAGGTGGGAAAAGATGCATGTGTGTCTGATGAGTCTTCTACCTCTGGGGAGGGGGTGATCAATGTAGAGGAAGAGGAAGCATTTTGGAGTTGGCAGGTAAGTACAGAAAATGGGTAGAAGGAGCACTTATCACTCAAGATGTATTACACTGATTGATTTTTATTAAGTGCAGAGATGATGCAAGTGAGGCACTACTGAATTAAAATTTAAAATGCAGTTCAGAAGTAGGTTGAACACAGAGGAAGTGTAAGTGCAAGGAGAGGCAGGAGTCACTAAACAATGTAGGTCATAGGTAGGTGCAAGGAGCGTACTTACAGTTTTTTTATTTTTTTTTGATCAGGGTAACCAAGAGGAGAGAAGCGTCCTGTCACCCCAATGATGTCAGCTTTATTGTGTTTCGTGTTGAGAATGCTCATCACGCTACTCTGCAGCGCCTCTGCCTGTGCAGACCCGAATGTAATTGTAGTCAGGAAGCAGTATGGCATGGTGGACCCGAGAACTCATAGCTCAAAATAGTGGCTGTTATTTTGATTTGGGCTACCTCAGCTCAGAGAGAAGTGGCAGATTCCTGACAGATACATCAAGACTGTCCAATGTTATGCCTGCCCAGTTGCTGACATATCCTCAGGTGGAGATGGAGAGTAGATTGGGGATATGAGCCAAGCCTTCTACCCCTCAGGCACTGTGTTCCCCATATTGCTGATTTTATGCAATAAATTAGTCTCATAGCCCATTCTCACCCACATATTTCCCTTGTCTAAACAGTAGGGGAGCACTCTTACAGCTATGTATGCTTGCAGAGTAGTGTCAAATGCATCACCTTCTCGGCTGAAATACTTCTTCTGCTACTTTGCTAGCCTGCACCAGTCACAGTCATATACTGTCTTGCACAAGGTTGTTGTAGAGATTGTCTTTTGTCAGGTGACTAGGATGAAGTATTTATTCCTCTTGTTTCCTGCATTTCGTCTTCGTTTCTGCAGGATTTGTTGTATCTTTGCAGTCTGATCATGGGAATGACAGCCAGACTGCAGCGTCTTCTGAAACTCTCCTTGGGAGTGTTCTGCTTCTGTAAAGCGTCTTTGGAAGCATCGAATGAAAGCCTCCGACTGCTCCTCCTTCGCCCTGACATCAAGGACTCCATGGATGCATCTTTCATCTCCACAGTGGGAGATACGCCTTGGCCAGTGTCTCTCTGCCCTGGTAGGCATCTTGCCTTTGGCCGGTAGCATGGGCTGAGCTGGCTTTGAAGTACTTCAAAGAGGCTTTGAAAGTCATGTCTCCAGTCTTTGGCCTCTTTGGCTGGCAGCGTTCCCACAGCTGCCAATGTTCCTGGATTGGAGTTTGGAGCCTCCGTTGTTTTGGTGGGGGTGCATTTCGTCTTGCTGCCATCACGTTTTTGTTCTCCAGTAAAATGAAACTTGGCAGGACAATGGCTATGTATTTTCTGGCTGGTACCAAGCTTCTGGCTCTTCTGGACCCGACTTCCTTTCTCCCACACCTGTGCTGGCACAGTTTTAAAAGGCAGTGTATTCAGGGAGCGCGGAGTCCGAGCTGCATCCACATCTCTCCATGTCTCGCTCCGTGTCCTCGTGGAAGCTTCGCCCTTCGTCTTCTCTGTTGCGTTCGGCCGGCCCCGCAGCAGCTCAGCACACGCCGGGTGGTTGTGGCGGCAGGCTTCCTGCAGCGGTGTCAGCCCCTCTATGTTGGTCTTCTCCACATCCAGGCCGTACCTCCGCAGAGCAACAAGGAGCTTCTTCACAATGGGCGCAAACCCTAAAGTGGCCGCGTACCAGAGCGCTGTGCAGCCAGCCTTATCCGCGTGGTTCAAGTCATAATCAAGCGCTTCCATGAAATGCTCCACAAGGCGCTCTCTCGTGTACAGAGCAGCGTAGATTAAAGCATTGCGGCCAGTTCTGTCGCAGAATCCGACTTTGGCGCCATAGGTGAGGAGGAGCCTGACTGCTCCCGATGCCCAGTCTTGACCATCGTGAAGACAACAGTTCATGAGAGGGGTGAGGCCCTTCTCGTCCCTTCTGTTTACATCAGCACCTGACTCCACACACGCCCGTAGAAGAATGAAGTCTCCATTCTTAAGAGCTGCATTTACGCCCATTGGGAGCCGCAGGCTTACCATAGCAGTGTAAGAAATATTATTACGATGTACTCTTAGGCCGAGCAAATTCAGTGTGAGAGGTCAGTTGTTCCTGCCAGTTTTTGAAGAAATGAAAACAAATCTGACTTCGGAGCTCTCACATAGCCCGAGAGTGTTTGATCACTCATCTACTGTCTTTAAAAGTTCAGTCGAAATAACGTGAGTGCCTCTGTTTCCACTCTCACGTCCAGGGAGGAGCGACTTTGACAGTAAATCAACACTTTGTGATGAGCCAAACAAACTTTGACCAGTTTTCCATTAATATTACACAGGAATATTATTTGTGTGTTTAGTTCTGCACATCATAAAGAGAAACAATCTTTCTGTCAAGCATTCACCAGAGTTACACAATGTCTGAATTCCAGGAACCCGTTGCCTCGTACAAAAACACTTTTTTAGCTGCAAAGAATGTGCCTCGCAAAACCACAGGCTTTGCAACTGCAAAATAGTGTTTTGCTATGAAGTTGTCCATTTCCTTGTTTAAAGCCATTCAAGGGAATGTGCACATTGTGTCTTGCCTTATTAATATTCATTAGGCAGGACGTTTTGTGACCTTCTAAAAATTCACATTTTGCAGTGTAACAGGTAAGCACATTAGCCACACCGCAAAATGCTGGACAGGTCGGAAAAAGATAGTGCCTAATTTGAACACCCACCAATTTCCCTCTGCTCGCAGATGCTTAAGGCCCCACATTCTTTCATACTGCCCACAAAATTCACAAATGTGCCCTGTTGTACTTATTGAGGCAGATATAAACCACTTACAATTTTCTAAGTAGCAGACCATGTGCATAGAGATTGACATTCTCAATCCCAAATGGGTGGTCATTATTCAGCTATTGGTTAAATGGAGTGCCACTCACTCCAAAGTACTATGAATTCCAGAGGGAATGTGCCTCCTGAGGTCAAAAACCCATTGACCGGATTTACCACTGTACATGCTTATAATATCCCACTGCACATAGGTAAGCCTTTTTTTAGGTTTTACTGTTTAATGGTCATTCAGTAGCACTGTTGGAAGAATCAACATGCCGTGAAAAATTCTTCTTGATGTAAGATCTAGATGGGGTAAAATTATTGTTGGTGGTAAATATTTTCCTACTGGTTCCACCGTTCTAGACCTTTCTTTTTAAGTTTAGAATGCTTTATTGAGATAATATTCAAAGAAAAGCATAAGTATAAAATAAACATATAATGTTCAAACACTTCTTTCACTTCTAATCAAGTACTGTGAATAAAAAAAGAAAGATGTGAACAATATTAACAAGTACAACATCAAAACCGATTTGAACAATATAAAAAATTTACATAAGCATATGCAAGTTAGCCTTTTAAAATAAGGATCAAAAAGGAGAGGAAGGGAAAGATATAATGAAAAGTGTGTAATAAGCAAAACAGCATTGTAATAATAGCATTGATAACTTGTTAAACATAATAACAATTAAGGGGGTTCATATCTGGTAACCATAGAAATGGGCCGCTCAGCTATCCTAGATAGAAATGTCAAGAGTGGTGACCAAAGTAAGTCTTTTTTAATCATTAAGGGCATAGAGGTGGCATGAGCACGATCTAATCTATGATGATGGCATAAAAGGTTCCACCAGGCAGTATAAGAGATTTTAGTAGTATCCTTCGAATTTATGAACAAATCAATATATTTACCCACAGTCCCTTGAGCACCCCATATAGGGGAGAAACCGCCCCAAAAATGTGTAAAATGTCAAAAGGGATATCAGTGGGCAAAATTTCATTCAATTTCTTCCAAATGAGCAACCAAAATCTATTAACCAAAGGACAAAGAAAAAACTTATGTAGTAAATCACTTTTTTCATGGGGACAAGACCAGCATTTTGTATTATCCATCAACCTGAACTTCTGCAGATCTTGGGGGGAGGGGGTGTAAGAAACAGCCTATTATAGAAATAATACAATGTCTGTGTTGTGCTTGCTGATCATGAGGAGGTGTGAATTTTTGCCCATATGGAACCCCAAGTCTGGAAAGAGAATTCTTGTTGTAAATCTTTTTCCCATAAAATTTATACCTTAGATTTAATTCTCGAATCAGAAGGATGAGACAAGATCTTGTAAATAGCAGATACTTTAAGCTGAGTGGAGAAATCCAAAGAAAAGGGGGGGTCTGATTCTGTGGAACCAAGGAAGAATTCTGAGAGAGGAGGTGAAGAATAGAAGTTCTAAGATGAAGGTAGTGAGAAACATGCTGATTGGATATGTAATATTTTTTCTGGATCTTGGAGAAGTCTATAAGAGACCCGTCTGTCATTAAATGCCCAATAGTAATAACGCCTTTGTCAATCCATTCTGTCCAAAAAAGAGCTCTGTTATTTATTTTCAGATGTTTATTATACCAAATAGGAGTCTGTGCAAAAATGCCTGTATAAGAGATATGAGCAGAAACCAGAGAATTAGCTACAGCTGCAGTATGGGTGAGAATAGGAGAAAAAAAGCACCTAGGAGGCTGAGATAAAAGAATTGCCGCGTTTAACGAGAATGGTGTGTATTGGGCCTGTTCTAATAGGCTCCATGCAGTTAATATTGTATGTGGGTTATCTGAAAGAAAAGTCCAGATTTGTTTTATTGTAAATGCAGAGTGGTAACATCTAAGATTAGGGAAATTGACTCCCCCTAATTCTTTGGATTGTTGAAGTCAATTTAATGAGATCCGAGTCTTGCAATTATTCCATAAGAATTTGATCAAGGACCGGTTGATGGTTTTAAAGAAAGAGAGTGGAAGAGTAATTGGGAGCATGGACAGATAAAATTAATTATCGGAAGCAACATAATTTTAATTGTTGCTAATCTACCCCACCAAGACAAAAATAATTGGGACCAGCTATCTATTTACACCGAAAGTTTTGTAACTATATCCGTAAGGTTGATTTTAATGGTTTCTTTAATGTTATCTGTATATAAAATACCTAAACATTTAATGCTTTTTGAATTCCATTTGAAACCCGTATCTTTAAACATGTCTGGGAGACAATGTTTATTTAAGGGCAAAACCTCGGATTTATCGATATTGCGTTTATATCCCGAGACTCCAGAGTATTCCCTTAACAATGAGGAAAACGCCGGCACAGAAGTGATAGGGCTAGATAGATACAGTAAGATGTCGTCCGCATATGCAGTAAATTTAATGTCAACATTTTTGAATTGGAAGCCCGTAAACTGTGGAGAACGACTAATGTTTCCCAGAAAAGGATCTAGGGCAAGAATAAATAAAAGAGGAGATAAAGGGCAACCTTGTCTGGTTCCTCTATGAAGTGAGAAGTAATTGGATTGACATCCGTTGACCCAAATGGAGGTGGAGGGTGCAGAGTATAACAATTTAATATAACAAATGATGTGAGGACTAAATCGATGGCATTTTAATGCTCCGAAGATGTATTCCCAATTTACTCTGTCGAAAGCCTTTTCAGCTTCCAACGTTATGGGAGCGACCTGTGAATCAGCCTTGGAGGCTAAATGAATAATGTTAAGGAAGGTTCTAGAATTATCTGTAATTGAACGTCCTTTTACAAACTCTGTTTGATATATATTAATTAAATCCGGAATGACCTGGTTAATGCAAAGGGCTAATAATTTGGCAAAAATCTTACAGTCCGTGTTAATTAGAGAAATATGTTTATAATTACTACAAATCGAAGGGTCTTTGTCCTTTTTGGGAATCAAGCAGAGCATAGCTTGAGTGAAGGATCCTTGCGTCTTTCCAGTAGCTAAAAAGTGATTTATGAGAAGTAGCAGACGAGAAGTAATTGTTTAAAATGAAGAAAGAAACATACAGAAAATCAATCCGGCCCAGGAGTTTTATCCTTTGGAAGTTGATTAATAGCGTTTGTAATTTCTTGTTCTAGGATTGGACTATCAAGAGATGTCAGGTCAACAGGGTTTTCTGAGGATTTGGGAATGGTTTGAAAATATGCATCTATCTGATCAGATGAAGGGGAGGACTCTGGAGAATACAGAGTGGTATAATAGTCAGTAAAGCATTCTAATATCTTAGGGTCGCTAATATGCCTAACCCCTGTGCTATCTGTAATAGCAGCAATCTTGGATTTCTGTTTTTTAATTTTAAGGTAGTTAGCTAGGGATTTGCCAGCTTTATTCCGACCGCCGTACATTTTAGCATTAAATTTAAGCAGACTACCGCAAGCATTATTCCAGGACTGTTTATTATATTGCAATTTAGCTTTATTGAGATTGGACAGAGTGTCAGCATGATTTGAGGTAAAATATTCATTTACTAAGACCCTAATTTGTTTAAAACATAAGGTTGCGTCTTTAAGTGCCTTCTTTTTTTTGGGGCGATACAAAAGGGGATGATGGACGGAACGCTTGAGCCAATCAAACACTCACCCCCAGTCAACTGATCTGGGTTTAATCCATCATCATTCTTTAGCTCACTCCACCACCCCAGTTCAGACATGGCCATATGCAAATCAGTCTGACCATGTGCCTCATGGGAACAGTCCAGCCCGAACTGCCAAGCCATGTCTTCCCTGGACCGGAAACAAGCATCCTAGGACCGGTTTCTGGCATTCCAGCCGTCATCAGCCAGGCTTGCTTGAATCCAGTGGCAAAGTGAGCAAGGGACCCACGTCTGGGCATACCCCCGCCAACTTAGGGCGAACAAAGCGATACAAAAGGGGATGATGGACGGAACGCTTGAGCCAATCAAACACTCACCCCCAGTCAACTGATCTGGGTTTAATCCATCATCATTCTTTAGCTCACTCCACCACCCCAGTTCATACATGGCCATATGCAAATCAGTCTGACCCTGTGCCTCATGGGAACAGTCCAGCCCGAACTGCCAAGCCATGTCTTCCCTGGACCGGAAACAAGCATCCTAGGACCGGTTTCTGGCATTCCAGCCGTCATCAGCCAGGCTTGCTTGAATCCAGTGGCAAAGTGAGCAAGGGACTCACGTCTGGGCATACCCCGCCAACTTAGGGCGAACAAAGCGATACAAAAGGGGATGATGGACGGAACGCTTGAGCCAATCAAACACTCACCCCCAGTCAACTGATCTGGGTTTAATCCATCATCATTCTTTAGCTCACTCCACCACCCCAGTTCAGACATGGCCATATGCAAATCAGTCTGACCCTGTGCCTCATGGGAACAGTCCAGCCCGAACTGCCAAGCCATGTCTTCCCTGGACCGGAAACAAGCATCCTAGGACCGGTTTCTGGCATTCCAGCCGTCATCAGCCAGGCTTGCTTGAATCCAGTGGCAAAGTGAGCAAGGGACCCACGTCTGGGCATACCCCCGCCAACTTAGGGCGAACAAAGCGATACAAAAGGGGATGATGGACGGAACGCTTGAGCCAATCAAACACTCACCCCCAGTCAACTGATCTGGGTTTAATCCATCATCATTCTTTAGCTCACTCCACCACCCCAGTTCAGACATGGCCATATGCAAATCAGTCTGACCCTGTGCCTCATGGGAACAGTCCAGCCCGAACTGCCAAGCCATGTCTTCCCTGGACCGGAAACAAGCATCCTAGGACCGGTTTCTGGCATTCCAGCCGTCATCAGCCAGGCTTGCTTGAATCCAGTGGCAAAGTGAGCAAAGGACCCACGTCTGGGCATACCCCCGCCAACTTAGGGCGAACAAAGCGATACAAAGGGGATGATGGACGGAACGCTTGAGCCAATCAAACACTCACCCCCAGTCAACTGATCTGGGTTTAATCCATCATCATTCTTTAGCTCACTCCACCACCCCAGGTCAGACATGGCCATATGCAAATCAGTCTGACCCTGTGCCTCATGGGAACAGTCCAGCCCGAACTGCCAAGCCATGTCTTCCCTGGACCGGAAACAAGCATCCTAGGACCGGTTTCTGGCATTCCAGCCGTCATCAGCCAGGCTTGCTTGAATCCAGTGGCAATGTGAGCAAGGGACCCACATCTGGGCATACCCCCGCCAACTTAGGGCGAACAAAGCGATACAAAAGGGGATGATGGACGGAACGCTTGAGCCAATCAAACACTCACCCCCAGTCAACTGATCTGGGTTTAATCCATCATCATTCTTTAGCTCACTCCACCACCCCAGTTCAGACATGGCCATATGCAAATCAGTCTGACCCTGTGCCTCATGGGAACAGTCCAGCCCGAACTGCCAAGCCATGTCTTCCCTGGACCGGAAACAAGCATCCTAGGACCGGTTTCTGGCATTCCAGACGTCATCAGCCAGGCTTGCTTGAATCCAGTGGCAAAGTGAGCAAGGGACCCACGTCTGGGCATACCCCGCCAACTTAGGGCGAACAAAGCGATACAAAAGGGGATGATGGACGGAACGCTTGAGCCAATTAAACACTCACCCCCAATCAACTGATCTGGGTTTAATCCATCATCATTCTTTAGCTCACTCCACCACCCCAGTTCAGACATGGCCATATGCAAATCAGTCTGACACTGTGCCTCATGGGAACAGTCCAGCCCGAACTGCCAAGCCATGTCTTCCCTGGACCGGAAACAAGCATCCTAGGACCGGTTTCTGGCATTCCAGCCGTCATCAGCCAGGCTTGCTTGAATCCAGCGGCAAAGTGAGCAAGGGACCCACGTCTGGGCATACCCCCGCCAACTTAGGGCGAACAAAGCGATACAAAAGGGGATGATGGACGGAACGCTTGAGCCAATCAAACACTTGACGTGGGTCCCTTGCTCACTTTGCCACTGGATTCAAGCAAGCCTGGCTGATGATGGCTGAAATGCCGGAAACCGGTCCTAGGATGCTTGTTTCCGGTCCAGGGAAGACATGGCTTGGCAGTTCGGGCTGGACTGTTCCCATGAGGCACAGGGTCAGACTGATTTGCATATGGCCATGTCTGAACTGGGGTGGTGGAGTGATCTAAAGAATGATGATGGATTAAACCCAGATCAGTTGACTGGGGTGAGTGTTTGATTGGCTCAAACGTTCCGTCCATCATCCCCTTTGTATCGCTTTGGTCGCCCTAAGTTGGCGGGGTATGCCCAGACGTGGGTCCCTTGCTCACTTTGCCACTGGATTCAAGCAAGCCTGGCTGATGACGGCTGAAATGCCAGAAACCGGTCCTAGGATGCTTGTTTCCGGTCCAGGAAGACATGGCTTGGCAGTTCGGGCTGGACTGTTCCCATGAGGCACAGGGTCAGACTGATTTGCATATGGCCATGTCTGAACTGAGGTGGTGGAGTGAGCTAAAGAATGATGATGGATTAAACCCAGATCAGTTGACTGGGGGTGAGTGTTTGATTGGCTCAAACGTTCCGTCCATCATCCCCTTTGGTGGATGTATGACGATACCACGCATGCATTACATCGCATGCCATTATATCGCGGTTTTAACAACGCAAGTCGTTACAACGACTTGCGTTGGAGGCGCTGGACTTAGGAGTAGTTTAATTTACTATTCCAACTCCAGCCTACGTACAGTAGGGAAGGTGTTGGATAGTAATTTAAACTACTCCTTGTCCTATAGCGCCCTCCAGTGCAAGTCGTTGTAACGACTTTCGTTGTTAAAACAGCGATCTAATGGCATGCGATGTAATGCATGCGTTCTAAAGGTTGTTTCCCCCTTTTGTATCGCTTTGGTCGCCCTAAGTTGGCGGGGGTATGCCCAGACGTGGGTCCCTTGCTCACTTTGCCACTGGATTCAAGCAAGCCTGGCTGATGACGGCTGAAATGCCAGGAACCGGTCCTAGGATGCTTGTTTCCGGTCCAGGAAGACATGGCTTGGCAGTTCGGGCTGGACTGTTCCCATGAGGCACAGGGTCAGACTGATTTGCATATGGCCATGTCTGAACTGGGGTGGTGGAGTGAGCTAAAGAATGATGATGGATTAAACCCAGATCAGTTGACTGGGGGTGAGTGTTTGATTGGCTCAAACGTTCCGTCCATCATCCCCTTTTGTATCGCTTGGTCGCCCTAAGTTGGCGGGGTATGCCCAGACGTGGGTCCCTTGCTCACTTTGCCACTGGATTCAAGCAAGCCTGGCTGATGATGGCTGAAATGCCAGAAACCGGTCCTAGGATGCTTGTTTCCGGTCCAGGGAAGACATGGCTTGGCAGTTCGGGCTGGACTGTTCCCATGAGGCACAGGGTCAGACTGATTTGCATATGGCCATGTCTGAACTGGGGTGGTGGAGTGGGCTAAAGAATGATGATGGATTAAACCCAGATCAGTTGACTGGGGGTGAGTGTTTGATTGGCTCAAACGTTCCGTCCATCATCCCCTTTGTATCGCTTGGTCGCCCTAAGTTGGCGGGGTATGCCCAGACGTGGGTCCCTTGCTCACTTTGCCACTGGATTCAAGCAAGCCTGGCTGATGACGGCTGAAATGCCAGGAACCGGTCCTAGGATGCTTGTTTCCGGTCCAGGGAAGACATGGCTTGGCAGTTCGGGCTGGACTGTTCCCATGAGGCACAGGGTCAGACTGATTTGCATATGGCCATGTCTTAACTGGGCTGGTGGAGTGAGCTAAAGAATGATGATGGATTAAACCCAGATCAGTTGACTGGGGGTGAGTGTTTGATTGGCTCAAACGTTCCGTCCATCATCCCCTTTTGTATCGCTTGGTCGCCCTAAGTTGGCGGGGTATGCCCAGACGTGGGTCCCTTGCTCACTTTGCCACTGGATTCAAGCAAGCCTGGCTGATGACGGCTGAAATGCCAGAAACCGGTCCTAGGATGCTTGTTTACGGTCCAGGGAAGACATGGCTTGGCAGTTCGGGCTGGACTGTTCCCATGAGGCACAGGGTCAGACTGATTTGCATATGGCCATGTCTGAACTGGGGTGGTGGAGTGAGCTAAAGAATGATGATGGATTAAACCCAGATCAGTTGACTGGGGGTGAGTGTTTGATTGGCTCAAACGTTCCGTCCATCATCCCCTTTGTATCGCTTGGTCGCCCTAAGTTGGCGGGGTATGCCCAGACGTGGGTCCCTTGCTCACTTTGCCACTGGATTCAAGCAAGCCTGGCTGATGACGGCTGAAATGCCAGAAACCGGTCCTAGGATGCTTGTTTCCGGTCCAGGGAAGACATGGCTTGGCAGTTCGGGCTGGACTGTTCCCATGAGGCACAGGGTCAGACTGATTTGCATATGGCCATGTCTGAACTGGGGTGGTGGAGTGAGCTAAAGAATGATGATGGATTAAACCCAGATCAGTTGACTGGGGGTGAGTGTTTGATTGGCTCAAACGTTCCGTCCATCATCCCCTTTTGTATCGCTTGGTCGCCCTAAGTTGGCGGGGTATGCCCAGACGTGGGTCCCTTGCTCACTTTGCCACTGGATTCAAGCAAGCCTGGCTGATGACGGCTGAAATGCCAGAAACCGGTCCTAGGATGCTTGTTTCCGGTCCAGGGAAGACATGGCTTGGCAGTTCGGGCTGGACTGTTCCCATGAGGCACAGGGTCAGACTGATTTGCATATGGCCATGTCTGAACTGGGGTGGTGGAGTGAGCTAAAGAATGATGATGGATTAAACCCAGATCAGTTGACTGGGGGTGAGTGTTTGATTGGCTCAAACGTTCCGTCCATCATCCCCTTTTGTATCGCTTTGGTCGCCCTAAGTTGGCGGGGGTATGCCCAGACGTGGGTCCCTTGCTCACTTTGCCACTGGATTCAAGCAAGCCTGGCTGATGACGGCTGAAATGCCAGAAACCGGTCCTAGGATGCTTGTTTCCGGTTTTTTTTGGGGCATCAAAATCTATTATAAATTCCCTGGCAATTGCTTTAAATGCACCCCAAATAAAGTTTATCTGTGAGTCCGAGGGAAGATTATTCTTGAAAAATTCTTGTAAAAACAATGAAAATTGTTCTGTAAATTGAGTGTCTAACAAAAGGGCATTATTAAATCGCCATCTGCGTGAGAAAGGTGTGGAAGTAGGATAATCAAGATCTACAATGACGGGAGCATGACCAGAGATAAGAATTGAGCCTATCTCCGCATGTGTCATGATTTGAAAAAAGAGATGATTGAGTGAAAAATCGTTCTAGACCTTTCTAACCAGGTGTCTGTTGCTGTTATTATGGATGTAAGCAACTGATTGCATTGTTTGCCACTCTTACACAACACATGGTATCAGCACATGACTGCCGTGGGTGCCCAGACATCGGCTAGGTCGTGCTATATCTGCTCGCTGATACCCCACACAGTGGGCACAGAAAGACTTTACTTATCCCACGAAATAGCCTCAGAAAAAGCAAAATGTCTCATCCACCTGTACCTATGTAGGATTAGGGCCAAGATACAACCTAGTAGAGTAGAACCCCATAGAGTAGTAGTAAACGTCACCCGGTATGAGACCAACCCCACCGCACTGTACCTTCTTACCGAGCCAAGCGATATTCAAACTGAGTTAGACAGGGTGCACAGGTGGAGCACCTTAGGGGAGGACACTGTTTGGCCCCAAATGTTTCCAGAAAAGAGGCTCTTGGAGGTAGGAAAACCACCACACCAGTGCACAAACACATCCACTCCTGCCTCCGCCTGTGGTCCCAGAGTGGCCCTTAGTGTGTTTGGGTCACTATTCTTTAATAACAAATGGACCCCAGGCATGGAGTTCCAGTGCAAGGCCATCCACCTCAATGATTAATGGGGAAATGAGTATTGAAGGGAAGTGTTGAATGCCAGCATAGATAACCCATGTCAGGAAATCTGGGACACTGAGATCGATAGGTTCACGTGGCTAGAAGGATGACCTCAAAAATCACCCTTAGCGGCACTAGGGTGGACGGGTGCAGAGTGCTGAGGCCCAATATTAGCCTATGGGGCTAGGGGGGCATCGGTTGGTGGCTGCTCTTGTGCAAGCCACTGGGTTGAGGGAGCAAAGCTCCTAAGGTTATGGTCAGGGCAAAGGGGGGTTCGAGTTAACACACAAGGTGCACCCACAGCGGTACAGGGGCGGCCGGGTGCAGAGTGCTGATTTGGCGTCGGGTGCCCTGTTGTTTTCAATGGCAGTCGCCAATTTTGGCTGCAGGCTCGGTCCAGGAAGTCTTCTGGGAGGAACCAACAGATGGGCAGGTAAGTTGGAGGGCTCGGGAATGTAGGTGCACCTAGGTCCTCTTCTTCAGAGCGCAGGATGGCTGGATGCAGGGGTGCCTTTTGAGGTCGGATTTCACCTTACCAGGCCACTCGCGGTTGGGGGGGTCTCCGTGCAGAGACTGCAGACAAAGTCAAGGGAGTCCTGGAGGGGTCAACCCATGGTGGACTCGGACTCTGGAATGCTGGGGGACCTCGCTGGGACCAGTGGGCCACTCGGACTCAGGCCGTAGGCGACGGGTGCAGGGGTGGTTCCAGGCGCCGGGTTTCTTTGTCTTCAGCAGGCTCGGAGTCTTTCTTTAGAAATTCTTTTGAGCAGAGATGCTGTCCGCAGGAGATCCGGTCTTTGTTCAAAGGAGTCAGTCCTCCATGAGGTTATGGAGGTCGCTGGCTGTAGGACAAGGCGACGTTTGGCGCAGGATCTCTGGAAACTGCAGATGGGCCGGTAGGGCTCGGGCCAAGTCAGTTCTTCTCTGCATTCTCCTCTGCTGTGCGTCTTCCTTCACCCTTCTTCTTCGTAGGTTGCGGGAATCTCCCTTCTGGGTTCAGGGCTGCCCCCTAAATACTATGGGGCTTATTTACAAGCCCCTAGCACCGCCGGTGCGTCACATTGCGTGACGCATCAGCGGCGCAACCTGCTGCGTGATATTTATAAGCACATGTAAAGCCACCCTGCGTGGCTTAACGTGTGCTTGTAAATATCGCCCCTTTTAATGCAACACTTTGCGTGTTAAGGGCGCGTGACATGGGTGTTGCTGTGGGTGTTACCACGCAACACCCATGTCCACTGATGCATTTCCAGATTTACAAGCAATTGTAAACCTGGAAATGTGTCAGAATGCTCCACCACCCCGGGGGTGGCATAGCGAGCCGCAACGCAGATAAATGTTTTCCTTTCTCCTCATTTTTTTCCTCTTTCAATGCGTGCTGCATTCTACAGCATGCATTGGAAGAGGAAATCACCTCAATTGATTGTTTTTTGCGCAGGAAGGTGCCCCTTCCGGCACAAAAACAATCTTCCCACGACGCAGGCAGCCTTGCACCATGGTGCAAGGGTGCCTGCGCCGGCTCATGGCGGCAGTTTGTGCGCCAGTGCAGGGAAAAGCACAGAGATGCGACTTATTGTATATATGTTGCATCCCTGTGCTTCGTAACTAATGCAGCGCAGCAAAATGACTTGCGGCACCGCACTGCGTTAGTTTCTCGTAAATAGGGCCATATATTTATGGGGCGTTTTAGGGGTCTCGAGGTAGTAGCCAATGGGCTACTGACCTTAGGGTGACTACACCCTTGGTGTGCTCACCCCACGTGGGGGAGTGGGCACAATCCTTTATCCTGATTGGAGAGTGCCTGCCATCTGCAAGAGTGGGCTTCAACTTGCCTCCCCTACCTAAGGGGTGGGATTGGTATAGGTGGGCACACCTTCTGGGCTGCTCTAATTTTTCCTGCCTGTCCTCCCGCCGAAAAGGGGGCGAGACAGGAAGGGGGCCTGCTCCTGATAGCAGGAGAGGCTGGGGGGTCATGTTACAAAAGCGGCAAGTCCTTTGTAGCTCCCCTGCCACAGATGGCTCTTCCTGACCTGGGGAGGTGCGAACACCTCCGCCCAGGAAAAGCTTTGTTTCTGGGCCAAGGGGGTGAGGGCTCCCACCCCAGGGGTCCAGAAACGTGCCTTGTGGTGGCAGGCTGGTGTCTACCAGTCAGGGAACCCACCAGAGGCCAGTTGTTTTTCAGGGGGCATCTCTGAGATGCACCCTGAGTGCATAGTATAATAAATCCCACACTGGCATCAGTATGGGTTTATTCTGCTGAGAAGTTTGCTACCAAACTTCCCAGAATTAAGTAAACCCATTATGGTGCTGTGGAGTTCATAATGACAAACTCCCAGACCATATACTCTTTATGCTTTACGGCACTTACAATATCTAAGAATAGACTTAGACACTGTAGGGGTACAGTGCTCATGCAACTATACCCTCACCAGTGGTATAGTGCACCCAGCTAGAGGGGTGTCCTACCTATACCATAGGCAGTGGGTTGCAGGCATGGCACACATGTATGTGTGCCATGTCAACTTTTCACTTTTCTTTGCACCAAAAAACTGAGCCTGCAAAGGCAATATGTGTGTGTTAAGGCACAGGACCTCTTAGGGTGGCACAATATGTGCTGCAGCCCTTAGAGGCCTTCCCTGGTCACAGTGCCCGTGGTACCCATGGTACCTTTTACAAGGGACTTACATGTGGCCAGAGAGGTGACAGTAGGGGATACACAGGTACAGTTTTGGGAAAGAACACCGGCCTGGAAAACCTGATTGACAGGGACCCAGGGCACATCAAGTCAAAGTGCATCAGAAATCTGGCAAAAAGTGGGGGGGTTACTGCAACAGCACAGCACAGTACCCTGGCCAGGGAGCTCCTAAGTGAGTCCGAAAGGGGGCCCCTTCATGTACTTTGCAGGGGGCCCCTCTCAAGTTTTGTTATGCCACTGATGGACAACGGGACGCTGACTCTTGCCATCCAAGCACTGCATTATCTACAAGCTGACATGAAGAAGGAGGGATGTGCCTCTAAGCAGGACTGGTTCATTGATTTGTTTTTATGGCTCCCCCGATGGGTGACCAGACTGTGCATGACATTGCTCCCGATCATCATTTTTGTGCTTTTTTTTGCGGTTTCCTAGAAGTCGGTGTTTCCTGCTGTAAAAATGCAGTCCTCAAATTAGGTAGAATGCGAGTAACCAGGGAGGTAGTAACAGACACAACAGAAGCACATCGAACCTCAAATTATGTGACTGTCATGAGATGGGGCAACTGATGTAGTTGAAAATTCAACCAGAGGGGGGAATGTTAATGCAGATAAAAACAGTGTTGATCAGACCCTCCAGGATTTCGCGATTTCGCGATTTGCAAAAAAATCGCAAAATCGGCAGTTTTGTAAAATTGCCGCGATTTTTACAAAACTGCCCGCGAAATTTGGAAAATGCAATCTTTTTTTTGTTTTGTTGAGCTTTCACCTCTAAATTCCCAACTTTTGGGAAACGAGGACCTCTTGTGGCCATTTTATGATGTCCACAATATTGACTAAACTCATATTAATCAACGAAGTAAAACATAAGGGGGAAGGCAGACTTTTTGCATTGCACTAAACTCTACCTCTGTCTGCACAGATCACCTGACACACACTTTGTCTTTTTCTTGGAGACACTCACCTATTCCACAGTTTTGCTTTGCCAACACCTGGCTGGCTTATCAGGCCAAAATAGCACCATATCGTGTACTGTAGAACCCTTCATGCACAGATCCCAGGCACACTGTCTACCTTTCGCCTAACCTCTTCAAACATCTTCCTTGGATGTGAAAACCCCTCACAGACCTACTCATATGTGAACCCGTGTACCCCTCACACATATTCTTTGTCCTCTCACCATTAGCAGTGACCACT
The DNA here is from genome assembly GCA_963921515.1 of Calotriton arnoldi. Lineage (NCBI taxonomy): Eukaryota > Metazoa > Chordata > Amphibia > Caudata > Salamandridae > Calotriton > Calotriton arnoldi. Next base: position 93,305 of record CAWUFW010002026.1, read on the forward strand.
GGCACACGTTTTGATTCCACCTGTAGATCCCTCGACTGTGGAGAATCGTGTTGTGTATCCGATTCTCCCTGAAGATATGTTTTATTGTTTTAATCTTTAATTGTATAATAATTATTTGTTAGCTCACCTATCTACTCACCACATCATAGCAAGCTTGGGTTTCTGTATTTCTTTGTGTTGTATTTGGGCTTGTGCTCTTGTACTTGTACTTCTGATGTCTAGTTTAACTTGCACTTGTGGTTCCGGAACGAAGGGGCAGTTGAAAAAAAATAATGATCAGTTGTGGGCGTACCCGCATCGTGGGCTCTTTCTGACAAATTCTGTTTATGCCGGCCATCTTTAAGAGGTTAACTGGTGCCAGGTGAAGTTAGTCTTTTCACACACATCACGGTCAACATGCAGTGGCCATTTTTAGAGGAAAAGACACTGGTTTACATCATGAAGCCTCTGTTAACTCTTATCACACTTAATGCACACTTCGCATTCAGGCTTTGTCTATTTGAATTCAAGTCAGCAGTTTACTAATGACAACTACATATGCTTAACACTGCGTTTGCAGTGCTTGCACATTTTGCCAAGGTGTTCTTTTATTTTATTTGCTTCTTTTGACAGCTAGTGCTCACTTTAACCTTGACTTGAAGTATTTCACATAACTTTCTCAGGAGCACTTTAGCATTGGTCTCAGCACTATTTATTTGAATGCCATTACTATCTTTATTATCTAGAATAAACTTTAACTTTTGGCTTCTCTCCAATACGTAGCGGAACCACTTCTCTTCTTACAAAATTCAGGGTAGCCACTATTAAAATGACAAACATGGTTTAGAAACTTTGAAAACTATTTAATTGCCATTGATGCTAAGAAATATGATCCTGAATTAAAAAAAGAAAATGCACTTTTAGTTGTCTTGGGGCACCCTGACAAAAAATCTTTGATCATCTTCTGGAAATAGAATCACCGTAGGAAGTTTTTGGCTTGTGGGATGAATATAATGAAGCAATTAAAAGACTGGACATACAATTTGGAGAAGAACCTAACATGGTGGTCGATTCAAATACTAGACACGTCAGAACAACATAGGCCTTCTACACAAGAGCATAAACCCATCCCGCTATGCATCAAAATAGATTGACAATCCTTCCTGTTCCGGAGAGCCACGGGGGCCCTACAGGTGTACAGAAACAGGTTCAGGCACGCGGGTTGATGGGGGACACACAACAGACAGGCACCTACAGCTAGCCAGTCAAGTCCGACATGAATTCTGCATCAAGTTAGATGCTCAGGAAGATCCTAAGGCAGAAATACTCCAAAAGGACCACTACTAAACTACCCCAGCTACTCTGGAAACTTTGAGGAGCTTAATGATGTTAGAGGGAGAGGGTAAGTCTGAGGTGGCTAGCAGGGTGAGAGGTGTAGGTTGGGGAGCCACAGAACACCATGCTGGCTGTTACTGTAAAAATTACTGGGTAAGATGCTACTGAGGGAAGTACTGGGTAAGGTGTTACTGGCGGAGGTATTGGGTAAAGTGTTTCTGTTGGAGGTATTGAGCAAGGTGCTAATAAACGAGGTATAAGTAAGATATGACTGAGGGGGTATTGGGTGAGGTGTTACAGAAAGAGGTACTTGATAAGATGTCACTGAGGGGGTTATTGTGTCGATGTTACTGAGATAGGTACTGGGAAAGATGTTTCTGAGAGAGGTATGGGGTAAGATATTATTTAGGGGGTTTTTGGGTAGATGTTACTGAAATAGGTATTGGGAAACATGTTACTTAGATAGGTATTGGATAAGATATTACTGAGGGGGTATTGGGTAAGATATTACTGAGGGGGTAGTGGGTAAGATGTTACTGAGGGAAGGATTGGGTAAGATGTTATCGAGGGAGGTAATGGGTGAGTCTGACTCCTGGGAAACACCCCATGCATGGCAGAATCCTTACATGTTTTACTCCCATCACAAAACTCATCCTGCCTGCAACCAAATGGAATCTTGATGAGCTAATGATTACGTCTCCACCTTCAAGGGGGAACTGAAACCAGCTTTCGAAACATAAGAGAGGATCTGATCACCCCTATAATTCAAGGTTATGTATTTAATCTTATACAACTGGAGGTCCATGAAACTCTGGACACAATTCATCAAATAGTAGATGGGTTCACTCCTTACCTTTTTCTACCATATCTGATTACTCATGTCCGAACAGTGAGTAAGCAGGAGGTGACCTCCCTATGCAGTCTGTCTCACTTATTTGGATCAGCCACTACTATCCTGCGCCCTAGGGTGCCTGAGGAAGAGGTGTCCTGCCTCACGGATCCGGGAGGCAGTGGTGCCCCGACAGGGGTGCATTCATGGAGAAATACAGCACCCTCCCATGAGGTTAGGACATGGAGCTGTGCTTCCGTAGAGCTGCAGACACTTTAAACATGCCTATTGCAAAGTGGAATACTCTGCTAAAACAGTTTCCATTGATTTCAGGCTGAAAATGAATGATTATGAGTTAAATAAAGTGCCGCAAAAATGCCGCTAAATTTCCATATTTGTGCCGCTAAATTTCCATATTTGTGCCGCTAAATTTGCTAATCCATGCCGCAATATCCTGGGGGGTCTGGTTGATGTAGGCCATGACATATGTACGTATAACAACGAACCCTCATAGCTGTTGTCGATTTCAACCGATATGACCTCCCCATCAACCCCGATTCAGAAATACGTGGTCAGGAAGGCCCTGTGACCTAGCGCTGAAGCAACTGATTGACAGATCACAGGTGAGGTGACACATAATCCTTAGACAAACGCGCAAACAGTAAAACCCAGATTGATCCCACAGATAGGCAGCGACACCACAATGGTCTTAGGAAATTGGCCCCAATAAAATATGTTTGGCTGGAGGGGCGCTCGTTCCCATCCCAAAACACCATAAAGTCAGATGCCACACTAAGTTAGGAACACTCAGACAATCAGAACACAGTATGCACACTACACGCAGTGATCACGTGCTTCCCATACTGGACATCTGGACACGTACCCACTGGGCCCACATTGTGTCCACTCAAGGTCGAGACCCACCTGTGCTTTTCATCTAATGACCAGGTTTATAGCCCCTTGACTAGGCCCGGATTTCTGTCTCTAAAGGAATGTACAAATTGTTTTATGACGCTTCACGTAATGTATAAAAAGACAGCCGAAACCAATGTGCTTTGAGACAGTCTTCATATTTCTGGTGCCTGTTCTCACGGCCGCTTTGTTTACTTAAACCATCTGTTCCTGTTTTGCCAAAAGCCTCTTGTCTTTAATTTTTTCAAGGTAAAGTCATATTTGAGCAACAGTAGCACACACAGATTTCCTAAACCCAAATATTTTCTTATTTTCCTTAACACCCAGAGATGATTAGTCTTTGACTTTGCCCTGTCTGTCTCCCATGCCATTTGGCTTTTTGTGAGTAAAAATACTTTTTGAAATTCCTTTTTTTTCCTCACTGTATTCCACAGTGAGGGTTTGTGGACTCCTGTACTCTCCATTGTGATAAATAGCAATTGCTCTTCCTTCAAATGCACAGCCATTAAAATAAAGCACACGTTCACTTAAAATGGCCCAGACCTATTGGCTTTGCAATGCTTATTTTGTATGTTGTTACCAGTGTGTGCCTGGTAGGATTTTCACTTTTCTTGCACTCTATGTCAAAGGTCCTGTAGAGCGGGTTTAGCAGACCCCCACAACATCTTCTCCCTTTATTAGCTGTGGCAAAAAACATGAGTTAGTTGAAAATCAGTAACGTCCCCACCAGCTGCCGTATAATGCCAGGCACCACTTCCTACCAATGATGTTTGAGAGTCAAGGGACTCAGACAGCCCTGCACTTCTCTGTCTGTCAAGATCCTGCTAGTGAGTTCTTGATTGCCATGTATGCAGTGACTCTCTCTTTTTTCTAATCAAGGGTCAGAGTGTCCAATACGTATTGATTAGCATTTGATAATCAAATATCTGCATTTGTATATCAGGTGCATAGGAAGCTCCTGCCAAGTTACTACTAAGGCCTACCATGTGGGGAACGTGTATTACCTTTGTGTAGGGCCGCTCCCTTGAGACGCAGACCCAGCATTTGTTATCAATGATGCTGTACAAGCCCTCTGCCTGTCCACTCCACTTCCTCTGCATGGATTCCTCATTTTAGACACCATTACTGAGGAATGTCTGTGCTGCAGTGCACCCTAAAGGAAGCACTGCTGCAAGCAAAGTTAGCTGTCTCCACCAACTTCAGCAGTCTGTGTGTGCTCCCTTCACTCAGTACAGAGCCCGCACCTCTCCTGTGTCTCGCTGAACTCCTTTTCCAGAACACTTATCCACCTGCTGGCACCTTCCAGAGTCCCTTCTGACCTAAATACCTGACAGTGGTCCCTTTCAGTACAGCCACAGCCATGTACCACTGTCTGCAATTGGAATGCCAGCTGATTCTCATGTATCATCATCATCATCAAAACTTTTATTTCGATCACCAAGATCCAAAACATTATACAGCACAGTTTAAAAAGGACAAGGGTATAAAAACATTGGGCAATAAATACATTAAGAGCAATATCAAAAGTAAAAAACAAAGTACAACAACTCCTATAAAGGTAAAGTGCTTCATGCAGGTAGTTTCCCACGCCTGATCCACAGTGCGTACCAGAACCTTGAGAGGCCGAAGACCATTGATCTACAAGTGTCTGTGCACAGGGTTCTCATCACCTCAAGGTAGTGGCCCGGACCAGCAAGTCTACACAGTGGGAATATCCATTTTTTCCTCAAGGATAAATAGTGTGGGCAAAAGAAAAGTAAATGGACAATAGATTCTGGGCAGACTTTGCACGCAGGACACAGATCATCAAGAGAAGCACTAAAACACCACTTAGAACAAAATAGTCTGGTGGGCAAAGTCTTATAACGAAACTGCAGGTAGAGTTTGCGTGCCATAGATGGAATAATTTCATCAATAGTGGACTCAAACAGTGGAACAGATTTAAAATTCAAGAAGTCTTAGTCAAACTGGTCGCTGGTTCTGCCAAGTCCATTACAAGCATCTTTTCCCAATACATTTCTTTCAACTTCACCCTCGAAATCTGCACCATGCTTTCCGGGTTGGACCAAAAACTCTCCATCTCCAGCCTTCTCAATAATTCTCGTAGAGAGGTGAACCACCTAATTGATGTTGCTTTGGGAAATTTCAAGAGGTCACTTAAAGCATCTCAATATGCTTCCAGCTCTTCCACTGTCCATAGCCTAAACCAGAACATTAACAGTTTACAATTCAACTTATGTTTCAGCTGCCTATGGGCAAACTCCAGATACAGAGGTTTCAGAGGGGAACTAGCGGGAAGATCGACCAGCGATCTTAAAAACCGATTTTCAACACTTGTAAGGGGGGATTGATTACCCGTACCCCATAACTCAGCACCATAGAGTACTCCAGCCAAAACCTTAGTATTATAAATTTCAAGTGCTGGGGCAATTTGACGGGAGACCGTATTCCTATGTATTTTGCTAATATGGGCGCACTGATGAATTAACTGTAGTTTCGCTTTTTCCGTATGGGCACCCCAGTGGATCCATGAGGTTAAGCGGATGCCTAAATAATCAAAGACTTCTACTTGCTCCAACTTGGTGCTACCAGCCCACACGGATCTTTTTGTTGGTTTGTACTTCCCTCTGTTAAAAATCATATACTTAGTTTTTGCCTCGTTTAAAATCAAGCCCCTGTCATCACAAAACCTTAAAAAGTCATTCAGGAGTTGTTGGAGACCTTGTGGTGATTTAGAGATTAAAAGTGTATCGTCTGCAAACAATAATGCAGGCACTCTTCTAGCGCCAATTGTAGGGGCATCACAGCCGTCCCTGTCTACAAAATCGACAACTCCATTAATGAAAAGGGTAAAAAGAGTGGGCGCCAGCACACATCCCTGCCTCACTCCACGTTGGACAGGAAAGGTTTCTGTCACTTGATTGATCGCCGCCACCTGACCTGTGCTGTGTTAGATGAATGTAGTCTAATTAAGAAGTTTAAAAGATTTGCAGGGAGACCCATCTCTTTTAAGACCCTCCAGAGTCTAGCCCGGGGGACAAGATCAAAAGCAGTCCGCAAATCAACAAAAGCCACATATAATTTACCCCCCTTGATGACTACTTCCTTCCAATAGATACAGATAAGGTGGAAGGCCTGATCCAGGGTACTGACTTTTGTACGAAACCCCACCTGGAAGTCACTCAGGATTTGGGACTCCATCATCCAGTCCTGCATCCTTCCTAAAATTTGTTTACAAAAAATCTTCTGAAGGGAGTGTATAAGACTTATCAGCCTGTAGCTCATTGGCTTGGCTCTGTCCCCTTTTTTGTAAATGGGCACTATTTCTGCAATCTGCCAAGAGGGTGGTATGGGGGCACCAGACAAAACCAGATTTGTTAGTAAATTTATATACAACCCCCAGAGCGTTTTATCCTCTCTGTACACGTCATTGGGTATTCTATCTGGACCAGGGGCTCTCGCTGGTACAGATGACGAGATCGCCATTTGAGTTTCCTCCAATTAGAAAACCAAAGTTTCACCTTCCCCTCCTAGAGACTCAACCCAAACCTCACTAATCTCACTGCCAGCATGATTGCCCTTACCATATAGATTGCCAAAATAGACGACCCACTCTTCAGGCTGGACAGTGTATTCCAAGCTTTGCCTTTTCCCCTTTAGCCAATGTGCTGCTTGTCTCCAAAAAGTCTTGGGGTCTTTGGCTACCAATGCATTATGTAGGGAAGACCAGAGAGAACCCTCCCAGTCCTTTTTGGCTCTACCAATGGCCTGTCTGTACTTAGCTCTGCAGGCCACAATCTCCGGACGTGCCCTTTGTTTTACTGCACTAATCAATGCCCCCTTGGCCTTCCTACATTCCTGATTGTACCAAGGGCTTTCAGTGTCTTGCGTCGGAGCAATACATTGTCCCCCCCTTTCCCGCACTATAGGAGGCCGACTAAGTAAGTCCCTCATTTCACTAAAAAACAGCTTGTGGCAGGGCCCCAGACTCTCAGCTGCATCCTTGGCAGAGAGTTTAGCCAACTCCCTTATCAGCTGCCTTGCTTTACTCTTAGCAGCTTTTAAAGCTGCCGGATGCTCTTCCACCCATTCCTACTTGACTGCTCTTTGATTGTTTGAGACCGAGAGCACTCCCAAATCAGGGCACCCCATAATATCAATCTGTGGGAGGCCAAGTTTTATAAGGGAAAGAGCAAGGGCATTGTGGTCACTCTCTGATCTTTTCACCACTGCCATATCTTCCACGAAAGGCCACACATTGGGAGTAATTAAACAGTAATCAATTCTACTTGTGTGACCAGGTCTATTAAAAGTGTGGTCCCCATTAGGATCCGAACTAGTTCTCCCATTTGTTGCTCTTAAATCATGTTGCAGAGTAAGAGCAAGCACCTGGCCTCCTCTCTTAGTCCATCTTACTCTTGGAAGATCTAAGGGTGGGATTGACCACTCGCGATCCCAGTCCTCAGTCAAGTCTGGAGGGGTAGAGGCAAGGGGTTCAAAAGTACAGTTAAAATCTCCTGCCACCAGTACAGGAGTACTATCGGAGAACTTAGCCAAAGCGTGGTCTAGCATATGAATGGTGTTAGTTTCCTCCAAGGCACAGACCACTCTGTTGTAGACATTAAAGAGTCTAACCTTCCAGCCACTAAACAAGGTCAGCTCCAGGGCCAGAATGTCCTGTGAGTCGACATAGAGAAGCTTGACTTTAGACCCCAGTGCATTTTTTTATCCAGCATGCTAGGCCCCCCGAGGGTCTACCCTGCTCTTTCCTAGTAGCTTCAACGGCATAGGCGGAGAAACCACTTCTAAAAGGAGTGGACAGACTCCATGTTTCCTGAAACAGGATTACATTGAAGGTGTCCACAAAGCTACACCAATCTGGGTCTGATTGCAATTTTAGAATCCCTGCCACGTTCCATACTAGAACCCTTAAAACAGGAAGGGCAGGAGCCACACCTTCTGCTATTCCACAATTCGGGGCTATGCCACCGACTTCACTAGCAATCGGAGGCTCACCAACAAGAAGAGCAGATGCCCCACCTTCTACAATACCACATCTCGGAGCTATACCACTGGTTTCATTAGCGGCCAGAGGCCCAGCACAATACTCAATATTATATGCTGGGGTACTGGATGCCAATATTTCTGGTGGGGGCAGAATTAGCGGGGGCCCTGGATTTCCTAGGTTTTTTTCGCCGGGTTGTAGTCACCTTGGGCCATTTCCTGTTCCACATGAACAGGTACAAAATCCTTCCCCGGTAAGTCTATGGGGCACTAACTCCAGCCTTGAGGGACATCTGTGCCTAATAAAAATAGAAGTGTTGGCCGGGGGAATAGTGCGAGAATCAATCGCCAATAGTCCACTGACTATATCCTTGTTGAAAAACCTAACTTCAATCATGTCCTTAGCTGCCCCAGGTAAAATGAGCCTTTCTGCATATTTGATCTCTGATGATGGAGTAACAGTGGCGGGTAGTTCTCAGCCAATATATGACTTTATTTTTTAGCGAGTCATGGTCTTCGGACCCGACCCGGGAGAGTTTGGGCACTTCAGTGAGGTAAACCACGTCTTGGGCACCCTGATCACTTTGCCTCGTGTAGATCCCATCCCTTACTAACCCCATCCCCTGTATCTCCCCATCTCTCGGTCTAGGGGTGTAGCCTTCATCCAGGGTCACCTCACATCTGTCTGCGACCCTGGAACGAGTCCTTACAAAACCAGCACCCAACTGTTTACCTTTAGTTGCTAGTGCATCTGTGGTATTTAGATGATGGTTTCTAAAGTTATCTGGGGGTTGGTATAGAGTACTAAGAGGGGCATCTTTGCTACGTGACTCAGTAAGCCCCCGAAGATGGGGCCCTATTCCCCTGTCCTCTGTGGTAAATTGGGGCACTGGTGGGGTTGCTAAGGGGGGCCCGTGGTAATCCTCATTCCCACAGGTTAACCCTTTAGTTAGAATAGCGACCTCCCTTCTAAGGGCAACCACCTCATCTCTTAGTGACTCAATCAATAACTTCAGTGCAGACACCTCAGAGGCAGGGACGTTTCAAGGCACCTCGGAGTTCTTAAGACCTACTCCTGGGCACCCTATATCCTCATGCACAAGGACATCAAATCTGTTGCTGCATTCAATTTGAGTAACATGGGCTACACTAGGGGACCTGCTCAGCTCGGGACGTAGTACAGGTGTTACCGGATCGGGTTCCAAATCGGAAGATCGATTTGTCAAGCCCCTGCTCCTTCGTTTGGGGCGTTGATTAAATATGTGTGGTATTAACTTGGCTGGTTTTTTCCCTTGTGGTGACTTGGGTGGAATGACTAAGGGGGCTACGGAATCTTCACCTGTATTTGTGACTGAACCAGCTATGTTGGCTGCCTGAGTGGGAGGACTCACTGGATCCGCATCCACTATTTCCTGACACTCAGTCAATATTGACTCGATTTGGTCCATGGTCTCATAACAAATTGCACCGAGGGACTTTTTTTTCCTTTTGGGGTTGTCCATGCCCTGGCCCTTGTCATGGACTTTCCTCTTGCCCATCTTACCTCAGTACCCCTCAATTAACTCAATCGGTTAGTTGTATCCAACCACTACACTTCTGGGGAAAGAAGCTCAAGAGCTCTTGCCCGCCCTCACACCCACCAGGTTATAAACAAAAATGGGGCAAGCCGACAGACAGTGAGTGAAGATAACTATACAATGTTAATTTCAGTAAGAGGGGATTACATATAAATGTAGAAATACAACACCAATGTAAGGTGAAATAGCCCACTGAACGAGGACAAGTCACTGTATTGCAGAGCCAAAGGGGGTAGCCCTGCCCTGCCGCTGACGGGCGCAGATGGGCCCGCCCTTGGCCCGGGCTTTGCCCGGGCACGGCCGCGTGCATCCAGCGCTGCGGGAGCCCAAGCCCCCTTTTCAGCCCCTCCTGGCGCAAAATACTCACGTTGGCACCTGGCGCAAAGAACACTGGGGATTGGAGTCCCCTGATGGCGGTAACAGGCTGTGGCAGGCGGTGGTCAAAAACCGGCAAGTACGGGCTTCCCGTGTCTCGCTGAACTCCTTTTCCAGAACACTTATCCACCTGCTGGCACCTTCCAGAGCCCCGTCTGACCTAAATACCTGACAGGGGTCCCTTTCAGTACAGCCAGAGCCATGTACCACTGTCTGCAATTGGAATGCCAGCTGATTCTCATGTATCAACTGCTGTGGCCTCCTTTTTTAGGTGAAGTCTAGGCAGCGCATGTGTTGTCTCTTTGAGATATGCTGCATTCGCTCTGTGGGCTTACAGCATGCCCATTGCCTTTTTATTCGTCCCTTCGACTGTCGTTCAAAAATGCTTGCTTGTTAGTGGTTAATCCTTCCTATTTGTCCCTCCTTTTTTGTGTTTGGTTTTCTCCCACAGACTAGCGCCCGACTACGATTAACATTACAATTCTGTGTTTGAGTTCATTTGGGGAACTATTTTTTTCTTTGATTCCGCCTCGTGTCACCGTTTGTCAGTCTTCAGTGGTTCAGCTTCGGCACCCGTCACTTAATCTCCCCGTCCCATTCAAATGCCGAGATGAAATGTCAGACGCTGTTTTCGAGGGCGCCTCTTTAATTTTTTCTGACTTCAAAGTGCAAGGATTTTCCCCAAGCCCCTCCCGCTTCGCTGTTTGTTGTTTTAACGAGCCACGGTCACCTGCCTTACAGTAGCCCAACCTTGCAGCACAGTTAAGGGCATTTTCTCTGACACTTGTTTATATAATATGAACTCAAGTGACCCGAAGGTGTTCGAGCGCTTTACATGAGCGCTGGTTGATTTACACAATGTATTAATTTATTCTTAGGAGCTTTTTTATAGAGTGCAAACTCGATTGACCCAAAGGTATTGAACAGCTTTACAAAACCGTCAGTTACATTACACAAGGTCAGGTTAATTGTTTTGTTTTTAGGTGCGTGAAGATTAAGTAATGCCAGCACCGCCCTTGTTTATTCATTATTCCCCCTCTACCTGACAAATGGGAGCAGCATTCATCCCTCCCTGCTCCCATGTTGCTGCATGCCCGCCCTGCTGCCTCTTCCTGTCGTATTCCTCTCAGAGCTCTAATTACAAATTACATTCACAGGAGATACCCAAGGACTGTGAGGCATTTTTTATTATGTAATGTGAACTCGAGCTGCCCGAGGGTGTTGGAGCAATTTACATGAGCACTTGTTACATTACACAAGGTCAGATTAATTTTTGGGGGCATTTTTATACAGCGTGAACTTGACTGACCCAAAGGTATTGGAGCGCTTTACAAAAGCGCCTGTTACATTACACAAGGTCATATCAATGTTTTAGTTTTTAGGTGCGCGGAGATTAAGTGATGCTGACGCCGCCCCTGTTTCTTTATTATTTCCCCTCTACCTGACAAATGGGAGCAGCATTCATCCTTCCCTCCTCCTCACATGTCGCTGCATGCCTGCCCTGCTGCCTCTTCCTGTCGTCCTCATCCTCTCAAAGCTCTTATTTCAAATTACATTCATGGCAGATCCCTGCCCAGAGCTCTTATTTCAAATTACATTCATGGCAGATCCCTGCCATGTTTACTCATTATTTCTACTCGACCTGACCTACCAATTGTAGGCTTTTCAATACTCTAGTGATGCAGTCACACACAGAATGTTATAGTGCTGTTGACTTGCATTGAGGCACTTGTCTTTCTGTCTGTGCCTTAATAAGCCTTGGAATGTGTCCATAAATGTTTCCTGAGGCAAGTATGTATTCCTTAATCAGACTGAATGACCCAGTGTGTAGTAATTGTATAGCTGTTCAATCCCTGGTGGCACCGCACCCAAGATAATGTGCTGCATTGTTATGAGCCGAGGTAAGACCCATGTAATTTAGGTGCACATTTTCTTAAATTGTCCTCTTTCTGCACAATAACATTACTGCTGTGACCTTTTGCACATATTTGCGTGCGTGACAATGTTCGATTAGTTTCTCTGAAACTACTTCTGTTTATACAACTGGCTTTGCAAAACATTATCACAATGCCTCAAATGCAGAGTACAAGGCCTTTACGCACAATGTACAAATGTTGTTCTATCTTCATCCACAGGGCGACAGGGCTATCTACATATCCATAACATTGCTATTCTATACGGGATGCTTTTTTATTATAAATTATAAGCATCTCATAGGATTAGCAGAGGAGGCACTTCAGCTTACACCGAGGGTCCCTGCATGCTGAGATTTCACCATGCAGCGGTCTGACACCTCTGTGAGGAGTGCTAATTCATGACCAGGATAGGGTCCTACATTCTCTCCCGCTAGGTAATGGGGTTGGATCATCCCTTGGGGGAATTCTTGGCTCTACACCTACACACATTCTAGACACACACAGAGTAGGGTTTGCATAGTAGGAGTATGCCTGATTATTACCTTGTTTTATATGCCTGCATATATACACTGTCTTAGCACCATAGTGGAACTATATCTGCTATTTACTCTTTTGGTTCTTGTAATCACTTTCATCTGCTTCGGACTACTGATTATCACAGCACATGTATTTTATACAAGAATAACGTTGGTTCAATAAATATATTGAAAGCGTCCCACTTTGTATTCTCTGTATATTTCTCTGAGAATAGAGCATGATTGGCTGAGCGGAAGGGTCCTGATCTGTTACCACGATTTCAGAGGGGGCAGGGTTGACATGATCAGTGGCTGTCAGAAACCATTCGCTCCCTGTTTGGGTTTGGGGGCTTATGGTGGCACTGTGAGCTAGCTGGTCTCTAGGCCAACATATCCTGCGGGGTGCTTGGAATCAGTCTAGGCACCTCACTCAAAGTTTATGTTGTCCAACAAACGTGCAGATCCTACAGATTAGTGGAAACTACATGACATGGCGCCGCCAATGTTGACGAGTTCTTATTTAATGGTCTACCTGAGTAGTTCAGTTGTGCCTTCTCAGAGACTCCTGCTCACCTCCAAACCAGAAACGTCCGTGGTGGTAGGGAAATCTGCCAGGTATACTCTAAGTACTGGCTGTAGGTTATTAAAGCTTGTAGGATAAAAATTCCCACATTGTGCTAACCCTATCTCCACAAATTCATTTAAAAAAAATTATGTCTGGGGATGAAGGAGACAACGAACTAAATATAGCAGAGAACTGTAGACATGCGGTTACTCTAAAATTGTTACAGTATGGTCTCTTGGCAACGAGTGGAGACGTTACCTTCGTGGTTGAGGCACACAAAGCATTCAGAATAGAGGTATTCTATTCCTGGGTTAAATTCCCAGCTGCAAATGCCCTTACACAAATGTTTCAAACTTACACTGAGAATGAAACACAAGAGGAATACACTCCATATGAAGACTTAGAAATTCCTCTCTCTTACAAAAGAGCATATAAATTTGTTTAAAGACGCCCTCCCCCACAATATAGAAAATGTGATACTCGGTCCACTAAGTAAAGAAGGACCGACATGGCCGGTCTTAGCTGCATGCACACCGCATCCTAACACTACTAATTTAACTGGAGCAGAAATGCGTGCACTATACAGAGATTTAGTAAAAATTTACAGGAATCTTACACAGTTCATAATGTGAACACTCAGAGTTAACCCTGCGCGGACTGCTCAAGCCACTCAACCACAATTGGCTACCATGAATATCAGCCCACAAACACTGAATGCCGTTATGGGTAAGATTCCCACCAGTAGAGAGCAAATTCCATTCTGGATAGCACAAAAAGTGATTCAGCTTGAAGCAGTTTTTCCCCATATAGGCCCACAGGAAAAACACAGAATATTAACCATTGCCAATGGGGATGACTCTCCCACTGAAAGACTGAGCAACTTGGGGTACAGTCTTCACTGCCGTTTATACCAGAACTATGGTACCTCTTCACTGGCTGTCTTGCTTGAGGTACTGAAACAGGTACAGAATGAGTACAGGGCAGCATCTGCCCTGGACTTGGGAATGAAACTGATGGGCAATTTTGTTGCAGTATCAGCCATTATGCTAAGTAACATAAAGGGGAGGCAGCAGCATTAGCTATACACCAATGTCTGAGGGAGTTCACTCCTGCAAAACAGGTACGGGAACTGCCTAAAATTATCGAAGAAACCTATACTACGCAAGGTAGAGATAATTTGGGAGCCAGACCTGGGAAACCACAAGTTAAGAGTAATTCTGAAAAGGATAACTCTAAGCAGGCACCCGATTCTTTCAAGAAGAAATGGGACAATAAACAAAAATTAAAACAAAACCCAATCACGTGGTGGGTCTCCTCAACAGGAGACCACTGAAAAGAAATATAATTTTAGAAACCGTGATAACATTAGAAAGCCTGACAGGTATCAGGATACTGATACATGTTCCTCTCGTTCCTTTCAGGAGTCATCCGATACACATTCAGAGAGAGGTGGGCAGTCAGAGTGCAGATCAGAAGAGCATGTGAAACCAAGGAAGGAATCATAACGCTCATCAGACTACATCATTAAAAAAGAAGACAAACCAAAGAATACTAAACCTCAATTCAAAAAGAAGAAAGTAGCTGGGATTAAAATAAGGCATGCCCAGGCTACTGAGGACTCTGCTTCTGAACAGGGAATGGGCAGTGACGATGCTGGACAGCACGGCAGAAGTCACAATAGCTTGCCGGAACCTGATGGATTATCTGGCGGCAGTAGGGCTGAGAGAGCATATCACGTTGGAAACACCTGATACCAGGGTAAGTGTTCCTCATCGTTTTTATGAAATAACACTGCAATTTTGAGGGGCACCTACCCAGAAACATCAAGGCCCTCTTTCGGGAGAACCTGACATATGGTTATGATATTCTTTTGGCTGAAAAAGACTGGCCATCTGAGTTTGTAATGGCAGTCCCAAACGGGGAAACTGTAATTTTATCAGCTTTCTCCGACCTCGTTCTGGAATCAATTAAACATTCTTACACCAAGGAGTGGGAGCTAGCGCTAGCTCCTGCACTATCCCGCAATCATGTTGAGTGGGATGATGAGTCACCTCATCATGAAAATCCCACTAAAATCAATTCCTAAACCCCAGAGACAATACCCAATAAAACATGAAGCTAAAAAAACAAGTTAGGGGAATTCAAGACCAACTTGAATTCCAAGGTGTAATTGAAAATTGCACCTCATCAATGAATAATACTTTGTTTCCTGTAATGAAACCAGATAATTCATACTGTCTGGAATTAGATTACAGACATTTAAACACAGCTACTCGCACATTCGCAGTGCAAAATGCTCACAGTTAAAATTTTGGCAGAACATACATTTTGGATTACGCAGAAGGAGTAAAAGCTTTCTACGATTTAATTAGACCTGATTTTTCAATAACACATTGGACACAGGAATATAAGAACATTTTACGTTCTGTACAAGCTGACATGATAGCTTCCAAACATTTACACACACGACACACGACCAACCTGATGATCTGCGTAGTAGGTGGACCAAACGGGTATACATACATCACGTTCACTGAAGGCGATACAGTACCTATTACATACAAATGCAGTCGTGGCTGGCATTAATCGTGGGTGGGGAGGCGGGGGTAGCACGGGAAGGGTCGCGCGGGGAGGAGGGGGGTTTAATTTAATAATTTTAAAAAAAACGTACCTGTCCACAGCACGGTCCCATGTTTTCTCGGCGCCAGCTCCTGCTCTCTGGACTCCTGCCTCCGGCAGGAACAGGTAGCAGGCAGCATCCCTCCCCTCCCCTAAGCCAATCACAACACTGCAATGGTAGCATTGTGATTGGTGGGGACGCCGCCCAGCCAGGGGCTTATGTGTAGGCCATTTTCTCCATGTAGGCTGCATTGCAGCCTGCATGGAGAAAGGGCAGAGTGCGCATGACTGGTTTGGGCGGCCCCAGAGGGCCGACCAAACTAGTCATGAGCACTCAGGAGTAGGCACACCACTCCTCCCCTGCTCGCAGAGAAGCCCCGCCCACCCGCAACCAAACCCTTCTACTTTCTCGCAGTGCAAGAAGAAGAAACATAAAATGGTAGTTATTTATATTTTATGTTTCTGCTTCTCACACTGCGAGAAAGCAGTGGGGCGACGCTCCTCTGCCCTAGTGGAGGAGCCGCCCCTCTACAAATCACATTTGTACACAAATGCTGAAATGCATTTTACACCCACTGAGAGAATACTCACAGTGGTACAGACTGCTGTAGTGAAAGAGAGCACTAGCTCAGGGAAAACAACGCATAATTGTGGTTACCCCGGTACCGACCTTAGAGGCTGTCACCAAAGCAACTGATCCAAATGCCAAAGCTTTACATCCAAGATGGATACAATGGACTAACTCTCTCACTGCAACACATGTAGATTACAGATTTTTTTTTCACAACATAGTTTTATTGTTGACATTCAATACAATACGGGGCCTCATAGAGCACTTCGTGTACATATACATGGTGACAAATATATGAAGCAACATTTCCAACAGTAATAAAGGATTGGTTCCATAAGGAATATATTGCAAGAAAGATTAATAACCACAAAGAAAAGAAAAACAAGAAGAAAAAGGAAAAAGGAAAAAAGAGAAAGAAAGAAAAGACAAAAGGACATCTGTGCCACATTGCTTCCTTTTAGGAAACATAATAACCCCAGATAAAGAGAAAATTTCTGCCATCCATATTCAAAGTTAATGCAAACACTACGTACATGCCAGTCAATTAGTATCATAGTAGTGGTTCTTCAGCATCAGACGGGGGGAGGCTCCAGATATATTCCTCTATAATCGGCCCACCTTTTCCAAATTTTGTAATGTTTACGGGGGCATCCCCTTGCCTCGAAGACCGGGAGCTCCAATCCCATACAAAAATCTAGACCTTTCTTCCACACCCCAAGTGACGGTGAGGATTCATCTTTCCAGACTCGGGCAATATCCTGTTTGGCCAGTGAAATACCCAGGAATAAGAGGTGGCACTTATATCTATTCCCACCTATGTCCTCCGTAATATGTAGTAGAGCAAGTCTCGGTGAGGACGCAATGGTCCACCCCAAGACCTCCGACATGCATGTGAACACCCCCTTCCAGAACTTTGATAGTATGGGGCATGACCACATAGTATGAAGGAATGTACCCTCCATAGATTTACAGCGCAGGCAATGTGGGGATGCGATGAGTCTAGCACGCCATAATCTGTGTCTGGTATAATAGGCTCTGTGCAAGTATTTGAACTGGATGAAACGCAGACGAGCCGCAATTGCTGCGCTGGGTGGGGACTCCAGAGCCTCCACCCAGTCATCCACCTCTAGGGGATCCAGATCCATCTGCCGTGCCTCTCTGGTTTTAAACAGTTTGGTAGGGGTGTTGTTAATAAGTGTGCGATATATTTTATTAATTTTATGGTCTCCTAGGTCACCCATAAAAACCTTTGCTTCAATGGGGTTAAATTCAGGGATTTCCGTCAGGTGAGACAGGTATGGGGTAAAGGCATGCCGGAATTAGAGATACAGATAAAATTGCGTACGGGGCATAGCGTATTCTGTTTGTATATCTAGAAAAGACTTAAGGGTGCATCCACGCACTACTGCCCCCCCGTGTCAATCCCAATGGCCTCCCAACCTCGGAACCCGGACAAGTGTGTGAGCTGTAATAATTGGCCATTGTTCCACAGTGGAGTTTCTCTAGTAAGTCTCCCCCACCAGCCCATCTGGCGGAGCGCCGCCTTCCAAATCTTAAAAATCGTGGCTGTGGCAGGTGGTAGCTCACGAAGCAGTGTCGCTGAATAAAGGACCATGTGAAGGGCATTATCCCCCAACAGCCAACGTTCAACCGCATATGCCGGGTCCCGACGGTCACCATACCACCAATCGTTAAGGACAAGCAGATGGGAGGCCATGTAATAGCCTGAATATCTGGGGTGGCCACTCCGCCGGTGTAGGTAGATTGAAAGCAAGTCCCCAGAGCCACCCGTGACGCACCGCCCCCCCAGAGGAAGCGGGCTAGAATTGCATTCAATTGGCGGAACCATGTAGGTTTTATCGGATAGGGATGATTCTGTAACTGATACAGGAGACGAGGGAGGGAAATCATTTTAAAGATAGCAGACCTACCAAACAAAGACAGAGGTAGGTGGGACCACACTTGTGTCTGATCCCCCACCTGTGCCCACAGAGGGGCGAGGTTCTTATTCCACGCCAGGGTCTGAGACGAAGAGAGATAAACTCCCAGATATTTAAAACCATCGGGGCCACCACCACTTCCTGCGACCAGTCGCCCAGCCGGTCTCCGCCCGCAGCGGCCAAAAAAAAGGATTTACCCCAGTTCATATAGAGGCCAGAGGTTTCGCCAAAGATCTGCATAATGCGGAGAGGACGCGGACCGGTCCGATCAAGATCTGTGAGAAAAAATAAGACATCATCCGCATAAAGCGCAATGCGATCGGAGATGCCAGGTGCACACTCGAAACCGCGCGGCTCCGCGTCTATCCGTATCCAAGCCGCGAGCGGCTCCATAGCCATAGCAAAAAGGTAAGGAGAGAGTGGACAGCCCTGGCGTGTTCCCCGCCCAATGGAAAAGCCTCTGGAGACCGAGTCAGCCACTCGGACTGAGGCAGTTATGTCCGTGTAGAGTAAGCAAATAAAGCGGAGCAGCCGGGGGCCAATGTTGAGGCGATCTAGCAAGGCAAAGAGAAACGTCCAGCTAAGGGAATCAAAAGCCTTGTTCATGTCTGCCAAAAGGAGCACAGCAGGAGTATCAAGCTTATCGACCGCAGCGATGGCATTATGGGCACGCCTGATGTTATGTCGCGTAGCGCGGTGCGGCATAAATCCTGCCTGGTTGGGATGAATCAGCTCCGTAATATACGGGACTAGACGATTTGCAATCACCTTAGCTAGAAGCTTAGCCTCCACATTAAGTAAGGAAATCAGGCGATAGGACGAGAAGTGTTCCGGTGGACGGCCCGGCTTCAAGAACACAACAATCTCAGCGTGTCGCCAATCGGGCGGAAGGATTCCACACTCCCAGGAAGTCTCCAGGGCCGCCAGATAGGGTTTTAAAAGTTGGGTGTGATATTTTTGAAAGAACTCACAAGGGTAGCCGTTTGGGCCTGGTGCCTTTCCCACTCGCATAGCCAATAGTGCAGGCAGGAGTTCATCTGCCGACAGGGGAGCGTCCAGCGCATCGCGTGCTGTAGCGGACAAAGCGCGGGGAGGGAAATCGTGAATAAATTTCTGCACCACGGCCGCAGGCAATACCTCGTGGGGGGCATAAAGGTCCGCGAAGTAAGCGGCAAAACTGTCAGCAATGGCGGGCGGGTCTGTAAGCTCAGTCCCATCAGGACCACATATACTCGGGAGCGTCTGGGGGCGCAGTGTCTGCTGACACAGGCGATGCAGCAGTGCACTTGATTTGTCGCCCCACTGGTAAATATGGCTACGGGTGGCAAGCCAATAAAGGCGGGCTTCGTTAAGGAGCTCACTGGAGTATGTCTGCTGCACTGTCAGCAATTGTCTGCGCGCAGCCTGTCCCGCTACGTCCCTACTAGCGCGCTCCAAATCAAGTAGCTGGGCTTCAATTCTGAGCAGTTTGTCACGTCGCAGCCTACGCTGGGCAGTACAGAAGGCAATGTCAGCTCCCCGGAGAGTGGGTTTCATAGCCTCTGACAGGGTGACCGGCGACTCCACTGTGTCGGTGTTAAGTATTAGATAGTCCGTTAAAGATGTAAGCATATGTGTCCTATATTTCTCATCCCTTAGTGACCATGGCGACAAACGCCACCGAAATCGGGAACGCCTGGGGTCCAGGGAAAGGAGGGTGGGCACCGGGGAATGGTCAGATAATCCTCTAGGGAGAATTGTAGCTTCAGTCAATCTATGCGTGTGTGTCTCCGAAAGGAAGATGTAATCTAAACGGGAGAAAGAATCATGAGCATTAGAGAAATAGGTGTATGCATGTGTATCAGGGTGTATAGTCCTCCACGAATCAACCCACCCCAAGCCGCGGACCAGGGGCAATAGTTTGGAGTCTGGAGGCTCCGCAACTCGAGCCGTGGCACGCCATCTATCCTGTGATGAGGACATAACATCATTCCAGTCCCCCCCAACTATTGTTACCGCCGACGGAAGGTCGGTCCAGAGCACTGTCAACTTTTCAACTAGAGACCACGAGAGAGGGGGAGGGGCATACACACTACCTAAGACAATGGGCTCTCCATAAAGTGTCCCGTATATCACAATAAATCTACCCTGTGGATCTGACCACGTGCGGCTATGAATGAAGGGGATGCTGCGATGTATGAGGATTGCAACTCCCCGGGAACCTCTAGTGAAGCCAGCATGGTAGGTGTGTGCAAACCCAAACCGTCCCAGACAAGGTGTCTTGGTGCCCGCTAGGTGAGTCTCCTGCAAGCAGAGAACCCCCGACCTATGTCGCTTGGCTTGGCGCAGGACAGCACCCCGTTTAATCTTATCCAGTAGGCCATTAACATTCCAACTAAGGACTCGGAGCTCTCTACTCCCGACCCCGGTTAAATCTTGCGGCATATACGGTGATGACATATAGCTAGGAACCTAATAAAATGGATGGCATTGGCAATTTCAAAAATACACATAGCAGCAGATGTAGTAGCAATAACAAATAACATCAAACAAATCCAGAACTCCTGTCCCTCCCCCACCCATCCCACCCTATACCTCAAAACAGTAGAAGTATCTGTCGCGGTGAGCGTCGTACTACCGCCCCAACGGGGGCAAGGCACAGCCCTACACCAATGTATACCCATAGAACTATCCCCAAACAAGTATTAGAGTCTCAGATGCTGGGAAAAGAAGATTGGCGAGGATTCCTCACGTAGGCCCATATACAGTGCCATTAGCGTAACAAGCACAACAAATCACAGTATTCAAGACCCCCATCAGTTTTGTATAATCGAAAGAGAGAGAGAAAATAGAGAAAGTGAGTTAGCGTTCACCAGCCAGTCTGATCCATATGGAGCCGTTGCCTGCAGTCTTCAGTCTGCATGGTGCGCCGGTGGGGAGTCGCAGAAAATACCATCACCCCGAGATTTCGAGCGGCGCCTCGACCGTGATCTCCGGCTTGTGTTCCTTTTAGTCTTAGGAAGGCGCTGCACGGCTTCTCCAGAGGATGACTCTGAATCAAGACGTGGCGAGGTGTGTGGCTTGAGTTTCCGTCGTTCAACTGTCCAAGCAAAAACCTCCTCAGGGGTGTCAAAGAAGAGAGTACGCGATTCATAAATTACTCTCAGCCGGGCCGGGAAGAGCAGGGCATACTGAAGTTTGAGATCTCGCAGCCTGGCCTTGGCAGCCGTGAATGACTGCCAACGTTGTTGCACCATTTTCGTGTAGTCTGAAAAAATTAGGATGTAGTGAGAATCGTGCTGGAGCTTGCCCGCCAATCTGGCCTGCGTGAGAACTGCGTCTCGGTCATGAAAATTTAAGAATTTGGCTATAATGGGTCGAGGCCTGGCCCCTGGCGGAGGTGTCTGCATCAACGCGCGGTGGGGGCGCTCGATGATGAAGCATGAAGAGAGAGACGACTGAGGGATCCAGCTCCTTATCCACGTGGTGAGGAATCATTCCACGCTATTACCTTCACACCCCTGAGGAAACCCCACAAAGCGAAGATTGTTCCTCCGGGCTCTGCCTTCGGCGTCCTCCGCTCTGAGCGCGAGCCCCTTAGTGGTGGATTCTAGAGAGGACGTCTTCTTTAGGAGGGAGGCAACTGTATCTTTTGTGGTTGAGATTCGGGCTTCGGCCTCTGTTATCCTGTCGACCGCCTTGCGGAGGTCCTGACGGATCAACATCACATCTGACCCCACCGCCCCAATCTTGGCTTCAAGGGCGTCTCGCGACTGCGTTATTGCCGCCATCAATGCAGCATTGTCGGGACCAGCGGAGCTCTGACTCGCTGGATCCACCGATTGCGCCCCAGTGGCGGCATAGCGATCAAGCGTGCTTTGTTTGGCGTTTTGCAGTTTGTCACGGGTCATGGTGAGTGGCAACAGATAGGTCCCGCAGAGCCAGCAGTGTGCAGTAGAAACTAACAAGTGGCGCAGCTGCACCCCAACCCACCACCGGGATGGTATGAGCGCTGGGATGGGGGGACGAGAGAAAGGGCTCCCCAACAGCAAGCAGTCACTCTAAAACGGGCAGAGAGGCAGGTGTGGAGCCAACCCGCAAGCAAGCTGCACCGGAACCTAGTCCGGCTGCTTCTGCACGCAGGCGACTCCCCACCCCCTTAATGGGTGCCACCGCCAGGCTGTATTCCAGCTGCACAGCGTAGTTCGTGGGTGAGGGTAGTGCCCCGGGAGCGCGGTGGGGCGCAGTAGGTGTCGGCCCACTCTGACAGCAACCCTCTCCTGTGCCCCACACAATGTATGGGGGGGCAGGGCCTTCTCTGGATCCTCGCTGGATGGCAGCTGCACACCAAGTGCAGCGCGATTCAAGAGTCTACCACACTGCCTCCAGCACCCTGCAGGGCTATGGGACGCCAGCCCAGACGGTAGTGCACGGAGGGGGGGGCCTTAATTGTGAAAGAGGCAGGAGACCGGCCTGTCTGGAAAGCAGCCAGAACCCCCGCAGTGAATCCGGGGCAAGGGGGGGGCCCATACATCCACCCTGGGCAAGGCCCTCCGCAGCAGCAAGGAGTGTCCCAGCACAGGCTCCGATGCCGTAGCAGCGAGCAGCCAGGCCCGATGGCAGCAGCTACCGCAGTCGCCAGCAATGGCGTCCTCCGACGGTAGTCCCGCCCAGCCGCATGGCCACGGCCCGGCCCGAATCTGTGCAGCCCCGGGAGGAGCCTGTCCGTATCTAGGGAAGTAGCGGGTGGGGGTCCCAGCCGCGCCCGGAGCCCACACTCCGGTGATCTGCACCAAGCCAGTAACGGGGAGCACCAAAACCCCAGGCCCCCGGTTCTCCTCACCGCGTTGCAGGGGCAGCTGGGTGATGCAGGAGCCGCGGGGCACTCGTTCCGTAGTATTCGGGGCGGCCAAACCGCCGGGGCCACAGAGGTCGGCTCCACAGGATCCCGGCCCGCCCGTCGGCCGGTCCCAGGGGTGATTCGGCGGCCAGATGCCAGAGGGGCCAGGGCATAGTGTAGTCAAGGCCCGAACAGAAGGTCCCAGTCCGGGAGCGGCTCCCCCAGCCGGCACCACCATCGCCAAATCGATCTCCAGGCGTCTCATAAATCACGGTTTGAAGCATAGACACAATGTAACATGTGTGGTAGTTGGTGGTGTTATAATGTAATGTAACACTAGTCCGAAAGACGATGGAAATGAAAGATACTATGTCGCCCACATGTAAGAAGTAATGCTTTGTGCTTAGGCATTTATGAATGGGAACTTCTAGAGTTTTAAACAATAGTAAAAGGGAGATGTACATGGATTACTACTATAGATGCGATACAAATTAAATCTCTCATAAGCAATTTGCAGTATTATGACAAGGTGATTATTCCCTAAGACATATCACTCAGACATTGTTCTAATCTTCTATTTAGCCACGAATAACGCTATCCCGCTATCAGAAGGACGTGATTTATGAAACGCGCTTCTGATGAGAAAACGGTGAGATGAATTGATTATAACCTTGTGATTCTGATTCCAAATAGATGGTTTAAGCCAGATAATTGATACAAAAAATGATTTTGTCTATTTTAGAACCCAGGACGTTTCTGATTTTAATGAAATACTGCGGGGAGATAACGACTGAGATAGGTTCCGGTCTAAAAATTTCATCAACAGACCCGTGATAATAGAGTCAGAGTTTAAGGTGCGGATTTAATAAAATACCTTGTCTCTAGTATCTATAAATTTAGAATCTAGGTAATAAATCTCAATACTTACCTTATAGGGAGTAAGTGAAATTATCCGTGAATCAAAGAGGAAGTCGGTTGAAGATTGTGGATAGTCTTTTAAGAAGTAGGAATAACTCTTGATAGATAAATATATTTTGTCCTGACCCTCTTGCGAAATAACATCATAGGAAGCAGTTTACCAATGAGTCTTTTTGATAAATTCAGAAGAACTTTGTACCAGGATTATGTATTCTTCATAAACTGGGAGTACTTCTCACTGGAGTGCTGAGGCACCGGTGAGTAAAAGATTGAAGTTATGATTGGTATACGAGAGTACGATGTGTGAAGAGTTTATGATTATTATCATGGAATGATTAGAGCACTTATAAATAGAATTAGGTCTTTATGTATTTTTTTATAATTGCTATGTATGTATATCATAATGTCGAAATATGTGCATATGGATTGATTGTAATTATGTAATGCATTAAAAAGATCACGATTGTTTTTGTTTTTATCTCATATTAGGTGAGATTAAAGACTTCTATACAAACCATTTTAAGGAGAAAAATGTGTTCTTGTCCTGAAGAAGGTGGTCCTATTGAGCATGTACCACTGAAACGCGTCGACGCCCAGCTTTTGTTAAATTTGGATAATTCAGCAGTCAACAAGAAACAGGGAATTATGACCCATGCTTTTTGTTGTCTATAGTGAATCCAAATTAACGTCTATATGACAAAGTAGACTGTCTGTGTCTATTCTCCTTTTTTTGGCTTATTGTGTTTATCGTGCATTGTGTCTAGGATTGATGTGTTTTTAAATTGTTTTTAATATACTTCCATGGTGTAAATTGAATATGTGGACAGGTTTTTTACTGATTAAAATATATATATATTTTTCATACAATTTGTTGTTATATAAGTGCTTTGATACATTCTGAGTGGGTTGTCAAGTAGTGCATGTTGGGAGATATGAGTGTGGTTATATTTGGGATATGATTGATTCTACATAGATTTTGACCAAAGGGAACCCTTTCTTTTAACTTCATATATTGTTCAGCACTATGACCTGTCACACCTGCACCCAACCAGGACAACAAATACCCAATATAAAACTGACAAAGGTTAGTAACTGGTAGTCATGAGGTCAGCAATCACACGGAGGGCTCAAACTGTCTCTCCTATGTTCACTACCAGCAGTTTATGTAGGAATTAAATGTGCCCTCATTGAGGGGCCCTTTTCACAGTTAAAGACCTTAGTACGAGACCCATGTTTGGGATAGAGAATGGAACCTAGCCCCATGGGAAATGCCCAATTGCAGTATGGCAATTCGATCTTAGTGAGTTGGGATGAATTGTAAAGTACTGTATTGTAGCATTTACATAGCACTTCATACACCTATGTGAGATGCCGAAGTACATTTCAGGTGGGTAGCACGCTACACTGTTGGGGAGTGCTTGAGTGTTGTATTTATTGTGATCCTATCTGGGAAGTGCTTTGGTGTTGTCTGTGAGTGATCAAAGAGTTGCTCTTCTCCTGTTTAGGGATTCAGAGGCTGGTTGTGTGGTGCTGGAAGATATGTAAAAGAGAGGTGCATAATTAGGACAAAAGCTTAAGAGCAGATACACAGCAAGAGGGGCAGTGCAGTGCTAAGTTCATGTACACCAAACACAGTGATGTCCCGGAAACCCATATAGAAACGTGCCAGGCAGAGATGCAGTAAGGTGAGTGAAATCTTACCAAATGGGCAAGAATGGGAGTTGGTGACAGCAGCAGAAACCATGCACCTTTTTAAAAGCAGTGATATTGCCCACTGCTGTAGAAAAACAATTCATACATTAGTAAATAAAAGTGGAAGAGCAATCAAGATTGGTAACCTGTGCAGAAACTACGAGTCTTTAAAAGGCCCAGATTCCACCTACTCATGCTAGGCTAGAGGGAGCCAAAATGTAGACATTTTGAGCAGAGTTTCATGCCTCAAGTCCCTCAAATACTACCAAATACCCTCCATGCTGG
The DNA here is from genome assembly GCA_963921515.1 of Calotriton arnoldi. Classification (NCBI taxonomy): domain Eukaryota; kingdom Metazoa; phylum Chordata; class Amphibia; order Caudata; family Salamandridae; genus Calotriton; species Calotriton arnoldi. The sequence continues at coordinate 119,156 of CAWUFW010002026.1, forward strand.
GCAAGCACCAACTTGTGAGTAGTCTTAGTCAGGTAATGGCCAAGACCCTAACTGGACTGGTACTCTGCACATGCATGGGTGAGAGCTAAAGTGCTTGCCGCTCTGACAGCGCCAATGCAAACCAACCTGACCCATGATACCCTTCTGTCCCTACCCCTCCATGGGAGCCTAATACTTTTCTTACATCCCAGAGACCCTTGCTGTGTCTCAAGAACTGTCATCACCTGCTTGCACCTAGAACCTTCCACCACTTTTATTCCTTTCTAGTAAATGGTGGAACAGCATACATCTGCACAGGAGAGGAGGGGTAGAAACTCCACACTTAGGTTTGACAATAGCATTTTGTAATTCATTAGTAATACTACTGCAGTACTAAGAAACGTTCTACAAAATGCAGTTTGTGAACAGGCCTCTTAGTGTTGGCCGACATCAACGCTTATGGGAAAATAGTTAACTTACCCTCAGCTAGTAGGTTAATTGACTCATGTGCCACACTGGGATTGAAGCAATTGGTGACGGAACCTCCTCATAGTGCAGGCCACTCTCTTAATTTAATTTTTACGAGGAACAAGTAGTTTTGGACTTGAGGTATATACTTATTAGTTGGCCAGATCATCGAGCGTTCTTGTTTTCGATGCAGTACTTTGCGCGCTTTACTAGAAAAGAGGCCTCATCCAGATCTATCCTAAAACATAGTTACTCTAAAACTGTTGCATGTCAGGACCTGTGATCCTGGCATCCTCCCGGTGAACTGTGTGTGAGCACCCAGAGAACCAGGAGTGACAGGGAATATCAGAACTGATCGTAAGTGTCTGAGGAAAGATGGATAAACAAGATCTCTTCAACTGCTGCCTCATCCCACGAGAGATACTCCTGGTGAAGATGGATTCCACCTTACATTGCCAGTGTAGGCTGGGTGCATATTTTTAGGGCATCATAGTGCCTCAGAACTTTGCGCTGATGATGCATCAGAGTGTCAGACTGCTTTGTATGATTCCCTTCTTCCACAGCGCTCTCATCACAAAAACTGAAATCAGCATTGTTGACACACTGTGTGGGTCCATGCCTCAGAGGCCAGAAGATTAGCCCTGTAAAAGAAGTCAACAATGTTGTTTAGATTAGTCGGGCATGATTAAAGGGGAGAGCATGGATTTACAGAGCATGACTGTTCAACCTGAACGCTGTTCTCTTCCATATTTCGTCTGTGTTGTGAACTTTGAAGAATGTTAAAGCTGAGCGTTTCATGATTTCCCTGCTAGTGTGACACCATCTTGTCTGAAGCATTGGAAAACACAATGCGGCAGCTAAACCTTCCTGCATTGAAGACTTTGGGGCATCAGTTTGTCACAAACTGTTACAAGTACCTTACATTTCAGGAATATTAAAACAAAATACATTTAGGTTAATAGCAGGCCCTTTCAGTTTATTAGGCAGTCACTCCATCGGGGATACTCTCTGATTTGTTTGAATATTTATTTTGAATACAGACAGTGTTCAGCAATTCCTTGCATTTCTCTTTTGGCTGAGGTTTCTCTATTGGTTTGCGGCAATGCAGCATTGTGATTGGTCTGAGCACCGTGGATCAGCGCTTAGCCAGGGAATGGGGGCCTGGGCATGTTCTCCATGCAGGATGTAATGGGAAGTGTGCATGACTGGTTTGGGCGGCCCAAGAGGGCTGGACAAACCACTCCTCCTCTGTCTTCGGAGCAGCCCCACCCTGCCCAGAAAGCTGCCACAGCAGAAGGAAACATAAAATGATAATAAAGCGAGTTATCATTTTATGTTTCCTGGTGCGGAGCAGTGGGGCGACGCTCCTCCACCTTAGCGGAGGAGCCACCACTGGTTCTAAGAATGGCTTATTCAAACACTTTGTAATTTGGATTTAAGCCTTATTTACACAACTCTACCTAGCTATTGGCTATGACAAAATACTCACATTCATTTTGAATGCATATGAATTTAAACTGGGGTCTTAATTACAGTCCATAATGTAAAATGGGTTTCTTTAACTCTAAGCATTTCGTTACTAAAGGGAGGCAATAAGTGTCACATGGAATGTGCTTTGTGTTTCATTCCTTTCCTCCTCTGTTTCGCATACCATGGAGCACATTTCATTCCAGTGATAATTTATTTCATGGGAGATCTCAGAGGCAAAACCTAATTTGTTCTTAACAGAAAACTCTTAACAGTGGTTCTCCGCATGAACACTACTTTTAGATTTATTAACTGAACCTTCACAATAATGGACTGGAATTTAATAAGTATATCGCCTAAGTAATTTCACAAACATTTACCAATGCGCTTAATATTCTGAAAAAAAGTTGTGTCAAGGTATAATGCAGGTGTTTCCCCTAATAAAGTCACACATATTACATATTAGAGCTGAATTTCAATATAGCTGCTGTTAGACTTGGCAACTTTTGGCATGTTTCCCCGGTCTTTTTGCTTTCTGACCTCCTGGTTCTAACTCTGTTTTTGCTGGTTTAGTGTCTCTGCACACTTTCTCACTGCTGTTCAGTGTTAAAGTGCAAGTGCTCCTGTTGTAAATTGTTATTATGGATTGGTGTTTCCATGGTTGGCATATTTGATTTACTAGTCAGTCCCTAGTAAAGTGCACTGAGTGTGCCAGGGCCTTTAAATCAAATGCTACTAGTGGGCCTGCAGCACTGATTGTGCCACCCACATGAGTAGCCCTGAAAAGGTAACTGAGATCTGCCACTGCAGTATCTGTGTGCAGTTTAGTTCTGCCATGTCGACTTGGCAAGTGCACCCACTTGCCAGGCCCTACCCTTCCCTTTTCTTACATATTAGTCACACTTAAGGTAGACCCAAGGTACCCCTGGGGGCAGGGGGCAGTGTATGTGAAAGGTAGGACATGCCCTGGTGTGTGTGGCATGTTCTGATTGTGAAATACTGCCAATTTCCTTTTTCACTATTGCAAGGCTACCTGTTCCGATAGGATAGAATGGGGAGTTTGCTTATAACATCTTATAAACATAATTACCCCTGGGAACAAGGTAGGAAAATAAAGTTTAGTATGCCTGAACTTAGAATGTTAAAATGCATCTTTTAGTGAGGGTGATTTTTATATTCTGTGTTTGAAAATACCACTTTTAGAAAGTAGGTATTTTCTTGCTTAGCCATCCAGTGTGCCTCTGCTGGGATGTGTATTGGCTGCCTGGCTTTGGGGTGACAGGGGCTGTGGAGGAGCAGTGGCTCCAGAGAGTCTGGATGGGTCAGGGCTGGGCTGAATAGACCTGGGCTGCATTTAGAGTATAAGGAGGAGATTTCCTTTCACCTGAATGGGCCTGGTCTGCCTCTGACAATGCTGTCTCCACCTCCTGCCAGGAAGCTGCACCAGAGAGGACAGAACTGGCTCTGGCTGGGCAAAGACACTATCTGCCTCCAGAGAACAAAGGATTTTGTGGTATAAATATTGGGGCCCAAACCCCTAAACTTTAGAACTCTTTTGGACCAAGAAGACTGCCAAGAAGAAGAGCTGGAGAAGCTGTGAGAAGGAACTACCACTTTGCTGAGTGCTTTGCTGTGTTGGCCTGCAGAGGCTGCTTCTGTCTTGGCAGTGAAAGAACTGGACTGAACGTTCTGCAACTTCTTTATTGAGTATCTCCAAGGGCCTGAAATAGAGCTTGCCTCCTGTTCTGAAGTCTCAGGGACCGCAAAGACTACACCAACCTCTGGGTACCGCTTCTGGAACCGCTGTTTCAGCTGCCACAGAGAAGGGAAACGCAGCCGACTCCGTCACCGACTCTATCGCTGGTTCTGTGTCCTGACAGCACCGCAGACCGCACCGTCCGCATCTCTATCGCAACAATAGTCTCACAGACAACGACAACCTTCGTCACTGCCACCGAGCCACTGACTGCACCATGACCTGTGGGCACCACACTCCGCACTGCCTCGCTTCACTTCGCCCTCCTGGTCTCACCGACGCCGTCGCTGCTGCTGACTTCGACACCCTGACCGCATTGTGGCTGGGGGCACCGCTCGTAAGTTTTAGGATGCACCGCCTCGTCCCACACAGCCATCTGGGCCGACCAACGCCAGCTCCCACTAACTGGATCTGTCGCCTGACCCGCAACCTGCCAGCACCGCATCGAGCACCGTCTCGCCCTGCACCGTAAGCCGTGGTCCCACCATCGCCGTCTGGACGATTATCACCGAGCCGCTGCCTGCACCGCATCGTAAGAACACCGCACCCTGCACCGATTCCATTTTGCAACGCAACCGCAACAGTTGCCATGACCGGCTCGCACCACCGTGTCAGCCGCAACGAGAAAGGTACTGTTACCTATCTGTCCACGCTTTCGCTGGCCCGTACCGACGCAGTCAGCTGGAACTGTTAGACTGTTGTTTTCAGCATCGCGGTAGCCCTGGACGGAGCTACCGACTCGTACGAACTGTTTTTTTCAAGTATTCTTGCAAAGTATACCTTTTTAAGTACTGTATTGTGGATTTTTTATCGTTTTGATCTTGTTTTAAGTATATAAAATATTCTATATTTTTCTAAAACTGGTGTGGTGTCCTTTTGTAGTGTTTTCACTGTATCACTGTTGGTTATGTGCAAATGCTTTACACACTACCTCTAAGATAAGCCTGACTGCTCGTGCCAAGCTACCAAGGGGGTGAGCAGGGGTTATTTTTGGAGTGTAACTCCCTTACCCTGACTAGGAAGAAGGGCCCCAACTTGGACAGAGGTGCAAACCCCTGCCAACTAGAGACCCCCATTTGTAACATTGGTTGTCAGCGGTGAGGATAGGACTTGTGTTTGCACTTGACTTACAGTGATTGGTGTGCACTATTACCATATCGCAGACCATTACGTACCACATACTGTTTTTTAGTGGTCTATTTTTTGCCTTTTCATCAGTCTTGAACTTTCCATTACAACATGCCTGAATCAATTGCATCATCTATTGCATCCTTGGAAGTGGCCTTTGAGGAGGAGAGGTTAGAAACCTACAATGTGAAGGAATTGAAGGTGATCTGTAAAAACCTCAAAGTCCAAATCAGGGGCCTCACCAGAAAAGAGGAGCTACAAAAAGCGCTGAGTGCCTGGGTAGCAGCCAGACATGCTAGTGAGCAGTCTGGGGATCTTGGCATGGAGGCGGATGAGCCTATTCCAAGGGCTGATGTGCTTTTGGGGGGGAGGGGCAGCAGTGGCTTGTCCCCAGAGGAGCTGGAGGACAGGCGGGAAGCAAGGAGAGTTGCAATGGAACTGGCAAGCTTAAGTTAGCCATGGAGGAGAAAAGGATGATGTTAGACCATGATATCAGGATAAAGGAGCTGGATCAGAGAAGTAGACCCAGCTCAGATGGTGGCAGCAATTCTTTAGGGCAGGCAGACAGAATTGTGCACATCCCCAAGAATGTAGGCAAGGAATTCAAGAAGGGGGATGGCATACAAAGGTGGTTTCAGGGTTATGCGGTGTCTATACACATGAATAGGGTCCTTGAGAAGTATTGGGGGGCAGGATTATGGCCTCTTTTCCCAGAAGAAGCAACGGACACATTAGTGGCTTTGGGTAAGGGGGTGTAACCTCACCTATGCTGACATGAAGGAGGCCCTTCTCACCAGGTATGGTCTCACTCCTAAGAAGTACAGGGATCAGTTTAGGTCCTTTAAGAAGACTGATGCCAACACTTGGTTGGAATGTGTGGATTCATTTTGCAGGTCACTGGATGGCAGGGTGAATGGCAGTAATGTGACAGATTTTCAGGGGCTCTACAATTTGATTGCATGGGAGCACTTGTGTAGTCTATGTTTTGCAGAGCTGTGCCAGCACTTGGTTGATAGTAAGCTGACTGACCCAGGAAGCTTGCTATGGAGGCGGACCGCTTGGTGAGTGCCAGGGTCCACAAGAAAGCGTTTGGGCGAGACTCAGCCAAAGGTGGGCAGGGTCCCCAGGAGAAGAATGGGGGGGGGAACAAGGGTAAAGCACAGGAGTTCTCTAAAGGGCCCCAAACTAATACCCAGGGTAAAGGTTCCCATCCCCCCGGAGACAAGAAAGCAGTGGTCTCTTCAGGAAAGCCTGCAGAGACCGGCCCCCGCAACTACTTTTCCTGTGACCCCAGGAGTCCCAATAGGGCACAGCCACCCACCGGTGGGCAGACCAAGGTGTTGGCTAGTGTAGCGCTTGGGGAGGAGGGGTGCCCACAGGAGGGTGGGGATCCCACAGAAATTACCCTCGTCTCACTAGGGGACAGCAAGATGGTCCCAGGGAACCAGGTGCCCCCTAATACAAAGAAATACAGCACCTAGGTGACCATCAATGGGAAAAGGGTAGAGGCTTTCAGAGATACTGGAGCCAGTGTGACCTCAGTCCAGTGTCACCTGGTCTCTGAGAAGCAAGTAGTCCCCGGGCATTCCACCAAGTAGTTGATGTGGACAACTCAGAGTGCCAGTGTATGGTGGTGCAGGTTCCCTTTGAATGGGGGGGGGTCTCAGGTCCCTTGAGGGTGGCTGTGAGCCCTACCATGCCTGTAGATTGTCTGCTAGGTAACGACCTGGAGCAGTCGTTGTGGAAGGATGTTGAGCTCAGGTCTCACTAGGAGATGCTTGGGTTGCCAGAGTGGGCATTCGTGACCACTCAGTCAATGGTGGCCAGAAAGGGTGATCAGAAGGACCTGGAGCCTGAAACAGTGGCCCAGGTTCCTGCCAAGAGAAAGGGCAGGGGGCGCGGGAAACCCGCCCCTGAGGTTCCCACAGTCCGGAGGAGGCTGACCTTGAGGGTGATGCCCCAGTACCTAAAGGGGAGCAGGTAGCTGAACTGGGTGACTTATCTGAGCTGACCCATTGGCAGCAAGAAGGTGGTCCCACCAGGGAGGAATTCTGCAGGGAGCAGAAAGAATGCCCTTCTCTAGAGGGTTTGCAGCAGGCTGCAAACCAGGCAGCTGTTGATCAGTCTGGATCACATTGGATCTACTGGGAGAATGGTCTTCTGTACAGTGAGCCTAAGGTCGCTGAGCCTGGGTCAGCCCGTGTGCTGGTGGTATCCCAGCGCTTCAGGACCTTCCGACTGGGTCTGGCTCAGGACGTGCCTTAGGCAGGACATTTGCGGCGGGACAAGACCTTTGACAGGCTTTTCACCCACTTCTTTTGGCCCCAAATGCGGAGGCAGTCAGATGGACATTGCAGGTCTTGCCAAACTTTCCAGGCAAGCGGTAAGAGTGGGAGGAAGTGTAAGGCTCCTCTCCAACCTTTTCCAGTTGTTGGAACCCCTTTTGAAAGGGTTGGGATGGACATTATGGGGCCACTGGATCCCAAGACAGCCCTGGGCAACAGGTACATCCTGGTCTTGGTGGACCATGCCACCCGGTACCCGGAGGCAATCCCTCTTAGGACAACGACGGCACCAGTGGTGGGCCGGGCGTTAATGGAGATCTTTTCCCTTGTGGCTTTCCCCAGAGAGGTGGTTTCTGACCATGGAACCAATTTCATATCTAAGTATATGACATCCCTGTGGAAGGAGTGTGGGGTAACATACAAGTTCACCACTCTTTACCACCCACAAGGTATCGGTTTGGTGGAAAGATTCAACCAAACCTTGAAGGGCATGATCAAGGGTCTAACAGAACCCATGAGGCGTAAGTGGGACGTCCTTTTGCCATGTCTTCTCTTTGCATACAGGGAGGTACCACAGAAGTCTCTAGGACTCAGTCCCTCTGAGCTTCTGTATGGGCACCCTGTGAGAGGACCTCTTAGTTTGGTCAAGGAAGGCTGGGAGGCAGCTCCCAGGAAAACTCCACAGGATGTATTTACTACATGCTGGTCTTCAGGAATCAAACTGCCTGCTTCAGGAAGCTCGCTCAGGCGAACCTGGAAGCAAGCCAGGAGGAGATGAAACGTCGGTACAACCAGAATGCCACTCTGGTAGAGTTTCAACCTGGCCTAAAAGTGTGGGTCGTGGCCCCAGTGGAACCTTGTGCCTTACACGACAAGTGGACTGGGCCTTTTGAGTTGGTGGAGCACAAAAGTGATGTCACCAGATGCTGAATTTGCAGACTCTGAGGAACCCTTTGAGGGTCCTCCACGTGAACCGCCTCAAACCGCACTTTGAGAGGTCCGAAGTGAGCATGCTCTTGGCGACAGATGATGGGGTGGAAGAAGAGAGTGAACCTCTCCCTGACCTCCTGTCCACCAAGGAACATGATGGGTCAGTGGAAGGCGTGATCCTCTCCCCTACACTGACCCCAGAGCAGCAGGGTGACTGTCACCAGATGTTGGGATAGTTTGCCACACTGTTCTCTTTGACTCCAGGTGTTACTCACTGGTGTACCCATGACGTGGACACTGGTGACAGCCCTCCTGTGAAACACAAGATTTACAGGTTGACTGACCGGGTCAGGGCCAGCATCAAACAGGAGGCCTCTAAGATGTTGGCATTAGGGGTGATAGAGCCCTCCAACAGTCCTTGGGCCAGCCCAGTGGTTTTGGTCTCAAAGGCTGCTGCACCCGGTGCCACTCCAGAACTGCGGTTTTGTGTGGACTACTGTGGGCTCAATGCCATCACCAAGACTGACGTGCACCCCATCCCCAGAGCTGATGAGCTCATTGATCAGTTGGGAGCTGTCAAGTTCCTCAGCACGTTTGGTTTGACGTCTGGGTACTGGCAGATTGCCTTAACCGATGGGGCCAAGGAGAGGTCAGCATTCTCAACCCCAGAGGGGCATTACCAATTCCGGGTGATGCCCTTTGGATTGAAGAATGCCCCTGCCACCTTCCAGAGGTTGGTCAACCAGGTGTTGGCTGGACTGGAGGATTTCAGTGCCGCCTACCTGGATGACATTGCTGTGTTCAGTTCCAGCTGGGAAGAACACTTGCAGCACCTCTGGGAAGTGTTGAAGGCTCTGCAGAGGGCAGGCCTCAGGATCAAGGCCAGTAAGTGCCAGATCGGGCAGGGCTCTGTGGTGTATTTGGGACACCAGTTAGGAAGCGGCCAGGTAGCACCCCTACAACCCAAGATTGACACCATTCTGTCTTGGGAGCCCCCCAAGACCCAGACAGAGGTGAGAGCCTTTTTAGGCCTCACCGGTTACTACAGGAGATTTGTTAACCGCTATGGCACCATTGTTGCCCCCTTAACAGAGCTGACTTTCAGGAAGCAGCCTAAGAAGGTGATCGGGACTGAGTCCTGCCAGACATCTTTTGATGCCCTGAAGGCAGCCATGTGCACGGCGCCCGTGCTCAAGGCACCCGACTTCGCCAAAGAATTTGTCATGCAGACTGACGCTTCAGAGCATGGTGTGGGAGTGGTGCTCCCACAACTGAACGAAGAGGGCCTAGACCAGCCTGTAGTCTTCCTTAGCAGGAGACTACTCACAGGGAACAGAGGTGGAGTGCCATAGAAAGAGAAGCTTTTGCTGTGGTCTGGGCACTGAAGAAGCTAAGACCCTACCTGTTTGGGACTCACTTCCGAGTTCAGACAGACCACAGGCCCCTCAGATGGTTGATGCAAATGAGGGGTGAGAACCCAAAACTGTTGAGGTGGTCCATCTCCCTACAGAGAATGGACTTTACGGTGGAACACGCCAACGCAGATGGTCTGTCCAGGTTCTTCCGCCTTAGTGAAGAGAACTCCCAGGAGTTTGGGTAGTTCTCCCTACTTTCAGCTGGAGGGGACATGTGTTAGACTTGGCATCTTTTGGCGTGTTTCCCCTGTCTTTTTGCTTTCTGGCCTCCTGGTTTTGACTCAGTTTTTGCTGGTTTAGTGTCTCTGCACACTTTCTCACTGCTGTTCAGTATTAAACTGCAAGTGCTCCTGTTGTAAATTGTTATTATGGATTGGTGTTTCCATGGTTGGCATATTTGATTTACTAGTCAGTCCCTAGTAAGGTGCATTGAGTGTGCCAGGGCCTGTAAATCAACTGCTACTAGTGGGCCTGCAGCACTGATTGTGCTACCCACATGAGTAGCCCTGAAAAGGTAACTGAGATCTGCCATTGCAGTATCTGTGTGCAGTTTAGTACTGCCATGTCGACTTGGCAAGTGCACGCACTTGCCAGGCCCTACCCTTCCCTTTTCTTACAATTTAGTCACCCTTAAGGTGGGCCCAAGGTACCCCTGTGGGCAGGGTGCAGAGTATGTGAAAGGTAGGACATGCCCTGGTGTGTGTGGCATGTCCTGATAGTGAAATACTGCCAATTTCGTTTTTAACTATTGCAAGGCTACCTGTTCCCATAAGATAGAATGGGGAGTTTGCTTATAACATCTTATAAACATAACTACCCCTGGGAACAAGGTAGGAAAATAAAGTTTAGTATGCCTGAACTCAGAATGTTAAAATGCATTTTTTAGTGAGGGTGATTTTAACATTCCGTGTTTGAAAATACCACTTTTAGAAAGTAGGTATTTTCTTGCTTAGCCATCCAGTGTGCCTCTGCTGGGATGTGTATTGACAGTCTGGCTTTGAGGTGACAGGGGCTCTGGGAGGAACAGTGGCTCCAGAGCGTCTGGATGGGTCAGGGCAGGGCTGAATAGACCTGGGCTGCATTTAGAGTAGGAGGAGGAGATTTCCTTTCACCTGAATGGGCCTGGTCTGCCTCTGACAATGCTGTCTCCACCTCCTGCCAGAAAGCTGCACCAGAGAGGACAGAACTGGTTCTGGCTGGGCAAAGACACTCTCTGCCTCCAGAGAACAAAGGATTTTGTGGTATAAATATTGGAGCCCAAACCCCTAAACTTTAGAACTCTTTTGGACCAAGAAGAATGCCAAGAAGAAGAGCTGGAGAAGCTGTGAGGAGGAACTACCACTTTGCTGAGTGCTTTGCTGTGTTGGCCTGCAGTGGCTGCTTCTGTCTGGGGCAGTGAAAGAACTGGACTGAACTTTCTGCAACTTCTTTATTGAATATCTCCAAGGGCCTGAAATAGAGCTTGCCTCCTGTTCTGAAGTCTCAGGGACTGCAAAGACTTCACCAACCTCTGGGTACCGCTTCTGGAACCGCTGTTTCAGCTGCCACAGAGAAGGAAAACGCAAACAACTCCGTCGCTGGCTCTGTGTCCTGACAGCACCGCAGACTGCACCATCCGCATCTCGCACCGCAACCCTGGTCTCACCGCTGCCGCTGCCACCGAGCCGCTGATTGCACTGTGACCTGTGGGCACCGCACTCCGCACCGCCTTGCTTCACTTCGCCATCCTGGTCTCACCGATGCCGTCGCTGCTGCTGACTTTGACACCTGTGATCGCATCGAGGCTGGGGGCACCGCTCGTAAGTTTCACGAAGCACCGCCTCGTCCCACACAGCCATCTGGGGCGACTGACGCCAGCTCCGGGCTAATCGGCTCTGTCGCCTGCACTGCAACCTGCCAGCACCGCATCGAGCACCGTCTCGCCATGCACCGCAAGCCTTGGTCTCACCGACACCGTCTGGACGATCGTCACTGAGCCGCTGCCTGCACGGCATCGAGAGGACACCGCACCCTGCACCGCTTCCATTTTGCAACGCAACCACAACGGTTGCCACGACCGGCTCGCACCACCGTGTCAGCCGCAACAAGAAAGGTACTGTTACTGTTACCGAGTCTGTCCATGCTTTCGCTGGCCCGTACCGACGCGGTTGGTTGGAACTGTTAGACTCTGTTGTTTTCAGCATCGCGGTAGCCCCGGACGGAGCTACCGACGCATACAAACTGTGTTTTTCAAGTATTCTTGCAAAGTATACCTTTTTCAGTACTGTATTGGGGATTTTTTTATCGTTTTGGTCTTGTTTTAAGTATATAAAATACTGGATATTTTTCAAACTGGTGTGGTGTCCTTTTGTAGTGTTTTCACTGTATTACTGTTGGTAATGTGCAAATGCTTTACACACTGCCTCTAAGATAAGCCTGACTGCTCGTGCCAATCTACCAAGGGGGTGAGCAGGAGCTATTTTAGGAGTGTAACTCCCTTACCCTGACTAGGAAGAAGGGCCACTACTTGGACAGAGGTGCAAACCCCTGCTAACTAGAGACCCCCATTTCTAACAGCTGCAGAGACATAGTCAACATTACTCTTCACTTACATCTCATTATATCTGTCTCTGTAACAAACCCTCAGCTAATTCATCTGTTTTATTTGTCAGACTTTACATGTCTTCGAAATCAAACAATAAATTAATATATTAATCTCTGAAGGAATGTTATACCTATTTGTTTTTCACCTGACTCGTACTGCTTCACCAGAGCTATATTCTGTCTGGATGCTTTGGTGTTGAAATTCGGGGTGAGGAACTTACTTTCAATCTACACACATACATGTCTTCCTGTCTCTCAGCTCCAATAGTGGTAAAATGCTTCTTCCGGAAATGGCATTTCAATAAACAGTGAAGGGACGGACCCTCATGTATTTTCACAAAGAAATACCCCATGTGGTGATTTCCACTCAGTGTATGTTCAGGAGCTTCTCCACACACGTCTCCTTAGTGTGATAGGAATCGAACCCTCTCCTACAGACTTTCTAGAATGGCTCTGATTTGTCATCAGCACATAGTTGGGTAATGTCACGGAAAGAGACCCAGTGCACTTAAGGTCTCTCACAAGGTAATTCCAGCATACTCAAAACATACCATTTCTTGCTGCATATTGTTCACACCTATTACACTAAACTCTTCTCTGACTTCATAACTATATGTTCAATCCATCAATCAGGATTTATAAAGCGGTGCAAATCACCTGTGAGGATCTCAAGGCGCTGGAGTTGCTAGCTGCTTAACGGAGAAAGCAGTGAAAAATGAGGCAAAAGCAGGAGAAAGCACTCAGAAAATGGGGAAGAAGAAGGAGAAAGCAGTAAAACGAGACAAGAGCAGGAGAAAACACTCAGAAATGTGGGGCGAAAGTAAGGAGAAAGCAGTGAGAAATGAGGCAAACGAGGCAAAAGCAGGAGAAAGCACCAAGAAAAACAGAGGGAAGGATGGAGAAAGCAGTAAAAAAAAACTGGTTAAAAAGCAGGAGAAAACAGTCAAAAAAACAGGGGGAAAAGACGGAGAAAGCAGTAAAAAAAAATGAGGCAGAAGCAAGAGAAAGCACTCAGAAAAATGGGGAAAGGAAGGAGAAAACAGTGAAAACGAGGCAAAAGCAGAAGAAAGCACTCAGAAAAACGGGGGAGAGGGAGGTGAAAGCAGTGAAAAACGAGGCAAGAGCAGGAGAAAGCACTCAGAAAGGTGGGGGCAAAGAAAGGAGAAAGCAATAAAAAACAAGCATTTACAATGCAATAGGTCTCGTATTTGCGAGAGTTTATGCTATTGGCGTTGTAAATGACAATGCCTTTTATTTATTTGTTTAAAAAACCAACACATTAATAAAGGCATTGTAATCTACAATGCCAATAGCTCAAACTCTAGTAAATGCGAGACCTATTGCATTGCAAATGCTTGCTCTATTTTCTCTCGTAGGGCTCCTGCACTTTATCATACAACCTTCCAAACGGCATCTGCATGATTAAATGACCAGTAGCAGCCCACAGACTGCATCGTTTTGACATTTTCTCTGCCTGCTGCTGAAAAATGGAAAGAGGCTGGAGAGCGCAGCGATGGTAGGGAAATGTAATGTGTAGAGGCTTTTGCGGACCACCACAGTAGCGCGGGGCTCTGGAATGTGCGTGTTATGGCTTGTTAACAGTTTTACAAGCAGTGATGACACATGGCAGCGATGGGGGCGGGTGGGGGAGCATGATAAAATTGGGCTCATGTAGAAAATAAGAAAGGCACATAGCCGCCCCCAGGCCCTGAAGCCCCTACATGCTTAACAAGCATTGGCATAGCCAATAGGTCTCGCCTTTGGGACCTTATAAGTGTTTAGCCATGCAACAATTGTGCAGAGTGATGCTGTTGTGGTGCAGAGTGATGCTGTGGTGGTGCAGAGTGATGCTGTGGTGGTGCAGAGTGATGCTGTGGTGGTGCAGAGTGATGCTGTGGTGCTGCTGAGTAATGCTGTGGTGGTGCTGAGTGGTGTTGTGGTGGTGCTTAGTGATGCTGTTGTGGTGCTTAGTGATGCTGTGGTGGTGCCGAGTGATGCTGTGGTGGTGCTGTGGTTGTGCTGTGGTGGTGCTGAGTGGGGCTGTGGTGATGCTGAGTGATGCTGTTGTGGTGCTGAGTGGTGCTGTGGTGGTGCTGAGTGATGCTGTGGTGGTGCTGTGCTGAGTGATGCTGTGGTGGTGCTGAGTGGTGGTGTGGTGGTGCTGAGTGATGCTGTGGTGATGCTGAGTGATGCTGTGGTGGTACTGAGTGGTGCTGTGGTGGTGCTGAGTGGTGCTGTTGTGGTGCTGTTGTGGTGCTGAGTGATGCTGTGGTGGTGCTGAGTGGTGCTGTGGTGGTGCTGAGTGATGCTGTGGTGGTGCTGAGTGATGCTGTGGTGGTGTGCTGTGGTGGTGTTGAGTGGTGGTGTGGTGGTGCTGAGTGATGCTGTGGTGGTGCTGAGTGGTGTTGTGTTGGTGCTGAGTGATGCTGTGCTGGCTCTGATTGATGCTGTGGTTAAGCTGAGTGATGCTGTGGTGTTGCCGAGTGAGAGATAGAGTGAAGATATAATGCCCAATTAGAGAGGGTGGTGAGAGAGAAAGAGAGAGAGAGAGAGAGAAAGGGTGTACATAGAATAAAGAGTGGAGCGGGATAGAGAGAGAGAAAGAAGGGGAGAGAGAGTGAATGAAGGAGTTTGAAAGAGAAACAGATAAAGGGGTGAGAGAGAATGAAAGGCTAAAAAAGATAGAGAGGGGAGAGTTAATTAAGTAGAGAGAGAATTAGAGAGGGGAGAGAGAGGGAAGGAGAGAGACAATAAGAGTGGGGGTGTGGAGTTTAAATAGAGTGAAGAAGTGACGCGGAAAAAGTAACCTTAAATATAGCTTTGTGCGAATAAATATTTTTTTAAAACAGTGAGAGACAAAATACTGGTAATTAGGCTGTGACTCCCAATATAAAACAAATAGTGATATAAGGTGAAATCAACCCACTGAAGCAATATTTCTAACTAGACAAAAAAAGCTTGCATTTCAATGCTAATCGCTGTTGTTTTTCATGTGACTGTAGTCCAGGGCCCTCAGTTGGTAATGTGAGCTGCTGCTGCGATTGAAACATCAGAGTCCAGAGAGTTAATGAGCCATGACGAGGAAATGAGGAAGAGATAGGAAACAACAGATGGCAGCTGCGGCGTGCATCGCCATCGTGAACTCAAGCTGGTCGCCAGCCGAAAGCCAGTGTTTGCACTTCCAAAACCCGCTTACTAAAACTCTCGGCCAGACCAGCGCAAGCGCTGGTGCAGGCCGAGACCTAAAAAAGAACAGGTACGTGCATGTCACGCTTCAGTATCGTAACTTTTAACATATATCCTGTCATCGAAGTTGGATCATTGTCAACCAAAAGATAATAACGTGAATCATTTTAGTTCTGTTAAATAACTCAAAAATATTATCTTGTGTTTAATGATGACGCAATACACATTCACATAGCTCTTGTGAGCTTATCCCTCACCATGATGCAGGTTTGCGCCAGGCACAAAGCTCTGTTTTGCATTAGGAGAATGTTCTGTAATCTCCTCGACTATACAGATGAAGACCCCTTTACATTCTATATAGTATGCCTGGCTTGAAGGCCTTACAATGTTTTGTGGAATAAAAGGAGTGCATCTTTTATTTGTTTCCTGACGTTTGACTGATTCTGCCCCAGCAGAACGGCCTTTCAGAGCCACCGGCCTGTTTAGTTAAGGGCCAGTCCACTTCTGCTTGTGTTTTTATACATTAATACTAACACACCAATTTTAAAAGGTGACAGGGACACAAAGAGACAGTGTGCGTGCAAGAGCACAAGCAGGATACACGTGCACCACTAGCCATGTCTAATGTACATAAAGTGGCTCAGTCGCTTGCAGCGCCCTGCTCTGCATACACGTTCCTTCGCTCGCTCGGCCGGCTCACTACTCCGTCTGGAAGGAAGCACAAACAAGCCATATTTTACACAGCACTTTGAAATAGCCACAAAAACGGATAGCTCGGTGGGTTACCAAACGCAGCAGAGATGCGAAATATTGCAGGGACAATTCAGTTCGTCATCCTCCCAAGACAAAAAGAAATAGTGAAGCTAATTTAAAGACTTTATTGGAAGCTCTTTAAAATGCGCACACGCCTTGTTGCTAAAAGAAAGACCAGAGCGTGCGCCAAGAAGTCTGTAGTGTTAGAGCAGTTCCTATTGTTTTCTGTAATGTTTTTAAAAATGCGAATGGGTACTTGCTAAAAGAGAGAAGGTTGGCTGAGACAACAAGTCTACAGTGGTGTGAACGAGTTGAATTGTGTCTTTATATGTTTAAAAAGAAGTATGCGCTGCTAAAGAAAAATGGATAACTCACTTTGAAGTTAACATCGGTATAATTGTGGGTAACAGTTTCTATCCGGCTACCCTTACATTAAAACATATTTAAAATGCGCACGCACCTAGTTGCTTAACCCCTTCGGTGCTTATGACGAGCTGGACTCGTCATGGCACACAGTGCTCGTGTGCTCATGACGAGTCCAGCTCGTCATAAGACCACCCACGGGGGAAGCGCTGGCGCTCCCCGTGGGAATCCGATCGTCGGGTTTTTGAGGGAAGGCAGGGGAAGGACTTCCCCTGCCTCCCCCGCCCCCCGCCCTCCCATCAATGACGTCAGCGCGCGGCGCGCTGACATCATTGAGGTTTCCCTTTCTTTCGGGGAAATAAGGTGAGTTTTGGCTCGGGGAGGGGGTTTGATTCTAAAGAGACATCGAGGAAAGGAAAGGGTTTTCCTTTCCCCGATGCCTCTTTTGTGCATTCCTGCTGCACGATCATGTGATCGTGCAGCAGGAATACTCACGAGGCGCAATTCGTGAGCGTGGAGATGTGCCTTCTCTCCATTTACACCCTGAAAAGTTAGCTGTAATCCTTGATGGAGGTCTTTGCATCCTTGAATTTCTCGAGCGCAATGCTCGTGTAGTTCCTGTGACCAGGAGGTTCCTTCTCCTCGTCTGCCGCTGCGATCCTGCTCTGACCCTTTATAAACAAGAGGCATGTGAACGGGCCTAGAAGCCCCGCTCGTTTGGCCCCGCCACACATACACTAGCGGTATGCAACGTATGCCCGCCCTTCCCCCACTATGATGGACAGCTTACTCAAAGGATCCCGGTGCTTTCGGCGCGGTGGCAAAGTTACAGACACACAGGTCACTGGAGACAATTGTTCTGGTCCTTTACGCAGCTGTAGTGTAGGAAAGGCACTATACATTTACCCAACGAGGTAGCACTTACTGATTAGCCAGTAGAAAGTACTCCAGTTGAGTAGAGGTATTGCACAAAGCGGTGGCATCTTCGTGGATAAATATGCAGGGCAGATGTGCCTTCTCTCCATTTCCAACGTGAAAAGTTAGCTGTAATCCTTGATGGAGGTCTTTGCATCCTTCATTTTCTCGAGCGCAATTCTCGTGTAGAATTCGTGAGCGTGGAGATGTGCATTCTCTCCATTTACACCCTGAAAAGTTAGCTGTAATCCTTGATGGAGGTCTTTGCATCCTTGAATTTCTCGAGCGCAATGCTCGTGTAGTTCCTGTGACCATGAGGTTCCTTCTCCTCGTCTGCCGCTGAGATCCTGCTCTGACCCTTTATAAACAAGAGGCATGTGAACGGGCCTAGAAGCCCCGCTCGTTTGGCCCCGCCACACATACACTAGGGGTATGCAACGTATGCCCGCCCTTCCCCCACTATGATGGACAGCTTACTCAAAGGACCCCGGCGCTTTCGGCGCAGTGGCAAAGTTACAGACACACAGGTCACTGGAGACAATTGTTCTGGTCCTTTACGCAGCTGTAGTGTAGGAAAGGCACTATACATTTACCCAACGAGGTAGCACTTACTGATTAGCCAGTAGAAAGTACTCCAGTTGAGTAGAGGTATTGCACAAAACGGTGGCATCTTCGTGGATAAATATGCAGGGCAGATGTGCCTTCTCTCCATTTCCAACGTGAAAAGTTAGCTGTAATCCTTGATGGAGGTCTTTGCATCCTTCATTTTCTCGAGCGCAATTCTCGTGTAGAATTCGTGAGCGTGTAGATGTGCATTCTCTCCATTTACACCCTGAAAAGTTAGCTGTAATCCTTGATGGAGGTCTTTGCATCCTTGAATTTCTCGAGCGCAATGCTCGTGTAGTTCCTGTGACCATGAGGTTCCTTCTCCTCGTCTGCCGCTGAGATCCTGCTCTGACCCTTTATAAACAAGAGGCATGTGAACGGGCCTAGAAGCCCCGCTCGTTTGGCCCCGCCACACATACACTAGCGGTATGCAACGTATGCCCGCCCTTTCCCCACTATGATGGACAGCTTACTCAAAGGACCCCGGCGCTTTCGGCGCGGTGGCAAAGTTACAGACACACAGGTCACTGGAGACAATTCTTCTGGTCCTTTACGCAGCTGTAGTGTAGGAAAGGCACTATACATTTACCCAACGAGGTAGCACTTACTGATTAGCCAGTAGAAAGTACTCCAGTTGAGTAGAGGTATTGCACAAAGCGGTGGCATCTTCGTGGATAAATATGCAGGGCAGATGTGCCTTCTCTCCATTTCCAACGTGAAAAGTTAGCTGTAATCCTTGATGGAGGTCTTTGCATCCTTCATTTTCTCGAGCGCAATTCTCGTGTAGAATTCGTGAGCGTGGAGATGTGCCTTCTCTCCATTTACACCCTGAAAAGTTAGCTGTAATCCTTGATGGAGGTCTTTGCATCCTTGAATTTCTCGGCGCAATGCTCGTGTAGTTCCTGTGACCAGGAGGTTCCTTCTCCTCGTCTGCCGCTGAGATCCTGCTCTGACCCTTTATAAACAAGAGGCATGTGAACGGGCCTAGAAGCCCCGCTCGTTTGGCCCCGCCACACATACACTAGCGGTATGCAACGTATGCCCGCCCTTTCCCCACTATGATGGACAGCTTACTCAAAGGACCCGGCGCTTTCGGCGCGGTGGCAAAGTTACAGACACACAGGTCACTGGAGACAATTCTTCTGGTCCTTTACGCAGCTGTAGTGTAGGAAAGGCACTATACATTACCCAACGAGGTAGCACTTACTGATTAGCCAGTAGAAAGTACTCCAGTTGAGTAGAGGTATTGCACAAAACGGTGGCATCTTCGTGGATAAATATGCAGGGCAGATGTGCCTTCTCTCCATTTCCAACGTGAAAAGTTAGCTGTAATCCTTGATGGAGGTCTTTGCATCCTTCATTTTCTCGAGCGCAATTCTCGTGTAGAATTTGTGAGCGTGGAGATGTGCCTTCTCTCCATTTACACCCTGAAAAGTTAGCTGTAATCCTTGATGGAGGTCTTTGCATCCTTGAATTTCTCGAGCGCAATGCTCGTGTAGTTCCTGTGACCAGGAGGTTCCTTCTCCTCGTCTGCCGCTGAGATCCTGCTCTGACCCTTTATCCCCTTCGGTGCTTATGACGAGCTGGACTCGTCATGGCACACAGTGCTCGTGACGAGTCCAGCTCGTCATAAGACCACCACGGGGAAGCGCTGGCGCTCCCCGTGGGAATCTGATCGTTAGGTTTTTTTTGGGGAGGCAGGGGAAGGGCTTTCCCCCGCCCCATCAATGACGTCAGCGCGCGAGGTGCGCTGACATCATTGAGGTTTCCCTTTCTTCCCCGACGCGCTGGAAGCCATTTGCTTCCAGCGCGTCGAAAATCAGGTGAGGTTTGGCTCGGGGAGGGGGTTTGTATCAAAAGAGGCATCGAGGAAAGGAAGGGTTTTCCTTTCCCCGATGCCTCTTTTGTGCATTCCTGCTGCACGATCATGTGATCGTGCAGCAGGAATACCCACTAGGCACCAGGGTTTTTTAATTTTTGTGTTGGGGAGTGGCCAAAAGGGCAAGGGTTGCTCCCCTTTTACGGGTGTGAATATTTTATTTATACTGTTAGGCCCACCTACCCCTTAGCTTGGCTGGTGGATTGTGTGTGGACTGGTGCATTATTTGCATATGTGATTGTAATGTTTTTTTCCTCCTTTTTATTCTAGTGTAAAGCTTTTGATTCCTGTTTGCGGTTTCGGCAGTTGTGGTTCTGCAGTTTTGCGTAATTGCATTTATTTGGTAAGAAAAATATTTTTGTTGTGTGTACTCCAAATGAGTATTATTGTCATGCATGAATGAATTTTTTGTAAGTGGTGCCATAATGGCAGCATATTTGTTAGTGTTCAGAGCATGAAATTCTTTGCGATGTTTTGCATTGTCTTATGTGTAATTTTTTTCTTCTTCTTTTTTAGTGGGATATTGTTGATCCTTACTGTGTCTGTGCAGAGTAGGTGGTGGTGAGTCTAGCTGCTTCTGTCACGTGAGTGGTATAGTGTTGGAGTATATAGGTCTTTGTGATAAAGCTACATTTTGTTTATTTCTTTTTTTTTACAAAGGGTTTGTTGTTGTTGACTTGTTTGACAAGTAACCTTTATTAGTAAGCATTATGGCTAGCCGTAGAATTACTGCTCAGCAGGTGGTTGGTTTGCTTCTTGAATCTTCCTCTGAGCAGGATTATGAGACTGACAGTGCGTCTGAGGGAGAGGAGGAGGGGAAGATTCAGGCAGTGAGTTTTCTCTCCACATGGAATCATCGGATGATGAAGGTACTCTCAGTGCAGATGAAGTGCCTGATTTAGAGGAGGATACTACTGTGCCGATGGTGCAAGAGGCATCTGGATTGCAGCCTGGGGCTGCTAGGCTTCCTACTGGAAGTGCTGGACTCTGGGTTGATCCAAACATGGTGCAGCCGGTGTTGCCTGCCTTTAGTGGTTATGCAGGGTGTAGAGTGGATTGTGAACATTATTTGCCTATACAGTATTTTCAGTTGTTTATGGATGATGTATTTTTGGGTGAGATTGTTGAGCAGACTAATTTGTATGCTGAACAGTTTTTGAGGGACAACAGTGCCAGACTTAGGCCCCATTCTAGAGCTACCCGGTGGAGTCCCACAAATCTGGAAGAGATGAAGAAGTTTTGGGTTTGACTTTTTTGATGGGTTTGATAAGAAAGCCGTCCATGGGTTCATATTGGTCTACCAGTCCCTTGATGGCAACGGCCATATTTCCTGCAGTTATGACTCGTGATCGGTATTTACTTTTGCTTCGGATGCTGCATTTTGTTGATAATGGTTTGGCGTTGCCACGAGATCACCCTGAATGTGACCGTCTTTTTAAGATTCGGCCTGTTCTTGATCACTTTGTAGATCGATTTTCAGAGATCTATACTCCAGGGAAAGAAATATCTATTGATGAGTCTTTGGTGCTGTTCAAGGGCCGTTTGGTTTTTAGGCAGTACATTCCTAGCAAGAGGGCACGCTATGGAATTAAGCTGTATATGTTGTCTGAGAGTAGGACAGGATATGTTTTTAATTTGCGTGTGTACACTGGTAGGGATTCCACTATTGACCCCCTGGTTGTCCGTCCACTTTAGTAGGAGTTTCAGAGAAAATTGTGTGGGAACTTGCTAGAGGACTGTTTAACAGAGGCCACCATTTGTACCTTGATAACTTCTACACTGCTGTGCAATTGTTTAAGGAATTGTTCAAAGTGGACACTTTTGCTTGTGGCACAATCCGCTCTAACCGTAAAGGTTATCCAAAGAGCTTGTTTGCAAAAAACTTCAGAGGGGACAGTGCAGTGCCTTGCGTAGTGAGGAACTGCTAGCTGTGAAATTTGTGGACAGGAGGGATGTGTACATGCTGACTACCATCCATGATGAGAGTACTTCACCTGTGGCTGTTTGGGGTCAGATTGCTGAAGTGCGCAAACCTGTGTGCATTTTAGACTACAATAAGCACATGGGTGGTGTTGATAGAGTAGATCAGAGGTTGGAACCTTACACTGCTATTCGTAAGTCTTACATTTGGTATAAGAAGTTGGCCATCCATCTCTTCAATTTAGCAACTTTCAATGCTTTTGTTGTGTTCAAGGAGTGTTCTCCTGCGTCAAAGTTGACTTTTGTTCAGTTTCAGGAGTCTGTCATAGGCAGCCTTGTTGTTGTGGAACAGGCAAGTGTTCCTAGAGTTGGAGTGGTGGAGGATGTGGCTCGATTGAAAGATCGCCACTTTCCTGATCACATTCCTCCTACACTCTCAAAAGACTTTCCCACTAGGAGATGTAGAGTCTGTTGGCGAAGAGGTACGCGGAAGGAGACTCGTATGTACTGCCCTGAGTGTCCTTCTAACCCTGGGCTGTGTGTGCCTGCTTGTTATAGAGCGTACCACAAGCAAAAGAATTATTGGGAGCAACCATGAGTGGTAAAGTGAACTGCCTGGTCTGTAATGTTTAAGAATTGTTGTTCTGTTTCAAGGTTGGCATTAGTGCAATGTTTCTGATTTTGTGTTAGTAGATTTGTATCTATTTGCAATTTGTTTGTGTTTTCTTTTTTGTATAAAAAAATCCTAAATGTGATGGTGGTGTGTGTAGGCTGGTGCTTGGCTGGCGGTGTGCGTGGAGTGGCGCTCGGCTGGCAGTGTGTGAGTAGTGACTTGCTGCTGGTCACTACACACACTGCTAGCAGCGACACTCCACAATCCATCAGCTTGTGTGGTTGCTGTGTTAGGAATGTGGGCGTGTGAAAGTGATGGGCCCTTGAATGGCGCTGTCTGCTGGTGTGAGTGTTGTAATGTGATGGGCCCGCGGCTGGTGGTGTGAATGGTTTTGTATTTGTCACACGTATGAAAGGTGTATGAATGGCCTGTAAAGAGGTTGGTGCCTTGTCGTGGCTTTACAGCTCACGAGCTGTGAGTCAATGGTTCAGTTTCTCGTCCTTTCAATTATTAACAGTGCATTTCATTTTTGTGAAATCACTTGTTAATACAATTGTATATACTGAACCATCACTCACCCTCGTGCCAAATCCAACCAGTATGTGTGTGTGTGCTTGAGGATTAGATGGCTGTGCAGTAATATTTTTTTTGTCTTTCTCAAGCAGGGTGTACCTTGTCCCTTTTTGTGAATGTTGTAATGTGTTTGTTTCGTGCCTGGGGGTGTGAATGGTCTTGTGTGTATCACGTATGAAAGGTGTGTGAATGGCCTGTAAAGCGGTTGGGGCCTTGACGTGGCTTTACAGCTCACGAGCTGCGAGTCACTGGTTCCGTTTTTGTCCTTTCAATTATTGACAGTGCATTTCATTTTTGTGAAATCTCTTGTTAATAAAATTGTATATACTGAACCATCACTTGCCCTCGTGCCAAATCCAACCAGTATGTGTGTGTGCTTGAGGAATAGATGGCTGTGCAGTAATCTTTGTCTTTTAAGTCTGTCTGCCAAGGTGTACATTCCGTCTAAGAATAACCTACCAACTGTAGATATTGTCGTAAACAGAAACACCCATGGGAGTACATGGTGATATCTCTCTTGTGGATCCCAACAAGTTATGGTACCCACAATGTCCTGCAAACCTCAAAATGTCTGTCACATTTTCCTTGCAATATTGTGCCAAAATTTTCACGCTGCAGAAATAAACAACACATTATCTCATTATGACCTGGTTTTGCAAGGGGGTCACCTGGGTTTTGGCCCGGGGCTCGCGGCCACATAGGGAAACCTACCAAACCCACACATTTCTGAAAAGTAGACACCCGGGGGCTTCCAGGGAGGTATGGCTTGCGTGGATCCCCCAACGTTTCCTTACCCAGAATCCCCTGCAAACCTCACTTTTAGCTGAAAAAATCACTTTTTTCACACATTTTTGTGTGGGAAAGTGTGGCATCACTGGCCTCACACAAATTTCCTACCACCCAGCGTTCCCCCAGGTCTCCCGATAAAAATGGTGCCTCACTTGTGTGGGAGGCCCAAGTACCCGCGACAGGCAAGGGCCCACAACGTAGTGAGGCGACCTCAAAATGGCCTTTCACAAAACCACCTGGTTTTGCAAGGGAGTCACCTGGGTTTTGGCCCTGTGCTCGGCGGCCATCTAGGAAACCTACCAAACCCACACATTTCTGAAAAGTAGACACCCGGGGGCTTCCAGGGAGGTATGGCTTGCGTGGATCCCCCAACGTTTCCTTACCCAGAATCCCCTGCAAACCTCACTTTTAGCTGAAAAAATCACTTTTTCACACATTTTTGTGTGGGAAAGTGTGGCATCACTGGCCTCACACAAATTTCCTACCACCCAGCGTTCCCCCAGGTCTCCCGATAAAAATGGTGCCTCACTTGTGTGGGAGGCCCAAGTACCCGCGACAGGCAAGGGCCCACAACGTAGTGAGCGACCTCAAAATGGCCTTTCACAAAACCACCTGGTTTTGCAAGGGAGTCACCTGGGTTTTGGCCCTGTGCTCGGCGGCCATCTAGGAAACCTACCAAACCCACACATTTCTGAAAAGTAGACACCCGGGGGCTTCAGGGAGGTATGGCTTGCGTGGATCCCCCAACGTTTCCTTACCCAGAATCCCCTGCAAACCTCACTTTTAGCTGAAAAAATCACTTTTTCACACATTTTTGTGTGGGAAAGTGTGGCATCACTGGCCTCACACAAATTTCCTACCACCCAGCGTTCCCCCAGGTCTCCCGATAAAAATGGTGCCTCACTTGTGTGGGAGGCCCAAGTACCCGCGACAGGCAAGGGCCCACAACGTAGTGAGGCGACCTCAAAATGGCCTTTCACAAAACCACCTGGTTTTGCAAGAGGGAGTCACCTGGGTTTTTGGCCCTGTGCTCGGCGGCCATCTAGGGAAACCTACCAAACCCACACATTTCTGAAAAGTAGACACCCGGGGGCTTCCAGGGAGGTATGGCTTGCGTGGATCCCCCAACGTTTCCTTACCCAGAATCCCCTGCAAACCTCACTTTTAGCTGAAAAAATCACTTTTTCACACATTTTTGTGTGGGAAAGTGTGGCATCACTGGCCTCACACAAATTTCCTACCACCCAGCGTTCCCCCAGGTCTCCCGATAAAAATGGTGCCTCACTTGTGTGGGAGGCCCAAGTACCCGCGACAGGCAAGGGCCCACAACGTAGTGAGGCGACCTCAAAATGGCCTTTCACAAAACCACCTGGTTTTGCAAGGAAGTCACCTGGGTTTTTGGCCCTGTGCTCGGCGGCCATCTAGGAAACCTACCAAACCCACACATTTCTGAAAAGTAGACACCCGGGGGCTTCCAGGGAGGTATGGCTTGCGTGGATCCCCCAACGTTTCCTTACCCAGAATCCCCTGCAAACCTCACTTTTAGCTGAAAAAATCACTTTTTCACACATTTTTGTGTGGGAAAGTGTGGCATCACTGGCCTCACACAAATTTCCTACCACCCAGCGTTCCCCCAGGTCTCCCGATAAAAATGGTGCCTCACTTGTGTGGGAGGCCCAAGTACCAGCGACAGGCAAGGGCCCACAACGTAGTGAGGCGACCTCAAAATGGCCTTTCACAAAACCACCTGGTTTTGCAAGGAGAGTCACCTGGGTTTTGGCCCTGTGCTCGGCGGCCATCTAGGAAACCTACCAAACCCACACATTTCTGAAAAGTAGACACCCGGGGGCTTCCAGGGAGGTATGGCTTGCGTGGATCCCCCAACGTTTCCTTACCCAGAATCCCCTGCAAACCTCACTTTTAGCTGAAAAAATCACTTTTTCACACATTTTTGTGTGGGAAAGTGTGGCATCACTGGCCTCACACAAATTTCCTACCACCCAGCGTTCCCCAGGTCTCCCGATAAAAATGGTGCCTCACTTGTGTGGGAGTCCCAAGTACCCGCGACAGGCAAGGGCCCAAAACATTTTTGATAGGCAATGTTGATGTTGCCTCAAAGCGTTTTGTGTCCTTGCCTGTCGCAGGTACTGGGCCTCCCACAAGTGAGGCACCATTTTATCGGGAGACCTGGGGAACGCTGGGTGGTAGGAAATTTGTGTGAGGCCAGTGATGCACACTTCCACACACAAATGTGTGAAAAAGTGATTTTTCAGCTAAAATTGAGGTTTGCAAGGGATTCTGGGTGAAGAACGTTGGAGATCCACGCAAGCCATACCTCCTGGAAGCCCCAGTGTCTACTTTTCAGAAATGTGTGGGTTTGGTAGGTTTACCTAGATGGCCGCAGAGCACGGGCCAAAATCCAGGTGACCTCTTGCAAAACCAGGTGGTTTTGAGATAGGCAATTTTGAGGTCAGCCTCACTACGTTGTGGGCCCTGCCTGTCGCGGGTACTTGGGCCTCCCACACAAGTGAGGCACTATTTTATCGGGAGACCTGGGAGAACGCTGGGTGGTAGGAAATTTGTGTGAGGCCAGTGATGCCACACTTTCCCACACAAACTGTGTGAAAAAGTGATTTTTCAGCTAAAATTGAGGTTTGCAGGGATTCTGGGTAAGGAAACGTTGGGGATCCACCAAGCCATACCTCCTGGAAGCCCCGAGTGTCTACTTTCAGAAATGTGTGGGTTTGGTAGGTTTACCTAGATGGCCGCCGGCACAGGCAAAACCCAGGTGACCTCCTTGCAAAACCAGGTGGTTTTGAGATAGGCATTTTGAGGTCGCCTCACTACGTTGTGGGCCCTTGCCTGTCAGCGGGCACTTGGGCCTCCCACACAAGTGAGGCACCATTTATCGGGAGACCTGGAACGCTGAGTGGTAGGAAATTGTGTGAGGCCAGTGATGCCACACTTTCCCACACACAAATGTGTGAAAAAGTGATTTTTCAGCTACAATTGAGGTTGCAAGGGATTCTGGGTAAGGAAACGTTGGGGATCCAAGCAAGCCATACCTCCCTGGAAGCCCCGGGTGTCTACTTTTCAGAAATGTGTGGGTTTGGTAGGTTTACCTAGATGGCCGCCGAGCACGGGGCCAAAACCCAGGTGACCCCTTGCAAAACCAGGTGGTTTTGAGATAGGCAATTTTGAGGTCGCCTCACTCACGTTGTGGGCCCTTGCCTGTCGCGGGTACTTGGGCCTCCCACACAAGTGAGGCACCATTTTATCGGGAGACCTGGAGAACGCTGGGTGGTAGGAAATTTGTGTGAGGCCAGTGATGCCACACTTTCCCACACACAAATGTGTGAAAAAGTGATTTTTCAGCTACAATTGAGGTTTGCAGGGATTCTGGGTAAGGAAACGTTGGGGGATCCATGCAAGCCATACCTCCCTGGAAGCCCCGGGTGTCTACTTTTCAGAAATGTGTGGGTTTGGTAGGTTTACCTAGATGGCCGCCGAGCACGGGCCAAAACCCAGGTGACTCCTTGCAAAACCAGGTGGTTTTGAGATGGGCAATTTGAGGTCGCCTCACTGCGTTGTGGGCCTTTGCCTGTCGCAGTACTGGGCCTCCCACACAAGTGAGGCACCATTTTTATCGGGAGACCTGGGGAATGCTGGGTGGTAGGAAATTTGTGTGAGGCCAGTGATGCCACACTTTCCCACACAAAATGTGTGAAAAAGTGATTTATTCAGCTAAAATTGAGGTTTGCAAGGGATTCTGGGTAAGAAACGTTGGGGGATCCACGCAAGCCATACCTCCCTGGAAGCCCCGGGTGTCTACTTTTCAGAAATGTGTGGGTTTGGTAGGTTTACCTAGATGGCCGCCGAGCACGGGGCCAAAAACCACAGGTGACACCTTGCAAAACCAGGTGGTTTTGAGATAGGCAATTTTGAGGTCGACCTCACTACGTTGTGGGCCCTTGCCTGTCGCAGGTACTGGGCCTCCCACACAAGTGAGGCATCATTTTTATCGGGAGACCTTGGGGAACGCTGGGTGGTAGGAAATTTGTGTGAGGCCAGTGATGCCACACTTTCCCACACACAAATGTGTGAAAAATGTGATTTTTTCAGCTAAAATTGAGGTTTGCAAGGGATTCTGGGTAAGAGAACGTTGGGGGATCCAGCAAGCCATACCTCCCTGGAAGCCCCTGGGTGTCTACTTTTCAGAAATGTGTGGGTTTGGTAGGTTTCCCTAGATGGCCGCCGAGCACAGGGCCAAAACCCAGGTGACCTCTTGCAAAACCAGGTGGTTTTGTGAAGGCCATTTTGAGGTGCGCCTCACTACGTTGTGGGCCCTTGCCTGTCGCGGGTACTTGGGCCTCCCACACAAGTGAGGCACCATTTTTATCGGGAGACCTGGGGAACGCTGGGTGGTAGGAAATTTGTGTGAGGCCAGTGATGCCACACTTTCCACACACACAAATGTGTGAAAAAAGTGATTTTTTCAGCTAAAATTGAGGTTTGCAGGGGATTCTGGGTAAGGAAACGTTGGGGGATCCACGTCAAGCCATACCTCCCTGGAAGCCCCGGGTGTCTACTTTTCAGAAATGTGTGTGTTTGCTAGGTTTCCCTAGGTGCCGGCAGAGGTAGGGTTCAAAAACTACAGCTAGGCACTGTGCCAAAAAGGGTCATTTTTCACTGCGAAATTGAGGTGTGACCGCGTTGCGTTTTGCGCCGTTTCCTGTCGCAGGCACTAGGCCGACCCACACAAGTGAGGTACCATTTTTCTCGTAAGACTTTGGGGAACGCGGGGTGGGTGGAAATTTGTGGATCCACGCAGATTCCAGAACTTTCCACCACAGAAATGTGGGGAAAATGTGTTTTTTTGACAATTTGTTATGTTTGCAAGGGATTCTGGGTAACAGAACCTGGTGGGAGGCAGTCAAGTCACCCCATCCTGGATTCCCCTGGGTGTCTAGTTTTCAAAAATGTATAGGTTTGCTAGGTTTCCCTAGGTGCCGGCAGAGCTAGGGTTCAAAAACTACAGCTAGGCACTTTGCCAAAAAAGGGTCATTTTTCACTGCGAAATTGAGGTGTGACCACGTTGCGTTTTGCGCCGTTTCCTGTCGCAGGCACTAGGCCGACCCACACAAGTGAGGTACCATTTTTCTCGTAAGACTTTGGGGAACGCGGGGTGGGTGGAAATTTGTGGATCCACGCAGATTCCAGAACTTTCCACCACAGAAATGTGGGGAAAATGTGGTTTTTTGACAATTTTTATGTTTGCAAGGGATTCTGGGTAACAGAACCTGGTGGGAGGCAGTCAAGTCACCCCATCCTGGATTCCCCTGGGTGTCTAGTTTTCAAAAATGTATAGAGTTCCTAGGTGCCGGCAGAGGTAGGGTTCAAAAACTACAGCTAGGCACTTTGCCAAAAAGGGTCATTTTTCACTGCGAAATTGAGGTGTGACCGCGTTGCGTTTTGCGCCATTTCCTGTCGCAGGCACTAGGCCGACCCACACAAGTGAGGTACCATTTTTCTCGTAGGACTTTGGGGAACGCGGGGTGGGTGGAAATTTGTGGATCCACGCAGATTCCAGAACTTTCCACCACAGAAATGTGGGGAAAATGTGGTTTTTTGGACAATTGTTTATGTTTGCAAGGGATTCTGGGTAACAGAACCTGGTGGGAGGCAGTCAAGTCACCCCATCCTGGATTCCCCTGGGTGTCTAGTTTTCAAAAATGTATAGGTTTGCTAGGTTTCCCTAGGTGCCGGCAGAGGTAGGGTTCAAAAACTACAGCTAGGCACTTTGCCAAAAAAGGGTCATTTTTCACTGCGAAATTGAGGTGTGACCGCGTTGCGTTTTGCGCCATTTCCTGTCGCAGGCACTAGGCCGACCCACACAAGTGAGGTACCATTTTTCTCGTAAGACTTTGGGGAACGCGGGGTGGGTGGAAATTTGTGGATCCACGCAGATTCCAGAACTTTCCACCACAGAAATGTGTGGAAAATGTGTTTTTTTGGACAATTTTTATGTTTGCAAGGGTTTCTGGGTAACAGAACCTGGTGGGAGGCAGTCAAGTCACCCCATCCTGGATTCCCCTGGGTGTCTAGTTTTCAAAAATGTATAGGTTTGCTAGGTTTCCCTAGGTGCCGGCAGAGGTAGGGTTCAAAAACTACAGCAAGGCACTTTGCCAAAAAGGGTCATTTTTCACTGCGAAATTGAGGTGTGACCACGTTGCGTTTTGCGCCGTTTCCTGTCGCAGGCACTAGGCTGACCCACACAAGTGAGGTACCATTTTTCTCGTAAGACTTTGCGGAACGCGGGGTGGGTGGAAATTTGTGGATCCACGCAGATTCCAGAACTTTCCACCACAGAAATGTGTGGAAAATGTGTTTTTTGGACAATTTTTTATGTTTGCAAGGGATTCTGGGTAACAGAACCTGGTGGGAGGCAGTCAAGTCACCCCATCCTGGATTCCCCTGGGTGTCTAGTTTTCAAAAATGTATAGGTTTGCTAGGTTTCCCTAGGTGCCGGCAGAGCTAGGGTTCAAAAACTACAGCTAGGCACTTTGCCAAAAAGGGTCATTTTTCACTGCGAAATTGAGGTTTGACCACGTTGCGTTTTGCGCCGTTTCCTGTCGCAGGCACTAGGCCGACCCACACAAGTGAGGTACCATTTTTCTCGTAAGACTTTGGGGAACGCGGGGTGGGTGGAAAGTTGTGGATCCACGCAGATTCGAGAACTTTCCACCACAGAAATGTGGGGAAAATGTGGTTTTTTTGACAATTTTTTATGTTTGCAAGGGATTCTGGGTAACAGAACCTGGTGGGAGGCAGTCAAGTCACCCCATCCTGGATTCCCCTGGGTGTCTAGTTTTCAAAAATGTATAGGTTTGCTAGGTTTCCCTAGGTGCCGGCAGAGCTAGGGTTCAAAAACTACAGCTAGGCACTTTGCCAAAAAGGGTCATTTTCACTGCGAAATTGAGGTGTGACCACGTTGCGTTTTGCGCCGTTTCCTGTCGCAGGCCCTAGGCCGACCCACACAAGTGAGGTACCATTTTTCTCGTAAGACTTTGGGGACGCGGGGTGGGTGGAAATTTGTGGATCCACGCAGATTCCAGAACTTTCCACCACAGAAATGTGGGGAAAATGTGTTTTTTTTGACAATTTTTTATGTTTGCAAGGGATTCTGGGTAACAGAACCTAGTGGGAGGCAGTCAAGTCACCCCATCCTGGATTCCCCTGGGTGTCTAGTTTTCAAAAATGTATAGGTTTGCTAGGTTTCCCTAGGTGCCGGCAGAGGTAGGGTTCAAAAACTACAGCTAGGCACTTTGCCGAAAAAGGGTCATTTTTCACTGCGAAATTGAGGTGTGACCGCGTTGCGTTTTGCGCTGTTTCCTGTCGCAGGCACTAGGCCGACCCACACAAGTGAGGTACCATTTTTCTCATAAGACTTTGGGGAACGCGGGGTGGGTGGAAATTTGTGGATCCACGCAGATTCCAGAACTTTCCACCACAGAAATGTGGGGAAAATGTGTTTTTTTGACAATTTTTTATGTTTGCAAGGGATTCTGGGTAACAGAACCTGGTGGGAGGCAGTCAAGTCACCCCATCCTGGGTTCCCCTGGGTGTTTAGTTTTCAAAAATGTATAGGTTTGCTAGGTTTCCCTAGGTGCCGGCAGAGGTAGGGTTCAAAAACTACAGCTAGGCACTTTGCCAAAAAGGGTCATTTTTCACTGCGAAATTGAGGTGTGACCACGTTGCGTTTTGCGCCGTTTCCTGTCGCAGGCACTAGGCCGACCCACACAAGTGAGGTACCATTTTTCTCGTAAGACTTTGGGGAACGCGGGGTGGGTGGAAATTTGTGGATCCACGCAGATTCCAGAACTTTCCACCACAGAAATGTGGGGAAAATGTGTTTTTTTGACAATTTGTTATGTTTGCAAGGGATTCTGGGTAACAGAACCTGGTGGGAGGCAGTCAAGTCACCCCATCCTGGATTCCCCTGGGTGTCTAGTTTTCAAAAATGTATAGGTTTGCTAGGTTTCCCTAGGTGCCGGCAGAGGTAGGGTTCAAAAACTACAGCTAGGCACTTTGCCAAAAAAGGGTCATTTTTCACTGCGAAATTGAGGTGTGACCGCGTTGCGTTTTGCGCCGTTTCCTGTCGCAGGCACTAGGCCGACCCACACAAGTGAGGTACCATTTTTCTCGTAAGACTTTGGGGAACGCGGGGTGGGTGGAAATTTGTGGATCCACGCAGATTCCAGAACTTTCCACCACAGAAATGTGGGGAAAATGTGGTTTTTTTGACAATTTTTTATGTTTGCAAGGGATTCTGGGTAACAGAACCTGGTGGGAGGCAGTCAAGCCACCCCATCCTGGATTCCCCTGGGTGTCTAGTTTTCAAAAATGTATAGGTTTGCTAGGTTTCCCTAGGTGCCGGCAGAGGTAGGGTTCAAAAACTACAGCTAGGCACTTTTCCAAAAAAGGGTCATTTTTCACTGCGAAATTGAGGTGTGACCACGTTGCGTTTTGCGCCGTTTCCTGTCGCAGGCACTAGGCCGACCCACACAAGTGAGGTACCATTTTTCTCGTAAGACTTTGGGGAACGCGGGGTGGGTGGAAATTTGTGGATCCACGCAGATTCCAGAACTTTCCACCACAGAAATGTGGGGAAATGTGTTTTTTTTGACAATTTTTTATGTTTGCAAGGGATTATGGGTAACAGAACCTGGTGGGAGGCAGTCAAGTCACCCCATCCTGGATTCCCCTGGGTGTCTAGTTTTCAAAAATGTATAGGTTTGCTAGGTTTCCCTAGGTGCCGGCAGAGCTAGGGTTCAAAAACGACACCTAGGCACTTTGCAAAAAAGGGTAATTTTTCATTGTGAAAATGTGGTACGTCCACGTTGCATTTTGAGCCATTTCCTGTTGTGGGCACAAGGGCTACCCACACAAGTGAGGTACCATTTTTATCGGGAGACTTAGGGTAACACAGAATTGTAGAGCAACTGTTATTACCTATTGACTTTCGATGCATTTCTGCCTTCCAAATGAAAGACAATGTGTAAAAAATAAGTCATTTTGAAAAATGACCTATAATTCTCATGCTAGTATGGGTACTCCCAATTTCGGAAATGTGCAAATATCTACTGTTTCTAAAATCTACATTTTGTTCCCATTTCAGAAATACATAGGTGTCTTTCATAACAATTTTTCCATGTATACATTTTCCCAAAATAATTGCTATATACCCGGTACTTAAAAAAAAATCATTGCAAGATGTTGCTCAATTATTGGCTCTGGGTTCGTCGGGTTCTTGGTGAACCTACAAGTCCTATATATCCCCACAACCAGAAAGGTCCAGCGGATATAACAGTATATTGCCTTCAAATAGCTGTCATAATTAGAAGAAGTTACAGGTGAAAACGTTGACACAAATGGCTGTTTTTTTCAACTAATTTTCAATTTTTCCTTTATTTAACTGTTAGTTTCTATAAGGAAAGCTTTAAGGATCTACACAAATGACCCCTTGCTGAATTCAGAATTTTGTCTACTTTTCATAAATGTATGGCTTTCCAGGATCCATTATTGGTTTCATACCCATTTCTACCATTAACTGGAAGGAGGTTGAAAGCACAAAAAATAGCAAAAATAGGCTATGTCCCAGAAAAATGCCAAAACTGTGTAAAAAAGTTGGTTTTCTGACAAAAGTCTGCTTGTCCCTGAAAGCTGGGAAGATGGTGATTTCATCCCCACAACCCCTTTTTTATGCCATTTGCAGGGAAAAATCAAGACGCTTTCATCTGTAGCCCTTTTTTTGCCTTTTCCCAAAAAAAAAAAAATTTAGCTGTATTTTGACTAATTTCTGGGTCCCCTCCAGGGGAATCCACAAACCCTGGGTACCTTTACAATCCCCATGATGTTAGAAAAAAAGGACGCAAATTTGGCATGGATACCTTATGTGGTCAAAAAGTTACAGGGGCCTAAGCGCACTACCCCAAATAGCCAAAAAGGCTTAGCACAGGAGGGGAAAAGGCCTAGCAGCGAAGGGGTTAAAAAAGGTGCATGCGTCAACAAGTCTGTGGTAGTGGGAGCGCTTTGTATAAATTTAAATGTGCATTTTATTGGTGAGGAAAGTAACACTTTCCATCAGGCTACCCTTATATTGGAAGCTCTTTGAAATGCGCACGCATGTAGTTGCTAATGAGAGGGTGTGCACGCCAAAGAGTCTGTGGCAGTGGGAGCCGTTTCTATCGTTTGTCGCTGTGTTTGTAAAGGTGTGAAAGCAGACGTATTTTCCTGCTTAAACAAAACAAGCAATGGCTGCGCGGCCGTGAAACTGACACGGCCGCGCGGCCGTGAAAGTTAAAGTAAGCGGGTTTTGGAAGTGCAGACAGTGGCTTTTGCTGGCGACCAGCTTGCGTTCACGCGAGCGTCCAGATGGCGAGGGAAGCCATATGGCGCCTGATCGCGCGTGCACGCTCGCGTGAACGCAGGCTAGTCTGCAGCAAAAGCCACTGTTTGCACTTCCAAAACCCGCTTACTAAAAGTCTCGCCAGAGCAGCGCATGCGCGCTGGCTCAGGCGAGACCTAAAAAGGGAAAGTGGAAGGACTACAATGTCTCATGCCCCCCTGGAAACGAAATTTAAAAGTACAGGGACAGCGTAACTCAGGGGAGGGGTGGGGGGGGGAGAATAGAAAGCACGGCTGCAGAAATGCAGATTTGAGTCCCGGCGAGGTCTTAACATCCCGTGAATCTGAGCAAACTCACAGCAGTCCAATACCTCTGACAGCATGCTGGCATTATGGAAGGAGGCTACGACCTTCAGCATGCGCAGGCAATCGTAGAAAAAAGAAATGAAAAGCGGGATGCCAAATTTAAAAAAAATGCATCAAAAGCAAATGAAACTAGGGGCAGCCATTGCCGAAGTTCCATGTTTTTTTGGTCCCTGTCTGTTAAGCAGGCAATGGCGGTCGCCTATTTGTATTTGCAGCACACCATGCGCAATTTCATTTGTAATGCGAGTGCTGTGTGGGAGGGCAGCTGTTCTTAAAGTGAAAGTGCGTATGGCGCACTGCAAATACAAACAAGCAGCCGGCATTGCCAAAGCCGGTGTTCAGTTGTTTTGTGCTCCTGTTGTTTTGGCGACTGCTTGTTTGTATTTGCAGGTGCCATGCCGGCTTTCACTTTAAGAATAGCTGCTGCCCCACACAGCACTCCCAGAACGGGACATGAGTGCTGTATGGAGCGCCAGCTATTGTGAAAGTGAAAGTCTGCATGGCTCGATGCAAATACACACACCATCGGCCGCAATTGTTGAAACCTGCATCTCAGGAGTGCTTTGGGCTGCACTTTAAATAAGTGGAAACCATTATTAAAGTGGAAGCAGGAGGGCGCCATTGCTATGCGCTCTGTCATGCTTGCTTCGGCAAGACGTGAATTAAATAGTGCTTTCTACCATCTAATGAAAGCGAGCGGTGCGGACAGGGCAGTAACAGAGGGCCTGGGGGCTGCGGCTCGGATGTGGTGGGGGCTGCAGGCGCTCAGCGCACTCGGGGCAGCAGATGTCCACGCGGCTCTTGGTGATCCCTATGTGAGACCTACAAAACAACAAAGTAGTCCCTACATCAAAAGATATCGCCCTGCAGTGTAGGTCTACTGTAGTTGGTCGATGCTGCTTCCTGCAGAAACGAAAGAAAACGGAAGTGACGGATGGGACCACTAGCCAACAATGAGCGAGGTAAGAAAAGCAATGCCAGATTGGACCAATGGCAAGCGAAAAAACAAAAAGAAATGCAATGGGTGGAGTTTCGCTGGTATTACTAATTACTTAATGCCTCAGAGAGGCAGCGCATGCGCTGCCTGTGCGAGACCTAAAAAGAGGCAAAAGCAGGAGAAAGCACTGAGAAAAATGAGGGGAAAGAAAGGAGAAAGCAGTGAAATTAGGCAAAAGCAGAAAAAAGCATGCAGAAAAACGGAGGAGAGGAAGGAGAATGCTGTAAAAATGAGACGAGCAGGAGAAAGCACTCTGAAAAACAGGGCGAAAGTAAGGAGAAAGCAGTGAAAAACAAGGCAAAAGCAGGAGAAAGCACGCAGAAAAATGGGGAAAGGATAGCGAAAGCAGTAAAAAAACGAGGCGAAAGCACTCCATAAAACAGGGGGAAAGGAAGAAGAAAGCAGTGAAAAATGAGGTAAAAGCAGGAGAAAGCACTCAAAAAAATGGGGGAGAGGAAGGGAAAGCAGTGAAAAATGAGGCAAAAGCAGGAGAAAGCGCTCAGAAAAATGGGGAGGAAGCAGAGTGGTGCAGCAGCACTGGAGAGCTGGGCCTGCGATGTGTTCACCCTCATTTATCTTTTTACTAAATCGGTCAAGTGCTATCTGGCCCTAAATTTCAAAGCTGAAATAATTGCCATTTTGACTAACCAATAGCATCCTTTCAAAATTCGGGGCCAGAATTAGAGTTTGGCGGATATGGACGGCACATCAAAAACTAGCTGATTAACAGACGCCCCCATGGAGATCCATCCATTCTATTTAGACTATGGCAGTTTGACAGATGAAAGTCTGTCATCCATCCACAGCCTCCTTACTCTATGGATGGTGGTATACTCAAAACATGGCAGATGGAACGACGGAAAGTCAGTTCCTTATCTGGCATATTTAGAATATCATTTCCGTCTATGGAAGTATCGTACTTTATCCTCCACACCTCCGTTGGTGGAAAAAGACCATAAACAGCCAAACCCTGCCCAGAACACCTGCACAGCCTACTCTGTTAACATGTCACTGTTACTACAAGCCCGGAGACTCTGGGGCAGATTTACAAGCCCCTTGCGCCACTTTAGCGCCGCCGTTGCGTCACTTCTGTGACGCAACGGCGGCGTAAACCAGCGCCATGCTGCGGGGTATTTACAACGTGACGCATCTAGGGAGATGCGTCACGTAGTAAAGCTCTGCGCCACATGAAACCTGCGTCAGGTTTCATGTGGGCGTTCCGGAGCAGGGGGCGTTCCAGCGCAGGAACGCCTCGCAAAAGTGGCTGAGTGAAATCTACAAGATTTCACTCAGTCACTTTTCCGACGCCGCTGCGACGAATCCTTACGCCTGCTTCAAGCAGGCGTAAGGAGTGGCGCACCACGTTAGGTATGGGCGGCCCACGAGCATTGCTGGAGTTGCGTCGCGCTTGCGACACGACTCCAGCAATGCGCCGCCCTGCGCCACAGGATGCGACACGCATCGGCCTTTCCTTGCGCCACGGTGCGCCGCATTGTAAATGCGGCGCTTCCGTGGTGGCGCAAGGAGAGAATTGCGTGTCGCAACTATTCTGGCGCATCCCTGCTGATTTGCAGGGATGCGCCAGAAGTTGTAAAT
Source organism: Calotriton arnoldi (assembly GCA_963921515.1). NCBI lineage: Eukaryota > Metazoa > Chordata > Amphibia > Caudata > Salamandridae > Calotriton > Calotriton arnoldi. The sequence goes on from CAWUFW010002026.1 coordinate 156,130, forward strand.
CTGCCCCTCTATCTGGAAGTGGTGGATAAACAACAACACAATGAGCAACAAATTAGAAGGTAAGTACTGCTGGTTAAACTTTTTTAAATGCACTGTGTTATCTACTAATGTATCATAACTTAACGTCATCTATATCAAAGCATATTTTTAAACTTTTTTGTTATTTTAGAAAGAAGAGGCAATATGATACCAAACATCATCACATCAGGAACTTCGCCTTAAGGGCACCACTCAGCATTTCTTTACAAATCAAATCAAAGTTTACAACAAGTTTGATCTGCAGGGCAGAAAACCATGAAAGTCTTCCAAACATTTCCCCGCATACTTTCTTGTGCTGTTCAGGGCAATCCCGGCTCGAGTATATGCATTCTTCAGTGAGGGTACAGTGCCCGGCTCCGAGCCACTCTGTAATCACAATGGTGATGGGTGCCTGCTAATGCCGAGCGATATCTCTTTTAGCCACTAAGTGACCAAATTACAGCAGCGGTTTATCTCCCTTCGGCCCATCCCATTCGTGAATTATACCCAAGAAAACACATTTGGGATTTGGCGTTATCGTAATGCCGATTGATCTTTGTAGAATAGCATGGACCAATAAACATGAATCCTCGGGCAATCCCAAATCATGTAACAATGTTCCGGTCATCATTAGGCATCTAGTACAAACCCCATTAGGAAATCTCTCCATTTTCTGTGGTATAGGAGAATGTGTGAAAACATTAAAATTGGACTAAACGCAACATGGATGAGATTGCCAATACGCTAGCCGCCATCTTGGCCTTAACCCAGCCGTCATCTTCCAAGATACCCAAATCAACAAGCCATCTATCTCTCTGGGTTTTGAGGAGGTCTGGTGTGTTAACCACTAGTGCCCGATACAGCCTGAGACACCCTTTTTCGCTATTGCCTTAAAGACTATATTAAGATTCTATCGGATTAAAGTCTGGGATCGAGTTTAGGGTCTCTTTATATCACTCTAGAGCATGGTGTATCTGCAGAAAATGAAAACAAATGTGATTTATGCAATTTAAACTCCATGGTTAGATTAGCATATGATTTAATCTGTGAGAACGCCCACACAGCCCCCAGTTTGGTGATGCCGATCCTATACCAGGTTTCAAAGCCTTCCAGTCTGGCAATGAAGAGTATCCAATTACCCACCCACAATAGCATCAATTTAGTTAATTTGTTCATCCATGTGGTCTTGAGACCAGCAGGAGTCACTCCGAGAGTTCGTCACTGTATAATTGTGCCAACGCTCCCTGTCATTCCAGATACCACAATTGGAGCCTAATTGCTAGGTCGTGCCTTTCCCCAAAGGAACTAATTAATGGGGAGCATCTGAGCTGCCCAATAATAATGTTGGATAATGGGCACCCTCAGTTCTCCATCATAAGGCGGCTGAGCACACTTATTCAAAGCAACATATGGAGGGCCACTTTCCTAGAGGTATTGTGAGAAATTGGGGTGTGACCCCTTTTCAAGCAACAGCCACAATCCCTGTCAGGGTGAACCACAAAAGTCATTAAATTAACCTGTGCTTAACCCTCTGGTAACTTGGCTCAAAAGCAGTCAGGTTTCACTTAAAGGCAAAGTGTAAAGTATTTATGCAGCACACAAGCAGTAATAAAGTGAAAACACAACACAAGAAAAATCCCACCCCAATTTACAAAAAGTGAGTACATTTTAGTAAATTATTGGACAGAAAAATTATAAAAATCCAATTAGTAGAACCGGAGTTATGAATTTTTACTTTGAAGGTAAAAACTAGCGCCTAAAAGATCAAAGCGCCAACCATCATCATCAATGACTTTATTTGATTTGAAAAAGATAAAATCATACAAGTGTACAAACACAAAAAATCATTCCATCGTAAGTGCTCAAGATTAAAACCATTGACATAATAACACCATTATAAAACTAAAATAAAGTCAAACAGAGGTACGAGATAAAAACTCAACATGGAACCCCCACTGCGAACATCATCAATGTTACTATTATGTACTGACCTTTTACCCAGTTATGTGCCGAATAAATGTCCATCAGTTTCTTGGAAACTAGCCTCATTTATTATGCATGAGGATTCTTAGAAAAGTCCCTGCACATAACGTACATAACAGCATGAACACATTCTGTGTAAAATGTCATGGTCATCTTCATCCTAGGGCGAAAGAACTGCTTTGCATAATCACAGGTATTGTTCTAGGCTCATTTGCATAATCGTACTCACAACATATCGATTGTGTAAGGAACCCAGAGGCTATCTTTAGGGTACAAAAGACTCATACCAAGACTACATAGGCAGAGGAGAAGCTTCACACTGACACTAGACGCTGAGGTCCCAGCCTGCAGAAGTTACAACACGTGTGGGGTGTCCTACTCAAGACTTAGACGGGGTCCTTTGTTCTGTCCCATCAGGTAATGGGGTTGTCTCTTTCCTAGGGGATTCTTGGCTTTACACCCACATACTTGCTAGGTACACTTAGGTACACTTAAGTAGGGTTTGCATCGTAGGAGTACGCTTGATTAGTGCCAAGTATCTATATGCCTGCATATATTCACTGTTTTAGCACCATGGTAGAATTCTACCTTTTATTTACTCTGTTGGTGCTTGTAATCTTATACATCTTTTTATGTCTAATGGTTGTCTCAGCACACGTTTTATACTAGAATGACGCTGGTTCAATAAAAGCTTATTGAAAATGTCCCCATCGTTTATTCTGTGTACCTCTCTGAGCCTAAGTGAGCACGATTGACTGAACGAAAAGTACTGCACTGTTTCCACAATCCCTGTAGGATCAAGGTTTGTCATGTTCGATAGTTTCCAGAAACGATTCGCTCCTTGGTAAGGTTAGGGGGCTCATGGTGGCACTGTGAGCTAGCTGGTCTAAAGGCTAACATATCCTTCGAGGGTGTCTGGAATCAGTCTGGACACCAATCCATTAGTTTATGTTGTCTAAACATGCAGATCCTATGTATTTGTAGGAACTACACGACATTACCACATCCACAAAGATAGTCCATCTATTTGACAATCTGTTCGGGGAGGGAGGAACGGGTTGGTAGGGCCTAATGTCTACCGCCAAAGGCCCCTTAAAGGTACTGTGACACATAAAAACAGATTTTGGGTGTCGCTAAGAGCTGTAGAGGGGGACTGACCTGGTCTAAAAACCATGGTTAAAAAAAGAGGTCTTAAAAACTTATGGTGAAGAGTCTTATAAAAAGAGCATAAAAGTACGTTGTGCAAGATATCGCAAATGGAGACCTGATCACAGGCACATGGTGGCAGATCAGCATTCTTTTACCAGGTGCCCTCAGAGAAAAGCAGCTGGTGGAATAGATCCAAGCTAAAATAGGTCAGAAAATGCTGTTGATGGTTTGTCATTTCAAAGAGAAAATAAGATGCTATCCCAGGAACTGTCTTAATTATAGCAAAATGACAAAATGTCTGTTTGGCCAATGGAGAAGCTTCCCTCTCAGATGCCACTCTAAGACGAAAAGCCTGCCTTAACCAAACAACATCTTGTTTTACAATACCTTCAGGGCTAGAGAATAACTCAGACCTCCCAAGGGCTGTACATTTTTCTTTCAAGTAGTGCAACCATGGAATATTGGATAAATTGTCCAAATTCAAGCAGTCCTGAATAACTAACCTATTAAGGCTCAATTCCTTCTTTAGCCAGGCTGTACACCATAATAAGAGCAGTCACAGATTAATAAAATCATCGATATAGCTCAAACCGAGCTCTTCGTGTAAAATCTCTGAATGCGTACATTGCCTTACCCCCAAAAGGCCCCTTAAGTATTTATTCTCTGCCACCAGAATCGGGGCTATATTAACGTAGCTCCAGATCTCGATTCCAAATGTAGGAAATGGGATACACTTAGCTTTGTAAACATCAAGCATAGTTTTTAATAGCTTCTGACCCAGCCGGGAGGAAAAGTCATTGGCACTGGCCCGTGCCCTTCTAAGGTTCCCAATGTTCTTTTTTAATAAGGGTTGCCAGCTGAGACCTGAGTAAATTAAAATCCCTAAACAAGTAAAGGTATCCACCTTGCATAAGACCTGATTCTGCATCATAAAGGTGGAGCTTTTGGTATTTTCCGTGCTCAGGACCATAACATGAGATTTCTTTAAATTCGTAAGTAGATCCAAGTTGCACATAAAATCGATAAAAAGTTTTAACAACCACTGGAGAGTTCTGGCAGTACGAGCAATCAAGACTGCATCATCTGCATATAAAAGAGCTGGGAGCAATCTCTCCCCAGCTCTAGGGATATCTAACCCGTGGACTAAAAGCACCATCTCTAAGCGATTAATGTACGTTATAAAAATAAAGGATGCCAAAACGCAGTCCTGCCCAACACCCCTTTTTAAAAGTGCTTAGTGCATTCCCCGTTACTTCCATATCTAACAGAACCCATCAGACCATGATGAAGGCCTTTAAGAAAAACAACCAATGAATGTTCCATCCCCATGGACCCCAACTTAGCCCAGAGCTTATCTCTGTTAACCTTGTCAAAGGCAGAGATGAGGTCCATGATAGCAAGGTGTAAAGAACCCCTTTTGACCCTAGTATATTTGCTTATTAATAGGTGTAAATTAAGGTTTTGCTCCACAATGCCCCTCCCGGCCCTAAACCCATATTGTAAGTCAGACAATATGTTATGATCATCTGCCCATTGGGTTAGTCTCTACAGGATAAATCATCCAATAATTTTCACCTCCACATCAATTAACAATGAAGGTCTGGGGGGGGCACTAGAGGGCGCACAGCAAGATGGCCGCACCCTAGTGCTGCTCTGCCCGGCTGAGCCACCATCCGTGTAAAATCCGCCTGAAATATCTACATCTACCCTGCCAAAACGTGCGATCCTGGAAGTGAGGCTCTGCTACACGCATCGGTGATACTGTGGTGCGGAGAGGAGTCCTGTGGCGGCTGATCGCCCGAGGTGCCGCGGCCCGGCAAGGGCGTGCAAGATGGCGGCCGCCGTTTCACCGAGATCGTAAGAAGTGCCCTGCGGCGCCGGAGTGGTGACCGACGGCGGGCTGAGTGCTGCTGCTACTGCGTGTGGGCTGGGGCCAAGCTCTGTGGCCCGGGACGCAGCGAGACGTCGGAGCAGGAGAGGTCCTGTCCTGCCGAGGGAGTGTGCAGCGGCCGCTGGGAGTCCCCTTCGCATCGGGCTGGGTGCTGGAGAATACTGGTGACCCCCGCAGGGCCGGTCCTGGTGAGTGGGGCGCGACCTGGCTGGGGCCCGAGGCTGTAGCAGTAGGGGTGGGCCTCGGCTGGGTTTGCGGGCCGCGAGCCGGGGCGGGCACCCGGGTGCACAAATAGCGCGCCTAATCTGAGCGGAGACTGAAGCGGACCCGTGCATCCTGGTTCTGGGGCCCACATACGGCCTGCTCCGCGTTCGCAGTGCGGCACCTGCTGGGCGGCCTTTACCCGCGGTGATCCCTGAGGTCTGCGGCGATAGTGTCCCTGCGAGTACACTCTATTAACTGAGGCCCGCCGGTGGACTCCCCGGGCCCCACGCTGCGCCTGTATAACGGACACTGCTAAAGAACTGTTGCGGCCTGCCTGCTTATACTGCTGCGGGACTCTCCAGCCACAATTGTTGAACTTGGGTACTGCCGCCTGCCACGACGCTCCTGCATAGTGCCTCATGCTGATGAACTGAGGGGGAAGTGCCTGCTGTTACCCGTGGCCGGCGCTGTGAGCCTGTGGAGGCTCGATCCCGCGCTGAGTGAGCCCCCAGTCATACTCGATGTGCCCTGTCCCTGCCTGAGACAACGCGGAGTGACCCGAGCCTTGCATTCCTGTCCACATTCGTGCTGCCCCGCGGGCTCCGGCAATACCAACGGGAGGTCTGGATGAAACGCGCCCTTCTACTGCATATTGGGCCATCCGCAGTGCTTTTGCTGGGCACGGCGAGGGGGCGGCAGGGTGGGGAAACACACAGCCTAGGCGAGCCACCGCGCTGGTGGTGTGCGCTGTGATGTAGGCTACCTCGGCCTCACACTAGAAACGATTGTTAGGAGCTGAGTGGGTGGTCCACCTGTTGCACTCCCTACGGATATTCGCGCTTGGACTCTTGGGCGCCATGGGCAGAACTGACAGAACCCAACCCCGCCTTATGTTTGAGGCGCGCAAGCCTACCAAGCCTTCACAAAAAGTTGCCTCGGACTCCGAGGCCGACGCGCCGGAGGGGGGGCCCTCTACCCTCGAAGCCACTCTGGCAGCCATGCAACGCAGCCTTCAATCGATTGAGGGGACGATGGCGGCCGTCAATCATCGATTGGACCATATGTCTTCGCAGCTGGAGAAGCAAAGCGCCCGTATGGGAGAGGTCGAGCAGCGGGTATCAGCGGCGGAGGACAGACTCAGTGATGTCGCCGGTAAAACCCTCAATATGGAAAAGGTTCTCTCTGTCATCCAGGCTAAGAACGAAGACTTGGAGGCACGCTCTAGGCGTAATAACATCCGTATCATTGGGCTGCCAGAATCAACAAATGTGGGCAAGATGGAGACCTTTGTTGAAACCCTGATCGTAAACCTCTTTGGTTCGGAGCAACTTTCCCCTGTGTTCATAGTTGAGCGGGCTCATCGCTCCCTGGCTGCAAGACCGGTCCCCGGCGCTCCCCCTCGGCCTATTATCGCGCGGGTGTTGAACTATAGGGACCGGGACGTCATCTTACGACTGGCAAGAGAGAAAGGCGTCATTGAATACCAAGGCAACAAACTCTCGTTCTTTCCGGACTTCACTGTTGCTGTACAAGCTGCGAGAAGGGAATTTGGGGCTGTCAAAAAGTTCCTTCAATCTGAGGGAGTACCCTATGCCATGCTCTATCCTGCCCGCCTGAAGATTGGCCCGGACGGCGACTCTCAGATATTCAACAACCCCAAGGCAGCCCTGGAACACGCAAAGTACCTGAAGCGAAGGAGGCGCGACTCCCGCACGTCCTCGGACACGGAAGAGCAGTAGCAGTATGGGGGCACATCCGTAGCCCTTATCCTATTGACACGCTCACTTATTTGTATCACCATGTCTCGCTCTGATTTTCTTTGTAGGTATTTTCTGCTTTGCACCCCTGTGTAGGTGGACACAGCTGATACTCACTACAGTGTACCCGCTTTCACGTTCAGGGTCAGGTATCCTACTATGGTTTGCGCTAGGCACAGTCACCAAATCCTGCTCAGCCACCTCCTGCTTGGTTAGGAGGATAGTAGCACTCTGACGCTCCCACATGGGAGTACCCCACAGATGTTTTGCATTGCTCCCCTGTTGGGAGGGGGTGGGTGAGGGTGGGGATGGCTTTGGCGAGTTGGGGACGCTAAAGTGGGAGGGGGGATGTGGGTTTGTGGTTGGGGGAGGGGAATCTGGCACTCTTGGCTCGTCTCTCTGTGCTCCTTGCTTCTTTGACTGCACTGTTGACCGTATGTCCTTAAGTAATCCATTCGCCATGCTACTGCACCATTTGCTTGTTAGATGAGGGGTAACTTGCACTTCCTAACCTGGAATGTTCGGGGCCTTAATACTCCCAAAAAGATTAGGTCTGTCTTCGCCTACTTAGACAGGATGGATGCCCAGATCGCCTTCTTGCAGGAGACTCACCTCACCAAGTTATCGGAAAAGAAGGTGGGGAGCAGATGGGCCAGTTTCCGTGTAGCATCCTCCTACTCCAGCTATGCGCGAGGGGTGATGATCCTGATCAAGAGAGGGGTTCCCTTTCAGGTACTGCGCGCTGAGACAGATGATTTGGGTTACGTGGCGCTGGTGCATGGGCAGCTGGGTGGATCGAGTGTCCTTTTGGTGAATGTGTACGGTCCTAATATTGATGATCCAGCTTTCTTTGCTGATGTCTGGCGCCGCATCTCTGGGTTCCCAGACGCAGAGATATTGTGGGGTGGGGACTTTAATGTTAGCCTAGATATGACTGCGGACCGCTGGGGCAGCGAGTTGGTGCGACCTAAACAGGCTGCGGAGACATTGCTGGGTCTGATGGACGTGGGCCGTTTGCAAGATGTGTGGCGTCTGCGACACCCTGGGATGCGTGAGAGCACGTTTGTTTCGTCAGTACACAGGACCTGGTCCCGGCTGGATTTCTGGTTGGCCACCACCGTTGCATGCACTTGGGTGGGTGAGGTGCGTCACTTGGCGCGGACGCTTTCGGATCACTCTCCTGTACTCATGGAGCTGCGGGTCCCTGCGTGCGAGAGGCCGCCGTTTCAGTGGCGATTACAACCATCTTCTCTGACCGATATAGTCTTCAGAGCCACGGTGGGGGAGGCCATTGGAAATTTTTTCAGAGAAAACACGGGCTCGGTTGACAGTGCTGGCATCATGTGGGAAGCATTCAAAGCTACCATTCGGGGAGATGGTTTGGGGGCACAAGCTGGGGTTTTGCGGGATCTGCGGCGTAGAATTCACAAATTGGCAGCTGACATCTCCACGTTAGAGCGTGCCTACGACGCGAACCCGCATCCGAGACACTGTCTGAAATCCGAGTCTTAGTGACCGAACATAATGCCACTGTTGATCAGGAGATGGTACATAAGTCCAGGCGAAGCACGGCAAGATACTATGGGGAGGGAGGCAGGCCCGGCCGCTCCCTTGCTCAGAAATTGGCTTCTCCACGAAGTCAAGAGTACATCACGGAGATGCTCGACGAAGCAGGGGACGCCCACTATAGCACGACTGATATTAGTGGGGTTATACTTAATTACTATACTACGCTTTATAGTAACAGGACCAAGGTGCAACCGGAACACATACAATCATATTTAGATGACGTCGCCCTTGGTTGGCTGGCCCCAGAACACAGAGAATATCTCACTCAGCGGTTTGATCAGGAAGATGTGAAGCTTGCTATCATGTCTCTCCCCACATGTAAAGCTGCGGGCCTAGATGGGCTCTCTAGTGAGTTTTATAAGACCTTCGCGGATGATCTGGCCCCCAGACTCCTTGAAGTCTACGCGGAGGCTTACGATACAGGTAGACTCCCGCCCTCGCTAAGAGAAGCTCTTCTGGTCATGCTGTTGAAGCCTGACAAAATGCCTAACAGCTGCGATTCCTACAGGCCACTCTCAATGATAAATATCGATGCTAAGATTCTTGCGAAGATGATTGCCCTTCGCATTCAACCTCTGGTCCCACTTCTGGTGCTCCCGGACCAGTCCGGCTTTGTGCCTGCACGGTCTACCACGCATAATTTACGTACACTCTTTGCCACCCTTCATTATTTTGACTCTGACTTCCAGGCTGTGGCGGTGCTATTAGACGCTACAAAAGCGTTTGATTCCCTCTCCTGGGAGTACATGTTTACTGTACTCACACGTATGGGCTTCCCCCCATTCTTTTTACGGTGGATAAGAGTGTTGTACACTGAACCCGCAGCCAGAATCCGGGTGAATGGATGGGTTTCGTCGGCCTTCCCTATCGCGAGGGGCACGCGGCAGGGCTGCCCTCTATCGCCGATGCTATTTGCGTTGGCGTTGGAGCCCCTAGCATGCAAACTGCGCCAGCTACACGCCCCGGCTGCATTGCGCTTTCGGCAACCCCCATTGGCGGTATCGCTCTATGCGGACGACATGCTTCTGTATGTTCATGAGCCTGCTACCTACCTGCCTGAACTACTGCGCGAATATGTTAAGTTTGAAGGGTTTTCGGGCTTAGGGATCAATTGGACCAAGTCGACGGTATTTCCATTGACTGCTGGCACTCGCGAGGTTGACCTGGAGTTTTCCCTGGCTTGGACCCAAGACCCGGTGAAATACCTGGGGGTTTGGGTGCACAGAGACCCTGTACAGGTAATCACTTTAAACTACGGGCGCACGATCACGCAGCTCACGGACAAGGTGGAGAGATGGGCCAGATTGCCACTTTCCCTTGCGGATCGCAACGCGGTTACAAAAATGGCTATTCTGCCGAAACTATTATATTTATTTGTGAATATTCCCATCCGCCTGAATGTCTCCATTTTCAAGGCACTGCAGACGGCCCTGCTGTCATTTGTTTGGGGTGGCAAAAAGCCACGCTGTAGCTGGGACACTTTGGTACTACCATACGACCAAGGAGGCTTCGAGGCTCCGGACATGCGCCTTTATTATTTATGCGCCCAGGCGCAATTTGCCCAGGCGCAATTTGCGCATTACTGGTTTTTTGCACAACGATTCCTTCCTCATACGGCGATAGAGGCGGATGCAATACTCCCCCTGCCGTTGGTCGCGGCGGCGCTCTCGGGAGAGGGAGGCGGTTCCCGGTCTGAAATTAACCCGGTACTATGCACTGCCTGGTCCTGGCAGGCACTGGCTAAACGGGCACGGCTGAACTACCTCTACGCTCCTAGGTTACCAATGGCGGCGCACCCGGGTATATCGGTGGCGCAAGAACGCCCTGCTCTACGTACCCTGCAAGCGGCCGGGATTACATTGCTGGGAGACCTGTACGAACAGGGCCAATTCCGCTCGCTGCGGGATGTCCAGGCGGGCCAGTCACATGATACCATGCTGGGCTTCACATACGTGAGGGTTCGACAGGCGATCCGAGCTGTCTACCCTGACTTCCCAGATGAGCCTCAAATATTGCGAGCACTGCAGGCGGTGCTCGCTAGAGAGGAACGCAAGGAATTGATCACTAGACTGTACGCTGCCTCGCTCCGCGAGAGGGAGTCAGTGGAGCATCCCTCATACACGAAATGGAATGTGGCACTGGGGGGGTCTCTGACCTCGGACCAATGGCACTTCTGTTGCAAGCTGACGGGGCGCCTCACGGCCAACTGCAATCTCCGAATAATCCATTTCAAATTTCTCCATTAGTATACCCCTGTGCAATTGCGCAAATTTGGACTGCGTGATACGGATTGCTGCGTGCGGTGTGGCCGAGCGGATGCAGATTTTTTGCATTTATCTTGGCAGTGCGCAGGGGTCGCTGTTTTCTGGTCCAAGGTTGTGAGTGTGCTGACGGAAGTTGTACTGGAACGGGTGAGATGTACGCCTGACTTATGCTTGCTGGGAAACGTTGGACCCTTAAAGCCGTGTAACAGAAGGTTGGTGGCTGTGGCTACACTGATGGCCAAGCGAGCTGTGGCACAATGCTGGGGCGCAAAGGGCTTACCCACGGTTGGGAAGTGGATCCGTGACCTGACTTATTGTCGCAAGCAGCTAGAGGCATATGCGGAGGACCTGCCTGAATCATCCCGGCCCAAGGATTTCTGGGCCCCACTAAAGTTATACTTGTTGTCTCATCCTGATTTGTAAGGCGACATGTTTCCGTGCTTGTCTTTTTGAGAACCCCATATGAGTGGATTCATGCTGACGTTTAACTCTTCCTAAGTGCTTATAAGAAGTCAAGATACCTTATTCCTTTCATGTCATGATTGCTACTGTGCCAAGGGGGAGGGGGGATGTTGGGGTTTTCGTTTGCATTACAGACGATGTTTGCTCTCTATCTGCTTTCTGTATTTCTGTTATAATTGTAAGTTTATAAACTGCTTGTATAAACTTGTACACCTTGATACTGAGGGCCCCCATGCGGAGCCTATACCATGTAATACAAGCTTTAATAAATAAATTTTAAAAAACCAACAAAAAAAAACAAGGAAGGTCTGTAGCAAGTGGGGTCACTCCTGTCCCCCTTCTTGAATACAGGCACTATCATAGAATGACGCAACGCCTCAGGCAAAGATCAATGATGGTGGCTTTAATATAAAGGGTAAGAAGAGGAGCCCAAAAGTCCACTAGTGACTTAAACAGGTCACCCGTGACCCCATTGGTGCCCGGGGCTTTACCTGTGTGAAGGGACATAATAGCGTCCCTAATTTCGTACCAATGAAGCATCAGCATGCCTCCTTGTACCGGGGTGGCAAAGGCAAATCTGGGTCCTCCCACTGATACAGGGCAGAAAAATTGTCCTCCCAAGCCTGAGCTGGGACTAACGCTGCCAGATCAGACACCTGGACCTCTTTAAAAAATGAATGATTAACCACCTTTCAGAACATAGTACTATCTTTCAGGGTACTAGCTGTAAGAAGGTCCTCCCACAGATCTTTCTCAAGTACGAGCTTCCTATGTTTTAAGGCTGCTCTATATTTGGCTCTACTCTCTTTCACCTCGCCGTTATCTCGAGGCTTAGTTTTTAGTGAGGCTAAAAGTGCCTTTCATGCCCTCATGCAATTCTTGTCAAACCATCGATCAGGGGTGGAGGGCCGGACCGCCCTGGCTTCATAAGGGTGGAGTTAACTTGAGTGCATACCTTATCAAAAGCCCTCAATATTCTATATGAATTTGTCCCACCGTAATCTGCACCCCTGGTCTTTAAGGTTGACAGGGGCTCTAAAAGAGTGATATAAAATAGCCTGCTTCTTATCCCAGTGAAAAGTAGAAGAGAGGGAATTGTGATCATTAGAGACATTCCAATTCAGAGAAAAATAATTCAGAGAAAAAAATAAGCCAGTTGTGACATAAATATAATCAATCTAAGATCCAGAATCCGGGCCTTTAAAGGTCTGGCCCTGTCAACAGATAGCAGAGTCTGAAGACTCAGGAGATTCAACAAGTTGTATTCTGAGGATAACTCATTCATCAGATCACCCTGTGCAGTGTGCTTAAGATGGACTTGATCCTGAGAGCCATCTTCCAAGTCTCTTCCTCCATATAAATAGCCATTTCTACAGAGATGGAGATTAAAGTCACCAAAAATCATCAGGCTAGTGTGTTTACGGGGCAGAGAGGAAAGAAAAGATTTTTGAAAAGTGACAAATGATATCATCACATCATTGGTCTCCTTCCCATGGACTGCATTGTGCAAATTAATACATAATATCCTTGTATGATTCTATTCTATGCTGATTTGTAGAGTGCATAGCTACCCAAAGGCTGCCCAGCACTAAGTGAGGCATAGCCCGTGATGGCGAATCAATACTAGGCAGAATGGCTAGTGGGGATATAGCCAAGTCTTAAGCATTTTCCTGAAATGGATCTCATTTGTTTCGTTTGTCAGGTCGACCAGTATAAAATTTCAAAGTTTTGGGGTCAGGTATGAAAAGGATCTGCCGCCCCATCTGGTCCTTTGAATTCAAGGCACCTTTAGCAGTTGTGCCTTAGAAGATCTTAGATTCCTTGAAGGTATATACGGAACCATAAGGTCCATAATCAAAGAAGGCCACCTCCACTGTATTCCAGTGATGGCCAGGCAGAGTGTCTTGAAGTTGATTTTCTCTTTTACTGGGAGCCAGTGCAATGTGGCTAATGCACTTTTTGCTGAAGCATGTTTGAGAATCAGCTTAGCAGCCGCATTCTGGATCAGTTGCTGTCTCTTGAGGATGTATTGAGGGGAGCCCAGACACAAGGAGTTCCCGTAATCTAGATGAGACAGGATCAGAGCTTGCACTACTATTCTAGAGAGAGTGAGTAAAGGGGCAAGAATTTTTCGTAGGGTTCTGATCATCCCAAAAAAGGAAGCTGTGAGTTTTTTTTGCTGAAGCTTCCATAGTCAAGGCACTGTCAAGCCACATTCCTAACCTCTTTATGGGGGAGAAGGGGTCTGGGGTGGTCCTAAATTCTCTGGCCAGTCTATATTCATTTGAGGGTTTGGTTTGTTTCCTAGAACCATCACCTCCATTTAGTTTAAGTGAATGGTTCACCATCCACCATGCAACTTTCTCTATTCAAGGAGCCAAATGTTGATTTAGGCCTGTCTCTTGAGAGAGTGAGATGACAAGTTGTGTATCATCTGCGTAACACATGATCGACACTCCGAATTCTTTAACAATTTCTGCCAAGGAGCTTAGATATATTTTAAACAGTGTTGGGCTCAACAAGGAGCCCTGTGGGACCCCACACTTTAATGCAAAGACATCCGAGTAACACGTGGGCTCCCATATTTGAAAGGACCTGTCTCTTAGAAATGAAGCGAGCCAGTCCAAGGCAATTTTTTTTATTCCTGATTGTCTCATCCTGTTAATCAACGCTGTATGATCGACCGTGTCAAAGGTGGCGCTCAGGCCGAGAAGCATGATTGCCGCTGAGCCTCCTTTGTCAAGTAACAGTTTCAATTCCTCCGTAATCGTTAACAGCGCGGTCTCCGTGCTGTGCTGAGGTTTGAAACCGGTTTGAGTTGGGTTGAGGAGGGCATTGTCCTCCACAAACTGGGAGAGATTTTGGTTGACATGTCTTTCTAGTATTTTCCCCATGGCTAGGAGCAGTGAGATAGGTCTATAGTTCCCTGGGCATGACGGGTCAAGATTAGGCTTCTTTAACAGAGGCTTGACCACTGCATGCTTCCACGCTTGGGGAACTATTCCAGTAGAATGAGAGAGGTTGAGGAGCTCCAACATTGTGGGAAGGATTGCTTGTGCTCCTTTTGCAAGAATATGTGGTGGGGTAGGATCCAGTGTGGAGCCAGATTTGACTTTGTCCACTAAGGTAGGGAGCAACTCCATTGATACGGGGGGAGGATTAGGAGACAAGTACTCCTCTTCTATGGGGCCTGAATGTTGGGTAGGGTCGACAAAGAGCTTCTTCTCTGTTGCTGGTTTCTATAGATGGCTTCCACTTTGTCTTGAAAAAAAGCTGCATTGCAGCATACTGTATTGGGCCTGGGCAACATATTTTCAGCTTCCAGAGTGATGAGCCATTCATCAACTAAGGAGTTAGCAACATCCGGGTGATTTCTTTCAGGCGTTTTCGTTGAGGCTAAGAGATTCTTCAATTTTGTCCATCTACAGCCTAAACTAGTGGTAACTGTCTTGGCCGAAGGAGGAGAGGTACCCTCCAATGTAAATGGGATTAGGGTATGGTCTGTTTAAACCAGCGGGCGTGGTGCTGCCGTTTTTATATTAGGATCGTTACTGAACAGAGGGTCGAGAAGCTGCCCTTTAACATGGGTGCCGCTTTTAACTCTCTGAGTGAGCTGCAGGCTCGCTAGATCATGAAAGATGTTAGAAGCCGTGAGGTTATTGGACTCTTCAAAATAAATGTTTAGGTCGCCAAGAAGTGTAAAATTGTTTTTTTCCATAGCCAGGCTGCGTACTGACTCTTGTAGGTCTTTAGTAAATTTAGCGCAAGGGCCTGGTGGGCTGTAGATTAATAGACCTGAGAAAGAGGTTGTAGGGGACACATATATGGTGAAGGAGAGGTTTTCACAATCTGGGATAGGCAGGACATTTTAAGTACACTTAAATCTATCTTTTAAGATAATAGCAATGCCCCCTCCCCTCTTGTGCTCTCTGTCCTTCCTGCATATAAAATATCCTGGGGGAAGCGCTTGAATAATGTCTGGCAGGGGAATTGTCGTGTAACCATGTTTCAGTTAAAAACAAGACATCAATCTGTTCATCTACAATCAGTGAGAATAGTTTATGCTTGTGAAAGGCTAGGGATCTACAGTTAATAAGTGTGAGGTTCCATTTATTATGTCCAGGCCTTTTGTCTCTTACTTCTTCAGGTCTGAGACACAAAGAACTACAAGCAGGGCGGCACGCAGTGCTTGTGAGTTTTTGCAGTTTTGGGCATGAGTGCATATAAGGATTGGGCAGAATAACTTACCATATTTAAGGAGGATCTGACAGGGTCCCTGGCCCCATCTGGGCGCGGATGGGCGCAGACGGGCTTGCATTTGGCGCACCTTTGGTATACCCACTGCACGCATCCGCTGCACGCCCGCCTCACATCTGCCATTTAATGCTGTGCTACTGATCCCTAGAGCGCTAACCGCCTTAGCAACTCTATGGTCAAAGGTGCTAAAGTAAAATCTATGGCCATGCAGCAGTTAAAGCTGTTCGAATTCCCTTCCAAACAATTCCCTCTACCTGGTTTAAATCCTTCCACCCCCAACTTCTAAATTCCCACTTTCTAAAAGCAACAGTTTAAAAGTTTTAAAAAAAACATAAAAAACGCAGAGTGCAAAGTTTTGTAGCACGATCACGGAGCAGCACTTCACTCACCAGCGTGACCACATCGCGTCTGCCATTTAAGGCTGTGCTACTGACCACTAGAGTGCGAACTTACTTAGCAACTCTATAGTGAAAGGTAGCTAAAGTAAAACTCTATGGCAGTTAAAGTGGTTCGAATTCCCTTCCAAACAATTCCCTCTGCCTGGTTTAAATCATTCCACCCCCAACTTCTAAATTCTCACTTTCTAAAAGCAACAGTTATAAAGTTTTTTTTAACAAAAGATAAAGTGCAGAGTGCAAAGTTTATAGCGCTTGTTAGGAACAGGTGGTGGAAGCACCAGGGACTGCCTCCTGGGGCCCAGGGCAGCTGATCTTCGTAGTCCTCTCTCACACACAAGCAGCCAGCCACTCGCTGGAGAGCTTTAGGCCACGGACTACTAGTTACGCAAGACTGGGTCAAAGTTGAAAAATATGGCCAACCGCACTGGAGCACGAGTTGGATACAAGCAGTGGATTGGGTCCAGTTATCTGTTACCTTCAGACTTAGAATTTTGAAGAAAATGTTCTGAGAAGGTGAAGTTCAGCTGGGTAAGGTTGTAACCGGAGTCCGAGGAGGAGGCATCTTCGTTGGGGAGCCGCTGGACAAAGTCTCAGTGAAGATTTCTACATTCTGACTTTTTTTTTTTTGGGAAGTCAAAATTTTCCAGCGGAATGAGGCCGGAGGCTGTAGCTGATGGGAGTACCATGAGGCCGGAAACCCTATGATGAAGGGCCGCTGAACAGGATTTGCTGCTGCGGAGAATAACGTAGCGGGAGCTGTTGCGAAGTCAGGCCGACCGGCAATGCACCTTGGGTGGAAGGACGAGCAAGTTGGTCCCGGTCTTATGTTGGTTCTCAAAGCAGTTTTTAGCCAAAACATTTCTAAGCCACAAGTTTTGGATCTTGGCTATCTGGGCACCTTTAGCACCACTGATAAAGGTCCAGGACTGGAGGGCACAATTTGGGGGGTCAGGACTCACTCAGGCTCTGGACACACTCAGGTGGGGGTTCAAGATGGTTGGAGCCTTTTGTCCCTGAGGCTCTGATCAAGAGGCCAGCCTACTAGCCTTTGGAGTCACTCTGGTAGTCCTGGGTTCAAGTGTGGAAATAGGGCTCAAGCAACAGGGCAGACATCTGAGGGTTCAAGGCAGTCTCCGGGCAGCAAAGCAGTCCTTCCAGGTGTATGAAAGCAGTCTTGTGGAGTACACAGCAGGCCACAGCAGCAGGCACTTCTCTGAGAGTCCTTCCACAGGTCCAGAAAGTGAACTGAAGAGTGGGTCTGAGGGTCCCATTGTTATATCTGGTACCTTCTATGAAATAGGAGAAGTTTCTAGAGAATTCTCTTTGAAGTGCTTGAATTTTTCTGACTTCCCTTCCCTGGCTCCGAGATGGCTACATGAACAATGCAGGCTGACAAGTCATTTGAGTGAAGGCAGAGCACAGCCTATTCAGTTGCAAGTGGGGCTGTGCCTAGCTCTGCCACCCCATCCTGCCAGGTGATGGCTCATCCAGGCACACATAATCCCTCTATTGTGTGGTTATCTGAGAAGAATAAACAAAGTCCAACTGCCAACTACACCCAGTCATGTGACCCAGGGAGAGGCACCATATGGTTAAGGCAGGAAAATGTCACCTTTCTAAAAGTGGCATTTTCAAAATTGTAACTAAAATCTCCTGATTAAAGAGGATTTTTAATTACAATTTCTCAGACACCAAACATGAAATGTTCACCTGTTCCCAATCAAAAGTTAGCATTTCTTAAATGTAATAAGGCAACCCAATATTATCCTATTTGAAAGGTAGTCCTTACAAGCAGTGAAAAGTGAATTTAGGAGTTTTTCATTATCGGTATATGGAAAACTTTAAAGTACATGTCCAACCTTTTAATTGCAATGCATCCTGTCCTATATGCTACCTAGGGCCTACCTTAGGGGTGATTTACATGCAATAAAAGGGGAATTTAAGGTTTGGCAAGATGGTTATATTGCCAAGTTGAATTGTCAGTTTAAAACTGCATTCATGCTGCAATGGCAGACCTGGGACTTGTTTTAAGGCGCTACTTAAGTGGGTGACACCATAAGTGCTGCAGGCCCACCTGTAGCATTTAATTTACAGGCCCTAGATGTGGTATACCACTTTACAAGGGACTTATAAATAAATTAAATATCAGGTGTCACCCAATTTTACGATTTTTTTAAGGAGAGAGCACCACCACTTTAGCATGGGTTGGTAGTGGCAAAGTGTACAGAGTCCTCAAGCAAACTAAAAAAGAATTGCAGATATGATTTCCTGCCTCACTAAGTACATCTAAAGCCATCAACTCTAAAATGTAAATATCCATTTTTTACCTTCTACTCTTATGCATACCTATGATTGCTGTCTTAACTGTTTTCACTGTGATGATTGGTTTTTACAATTAATTTTAATTCAATTGTGCGCTGCTCGTCAATGCAATTTTTTAACCTATGTCCTTGCACTTTAGACAAGGGACTTCGTCAATTTTTCTTTTTCGATTAGACCCTGCGATGTAAAGCTTGAATTTTGAGATATCTGTTGTTTTGAAACTCATTACTGTCTGCCATTCTAAACTTTTTTATGGATTGTCATCTTTTAACTGTATTGTTAAAATGAATCATATGTATTGTCTTGTCGCCACACTGGCATGTGCAAAGCTTATCTCGAATCTTTGTTTCTTTTATGGTATTTTACCAAAATAAAGAGTTTTGACTGACTGATAAGAAAAAAGAAAGCGGCTGCGATAGTTTTTGTTTCTCCAAGGTTGAGCTTCGCTGTGCTAATGAATACACAGTTTTTGTCAGTACATACCTTTCCCATTAGATAGGCCTGCTCCCACCCTTAGAGTGGCGGGCACAGGCAGAGTGACCTTGAAACTGAGATAGCATGTACCCGGTCTCAGGATTGAAACCCATCCTTCTGTATCTCCTTTGTTCACCAGCTACCAACTGGAAATTTCCAGTGAGGGCGTGTCTTTATTGGTTCTGAACTGTATATTATGTATCGCCATGCTTACTGAAGTCAGTCCCTCTGCAGCAATCCAAGGAGGCTGGTCAGACCGGACTCCACTAGAGTGTACCTGAATAAAATATCTTTGGTTTGTATTCTCTACTGTCTGACCGACTCTTCATTTGTGTGGAAGGCTGAGAGGTGGTAGCGAGTGACCCGGGTGACCCTAATCAGGTCACTTCCTTCAGTTGGCGCCCGAACAAGGACTCCATTGGGTGACCCATCCTCGCAGATGGGTGTGGAGGTCGGGGCCACGTCGGGTCGGATGGGCGGACCAGGGATCCCTGCACGAGAGAGTCTTGAACTCGCAGCTGGTCTGCATAATTCCAGGTACTGATAGCTGTGGGTGTTCAAAATATGAGAGAACATTGTCAGTGTATAAGGCTACATGGACCTTGAGACCCCTCCGCAGTCACTAACTCATATTTGTGTAACTCTCCGAACCTATGTCACCAGGGGCTCCATGACCAGAGAAAAGAGGAGCAGAGAGAGCAACAGCCCTGCCTTGTTCCCCTCTCAATTGGGAAGGGTTTAGACAAAACTTAATTTATGCGGACTCTCGCCCAAGATAAGCAATAACGAGGGAGGACATATGCTATGAATCTTGTGGCAAAATTGATTTTGTCCACAACATGGTAAAGAAATGACTGTACAACAGAGCCAAATGCCTTCTCAAAATCATCTATTGCAACCAGCACGGCTAGTTGGTATACTGTCTGGAGAGAAGCTGAGGCAACCTGTATTTGCCAGAGACAATGCCTAGTCCCCCGGGATGGCAGGAAGCCATTCTGGAACAGACTCACCAAGGTCCGTATTAACCCAGACAGTCTGGAGGCCAAGACATGGGCCATTATGTTTGCCTCTTTATTGATAGGAGAAATAAGCCTGTAGCAGGCACGGCCAATGGTATCTTTACCAGTCTTGGGAATGGCCACGATAGTTGTTACTGAAAGTCAAGAGGACGCTCTCTAGTATGTAGGGCTTCTTTAAACATAGTTTTCAGTGGATCCATTCCTGATGGCATAGGTCTGATTGCTTCCAATATTTCTTATGCAGTCTGCGCTCACCTGCACAATTCCTTCAGAGGTGGTGGCCAGAGTCTACTGGGGGGTCTCGTATGCCAGAAATTATTCTAAGCTCTGTTGCCTAATTGGCCAACCAGTAAATCAACTTACCTATTTTGTCCCCATATGCAATGTAATCTATGTCTGATTAGCCCTCTTCAGTAATTGATGTTCAGTCTTGTCGCTTCCAGCTGCCTTAGAGTTTCAGCGTCCCCACAAAGTGCATATTAGGCATGCACTCGAGGCCTGTGATAGCCCTCTCCTCATCCAGATCAAAGCATATCTAACAACACTTTACTGTGTCTTACTGTCTGTCTACATCCTTCACACTACCTACCTAAAATACTCATCTAACACATTTTTACCACCCTCCACCTAAATCAATACAGTACTGCAAATTATATTAAAATGTACATGATCAGACAAACATATCATTCTAACACACAATTTTTCAAATATTTTTTACTTAAGAGTGTGAATACTAGTAATACATCTAAACAGAAGTGGTTTGTTTTAAAAATGCACTGATTATGAGTATACCCGTTATCCATGTTTACCCAGTTACCTCACATTCCACAGTCATATGATTTAACCATGTACCCCAAGTAGATATTACCAAAGCTTACTCACTGCTATGTAATGTTTTAAACATTGTGCATAATATCAAGGGCAGGACACACACCCACATGGCAGAAAATATACCCATATAGGCAACCTATGTGTATGTGTTAATGTATGGCATGTACTTTATGTGAACCCCAACACCTGATGGGATACCTATATTTTATCCTGAAATCCCATTTAACCCAAATAATAATGCAAAATGTAGTCACACACAATCCTACTCAACATGCCACATAAACTAGCCCCTCACATCACTACTCCCAGTTCCTTTAATATACATGGGAAAGGGAATGAACTGCATGCGCCACAATGCAACACTTTGGAAATCACAAGACCTTGAAATTGGGTTAAATGGTTAACATAAGCACCATAATGAAATGCACAATCACATATGGCAAACATAACATTTTTAACAACAGCCAATATCTAGTAAAGTAAAAAGCAGACCCAAAAGGTTGAAATGTAACTTTTTATAAATAAAATCAAAAAGGAATACCAAACATCTTTCACCTCTGTGGATTAATTTTTTGTCAGAAAACAGTGTCCAAAAAGATTAAGAAAAAGAAACTTCAGAGGGAAGGGAGAGAAACATTGTCTTCTATCTCAGTTTTTTAACTTTACAACTCCGGCCGTGGCGCTTGCCTCCTAGCAATCCATATAATGTCCTCCTCAAGGGGCTCTCAGTCTGCATGGAAGAGATGGTAGTCCGGGTACCTATTGTTTGGGAAAGACGGAGGATTTAATGATTTTTTTTATTTAGGTGGGACAGGGCCTAGGGTTTCTAGGGGAGGAATGTATAGGGATATGGTGACGTCAAGGGGTATGGGATTGTTTTGAGGTATGGGGTGGTTTTGGAACTGGGGGAATATTAGAGGGAGGTGAAGGAATTTGCTCTGCAGGGGAAGTTGAGGCGGGTTTTGGAAAGTGGTCAGGTTCTGGAATGGGTCCAGGTATTGGAATGAGGTCAGAAGGATACATGGGGGTGTCAGAAGCACTAGTGTTAGAGTAGTCTCACCAGAGACAGGAACTCTCTTTGATGCAGACAGATCATAGTGCATGTCAATCATTGGAGCCAGTTTCTGACTGGATGGCATGAAACAATACTGTCTGCCCTACACAGAGGTTCTTAAGAACCTCCAGCGTCTTCTCTGACATCAGCGCAAGGAAGATGGGGAAAGGTGCCCAGGGTGAAAGTAATCCCAGCCCTTTTTCAGACTGGGTGCTTGTATTGGTGGGGGGGAGCAGGACTGAGGGGGGTGCTGAAGCTAGTGCCAGTGGCGGTCACAGGTGCAGTTGTTGTGACCTTTGATGTTACAGCCACCATCATGAGGTGCTGCACAGAGTCGGAGGCCTCAGAATCAGATGAAGATGCAGTGTTTTGTCCAGCCCCCTCACCACCAGTGCCACTGTGTCCTTCTGTGTCAGTGGCACCACCTTCGAACTCCCAGAGGTCCTACTGATGGTTCCTCAAAGTGTGCATTGCATATCCCTTGCTTTCTCCAGATGCTTAAAGCTTTCAGGAAGCTAAAAGCAGACATTTGCACACATCAGTTACACACTACAGAATGAATTAGCAAAATGTACACACAGAACAGATGCTCTCAATCTTTTCACTGAATGTCAATATTCTAAAGAAAAGGCACCTAATGTGATTTCATAAAATATGTTAAGTAACAGATGTAAAGGCATGCTAACATTGACAATGTATGCAGAACTATTTAGGACACAAAAACACTGTGGCCCATCATTAGACTTTGACAGACAGTATACTCCATAACAAATCTTGTCCCCCAAATTACAACTGACATATGCTGGATGTGAGTTCTGCTATGTTTGTGAAGTAGCAGCCCATCTGTCATACTCAAAATGAGATTGTCAAATACATAGGGCCTTTTTTAGAGTTTGGCAGATGGAACACTCCTTGAAAAAAATAATGAGGTTACTCCCATAGCCAGGGTTGCCTTTGGCTCAGATGGTGCCATGTCCTAAATCAATAATGCTACCACTCCACCATCCATTGAAAAACAAAACATGCCTATTCCATGAAACTATGGATGTCCCTCAATTTATCCCTTGGTTTGTTGTTGCCCTGGGCAGCCACCAAGCTTCCCAATGCGAAAGAGAGGCCCTGCATGTCCTGACCATTGTCCGACAGAGTGATATTTTTTTCTGTAAATATATGGCAGGGACTCTACTGTGGGTTTGATTTTGAGTTTGGTGGATGTTATTCCCTCAGTCATGGTGGGGACTTACATTACATCCCCAATTCTGATGAACTATTATTCACCAAACTCAAAAACAGGTCCAGAGTAGTGTTCCAAGCAGATCTATTTTCCACAAAATCAGCCGCGGTCGGTGCAGGTAATCATGGTGAAGCGGGCAGGGCGGGGGGATGTCGACAGACGACGGAATAGGATTTATTTATTTAATTTTCCCTATTCCGTCATCTGTCAACTTCCCCCTTCCTGCCCTGCCCCGCCTCAACGCGCTTACCTGCACCGGCCGCCTCTGGAAAAAAATAGTACTCTGCGAGTCTGTCATTAGGGCATGTCTTAGACCCAGGGCACTGTCATTTGAATGTACCCAGGTTCCCAAATGTGAAATCAAGTGGCCAGACTCAAGAGTTTGACTCACAGAAAGATGCAAAACATTTGTGCTGGAGTATCCTGTGTGGAAAGCACAATTTGGACACCACAGTGTTGCTGACACTTTTACTACAGCGGACGTGACATTTTTGACATTAAGGTCAGAGTGTCAGGTCCCCCAGAATACTATTTAGTCCAATAAATCAATATAAAGTATGTAAGTGCATGCATTTAGTGTACCTGGTGCTCTGTTGAACCATATACCTGGCTATGGTTGGTCAGGGTCCACTCCGGAAGAATGTCCTCTGGGATGAAGTTTTGGGTCTTGTCACCTGCACCATCAGCCATGGTGGGCCCCAGAAGAAGTTAGAGCAGCAACAGTGGAGGACGTGGTTGCAGATGGTGGTTAAGAGGCAAGTGACCTCATGGGCTTCAAAAATGTATAGCATCAAGATTTTACGTCAACGGGCGCTTAGACAGCAGACAACAGATTCTGTCATTTATGGACCAATTTAAACAATGCAGGACTCTGGCTGCCAGCATTGTCTAAGTAGCCCATAGTCCGTAATTGATACGTCAGGCATCCGCCATGTTTGGTCCACCTTCTAAAACCATGAATGTTAGCAGAGGTCACGCCTGACTATATCATTGGGCAGTCGATGACGGAAGCACTCGTCATCCGTTACTTTACTTCCTTCACAACAACTAGAACCTCCACTTTACAATCAAGTTATATATCACCCACCATGTAATTTTGATCAAATTTGAGGGACATTTTTAAAAATAAGAAAAAATACATATAATTAATGAAATGGCATGTGTGTAAACAAATGCATAATACAATTACAATAAACATAGTTTAATAATACAATTTAAAAAATTGAAATTTTCGTTTCATAAAAATGTAAGTTCGCATTTTTTTAAAAAAGTGTTTGCATTGTATATGTATATAGGTTATTTGGGAAATACTAATTTAAAAATATATATAATTATGTCTGTTGCATATTAAATTTTGTGTGGGTGTAAGTAATGTCACCAACATCACTCACATTGTAGCCATGATATATGTGTCTACATTAATACATTTGGGAAAAAATTATATTTCCCTAAATGTGTTAATGTAATATGATTTTGTTATCATTTATACATTGCACTTATACTTTGCAGATATGTCCATAATCCACCCCAGGCAAGATGGAGAAGGATATATCAAAGGAATGAAAGTGGGTACAGACCACATCCGGATATACAGAGCATGCAGGAAAGAAATTAAGATGTACAGGCTGAACCACAACACCAAAAAAGCATTGTGACAGCAATTCCAATCAGAACTTTTACCTGACATCAGAATTCAGACTGCTATCCAACCTATTGTGAGGATTAGGGCAGTGTTACATTGATGTGCTACTGGGTCATTCCAATGTACTTTGGGTGATTTAAATGGAATGTTTTAGCCCAGTATTTCTGCTGTGCTGAACCAGGCCCTGGGTGTTATGCTCAGATGGGTGAGTGACTTCATCCAATTGCCCTTGGATAATGCTGAATAAAACCAAGTCCAAGTCTATGGATTTGAAGGCATACCATTAAGAAACTGGGTTTTTGGTTTGTGGGGTGAAAACAAACACTTGATGGACATGAAATTGTGATCTAATTCTTTATAATTTGTCTCTTGAATTTTTATCTTCTCCCACAGGTAAAGACAACTGTGAACATATCCACCTTCACCGTGGGACACTGGTTGTGTCATTTGTACTTTTTCCTACAGAGTAATAAAGAGAAAAAATGTTGGTCCTGACAAATACCATACACCTGTTTGTGGGGTTTCCAGATTGGCAGAAACATGTCAACCCATTCATCACTACTGGGTTGATGTTGCACTTGCCTTATATTTTAACATGCGCCTTGGGGATACACAATAAAGTTTTGACTTATTGCACCAAGATGCATGTTTAACTGTTGAACTGTCTACACTACATTGCCACGCTCACCCACAGCTTAAAGCTCACATACGGCCCTCCCCTAAATTAAAGACCATAAGAGCTCCTTCTCGGTCTGGGGAGTTGTAGTCCACACCACTGACCTTCGGGAAGTGGTGTGAGGAGGAACCTTATGATGAAGCATGCACCTAAGGGTAGGTCAGGGTTTTCGTCCTAAAAACAGACATTTGTCTGAATCAAGAGACACTCATTCTGTGACCCATCCAATGTGATGGGTCCCTTTAGAGCTGATGCATTACTTTTGTGTTATAGTTGTGGTTGTCCCAGGAACCTGTGCAGAGGTGGCTACAGTTGTTGTGGATATAGCTACAGGGAGCTTGTTTGCCACTGAGTTTGTAATGGGGACAGGAGTCTGTTGGATGTTCTCAAGGAGAGGGAGCAGTCTAAGGCGCTGGCCACCCAATCCTGGTGGTCAAGACTGGTCATCAAGATTTCGCTCATTATCAGGAGTGCTGCTTCTACCATAGGCTTGAGATCTTGTATTCTCAGGCAGCATGGACAATGCAGTAGAGGCAAATGGCTTTGATCTTACTGCGTCACCATGAAGAAAATAGGAAAAAAACAAATAATGTGACTTTTTGGAAATTGTAGTTGTTACTATGTAATTTGCAATGACATGCTATTGAACATTTGCACTTTATGTTTGTGAGGCCAGACAGCGCATTTCTAATTTTTATCACGCTATCGAGGAAATTGAGGGGCACAATTTTAATTTTAAAAAACATACCTAGGATATATTGAGTGTCCTACTGATACAGAGTGAAGTCTTGTGACTGAATGTCCTCCCCTTCAATATCCCTTTATTCCTTGTAGAAGGACATACAGTCAGTGTGATATGGGGCTAGGGGATATTATGCTAATCAACACATGCTCTGAGTTACATGTCCATTTATAGAATATGTGATATCCTTGATATGTTACTAAATTTCCAACAACTTTTGATTATCCATTTGAGAGTAACTCAAATAGACTTATAATCTGATTTGTCATGATAATGGTTTGAAGCATGGTGTGAGCATCTGGTTTTGGAAACAGCATTCACCTTGTCCACAAATCTGGTCTACATTTCGCTTCTTTGTCTCATGTTTGTTGTCTGGACCTGTGCTTCAAATAACCATGGGTTCAGCTCTAGATACCTCCTCCACCATCACAGTTAACTCATTTTCTGAGAATCTCGGTTGCCTTCTTCTAGCAAGTCTTTATAATTTGGTACTCATGAGATCTGCTGCTGCTGAGTGCAATAAGAAATAGTTTGAGAAGTTTGAGGATTCCCTTTTGCAGTGGGAGTTGTAGGTGTTGCTGATGAGTTGATTTTGGGCAGGTGTTGAAGGACGCCCCTGTCAACATTGACAGATGCATCTGTTGTCAGAAATCCCACTTTCCATTGCTGTCCTTCACTATGAGTTGTTTGACGGAACCCCGCATGCATTTCCCATGCATGCCTTTACACCGCAGTCAGTACCCCGACTGCGACATTACCACGTGTTTCTTTATCACGCAAGTCCTTACAATGACTTGCCTTAGGAGGGCGTTGGACTTTGAAAAAGTATAATTTCAACTCCTGTCAGTGTATCAGTAGGGAAGGTATTGTACTTAAAATCCAACACCAGTCCAACAATGCGTCCCCTAAAGCAAGTCGTTGTAATGACTTGCGTGATAACGTCGCATTAGGGGTAGTAACTGAGGTGTAAAGGCACATCGTAGTAATGACTGCGGTGTAAAGGATGTTTCCCTTCACTAGGTGCGTTCATCTGCCTTGATCTGATGGCAGATAATTCTAAGTCGGCAGACAGATGTCCACCATACCAACGTTGACTGAGGGCTGTCCAGCGATGGACATGGTGCAACTGGCGACAGTGGACGGAAGGACAGCCAACGATCCTTCCCCTATCATGATGAATAGTGGTCCATCAGCACACACTCTAAATAAGACAGATGGTTAAGCACTGACTTGATGGACTGATCAGTTTTGCCATGATGGAGAAATGATGGTCTGTCAGCCAAACTCAAATGATAGAACCTGGTATGTCAAGTTATTTCATGAGCAGGGTCATAAATAATATTTGAAATGTACTAGGAATACAAAATGAAGCTCCACATCCATTTCAATGCCCATTAGTAGCGGGAAAGGTGGAACAATACAACAGTTCATAATCGATAATAAATATTCTTTAAAAATGTGTGGAAGGTACTGGTGCTGACTGGGATTTGAAATTTTCTTTGGTACTGTTACAACTGAACCCGCTACCAAATTGTTTCCCTTTCATTTAATCACTGGGGGTCAAGACTGATTTACATATGGTTGGGTCCAAACTGAGGTGGCATGGTGGGCAAAAAATGATGGGTTTTGCTGCACCCCAAGTGGTTGCCAGTGGCTGAGATTAATTCAAGCATTCCATCCATCACCTTGCTGTTGTTGCAATTGGCACCTCACTGTACCACTGGAACCAAGCTGTACCTGGCTGATGAGTCCTAATCAGAGCAAAAACGGTCCTGGGTTGCTCGTGAATCAGGTTCTCTCTTGTAAGTATAGGGCTAGTAAATGCCCTACAAATGATTAAGTATTTGTGAGACACACAGTTTTGGCTTTCGCTAACATGCATATATATTGTCCAAAGGAAAAGGACAGAGGTTTCCCTTGAACAAGGGAAGAGATAGGAAGGTAAAATAATCTATACCCAGCTAAAGACGCGCACCTCAACGATACGCTTGCAAGACCTATGAGCCTTCCAGTGCAGATTCCAGCTGAAGTAGCCCTAGTTCACAGGAAGATGTAGATTGTCAGAGGTGAGCATTGGTTATTTTGCTGAATGGCAGTGGTAGTCCAAGCAATTAGTAAGCTAAAATGTTCTACACACAAAGGCTTCATCAGCACAAATGTACTGATTACCCCTTCTTTCTGACATTTACTATTTTTCTACTATGAACATCAATCAATCAGGGATTTGTGAAGCGCACTGGGGGGGGGGAAGGCGTGCATTCTTAACTATATGCATTGCTCCTACAAATCAATCTGAGGACAACAACTTAATTTGTGGCCTCCAATTTCAAATGACTTCACATTTACAAAACAATTTCAAATTTTCAGTATTACATTTTGCTTCTTTATTTATGCACACTTTAATAATCTGTTTTCAGGTATTTAATTTTCTAAGCAGTGGCGGAACCCCTGAGTATGCGTCACAGATTCCCAGGGGTTCCAGGAATACAGATTAAGAACCGCTGCTTTATACCAATAGTTTAGTATTTACATTCAAAGTGTTATCCCCTAAACAAAGTAATATATAATGCTGATTGATAATGTTTTGATTTTCATTTAAGCATTGGTGCAGTTCATGGTTTCAGAAATCTATAATTAGATTTAGCCATTCATTACAGAAGGACGTGATTACTCTTGTGTATTAAGGTAGAAATAAGATTTGTTTTAAGCACAATGAGCTCTAAGGTTAATATTTTTGTATGCGGTTATGTTGAATCATAGAAGGATTGTTTAAATAGGGTGCATTGCCAAAACATACACTATTAAAATACATGTTTTACACATTTAAAAAGTTGATTTGCCTAAGATTTTCTATGTGCCTCTGTAAGTGTTTGATTCACACATGCACAAAGGGCAATGTTAAATCCATGCATTGTAATCTGAGATTGAATGACCCAATGTCTGGATAAAACAGGCTGAATTAAAATAGCTGTACTTCAATCCAAATGAGCATTTAACTAATTAATAATTTACCATGACTGTATTATCAAGCGAGGATTTTGAGTGTGTTTGTGCATTATCGAGATCTTAATGTAGAATGAAGTATAGTGACTATGGTGTTTTAGGGTGGTCTTCCCCCAAGCCTTCTGCCTGCTTGCCTCCAATTCTGCTGGAGTTTTGCTCCTGTTGGCCTTAGGACTCTGTGCTCTTTACCACTGCTAATCAGTGCTTAAGTGCTTGTGCTCACTCCCCTAAACATTGTTTGATTGGCATACCATACCCATAATTGGCACATTTAATTTACCTGTGTCCCTGGTAGAGTGCATTACAAGTTCCCAGGGTCTGTAAATTAAATGCTACCAGTGGGCCTGCAGCACAAGCTCTGACTGAATCTGACATGAAGCGCACAGCTCTTCGTAAATCTGTTTTAGGTATCCAGGGTTAAACTGGGCACACATTTTGATGAATTGGTTTCAGCTCCATTAATCAAAAAGATCATCATACTGTAAACTCTAATAATTGAATTTTAGCTCAGTAAATTGTTTCTGCTGTTTCATAGAATTTAGAGGCCAATCAGATGGAGAATATGTTCTCTAGCAATGAATATCCCACACCACAATGTATGCTTGTTATGGGAAAAAACATGTTATAAGGCTCAAACCATTTTTTTTAAGCTGTGAAGGCGATACAACAATAAGAGTGCCACTCTTACAGAAAGTGTTTTTCTTTTTCTGCATATGCATCATCTGTGACACCATAATTGTTTTGAACTCCTCTGGCTTTATTGAAATGGTGGCACTGATCATAAAGCCCACATTATAAGCCATTTTCAGCAACACTGTTCAAAAGCAGGACTTCCTGGATTACCTTTGTAAATCGCCAGCTACATCAAAAGAAATGATGAATTGTTTACCTTATATTGTGAGCAAAATATGAAAATCTGCTGTTCACCGAAAGGGATATGAATTGAGTCTAAGTACAGGCTAAAAGAATAAGGCAAAAAGCAACAAGCCACCCATTCAAAAGGCATAACCTTCGAACTGAAAATGATAAAATCCTTACACTTGTTGCCACTTTACTGACCACACTGCAATCCCAATCTTCATCCACCAAACAGTATACATCACAGACAACCTAAAACCACCAGGTTTAGAAATCTTTCAAAGGCTACCCAATTAAAATTCTACAGTGATAATATCCATGCACTCGAATCTGTACCTAGTCTTACAGCTGATGTTGCTGTTCTCTTGACCACACTCACCACCATACTGAAACGAAACTCTTACACTCACGTCCACCTGGAATGTCACTCTTTGAATCGAAAGCCAAAAGTCACAAACCATCTAACCACAAGCTATGAAATAATTGCCATAAATCCTAACTCAAGAATGGCGATATAAACCTGAAAGCAGTCTGCTGTGCACTGGAGCAAGTACCTCATCATCACTGCCAGAGCCACATATTTTTAATCTACCATCTGAAATTATACAGTAGAAGCAAATCAAACAGAAAAACATTGTGGCAAACCCAAAACTGGACATTGCAGTACCACACTCAATGGACAACTGCAACCAGTTTCTCATCATGGAAGTAGATGTAATTAGTCGGCACATTAACATTTAACAAATGCTATTCTGTTCACCTTTCATTCCAACCCTCAAAATGAACCTCTCTCAAATGTTTGCACATTTATTCCTCAATGAAAAACTTGCATCGCTCGAGCCCACCATGTTTCAAGATGACTTCCACCATGGAAAGCCTCACTGGAGAAGCACTCACAGGAATGCTCAATGCTGTAAATACTTCCATCATGCAGGTCA
Source organism: Calotriton arnoldi (assembly GCA_963921515.1). Lineage (NCBI taxonomy): Eukaryota > Metazoa > Chordata > Amphibia > Caudata > Salamandridae > Calotriton > Calotriton arnoldi. The sequence continues at coordinate 186,875 of CAWUFW010002026.1, forward strand.
TCTTTCTAAATGCAATCAAAATTGGAAAAATCATCCTTCTCCTGACAAAGAAAGGCCAATCAGTATGCCAATGATTTAATCAACTATCAGCCAAGCTCAAACCTATCATACCTTGGAAAGATCATCGAAAACAGTCAGTATTCACTACAAAACCAAAATAACATCTCCTCATCCTCCTTCATAAAATCCAGTCAAACTTCAAATCACATTGCAGCATCCAGACAACAAATATACCAGGGTGGGAGATTTCCTCATCGTGATGTACAATTGTGACCACTGCCTTCTGGCCATGCTTGATTTCTCAGTGGCCTTCTATACCAGTGAGCATAATTTCTACTGAGCATCATGTCTACTTGCATGAGGTTTTACAACTCCATATTATGCTTTTCATTCCTTCCCAACCTGCACATGTTTATATGGGACCATCCAGAACTGGGAGGCAATATGTGCTCTGCAAAGTGCCCCAAAGATTAGTTTGTTCACCAGTTGTCTTCAATTTCTTCATGAAGTTTACTTAGGTTTGCATGAAATTATGATCCATTAGTTTGTTGTTGATACGTATGTAATACAAATTTTCATTCTTACGAAAAATGAAACCATAAGTCTATAGGCAAGCTTTGGAACCACTCTTTGAGACCAGTTCCTTCCAGCCTACAGAGTGTCTAATTGCAGGCACCCCACATACCCACCTGACTCCAAAATATACTGTCATGTATGCTGCTGTCCAACTAAAGAAAGGCTTTCAGAAATATTCCATGCCCAAGACCATGAAGGAAGATCAATAACCCCCATCAACTTTAAAACCTATTTTATCTCCACTGATATCTCCATTAAGGGAGTAACCCAACATTTAACCTACCTGATTAAAAACACAATCTATCAGGAGACCAGTGCAATACACAAAGTCATGGCATTATCATAATAGAAACCAAGTAATGCAAAACAAACCATACATCCATAGGAAATAAGTCTTCTCAAATTACACATATTGGCAATAGAAAAGTATCCCTATGCATCTGAGGTTCTAAGCCCACTTCTCAGGTTCAGAAACAAGCAGTTCTACATGGAACATCCCATCAATATCCTCCAGCACCTATTGGCCCCACTAAAAAGGTAATTCAAAGCATTGTACATGGACCTGAAGCATTTCTACCCATCTACTTTGTGCAAGCCTACATCGCATGTTAACCAGATTTGACCTGTACAAATCTTAACATAAGGTCTATGCCAGCATCAAGATGGTTTTTCGATGATTAGATAATATCACTATACATAACCAAGCCATCTACAAAGAAGCAACAGTAAGCAATACCACATAGGATAGTGTGCAATATATATTATCAAGATATTATCAAGATTTCAAGATCTTTATTAGAGATTTAGATCTACAAAGAGATCAATTGTAATTTAATATACACAAATCAAGACTTAGTACATTTTTAAAAAACGTTTAAAAAATCTAAAACTTTTGCAACACATCAATTCATTTACTGGACAGTAAAACAACTTGGTTGCTGCTCTAGCTAAGTTAATACCATATTTTATAAAAAGAGGTTTAAAAAGATGCATCTGAAGGATTTAAAAGCAGGACAAACAAATAGAACGCGATCTAACGTTTGTACATCACCCTTAAATAAATTGCACAACCTGTTGTCCCATTTTATTCACAGCCAATCATCTGTAACACTGTTTAAAGTAAGATAATTCAGCTAAGCAATTGCATATACCGATGGGCACTTTTTTCTAAATTTCAACCTAAAGAGGGTTGTGTTACCGAAACACAGCGAGTCCATATTATTTCATCCAGCCTCTTTATTCAAAGCCGAGTGCATTATTCCATAGTGCTAATTTTGATATATTATTGTTTATTAGCATCAAGATAATTAGACAATATATAATACTTAGTCTGCCATGATTGCTCTGCCATTTTTGCACTTCACTAATCTTTAGTATGCACTGAACTATAACTGGGTACCTTCTGTTTATCAGAAACAAGTATATCTAAGAACATTTTTAAAATAAGAAAGGGATATAGAAGTCGTTGTCAGTTTGTGCTGTGTCCTGGAGGCTCAGACTCTCTGGGATCTCATGGGCATGTACTTGGTGAGGTTCATGGGCTCCTTCTGTTCCTGCAGTCGATACAAGAAAACAAAAATAAATAAAACCACATTTACTTAATGAAACAACCTGTATAAATAATGTTCACAAACTAAAAAGGTTACTCCATTTTAGCAGTAATTGTTTACATTTGTAAAGGTTTTCTCTATGAATATGCAATGTTACATCGCATGCAATACATCGCATGCCATTACAACGCGGTCGTTACAATGACCAAGTGGTTCCATCGCATACCATTACAACGCAAGTCGTTACAACGACTTGCTGTAGGGGGCGCTGGATGTTGGAATATTATAATTTACTATTCCAACTCCAGTCTGGGAAACAGTAGGGAAGGTGTTGGATTTTAAATCCAACACCTTCTGCCCCCTACAGCAAGTCGTTGTAACGACTTGCGTTGTAATGGTTTGCGATGTAACAACACGGTCGTTGTAACAACCGCGTTGTAATGGCATGCGATGTATTGCATGCGATGTAAAGGATGTCTCCCTTTCTTTATATTAATTGTGGTAGATAAGGTAGAGTCTCATTGGGATATGTGGTGGTTCCCAAACCCTACTCTTATCTCATGCTATATGAAATTTTGTTTGCAGCTTTACTGAGCGCTAATCTCAACCTTAAATGAACTCATACAACATGCATACCATATGCAAAACAACTACGTACAGTTGACTTGACCTACACACACAAAATATTCATGTGTGTGTGTGTGTGTGTGTGTATATATATATATATGTGTGTGTGTATATATTGCCTACTGACGGTCGCCAGTACGTAGTTCTAGGTAGGACCATGGTCCCATAGGAAAAGCATTTTTTGGCTTGCCTATACCTTTGGCGCTGGTTGATGAATCTTCAAGAAATTTTTCAAACAAATTTGACGCTCACTTCAGCTGCTGTCTGGAAAGTTTCAGGGAGATCCGTTAAGCAAGGGCCGAGAAAAAGGGGGGGGCCCAAAATGCATTTTCCCCAAGTCAATTCCCATAGGGATTTTGAACATGACTACAGCCCGAAATCGCTAGATGGAAGTACACCAAATTTGACAGAAAGCTAGCTCTTGGTCCAGAAAGAGGCCTTTTGTGATTTGGTGTAAATCTGTTCAGTAGGTTTAGAGATATTAACCGAAAACCAAATTTGGATATCTAGGGGCACGGACCCTCCGTCGATCCTCTGTGGATTCCCGAATCCAGGCATCAACAGCAATGCGTGATTGGCTGGCCGCAACCTGAGAGGAAAGTTGCAGTGGCCATTTTGTTCACGGGACTCGGTTCCCATCGGGGAAAATAAAATTAAAAAGTGATGGAAGGGGTCGGGGTAAAGGTACGCTGACCCCATGCGACTATAGAGGGATCTGTGAGAAACCCCTCATGGAAAATAAATTGTCCAAAACCCTTTTTTTTAACCACACGAAGATCCTTGGATTCGGATTTCGGTGGATTCGAATTCGCAGATGCAGGCCCAAATTAAAAAGAAACTACACTCACTCACAGACCCACACACCTACACACAAACTCACTCTTTTTTTTCTCTTATCTTTTTTTTTGCTTTTTATTTTAACTTCAGTTCAACCCTACTCCAAATCTTAATCCAACATGGAATTGGGCTTAGGGATATCAGGTCTGAAACTTGTGCTAGCCTGACAGCACCACAAAAGCTGGAATGGATTGTGGAACCTGTACCATCTGGCGAAGAAATGTATTCTCTGCCGATTGAATCCTGTCCAGCACTGTTTTTAACATCAAATAAAACACCCAGGTAAGGGTACGCTGTGACTTTACCCAAAAAAGAATTGGCAACCTTAAAGGTTTTGCTGCTTGCTGATTAGGGCCCACTACCATCACATACGATTTTGAGAAGTTGACCGACAAATCAAGGTTCCCAATAAAAAACACATATCTTTCAGCGTGTAACGTACCTAGCATTGAGACGGCCACTAAGATTATGACGTATTGGTATCTTACACCCTCCCGACTCCACAAGAGCGACCCTGACCATTTCCCTACTTGCTGGAGGGGTTGTGATGCAGAAGGCACACTATTACACCTGTTGTGGGAATGCCCTACCCTCAATACCTACTGGACGCAAGTACTGGACGAGATCGATAGTCATTTCGATACCACGCTATTACGCTTCCCCGAATATGTGGTCTTGGGAGTGTCCGATAGGCTTACCTTCCCCCTCAAATCTCGGAAAGGTAAGCAACTAGGTATAGCTCTGGGGGCGGCACTACAAAATATATTATCACACTGGGGCACGGACAGAACGCCTACCGTACAGGGATGGCTCTTTCGACTGTGGTATGTTCTTGGCATGGAACGCATCTCTTTCTCGCTTCAAGGAGATGGGGCTTCTTTCGCTGATGTGTGGCGGCCCTTTGTCACCCTGCTATGCACTGAATTCTGCGAGCTGTCCTGCCCTAGATACTTACGGCTACTACGCCTTCCCGATTTGAGCCAAAATGTGACCTAAACATCACCATATTGCGCAATGGAGTGCTAGGCCTGCTTTTCGCTTTTCTGTCTAGACACCTTGAATGGGGGATGAGACGGGAGGGGGGAGGAGAGGGTTGGGGAAGGGAGGGGGGTGGGAAGGTTCATTTTGGTATTATTTTTTTGATGCTCTGCGAAGCACTACGATTGTTGCCTGCCCATGACCTGGGCCTCATTTCTCACTGCATCTTGTTTGTTGATAAATCAATAAAAAGATTTCAACCTAAAATACACATATCTGGCCAAAAGTAGATCCGACCCATAAGGACTGCGTCATCCGAATATAATAAAACAGGCAGAAATCTATCACCAACCTTAGGGCAGTCCGCCGAAACACATAATAACGCAGACTCGAGCCTGTTCACATAAAGGGTAAACAAGAAAGGGGCAAGTATGCACCTTCGACGAACGCCAGAGCTAGTGGGGAATGAGCGAGTACAGGTGGCGCTCTGAGAGAAACGCACCTTAGGCCGAGGTCTTTGAGTGAAGATTGGCTAGAAAGGCCACAATACTAGGATCAACCCCCATCTCATTGAGCAAGGCCCAGAGTTTCGCTCAGTTCATTCTGTCAAATGCGGACGTCAAGTCCATAAATGCTAAGTGTAAGGATTCAAACCGGGCAACCATATATTTATTGATAATTAAATGGAGGTTCAGACATTGGTCTGAAGTAGACCTCCCCATCCTAAAACCATAATGAACATTACTCAGGATGTTGTTTTCCTCTGCCCAATCGCCCAGCCTATTTAAAATCACCCTCTCCAGTACCTTGACCGTCGCATCCAATAAAGATATTGGGCAGTAGCATTGTGGGTTGTCTTTGTCCCCCTTTTTAAAAATAGGAAAAATAACAGCTGTAGACCAGGAGGGCAACATCTCCTCCCGGGCAGGCTCATTAAGAACTTGGGTCAGAAGTGGAGCCCAAACTTCTACGTTGGCTTTGAACAGATCTGGCGGGATACTGTCAGGTCCGGGGGCCTTATTACTTGACAGGGCCAAGAAACCTTGTATAACTTCATCAAAGATAAAAACCACTGGACTGCAGGCAGTGACTACTCCAGCAGGAGCTTTGTCACCCCGTAGTCCCCCTGGGTATAAACGCCTTCAAAAAGATCGACCCACTGCTGTTCCGAGATGTGATGGCATAAGAGCAGGTCAGAGCCCTCTGTGAAGCAAGGCCTATTGACCAAGAATATGACTCGTTACAACGCGTACTTATACCACGCGTGCCATTACAACGCGGGTATTACTACACGTTGTCAATTACAATGACCTACCATTACATTGCATACTTTTACCACGAATATGCCTTTACCATGCATGCCATTACAACGCAAAGGCATACAAGGTAAAGGTATACTCATGGTAAAAGTATGAAAGGTAAGTTACAATACCCTGCCCTACCCTGAAATCTAATTTAGTATCCCTGCACGACCCTCCCCCAACCCCCATTCCTCTCCCGACCCGAAAACACTACCCTGCATGACCCCCGACACTACCCTAAAAAACTACCCCCAGCACGACCCTCCCCCGACCCCAGTCCTCTCCCTACACTAAAACACTACCCTGCACGACCCCCCAACACTACCCTAAACCCTAAAACACTATCCCCAGCATGACCCTCTCCCAACCCCCAGTCCTCTCCCTACACTTAAACACTACCCTGCACGACCCCCCGACACTACCCTTAACCCTAAAACACTACCCTGCACTACACACACACCCCACCGGACCCCCTTTTACCCTAAAAAAGTAACCCCCACCCCAGGCCCAATCCCGCTTACCTCTATCTCCTCATGGTCCTCTCTCCTCCTGGTTCCTGCTTCACGCCAGCTCTGAGGGGCGGTGCACGTCATTGTGAGGAAACAGAAGAGCCTCTGTTTCCTCACAACGAGGTGGATTGCCATTTTTTTTACATCGCATGCGTTGTAAAATCACATGCAATGTAAAAAAATGCCTAGTAATGGCTACGCGTTGTTACATCGCATGCGTTGTAACGCTTGCGATGTAATGGCATGTGGGGAAACAGCCACGTTGTAATGGCTGTTTCCCATTGACCGAAACAAAACTATTGTCCCCCTTGTGCTAATTCAATCAATCTTGTGGAACACCCCTATTGTTCTTCTATTATCACATTCATGCATACATACTTAAAATACATCAAACCTGTTTTTTGCAAAAGATGTCTCCTCCTTTATTAAAAAATTTTCCTTTTATATTCATGTAACACTGAATCACAATAATTGATATTTATATACAGAGCCACAGACTCAATGTCAATATTCCAAATAAAAGTTTCATTAAATATTTTCATCAATCAATCCTATACTAAGATGTAAAACAAAAACAGAAGGCCTCCTTTGTCATTCCTCCTATTTACACTTGTTTAAAAATCACAATATTCATACACTGATTTTTATCTGTGAATCTCTGCACATGAATAACTCTTAATAAACATTTCACATATTATCAAAATCCCATACAAACAATTTTTTAAAAACAGTGAATCAAACCAATGTTCATACAAATATAGTAAAAGCAAAAGTGTTGACGTGGCATTTCGGTGGACTTGTCTCATTCTGCACCACCTTCTTCAGGACAAGCTTTTATTTTTAAAAGACAGTTGGGTTCTCTCTATGGGCAGACGTTTAAAATACAACAGAAAATACTGTTAGAGGACCACCTATTAATGCAAAAACAGGACTATTTTATAAAACCAACAGTCAAGCCAACAGTCAAACCTCTAAAAGGATCCCCTTGTAGTATTCCAAAAATGAGTACTCCCCGGTTCAAAATAGGTTGGATAACCCTCAAGACAAAAAATATTTTTGGTTTCCCATGTTTCTTGGAGACAAATTATATGAAAAGATTTAATAAATTACACCCAATACAGGGGTCTCATTAGCCGGACGAGACCACCTAAAATGGCATTGAAAATCTGTTGGGCAAGCTAATCTACTCGGTCTGTAAAAAAACAAATCAGAGAGAGGACAGCCATCCATGAGCTGCCTAATGTGGGTCGGGGGCAGCTGAAAAAAGTTCACCCGCTTGCCAGGGGTCATTAAAATTAACCACCATGCAATAACCTACCCATGGTTTCCTATTCTAACCTATCTAGCTTACTCTGCGGACCATAATGATGGAGTCTGCTAACCCCCCTCTACAAGTCAAATGGGATCTAAACCATTGCACTATCTTATTCTTAAGATCCTGAAATGATTCACCAGTAGAATTGGAGCTGGAGGGGACATTCACTCACATACCCACTTACCCACCCACACAAGCACTCACACACCCATGCAGCCACTCACACATACACCCACTCACTTACACACTCACACAACCACTCAGACACCCACTCACTTACACACCACACAACCACTCACAAACCCATACAGCCACTTACATACCACTCACACACACACACTCACAGGCCCTCATAACCACTCACACACAAATCAGAGACCCACACAGCTTACCCACACCACCTCACATACTCACACACCGACACAACCACTCACACACCCATACAACCACTCACAGACCAACTCACTGACCCACAAAAACCAATCACATACCCACACAGCCACTCACACACCTACTCACACAGCCTCTCTCACATCCACACATGGACTCACTTAGCCAGTCACACCTGCATTCACACACCCACCACACACTCACACACCAGTGTATACACCCACACAACTACTCAAATACCCACTCACACACTCACTCACACACCCACTCACACAACACCCTCACATACCCAGGTTACAGAGACATTATTTTTAGGAAATAGAATGAAAGAAACCATAGGAATTCACTAAAAAAACTAAAGTTACAGGGACATTTTAGTTAGGAAATAAAATTAAAAAACCGTAGACATTCACTGAAAAAAACAAAGGTTACAGGGAGATTTTAGTTAGGTTCAGATTTTACTCAAACAAACCATAGAAATTCATCATTTATAGTTAGTTATAGTTATCTCAAGTGAATATAACTCGTTCCCTAAGGTAACTATAACTTAAACCCTCACAATGCAATGCTAATTACCCTATATATTACATCACTCATGACTTCTTCTATGACATAATTGATAATATTATTGCAACATTTGCAGCAAAATTAATGAGAAAACTGTGCATGGCGGGTGTTAGAAATGGGGTCTCAAGTTGGCAGTGGTTTGCACCATGTTCAAGTAGGGACCCTCACTCTAGTTAGGGTAAGTAAGTTACATACCTAAGATAACTAACCCCGGGCGGAGACCCCGCTCCGCCCGCGGAGTGTGCGGAGATTTGCCTTCTCCGCGTTCCGCGAAGAAGGCAAATCTCCGCACACTCTGCAGCGGAGCAGAGTTGGCCAGCCCCCGAGTCCACCCCCCTATTAAGAAGTAAGTTAACATTAATTAAAAATAAACTTAAAACCAATTACCTCAGTACTGCAGCATCCCCGGGCTGCCCTCCTCCTCTTCCTCGCCGTACCGGTAATGCTTGAGAAAACTGCGCATGCGCGTGCGCAGTTTTCTCAAGCATTACCGGTATGGCGCGGAAGAGGAGGAGGGCAGCCCGGGGACGCCGCAGTACAGAGGTAAGTGGTTTTAAGTTTATTTTTAATTAATGTTAACTTACTTCTTAATAGGGGGTGGAGGCGGGCGGTGTAGCGGAGCGGAGTTTGTTTGCAACTCCGTGGACCTCCGCGTTGCCCCGCTACGCCCACTATGCCCAGGGTTAAAGATAACCCCTGCTCACACCCTTGGTAGCTTGGCACAGAGCAGTCAGGCTTATCACAGAGGCAATGTGCAAAGTATTTGTAAACACACACACACACACACACACACAGTAACAGAGTGAAACACTACAAAAGGACTCCACACCAGTTTAGAACAATAGCCACTATATATCTGAATAAAACAAGACCAAAACAACAAAAATCCAACATACACAAATCAAGATATCACTTTTTAAAGATTAAATCAAGTATAGCTCCTAGAAATCAAAAATAGCTCCAACCGGGTCTATTTGGTCACGGTCGATGACTCCACAAAGTACGTCCAACCTCGATGGAGCAAGGGCCGGTTACGGTGTTGGCAGACACCACTACAATACCTTGGAGGTGTCGAGAAAAACAAAGACGATGTAAAACACAGCAGAGGGAAGGTCTAGTGGAGCCTGGCGCGGCACCGGTTCCTTGCTGTAGCAGACAAGGTGGCGCTGAGGTTGCAGGTGCAGGAACCTCTGTTCCTTACTGTGGACCGGTGTCAATGAGGTGTCAGAAGTCAAGCCACAAGGGTTTGGTTCCGCGGCGTCGATGTCGAACCAGGCCACAGGTATCGAAGTTGGAGCTGTGCACCACAGACTTCAGTGATGCGGACTAGTGTAGTGATGGAGCTTCGAAGTGGCTGTACCATTGTCGGAGGCCTGTGGTGCAAGTCGCGGTTGGTGTGTTGAGCTGGGCCACGGCTCAGATGTAGGCAGCGGTGCGTTGTCATCGGAGCCTGCAGTACAAGTTGCAGTTGTTGCATTTGAGCAGGACCACGGCTCCGGTGCAGGCAGCGGTGCGTCGTCGTCAGAGCCTGTGGTGCAAGTCATGATGAGTGTGCTTGAGCGGGACCGTGGCTCCGGTGCAGGCAGTGGCACGGAATCAGAGTTGCAGACAGGCACCGGTTCCAAAGTCGATCGTCGATGATGCTTTGGTTTCTTCTTAGTAGCACCCCAAACTCACTGCCAAGGGCCCAGGAACCGGAATTGGCACCACTTGGCAACTAGGACTCCTCAGGAGAAGGGCTCAGGAGTTGCAGGTGAAGTCTTTGATGGTCCTGAGGCTTCTTATTGTGATGCAATCATAAGTTGATTGAATCTTGTTTGGAAAAAGGAAGTGCACCATTTTTATAAAAAGTTTTTTGTTTGGACAAACTGGATACAAGTGGAACAAAATGTTTAAATCCAACTGTTACAAGCATTTTATTCATGCTTAAATTAAAAAGAGCTTCTGCATGTTTTGATTAAAACATTTGTTCTTTATAAAGCCTAAGAGTGTGCATGATCCTAATATATTTTTATCATACTTTTTTGGGACTCCGGGTCTATACCGAAAGGATGTATGCATGTATGTGGTATTTGTATGGCGCTAACTTAGCCAAAAAGGTAGTGGAGAGTTTTACAGGGTCAAAGGTAAGCATACAGTTATGAAGTGATAGGAGAGGTAGCTGGGTATTTTATTGTTACTGCACTACAGTGGAGTCTGGGAGGCCACGTACCAGAGTATTACCACCATTGGTGCGAGAGTACAAGATCTTGAAAAGCAGTTCCGAAGTTGCATTCTGGAAGAACAGTTTCACTTATTCCAAAACAGTGGGCTGCTACCAGGCCGCCTTTATCGTTTTTGTAATGTGTGACTTAAGGGTGATGTTGGTGTCCAAGATGACGGCAAGTGACATTCAGTGAAAGATGGGGTTCAAAGCTGTCAAGGTTCGTGAGACTGAACAAAGTTTGGACTATTTCTTGCTTGTTGCTTTTGGCAAATGATATGAATTCTGTCTTGGTTGGGTTGAGCTTCAGTTAGGCACTGGACATCCAGGTCTGGATGAAAGGCAGGCAGTGCTTGAGTTGCTGGATGCCTGGAGCAGAATAGACTCTCAAGTAGAGTTATGTATCGTTGGCATATTAGTGAATCTTAATATTGTTATCTGTGATTAGAGTTCCAAGTGACTCCATGTAGAGACTAAAGATGAGAGGAAACAATATGGAACCCATGTGGACTTTGTAGGTGATAAGGATCAGCTGGGACCTGGCAATGCCCATGTGAACAAACCGGTGTTAATTAGAAAGGTAGAAGCAAAACCAGTGAAGGACATTGCTAGTGAATTCCATTCGAGACTTGAAGGAGTGGATAAAGGGTGGTTTGAAGGCACCTGAGAGGACCAGCAAGATTAGGAAGCAGGGACCGTCTTCATATATGGATGATATTGTCTATGATATGTAAGGTAGCAATCTCCATGCTGCAGCATGATCTGAAACCAGACTGGTAGCCATGAGGGTGGAGGATTAGCCGTTATACACAAAAATCCCTCACGTGTTAGCAAATACCTTCTACCAACTTCACATCCTTTGAATGTCTTAAAGTTGCAATTAAGATCTCACACTCACACTTTGACCTCATTCATATTATTTATCATCTTATAATCTCAAATCCAGTTTTCTACAGCACATAGTTAAATGTATTACCTCAGAACCACCTTCCTTGAAGATCCCAATATCTCAGGGGCAATCCCAAATGCAATCTCTTCAATTCACTGAACTCCATCATTCAAACAAATGACCTTCAACAACACTCCTCCCTCCCAGCTCACTTCAAAGGCTGAGTCCTTGATCTTATGACATCCAAAGCCAAAACAGTTCAGTGCCAACAGCCAATCAAAATTGACAGGTCTGACCATTGCTCCATCCCGTTTTCACTCATCCTTTCTCAGGCACCACTATGAATAGATCCATTAAAAATCTCTTGTGCAACCTCATGAAGGTAATTAAGTCACACAAACTACACAATCTCCTTGATATTATTGATATCAACACAATTCATAACAAATATAACTGCATTATTTTCAAAGCCGTTGATTTTGTGGCCCTACTGCAAATAAATGTTTACGCCACATACCCTCTTGTCCTTTGTTCTCTCATGAACTAAACTACAAAAAAAGAAATATATGCACTCCAAAAACAATGGAGACTCACCAACTCTCCAATGATTCACAGGAAGATCAAATCCCTTATAAAACCATAACCCAGAAGGATTCATTCTATTCTCAACACTCTTCAACCTCTTTGGTGAACCACGGTCAGAACTTTGGAAAGACTCAAACGCCTCCATTCACCAATATGCTAAAGAAACCAAACTCTACCTGAAAACTACAACTCTAAACAACATTCTCAACTTGTGAAAAATCTTTCCTAATATTCAAACATGGATGAACAACAACTTTCTCACACTCAGTCCTAAAAAGACAGAATTCATTTTGTTCTATTCCAAATTAAAAACAAACTGTCAACCCAGCACTACTGCAGCACTTTGATCTGCCAGATGTCACCCCATTTCTGTCACCATCAGTCTGCTCACTGAGAATAACGATAGACCCTTCCTTAAACATGGTTCAATACATTAACAAAATCACCAAAAGAGCTATCTTTGAACTCTAAATGCTAAAGAAACTATAACTAATTTTCCAACCTGATCACTTGAAAATGGCTACCCATGCTTTGATACTACCTTAATTAGACTTTGGCAATGTAGTTCTTGCTGGGGCCACTCATTTCACCTCTAAAAGCCATGTTGCATGCAGCAGCCAGACTTCTCTACTCATCCAAACAATTTGATCACACTACCCCAATGCTTGTGGATCTGCACTGGCTCACTGTTAAAGCCAGAATCAAATTTAGGCTGGGATACTTAGTTTTCAAAGCAATCCAAGCAAAAGCATAGTTCTACTTAACTAACCTTAAGAAGCACAGACAACCTTCTCTTGGAAACACCATTATTCGGAATCTCTCACTCTCTACTTCATTCCTTCTCCAGAGTGGCCTCTTCCTCCTGGAACTCCTTGCCTACAGTTATCAGAAGAGTTCTAACGCTATTGGATTTCCGTTGATTATTAAAGACTCACCTGTTCAAGCCACACCTGACCCATTAACCTCTGCTTTTTTAGCAGGCTTTTTCTTCTATACTCCTACCAATATTTTCAACCTGATTCCACCCTCACTTTAGTAGTTGCTTCCTCTTCCAGTTCACCCCTCCACCTTGCCCACCTCCTCCTTCTACCAGTCCACCATTCCCTCTGAAAGTTTTCCTATCTCCCTTCTCTCCTTCTTACTCTTTTTTTCTTCTCCATCATTCGACTAGGTGATGTGGCGAGCGCATGATAAGTGGTTTTATTTTAAAAAAAATGTAATTTAACTTATCCCGTCGTATGTCAACTTCCCCGACCTACACCCTGCACCGCCCACCGCTCTTAGCTGTGCCTGCAGTGACTGGTGACACTGCAAGGTCCCATGAATCTGATCTGGGCACGCTGGCTATTTAATCGAGAATGGTGATTTCCTGAAGAGGCTAATTGGTCCCGGGTGTTTTAGCAAAGCTTGGTGAGGAGCAGGCCGATGGTCTAGAATAGCTGTTACTGTGACCTTGCTCTCAGCTACGCTGTGCTTGGAGGACATAGTGGATATCTCAAGCGGCCACACCAAACCTGAGTGAAACACTCTTTGCTTCCATTGGTGCCTGACTTACCTGATATTTGGCTGCTGTGCCTGCTGGCTGCCAGGCGAGGTGCTAAGCCTGCACATGCACCCCACGGAGGAGGACGGGCGGGCGGTAGCAGGGCTTCATTATATCCCGACCGAAGTGCTCTTTCATCCACCTTTGCATTGGTACCTGTAAAGCCTGTGTGCTGCACCGTGGGTCTGGAACTCCGGGGGGGGCTGTCTCCTGTTGCCCTGCGGTGGGCGCTCCGCCTATCCCAAGATGAGAAAACACGACGCAAAGCAGTCGAAGCTGTCCTTCGAAAACAGAAAGCTCACTCGCCAGTTGGATCACAGAGCGGACACCGAATCCGCTGTAACAAATCGGGATGAGCCGATCCTTATTGATGTGAAGACAAGCCTAATAACTATAGACTCCAAACTTGACCTTCTAACATCTCGCCTAGACCATGTTAAACAGTGGGTAGATACGCATGAAACCAGACTAGATCAGTTTGAAAACAGAGTCTCCGATGTAACCAACTATCAAACGGAATCCAAAGAACTCCAAGTGCAAATGGATTAAGTTTTAAACATAATCAAGGCTAAAAACGAAGACTTGGAGGCCCATTCTAGACGGAACAACCTCCGTATAACTGGCATGCAGGAGACCACTACGATATCGAGGATGGAGAATTTTGTTGAATCAGTGCTACATGAGCTCTTTGGCGAAAACCTATCTGCTGTATTCATAGTGGAGCGGGCCCACCGCTCTCTTGGTCCCAGGCTGCCGGTGTGTGCTACTCCACAACCTATTGTGGCATGCCTGTTGAATTAACGATACCACAATGTGATCCTACGCCTTGCGTGGGAACGTGGGACCATACAACACAAAGATAACAACATTTCATTGTACCCTGACTTTGCTTCCTTGGTTCAGTCTGCCCACCGAGACCCTTTGCCAGTTAAAAGCATTCTCCAGCTGGAGGGCATGCCGTATGCACTCATGTACCTCACCAATCTCCGTGTCTCATATGAAGGGAAATCACATTACTTCACCGATGACAAATCTGCCCTTAAATTTACCAAACATGTTGGTGGGCCGTGACGCTCCCCAGCGGCCTTGCCACATACATCTGCTGATGCTAGACTACGTGACAATGATTAATGGACCTTGCTGAGGTTGGGGCAGAAGTGGAGTGTCCCCATCTGATGCATGCTGATACTTATATAGGTGACTGCTGATATGTTTAATCACTATAGATGGCCTTATCCTTGTTAATTCATTCATGATGCTCCTCTATACTGTAGTGAGCTGTGATGTTGTGTTTAGTTGGATTGCTCTTGATGTGTCATGAAGCTCGGCCACCCAGCCATTACTGGCAGGGTAGTTTGCCGGCAATTCCTAGTCCCTCAGGGATAATTCCCATTTAAATTACCAGATTACTAGCTGTCACAACCTGATTGGGGGGTTGGTGTGGGTGGCGGGAGGGATGGGATGGTTCAAATAGTTGCCATTGGGTTGGGATCGGTTGCTGGGGAGTCCTTTTTATACGCTTGGAATGATGTGCTTAAATTTAAATCACATGGCGGTATTACTTCCTATTCCTATAGTTTGTCATATGGGTGTACATACTGGTGAAAATAAGCCTCAGCGAACTCAGCAATGGCCAGCCTTCCATGATCTCTTATTTGTGTACCTAAGATGGCATCTGTCATGTGCTTAACATGGAATATTTGCGGTCTCAACAACCACAGAAAAACACATCTAGTACACACATATCTCCTCATACACAAAGTAGATGTCTGCTTTCTCCAAGAGACACACCTCTGCAGTGCATCGGCACCTAAATTGCAAGCCAGCTGGTGGGGTGACGCATTTGCGTCAGCATACTCCAACTATGCTAGGAGGTTTGCTGTGTTAATACGCTGAGAACTCAGGTAGGTGACATCCCAATCCCTGGTCGACCCAGATGGCAGATATGTCATAGTGGAGGGCTCTCTATTTGGGAGACAGGTCTGCTGGCGGCAGTCTATGGACTCAACAATGACGACCCAGAGTTCTTTATTGATATCTGGTCCAAAATTGAAAATCTGGGGAACACTACTATAATTTGGGGTGGGGATTTTAACGCCATCATGGATGATACATTTAACCGATTGGGCATCTCCCATAGTTTACATCCTAGGGCAGAGGCAGCGCTTAGGGCACTCACCCACAAAAATTACTTAGCTGATACATGGAGACAAATGCATCCACACAACCGGGAAGGCATTTGTGTGTTGGCACAACACAATGCAGGGTCCAGACTAGACTTTTGGTTGGTCTCTCGAGACGCCATGGCCTGGGTCACCTCAATTGCACACCTACCTCGCACATTGTCAGATCATGCCCCTGTCCTCCTCCAGTTACAAATTACGCTGTCTATCCCCCGAGCTTTTGTCTGGCGTTTGCCCTCGGAGGCGCTGCTAAATTCTGCATTCAGGGAGGAAATATGCAAAGAGATTGTAGAATACTTCACCATCAATGAAAACACAGTGAAATCGCCAGCAATACTGTGGGAGGCTTTTAAGGTGGCTATCAGAGGTGCATGTATTGCTAAACAATCAGGAGTTCTGTGTTCTCTGTCTTATTTTTCTTTTTTTGGTGTTCTTTTCTATAGTCTCTTCTCATTATTTTCTTTTTTATTTTATCTTCTTTACTCCTTCCTTCCTTATGTTTTCTTTCAAAAAACAATTGTTTTATTTCTTTCACTCTTTTTCCTCATATCTCTCTTATTCTAACTTTACTCTCGCTCTTGTAAGCATATTGTTTGTTCATGCTTTCATCATTAAGTTACATTTCGGGTTACTACCTGGAATATTAAAGGGCTAATTAACCCTATTAAAAGTCAACGGGTGCTATCTCATCTAGCGAAATTAAAAACTGATATTGCTTTACTTCAAGAATCTCATATTTCTGAAGATGAAGCTTCCAAGCTGAAGAGATGTTGGGTGGGTCATGTGTTTAATTCCCCAGCTTTAGGTAAGAAAAATTGGGTTTTGATATTATGTCATAAAAAATTACATGTCTCTCTTGTTCAACAGGAATCTGATACTGAGGGTTGTTGGGTTATTGTTAAGCTTCTCATAGATAAGATTCCTTTAGTTATTTTTAATGTATATGGCCCTACTTCAGTCGATAAAGTTTTCTGGACTAATGTTTCTGACAAATTGCTTTTATATGATGATGATTATATTATATTTGGTGGGGACTGTAATCAAATCCACGATCCCATATTGGACAGACATTCAAGAGTTAAATTTGTTCCCTCTAAAATGCATTTACAATTTACATCCACAATACGTTGCAAATCGTTGGTTGATATTTGGCGACTTTGCCATCCAGACCTTCGAGAATATAGTTTTTATTCAGCCTCACATCACTCACAATCCCGTATTGATTACCTTTTCTTAAGTAAGTCTTTAGCCCAACATGCCATTCAATCTGAAATTGGTTCAATTTTAATTTCAGATCACGCTCCGGTACATGTATATAAAGACCTTATCCTTTTTTCTCCTCACCCAGGGAGATGGCGCTTTAATAACTCCCTACTTCTAGATCCTAATTTCTGCCAACAATTTAATTCCTTTGCCTCCGAATTTTTTATTATTAACTCAACCCCAGAATCTCAATTTTTTATGATATGGGATTCCTTTAAAGCAGCAGCCAGGGGTTTTATTATACATTTTGTATCACAAAAGAAAAAATCCCTAGAGTCCCAATTCACTCAATTACTTAATAAAATTAAACAGTTAGAGTATACTTATTATCAATCTAATAATGAGTCCGTCTTGAAAAATCGTATTGATGCTAAACTTACTTTTAATAGATTATCTACAGAAGCTGCCTCCAATTACTTATTGAAAAGTAGTTCTCGCTATTATGGGGGTCAAAACAAAATGGGGAAATTGCTGGCTAACTACTTAAAAGTAAGAAAGGAAAGAACTAGAATAGAATCTTTACAGGGCCCTACTGGTACTCCTATTCTTAAAGATAATGATATTTTAAATGAATTTGTTTCATTCTATAAGGATTTATATACGCCTGAAATCCACCCAGAACAGTCTGATCTTTCTACTTATTTTCAATCTATTGCTTCTCCTCCTTCTCAACACATTGACTTTGATCCCTTGGGAATAGATATTTCTTTAGCGGAAATTTCCCATGCAGTCTCGGTGATGCGTCGGGGCAAAGTGCCCGGACCAGATGGCTTTACTATAGAGTTTCATGATCATTTTGCAAAACTCCTTTTACCTACTCTTTTACTTTTATTTAAATCCTTCTCTGATAATGGATCGTCTCAAGGCACATTTCAGGAGGCCTTGATCTGTTTATTCCCAAAGGAAGACAAAGATCACTCCCTTTGTAAGAATTATCGACCCATTTCTCTAGTTAATACTGATTACAAGATGTTCGCAAAGATTTTGGCCCTCCGTATTGATCCCGTTTTACCTCATATCATTGGCCCTAAACAATCTGGCTTCATTAAAGGGAGACTAGCCTCTGACAATTCTCGGGTCTTCTTCAATGTCTTAAGCAAAGCCTCATCCTTAGATTACCCTATTGCCGTTATTGCCTTAGATGCAGAAAAGGCCTTCAATAGGATTGGCTGGGATTTTATGTTTCATGCATTAAAATGGGCTGGCTTTTCTCCTAAGTTGATTGCTTTAATTTCTTGACTATACTCAAGTCCCAAAGCTTCAATATTTGTCAACGGTAAAACTTCTGATTACTTCCCTTTGCTTAGAGGAGTGCGACAAGGGTGTCCCTTATCACCGTTTTTATTTGTCATAGCGTTAGAACCTTTTTAACTAAGATTAGGCAAGATGACCATATTTCAATTTGGTACACAACAGGTCAAAATGTCAATATACGCTGACGACATTCTTTTGTACTGTTCTAACCCTACAACCTCACTTCCCCCTTTTCTTCAACAAGTAGCCTACTTTTCTCAGCTCTTTGGCTACCGTCTTAACACTGACAAATGTGAAGTCTTACCTTTAAATGTTTTATGTCAAAAACATCTCTTTGTCCATTCCGGTTTTTAATGGCAGTCATCTAAAATAAAATATTTGGGCTTGTGGTTTGCCCCGTTAATCCCTGAAACACTAAAGTTAAACTTTGATTACATCACCAAAAACCTGAATGACGCTATTACACGTTGGCACCCCCTTTTTCTCTCCTGGTGGGGTCGATTGGACTCGATTAAAATGATGCTCTCTCCTCTTATATTATATATTATCTCCATGATTCCAATACATATTCCTGGGTATTACTTTAAGAAAATTGATTCTACCTTAACAAAATTTTTATGGAAAGGCAAGCCCCCTCGTATAGCTTTATCTTCTTTAAAAAAGGATAGACCTAATGGGGTCTTAGGTTTCCTGATTTTAAAACTTATCACTCCGCTTTCTCCCTAAAACAAGCTGCTCGTTGGCTCTCTATGGAGCTCCCTACATATCCTCCATTGTGGCTAGAAATAGAGAAATTTTTTATTGCCCTTTTCGATTTTCAGGAAGTCCTTGCTTTTACTACTAATATTTCATCTTTACGTTCTCCCGTCATTTCCCACTCTCGTAAACTTTTGGTTCTTCTCTTATCATCGTCATATCCCTTAATTAACTCCTATCAACAACAACTCATTTGGCATAATAAATCATTACAAATTCATAACCGCTCTAAAATACTGGAAAACCTGGCGCACTAAAGGCTTACGTTGGATATCTCAGCTTCTACTTGATGAACACCCCTCTCTTTTTCTGATCTCCAAACGAAATTTTCTTTACCAGCGTCCTCTAGATTGCAATATAATCTTCTCTGTTCCTCCCTCAATCAGTATCTCCTTACTTTACCATGATCTCCTAACTTTCCTGCAAATTACAAGAACCTATCTTCAATATTGGACACTTCCCCCTCTGTGTCCACTATATACAAATCTTTACAACTGCCTCCAGACAGACTCAAATCTAAGATTGAATTGGCTTGGGAAAAGGATTTGTCACAAACTTGGCCAATCACTACATGGGACAAATTATGGTCTAAGCTTCACAAAACATCTCGAGCTGCGAATACCACACAAACCCTTTACTTCATTTATAAACGGGTGCTATTTTCTCCAGTGACTCTAGCATCTTTTTCCTCAGATGTGTCCTCTACTTGTTGGTCCTGCCCTTGTCCTTCTGCTGACTTAAAACACATGTTGTTTCAGTGTCCCCCTATCCACCAATTTTGGCACTTGGTATGGTCCCAAATTAAGATAATTTTCGATGTTCAGATCCCTTTTTCTTTAACAAATATATTCCTAGGCACTCTATCACCCCAATGGTCCGAGTCACCACTGAGTTTTAAACTTTTGGATTTATTGTTAGCTATTGCTTTTCATTTAATAACCTCAAATTGGAAGCAGGCTGATAAAGTCACTTTCAGATCCTGGTGGAACGCTGTCTGTTTTCATCATCGACTAGACACTAATTATGTTTCCCCTATATCTCTAGCAATTAAAAGAGATTTTTTATGGCTTTCATTAACAACATATTTTTCTTTGTCTGCCTCTTCTAATGTTAAAACTACGAATGTTTCAGATGATGTACGGAAACCACCTTAATTTCTCCCTTTGCCTCTCTACTCCTAGTTGATTAGAAGGTTTTTACACCCCTATGTTTATAACACGTTATTCAATCTTAGTTATTGTATGCTTACAATGTTAAAGTATTTATTTCTTATGTCTTTTACTCTTAATTGTTATACATTAATTGCATAGTGCTCCCCTTCCCTTGCCCTTTCCCCTTATTGTTTATACTGTGTATATTTTCTTTTTGTATACAGAATGATAGTTCTATCCTTATATATTCTTGCTTCCTTACAACATGTTTTATGTTAAATAGGATTTGTTCTATTCATTTTCTTGGTATTCTTTTTCTTGTTATTCTTTAATAAACTCAAACTTAAAAAAAAAAGGAGCGCTGAAGGCGATCAGGAACTCCCTGGAATGCCTCGAGGGGGACATTTGCATAATGGAGACGCAATACTTCCGCAAAATAACCCAGAACATCTTGCCAATATCAGCGAGAAAATCTCTGAGTTTAATAATGAAACCCAACAGTAGACCCGCTGTTATATTCCAGAGTTAAGCCCATGTTGCGAAGCAGCTTATTTCTTACATTGCCCTAGAAAATGACATTTCAGCTGTGAATTTTTGCACACATTTGCATGCACGACAATGCTGGATTGTTTTCTCTGAAACTACTTTGTTTATACATCCAGCTTCGCACAACATTATCACTACGCCTTGACCATCATGTACTATCCTCTCTAAGCACTGAGTACAAAAGTCGTCCTATCTTCATCCATGAGGCGACAATGCTATCTACATATCCATAACATTACTAATGTTATGCGCACATCGCAAGCCCGCCTTTTATTATAAATAATAGGCATCCCGATAGATTGGTAGAGTAGGTACTTCCGCTGACACTGAGGGTCCGTGCATGCTGAGAATCCACCACGCACCGGTCTGACATTCCCTGAGAGTTGTCCAAATCGAGACCAAGACAGGGTCCTTCCCTCTATCCCATCAGGTAATGGGGTTGCATCATCCATTGGGGGTTTCTTGGCTCTACACCTACACACACTCTAGGTACACTTAGAGTAGGGTTTGCATAGTAGGAGTATGCTAGATTACTGCCTTGTTTATATGCCTGCATATATACAACTGTTTAGCACCATGGTAGAACTATATCTACTATTTACGTTGTTGGTGCTTGTAATCACGTTTATTTGCTTCTATCTATTAATCATTGCAGCACACATATTTTATGCCACAATAATGTTGGTTCAATAAATATTATTGAAAACGTCCCACTGTGTATCCTCTGTTTATTCCTCTGTGAATAAGTAAGCACGAGTGACTGAGCGAAAGGCTCTGTACTGTTTCCACGATTCCTGAGGAATCACGGTTGTCATGTTCAATGGTTGCCAGAAACTATTCGCTCCCTGGTAGGTTAAGGGGGCTTACGGTGGCACTGTGAGCTAGCTGGTCTATAGACCAACATATCCTGCGGGGATGTCTGGAATCAGTCTTGACACCAAGCCCTTAGTTTATGTTGTCCGAACAATGCGCATGTCCTACGGATTGGTAGGAACTACACGACACCGCTTCCTACGTCGACACACCTTGGCTCGGCGTTATGGGGAGGGAGATCGCCCTGGTAAAACCCTCGATTATATGTTGAGGGCTCCCTAAACCTCAACTTATGTCACTGAATTGCAAGATGCTGACTCCAATCCAGTAAGATCCCCGAGAGCATACTCAACACTACAACTGCGTGTTATGCCGAATTTTATTTCTCTGATGCAAACCTGATGACTACTGCACTGGAGGAATACTTTGATACGATCCAGCTGCTGTGGCTGGACCGGGCACACCGTACTTGATGAACCAATTACCACGAAGGAGATTATACAGGTAATACAGAGCCTGCCGGGAGACAGAGCTCTGGGGCTAGATGGGTTAACCCCCTCTTTTTACAAGACATATGCTTCCATAGTGGCATCACATCTTCTGGCTGTCTATCAAGAAGTGCTGGAGAGCGGGACACTGCCCCCGTCAATGCAGGAAGCCGTAATTATAATGTTATTAAAACCAGGGAAGCCTGCTAATCTTTGTGATTCATATCGCCCGTTCTCACTCATCAACGTGGACTATGAAATCTATGCTAAACTTCCCGCCAACAGTCTAAAACTGCTTCTCCCCTTGATAATTAGACCTGATCAGTCAGGATTCATACCTGGGCATTCCACATCCCACAACCTGCGTACCTAATTTACTGTGAAGCATCATCTCGACCCACAGGTATTTGCACTGGCCGCGATCCTAGACTTCACAAATGCATTTGATTCTTTGTAGGGGTTATATCTTTTTACACTATCAGCCCGGCTTGGTCTCTGCCCCACCTTTATACTACAGATGCGCCTTTTGTATGCAAATCCCACCACCCGAGTGCTATTAAACGAGCTGCTATTGGACCCCTTCCCTATCACTCGTGGCACGCACCAGGGATGCCCTTTGTCACCCCTCCTATTTGCCATTGCAACTGAACCACTAGTAGCGCACTTACAGCAACACCATGCCAATAGGAGTAGTGGTTTTACTACTAGGAGTTTGGTAGTCTCTCTGTACACATATGACATCACATTATATGTATGCAATCCAAAGGAGAATCTTGCTCCTATGACTTGCAAGCTTATTCGATTTGGTGGTGTTTCTGGTGTGCATATAAATTGGAACACGTCTATATTATTTCCCCTTACAGAAAACGCACAGCCATTCACAACAGATTATCCATTAGAGTGGGCCGATGGTCCTTTTAGATATTTGGGGATTTGGCTTCGCAGGGATACATAGGAACTGTGGAATCTAAACTATGGCAGGACAATCACATGGTTGGAGGAGAAGGTTCGCATTTGGTCTAAGCTACCTTTATCCTTAGCCGGTCAGATAGCAATCACAAACATGATTGTTTTGCCCAAATTGCTATATCTGTTTGTCAACTTACCCATACCACTTACATCGCTATTCTTCAAGCGTTTAAAATCTTTCATGGTCGCCCTGGTTTGGGCGGGTAAGCAACCTAGAATTTTTTGGGAACTCCTTACACTCCCGCTGGCACAGGGGAGCATGGGAGCACCAGATCTTCACACTTTATGCTTATTGAGCTCAAGCTCAATTTTTACATTTCTGGCTGTATCCGCCCCCCTATCAACCTCATGTTGCAATAGAGAGGGACGAGCCGCCCCTGCTCCCTTAAATACTGTGCTCTATCATACTTACAGCAACTCTGGGAGGGAGATAAACACAGTCGAGACCCTCAGATGGGCGTGGGATGGGGTACGTTAAAGGGCTTAACTCTCCATTCTATATGCCCCATCCATCCCACTGGCACACAACCCTCAACTTCCCCCCCCTCTTACATGGTGGAGCGGTCGGACGGGCACATAAGCTTAACATCGCTACGTTTGCTGATCTATATCCAGATGAGGAGTTTCTCACACCTCCACAAACCGGGAAAACCACACCCTTCACCTTCTCAGAACTCCTATTATATTACCAAGTACGGGCCACATGTTGTGCACTGCATGATACATTTCCTGCCCCACCCCCTGCCCTTCCAGCACTTGAACACATGCTTACTGACTAATCTTCACACATAATAATAACGCATCTTCATAACATTACACAACGTGTGTGTAACGTATAAACATCACATAACGTGTGGCCTAACGGCTAGAGCGGTTGACCTCGAAGCTCGGGAACTGGGTTCGAGTCTCAGCAGGGACGCTCAACATCCTGTGATTCTGGGCAAATCACTTAATCTCCCCCTACCTAACAAAAATGAATGTGTCCGTCTGTAATGCAACTGGTGCTCATGTAAAGCACTCTGATACCTTCGGGTCTAGTTTGCGCTATATAAAAGTTTTTTTTTTAAAACGCAGTTGCCTGGTGGTTGCCCCGAAGGCCCTGGAATGCTGGAGAGCAGACCTGGATCCCCCTATCACAGATGAGCAATGGGCTTATTGTTGCAGTCAATTGGAGCATCTTTCCACTAACGTTAGATTACGACTCATCCATTTCAAATTTCTGCACCACATTTACCCCACTCCACTGCAGATCTCTCGGATGGGTCTTAGTACAGTAACAAATTGCTGGCACTGCGGAGTTCTGCAGGCCACTTTCCTTCACCTAGCATGGTAGTGCTCGCATATAGCAAGTTTCGGAGGGGAAGGGAAGTGTTTGACCATGTCCAAGAAATCACAGGTCCAGGGCTGCAGTGCTCCCCCTGCTGGGTTTGCTTGGTTATATTAAGGATGCACCCCCCGCAGACCGTTGACTTATCGCCATGTTGTTTTTATTAGCTAAGCGTAAAGTGGCAATGCACTGGGGTAGGTGCTCTGTCCACACAATTGAGGCATGGATACGAGATGTTACTTTTTGTCAAGAACAGTTATCAACTTTCTGGAAACTTATGCCTCATCAATCTAGACCTAAAGACATTTGGACTCCATTCACCACCTGGCTGCGTCAACGTACGCCAGATTCCGCCACCACAAAAAAACACACAAAAAAAACATTCCTGAACTATTAAATCTAGATTATGAAGTATACATGTGATTTCAGTATGCATAATGAAGCTTCACCCAGACCTCTGGGCTAATTTGTCACAACCCCTTTCTAGTGCAATCCTGAAATTTAATATGCTTCCATAATTTTGAATGAGGAAGCATTTGAATCCCAATATTAAAAAAAATGAGACAGATGGCAACATGGAAACTAAAGAATGCCCTTATGGAGACTGCTGGTAAAATCTTTGCCAAACATCTGTCTGGAGGAGTGGTTGGTAAACTCCCCATTATTACCAAAAACTCAAATAGGTTTGAGAAAAAATCCCTCAACGGTGGATGGATGCTTTATTTTGAAATACCTGGCAGAAGAATATTCACACAAGAATAAAGTCCCACTATATGTTGCCTACATAGCTCTAATAATGACATTTTGATTTGATTGAGAAAAAAAACCCATTGTGGAGTAAGATGCTGGCATGGGGAATCGCTATACTGCTAATAGTCTTGGACATATATCCAACTTGGGGAAAGGGTGCACCCTCAAAAAAATAAGAACTCCAATGGACTAAGACAGGGCTGTATTTTCTCAACTCTTTTATGCTCAATCTATAGCTTTGATGTACCCAAATCCTTAGAACAAAAACGGTGCTTTACCCCCAAGTTGCAGTACGATGTAATTCAAAGTGTGTACATGCATATGACCTAATCTTACTTGATCTTTCCCCCACCGACCTTCAGCAAACTTTAGATGAATTTAGTCAATATTCAAAACAAAAATATTTCAAGATGAACAAATGTAAAACCAAAATAATTTTATTTAGAAGAAAGTAAGCAAAATAGAAGCTTAGGAAAAGCTTTGATAGTTTCCCTTTAAATTGTATCACAAGGTACTACTACGTAGGGAGAAAGTTTCTGAGCAATTTCTTATTTTCCTAACCTTTTAAGGTGACCATAGGTCAGGCTAAAGTGGTTGGAGGAGCCTTACAGCAACTAGGTGCAAGCACAGGCTTTAGATCCATTGATTTGCTGAGTAAAACTAATGAATTGAAAATAGCTTGTTAATCTATGGGAGAAAGCTGCCAGTTCATAATGTTCTTAAAAACTTTAGTCAGTGGAAATGCAATTATGGAAGAATTAGCTGAGAGTAGCGCATGGGATGCCTAGCTTTGCTCTTTGGTTAGAGTGATGACTAACACAAATTACATTTAAATATTATTCAAGATTCTTAATATATTTGTGCCAAATTAATTCAATAAAAGAAGGCACTATCCGCCACATCATCAAAGATTATCTAGTTATTAAATCAAGTGTATTCTGATATTTTAATATGAAAATGATTTTGTCAAGCACGAATCTAAACACAGAGGTAGGCTGGATATCGTTGGGGGGCCAGATGTTCTAACATTTTGTGAGTGTTTGCGAACTCAAGATAGATATTTCTTATTTACTAAACCTATTTTAGAAGCAAGTAAACTTTTACAGACTCCTAACATGGGTTTGCTAATGGTTACAGATTCACAATGCAGAAGCGGCATGTTGTAGCCGTCAGTTCCAAATTGTGAATCGTATCATATGTATTAATGGTTTGGGACCGCAATTTCAGAGAGCAAACCATTGAGAAAATAGCCACTCCCAAGTTGTGCATAGTGACCAATTTTCAAGAAGGAAGGGGTCCTCTTTGGATCCCTTCTCCTTTGCGAACTCGGGTAAAAGTTTCAGGGGGAGTAGGTAGTAGTTCAGGTGAGCACTACCAACTCTCAACGAATCTTTTAAAAAAGCACAACCTTTTTTAAAGGAGTCATGTTGTTCTTTAAGAAAATCGTGTGGCTTTAAAAAAAAAAAAGTTTATTATATTTAAAAACAATTACAGACATGCTGGTCTTCTGTCACTGTGACCAATTGGAATTAGTCGTAATTGGCGACATAGCTAATGGATATTAATTAGGTAGGTCAGATTGCAACTCAATCCAAATCCATATTTGGTGAGCTAACCTATTAGTACATAGGTTTGTTTCCAAAGCAAAGTTTGATCGCAAAAAGACTGGTCGCAAACTGCATTTGCTTATTGCAACTAGAACCTTTGTACATCTGGCCCCTGGTTAGCTAAGATGGAAGCGCCTAATCAGACTCATGGCAGGACCAGAAGGCTATGAAAGTAATCACCTTGAATCTAAAAAGCGTTCATGATATGCCACATATTTAACAACGATCTGTCAAAGCAATCTCAACATCACTTGGTTAATATCCAGTCCCAAGAAAAAATGAGGTGTATGCTGAAACTAAAACCTCTACAAAAGAGTGTTTGGAAGAAAGGCCACAACTACTCAAGATCATGCCCTCTATCTGAAGGAGAAGTCCAATCTTTGTCACATGTGCTCTTATTATGTGATGCCTTATTCAAGATCCTAAATCCCTTTCACTCGCTTATCTACGAGTTTTGCAGATTTCAAGTGTGCACCAAGTTGTATCATATATCACGAAAAGTGAGGACAATAAACTATCTGCGAAACTGGGGAAGTTCTTAAAACTCTATGATGAGAAGATGAAAATAAAAGTCTGCCAGGTCAGACTTTAGCTTTTATGCTCCTTCATTCACAAAGAACTCAATATGGTATCACATATCTATTAAAGTATGGAGTTACTGGACAACCTGTTAAAATAGGCCAATTTAACTTCTCCCTTTCTTCTCCTTAGTCTTCTTTTACTCATCCTAACTATTAATTGTTTACTCTGTTTAAGTTATTTAGAATTTTAAATAATGCTTGTAAAGCCTAGCATGGCAAAACCGATCTAATTAAACAAACTTAAAACTTGATAAATGCTAGGCAGGGGTTTAAGGGTAAGATCCCATTTAATTCTCAGCATTAAAGTTTCAATTGTTTCTACATTAGATATTTCAAAGGAAGAACCGGAAGCATAAGATGCTCAAGTGTCATGTGCTAATTGCGCTTCAAATTGCAGTGATGCTTATAATGCCGCATCAGTGTACGTTCTCTGCATGTTTTCTCTGCTTATGTCTGGGATTGTTGAGTAATGTTTTCTGTATGTTATGGTTTTAAAAATGATTTCAATATAGTGAAAAGCTTTCTGGTGTGGTGCACCTGCTTCTGAAATCTGGCTTGACAAAAAAAAGAAATTGGCCTTTATAATAAGCAGTTTGCAGGGTTTTTCTGTGTCCTCTAGGCTAGTGATCCTTATCTCTCTATGTACTACGCCATTACCTTCGCCTTTTTAAGTGTCAGGAATTGGTAACTTAAAAAGGCGAAGGTAATGGCGTAGTACATAGAGAGACATTTTTAATATTTAGTTTCACCAGTAGTTAGACCCATCAGTCTCACTACGTCTCCCTTGCCTGGCAACATTTTGCATGGCTGAATTGGTGTTCCACTGTCACTATAGTTCGTACCTCACCTCCGTCCCTGACCAGAAAAGATAGAAGCCAAGGAGATTATCCAGTGCCGGAGCTACCGCCAGCCCTCACGATCTTGCTGATGTAATCAGTAAAAGAGGAGCTCACCCCTTACACCCCTGCATGAAGGGTAGTGTTAGCAACAACCCTTGCCAAGGTAAAGAGTTCCGCTAATCTCTTCTTCCTCTGATTGGCTTAGATTAGCTGTCAGTCATGGGCAGAGTAGGAAGGGTTACGGTGTGAACAGCAGAAGCAGTCAATCACAACAGTTTCCATCTATCCTTCATCTTCAATATCCTCGCTTCCAGGGCCAACTGTAGAAGTAGACTGAGACCACCTACCTCTCTATCAGTTATCAAAAGGTAAGTTAGAAAAGGAAGTAGGATCAGGTATCTGTGCATATTTGTATGCATATATCTCCACATGTGTGTTCATGTTTGCATGTATGTATAAATGAATGGTGAGTGCATCTCTGATGTCTGTATCTGTTTGGGTTGTGTGAGTGGAGTTTCCCTAGCCTGCCTAATGGACCCCCTTTTTCACATTATAAAGGCATTATTGACATCATATGGGCTACTCCTAGCTCAGTGGCGGCCCATTCTTAACTATTATGCATATTCTTGACAACATTCTGGTGATTCCTGGCATAATTCTGGCACACACTTGACATACTGTGGAGTAATTGCAGACATTTCTGAAGAAGATAAACTACAAAGCCCACTGAGTTTCTGATTAACTGTGCCTGATGCGAGATTCAGCGACAGTTTATTTTTTTTACTTGCTAGGACAGCTTGATTCAAGTACTCTCATCAAGGAAACATACACCGACAAGAAAGATTACACAAGATGACAATCACACAGGGGTATGTTAATCTGTGTAGCCATCTTCTAGTGGTTCAGTACATGCCAGTGCGTTGGGCCAGCAAAATGATCATTGGCAAGAATTAAACAAAAGCGATTCAATTGGTCAAAATTCAAATTCAAACTCAAAAATTCTTTATTGTTTTAGTTAATTAAAACCATAACAATGTACTTAGTTAATTATACTAGGGTTAAAAGAATTGTACAAAACATTTTTTAAAACATCAGTTGATTCAAAGTGCATTGATTAAAGGTGACAGGGAAAGGAGTAAAAATCATAACAGCATAGCCTGTTTTGTAAGGTACAGTCTGGACTCATTGTCCTTTTTGTGGTATTAATGCAGCTCCATAACACGGATTAAAACTGGCAGAGGGCCATTGTAGAGTATATGCCCTCCAATATGTTATTCTGTGACTCCCTTTAGGCCGGATTTTATTCGTTTTTCATACAGGGTTAACATTTTTACCAGATTACAATTGAGCTGTGGGTTGTTTGGATCAAGGATGGTAATATTGCTGCTCTGCAGATGCGAACGCCACTTATATTAAATGTTTTTTCAGTAACCAAAGGCGATATGGCTTTAGACTGGGACAGACACAAATTAAGTGTATTAGATCCTGCTTCAATGCTCCACAAAGACTGCATGCTTTCGGGCCTTTATATTGCCAGCTTGGTTGTTCGGCGTTTGATGGAATTGAGCCAAGACGCAGTGCTAAGAACTTTGTTTTTTGATACGGGGCATATGTATGACCTAAATAAATTGCCGGTTGTAGTTTGGTATATGATTGCAAAACCATCCATGCGTGGGATCTCTTATTCAAGCTTGTTTTGTCCTCCATTAGTGAATGCTTCATATCCACCTTCTTTAGCGTTAGCTGAAAGGAAGAGGGTGGGAGATTCAATTGCCAAAGGTTTGTAGTTTTTGTAAGTTTTAGAGATGATTGTAAATACTTAGTATATGCAGAGCGAGGATCATTATCTAGAGCCCTCCATAGTGCATTGTTGATTGGATTTTGCCGATTGAACCAATTCTTGTACCATGTTTTAATAGTAACATATCGTCTTTGCACACGCTACTGCTGCAACCCGAACTCTAACCTCACCTGGGCCGGGCAGGAATTACGGGGTAAAGAAAATACTTTCTTATAAGCCTTTGTTTGTAGGGTATCCAAAGTAGCCACATCTTTCCCATGCTGGATTTCACTTGCATATGCCACTGTGGGGAGGTGTTTGGCTTTAATAACTGCTAGCAGTGGTGTGAATGATGGCCCTTTCAGATTCCTTGCGGTTGTGCAGAAGGCAAATATTAGGCAGTTTCCTTTTTTTATTTGAATCTCATTATGGTTATGAAAAGTCAGTCGATTATCCATTAGCACTCCCAGATACTTATAGGTGCTAACTTCTTCCAGGTCTATATTGCCGATCAGAAAGTGACGATGTTTCCGAGCACGATGACTTATAATCATTGCCTTTGTTTTTGAAATATTAATTTCCATCATATTTTCTTTTGCAAATTTCGCCAGTACATTAATTGCCCTTTGTAGCCCTATTTGTGTCTGGCTTAATAGCACTATGTCGTCTGCATAAGATAGATGGGTGATGGGCAATATGCTAAGGCGTGGTGGATGTGAATTCACCTCGTCTAGTTTTATGGAGAGATCAGCCATGAAAAGATTGAACAGGAGTGGTGCCAGCACACACCCTTGTTTTAAACCAGCACTTGTGTAGATCTTCTTAGTGAGCTTGTTGCCATCGGCAAATTTGACTTGGAGCCAGGTATTTGTATATAGTAGCTGTATAACTCTTAGTATTGTTTCTGGGAGACCCCATTGCTCTAGTTTATACCACACTAAACCTCTGTTTACTCGGTCAAATGCCGCTTTAAAGTCTATGAAGCATAAAAATAAGCTTTTTTGTTGTCGTAAACTCTTATCTGCCATTAATCCTAGAACAAGAAGGTTTGTAATGGTGCCCATGCCTTTGCGGAATCCCGACTGGTTAAGAGGGATTTTATTATTAATCTCTGCTCTGTCTAGTAAATCCGAGAGAATCAGCGATGCATGGTATTTGGCTTCTGTATCAAGGAGGGCGATCATTCGGTAGGTGGCTGGATCGGTGCGGTCCCCTCCTTTATGTACCGGGTTAATTATTGATCCTCTCCAACTCTCTGGCAGGCTATTTAAGTTACCCACCTCGTGGAAGAGACCAGACAACGGGACAGCCCTAAACTTAGGGTCCTGTTTGTAGATTGCTTGTGGGATCCCATTTGGGCCTGAGGCCCCATCCCGTCTGCCTGCCTGGATCACTTTTAGCTGTTTGTGCTACTGTGTATAGAGGAGATAGCGGTCTTATTGCCTTCGTTACTTTTGAGATCTTTGCTGGAACTTTGAATTTCCTAACCGTTGTTTGTAGTTGATCTAAATGTGATTTTTGTCCTACTATTTCAACTAGTGTAACCGGTGTGGTCAGGTTTATTAGGCATGGTTGAGTCAATGAATTGCAGACTTTAGCGCAGGGAAGCTTAGCTTTTTCCACATCTTCAAACCCTCTACCTGGCATGATGCAGAGTGTTGAGGTTATGTATGTTATCCAGGCTTGCTCAGTTACACAGGTATTATTTATTGCCGGTTTTGGTCTCGTGAGACCGTTCACTAATTCCCAAAAAGCTCTTGTGTTTGATCTTTTGACATTGAATAAAATCTTTGACCATAAGTTATCTGTTTTAATTTTTTTGTCTTCCCAAATTCGTTTTTTATATTGCCTCTTCAGGTTTTTTATTTGATCCCAAGTGGCCCCCAGGAGTGTGGTCTCCCTTGTCTGTTTGATTCTTCTTCTTAGTTCAGTTCTTAGATTTAATGCTGTTTTACTCAGGTGCCTATCCTGGTCGCATACAGTGGGGCTTCGATGGTAGGTTTGCAAAAATTCCTTCAGTAGTGTTGTTAGAAATATGGTCCAAACTTGTCAGTAAACCTTCCAGTGCACCGAGGGTTATGATAAGTTCCTTTGCCTTTGAGGAGATTTTTGGGAGGGAATTGTTTGTCCATCTTAGATGTTTTAAGCTGAAAGATGTTACTGACCCTAGTTCAGGTGACACTATTGTGTGTCTAGTGACAGAGGTTGCCAATACAAGGTGTTGGGCTGAGTGGTCGCTTTCCGTAGTGTATTTGATTGAAAATTCCTTTGTTTGTCCTAGTAATGGCAGAGTAAGCATAGTGTAATCTATGATCGATCTCGCCCTAGGGCCATGATAAGTGCACGTCGGGGGTTTATCTTGCTCAGATCTTCCGTTCAATACCCTCAGCCCTAGATGTTCCAGGTCTATTACCAGTTTCTGGCCATTTACATCATGGCGTTTGTGTACTGGTCGGTCTTGGGATTGCACTGCCCATACTGTAGAAGAGGTGTGGCGCAGCGGCCAGGGCGACTGACTCCGGAACCCGGGGGCTCATGGTTCGATCCCCGGTGCCGGCGGCAGATCAGCTCAGCACCATGTGACCCTGGGTAATAGCTCGCTTAATCTTCCCGACAGCCCCCAGTGCCTTGACATCTTCGGGTAATTGTTCGCGCTTTACAAATACTGGACATTGTGTTTGCTGTTGTTATGTCCTCATCATCATCCGGTGTGTGTATTAGGTTCAAATTGAAATCGCTGGTTACTAATATGTCCCAAGCTGGGTGTTCAAACCTTATTTCTTCTACTGCCTTTAGCAATTTGTTGAATAAGATTTTTTTAGTTTCACGCATCGGATGAGCATACACGTTGAAGAGGATAATGGTGCTTGACGTATTATTAGCTCCCCAGGCCATTTGTATTATTTGCATGTCTGCCGTGGTGGTTGGCATTTGAGTAGAAGTAATATTTAGTGCGGTTGAGATGTAGACGGCCGACCACCCTTTGGTCTGCCATAACGCTGTAGTCTTATGGCTTTTTCAAAGTGAAGAGTGTATCCTGCAACCTGTATTGGGGATGTCAGCCATGTTTCTTGGAGGGCTATTATTTCATACCTCCTCCAGCAGTCTGGGAATGTATAATCCTGCAATTTTTGATTTGCGCCTTCTATAGTGATTCAATCAGTCATTAAATCATGCTTTATGGATCTTGTAGAGTGGAGTTCTGATGTCACAGTTGCAACTTACAAAACCATTATAGCAATATTTTGCTGGATGTAGTCTATCTATGATTATTAGTGCCGAATCACAAAACCACCATCTCTGAATAATTTGCATCTGGCTGAATGGTTTATATTGGTCCTCCAATATGTAACCCGTAGTGTCAAATTCACACGGTCTGTTGATTATCTCTACCATGCAGCACGATGAAAAGTATTTCTTTACTTCAATGCCAACTACCAATGATCCTTCAGTCACAAGCCAAAAGGATGCATCTTCCAACAAGTTTGCCTCTTTCAACCTCTCACCTCAGAAAAATCTCTCAAGCCGCATCCCCTTTGCATTTATGTTGGCATCCTAAGAGGAATCTCTGAGGTAAGTAATCTTCCAGTCACAGGAGGGCCTGCAACACCTATTGAAGACACATTCTGAAAGCTCTTAGATATCTCTTTCCCCGCCCCCCCCCATCATATGAAAGATTTTACCCAATTAGTTTGCATAGGAGTCTGCTTTCTGTATTTCCTCCACCAAGATAATGCTCAGGGAAGGAGCCTCTTGCAGCACTCCAACTGGCCTTTTAAGCATTGCTCTGGAACAATAAAGTGCAATAAAAAACACATTGTATTCCTAATATGAATATGTAAATTTACATTATGATATGTTTTGATGCATTCTTTGTCTGGTATTGTGCTATATCAGGTCATAATGAATCTCATTAAACGTCCTAATTACACATTCACTATAAAACATGTCACTTAGCGAATAGAGGATCTAACATCCAAGAATATCCATATCTTATCCACCATACATAAGTTGGTTTTGTACCTGAAAGAACATCCAATACTGCGCACACTGTCCAACGTCCTCAGGCTTTCAAAGGACTCTCATGAAATTACACTTGCTCCATCTGGCGATGCTGAGAAGGCGTTTGATAAAATTAAATGGGAATAAATGTTCTACACACTCCAGAAGCTGTGACTGGGAGATGACTCTATTACTAAAGGTAAATAGTTTTATGAAGCCCCTACCACTCAGGCTATTTATCACACCCTATTCCTATGTGCAGAAGGACCCATCAGAGAGGCCCGCTATCACCCTACAGGCAGCCATATGCCAATCAAGCGTCATAACAGAAATGTCTACCCCTGCAGGCCCCTCAAAATCATACTATATGCAGAAGACATCTTTGTCACACCCACCGACTTTGACACATCTCTTTCAGCCCTCACGTCAATCAAAAAAGCCTTTTCCAGTATAACTGGTTACAAAGTTAATTGCAGGAATGGTGAAGCTTTGGCCATGTCCAGAGTTACAATGAAAGCTGCCATTGTGGGATATCAGTTTCAATAGAAATTCCAACATCTTAAATGCCGAGGGGTGTATGTTAATAGAGGACTTGAAAAAATGGCCCTGGTCCCACACAACTTACATCCGTTCATAGCCAAAACCAAATTGGATTGGGATCATCATCAATAGCAAACCCATCATGACTGCCCACATAAATGCTGTCACTGCCTCATGCTTCTGAAGATGCTGAGGAAGATTTTCAAATGGCTCCCAATCAGCACCCAGAAAATCTGTCCTGTATGCCCTGGTCACAAGCAAGCTGGGCTATGGGAACTCTCAACCTCCCATGCTTCACTCACATCACACCACACCTGAAGGAGCTCCACTTGCTCCAAATTCAAAAACAAGCACAAAGGAAAATCAACACCTACACTTTCAAGGCACTTCATAACACTGGCCCAGCATACCTTAACAATCGCACTTGCTTTCACAAATCTTCCAGGCACCTCCGCATGTCCGGACTCCTACTTGCACAAATCCCAGATATGTGGAAAACCCGATCTGGCAGTCGAGCCTGCTCCTGCATAGCTCCTACAGCATGGAATGACCTGCCACTACACATAAGAGCCTCCTCCTCACGTCTTGAATTCCGCAAGAAGCTGAAGACCTGCATTTTTGAGTAGTCTCACTAGGCCCTAGGTGCGTTTAGACTCACACCTGTTCAGCGCCAGGATACCCTCCCAATAATAGTGCACTTTGCAGTTCTACATAACATAAGATTATGAGAAGTGGACACAGTTACGCCTTTCACTCTGGAGTAGGCTACAAGCCATAAAGATAGTGGTCATACCCCGATTCACATATATCCTGTGGATGCTACCGGATCCATTGACAAAAGCATTAAGAACTTTATATGGGATGATTTGAAACCAAAACTGAAGATTTCCAGGCTAATTGCTCATAGGAAATACATAGGACACAGCCTCCCTTGCATTGAACATTATTGTAAGGCATTGCATCCCTGTAAATTAATCTACCTTTGGCCAGGGACCTGGGCCAGCTCTCTGTGGATCCATATTGAACTCTTATTTATCAAAAGAGGGGGACTCTAGGAGCTATTCTAAAAGGTCCGGTGACCCGTGCTCCCGAAATTAAACTTATACCAAAGGGAGTCACCGTTCCTGAGTGGAGATGGAGAGGAGGGAAGTAGGGGGTACTCTTGTCGTGTGCTACTCTGCTTGTGGGAGGCAGGGTGTCCTCATCTTGATGCCCTCACACACCCCAAAGGATGTCATGCTTCATCATTGGGTTTTTGCTCTTCGTCGGGCCGGCGCTGCAATGCCCTACGGGTACCACAAAGGGTCTCTTTTTCGGAGATTTTTTGATGAAGCCGTATGGGTGTGTGGGTGTAAGTGGCAGTGAAGTCCTAGAAAGTGTGTTAAAAAATGGCTGGAGGGAGAGTGATTAATTTTTAATAAAGTGATCCCTCTGTCATTATTAAAACAAAGTCTATGGAGCTGCTTTAAGGGGTATTATGTCCCTTGGTAGCTGGGTGATAATATGTACCCCCTACTTCCCTCCTCTCCATCTCCACTCAGGAACGGTGACTCCCTTTGGTATAAGATCCATATTGAACGCCATCCTACTGATAGTGGACAGGTCTCCAATTGTATAAAAACACAAATCACCTCATTCTCATTCTCTCATGCACTTGTGCCCTAAAGTAACTATAAGTCACACCCTTCCCATGCACAAGTATGTCATTTCAGATGTTGCAGTCATGTTATCAATGATGACATAGAATATATCATGAGTGATGTAATATGTGAGATCATAAGCAGTGCATGGCGAAGGCGCGAGTTATAGTTACATTAGGGCATGAGTTATAGTTACTTGAGATAACTATAATTGATGAATTTCAGAGTTTTTTTCACTTAAAGCAGTATGTTTTAACTGACATTTTCACGTAACTAGAATGTCGTTTTAACCTTTGTTTTTTCCAGTGAATTTCTAAGGTATTTGTAATGCAAGGTAAGATATTATTACCATACCTAACTATAACATCACTGTGGTCAGGCTCTGTGTTCGACCCCCCCACGGGCCTGTGCATGGCATGGGGTTGGCTGCAGGGCCTGGCCACAGCAGGTGCACAAGGCTGACTATGCGATGTTACAACATAAAGGGTGTCATTTTAAAGTAAGGCAGACCTACTTACTTTGTCAATGGGTCAGAATACCAAAGTATAAAAAGTGGGCCTATTGGCTTTATAAAGGTATCAGCATATAAACATATATAAAGCACACCTATTGTCATTGTCAAAAAATGACCAATAATTATAATCAAATGCATATTTCATTAATTCACATGTGCAATGTTTAATAAAAAGTGAACATCATAAAAAAAAAAAATAACCCTTTTTAAGAGAAACAAATCAACATGTAAATTGTGTCTTATTTAACAGTTTTCTAGCTACAAAGTGCCGCCATAGAATCAACCACAAAGGGGCTCTGCACTCCAGCTGAAGATCACAGATTTAATAACCCAGGCGAGTTATAGCAGCTGCCCACAATATTAAAAAAGGGCTTGGTGGTTCACCCCTGCCCATTCTAAGGACACCACCAGGATCCAAACATATATTTTAAAAGCCCTTGAAGGGAATTTTAGGGCACACCTTGCAAGGAGCAGTGAATAATAATTGCGCTGCTCTTGCCGCTCACTTATTATTCATTTTTTTGCTATTGATTTTTTGGGTGTCCTGGTTCCCACCTGGGGCATCCACATGTTTAATTTTTGTTGGTGGCCTTGAGGATGTCAAAAGGCTCCAGCGGCTCTACCGGCTACCTGCAAGAGGCCTCATTCCATGGAGCTGTACAGGAGCCAACCACACGTATTCATTTTATTTATCCATGGGGTGCCTCATAGCCCATCTGGGATACCCCAATGTATTTATGTAGGGAGCTGCAGGGGGAGCCCCAGTACCCCTGCAGCTCCGCAGGCTCCCTGCTAGCGCAGCAGCTGGCTTATTTTATTTTCAGTGAGGTGCCCTGGTGCCCACCTTTGGCACTCCATAGCATTTACTATGTTGGGGCTGCAGGGGGAGCACCAAGGTCACCAGTAGGCAGTTATAATTAGGACCTAATGTCCATAGGAAAAGTGTTTTTTGATTTGCCTATATCTTTAGCGTTGTTTGAAGAATCTTCACGAAATCATCTGAAAAAAGTGAATCCTGTTGCACATGGAAAATTTCGGGGTGATCTATCAAGCAGGGGCCAAGAAAAAAGAGGGTAAAAAAATGTGTGTTTCCCATGTTAATTCTCATAGGAACTGTAGACATGGCTACAGCCTGAACTGCTGAACAGAATTGCACCAAATTTAGCAGAAAGGTAGATATTGGTCTAGGAAAGTGCCTTTTGTGGTTTGGTGTAAGTCCGTTCATTGGTTGTGGAGTTATTAAAATAAATTCAAATTTGTATATATAGGGACTCAAAGGCTCTTGAACCCTCCCAATCTCGTGCTGAGATCTGATTGGCTGCCAACACTTCAAACCAGAAAGTGTTGGCAGCTATCATAGAAATTCACTTAAAAAAGCCAAAGGTTACAAGGATGTTATATTTAGGAAATAGAATTTTAAAAAAACCTCAAAGATACACTTAAAACATCTAAGGTTACAGGTCATTATAGTTTGGAGATAGATTTTTTTAAAACATAGAAATTCACTGAAAGAACCAAAGGTTACAGGGACGTTATAGTTAGGCTCACATTTCACTCATACAAAAACCATATAAATTCAGCAGTTATAGTTACCTGAGCTAACTATAACTTATGCCCCCACAATGCACTGCTTTTGACCTCATATATTACATCACTCATGACATGGTCAGTGACATCACTGATTACCTCTCAAATGACATCATTGATCATCAAGTGAGTGTAAGTGTTTATAAGAGTTTATGGGTGTTAAAAATATATACTAACCTACTACAGAAAGTTAGATTAGTATACTAGATGTACTACTAATGAGTGACACTATCTCTAACATGTGTGATCTGAGTGGGTGTGTGACTGTATCTGTGTGTGAGTGGCTGTATGGGTGTGTGAGGGCATGCTTGAGTGACTATGGGTGAGTGAGTGGATTTCTGACTAGGTCTGTAGGTGAGTGAGTGGTTGTGTCAGTGGTTGTATGGGTGTGTGAGTGGGTATCTGAGTGATTGTGTGGGTGTGTGAGTGGTTTTGTGGTCATGTAAGTGGCTGAATGGGTGTGGGAGTGGCTGTATGGGTGTACAAGTAGGTATGTGAGTAGCTGTGTAGGTGAGTGAGTGGGTGTGTGAGTGTCTATGTTGGAGAGTGAGTGGGTATGTGAGTAACTGTATGGGTGAGTGAGTGGCTGTGTGAGTTACTGTATATGTGGGTGTCTGAATGGCTATAAGAGTGAGTGACTGGGTGTGTAAGTGGGTGTATAGCTGTTTGAATGAGTGTTTGGTTAAGTGAGTTGGTGTGTGAATGGTTGTATTGGAGAGTGAGTGTTTTTGTGAATGACTCTATGGGTGAGTGAGCATATATGGGAGTGCTTGTATCAATGTGTGAATGGGTATGTGAATGGTTGTGTGGGTGTGTGAGTGAGTGTGTGAGTACTTGTATGGATGAGTGAGTGGCTGTGTTGAGAGGCTG
Source organism: Calotriton arnoldi (assembly GCA_963921515.1). Taxonomy (NCBI): domain Eukaryota; kingdom Metazoa; phylum Chordata; class Amphibia; order Caudata; family Salamandridae; genus Calotriton; species Calotriton arnoldi. The sequence goes on from CAWUFW010002026.1 coordinate 226,205, forward strand.
TATTGGTGTGAGTGGCTGTATAGGTGAATAAGTCTGTGTGTGAGTAGATGTAGGGGTGAGTGTATGTGTGGGTGAGTGAGTGACTGCTTGTATGAGTGGCTGTATGGGTGAGTGAATGGTTGTGTGAGTGGCTGTATGGGTGAGTGAGTGGGTGTGTGAGTGGCTCAATGGAGGAATGTGTGGTCTGTGAGTACTGGTATAGGTCTGTGAATGGGTATGTGAGTGTTTTGGGGGTGTGTGAGTGGGCGTACGAGAGGTTGTATGGGGGTGTGAGTGTTTCTGTGGCCGATGTCATCCGTGATGTCATTGACCATGTCATTAGTGATGTAATATGTGAGGTAATGAGCAGTGCATTGTGTGGGGGGTAAGTTATATTTAGCTCAGGTAACTATAACTGCTGAATTTCTATGGTTTTGTATGAGTGAAATGCGAGCCTAACTATAATGTCCCTGTAACCTTTGATGTTTTTTCAGTGAGTATATATATATATATGTGATCAAGGACACAGTCTGTGTCCGAAACGCGTCTGAGGCTGCACCTTTTCTTTTAGGAATAAAAGCACTAATATTGGCAACAGCTATATCCTGAGTCCGTGGTCCTATTTGTGCGCGCTCGCACGGGGATACTGTTAGCTGATATATATATATATATATATATATATATATATATATATATATATATATATATATATATTTAATACCTACTGGGGGTCGCCAGTAGATAGTCATAGTTAGAACCTAGTTTCCATAGGAAAAGCATTTTTTGACATGGCAATAACGTTGGTGTCATTTGACCAATCCTCATGAAATTTTTCAAAAATCGTGTCAAGGTAGGTTCTGTGTGTCATGGAAAGTTTGGGGGTGATCTGCGCAGTGGGGACTGAGAAATTGGAATGCAAAATAAGGGTGCATTTGTAATGTTAATTCCCATAGGAACCTTTAGCCACAGCTACAGCCCGAACTGCTGAAAGGACTTACACCAAATTTGGCAGGGAGGTAGATGTTGGTTCAAGGAAGTGCCTTTTGCTTATTTGGTGTAAATCTGTTTACTAGTTGTTGAGAAATTTAAGAAGAAAAAGATAGATATATCTTTGATCACGAAGCCTTCGCAAAAAAGACGAGCTTGTGCAGGGAAATGCACTGCTCTGATTGGCTGTCAACATTTCAACCAGGAAGTGTTGGCAGCCATCTTGGGAGTCGGCTCCACCGAGTCCCCCCAAAAAGTGAAAATAAAGAAAAGGGGGCAGGGTAGGAATACCCTGACCCACGAGCCATGGTTTTGAGGTCCCCCTCGGACCCCGCCATGGCATAAAAACACTTTTTTTTTAACTTGGCATTAAATCGCGATATTCACGAATTTGCGACAACAAAATAATTAAAAAAGCAAGCATGGGCTCACACGCTTGTTTTTAAATAACCCCCAGGTGGGCCAGGTCCCGGGGGCATATAGTAAATATAGAAGGGGGTGCATGGGGCCCCCCTCCTAGGGCTTATCAAAGCCCCGGGGACTGCCACCTCCCAGTGGCAGTAACATTAATATATTTGGGGAGCCTCACGGCTCCCCTGCTGCCCAGGGGACTGCCACCTCCCCTGGGTACTGTTGTATAAAAATGCGGGGGGCTCACTCGCCCCCCCACTGCCCCAGGGACCGCCAACTCCCCGGGGCGCATCCATTGAATAACTTTTTTAAAAAACATGTGGAGGAGGCCCTATGCCCTCCCCCCCCCCACGCTGCCCTGGGGACCTCCATCTCCATTGAGTAATAAAAAAAAAAAAACAACAATGCAGGGGAGGCCCTCAACCTCCCCTGCAGCCCTAGGGACCGCCACCTCCCCAGGGCTAAAATAAATAAGAATGCTTGGGGGTGCTGTGCCCCCCCATGCAGCCCAGGGGACCACCACCTCCCCGGGGCACACATACAACAATTAAGGGGGTCCGTTGCGGACACCTGGGGACCACCACCTTCCCGGGGCTTACTTCACATAGGAGGGGGGGGCGCAGCCCTCCTCGTGGAGCCCTAGATGGCCCTGGGGACCGCCACCCCCCACGGCTGGCTTCAACAATGTCCAGGGGAGCCCACCCCAGGGACATTGCAGTTTGCTATGGCTTGCCATAGCAAATCAGCTCTGCTTCCAGCAAGCAAGAGCAAAAATGCTCTCGCTTGTTGAAAGCAGAGCCGAGCCTGTTTCTCTGTTTGCTGTGAAGCGAGTAGGGAAACAGACACTTTGCTTTGAGATCCAGGGAGCTGCTAACGCAGCTCCCTGGGTCTCAAAGAAATGCTGGCCCCCGCAGAAGCGGGGAGCCAACAGTGGCCTCGAGGCTCCACCCGTGGTCCCAAATGAAGTGGTCTGGCCCCAGGGGGTGGGGCCCCTGGGGCCGTAGTTGGCCCAGGGAGGTGGTGACCCGGCACCCTCCCTTGTTTTGTTTTAGAAAATAAATAATTGAAAAAAGGAATAGGCCCAGGGGATGGGGTCCCAGGGGCTGAAAATGGCCCAGGGAAGGGGGGCCAAAGGGGCCCCCTCCGCATTTAAAATAAGGTGTTAAAGCCTGGACCCGGGGGATGGGGTCCCCGGGGCCGAAATCGGCCTGGGGAAGGGGGCCGCGTGGCCCACTCCCTTTTTTTTAATAAAAAACATCTTTAAAAAGGGGCAGGTCCTGGGGGATGGGGTTCCCGGGCCCAAAATGGTCCAGGAAAGGGGGGGGGGGGGCACACGGCCCAACTCCCGGAACTGAAAAAACAGAGAAAACAAATTGTAAAAAAGCCAGCAACTTGCTGGAGGACCCACCCCCTTCCTCCACCACTCTGCAAACGTGCCTCCTGGAGCGTTGCTGGTTGGATATTGAAGTCCCTTTGGCTTCTGAGGGTCCATCGTCGCGATCCCGAGGAGACCGGAATAGGTGCTGACAGAGGGCGTCCAGCCTTGACGAATGTGTGACTACAGGCGTTCTCCCCTCCCGGGATCTGTTAAAGCTACAAGAAATACGTAGCCAGTGTTTTAAATCAACCAGTGGGTCTGTACGTACGGTCACACCACTGCATGGACAGCACACCTTAGCGCGTGTGCTGCAAAAAATAAACGTGGCGTATGTTTGCCACCACCTCAGTATTTCACACGATTTCACGCCGTTTGGTCCTGAAGAAAGCCTCCTCAATATTTTTACGAGGCTGAAACATGTCGACCAGTAGGATAATGAAGACTAATTACTAGTCTTCTTCTTATCCCTCTTCTTTTTAACCATATCCTGGGCCGCTGGGAATAGAAAATTGGTCAGCAAGGAATCCCAGAGATATTTTTTACTTCACCACTTTTTGAGCACCACACACACCAAACAAAACCCGCTCCGCTGTAACTCAGGTGTCGAAGCACAGCTGGGTAGCATTCGGCTACCCAGTTGGGAACCCAATGATGAAGCATGCCACCAACTAGGTTGGTGGGTGAGGGTTCTTCTTACAAACCTAAGTGGTTCCTGGCACTCCAACATTTACAGTAGAGTCGTCCTTAGTGGGTCCGTCCACGTTGCTTTTGAATTGGAAGGTCCTTAGGGGCCAACAAGACCTCCTGTTACCTCCAGTAAGCCCCACACAGTCTGATTGCCAAGAGGGCTTCAGAGGCCACGCCACTGTTCTCCACCACTCTGCAAACAGCCTCTCAGTGCACTGCTGGTGGCAGAATGAGGTTCCCTTGCCTCTTGGGGGCCTCAGGACTAAAGTGGACTTCATGCTCTAAGCAGCAGTGCACCAGGAGCCGAGTTTGCAGTGTGGTAGAGAAACAGATAGTGGCCTCTGACGACCTCTCAGTAATTCAGCTGTGTGGGTCTTACTGGAAGTAACAGGAGGGCTACTTGGCCCCCAAGGACCCTCAAGAGCCAAGGGGACTTCATGCACCAACTATTACTGTTATATGGGGTTAGGGGGCCCTTAGATACATTGTCGACATTGCTAAGTTAGCATGAGTTTTGCTTGCCCTTTGCTGCTGCTTTTGCGCACGCCTCTGCTAAGAGTTTGTTTTCGCGACACTTTGCCTCTGCCCTGTACATGATAACAGATTGTTTTTCACTTTCTCAGCTTTCCCTTCAATTCTGTCTGAACATAATGTGCAAGGTCGATCAACAATGTCTCTTGTTATTCTGTTCTGGTCAGTCCCTATTACCTAGACAAAACATGTTACCAACAGCTGCAGTATGGAAGAATCGAGCTTTGATATAGCGTTGTTGCATGTTTTGAAACACACTCGAAGAAAGCCGTTCCATGGAGCTGAGCTCTGCTGTTCCTATGATGTAAACCTTCGCGTTTAGGCTTTCAGGTAGGGGGTCTGCTAATAACGCCTAGAGATCTTCTGTTATATAAAATAGCTTCTTACTACCAAGGGGAGGGTGATTAGGCCCAGTTATTTTGCCTTTTTCACAGTCTTTATAAAATGACGACTCCTTTTGTATTCTATGGTATTGTAACAATGCTAATGATGCTAGCTTTATGCATTTTGCTGCTGGTCGTGGTTCGCATACTGTTTTATGAATCACTATAGTCAAAATAAACATTTTGAACTTATTTAGTGACTCTGACTATTCTTATTGTGGACAAGTACGTGAGAGCGAAAGATTGTCTTGTTCCCGCGACTCTGAGGTGAGTCGGGAGTGCTCATGTTCTGGGTTGTCTAAACATTCGTAGCTTCTTGAAATTTGTAGGAGACCGAATGAGACACTATTGCTAGTCGGTTGGGATTTTGGGTACTAAGGTGATAGGTGGTAAACCCCTATTTACTGAGGTCCTGTTTTCTTGTGCACAGTTCTGTGTATGAGCAGAATCCCCGCAACATGGCGCCCCCAACGTTTGGTCTGGTTCTTATCTGCGAGACGCTTGAGTAGTGCTCGTGCTGGTCCACAATACCCTCACTTCTGTTTCCGGAGACAGCTGTGACGGAGTAACCTCCTATATTGACATTTTTATAGGTTTATTCAAGCTTGAAGTTTTAAAAGGTATTTCTTTTCATTCAGACCACCACTGCGTACATTTCAACTTCAACACCACCACCGCACCCAAACCGGCCCCCGCCCGCCACGAAGGAACTTGAACAAAATCACAGAGGAACACCTCAACTCCACCCTCCTCCTAGACCCCCCCACCACCACGACCGACCCCAACTCCGCAGCCAAAGAAATCCATCGATGGATCTCCAGATGCGCAGACAAGATCGCCCCCCTCCGCCACCCTGCCAAACAACGCCCCCTGAAGGCCACCTGGTTCACCACCGAACTCCAAGTTGCAAGACGTACCCACAGACGCCTCGAGAAAATATGGCGAAGCCAGAAAACCACAGAAGACCTAAACAACCATAGGAGCGCCCTGAAGGACTACCACCAGCTCATAAGGGACACCAAACGGACCTTCATCAAGAACAAAATCGACACCAATGCAACGAACACCAAAGAACTCTTCAACGTCTTACAGCAACTCACCAAACCCCCCAGCGAGGCCACGGACGTCACACCATCCCAGGAACTCTGCAACAAGCTCAGCGCCTACTTCCATCAGAAGATCAAGACCCTCTACGACCACTTCAGCGACCAGACGCCGTTCACCACTCCTTCCCCCTCCGCTGACCACCAGCCGACCATCACCACCTGGACCCCCGCCACCTTGGAACTCATCACCACGACCATGATGAAAACCCGGTCTGGAGCCCCCACGGACCCCTGCCCACCACACATCTACCAGACGGCCACCATCGCCCCTGAACTAGGACGGACCATCAACACCTCCCTCCAATCCGGCACCTTCCCTGACGACTGGAAGCAGGCAGAAGTCAAGCCCCTCCTCAAGAAGCCAACGGCCGACCCTACAGACCTGAAGGAATTACCGGCCCATCTCTCTGCTCCCGATCACCGCCAAAATCGTCGAAAGAGTCGTAAATGCCCAGCTGACTGCATTCATCGAAGAGCACTCCATCCTAGACCCCTCCCAGTATGGATTTCCGCAGCAACCACAGCACCGAGACCACCCTCCTCGCCGCCACTGATGACATCCGCATGCTACTCGACCAGGGACACACCGCAGCCCTCATCCTACTAGACCTCTCGGCGGCCTTCGACACCGTCTCACACCACACCCTCGCAGCCAGACTGCACGACGCCGGAATACAAGGGACCGCCCTCAACTGGATCCAATCCTTTCTCTTCGGCAGAACCCAGAGGATCAGACTCCCCCCTTTTATCTCTGAACCCACAGAGATCAACTGCGGAGTACCACAGGGATCATTGCTCAGCCCCACGCTCTTCAACATCTACATGGCCCCCCTCGCCGCCATCGTCAGACAGCATGGGCTCAACATAGTATCTTACGCCGATGACACCCAACTCATCCTCTCCCTCACGAAGGATCCCGAAGACACCAGGCTCAGCTTCCAGGAAGGAATGAGGGACGTCGCGGCCTGGATGAAGGACAGCTGCCTGAAGCTCAACACTGAGAAAACTGAGGTCCTCATCCTGGGACCCTCGACCTCCGCCTGGGACGACACATGGTGGCCCTCCGCCCTCGGGAGTCCTCCCACCCCGACAGACCACACTCGGAACCTCGGCATCATCCTTGACTCCTCTCTCACCATGACCCGCCAGATCAACGCCGTCGCCTCCACCAGTTTCAACTGCCTCCGCATCCTCCGAAAGACCTTCAAATGGATCCCCCCGAACACAGAAAAACCGTCACCCACGCACTCATAACCAGCAGACTGGACTACGGAAACACCCTCTACGCCGGCATCAACAGGACCCTTCTACACAAGCTCCAAACCATCCCGAATGCCGCGGCCAGACTCGTCCTCGGGACCCCACGGCACGAACGCATGACTCAACACCTTCGAGACCTACACTGGCTCCCCGTCGAGAAGAGAATAACCTACAAGCTTCTCACCCACACCTACAAATCCCTCCACAACATCGGACCCAAATACCTCAACGATAGAGTCTGTTTCCACGCACCCAAAAGAACTCTCCGATCCGCAGACCCTGCCCTAGCGGAGACCCCCGCATCCGCAGAAGCAGAGCAGGAGGAAGGGCCTTCTCCTGCATCGCAGCCAAAACCTGGAACGAGCTCTCGGTCAGCATCAGACGCTCCCCAAACCTGCACATCTTCAGGAAGGACCTCAAGACCTTGCTCTTCGACTGAGACTGAGCCGGAGCTGCCTACACCCCCCCCAGTGCCTTGAGACCCTCACGGGGGAGTAGCGCGATTAATAAACCCCTGATTGATTGATTGATTGATTGATTTGACCCGTGTTTGCGCTGCCTCTCTTTAAGTTGTTCTACTGTCTTCTCCATAATGGCTGTAGTTGACATTCCGGCTCATAGCAAGGCCGCGCTGAGGGTGCATTTGACTCGTTATGCAGTCCCTGATGCTGGGGCCACGCTTATTTTCGTGGTGGAAGCCGATCCGGCTCACCAGTTTGAAGTTTTTTACTCTTGGGTCACCTTACCGGCGGTGGATGGAGCTGATGATATGTTTCATACATATACACCCACTGCCGTTCCTCAGCAGTTTCAGCCTTATAGAGCTCTTGAGATTCTGCTTACATATTGGCAACACCGTATTTGGTTTCATGGTGCCCTTCCTCACCCATTAACGGCAGTCCGTTTAGGCCCTTTATCTATAGATGGGGCCACATGGCCCGTTTTGGCTGGGTTTACCCCACACCCACGTGCTCTTACAACTGCAACTCTGGCAGAGCTCCTCGTCTTACATACATTGTTAGTACGCGTATATAGAGCGGTAATACAGTACGTAACCCGCACCGTCCAGGTGGGACCACCTGGCGCTGCTGTACAACCTGCGGGTCCTGGTGGCATGACCATCAGTCCCCTTATGGTTAATGCTGTCATGGGCAAACGCCCTCAAAATAAGGATGAATTTCCTTATTGGCTTGCTGAGAAATTTGGACAGATAGAAGCTGTCTTTCCTAATACAACTCCTGTGGAGAAACACAGGATCTTAACTATTAGTTTACCCAAAGACTTAATTCCCGAATTGGCTGATTGTAACACCTGGGGCAGGGTGTTTGCAGCGATATATTCTATGTGTTTCGCCACTCCCTCCATGACCGTACTCCCCTCTGTGATTAAACGCGTTCAAGATTAACACGGAGCCGAAACGGCTGTCGAGCTGGGGATGAGATTGGTAGGAGTGTTCGACGTGGTTGCTGATATGATCCTTGCGAATGTCAAGGGCGATGCCGTTAGCTTTCAAGTAGCAAACCGCTTACAGGCGGTCGCGGAGGCTGACAAACCACGAGAATTACCTAAGATTATTACAAAGGCTTATAAAACCATAGGCCACAATAGTTAGGGAAATAAGCCTACGACTCAAACACAAACGCAGTCTCATAATCAACAGAAAGCCCAGCCTGATAAGGATGGGCACCCTTTCTTTCCTAAAAAGAATTGACAAAGGAATAAGAAACAGGGTTCCCAACAGCAGAAGCAGGGTTCGCGTGCCAGTTCACCGACCCCTGAAGCTTCTGAACGTACTTATGGCTTGCAGGATCGCGCTAAAATTAAGTCTCCTGATAGGTTTCAGGTTCCTGATCAGCATTCTCCTCGTTCTTTACAGGAAACATCAGGCTCTAAAGCCAGTGGAGGTGATCACCAGGATCAGGGTACAAGTCAACCTGCGTCACAACCTCGTGAACAGCCTCGAAAGTTTGCAGTCAAGGACAAGCAGGGTGATTTCCCTCGTACCCGACCTCCTTTTCAAAAGAAAAAGGTTGCCGCATTAACAGCACGATATGCCACAGACGGTGAGAACGAGACTCCTGGATTGGACATGGGCAGTGACTCTGCTCGACAGTGCGGCAGAGGTTACCATAGTCAGGGAGGCTCTACGTCCCCGTCTGGATGTGACAGCAACTGACACATTTGTTACTATTGAGACTGCGGATACCCGGGTTGTCCCCCCGGATAGACTCTACGAAGTCATTTTCCAAATTGAAGGTGATATACTACATCCCATTAAGGTGGTTTTCTGGGAGAATTTAACCGCTACATATGACATTTTATTGGCGGAGAAAGATTGGCCTCCACCCTTTGTGTTAGCCTCTTCTAGCGGGGAAGATGTGATACTTCCGAGTTTTTCCTGTTGTGTCCCTGAGGACCCCGCACAGGCTTACGCAGAGGAGTGGGCTTTGGCCTTAGCCCCAGCGGTGTATCGCAATCAGGTGGGTTGGGACGTTGATTCACCAGCTCATGAAATACCGTTGCACTCTATGCCACAACCTCAACCTCAATATCCCATCAAACGTGAAGCAAAAGCTTCGGTTTGTGACATTCTAAGACAATTGGAGTATCAGGGGGTAATTGAGCAGTAGCGGCTCGTGGAGGGAGTGCCGCAGGGCGGTGGGGTGGTGCGGGGGAGGAGCAGGGTGGGGGGTAGTAAATTACGGCATACGGCCGAACAGAGGTAAGTAAACAAATAAATAAATAAAACGAATCTCATTGCACGCGCTGCATTGCCAAATGCAATGCAGCGCGTGCATCAAAATGTTGCTTCTTCCTCTGAGTGAATACAAATGCATCATTTATACCGATGGCTCGGCGCAACCGGCCACGGGTTCCAAACATGCTTATTCAGCAGCTTGCGCTATTGTGGCTGGCTCCATTGAAGAATGAGAGTTTAAGTCATCCATTGTGCGCACACAGGCACTTGGAGACTGTACGGCGTAATTGGCAGAGCTGCGTGCTCTTGTTCTAGCTTTAGAGTTTGCTGATCCTCTTGTGAATACCCTTATTGTGTGCGATTCGTACTATTGTGTCCAGTCGTTCAATGACTACTTATTCTTTTGGTCTCAAAATGATTACTGCGATTCTAAAGGCAGCGCAATTAAGCATAAAACGCTTTGGGTTCGAGTGGCAGATCTTAAACAATGTCTGCCTCTCGCACATGTTATTCACACTCTTGGCCACCAGCGTGTCGGAACGCACGCTCTTGGTAATTCTTTGGCTGATGAAGCAGCCAAGTCTGCAGTAGCCACGTGTTCAGTAGCAGCAGTTACAAGATCTATGACTAAGATTGATAATGAGATTCTGGCAGCGGTCGCTGCAACTCGGGAGGGAGGTAATTATCCTGAGGGTTTCCCTTCTAAGTACTCTTATCTTGTAACTCCCGAACAGGTTCCTTATGCTACCATTCCTTCAGTTGTGGATCGGCTGATTCCCAACTCAGACCGCAGACAAGCTTTGATCAAGGCCGCAAACGAAGGCATTGCTTCGGCCCATGCTGGTGTGTCGGCAACAGTCTCTATTCTCCAGCAACGTTACTGGTGGCGTGGTTTATATAAACAGACTCGTAACTATGTTCTTTGCTGCGATGTTTGTCAACAAATCAAACCTTCTACGGTCCCACGTCCACCACAAACTCAGTTATGTATTTCTAATAGACCTTTTGGCTGTGTCTATCTTGATCACTGCATTCCTCTTTCTTCTGATACTGCATATAAGTATATCTTGGTTGCGGTTGATTCGTGCACTCGAGTCCTGTGGGTCTGGCCACAACGTAGTGCTGACGCTCGAAATGTCATCAGGGATTTGCGTGTCTTTATCGGGATGTTTGCCTGTGGTACCTTCCATTCTGACCAAGGTCCAGCGTTTGCCTCTAAGACTTACAAGGAAGCGATGAAGTTATTGGGGGTACAGGTGCAGTTTTCGTCTCCATACAGGCCTGAGGGCAATTCAGTTGTGGAGCGAATGAACCGTGACTTAAAGCAATCCTTGACAGCTAGAGCCTTAGGTACTGGCAGGGACTGGCTGTCCCACTTGTATGGGGTCCAACGTGCACTAAATAATCTCCCTAGAAGATCTCTGGGTGGGCGGACCCCTTACAAAATGCTCTTTGGTTTTCACATGTTTGTTCCTAACCTTGATGGTCTGGACATTGTGGCGGCTGCCTCTAATTTTGACGTAGATAATCATTCTGCTATGTTACAGGATCTACAAAAGGCACATGATACTCTGGCAACTGAGCATTTACCATCTTTGAATGCTGAAGCACTACTGAGTCCTGTTACCGTTGGCTTCCTAAAATTGGGGATCTGGTGAGAGAGAAGATTGAAAACAAAAAAGAATTTGGTCCCTCTTACCGGGCTCCAGTTACAGTACTTGGATTGAAGGGTACTTGTACAGTCATTCTACCACCGTTGCCAGGTCGCAAAGACAACAGGTACATCTCAGTGGACAATGTCAAGTTACACCGTGTGGCCGATTCTGAATAGTGTGACACCTTCAGTTTCATGCACCGCAATTTCCTTAGCGCCATTGCCTTTGACTTCATCTGCTGCCACAAGGATGTCTGCTCATATGTTGGACACTGTAATTGATCTTCAACCTTTGCGACAATCCTCTTCTGCGATGGATATTGTGTGCCCTATTCCGGCTATTGATTCCATGAGTGAGCTGCCAGCAAGCCCACGGGTACGAATGGACGATTCGGCACTTTCGCATTTGCTTGCAAGTACAGTGAGTGCCTGTGATGGAGATCAGGCACACCTTTCTTCTCCCGCATCCTCCTCATCATCCAGTTTGTCTGATGCACCCCCGTCTAAATTGCGTGTTTTTTGCTCCTGGTTCAAAAAGACATACTTCGTTCCCCCATGGACCTACATTTGGTTGATGCTGATCTTAATTTTCCTCTTCATGTCAATTGGATTTGTGACAGTGTTCTTTTTGCTCATAAATGGCCATTATCTCCCTCAACGCTCTGCAGTACAAATGGTCGATGGAACTTTGGCTCCTCACACATCGTCCCATGTCATGAAACGTGACCGGTCTCTTGTGAACATTTCTGCTTTCCCAGTTCCTGATGGTATTGTTTGGGACAAAGTAGCTTACGAAATTCATGGCCCGACTGAGGTCCTTTGAGTTCCATACGTGTTTCGCGTCTCATTAGGAGATGTGGTGACATGGGACATACATTCGGATGATTGGGATGTGCAGGCAGTTCATGCATTGTTTTCAGATTTAAAATATTATGCTGCTTTTGATGCTGAAGATTTGTATTTAAATTCTGCCAATTATGGTGATCTCTTTTGCTATCAACATTATGGGCATCATTTTTTACACAAAACCAATACGATAAGACCTGTTTTTAATTTTACCCAATGGGAACATTGTCCAACTCCCTTGAAGGGGAGTTCTAAAACTCTTAGAAATAAATTCACCTATTTTTCAGATTATGATTTGACTAATCCTGAATCCTATTTTTTTAGGCTTCAAAAATCCCCTACATCTAAGCACCTGTTATCACACACTAAACTGATTTACGCCAACTTGTTTAGAACACAGTTGGCCACACACGGTTAAGACCATTGGAAGTAGGCTATAGATTTAAAGTCAATCTGGGCACGAAGCCCTGGCAGGTACAGGGCACTGAGGCATTACATCGTGCCTGCTTGATTCCGACTCAATTGTTATTTTTAAATGAAACCATTTACCAGACATCCTGTTATGGCCTTGCAACTACCAAAAACCTGAATACCCCCTCTATTCCTTCGTTAGCTGAATATGACAATTGGCGGTTACATGCTAATTACACCATTGAGGCTTTGCAGGCTCTCCTTCGAAATGCCTCCTTTAATGTTTCTGAGATTGATTCATCAGGTTGGTTGGTGTGGCACACTAATGCAAATGCATGCCAATTGCGTTTCTATAATATTACACCTGGTTTTATTCGGACTAAGCCTGACCCTCGTTATCCACCTCATCATTCTGTGACTACATACTCGGTAGGTAAATTGTGCCAGCAGTGGTTAAAACACTCTACCCTGGCATCTCTGAAACAGCATCTTTCCCTCCTATCGAACGATATCAATTTGTCTGATTTTCTCCTGGGCCCAAGTAATCCAAGGGCCAGGCGATTTATTTATGCCGCTTATAAGGAAATTTGGAAACTTTCACAGATGGAAGCAGCCTTCCGTCTGCGTCAAATTGATCAGGCAAATTTAGAAAATGTCCTTGCTGTAGTGGACAACAGCATTAACACACTTTCTTCATGCATTTACACCTTAGACAATATTGTTTCTTCTGTAATAGATATTGTGCAAAGTGATGTTTCTGTATTATATCATGGTCAGAATCAGTTAAAGTCGGTCATGCAATTTGCTTGGACGTGGCAGACACTGAAAATGGGTAAAGTGCCTTGGGATTATTTGAATGCCACTGCCTTATTTTTGCCTTTTAACCTGACTGATAAACAGAGGTTTATGTCCATGAAAGATGCTGTGTACACGCTGTTACATATTGAACAATTGGAACCTTTACCGTTTTTTTCCGTAGCTGAAACGGACTCTGCTGTGTGGTTAATTCATGGGGTTATCGCTTTGCCCTTTTCGCTTTTTCATTTTACCTCATGTATGCAACACTTTCCTGTTGGCCGCTTTGAACCGCTTGGTAGTGCTTTTCTGCATGAATTATGGGTCCTGCCCTTTGCTTATCGGTGTCTGAGGGAGTATAAAGAGGTTTTCCTTACAGGGGAGGAGTGTGATTCGACAGTGGGTTACTCTCTTGTATGCAAACACGTTAAACTGCACGGCGAGTGTAACGTGTCAGCGCCGAATCTAGCATGCTTTTTAAGGGGGACCCCAGTACCATCCATCACGCCTGTCTTTACATTGCTTACTAACGCCAGCTATCTCATTTTAAACAATCAAGACTGCAGTGGTTTGCGGGCAGAAGTGCCATACTTGGTAACAGTTTCCCAGCGAGTAATTTGTTGTAGCAATGTCCTTTTCCCACCCCCGCAGGGGAGTTTAGATTCTTCGCTTTGGCCTTCCATTCCAACTTTGAAAACAGAGTTCAACAAGTTGAGCAGGCTCAAAGCCCTTTTATTCCAACAAGAGGTGGCCCTCACTTCCGCCCGAGAAACATTCAGATTGCAGGTGGCTCGGACCTCGAGTGAGATACAGTCCCTTCTTAACACTAACCTCCCACTTCATTTTGGGGAACTAATTCAACAAATATTTAATGCATCTGAGACGACAGGTCTTGCACATTTTTTTAAATGTGTGGGATCTGGCCTGGTCTCATCCTTTCAGTCTATATTTGGGGTAATACCGGCTTTTATCCATTCTATTTTTTCCAGCGTTTTCGGAGGGTTCCCATTAATATTGGCGCTGGCAGCTGGTGTCCTGCTTCTCCTCCTTGTGCTTCGTAATGGATGCTCACTTTGTGGCTCTGCACAAGGCGGCCCAGCTACAACTGTACCGTAATCGCCTATATCAGGCTTTGGGATGCTTGCCTTTAGCAACGCTTGGCGTAAGTTACGACTTGACATTCCGCTTTGCCTATTTTACGTGCTTGCAGCCAGTGCTTAATTGCAAGAGATGTCATTTCTTCTGGGCAATGGAACTTTGCTTATCGAACCTGTGGTGTCCAATCCCTGATTTCAGCCGGTTGATGGGTCCCTTAGAGGCGCATGATGAGGCTTGTTCTGTGGTTGGTCAAATGTCACGTGCAGCTTTACTTGGAATCTTGGATCAATGGGATATCTGTGCGGCTGCGCAGACTTTCCTACAACAAAGTTTCATTGAATATCACGCAAGTTTCCCATTTCTACTTTTGGATGCTCCTGTTTGTGAGGAACATGATTGTTCCTTCGACTTACTAAATTGGATGTCATCGCTTTTTACTACCAATGACAATGATGGACTATTGGAAGGAATTGCATTTCTTTGCACTCAAACCTTCATGGATTGACTTCTTGGGTCGTCCCTACTCCGCTGTCTGGAATACTGACTCTTTTATCTAGCTCAAAGTGCCTTTAGCTTTTTCTTCCAACTTTCCCATTTTTCTCCGTTTTTTTTTTTTTAGAAAGTCCCTCAACCATATTATAAACACTGCCTGACTTTTGAACTCTGTTTTTGTTTTTCTGTCTATGTCCTACTGACTTACCAGGGGGAGGGTGTTATATGGGGTTAGGGGGGCCCTTAGATACATTGTCGACATTGCTAAGTTAGCATGAGTTTTGCTTGCCCTATGCTGCTGCTTTTGCGCACGCCTCTGCTAAGAGTTTGTTTTCGCAACACTTTGCCTCTGCCCTGTACATGATAACAGATTGTTTTTCACGTTCTCAGCTTTCCCTTCAATTCTGTCTGAACATAATGTGCAAGGTCGATCAACAATGTCTCTTGTTATTCTGTTCTGGTCAGTCCCTATTACCTAGACAAAACATGTTACCAACAGCTGCAGTATGGAAGAATCAAGCTTTGATATAGCGTTGTTGCATGTTTTTGAAACACACTCGAAGAAAGCCGTTCCATGGAGCTGAGCTCTGCTGTTCCTATGATGTAAACCTTCGCGTTTAGGCTTTCAGGTAGGGGGTCTGCTAATAACGCCTAGAGATCTTCTGTTATATAAAATAGCTTCTTACTACCAAGGGAGGGTGATTAGGCCCAGTTATTTTGCCTTTTTCACAGTCTTTATAAAATGACGACTCCTTTTGTATTCTATGGTATTGTAACAATGCTAATGATGCTAGCTTTATGCATTTTGCTGCTGGTCGTGGTTCGCATACTGTTTTATGAATCACTATAGTCAAAATAAACATTTTGAACTTATTTAGTGACTCTGACTATTCTTATTGTGGACAAGTACGTGAGAGCGAAAGATTGTCTTGTTCCCGTGACTCTGAGGTGAGTCGGGAGTGCTCGTGTTCTGGGTTGTCTAAACATTCGTAGCTTCTTGATATTTGTAGGAGACCGAATGAGACACTATTGCTAGTCGGTTCGGATTTTGGGTACTAAGGTGATAGGAGGTACACCCCTATTTACTGAGGTCCTGTTTTCTTGTGCATAGTTCTGTATATGAGCAGAATCCCCGCAACATTAGTGTGCCAGGAGGTGCGTTTGCAGAGTGGTGGTGAAAGGGGTCGTGGCCACCAAAAACCTCTCAGCAAACCCACTGTGTGGCACTTGCTAGAGGTAAAAGGAGGGGAAATTGGCCCCCAAGGACCCTCAATAGCCAACAGAACTTCATCCCCCTACTAGTAGTGCGCCAGAAGGCATGTTGGCAGAGTGGTGGAGAAAGGGGGTGTGGCCTCCTACCAGGTCCTAGCAATCCTGCTGTGTGGGACTTACTGGAGGTAACATGAGGAGTAGTTGGCCCCCAAGAACATACTTGGGGGCCAACTACCCCTCCTGTTACCTCCAGTAAGTCCCACATAGCGGGATTCCTAAGAGGTCTTCGGAGGCCATGCCCCCTTTCTCCACCACTTTGCAAACAATGCTCCTGCCACACTACTGGTTGGTAGTGGTACTGGTACTCCTGAGGGACCTTGGGGGCCAAGAAGCACTCCTGGTACCTCCTGTAAGCCCTACACAGCAGAATACCTGAGAGCTGGTCGGAGGCCCTGCCCCCTTTCTCTACCACTCTGCAAACATGACTAGTAGTTGAAAAACCATAGAACTTTACTGAAAAAATCAAAAGGTTACAGGGACCTTATAGTTAGAAATTAGCATTTAAAAAAACCTTAGAAATTCCCTGAAAAACCAAAGGTTACAGGGACTTTATATTTAGGAAATAAAATGTAAAAAACCTTAGAAATTCACTGAAAAAAACAAAGGTTACAGGGACGTTATAGTTAGGCTGACATTTCACTCATAAAAAAACAGTGAAATGCAGCAGTTATAGTTAGCTGAGCTAACTATAACTCACGCGCCCGCAATGCACTGCTTATGACCTCAGATATTACATCATTCATGACATGGTCAGTGACATCATTAATGACATCACTGATGACATCTCAAATGACATCACTGATATCATCCAGTAGAGATATATATATATATATGATGTTCTGCACCACAGCAGTGGCATTTGTGCTATATATATATATGTATATTTATGGACAACTAGTTTTTATATAATAAATTCACCATTTGTTGCACCGCATTATATGGAGTCCGTGCCCGCTTCTTTCGAAGTTTGCCATTATTGGGATTTTTTGGGGGCTACTATATATATATATATATATATATATATATATATATATATATATATATATATATATATATATTGCCACTGTATAGTTGTAGTTAGGTCAGAATTTTCATAGGAAGACCGTTTTTTGTTTTGCTAATACCTATAGCAACGTTTCATGACTCTTCACAAAACGTTCCCAAAAAATGGTCATCCACTTCAGCTGCTACCTGGAAATTTTCGGGGTAACCTGTCAAGCAGAGGCCGAAAAAAAGGAGGGTCCCAGAATACTTTTTCCCATGCATTACACCCCAGTGTGGAGGAAATGAGGGTTGGGGGCCAGAGGCTGAGCATGGTGGGAGTTGGCATCTCAAGTGGGGTTGGCTGCAAGGCCTAGCTGTAGGTAAGTGCTATAATGTGGCAAGCCCCTAATATGCAGTCATCGTTCAGTGTGCACACTCTGAGTAGAGCCGATTCCCCCCAGTGACACAAGCTCCATTGGGTGGGCAAGGCCCTACTACACACAGTCATTGCTCAGTGTGCAGACTGGGTGTAGAGTCCACTCACTCCAGAAACACAAGTCCTATTAGGTGGCCAAGCCCTTGGCACACTCAGTCTGCCCTCAGTGCACAGACTGTGTGTAGAGCTCACTCTCTCCAGAGACCCAAGCCCTATTAAGTGGGCAAGCCCCTACTACGCAGTCAGCGCTCAGAGTGTAGCCTGTGCATAAAGCTCACTTACCGCGTAGATCCATGCCCCATTAGGTGGGCAAGTCCCTACTATGAACAGTCTGCATTTGGCACGCAAACTGTGCGTAGAGGCCCCTCTTTCCCCGCTTCCAAGCCCCCTTAGGTGGGCAAGGCCTTACTGTTTGCAGCCCTATGCAGCTCTTCATGGAAAGCTCTCTCACTCCACATACTCAAGCCCCCTTATGTAACCAAGGGCCTGCTGCATACAGTTAGGTTTGTTAGTAAAAAAATAAAGATTGAAGGGCTGTTATAGTTAGGTAAACATTTCAGTTAAAAAATACCATTTTAAGCAAAAAAACAGTTATAGTTTAATGAGTTAACTATAACTTGCGCTCCCCTCACATTCTGCGTATGACCTCACATATTATATCACTCATGACATATTGAATTGCATCATTGACAATCACTGATGACATCTCAAATTACATAATTGATGACATCACTGATGATATCATCTTGCGCCCTCACCATGCACAGTTTTCTGTTCAATAATGTTACTGCAAATGTTACAGTGATATTATCAATGATGTCATGAGTGATATAATATTTGGGGTAATTAGCAGTGCATGGTTAGGGCGTGAGTTATAGTTACCTTAGGGCACAAGTTATACTTACTTGAAATAAGTATAACAGCTGAATTTCTATGATTTTGTGTGTGTAAGATCTGAACCTAACTATAACGTACCTGTAACCTTTGTTTTTTAGTGAATTTCTACATTTTTTAAAAATCTATTTCCTAACTATAATGTCCGTGTAACCTTTTTCCAGGTTTTTTTTTTAAGGTTGAGTAAGATGCTCATTGCAATGCACAATGGGGGGGGGGGTGGATGCAGGGCCTGGTGTGACTTTGTGCTGCCTCCACCCAGGGCACAAGTGCTAAAAAAAAAGTGGGGGGACTAACCTAGTTAGGCAGTATGCAAGTGACATCACAGCGCGTGACATCACAGCACATGACATCACGGCGCATGACATTACATGTGGCATCACAGGAATTGACATCATAGGTAGTGGCATCACAAGCCATGACTTTAATATGTACATGTGATGTAAAGCGCTCTGACACTCTGCTTTGGGATGAGTAGCACTATACAAGAAAACATAGTGGTACTTAAATTCTTACAACGCCTCCTCAGGGGTAGTAAGCGCTATATAAATTACATTTAGTATTATGTAAATACTGGGAGAGACCAACACATCTGACATTCTTACAGTGCATGCATATCTAGTAAACAGAGCCTGAACAAAGTGAAAAGCTGCCTCTCAAGTATGTGTGAAGTGCTAAGCTTTGTTTCTCCTCTGCTGCATTTGTTTCCAGGTGTGAGGCTCCTGACTGCTCCCAGACAGGAGATTCGACAAAAGGAGGCCTGATGACCCCTCAAATTCGGCCTTTGTTATGGGCCCAGCAGGAGTCTAAAATAAGAAAGCCCAGTCCCAGCCTGCACGTTGTTGCAGATGGAAAGCAGACAACGTGCAGGCGCTGCTGAAAGTGTCCCGATGTTTGGAAATTATACTGGGATGAGTTCAGCACATTATTTAGTGGGGCCCAATTCTTGGCAGGGTGGACGGCGTTCACGCTGTGAAAATAGTGGGTGGACGCCGTCCACCAGGGTGTACCCTCGACTCGTGCCCTGCCTCCACCCAAGCTTGCTGCTCCTGCCCCCTCCTTCTTGCCATCCATTGTCTACGTCCATTCCCCTGCTCCCTCATTACAGCCCTGTGCATCCATTGTTTTTCCACTGCCCTTCCTGCCCGCACTAAACAGTTAGCGTTCTGCCTCATCCACCTCCTCCATACCCTCTTTTGTCCGAGTCCATGCACTAGCCCTCTCTCTCCTGCCCTGCATGGTCTGATGTGTAGCACTGCCCTCCATTTAGCTTGATATCCCTGCCCACTCTTCCTGCCCTCTGTTACCCAGTTCTATGCCCCATCATTGTCCTCCTGCTTAGCCTCTGTGCTTAGCTTGCTGCCCCTACCCTCCTTTCCCCTGCTCTCGGATGTCTGTGTGCATGCCCCTGCTTCCTCCTTTTTGCCCACCATGTTCCATGGACCTACACTGCCCCTCCTATCTACTCCGAATGTTCTGTTGAGCTGCCACTGCCCCTCCCACCTGCCTAGCATGGCCAGATGGCTGCCACCTCCCTGCTGCCTCCACCCTGCCTTCCGGAGTTCCAAGCCCCTCTCCCCTCCCTCCGGTACTCCATGGTCCATTTTGCTGCCACTCCCTTCTGCCCTCTATGCTCTGTTAAGCTGCAACAGCTCCCCCTTCCTGCCCTGCGTAGTCTGTTGTGAACCCCCTACTCCTGTCATCTCTTGTATGTTATAAGACTGTTGGAAGTACATGATTTACTGAGAATATCAGACTGCATTCTCATATGGCTGAGAAAGATAGTTTGAATTTACAGAAAATATGCTCTCATTTTAGCTTTTGGAGCACCTTCCATAACATCTATGCGAAAATCATGGGGAAAAACGAGTTTCCTCTCAAACATGATTCATGAAATCCTAGCAGAAGGCTTTTTCACAGTGTAAAATCACATTAGAACACACCACAATTCCTAAAATTAGTATGGTACCATCAAGAACTGATTTCTATTGTAACTAAAATCTGTTATCACCCTCTATAAGTTCTCCTTTTTGCGACCCTCAAAACCTGCCATTCACTACAATCCTCTTTAATAGTAGAGACAGATTTTAAGTTAAAAAGCTGAAAATACCACTAATTTCTTGTGCCAACCATTTGGGCCTTCTGCCAGCGTCTGGGTCACATGACTGTGAATGGCTCTGCTAGTGGGGTTTGTGTATTCCTTCTAGAGAGTGTCACAAAGGGGGATTAGATGAGGATGGGATGGATGATTCTGACAGGAGGACTGGAGAGGGGCTGTACCCAGCCCCAGTTACACTTCAATGTGCTTTGCCTCCTGCACACACAAAGGAATCAGACACCAGGCCTGCCCTGCCTTTTGCCACCTGTAGACAGCTTAGAGCCTTGACAGGGGAACAACTTTCCAGAACCTGATGTGGGGGTAGAAGAGGCTGGCACCAGGTATAAATATTAGACCTCCAGAGCCACTCATCAGAAAACTCCTGGACCTGTGGAAGTTACAGAAGGACTGCCCTGCTTCCTGAGGACTACCTGTTGCTTGATGGACTGCCTTGCTGTATGAGAAAGAAGACTGTACCTGCTTGCCTTAATCGTAGGCTAACCAGAGAAACTCTAATGGTCAGTTGACCCACTGCCTATCTGAGCTACGGGACACAATAGGTTCCATAGGCCTCCCTGCAACTGCCCAGCTGACCTCTGCAACTGGACCTGCCTGAACCTGCAACTTGATCTGCCTGAGCCCTGTTGGCCTCTGCTGGAGTGATTCCCTGATCCTAAAGAGGTGCAATCTCAGGAACTAGCATCAGAGTGTACTCCTCATGAAGAAAAAGTGAAGATTCTGATGTTTGGGCTCCTTGTGACTGCAAATGGGCCTGTAGGCCTGAAACGTAGCCACCTGCGATGAATACCAATGCGAAGCTCTGAAGAACCCCTCTCTACACGCTAACAATGATAATCCATGCCAACTTCCAACTTGAGGCCTGCACTTCGCGCTAAAGCAACAACAGCCCGTTACAACCACAATCGCGAAGCTACAGCAACAAACCGTCCGCGACCCTTGATTGGCTCTTTGCGCTACAGTGGCAGCCTCCTGCGATGCTCAGCCTCCTCTGTGCAGCCTCCTCCATTGCTAATGGAACTCTTCGTGTCGAACTCAGAACAGAACTTTTCAGTGGGACTTACCTGATCCCTGTATCTGACCTGCACTCCATCACAGTAAGCCTGGACTTGTGACTTTCCCATGGTCTAATGTGAACAGATGAATGCAAGTGGCATATTGTGATTTTACAAGCTATTTTCACTTGAATATCTCTGTTTCTACTGATTGGAATTTTGTTGTTCTGGTATCATTTTATTTAATAAACTTTCCTCTATTTTTCTAAATTGATTTGGGATTTTTCTTGTGCAGTGTTTTCACTTTAATACTGTTTGTGTGCTGCATAAATACTTTACACATTGCCTCTAAATTAAGCCTGATGGCTTATGTGCCAAGCTACCAGAGGTTAAGCACAGGTTAATATAGTAACTTTTGTGGTTCACCCTAACAAGAATTGTGGGTGTTGCCTGGGTGGGGCTTCCACCCCTTTAACCAAAGACTCCAATTTCTTACAGTCACTATAACCTTTGATTTTTTCAGTGACTTTCTGAGGTTTTATTAATGCAACGTAAGATGTTGTTACCATACCTAATTTTGTCACTTTAACCTTTATTTTTCAGGGAATTTCTCGTTTTTTGTAACACCCAACCCCCTGATGTCAGCCAACCATCTCCACGCACAGCCTTTGGCAGTGTGCAGCATGAGTTTAGTCACAGGGCCTGGCCGCAGGCCAAGCCCTGCAACCAACACCTTGTGGGCAGCCAATCCCGCCATGGTGTGCGGCGTTGGTTAGCCATGAAGGTCAACCTCCCGTTCACGGACAGACCACTTCAAGCCCTGGGTACCCGATCCCCCAGGGCCAAAATTTATTTGTAAAGAGGAAAAGGGGAGGGGGCACTATATATATATGCAAAATGTAAATAAAGGATCCCAATGGCCACAGACGGAGTATTCTCTGACCCCCTCGTTGTATTGCAAATATTGTAAAATAAAAAATAAAAATACTTTTTCTGCAGTTTTCGCAGGCACCGAGATGTGTTTCGGGTGCCCCAGCTTGGCCCCTGGAGGTCGGCAAATCCTGCCTTGAGATCCACATACCCATTTAATAGGTTGAGGATCCATGTTAGACCTTGCACATAAGCAACTGGTACTCTGTCCGCAGTCAATCGGGACGTCAAACATGGACCCACAAACGTGTAGGTCTGCAAACTCAATTTGGGATATCCAAACCAAAAAATAAATAAACCAGTCTCCACTTTACTGCCTAAAGGTTGTACGCAATGGGAGATGGCTGTCTGCAGAGGGTGTGGTTGCAGGGCCTGACCAGAAGTAAGTTCCTTCAGCCAAACTGCACCGCACATTGCCAAATGCTGACAGGAGTAGGGTAGAATATACTTTCAGAGAAGTTGGATGTATTATATGATCAAAATAACAAAGAAGTCAACTGTAAAAACAAGGTTAAAATCAAGATATGTTTAACTTTGGTTATTACACTTCAATTTATGTTAAAAATAACACCCTTAAATTCATTTAAGAAAACTACAATTAAAGTTCAGTTATTGTTACAAATTAAAAAGTGAAAACCATGGAAACTCGTAAGTTATTTTTGGCTCTGCAGTCCTTTATTCGCCCAACAGTAATGCACACCTAATGTAATGCTTATGGCATTATCAACAAACAAAAAAAACAGGTAAGAACACATACAAGCACTACAATACATAAGAACCCACACTCACAAATTGACACTGCTATAGTCATTATTTATCATTGGTAGTGTTATTGTTAATGTGATAAGTAATCTGACCTGTAACATTATTTACATATTTTGCAACTGCATTTGTCACATCGCAGGTGAGGTCAAGAGCTTTGTATTTGGTGTTCGAGATGTATTTTGCATGACTTGTATAAGTTATCTATGGCATTTTAGGCATTAGGATCAGCATGTAGAGTATTTTAGAGAAACTGTTATTTATTCTATTGGGGCTTTATTTATTTAGTAATATTATTGAAATGAAGGGGCATATATACAAGCCCCTATCGCCACCACAACGTCACTTTTTTTAATGCTGTGGTGGCGATAGGGGCTATGCCTCATTTACAAGGCAGCGTTAAGCCACTTAACATGGCTTAACGCTGCCTTGTAAATAAGGCACCCTTTCACGCTATACTTAGCGTGAAAGGGGTGAGCAATGGGTGTTGTGGTGGGCGTTCCATCGCAACACCCATTGATTTTGACACTGCCCCATATTTACAAGGATGGCGTAAATGTGGGGCAGCGCCTAAATTAAGACCAGGGAAAACCTGGTCTTACCCTGGCGCAACAAGGAGAAATGTTTAACTTCTCCTCGTTTTTGCTGATTCCATGTATGCTGCATTGTGCAGCACACATGGAAACAGCAAAACGCCATTGATTGTTTATATGCAGGAAGGTGTCCCTTCCTGCACATAAATAATCATTTTAAAAAAAAAGACAAATTTCGCAAATTCTATGTGTGCTATATTAAGCAGCACACATCGAAGTTACACAACGCCATTTAAAGATTGTTTATGTGCAGTAAGGGACACCTTCCTGTAAATAAACAATCTTCCCTTGCAACGCAGACACCCTTGCACTATGGTACAAGGGTGCCTGCGTTGGCACTAGGCAGCTAAATTTAGCGCCAGTGCAGGGGTAACACAGTGCTGCACCATATTGTTGTAAATATGGTGCAGCCCTGAGTTTCAGAAGTGGCAGAGCGCGGCGTTAAGTCAAGAAGGCTAACGCCGTGCTCCGTCACTTCCATTGTAAATATGCCCGAAGTGTTTATATACATGACCATTGAATTATTTACTTAGGGGCTTATTTACAAGCCCCTTGCGCCACCAGTATGTCACTTTTTCCCATCTTAAAAGTGACGCACTTGCGGTGCAAGGAGCTTGTAAATACGCCCCTTAGGGGCATATCATCAAGGCCCCGTAATAAAATTATCGCCGCTTTAGCGTCCGTTTTCGGGCGAAAAGCGGCGATAATTTTATCGCACAATCAGCATGGACACGCTAATGCGTGTTCCCATGCCTCAGCGCCGGTTTCACTAACGCCCATCTTTGTATCGCCAATGAGATGCAAAGTGGGCGTACCCTGCCAAAATAACGTGGAGAATGTCGCTAACCGACATTTCTCCAATTAGCAAGGTAATCGCTAACCTGCTTAGCAATTAGAAAAGTAGCGCTAACCGCGCTTAACACAGGTTTCTTTACGCCTGCTTAGAATCTGACATAGCCATAATATCCAATGGGAGGTGGATATTATGGCTAAGTCCGCCCTGCCAGATCAGCAACATATCGCCTGTCTCTGTGCGATTATCGCTGGATTTCCAGCGATAATCGCACATTTGGCAGCTATCGCTTGGATTATTATCGCTTTTTAGATAAGCGTCGCTGATAGCGTGCTATCTCCGCGATAAAATCCAGCGATAGCCGGCGATAATTATCCTCGCGCTAAGCGCGCTTAGCGATAATTATCTCCGGCTTTTGCTGATATGCCCCTTAGTTTTTAAACACTGATGATGTTCATTGTGCATACATTTTTAATGCTATTTCTACATTTATTATAGCTTAATAGAGGTCTCTTTATTGTTGCATTAGCAGGTAATTCCACACATCGTTCATAATTTATAAGTATATCAGATGTGGATGGATACACTTATTTAAAGTAATCTGAATTTAGATGACAGATGTTGTGCTCATGAATGAGGAAGAGACACCCACCACTGGTGATCTATATCAAGAGTGCCAAACACCTAGGGGCTTATTTACAAGCCCCTTGCGCCACCCGTACGTCATTTTTCCCATGTTAAAAATGACGCAAAAGTGGCGCAAGGCGCATGTAAATAAGCCCCCTAATACTGAGTGAGCTCACAGACACAAGCGTACAGTGGGCTTCTGCTGCAAACCAAAACACCTGCATAGATCTAACTATTCCCGTACCCAGGGCTTTAAGTGGGCCTGGTCTCACCGGTGCTGAGCACCGGCAGTTTTTTAAAGGGGGCCTCGAAACGGGTCTCTATTGGGCTCTGTTTTGTGCCGTGGCACAGGCAGTCCATTTTTTTCCGGACTGCAGTGACAGCAGGTACATCATGTGCGCTTGCTCACACTGCCCACTTCTCACTAGTGGAGAAGTTACGGCATGACGTCATGCCTGGCCAGGTGAGCGTTGTAGGGGAAGGGAAATCCTTTAAAGAGAATCATTTTCTCTCTGGATTTCCCTTCTCTTTTTGAAACTCAGGAGCAGCAACATTGTCGTGGTGTCACGAGGGCTGTAAGTGGAAGCTTTTTCACTATTATATACAAGCCATAGTTGCTGCTTATTTATCTTACGCAACTAACAACCATTGACAAAGCCAATAGTCCTGACTTGTTGTAGGTATGTTGTTACTTGTTGTATCATAGCTGGATGCAATGACAGAAACAGCAAAATACAAGTCGGGCCGCACACTATGCTAAACACAGATTTTTAGCTTACATGTTTTAAGCCACGCCCTTAATTACATTGGCCACGCCCCTTTATGAGACCCCCCAGTTTTTTCATCCCACTTAAAGCCCTGCCCGTACCCAGAGACGCGAAGACGGCTGCAGGTGTACAACTCACATATATTCGACACAGCAGAACTCCTTTCAGGGATACTTGATGCAATTGATATTGGTTATTGATAATTGATACTGGTTGTATATCATGCATATCAAAGTGAGAGGTATAAATTATGTATACATGTTATAGATATACTAGATAGTACTAGGTAATTGTTTTTTTACCAATTATTATTGCCAACTTGTCTCCTTTTCCCACACTATCATTCATTTCCTGTGATTGGGCTTCCTGTGACACAACGATATCAAAATGCCATGTGATGGTATCAACTGCGTTAATAAGAAGAACCCAATGCGGGTGTATTTCACACCTTGCGGTCTCGGCGGTGCCTGGGAGTTTTCAAACAGCCACGCCCGTTCGAACTTAAAAGCAACTCCTGTAATTTTCAATCCTCAGCCTGCCTAGTTTGCCCTCAGGGAGAAGTGATTTGACGTGGTTAAGGCTGTGCTTGGGGAGTAGTTACACAGACGTTCACTCCTGTTTCACCTGTTGACACAGCAGCTTCCTCTTGTGTCGCCTCTTGAGTCACTTCCTCTTGAGAGGCGGAAGTCACGTCATGCTCCTCTGGAGCGGCTTCTTCACTCATGGGCCCTTCAGCTGCCTGCCCAGTCTCCTCTCGCTCCTCGGCTGTCGCATCTGCTTCTGCTTCTTGTTCTTGTTCGGGCTCCTTTTCTCTGCGTTTCCCTCTCCCAGATGCTGCCCCTTTCCCTCTCCTGTGCCGCTTGCTCTGGGTCTCCTCCCTGCAAGAACAATGAACAAGGAAGCATGAAAAGAGGAAATATAATCTGATTTGCCCGAACATGTTTTTCCTATGACGCAAATGTCAGTTTTCAGGGAAAATGTTTGTAAGCGCCTAAAATAATCGCTAACATCATTTGTGTACAATTGTGTTTTATATTTTTGTCAATAATCTATATGTCGCACACAGTAATTACACAAGGTGACACATTTATTGTATGCATTTATGATTTGAGGTATTTACACTTTGAGGACTCCTATGGGTGAAGCATAGGGTACACGTTCAGACATTAATGCTACGTACTGATGGAGCAAGGACTCACAATGAGACTTGCTCGGAAGCAATCTTCTCACAGTATTAATTAATTTGTACTAAAACCTTGTAATGTCTTTATTAATAATGTGCAAACAACATTTTATCTAGAAGATGCTTGCCTATGTGTTTTCCACTAATAAGTAATCCTTGTCTAAATGGCCGCTAAAACGCGGGAATTCTACTGCGCATGTGTCAACCATGTCACGTGGTATGACGTCTTTCTTTGCTTGAAGGGAAACTTTTTGCTTCTGCGCAGTGTATGCTAAAATGGCCGCTTAATGTTCTCACATGCTAAGGCTTTTGCGTTGCTGCAATTAATAATGTGGTATTCTAACGCTACTAATGCGGGATAGACATTTATAATTAAATGGGAGTAGAGTAGAAGTAGGGGGTATACAGTGAAAACATTTCTTTTTGATTTTAATATGTTTCTTCTTTGATTTTCTATTAGTTCGTAAAGTGGGCCTGGGTTGACTAAACGGCAGCTCAAGAAACATGTGACCTGCGCATGCACCCTGAAAACTAACAAAGCAAAGCGATGAAGTCAACTTGGAAGATGTCCAAGGACATGACCCGCTGATCACCTTCAGAGTTCATTTGAAATGTCCGAAGAAAAGATACATTTTGTATATACTTTGTATTAAATTGTTGTGAAACGGGTGGGAAATAAAGCAAATGTATTAATTGAGAGGGGCGGTATTTTAAAAACAATGGGCTTAAGAAAATTGAACTAAATTGACATGGTGTGAGGATGAACCCCCTGTCCCTGTCCAATCAGAATTAGTGGGCTAATAATTTTGAAACATTAATGGGAGGTACATGGGCGTAGAAGGGTATAATAGATATAGAATTAGCTAATTAGCTAGTGCAGAGTGCAGAGAGAGGAGCGCAAGGGACTAGGCACTTAGGCTCAGATGCTGACACAGACGAGAGCTGATCGATTGCAGACTGAACCGCTGTCTAAAGAGGTCCTGAGGTGGGGGCGGCGGACTCTATTAGAGGAATACGCGGAAGAACCGAGGAGGAACGAAGTTTCAGAGAGGGGAACGACGCAGGAGTCGTTGGTAGAGAGGTCATCTATCCTGTCCTGAACCTGGTCCGGAGGTCTTGGTCTTCATCCTTTCTTGGGGACCCTCTTTCCAACTCCTTGGCCAAGGGGTTTGGTTTTCACATCTTTAGGTAACTATAAATGCGTAATCTTTAGTTTGTACTGCTGTCTCTGTCTTCTCCTTTCTGAGGGACCGTCATTTGTGATCAATAGGTGACAATAGTGTGCTTACTCCTTGATATGCGATTAAGTATTATGTGGATTGTAATTTACTCTGCTAAAGAATTTAGATAAACATTTTAAAACTTCCTGAGTCAGTGGTTATTTCAGGTGGTTAATGAAAATTATGTTTTGTATGATCTCATTTCAACCCCAGTTATCAAAGGTCCATTGGTAAGTCATTACTCTTCAATCAGAAAAGGTCATTGGTAGCAGGGATATTGATAAAGAGTACAACTGATTCCCACCAGCGGTGATTACTAGTTAGTATGAATGAATGGGCCCAGGTGAGTATGTAGTGTATGAATGCTTGTTGCTAGTAACCCGCTGGATCAGTTTTCTGGTAGCAGAGGATGGTTATACTTTGTTAATTGGGTAATGAGAATTTTATTTTTATGAACTAACATCCGTTTAAAAAAAAAAAGTTTTGTTTTATGTTGTCTAGAAATCCCCGGGGAATTTGATTAGCGGATGGTAAGTGGAAGCCATACTGCAGTGAGGTTATCTATCAGGCAGAAATAGTACTGAAAAGTTAAGCAGGGCTATCAGTACTGGTTAGGGACTCTGTGTGTGTGTGAGTGACAGCAAAGGAATACGCTGATGAAAATTTGATGTTATATCACCTGGAAAGGGTAACATTCAAGGAGTAGCAGGTATTTCCGAAGCTTACGTGAAGAGTAAACGAAGGGTTTTACTCGTAGTGTATGTCTAGTAAACGGAAGGGTTTTACTAAGTGTGAGAAATCTATCCTTTTTCAATTTAGGGAAACTGACAAGATAGCGAATGTTCTATGTTGTTACTGAATTTTAATAAGAAGTGTTGAGAAAATATAGTTTTGCGTACGAATTTTGTAAAGGGAGGGTCAGCTGCCGGAGTAGAAGCTGACGTCACAAACACCGCACTGGGATTGGTTGAAACAGTGGGTGTGGAGCGAGCTTGTAAAGGAGGGGTCAGTAGTTAGGAGTAATACTGACGTCACAGGTGCCGCGCTGGGATTGGTCGACACACCGAGGGACAGAGAAGCGCAGATTGTAAAGGAGGGGTCGTCAAACAGACGTCACAGAAAAGCCGCACTAGGATTGGTTCCGAGACAATCGTAAATCTGAATTTGATTGGTTGTCAGCTTAGAAGTCGAAATCTTAGTGGTCAGTGTAGATTATATGTGGAAACGCGATCCGACTTTAATAGGAACACGTCCAGACAGGAGATTCCTAGGTTTTGCAGAATATAATTCAATAAACAGATATTTACCCAAAATGTACGGAGAAAAGAGAAAATTGTCATTCCTACAAAAGATTAAGAATTATTTTAAGAAGGATAAGCCAATCAAAACTAGGGAAAGAATTCTCATTCCACCAGCAAAAACGCCCGCCTCATTCATGATGATGGAGAGGGGTTATCATACTTGTGTATGGTTAGAAAATTGGATAGAATATACAAAAGATGACGGAGTATTAGCTTTCCCCGAGAATGGTACTTTCAATGGGAGAATTCTTCAAAATTTAAGAATGAGAATGAATGAATTAGAACCCAGACCAAGATTAACGCAATACGAAGCCCTAGAAGAATGGGAAACAGAGGCATTTGAACGTGATAGACCTAGGAGCAATAGGGGTTATAGGGGATTTTTCCCTAGACACCAAAATGAGACAAGAGAAAGTCAGATGAAACAGTGGAGACGAGCAATGCTTACCGAGGGTTTGTATCCAGTATTCATGGCAGATGAGCCGTTAGCGAGCAAATGCAAAGAAAAAACTAAACACATGACAGGGTTTAGAGAATCTGAAGATGAATTCATGGAAGAAATATTAAAGAACCCTCCACCATACCAGGAAGGGCTGGGTGGATGTACCCCAAGTGCACCAATTTTGAGAACACCATTGGTACCTCAAGTACTGCATAATCCACCAGTTAATAGGGTACTTCAGGATAAGGAAAGAGAGGCCTTAGACAGAAACAGAACAGAATTAATACAGAAAATAACCCAGTTGAATGTACATCCTGAATCTCTGACTATACCTGTAACCATTGGTCCCGTGGTCCCTTTATATGGAGACAAAGTAAATTGTCCGAAACCTCTAGTTATGACTACACCTGTGGATATCCCTAAACATGAAGCAGTAATAATTGATGATCATATCAGTGATTGTGAATCTATAATTTCACTAATGGATTTACCCTTTCGAGAATCCGCAAATAGCACCCCTAGAAGAGTCACACCTGGTTGCTCAAAGGATGTAAATATAATCACATCTTCAGGAACTAAAAGTGCAACAGTAGTAACTCCAGAAGACTTAGAAAGATGGGCACAAGGAATAGACAGACAGAGTTCACCCCCAAAGATCTTGGACATTTATAAATTAAAAGTTGAATTAGAAGAAATGATAGCTGGAAATGTAGGAGTAGATCGTTTAAATACCTACAGTGAAGAAGAACTATTGTTCGTATGTAGGAGCATAACCAGAAATGTAAACATATTTCATGAAAAGTTAACAGATTTGGCCTCAGAGATGGGAATTGAAATAAGGAA
This sequence comes from Calotriton arnoldi, assembly GCA_963921515.1. Classification (NCBI taxonomy): domain Eukaryota; kingdom Metazoa; phylum Chordata; class Amphibia; order Caudata; family Salamandridae; genus Calotriton; species Calotriton arnoldi. The sequence continues at coordinate 257,079 of CAWUFW010002026.1, forward strand.
GTCAAAAGTATTGCAGAAACCATATAGAGCAGAATTTACGGATAAAGACTTAGAAAATATGAATACATCTGGTAGAAAATTGCAAGTTAAAGAATTAATGACAGTCCTACAGAAATGGGGAGAATTGGATAGATGGAAGACTAGATGGTCAAAGAAAAAGGAAGAAGCACGTTCAAATAGAACGACATCTGAGTATTTATTGAAGGAAACAGGAAAGGTAGAACAGATGTACCCGATGCGGGAGGTTCCAGGAGGAGGCTACGTCCATGTCCCATGGAGCAGGCAAGACATTTTGTCATTTACGAATGATTTTCCAAAATTGAGAGAAAAACCAATTGAATGGTACAAGCAGGTTGAGAGGTTTGTGAAGGTTTCAAAGGTTTTGTTAAAGGACCTAGATGGTTTGTTTGACATAGTGGTACCTGCCGACTTATGGACAGACTGTAAAATTACAATCGACTGGCCTAGTGAAGAATATCCTAGAGACCCAAAGACAGGTGCTCCATCAAATGATATGATGAAAAAGTATCACCAGGTAATAACTTATTTGAAAGGGAAAATACCACCAGAAGAAACAGATTGGGTGAAAATAGACAGAACTACCCAAGAAGCAAATGAATCAGTACATGCCTACTATGAACGTCTATTACAGGTGTTTAAACAGTATAGCGGTTTTGAGGATATTGGAGATAAAAATATGAGTCAGTTTGTCTATCGATTTGTTTATGGTCTAAAACCAGAGATTTGTCAAATGATTAAGCAACACATGTTATGCTGGCAGGGAAAGCCTATTGATGAGATTTTTAAATATGCTAAATATTGTGGGGATGACATTGACGATAGACACAAGAAACTACAAGAAAAGGTGATGTGGGCTCAAGTGAAAATGGCTGAGTGACAGGGAATTAATTTGGATAATCCATCTGAAAGTCAGGGAAAAGAATCTGGAACGAATGGTGACACAGGGAATGGTGGAAAGGTAAGAGGACGAATGAGTAGAGAAGAGGCTAAAAAGAAATTTCCTTGTCATGGATGCGGAAAGTTGGGACATTGGAAGAACGAATGTAAAAAGATTCAAAATAATAATGGCCCAAATCATAATTTAAATCCACAGACGCAGAATGACTCACAGCAGGGTGTAAATCCTCAGAGTCAGTTGCCACCTGCCCCTATACAGGGTAATGTAAGCAGAGCAAAGCACGGTACAGACGTTGGATATCAAGGAGGAAGTGGTAAGAATGAATATGTAACTTCACAGTTTCTTTTACAGGATGATTTTAATCCATATGATTATCAATGACGGTGCCTAAGACAGGGGGAAAAGGAATGCGTACTTGGCGCATCCTTGCCGGTAGATCAGTCAGGTCCATATGTTGAAGGGAAAGTAAAAGGTAATGAAATCACTTTTCTGTTGGACACTGGTGCTACCCGTTCTACTGTGAGAACAGCAGACATCCCAGACCTCCCTCTCTCTGGAGAAGCTATCCAAGTGGTAGGAGTAGCAAATCAAAAGATTAGAACACCCCTTACTGAGCCCATGGAAGTAAGAATAGGAAACGTCCGAGAAATGCACCAATTTGTGGTGTGTGATTCCAGTGCAGTAAATTTACTGGGCAGAGACTTACTGTGCAAAATGAACTGCACTATTTTCTGCACGCCGGATGGTGTTGCAATACAGACCCCGGATGAAGATCATGTTTACAAATTCATGATAGCCAAACAAGGTACGGAAGTAGATGAAATGTTCTCCTTGATAACCAAAGATGAATTACCAGAAGAGTTAAAAACTACAGTGAGCTCAAAAGTATGGGATTTTACTGGAAAAGAAGTAGGTCTGATGGCAAATATAGACCCAGTAAAAATAACCGTAAAAGAAGGCGCAATTTTCCCAAATACCAGACAGTATAAAATGAGTGCTGAAGTAAAAGCAGGAGTTACTGAGGAAATTGACAGAATGGTAAAACAAGGTATATTAAAAGAAGTCATGAGTAGCCCTTGTAATTCGCCAATCATGGGGTTGAAAAAGCCTAGTGGAAAATATAGAATTGTTCAGGATTTGCGGAAAATCAATAAAATTGTGGTACCTTGCTGTCCTATAGTACCAAATCCTGCAGTAATCCTATATCAAATACCATGGAACGCAGAATGGTTTACCGTAATTGATTTGTGCCAAGCATTTTTCTCAATTCCATTGCATCCAGATAGTCAGTATTTGTTTTCGTTCAAATTCGAAAATCATGTTTATGTGTGGAATCGTGTTCCTCAGGGGTACACAGAAAGTCCCTCAATTTTTAATCAGATACTGAAAAGGTGCCTAGAAAAATTAGTAATGCCCAGGAACTCAGTCTTGGTGCAATATATAGACAACTTGTTAATCGCATCAAGAACCCATGACGATTGTGTCACCGATTCAATTGCATTACTCAATCATTTGGCTGAGGAAGGACACAAAGTGTCACCTGAAAAGTTACAATTTTGTACAACAGCAGTTAAATATTTGGGACACCAAATTGAAAGAGGAAAGAGAAGAATAACGTTAGAGAGAATAAAAATAATTAAGCAAATGAAAATGCCAGTAACACAAAGAGAGGTGAGAATGTTTCTTGGAATAGTAGGATACTGTCGACAATGGATTGTAGGGTTTTCACTACTAGCGAAGCCTTTAATTCAGTTAACCAAAAAGAAAGCAAAAGATCCAGTTGAATGGGATGATGAAAGTGCCAGTGCATTTGTTAAATTAAGAAATGCTTTGTGTGAGGCACCTGCCCTGGGCATGCCTGACTATACAAAGAATTTACATTATTTTGCTATGAAAGAGAAAGTTGTGCACTTTCAGTCCTAACCCAAAAACATGGACTAGACAGGTGTCCTATAGCATATTTTTCAGCTACATTGGACCCAGTGGCTGCAGCATTGCCAGGCTGCTTAAAAGCAGTAGCTGCTACTTGTATGAGCATTGAACAAAGTGAGTCAATAGTAATGGGACATCCTGTTAAAGTGTTTGTCCCACATGCAGTTGTAATCCTGTTGACAAGAACTAGAACTCAGCATCTCACACCTAGTCGGATGACAAGATATGAGCGAATAATTCTAGGAGCTGAAAATGTGACCATAGCTAGGTGCACAGTTGTGAATCCTGCTACACTATTACCAGATCCATATTGTGAAGAAGTTAAGGACGACACAGAACATGACTGTTTGCAAGTCACAGAGTTGTGTACCAAACCACGTCCTGACATACAGGAAATGCCTCTTAAGAACCCAGACAGGGAGCTGTTTGTGGACGGCTCATGCCTAAGGCATGAAGATGGCAAATTGAGTGCAGACTATGCTGTATGTGAACTTTCTGGAATAGTAGAAGCATCCTATTTACCAGGAGTCAAATCTGCACAAGTAGCTGAATTAACTGCTTTAATCAAAGCCTCCAAAATTGGGAAAAATTTAAAAGTAACCATATTTACGGACAGTCAATATGGGTACGGGGTTGTGCATGATTTTGGCCAACTGTGGATGCAGAGGGATTTCATGACTTCTTCAGGATCCCCAATCAAAAATGGGCAGTTTGTAAAGGAATTATTGGAGGCAATACAATCACCAAAAGAATTGGCAGTGGTGAAATGTGCCGCACACCAGTCAGGAGATGACTGGGTGGTAGCCGGTAACAGATATGCAGACCTAATCGCTCAACACTGTGCCAGAAATCGAATGGCAGAAAACAGAAAAGTCGAAAGAATGGGAATCAGCTGCCAACTTATGCTATGTTCAACACCTGAAACATGGAATGATGTGAGACGATTGCAGGATGATGCTGAAGAGAGTGAAAAGGATGTATGGATAAAAATAGGGTGTACACGAAGAACAGATGACGATGTGTGGGTTTATTCAGATGGCAGACCAGTCATGCCTGATTGCCTGATTTCACAAATGGCCAGAATGTATCACGGAGACACACATGTAGGGAGAGATGCCATGATTAGACTTTTCAGACAAAGTTGGTACAATCCAAGGTTTAGGGCTGCAGCAGAGAGCCTTTGCCAGAGGTGCTTAACTTGCCAAATGAATAATCCAGGAAGGAGAACAGTAATTGGTCTGGGGAAAATCGGAAAGGCAGAGGGTCCATTTGTGAGATTGCAGTTAGATTTCATTCAGTTACCACCATGTAAAGGACTGAAATATGTACTTGTCATAGTGTGTCTGTTTTCAAGGTGGGTGGAGGCATACCCTACCAGGAGGAATGACAGCATAACAGTTGCAAAACTGTTGTTACGAGAACTCATTCCACGGTTCGGTTTCCCAGTAACTTTGATTCAGATAGAGGAAGTTACTTTAATAATGATGTAATTCGAATAATCTGTGAAGCATTTAATATTGAACAAAAATTGCACTGTGCGTACCGCCCAGAGGCTTCTGGAGTGGTTGAACAAATGAATGGCACAATAAAATCAAGATTGTCAAAAATGTTTGCATCCACATCATTGGATTGGCCAGATGCATTGCCTCTTGTCTTAATGGGACTCAGAAGCATTCCTGATAGAAATACAGGATTGAGTCCACATGAAATCATCATGGGAAGAGCAATGAGACAAGCCCATGGAAATGAACTGCTGAACATAACTGATGATATGGTTCTAGATTATTGCAAAGCATTGGCTGACCTAGTGCGTTCTGTCTCTCACCAGGTTGGAGAAGACGCAGTTTCCAGGCAGCCTGAACAAGAGCATGATCTGAACCCCGGAGATTGGGTGGTAGTGAAGCATCACACCAGAGAAACGTGTTTATCACCCAGGTGGGGAGAACCTTGTCAGGTTATATTGGTTACAAACACAGCAGTGAAATGTGCAGGTTTACCTAATTGGATTCACGTAAGCCATACCAAAAGGGTGCCAGCTCCTGAAGAAAGAGATCCTCAGTCAGCATCAATAGCTGAGGAAGCTGAAGGTTGGAAAGCTGAAGAATCCCAAGTGATAGATTCGGGAGTAGCTGATGAAGAACAACCGAGCACAAGTCAGGACTGGATACCAGTGGTGGATATACCTGAAGTTTTTATCAAAACAAGGAGCAGAGCTAGATTAGAGGAAATTAGAGAGGACCAGATAGGTGAAGAAGAACAAGCTCAGGATAGGGAGATTGAAACTATAAGAGAACCTGAGCAGGCCCAGATAGGGAAAGGAAATTGGGCTCAAATTGACAACGAAACAACAAAATTTGAGCAGGGACAGACAGGTTCAGAAGAACGCGGTCAGGCTGCAGAAGTACAGAGTGCAATAAGCCCTGATCAGAACCAGTTAGGACAAGAAAAACACGTTCAGGGAGAAGAAAACCAAGAAAACATCGAACAAGAAAGCGTCAAGCACGAAAACGTCAATCCTGAACAGGGCCAGTTAGCAGAGACTCATATTCAGGCAACTGAAGAAACATCAATAAGACCTGAACAAGAACAGATAGAGTGGGAAAGTGAAATCAAGGACAAACAATTTGTGCCACACATGGAGAATAAAGGAGTTATTGGAAAAGACTCGGAAAGTGAAGATACAGTGCAACCCAAGAAAGTCAGAAAGGGTGATCATTGGCCTAGTGTCATTAAAAGAGTAAAATACCATATAGTAACACGAAGTGAAGACCCAGAACAAGTAAATGAAGTAACAAGCTTATCTGGACAAACAAGTGGTGCTGAAAAAAGAAAAAGCAAAAGATTGAAAGTCGTGAACAATAAGTTTAAAGGTCCTGATTGGACTTATATAATTCTCGAAGACTGCGAAAGTTCAGAAACAAGTGAAAGTGGTGACGAAGGAACAAGTGCAGAACTGACTTATGAAAAAGACGTAAAACCACCTTGATAACGTTAAAGTTCTGAAGGAAAAAGAAAAGAAGAGAAATCTTCTTGAACAAAAATGGCTGACGACAGAGTTTCTGGGAGACCGAAACGAAAAGGTTGTAAAAGATGCTGTGCTATATGCATATGTAGTCTGGTAGTGGTGCTTATAGTGTGGTTAGTTGTGATTGTAGCAATTCCTTACCTTATGATAATGGACAAAAAGAATAACACCGATACCAAGGGAAGGATAGATAACATGAAAAGTGACAGAGTAGAAATAGAAGCAGAGGATGAACCAGATTTCCATCACATTGTAACAGATAACGATACTAGTTTAAATGTTTTTACTAAATTATTGTTTCAGTACGTAGATACAATGCATGTTAGTGACTGTTATGTCTGTATGAAGTTACCTGAATCAGTAGCAGAAGGTTTAACATATCATAATTTGCCTTTAACTTATGGTATATCATGTAGTGTACTAACTAGTTTATTTTATAGAACAGGGAAACTTCAGTATTATTATTCAAATATAGATGTGATATTTTCAGAGGTTCCTATTCGGAAGAATCTGAACCCAGTGCTTAGTAGTCAAGATGCACAATTTATGGGAGAATTTTTCTTAACAATGAAGTCGATAGACATAACACATGCACATAGAAGCAATCTAACATGTTCATTACGTGAAGAAGAAAAGATATTTTTAAACTTAGTTGAAAATAGAAGACAGAATTTCCAAAGGAAAGCGTCTGAGCAAAAGGCTCATCTTCCACCTTGGGCTGAGAAAGAGGGTATTTATACACCTGGCAAGGCTCAAGCTGCTATGGCTCTAGATTTTGTAAAGACAGGGAAAATTTGTCTTCATAGATTAAAGACTGAATATAACAATGTTTTTATTGGTACCAGTGAATGTGAACATAATTTTTTAATTTTTGGAGGTTGGGGACTAAAAGGAGGAACAGATTCAGTTTTTCCTGGAATATATTATGTGTGTGGGAATAAGGCTTATTTTAGGCTTCCTGCTTCGGTGGTATGGAAGTTGTTATTTTGGAATAGTTTTTCCAAAGGTATACCATGTAAAAAGAAACACTGGGAGCAATGAAAATAATAGTGAATTAACACGTAGTAAAAGAGCTAGTTTTTCAGAAATTGTAGGTGATATATTTGGTGCAATGATACCTTCAGTGGGAGTAATTCTGAACTCAAGGAGAATATGTAAATTGTCTACAGTGGTTGATCGTTTATCAACGGATACTGCTGGAGGATTTCTAATGATTAATGCGGAAATGGTTGCGATTAGATCTATGGTTATGCAAAATCGACTTGCTCTTGATATATTGTTAGCAAAAGAGGGCGGAGTCTGTAAATTGTTGAAAACGAAACATTGTTGCACGTATATTCCAGACAAAAGTGCAGAAATCGGAACATATATAAAGAATATTACTAAACTTGAGAATGAACTGAAACCACTGGAAGTTGATAGTGTATGGGAAAGATTGACAAATAGCATTGCGTCAATTGGTACCTGGTTTACTAATGTAGGGAAAGGACTTATAGGTCAAATAATAGTACCCTCAGTAGGGATAGCAATAACAGTATTGTCAATAATGATATGGTGCAAATGTTGCAGAAAGAAGGAAACATATAGGGTGACAGGAAGAGGAAAGAAAAGGAAATTTGAGGAGATTGAATTAGAAGATCTGAGCAGTGAAATTTACAAGAAACTGAAAGGAAAGAATAAGAATAGACAATGTAAAAATGAAAATGTGACGGAAATATGTTAAGTTGGCATCTGGTTGTAGGTAATTTGATGGCTCAGAAACGCCATCAGAGAGGGGATTGATGGAGCAAGGACTCACAATGAGACTTGCTCGGAAGCAATCTTCTCACAGTATTAATTAATTTGTACTAAAACCTTGTAATGTCTTTATTAATAATGTGCAAACACAACATTTTTATCTAGAAGATGCTTGCCTATGTGTTTTCCACTAATAAGTAATCCTTGTCTAATCCAAAATGGCCGCTAAAACGCGGGAATTCTACTGCGCATGTGTCAACCATGTCACGTGGTATGACGTCTTTCTTTGCTTGGAGGGAAACTTTTTGCTTCTGCGCAGTGTATGCTAAAATGGCCGCTTAATGTTCTCACATGCTAAGGCTTTTGCGTTGCTGCAATTAATAATGTGGTATTCTAACGCTACTAATGCGGGATAGACATTTATAATTAAATGGGAGTAGAGTAGAAGTAGGGGGTATACAGTGAAAACATTTATTTTTGATTTTAATATGTTTCTTCTTTGATTTTCAATTAGTTCGTAAAGTGGGCCTGGGTTGACTAAACGGCAGCTCAAGAAACATGTGACCTGCGATGCACCCTGAAAACTAACAAAGCAAAGCGATGAAGTCAACTTGGAAGATGTCCAAGGACATGACCCGCTGATCACCTTCAGAGTTCATTCGAAATGTCCGAAGAAAAGATACATTTTGTATATACTTTGTATTAAATTGTTGTGAAATGGGTGGGAAATAAAGCAAATGTATTAATTGAGAGGGGTGGTATTTTACAAACAATGGGCTTAAGAAAATTGAACTAAATTGACATGGTGTGAGGATCAACCCCCTGTCCCTGTCCAATCAGAATTAGTGGGCCCATAATTTTGAAACATTAATGGGAGGTACATGGGCGTAGAAGGGTATAATAGATATAGAATTAGCTAATTAGCTAGTGCAGAGTGCAGAGAGAGGAGAGCAAGGAACTAGGCACTTAGGCTCAGATGCTGACACAGACGAGAGCTGATCGATTGCAGACTGAACCGCTGTCTAAAGAGGTCCTGAGGTGGGGGCGGCGGACTCTATTAGAGGAACACGTGGAAGAACTGAGGAGGAACGAAGTGTCAGAGAGGGGAACGACGCAGGCGTCGTTGGTAGAGAGGTCATCTATCCTGTCCTGAACCTGGTCCGGAGGTCTTGGTCTTCATCCTTTCTTGGGGACCCTCTTTCCAACTCCTTGGCCAAGGGGTTTGGTTTTCACACCTTTAGGTAACTATAAATGCGTAATCTTTAGTTTGTACTGCTGTCTCTATCTTCTCCTTTCTGAGGGACCGTCATTTGTGATCAATAGGTGACAATAGTATGCTTCCTCCTTGATATGCGATTAAGTATTATGTGGATTGTGATTTACTCTGCTAAAGAATTTAGATAAACATTTTAAAACTTCCTGAGTCAGTGGTTATTTCAGGTGGTTAATGAAAATTATGTTTTGTATGATCTCATTTCAACCCCAGTTATCAAAGGTCCATTGGTAAGTCATTACTCTTCAATCAGAAAAGGGAATTGGTAGCAGGGATATTGATAAAGAGTACAACTGATTCCCACCAGCGGTGATTACTAGTTAGTATGAATGAATGGGCCCAGGTGAGTATGTAGTGTATGAATGCTTGTTGCTAGTAACCCGCTGGATCAGTACATACATGAAAAGAGCTTTATGTCATGTATTTGACAAACTGTGAAAAAGGGGGAGAACGTCGTAGGTTCTGTGTGCTTTTCAGACCTCCACATGAACACACTGGGGGGCTTATTTACAAGCCTCATGCACCACCGGTGCCTCACTTTTAATATGGGAAAAAGTGACGTACCGGCAGCGCAAGGGACTTGTAAAAAAGGTTCTGGGTGTAGGAAGTGTGGGGGACATATCCTCCCAGATTTTGTAGTGGGGGACATGGGGGACAAGGGTGGGGGGAGACAAAAAAAATTCCCATCTCTCCTCAGTCAGTCGCAGGGCTATTGGCATGTCTGCTTTGACGTGCCAATGGCCCTGCACTTGGCCTGTAACCTTCCCTTTTGTTGTGCTGCAAAGCTCCAGGAATCTTTTCTCACCTGGTCCTTGCCCCCGCTGCTTGCAGTCTGCACTTCCAGGACCAAGGAAGAGAGGTAGTTTGTTGAGTGCTCACTACATCCGGACCCTACCTTATTTGACTGTTTCACACTGCGCAATTCAGCCACTCAAAGGCTAATGTTTTGTTGAAATGTTTATTTTGAGCAGTTGAACCTTGCCCTGGAACATGAAAACAATTAGCATCAGACCTAGTCTAAACACACAGTACATTGTGTCAGATGTGTTGGTCTGCCCTAATATTTACCCAATCAATTTAAATACCACTATTTTGTCTTGTTTCTTTTATAGCGCTACTCAACTAAATCCAGGGTGTTGGAGCTCTTTACATCACACATACACATGGGTGTAAATCAATTTACAGGATGTGTTACATAAGATAGTGAGGGTTACAAGGTGTAGGAGTCCCATGTTCTTTCCGTCATAGTTCTCTGATCTATATTAGAAGGATTACAATTTATGAACTGCAAGTAACTAAAGGATCTCTGTGTTAAAAGCAATAAACCACTTACCCATCTACATAAAATAAAAATCCATCATCTGTGTGTCACATGATGTGCTTTATGGGAGACATATTAACCCTCTATGCTACTTTGATTCAAAACTTGGACTAGACAAAACACCTGTCTCTCCAGCAAGTGCATTAACCTCCAGAGTTATCTTACCATTATTATTATTTCCTGAGATTTACTGGGTACATAAAGATCTATGCAGCAGGTGCCTTAACCTCATAAGATATTTTAAAATGCAGACTTTGCAACCAAGTAAGCAGAACAGATATACTGCCACATTTCTCCTTGTTGGCAATTTATTTCTAGCAGAGGTTTAATAAATAAATGTATAAGTGGAGACCTAGATCTTGCACCGGGGTTGCATCACTTTTTTGGCACAACTCCGACGCAAAATCTAAGTTGTTAAATATTGTAATGCGCTCAAATGTCCTCATGATAGACCTGCTTAACATATGTGAGTTCTTAGAATCTGATGTCATTTTTTTGTGATATCACTTCCTGTCTCGTGCGATGTCACATGCTGTGATGTCACTTACATACAGCCTAACTTGGCTAGTGCTCCACTTCTTTTTTTAGGACATGTGCCCTGGTGGGAGAAGTATAATGGAGAACTGGTGTTGGTGGTTGTAGGAGGCTAGCTTAGTATATGGTGCACACTCTCAGGAGTGATGCACCTTGCACTAATCCAGGCAACCGTTATGGTGATTTTAGTGGTCTTTGATAACCATAGAAAGCTCTCAAAGTGGTAGCTGTGGAGAGCAGCCTTCAGGCTTATCTTGAAGGAGTGTAAAGCAGCTTATTTTACCACATTTAATCGACAGTGTAGATTGGATGAAAAAGAACCACACAATGTTTATAAAAATAAATCTGTTTATTATGCAACACAATCACTAACACGTTGGTATATCTCCTACCCAGAGTTATCAACAATACCCACAAGAATATTTCAAAATAATCAGATAAGTAGCACAAATATACACTGGTCTCCAAGGGGAGACCAAACCATATACTAAGAAAGTGGAATGCAAACTGCAAAGGAGAACGGGACTTGGACCAGAAGACTCAGAGGAGCTGGAGACACAAGGAACCACCCAAGGTAAGTACCCAGGAACCCCACGGAGGCTGTGTGCAGAGTGGAAACACAGCCGCGTGCCCAATGGAAGTCACTGGAGAAGTCGCTGTTGCCGTTTTAAAGAAGAAGGACCCTTCCCAGAGGGCCCCGAAGAAACCCTTTGGAAGATGGGAGGCTAGGGAGTGATGGAGTGAGGTTTGTATAATACTTCCTCATGAAATTAAATAACCCCATAATAAAGTATTGATTGCATGAATTAATCAACTCCAGATACACACATGAACACAGGGGGTAAACGCAATTTACATAATATACTAAATTATGTTGGCCTAAGTACGTATCAACTGTTTGCGCTTTGGAAACTGTACTAATGCATGTTTATGCTGTGTTGTACATTGCACATTTGCAGGTTGTGCACGAATAATGAGAAGTTTGCTTTAAACTAATAAGCTTTCGCTAGGAATTGTGTAACACAGGGCATTAGTATGGGGGGAGGTAAACATAATGGGTTTTATTTCACGAATTAATATTCTTTTGTGTTTGTTTATTTTAGTACGGGATTGGGCCAGCATGAAAATGGCCTCTCGTTCAAGCCCGCATGCGGTTGGCCTAGTCGGTCCTGAGTGAGCATGTACCGGGAGGGGTTGCCTGCTCGCAGACTGCTGAGTGTACCCGATGATGCAATTTGTGTGAAGGCCATGTTGACCTGTGACTTATTGTTTGTGTGCCAAGATGCGACAGCGACTGTGAAAACAGCCATCACTACGTGCAATACGACGTGAAAGCGGATATTAAAGTGAACAGTGTAGCTAAAAGTATAATTATGTATGTAAGAATTATACGAATACATTGGTCTTAAATCCTTCTTTGTTAGAACCGGTATAGGATGGTTTTGGTGGGGAGAGCTGAATGGGACGACCCTGGTATGATTTCCGAAAACCAATCACAGTCCGAGTTTCTACCGATACTGCATCATTGTAAGATAGTGAGTTAAGCAGAAAGGTATAATTGATATCCCAATTGGGGGTGTGTCAGATCGGATCAGAGCTGATCGGAGAGCGGAGAGAGCAGAGGAGAGCAGAAGTCAGAGAGTCGAGAGTAAATGAGAGATCAGAGAGAACGCAGAAGAGAATCCATAGAGAAGATCCAAGACAGAGAGAGCGGTACTGCACAGAATAAGAGAACTCTAGGTACGAGAACGTTGCGGGAGTGCTGGGGAGGAGACTGCGACCGAGGAGGTAGATTAAGTGGGAGATGAATTCTAGTTGTTAGTGTAGGAAAATTCTGCTGCATCTGTCCTGTTTGACTTTGTCCCCCGAGCCTACCTTTGGGGACTTCTTGCCACAACCTCGGCCAAGGAAGTGGTTTCCTATTTCTTTGGTGGGTATTGCCCTCCTTGTTTGCTTAAATTTGCAAATATATTTTCTGCAAGTATTTATGCTGTACCTTCTTTCCCCAGTCCCATGCATTGCTTTGATATCGTTGTAGATGATTCATTTTGATTACAGTGCTTGATAATTTGTTCTCTTATATGCAATCTTGTATGTGCACTGATAATTATTTACTATGAGCATTACTAAGATAAATCATTAACTGAAGAAATGACTCTGTGGTTATTCAGTTAAATGTTAAACTGTTTAGTTAATCATAGTCACCATCAACTCTTCAACTAATGGTCCATCGACCAGAAGAAGTTGAGTTACTAATAGTAAGGAAAGATAGAATGTTATTGATGTGACGTATAGTATTTAATAAAACTGACAAATTAAACCCCCCAAATCCAGCGCCAAACATCAGGGATTATTTATGGGTAATGTGTGATGGGCCCCGTTGTTTGATAAAGAAATTTATGCATGATGAGATTTCCTTTAGTCCCTGACGTCAGGAATTTAGGGGTTGCGCTGGATCAGTTTTTCTGGTACCAGAATGATGGTTATTATTGATTAGTTATGTTATTTATTGATTATTGACTAAATGTTTCACAAATCTATGTAAAGTGGGTTAGTGTTGCGTTTTATGTAGTCTTTGGAAAACAGGTACAGAAGGGTATCTGGAAAGCCGGCAAAATAGAAGTTAGCCTGAAATAAGGCAGAAGAAAACGTGTGAAAAGTGAAATCCCACGGGAAAAAAAAAAAGTGCATTGTCTGTTTAAATTAGTGATACTATTTAGCGTATAAGTGAAGAAAAGAGTGAAATAGCGAAGGGTCCACCTGTGAAAATTTGGCCTTAGTCCTGGAAGAGTAGCGAGACCTCCTTTCCAAATAAAAGGTCCTCTTGTGAAATTTTGGCCTTATCCCTAAAGAAGTAACAGGTCCTCTCTTAGCTTGAGTGAAGGGAAGGATAGCGGAATTGTTATACTTGCCGTATGGTAGCAAAGTTCTTGAAAGTGAAAAACTATCTCTTTATTTAGTAAACAGACAGTGTGGTATTGTTTTATGTCGTGACTAATAAGTTATTATAAAGAAAACGGACTTAGAAAAGTGGCGATAATTTTTGTAAAGGGAGGGTCAGCAGCAGGAGGAGAGGCTGACGTCACCGAAAAGCCGCGCTGACATTGGTCAGACTGTAAAGACAGAGTGAGCTCAGATTGGTTGGTTGGTGTGAGCCGCGCTAGCATTGGACAAGGTAGTGGAGACGTAGAAAGCTCCGATTGGAGGAGTTAGGGTGTACCGCGCTGACATTGGTTAAGTATTAGGGAAACAAAGGAGTTCGATTAGTGAATTAAAGTGGATCGTATTGATAAAGATTTGCAATAAGCAAAGTTGTTGACAAGCAACAAAAATGAATTTTGAACAACCGAAGCAGGAGAAATTGACTTTATTTGGGAAAATTAAAAAATTCTTTAAAAAGGACAAGCAAGTAATAACGAGAGAAGGAGTTCCTATTCCTCCACCAAAGACACCAGCGTCTTATATGATGTTAAAATATGGCTATCATACATGTATTTGGCTAGAAAATTGGGTAGGATATACGAAGAATGATGGTATCCTAGCTTTTCCAGAACATGGTTCTTTTAATTTGGCAGTGTTACGTAATTTGAGAGAAAAAATGATGAAATTAGATCCGAGACCTAGATCTACACAGTTTGAAGCTTTAGTGGAGTGGGAAGATGAAATGTACGAAAGAGAAAGGCACAGAGGTGGTAGATTACATAGATTTACGTTTGGAAGATTTCATGATGAGAAACATGAAGACAGGATGAAAAGATGGAGGAATGGAGAGATTACTGAAGGATTGTATCCAGTTTTAATGGTAGGAGAGACTGTAGGAACTAAATGTAAAGAGAAAAAGAGACATTTAGAGCAATTTGGATATGGGTACAACCCGAATGAATCTGATGATGAGTTGCTGGATGATATAATAGTTAAACGTCCACCACCCTATCAGGATAATTCAGCGATGGTGACACCAAATGCACCATCAATGGAAACCCCAATGACATCTCAAACGACACCAGCTCCAATTGAAAGTGAAATAGAGCAGGAAGGGGAAGTTGAAATTGCCATCCAAACCAACGAATTGGTTGAAAAATTGAAACAGATGAACATGAAAATAGATGCAATAACTGTGCCAGTGACTATTGGTCCAGCAATACCTGTATTTGAAAATAGACTTATCCATGAACCTTCTTTAACTGTCCCATTAAATTCAGCTATAACATCAGCTAATAGTAGAATTAATGAAGTGAGTATCCAAAATGAAAAGCCCAATACAGTTACTAGATCAACACCTCCGACTAATTTAACAATTATGGAAACGCCTAGGGGAATAATGCAGTTTCAGCCTAAAAGGATAGAGTTGGATGAGATTCCCAGAAGTGAAGTTCTAATAGGACCAACTACTGAAGAATTAGATGATTGGGTGAAAGGATTACAAAGGAGAAAGACACAGCCGCAACCTATAGATGTATGTAAGTTGAGAGTAGATTTGGAAGAAATTATTATCGGAAAAATAAGTCCAGACAGGTTGAAAACGTATCAGGATGATGAATTGATGTATCTGTGTAAGAGTATTACTTGGAAAGCGAAAAATCTACATGAGAGGTTAGTGGAAACCGCAGAAGAATTGGGAATGGACATAAGTAGATCAAAAGTGTTACAGAAGACATATAGAGTGGATTTTACTGAAAAGGATATAGAAAATATGAATACGTCTGGTAGACGATTGCAGATAAAAGAGTTAATGGTTGTTTTGAAAAAATGGGGAGACGTGGAAAGATGGAAGGGTAGATGGATGAGGAAGAAAGAAGAATTGGCTGCTAAAGAAATACATCTGCGTCCAGTAAGAGAAGTAGAAAATGTAGCTCTGGAATGTCCTATGAGAGAAGTTCCAGGAGGAGGTTATGTGCATGTTCCGTGGACCAGACAAGATATATTATCTTTCACCAATGAGTTTCCTAGGTTGAGAGAAAAGCCAGTAGAATGGTACAAACAAGTTGAGAGATTTGTGAAAGTGTCGAAGGTATTGTTGAAAGATTTAGATGGATTATTTGAAATTGTTGTCCCTGCAGATCTATGGACTGAATGTAAGATTACAGTTGATTGGCCAAAGGATGAATATCCTAGGGATGCCAAAACAGGCGCACCTTCAGATGAGGTAATGAAAAAGTATCATCAAGTGATTACTTTCTTGAAAAGCAAAATTTCCCCAAAGGAAACAGATTGTGTAAAAATTGATAGAACAACCCAAGAGCCGAATGAATCTGTTCATGCCTACTATGAGAAGTTATTGCAAGTTTTTAAGCAGTATAGTGGTTTTGAGAATATTGGAGATAAAGATATGGGTCACTTTGTATATAGATTTGTGTATGGATTAAAACCTGAGATTAGCCAAATGATACAGCAGCATATGTTGTGCTGGCAAGCAAAAACGATAGACGAAATCTTAAGGTATGCGAAGTACTGTAGTGACGACATTGAGTCTCGTCATCGTAAGTTAAAAGAAAAGGTAATGTGGGCACAAGTAAAGGCAGCAGAGCAGCAAGAAAATCAGTTGAATTCTCAAGGTACAAATCAAATGGGAGGAGTTAATCAGAATGCTCAGAAACCAAGTGGAGGTAGAGGACAAATGAGTAGAGAAGAAGCAAAGAAGAAATTTCCTTGTCATGGGTGCGGAAAGTATGGACACTGGAAGAATGAGTGTAGATTAGTGCAGAGAACTAATGGAGGAAATCAAATTTTAACCCCACAGGTGCAGAGTGAGATAGTTGTGCAACAAACACCGCAGCAACAGGTAGTTACTACTCAATATCAGGTCCCACAACCACTGTTACCACATAGTGTAAATGCTCAAAGGTACAGTGCGGATACAGGGTTTCACGGAGGAGACCAGGTTGGTAAAAATACTAACACAAATGTGATTCCCCAATTTTGGATGCAATTTGATGGAAGTGACGTTGAAACGAGTCAATGACGGTGCCTGGGTGGGAGGAAGTGTGCGTGCTTTGCGCAACTCTAGAGGTAGATTAGTCAGGTCCATTTGTTGATGGAAAAGTGGAAGGAAAGGATATCACTTTTCTTGTGGACACTGGTGCTACCCGTTGTACTGTGAGAGCAGCAGAAATTCCAAACCTACCCCTCTCGGGAGAAACTATCTAGGTAGTAGGAGTCTCAAATAAACAGATAAATACTCCAGTTACTAAACCAATTGAAGTACATATCGGTCCTTTCAAAGACATGCATAGGTTTGTAGTGTGTGACTCAAGTCCAGTTAATTTGTTAGGAAGGGATTTGCTGTGCAAGATGAATTGCACAATCTATTGTACACCGGATGGTATTGCATTTCAGACACCAGATGAGGATGTCGCGTTTAAAATGGTGCTAGCAAAGCAAGGAACAGAAGTGAATGAATTATTTTCACTTCTTACAGACAAAGTTGTGCCTGAAGAATTGATGAAGGTGGTAAATTCAGAGATATGGGATTTCACAGGACAGGAGATTGGACTGATGAAGAAAGTGGATCTGATTAGAATTACAGTGAAAGATGGTATTGACTATCCAAATACACCACAGTATAAAATGAAGCCAGAAGTTATAGCAGGAATAACTCCTGTGATTGATCAGATGATTGAACAAGGAATTTTAAAGGAAATAATGAGCAGTCCTTGTAATTCACCTATTATGGGATTGAAAAAGCCAAATGGAACCTATAGAATAGTACAAGATTTGAGGAAAATAAATAAAATTGTTGTGCCTTGTTGTCCAGTTGTGCCAAACCCTGCAATGATTCTATACCAAATCCCACATGATGCGGAGTGGTATACTGTGATAGATTTGTGTCATACATTCTTTTCGATTCCTTTGCATCAAGATAGCCAATACTTGTTCGCCTTCCGGTTTGGAGATTGTATTTTGGCTTGGTGCCGAGTTCCTCAAGGCTATACTGAGAGTCCTTCAATTTTTAATCAGATATTGAAAAAGTGTTTAGAAGATTTGAGAATGTCTGAGGATTCTGTTCTGGTACAATACATTGATGACCTACTAGTGGCATCAAAGACTCGAGAAGCTTGTGTTGCAGATACAGTCGCTTTGCTGAACCATTTGGCAGAAGGAGGACATAAAGTATCCCCTGCAAAATTGCAATTCTGCCAACGAGAAGTCCAATATTTAGGTCATAAGATTGAGAAGGGAGTTAGAAAAATAACATCGGAGCGAATTTGAGTGATTAGGGACATGAAGCCTCCTACGACACAAAAGGAAGTGCGAATGTTTTTGGGAGTGGTTGGATATTGCAGACAGTGGATCAGTGGATTTTCACTGATGGCAAAACCTCTACAGAGGTTGACGAGGAATGATTTGAAAGATCCAGTTAAATTGGATGAAGAAAGTATGGATGCTTTTGTTAAACTGAAAGAAAGTCTGTGTCAGGCTCCGGCATTGGGAATGCCTGATTATTCAAAGGATTTTACATTGTATTGCAGTGAAAGAGATGGGTGTGCACTTGCAGTTTTAACTCAAAGGCATGGAATGTCAAGACGACCTGTAGCTTACTTTTCAGCTACTCTGGATTCAGTGGCTGCCACATTGCCTGGATGTTTGAAAGCAGTAGCTGCTACTTGTGTAAGTCTGGAACAGAGTGAAGGGATCATAATGGGTCATCCTGTAAGAGTGTATGTGCCGCATTCAGTTGAGATCCTTTTAACAAGAACACGGACACAGCACCTCACCTATAGTCGGCTGACTAGGTATGAGAGAGTGATTCTGGGAGCAGAAAATGTGACAATAGTGAGATGTACGAATGTGAATCCCTCTACACTATTGCCGGATGCTTGGGATGAAGAAGTAAAGGATGAAGTTGAACATGATTGTTTGGATGTGACTGAATTTTGTACCAAACTGCGTCCAGATATAAAGGACGTTCCTCTTGAGGAATCAGATTGAGTGATGTTTGTTGATGGCTCTTGTTTGCGAACTGAGAGAGGTATATCGAGTTCTGCTTATGCTGTTTGTACTATAGCGGAAATTCTGGAAGCATCCTGTTTAAAAGGGATAAAATCTGCACAAGAGGCTGAATTGATAGCTCTAATTCATGCCTGTAAATTGGGAAAGAGTCAGAAAGTGACCATAATTACTGATAGTCAATATGGATTCGGTATTGTGCATGATTTTGGAGAACTGTGGATGCAGAGGGGATTCTTGACCTCTTCAGGGTCCCCTATCAGGAATGGTGAATTTGTAAAAGAATTACTGGAAGCATTACAATTGCCAAAACAAATTGCAGTGGTCAAATGTGCCGCACATAAGTCAGGAAATGATTATGTGACTCAAGGCAACAGATTTTCTGACCAAGTAGCACAATATTGTGCAAAGAATGAGACTTCCATAAATCGGGGAAGAGCAAAAGAACATACGGTTTGTCAACTTATGTTTACTAACACTATTGAGACATGGGATGAAGTGAGACAGTTGCAGGAAGAGGCAGATGATGAAGAAAGACAGCAATGGGAAAAGGTAGGATGTAGGAGACGAGAAGATGACGATGTATGGGTATACACTGATGGAAGACCAGTCATGCCAGACAGTTTACTTTCTCATATGGCAAGGATGTATCATGGAATGACACACATAGGCCGAGACGCAATGGTTAGATCACTCCAACAGACATGGTTCAATCCTAAGTTCAGGACTATCGCAAAGAGCCTTTGTCAGAGATGCCTGACGTGCCAACAGCAAAACCCAGGAAGAAAAACAATAGTTAGTATGGGAACCATAGGGAGAGCAGGAGGTCCTTTTACCAGACTGCAACTCGATTTTATTGAGTTACCTCCTTGTAACAAACTCAAATATGTGTTAGTGATTGTGTTTTTGTTTTCTAGATGGGTAGAAGCTTATCCCACAAGGAGGAATGACAGCCTAACAGTGGCCAAACTTTTGTTGAGGGAGTACATTCCTATATATGGTTTCCCAGTCACAATGGAAACAGATAGAGGAACACATTTCGCTAGTGAAACAATAAAACTGATTTGTGAAGCATTGAGTATTCAACCAAAACTTCATTGTGCTTATCGTCCAGAGGCTTCTGGAATAGTAGAGCAGATAAATGGCACAATAAAGAAAAGGTTAGGGAAAGTGTGTAGATCCACAGCACTGAAATGGCCTGTTTTGATGAGTCTCAGAAGCGTTCCTGACAAAAAGACAGGACTAAGTCCTCACGAGATATTAATGGGAAGAGCGATGAGACAAGCGTTTGTACCTGCAAACAAATTAATAAATATATCTGATGATCTCATCCTTGACTATTGCAAAGGACTGGCTGATGTAGTACGTTCTGTGTTTCATCAGGTTGGAGCTGACGCAACTACAACACAACAGACTCAAGCGCATGATCTAAGTCCTGGTAAGTGGGTTCAGGTGAAAAGGCATAGAAGAAAAACTTGCCTAGAGCCCCGCTGGGAAGGACCATATCAGGTCATATTGGTGAAACCACAGCAGTAAAATGTGCTGGTCTACCGAACTGGATCCATGCCAGCCATACTTATCGAGTCCCAAATCCACTTGAACCACGAGTAGAGCGGCATCTGGAGATCTCAAGTACAAGCTCTGAATCAGAGGCTGAAGCACAAGAAACTGGTGAAGTTGAAGCACTAGACTCTGAAACAGGTGAACATGAACTAAAAGACTTTGGAGAGCAGATTGAGGAAGAGTTGCCTAGCTCAAGTCAAGTAAAGTGGGTACCAGCTACTGGGACTGAAGAGACTGCTGTTGAACGAGAAGAGAGACAACTTCCTGATAGAAAAGAAACAGATGGAAGAGAAATAAGTGAAAGAAATACAGAAGAAGAAAAAGAAAAAGAAGGCAAACTGAAAGCAAAAGCAAAGAAACAAAGGTATGATTTGAACAAGGAAGAAGAAGAAGTACAACCAAAAAGGGCAAAGACAAATGATCATTGGCCAAGTGGAGTGAAAAGACTGAAATACAGAGTGGTAAAAGAAGACCAGAGAGCAAGTTGGAACAGATAAAGGAGGTTTCAGGTGAAATAGAACAAGGAGAGTCGGATGATAAATCAGTGCTGCGACCAAAGAGAGTGAGAAAACCAAACAAAAAGTTCAAGTCACCAGACTGGATTTACATAGTGTTGGAAGAGATTGAAGAAGAAGATTTAGACAAAGAAAGAAACAGCACTGACAGCCAGGAAGAAGAAAAGAGTGATCTAGATCCACCTTAAGAGACTGTAAACAAAATTAAGGTGTCACGCTAGCAACTGAAGAGAATATCCTGAAGACGTCTTGGAGATTCGGATTAGTTAAAATAAAAGAAGGGGTAAAGAAGAAAGCTTTTGAAGTGTGGGATCACACAACATTTTTTAATTTTCAACATATTTTTAATAGAATTAGAAAACCTAATAGAATTATATAAAGATTAGTATTACTATGGCAGATACACAGGAAACAAGATTTAGATGTAGTTTCATGCGTAGGTGTTATAAAGCCTGTCTCTGTTTATTTTGCATATTAATAGTATTTTGGATAATATTAACAACTATAATACCTTTAAATTTGATTAAAGAAGATACAATACAATCTAATAACTTGACGAGTCCAAAGGTAGACACTGACAGTAAGCAAGTTCCAATTACTCACCTAAAACAAATAGACGCTAATAGTTTCCATCATGATAGAACAGTTACAAATTTTTCCTCAAACGTTTTTACTGAACTACTTTATGAATATGTGGAAACAATGAAAGTGAAGGATTGTTATGTTTGTATACAGTTACCATTGTCTGTTTCAGAAGGTGTGACGTATCATCACCTTCCTTTGACATATGGTGTGACCTGTAGTGTTTTAACAAGCTTATTGTATAGAACAGGAAAATTAGATTATTACTATTCAAATGTAGATACAATTTTTTCTAAAGTTCCCGTAGTACCAGAGTTGAATAAGATAGCTCGTGCAAATGTTATGGGAGATTTATTCCTGACGACAAAGCCTTTAGATATAGCTTAAGCTAGTAAAAATAACTTAACATGTAGATTAGAAAAGGAAGAGAAAATATTTTTGTGATGGTAGAAGAAAGAAGGGCTAAGTTCCAGAGGAAAGCTGTCGAAGAGAAATTAAAAACACCACCTTGGGTTCTTAAAGAAGGCAACTATGACAAAGGCGAGACTTATGCTGCGATGGCTCTGGATTGGTCACAGAAGGGATGCTTACGAAGGGAGAAGACTAATTATAATTCTTATTTTATCGGTTCCAGTGAATGTGAAGATACCTATAAAATTATAGGAGGTTGGGGATTAAAGGGAGGAAATGATCCTGTTTTACCAGGTATATATTATGTCTGTGGGAGGAAAGCCTATTATCGGCTGCCAGATCACTGGTATGGGACATGTTATCTTGGGATTATCTTTCCAAAAGTCTATCATGTAGACAAAAGTACAAATGGAATCGATGAAGTAAGGCAAGAACTAAACCGTGTAAAAAGAGAAAGCTTTTCAGAAATTGTAGGAGATATATTTGGAGCATTGATACCTGGAGTTGCAGTTACACTAAATGCATATAAAATAAGACAATTGTCCACAGCAGTTGATCGTTTATCAACTGATACTGCTGGAGGATTTTTGATGATTGACACAGAAATGATTGCCATGAGATCTATGGTTATGCAAAATCGACTTGCCCTTGATATATTATTGGCGAAAGAGGGTGGAGTCTGCGGAATGCTGAAAGTTCAACATTGTTGTACTTACATTCCAGACAAAAGCAAAGATTTGGAAGGATATATTCAGAATATCACTAATTTGCATAAGAAAGTAACCCAACTGGAGGTTGATGGTGTTTGGGAGAGACTAAGTAAAGGTTTCTCTACCATAACAAGGTGGTCTTCCCCTATAGGTAGTTCCTTAGTTGCAAAAATAATAGTACCAATAGCTTTTGTAGTCACTATGATACTCATGATACGAATGACCTATGTTTGCGTAAAGAAGAGTCGCAAAGAAAAGAAAGAAAGGAAATTGAATAAGGAACATAAGGAAAGGGAAAAAGAGATAGAAGAGTTAGAGATGGAGAATTTCAAAGAAAAATTGTATGAAAAATGTAAGGAGCAAGGGTTAAAAGATAAAATACCAACAGTATAGCTTGATAAACCGTATGTTTGGGATTTTATGATGGTAAAACCATCAAAGGGGGGATTGATGGAGTGAGGTTTGTATAATACTTCCTCATGAAATTAAATAACCCCATAATAAAGTATTGATTGCATGAATTAATCAACTCCAGATACACACATGAACACAGGGGGCAAATGCAATTTACATAATATACTAAATTATGTTGGCCTAAGTACGTATTAACTGTTTGCGCTTTGGAAACTGTACTAATGCATGTTTATGCTGTGTTGTACATTGCACATTTGCATGTTGTGCACAAATAATGAGAAGTTTGCTTTAAACTAATAAGCTTTCGCTAGGAATTGTGCAACACAGGGCATTAGTATGGGGGGAGGTAAACATAATGGGTTTTATTTCACGAATTAATATTCTTTTGTGTTTGTTTATTTTAGTACGGGATTGGGCCTGCATGAAAATGGCCTCTCGTTCAAGCCCGCATGCGGTTGGCCTAGTCGGTCCTGAGTGTGCATGTACCGGGAGGGGTTGCCTGCTCGCAGACTGCTGAGTGTACCCGATGATGCAATTCGTGTGAAGGCCATGTTGACCTGTGACTTATTGTTTGTGTGCCAAGATGCGACAGCGACTGTGGGAACAGCCATCACTACGTGCAATACGACGTGAAAGCGGATATTAAAGTGAACAGTGTAGCTAAAAGTATAATTATGTATGTAAGAATTATACGAATACATTGGTCTTAAATCCTTCTTTGTTAGAACCGGTATAGGATGGTTTTGGTGGGGAGAGCTGAATGGGACGACCCTAGTATGATTTCCGAAAACCAATCACAGTCCGAGTTTCTACCGATACTGCAACATTGTAAGATAGTGAGTTAAGCAGAAAGGTATAATTGATATCCCAATTTGGGGTGTGTCAAATCGGATCAGAGCTGATCGGAGAGCGGAGAGAGCAGAGGAGAGCAGAAGTCAGAGAGTCGAGAGAAAACGAGAGATCAGAGAGAACGCAGAAGAGAATCCATAGAGAAGATCCAAGACAGAGAGAGCGGTCCTGCACAGAATAAGAGAACTCTAGGTACGAGAACGTTGCGGGAGTGCTGGGGAGGAGACTGCGACCAAGGAGGTAGATTAAGTGGGAGATTAATTCTAGTTGTTAGTGTAGGAAAATTCTGCTGCATCTGTCCTGTTTGACTTTGTCCCCTGAGCCTACCTTTGGGGACTTCTTGCCACAACCTCGGCCAAGGAAGTGGTTTTCTATTTCTTTGGTGGGTATTGCCCTCCTTGTTTGCTTAAATTTGCAAATATATTTTCTGCAAGTATTTATGCTGTACCTTCTTTCCCCAGTCCCATGCATTGCTTTGATATCGTTGTAGATGATTCATTTTGATTACATTGCTTGATAATTTGTTCTCTTATATGCAATCTTGTATGTGCACTGATAATTATTTACTATGAGCATTACTAAGATAAATCATTAACTGAAGAAATGACTCTGTGGTTATTCAGTTAAATGTTAAACTGTTTAGTTAATTATAGTCACCATCAACTCTTCAACTAATTTTCCATCGACCAGAAGAAGAAGAAGTTGAGTTACTAATAGTAAGGAAAGATAGAATGTTATTGATGTGACGTATAGTATTTAATAAAACGGACAAATTAAATCCCCCAAATCCAGCGCCAATCATCAGGGATTATTTATGGGTAATGTGTGATGGGCCCCGTTGTTTGATAAAGAAATTTATGCATGACGAGATTTCCTTTAGTCCCTGACGTCAGGAATTTAGGGGTTGCGCTGGATCAGGAGCCACCCAGACCCATGGATGCCTATAAGAACCAAGTTACCCACACAAGGGAAGCCAGATGGATAGGGGTGAAGTGACGTCGGAACCTGCCGTAGGCGACAATGGAAGGCTTTAAAGAAGATGCCTCTGGAGAAGCCTGTGAAGGAGTCCAGTGGAATTCAAGAGTGGATTCTTGAAGAAGGGAACCTGCAAGCAGAGGGGACAGAGTCTATGCCACTCGGAAGTGACCAGGAGGCACGGAAGCACAATGCCCACCGATGTCCAGAGGCTCAAAAGTGAAGATGGTGACCTTGTCGCTGCAGCTGTGAGGACCAGGCAATGCTGAGGAAGACCAGGAGCCATGCACGAGTGTTCCCATATTGAGTGTCGGTGTTCAGGAGGTCGGTGTCTGGCGGGAGCACCAACAAGCCTTGGTAGCCATAACTGGCGTGGAAAGCGAAAAGATGCAAACATTGGGACCAGCAAAGTCCAAGGGACTCACCAAGTGCAGGAGAGTCAGAGAAGGTCTGTGCCCTGGGGAGCCCACTGAAGCAAAGAAAGACCTGCGAGAGGACCCACAGGACGAAGGCACAGGAGTCGCAAGAGGACCTCAGGCAGCTCACCAATGATGGAGACCCACGGTGCAGAGGATGCAGGGAGGATGCTGATCTTTGAGGCATGAGGTGCTAGAGGCTGGAGCTTCTTGTAGCCTGAAGATCTCTGGAGTGCAGAGCCAACAAGCCTTGGCAACAGCAAGTTGAAGCGGTGCACAGGGGTTTGGTACCAGCGGATTCGACGAGGGATACTGTCCTCAAAATTAAAGAGAATACAGGTCAGGCTGGGAGCTGCAGAACCACCACCTGGGCCTCGGGAAGTCCGTAGGATGATAGGAGCAGCAGATCGGTCAGCTTTGTTGGGGTGCCTGCAGATGCAGAGGAGTGATTCTTTCACTCCAAGGGAGATTACTTTGGATGTTCTTGATGCCCACAGGCCTTCTGGAGAACCTGGATAAAGGACAGACAATGCAGAAGACTTGAAGAACAGCGAGTCCAGGAGCAACAGGAGTCTTCCTTGATGCAGTCTCGGTTTCAGTCGAGGTCCGATGAAGTCCAAGTGTCCAGACAGTCAGAGAGTGTCTTGGTTTCAGAGGTGAGTCTTGCTCTACGATGAATCAGAGGACCCACCCACAGGGGAGCCCTTAAGTAGGCTAGGGAAAGGGTTGGAACAACTCAGGGATCCCTTCCAACGGACGGGCTGGACAGAGGGGAGAATACTTCCTTGTCCTAGGTCAAGTTTCATGTCAAAGCGGGAACCAAGGGTTCCTGAACTGTCTCAAACCAAAGTATGCAAGGAGGGCACCAAACTTGCCCTTCAAAGCAGTCTGGTGCCGCTGTAAAGCATGCCCAAACCAGCCCAATACAATAAGTCCTGTCTGGGAGTTGGTCACACCTCCCTGTGACAGAAAACCTATTGTTCTACCTTCCACTGCTCAAGCTCAGCTCAGCAGCAGGAGGGCAGAATCATGTCTGTGGCCAGCAGCAACACTAGCTTGCTGGCAGACCCTGTTAACGGGATTACGGGAGTCCCATAAGGAGCCCCCAGTAAATGGGATCATACTTCCAGCACCAGATTCGGTGTTGGGGTATGATTTCAACATGTTTGATACCAAACATGACCAGGTTCAGTGCAGCCATTATATAGTTAGACATTTCGTAATGACTGATGTCCACTATATACCTTAAAATGGCTGATCGCACTTACAAAGCTTGAAGAATCAACTCCGGGGTTTGTAGGGGTATCCTGCTCATGCAGGGGCACTCTCACACTTGCAACCAAGCACCCTGCCTACCACAGGGGTGACGTATAGGTTTTAAGTGCAGTGGCCTCAGATATAAGGACACTTATATCTGTCGTGAGAGGTGCAAGTACCATCTCACGCAGACTGCAATGGCAGGCCTGTAGTCAGAGTTTGAGTGGACTCCCATGGGTGGCCCAATACATGCTGCAGCCCATGGGAGACGTGTACCCATGCCCTGGGTACCTTAGTACCATATACTAGTGACTTATAAGGGTACACTAGTAGCCAATTGTGGATGTACCAAAATACTTACCAGAGCCAATTTAGGGGAGAGAGCACAGTTGCTGGGGTCCTGATTAGTAGGATTTCTGCAGACTACAGTCAAAACACACTGACACCAGGCAAAACGTGGGGGTAACCATAAAATCAGATCCTACTTTCCTACACAACCCCCCCCAAACGTAATGACTTGAGACTTACCTTGCCCAGTTGAGTCTTCGTTTTCTAAGTGGAAATATCTGGAAAGTCCATCTGCGTTGGCATGGTTACTCCCAGGTCTATGTTCCTCTAAAAAGTCCATCCCCTGTAGGGAAATGGACCACCTCAAAAGTTTGAGGTTTTCACCCTTAATCTATTTAAGCCATAAGTGGGGCTTATGGTCTGTCTGAACAATGAAGTGAGTGCCAAACAGGTATGGCCTCAACTTCTTCAAGTTCCAGACCACAGCAAAGGCCTCCCTCTCAAGAGCTGATCAAAACTTCTCCCTGGGGTTCAACCTTCTGCTTAGAAAAGCTACTGGTTGATTCTGGCCCTCTGCATTAATCTGTGACAATACTGCACCTATCCCTATTTCAGAGGCATCTGTTTGGACAATGAATGGTTTGGAGTAGTCAGGACTTTGCAGAATTGGAGCAGAGCACATGGCTTGCTTCAGGTCATCAAATGCCTTCTGACAGCTAAATGTCCACTGAACATTCTTAGGCATTTTTTTGGAGGTGAGATCATGAAGGGGTGTTGCTATGGATCAATAACCCTTAACAAGTCTTCTGTAGTACCCTGTCAGGCCAAAGAATGCTCTGACCTGAGTCAGGGTAGTGGGAGCAATCCAGTCCACGATGGTCTGAATTTTGCTCTACAAGGGTTGAACTTGGCCTCCACCTACAAGGTGGACCAAGTACGCAACCTTGCTCTGCCCTATCTGGCACTTTGTGGCCTTGATAGTGAGGCCTGCCTTCTGCAGGGGCTCAAGTACATTTCTGAGGTGGACCAGGTGATTCTCCCAGGGGGAGCTAAAGACAGTCACATCATCTAGATATGCTGCATTATAGGCTTCCAGACCTGTTAAGACTTTATTCACTAGCCTCTGAAATGTGGCAGTTGCATTTTTCAAACCAAAAGGCGTCACAGTAAATTAATAATGACCACTGGGGGTTGAAAATGCTGTTTTTGGTCTGGCATCCTCATAGAGTCTGACATGCCAATAACCAGAAGTCAGGTCAAATGTACTGAGATATTTGGCATAGGCCAAAGTATTAATCAGTTCATCTTCCCTTGAAATTGGATGGGCATCAGTCCTAGTGACTGCATTGAGGCCTCTATAGTCAACACAAAACCTCATCTCTCTCTTACCATTTTGGGTGTGAGTTTTTGGCACAAGGACTACAGGACTAGAACAAGAGCAATCCGAAGGCTCAATGACCCCCACCTCCAGCATCTTTTGGACCTCTATCCTGAATCAATCTCTGACATGGTCAGGCTGTCTGTAAATTTTGCTATTCACAG
Source organism: Calotriton arnoldi (assembly GCA_963921515.1). Lineage (NCBI taxonomy): Eukaryota > Metazoa > Chordata > Amphibia > Caudata > Salamandridae > Calotriton > Calotriton arnoldi. The sequence continues at coordinate 285,289 of CAWUFW010002026.1, forward strand.
GCAGGCTGTCACCTGTGTCCACTTCATTGGTACACCAGGTGGTTTGACTGGGTGTCAGAGAAAAGAGAACAGGAAACTGACTGAGAACCTGTCTGCAATCAGCTTGCTGTTGATCAGCGAGGCTGTCTGCCAAGATTACTCCTTCAGCTGATCCATCAATAGGGTCCTGAGAGAGGATATCAGGGAGAGGGCACTCTCTTCCTCCTGTCCCTCGCTAGCGGCCATGAGCAACCTCATGTCAGTCTTGTCAACAAAAGGTTTCGGGTGATTCACAAGAAGTACCCTGTGGGGACTTTTTGGAGTACCTAGGTCAACTAAGTAGGTGACCTAACATTTCCTTTCCAGTATAGTGTGGGTGCCACTCCACTTGTCTTTGAGAGTTTCTGAGGCCATAGGTTTCAACACCCACACTTTCTGTCCTGGCTGGTAAACAGTCAGTACAGCCTTTTGGTCATATGAAACATTCTGAAGCTCCTGGCTGGCCTCAAGGTATTTGCTGGCCTTCTTCATGTGCTCAGCCATGCGAGAATGCAGGGCCAGAACATAGTCTACTATGTCCTGTTTAGGAGGCTTGAGAGGTTTATCCCATCCTTCTTTGACTAGACATAATGGACCCCCAACTGGATTTCCAAAGTTCAAATGAGCTGTAGCCCACCCCCTTTCGAAGAACCTCTCTGTAGGCAAAGAGAAGGCAAGGTAGAAAGACATCCCATTTTCGTCTCAGCATTTCTGGGAGTCCCATGATCATACCTTTGAGGGTCTTGTTGAACCTTTCAACAAGCCCATTGCCCTGTGGAAGGTAGGGTGGGGAAAACGTATATCTAACACCACACTCTTTCCACATAGCAGTGATGTAGCTAGACATGAAGTTAGTACCTCTGTCTGACAAGACCTTAGGGAACCCAACTCTGGAAAAGATTCCCAGGAGGGCCCAGGCCACTACGGGAGCTGTAGTGGTCCTAAGGGGAATAGCCTCTGGATATCTAGTGGCATGGTCCACCACCACTAAGATAAAACTATGTCCAGATGCTGTTGGAGGGCTTAAAGGACCTACAATGTCTATCCCTACCCTCTCAAAGGGAACCCCAACCACTGGTAGTGGGATTAAGAGGGCATTTGTAGTGCCACCTGACTTACCACTGGCTTGGCAGGTGACAGAGGAGCGACAAAACTCCTTGGTGTCTTCAGACATGTGGGGCCAATAAAAGTGAGGGACAAGCCTGTCCCAAGTCTTGCTTTGCACAAGAAGTCCTGCAAGGGGAGTGTCGTGTGCCAGGGTCAATAGGAAACCCCTGAACTTCTGAGGTATGACCAACCTCCGGGTGGAATCAGGCTTGGGGGTCTCTACTTTCAGAAAACAGGAGCCCATCTTCCCAATAAGTCCTGTGGGACCCACTGACATTCCCTGCTTCCTCAGTAGCACCTTGCTGTCTGAGTTGTTCAAGAGAGGGGCAGACCTTCTGCTTCAGACTCAAGTCTTCCCTGGAATGACCCCTGCCCCCAGTAGCTCTCCCTTGCCATGCCCAAGCTCCTCTGGGACAGTTCCTCCACAGGTACTGAGATCATCTCCCTCAGGGACTTGATTCTCACTGGGAATCTGAGAGGAGGATACATCTTTATCCTTCCTTTTCCTTCTCTTGGGAGCTGGCTGGTCCATTTTTTCAGGATCCAGGCCTCCCTCAGTGCCAAATTTCTTGGCCTGAGCCCTAGTGACAGCAAACACACTGGCTGAAATTCCTATAATTTCTGCATGAGTCCTGAACTCCACTTCAGACCAGGCTGGAATTTCCACATCATTGTCCAGTAGACGGTCCACAGGTAGGTCTAAGGATACCACAACTCTCTTTGGGCCAGTTACCCTTCCCCAGCTGAGATTGACAACTGCCATGGAATGATCTGTCCTGACATTGCTAGCATTGGTCACTTGGTAAATCTGACCGAGTAGAATCTGCTCAGGAGACACAAGTTTCTCTGTCACCATAGTGACACTGGCACCTGTGTCCCTGTAAGCTAAAGCTTGATGAGAGGCTGTTGTCTGTATTTGCCCATGTTAGTGGGACTTACAATAAGGGTGGCAAGCTCAGTGCCACTATCAGACTAAAACAGCCTGAGTGGCTGTCCTGACTAGGCCAGAACCCACTTCAGTACCCAAGGGTAACCCAGCTAATATCTTGGGGGCACTACTACTACCAGTGCTATTCCTAGGGGCACTAGGAGGTTTAGGAGTAGTAGTAGCAGTATTGGAGATAGACGTAGAGCAATTGGCATCCTTTGCCCTATGGCCTTTTTCCTTAAACAAAGAGTACCAAGGTTTCTTGTTAGAGGAGGAAGAGAATTGGGGCCTACCCCCAGAGAAAGATTTTGGGGACCTTCAGAAGACTCTTTCTCTTCTTTAGATTTCTCCCCACCTTTCTCTTGGGCCTTAAAAAGAATCTTGCTTCTTCTGGTCACCACCACCATGAGACTTTTGTTTCACCCTGGTGCGGACCCACTCGTCTGTCTTCTTTCCCAATTCTTGGGGAGAGTTCAGATCCAAGTCCACCAGGTACTGGTGCAGTTGCTGATTTTGACAGTTATTAAATATGTGCTCCCTCACAAGAAAATTGTTCAGTCCCTCATAATCATGCACATTACTTCCATGAAGCCAGCCTTCCAGAGCCTTAATAGCACTTTCTACAAAATCTACCCAGTCTTGAGTTTGTGCCTTCTGTGTGTCCCTAAACGTAACCCTGAGACCGTTAAACGAGAGCAGCCTGCACTGCAGATGGTTAGCTATGGTCGAGGTCAGCTGCCTAGCTAGAGGCAGACGGCTAGACTCGTAGTGATTTATTAGGATGAGCAGGGTCGGACTGGGACAGAAACTAGGACTTGGCACCAAAATAAGTGGCCCCTATTAGCGAATCAGATAGCTAAAAAACTGGCCCACATTTTCAAATCGAGGCAGTTTGTAACTTGTAAAGATATGTTGTGTTGGTATTTTGCAAGGTATGGGAGACTGCATGGATCTGAGCTTGTGGCAGACAATGTTAATGGTCATATCGGGGAATCACCAGTAAAAGCCAGCCCACCAGACCTTATAGCAGGCCCACAAACAGCCAGAAAAACGGCCCACACACAGAGCTGCCAGACCAGCCCTTCTGGCATTGCCAGATTGCCCTATAGAACAGTCTGACCCTGGCATAGAGACAACCATGGTGGATAGGCAGAGGCTGGCGCAGATGGGCATCCAGGCACAGGCAACAGTTTAGAGCAGCTTGCAGCAGTTGAATAGCTGTGTTGTTGCATTGCTATGATTTTTGCTCAGAGGGTTGCTACCACTAGTGTGTCCCCGTAGTCTGTATTGTGTTGAAGCCAGAGCTTGTGGTGCTGCAGACCGGCATTGGAGATGACTAGTGACATCAAGGAGTAAAGCAGGCAGTCTGACTGCACATGGCCGCAGGAGCAAGAAGATATTAGGAGAGGAAAGCTCGGCATTAAAAGTGTCGAGAAGGCACCTGCTTGAAACCGTACTGTACAGCAAATACCAGTGACCCCTGAAAGTGAGTTCAGAGGAGCAAAGCAAATGGCCTGCTGGAGACAGACAGGTAAGGCCATGTGCCTACATAACCTTTTGAAGTTTAGGTCAATATGTAGTGTACCCAAAAGCATTCTGTCTGTCAGAGTTGGATAGTTATGGCCTAGGGAGTAGAGGATGAAGGTCATGTGGTGAAAAAGGCGCCATGTATTTTGGGAATCAAGAAAGGTTAACTTGCTTAGATGGAACGAGACAGTGATGGGCAACTCCTGCACCTTAGGATCAGGAAACACTCAGTGCACTGGCCGCCGAGAACTGATATGTGGGTCAGAGGGGGACAGAAGTAGCAATGTGTTTGAAAATGAAATATGGGCATAGTGCGACAAAGCAACAGAGCCCAGCTGGTGAAAAGTGTTAGAAATTAGAAGTGGGTAGAAAACAGCTAACTGGTGTTCGGGTAGGAGAACAGTAACAAGCATTTGCAATGCAATAGGTCTCGCATTTACGCGAGTTTGAGCTATTGACATTGCAAATGACAATGCCTTTTATTTTTGTTTTCGTTTTTATAACATAAATAAAAGGCATTGTCATTTACAATGCCAATAGCTTAAACTCGCGTAAATGCGAGACCTATTGCATTGCAAATGCTTGTTCTTGGTAGCAATAACGATTCCCCAAAGATTACTTCATTGTTAATACGCAACTCTCCAAATGTCACTTGTAGATAAATCATCATAGTCTTGAGCAAGGCCTCCACACCTTTAATCATTGTTTGAATTAAAAGATCAATATTTTGGCTTGAATAATCCTAGCATGAGGCATATTTGCTAGTTTTGAGCATGTTATAGTTTTTGTGAGCCTCCCATATAATAAAGCTTTTGTGCTTTAGTGGATTCCACACACTACTTATTTGTGACCTTCCACCCACTGTATTCATTTGTAAGCTTCACACACAAACACTATGTTTCAGGTGTTCATCACTAACACCTCATATCTGAGCTTTGCCACACACCTCATTCTTTATATCTCACTATACCTATCTTCTGTGAGCATCTCATATGTGTCTCTCAGAGCAGGCTCTTTTACATTGGTAAGCATCTCTCTTCCATGCAAACATTGTACATCTCATTTTTGTGAGCATCCCACACAAGGCTAATTCTTATTATAAATTTATCTCATAGGGCTTCTTATATTTCTGTGCAAGATAATGCATTTTGAGTGCACTCTACACTCATATCATCTATCTGCAATAACGCTTCTCATGGATTAGACAACAAAAGTTTCTGTATTGTGTTGTATACTTTGCGATGCATAAAGGTTTTCTCCACCCTCCAGCCACAGGAATGTAGGTGAGAAACTTCCAGTGTTTGAGAAACTATTCTCGCTCTCCTTCTTGTGTTCTGCTAAACCAGGGGTTTCCAAAAGGGATCCGACTGACTTCAATACTCAGACACACATAATCCTATACGGTATACCATTAGACCTGCCAGCCTTAGGGTGGACTTCCCCCAAACGTTTTGCCTGCTTACCTCTTCTTTTTGCTGATTTTTTTTTTGGTCTTAGGACTCTGAGCACTTTACTACTTCTCCCCTAAACATGGTAACAACTGGTATATTTCATTTAATTGTAAGTACCTTGTACAGTGGTATACCATATACCCAGGGCCTGTAAATTAAATGCTACTAGTGGGTCTGCAGCACTGATTGTGCCACCCACACAAGTAGCCCTTTAAACATGTCTCAGGCCTGCCACTGCAGAGCCTGTGTGTGCAGTTTTACTGCCATGTCGACTTGGTATTAAAAAACCCTTGCCAAGCCTTAAACATCTCTTTTGTTACACATATGTCACCCCTAAGGTAGGCCCTCGGAAGCCCAAAGGGCAGGGTGCTATGTCACTAAAAGGTAGGACATGTACTTTTAAGTTTTGCATGTCCTTGTAGTGAAAAATACCTACATTCGTTTTTCACTACTGTGAGGCCTACTCCTCTCATAGATTAACACTGGGAATTCCTCAATACACTCTTTTAAGCTGTAATTCCTGGTTAGAAAGGAGTAGCTGTGCCATGTTTTACATCTTTGGAATGGCAATGATAAATGCTCTTTACTGGTAAGGTTGGATTTAATATTACTATTTTAGATATGTCAATTTTACAAAGTGGACATTTCTCTGCTCTTACAGCTCTGTGTTCCTGTAGCCTGTCTCCAATACACCCCAATATTAGTCCAATGGCATTTTGAGGTTTAGGAATGTCGCGAAGAGCATTCAGTTGATTCTTCCTTTTTTTCGTCCCGCTTTTGTTTGCTTGGTGCAAGAAGATGTAAGATTCAAAAACATGTTTTTTCACATTTGGTCTAATTACTATGTGAATGTAAATAACAATTAAAGCATACTTGGAAACTGTGACTACATGCCTGCCTTTATCAATGTTTCACTACAAAACTATAAGATTGTATTTGTTTAACGGAGCTTACAGCTCTCAGACCTTTGGCGATTTGTATAGGGTCACTGGAAAGTCCAAAAGGTTGTCCTTGTCCCCCCCCAAGAAATTTAGTGTCTCCTACGCCCCTGGGAGTCACGTTTCAAAACAGAACCTTTTATTTTACCTTTTGTCATTTTATTCTTAACGACTGATTGTAGGTTTCTGGTCAATATGCAAAGAGGGGAATCTTCCCTGAAGCAGATATTGTAGAGAATAGACCCAGAGACATTACAGAGTAGTTTAGACATTATCCACGGTTTCACAGAGAAATTGTGGAGGGCAATTAAGATTAACATCTTGTGATATGCCTCTCTGGGCCTAAGGTGAGTTTTGCAAATCCTGGCTTGAACTCGTTTTAGTTAATTTGGCCTTCATTTTTAGGGTCCTTGGAATAACAGGTGGTAAAATCATCACGTAGTTTTCTTTTTTTTTAACTGCAGCTTGCTTTTTTTCATGTGGGCAGTTTTACCTTCCCATTCCACATTCGAGCCTGTCAGAACGGATGGCAATATGTGGTTTCGGCTGTACAACAAAGAAAACCATATGTTTTGCCTACTTCTGCCTGCGAAACCCTGGATGAGGAGCTAATTTCCCCTGTGAAAATTCCTCCACATAAAACCTGGCAGAATTTGGGTTGGAAAAACATTGGGTCGGAGTGAAATTATTGCCTGATTCAGAAATTCAAACTGAGTGGAAATGGCATTCAAACACGATTTCACACAATTGGATTGAAGCTGTCAGTTTTTTCTGTGGAGGTCCACATGGATAGCATTGCCATAGTGCGATAAAGGCAAAGGATCTAAAAAACACTGAAAAGGAAATGGTTTTTCAGTCTGAGAATTTTGAAATGTTCCTACTTAGGGACTGCATTTATCATATCCTGAAAGACCAGGGTGAAGTCAAGGATTCTCCTATGATTTTGTGCCTTTGAAATTAGAATTCACTTCCTGCCTGGGATGGAGGTCCAGTTAAAACAGCTTTACAGGGACATATATCAACTACATTTGGGAATCTTCTTTTTCTACCCTATTTAAGGGCAATGCCATCTCTCCCCACCTCTGTTATGTACAGGAACGGAACTCTGAAACATTAATCAGGACAGAATGGTGTTCTGAATCTTTCTTAAGAGAAAGTTGGATCTGAGCGTCATAAGCACAAGTCTTTGATTTTAATTTTTGGAGGCCTATATTGTCTGCCAATGTGTTGAGACTACAAATCAGCATTGGTAAAGCTAATAGACCTTGCTCCATTTTCAATTCCTGCTAGGTCATGATTCAAGCTGGTGCAGCGCAAAATTGCCCACCCTTTCTTTATACATCACAAACACTTAATAGATACATGACATAAACGTGCACCTAGCTCATGTTTCTTGTGTGGTTTAACGATTAATGTAAGTGTTGCTCTTGATATCATTATTAAAGAGTGAATTCACTGCAGAATTAGAGAATTTGCTCATATTGTGTGCTTTACCATAACTGATTGATATATTATATGAAGTCTTAATGAAATAAGCCATTCTTACTTAGTAGATAATGTACTTACTATAAAGATGACCTTTGACTTTCATAATGTGTGCTCGAATTCTGTGGATAACGTTTATTGATTAGCAAACTACATAGAAACCATCCTCATATATGCAGAATGTGATTTCAGTTAAAATGATAAAAAATGTATGTAATGTGTGCATTAATATTTCATATATTTGATTTAAATGTAGTTCCTAGCCCTACTTACATATGATTCTTTTAAAGATTTACCATATGTTACAAGTAATGAAAATCTAATGCACTAGAAGCTTATATTCATTTGTGTTTAACTGTGCACATGTATATTGAATGTTCACTATTGAGTTAATACTTTGCCTTATCCTGACTAGGCCTGTATTTCGCCATGCTGTATAAATTCTGTTTCCCATTTTCTGCTGCTAACATGACTTTTCTTGCAGGTATTCACATGCATTGTTAGTTTGAGAATAGATACATTACTGTACTAGCGATAGAAGAGGGAGACTGAGAAGAAGACCTTGACAAAAGAACATGACAAGCCCAAGCGTCAACTGAAAGACCTATTCAGCAATGTTGCAATCTAACCTGTGCATGAGAAGGAGATGTCGTTCCCATGTCCAGTGTCAGATTTCCCCCTGATGTTGCAGTCTGCAACATGAGAAATGGACGAGAACAATGGACCCCTGAGGATGCATACAAAGGGGTGTTACCTAGAAGACTCTTGTGTGTTATAATTTAGTGTTGACACTGTCAGAGTTCAGACTTCTTCCAGATATTTTCCAGATTCCTTTCAGATGCCTTTTAGATTCTTTTTGACATCCCTTCAGAGACTACCTATTCCTTTGGACTCTGAGAGGTTTAGAACTCAATGCTTACTTTTGATTCTCTGCTGAGTGTGGCTTAGGCTAACACCTATTTTATGACCCATAGAAGACTCTTGGCAGAGCTTCTGAAATGCTGACACCTTCCCTACTTATTTTTCCCCTGCCTAGATCTTATTTCCTATATGGAGATGCTGGATCATTGAGATTCTTTAGATTTTTAGAACCATCCCTTTAGCTGGAACTCTACTTTAGGTGATTTAGATTTATCCAAGTATAGAGAACAAACCTTGTGACTCTTCTCTGAGCACCAAATACTTCTTTGTATTGCTGTGACTGAATTGCTTGCTTGACTACTATTGGTCAGCCTCAATTTCTTCCATAGGTTGGGCCTTCCTGTTGCTATTTTCTACTTTTATAGCATGGTGTTAAGAGTCGTGTATCTTAACCTGATTTTGAATTTGTAATAAACCTTGTTAACTCTAGCTACTGAAACATGGTCCTCATTGTGTAACCACTGTTAATTAAATTTGATTGATGTCAATGTTAACTCCTATCACCTCTCAGTTGGACAAAACGGTCCATTGGAGGACCAATGGTAAGCAAGTGGGCCCAGAAAACACTGTAACAAAGCCATGGATGAGAAATTAGATCAGTTTGACTCTCATTTTATGAATCTTCTCAAATATCTTAGAGCGCAAACATCTTCACCTCCACGCTTTTCCAATTTTCCTCCTCCCATCTGACGCGTTCCTCCTCCCGTTCATTCTCTGCCTGGATGGCCATCTTTCCCCCTCCTAGAAAGGTGGAAACCTGGGACACTGTACCCCATCTTGGCCCTATGTAATATCTCTCAAATGTCCACCCTTTTACCCACCCATTTTCAACACCTCTCAATCTGGGAAATACCCTCACCTCCATCTCACCTCTACATTCCAGCCTCCCCTTCATTCTTCTTTACAGGCTTAATCTCCTTACCTAAACCCCAAGATGGTCCCTCCTATGTCGTATGGCCATTGCCTCAATGTCTAGATACTATCTAACTCCATAGAGTAGCTCTAATCTCCTGCTTCAATTTCCAACTCACTTAATACTCATACCTCTACTAACTCCCAATCTGTTCTTCATAGGAAATAACACCCTATGCCTTTTATCAGCCTCACACTTCCCATGGCAAGAACGTACAAGAATCACCTGATCCCATTCTGCTATTCCTGGAGTCATAAACATAGCTAAACCCAATTTTACAAACAATCATCAGGAGGCCGTCCACCCGGCATTGAGACCACCAATACGGTCACACTTAAAAAATATACAGGAGAAGGTAGTTACCTCACATGAAAAAGTAAAAAGAGACCCAACTGAGCACTCCTACCTGTGTCCCTGAACCTCAAAGTCATCTCTTCCATGCTTGACACCATCCTAAAAGAAGTGAGATTCCGGTCCACTGACATTTTGCACTCAAGCACCATTTTAACGTCACTGTGAAATGAAATGAACCGCTATTTCTCTTACACCACACAGACCCCCAAAGCCCATTATTGAATATAGACCTTGCAGAACTGAAAGCCAAAACCTAGCAGAACCATGACCAATAAGGGCATTTAAGTTCCTGCTTGAAGCATATAGCTCAAAAGCAATGAACCACAGACTTCAGAAGGTCCAACATATCCCAACAATTGAGGGTAGGTGTTAGAACCGGGATCCCCTAGTTGGCTGAGGTAGGTACCTTAGGCCAAGTAGGGACCCTCGCTTCCACGTCAGGGAAAGGAAGGATACCTTCTCAGATAGCCCCTGCTCACCCCCTTGGTAGCTTGGCACGAGCAGCCAGGCTTATCTTCAAGGCTAATGTGTAAAGTATTTGCAACCACGCTCTCAGTGACCCAATGATGAGACCACAAAAGGACTCCACACGAGTTTCATAGAAAAACAAGTATATGTTTATATAAAAAGATATACGATGAGACCACACGATAAAAATCCAACATATGCGTATTTGTAATATTCCTCCTGGCCGGTTATTAGGCCAGCCAGCCCTTGTAGGGTCTGGCGGTATAAATGAGCAATTCTAGGTGATCCAATGCAATCCTATTGCAATGCTATGCAGTTCGTAAAGCAAGAATCAGGCACTTTGCAATGTAAAAATAATGCAGTTCGTTATGCAAACTAATGCGATGCGTAATGCAACAATCAGGCAGTTCGTTATGCAAAACGAATACAATGCATAATACAACAATCAGGCAGTTTGTTATGCAAACACAATGCAATGCCCAATGTAACAATCAGGTAGTTCGTAATGCAAACTAATGCGATGCGTAATGCAACAAACAGGCAGTTCGTTATGCAAACACAATGCAATGCGCAATGTAACGATCAGGCAGTTCGTAATGCAAACTAATGCGATGCGTAATGCAACAATCAGGCAGTTTGTTATGCAAACACAATGCAATGCGCAATGTAACAATCAGGTAGTTCGTAATGCAGAAACAATGCAATGCGCAAGGCACTTCGGCACCGATCACGGTGCTTTAGACGGTCTCTCTGCCTCTCGTACTGACTCGCGGTCAGCTTCCACCAACATATGCCCCAAACACGGGTATGGTGTAAACCAAAGTACAGCTCAACTCTCCGGCCCCGGTACTGCCACTCCTTGGCACGTACAGGCCGCGATACGAGCTTGAGCAGAGGCTTGTGCTGCAAGAAAGGGAGAGACAGAGAGCATCCCTCTCCGAGCCCGCACCCCGCACCCCGCCCCAGGCGGCGACACATGTTACCTGGGGGGCGCGACCTTGCTCTCCTCTCCTCCTCTCGCGACTTGGGCCTCCGATGCGACTTGGTTGATTCCGGGCCAATGGCGATCTCGAAGATCTCAGGCTGCAACAGGGCACACGCACACAGCGTCGCTGAGACTCCCTTGAGCTTCGGGTGTGCACGGTCACAGGGCAATCCTCACGAAGGACTCAGGCTGCACGAAGCACACGCACACAGCGTCGCTGAGACTCACTCGAGCTCCGGACGCACATGATCACAGGGCAATCCTCACGAAGGGCTCAGGCTGCAAAAAGCACACGCACACAGCGTCGCTGAGACTCGCTTGGACTCCAGGTGCCCACGATCACAGGGCAATTCTTATGAAGGACTCAGGCTGCAAAAAGCACACGCACACAGCGTCGCTGAGACACTTCAGGAAACTTTTGTGTTCCTGAGTTTCCACAACAGGGAGCCAGCTCTCCTCGGGCCCTTGGGGTTAAGTTACTTCAGGACACAGCACAGCAAAGTCCTTTCAAGCAGGAGGACACAGCACACAGCAAAGTCCCTTTAGCCTCTCCTTGGTTAAAGCAGCAAACTGCAGGCCAGCCCCAGAACACACAGCAAGAGTCAGTCCTTTCCTTCAGTCTATTCAGCTGTTTCTTCCTTGGCAGAGGTTCCTCTTGACCACGAAGTAGGTTCAATCCTTTACAGTCTTGAACAGTTCCATTCCAAAGTCCAGGGGTTTCAGCTCTCATAGTTATACCCCTAAATGTCTTTGAAGTGTTTGTGTTCAGGGGGCACTGACCCCTGCCTAAACCAGTTCTGGGTGTCTCCCTGCCAGTGACACCTTCTGCCTTTGATAGTGGGGGTCTGGCTCCTTAATCACTCAGCAGGAGATGGAGCCATTGTTTTATGGCAGCAACCCAGGCCTCTTCACCTCCAGGGGCTACTCCTCCCCCTACACTCCAGATGCGCTCTCCTCGGGGCCTTGGAGTTAAGTTACTTCAGGACACAGCACAGCAAAGTCCTTTCAAGCAGTAGGACACAGCACACAGCAAAGTCCCTTTAGCCTCTCCTTGGTTAAAGCAGCAAACTGCAGGCCAGCCCCAGAACACACAGCAAGGGTCAGTCCTTTCCTTCAGTCTATTCAGCTGTTTCTTCCTTGGCAGAGGTTCCTCTTGACCACGAAGTAGGTTCAATCCTTTACAGTCTTGAACAGTTCCATTCCAAAGTCCAGGGGTTTCAGCTCTCATAGTTATACCCCTAAATGTCTTTGAAGTCTTTGTGTTCAGGGGGGCACTGACCCCTGCCTAAACCAGTTCTGGGTGTCTCCCTGCCAGTGGCACCTTCTGCCTTTGATAGTGGGGGTCTGGCTCCTTAATCACTCAGCAGGAGATGGAGCCATTGTTTTATGGCAGCAACCCAGGCCTCTTCACCTCCAGGGGCTACTCCTCCCCCCTACACTCCAGATGCAGGTCAGCCTGTTGCTGTCTCACCTCCTCCCCTAGGTAAAGACATTCCCCAGAGCCTATCACATTTAAACCCAGACAGTCAATCCACAACCAGGCAGAGACACACAGAAATGTTAGAGCACAAAAACCCAGCCACTTCTAAAAGAGTGGTTTCTAAACATGCAATTCAAAAACCACCTTCACGAAAAGATGTGCTATTAAATTGTGAGTTCAGGCATACTAAACTTCACCTCTCCATCTTAAGCCTTTGGGAAGATAGGCTGGAAACATATTACACAGCCTTCCCCATTCTGTCCTATGAGCAAGATGGCCTTTCAACAGTGAAAAACGAAATGGAGAGTATTTCACTGTTAGGACATGGTACACACCTCAGTACATGTCCTACCTTTCACATACACTGCACCCTGCCCAGGGGGGTACCTTGGGCCTACCATAGCGGTGTCTGATGTGCATAGAAAGGGAAGGGTAAGGCCTGGCAAGTGGGTGCACTTGTCAGGACAACAAGGCAGCTTAACAAGCTGCGCGCAGGCACTGCAGTGGCAGGCCTGAGTTCTCTCTTTAAGGCTACTTGTGTGGATGTCACAATTAGTGCTGCAGGCCCACTAGTAGCAGTTGCATTACTAGCCCTGGCACACATAGTGCACTTTACTAGGGACTTTACTAGTAAGGCAAACATACCTATCATGGACAACCAATTACCATTACACTTTACACACGGAGCACTTGCACTTTGACACTGATCAGCAGTGGCAAAGTGCCCAAAGCATCTAAGTTGGCAACACCATGTCAGAAAAAAAGTCTAGGGGGAAAGCAAAAAGTTTAAGGAATTTTAGCCAAAAAGGGCCAAGTCCAACAGTAGGCGATAAAATAAATTACCTAATTCAGCGGGAAAGATAGCCACCTAAGCAACCAGATTGAAGTAAAAACACTAGCACCCCCCCTCCACACTATTAACATTACACATTCCTGTCTTAAGTATCTCCTCCATAACTGAAGGTTGGCAGTCAAACATAGCTTGAAAATCGCAGACTTAATATGGGCGGGCAGGAAATGCAGGCTTAAACCTTCTAAACTGCATGCAGACTGCTAGAGGGCTCCATCTACCAGGCATGTATTTATACTTCCTAGCACAATTGGCATACCTTTTAGACAACAGCACCAAACAGCCAATGTGGGTCTTGATGGAGCCTGGTGTTGGTATCCCCTACAGTAAAAAAGATCTGACCATCCCCACTCTCATTCACGTACTGTGAAGGCTTTGCTGTCAACTTGGAGGAAGTCACATAATCTGCTAAGGATGAATAGCGACAAACATCTAGATGTGCCACTATGGTCCAGTGCCGAAGTCACAGAAGGACCAAGAGGTGATCAGATGGATGACGTGGGATAGAGGTAGGATCTAAACATTGGGTGGCCTTTATGAAGTAGACAAACGCAAACTGTTTGAGATGTGGCATACCAACTTTGGTGTACCATAACCACAACAATGCAAATATAAACAATTAAAACATTATCTAAGAAGTAGATAAGGACATTACCCCATATTATTGCACAAGTCACCGGTACAAAAATACTTAATGACATGGGGGAAATGTAGAGGTACAGTCTATCAGGTTCTTATCAACAAGTTATACTCAACACCCACATGACTTATAAATAAGGCATATTGCCAAAGGTGTTTAAACATAGATTACACAGACAAGGATGTGACAGAGTTAATGCAGAACCATGACTGGGACCTCAAAGAAGCCAGACTTAAATACACATATTTTCAAGTGCTAAACAACTGATACTGGTCCCCATGCAAAAAAAAATGCCTTACTCATGACAGATGATACATTTTGGAGATGCAATGCCCCAGACTGTGACATCACTCATATATTGTGGGTTTGTACACAACTCAACATGTTTTGGAAAGAAGTCTGGCAGACATTGCTTAATACGGGCTCATGCCTGTTAAGAGAATCAGTTAAACTTGCCATCCTACATGATACATCAGACATGGAGCATGACACCTCACACTGGAGTCGATGAATGTCAGGGGCCTTAGTGGTGGCAAACATTTGCACTCTCCACCATTGCCATAGTCAAAAACCACCTGGCACCAAGAATGGTCAACCGAATGTTTCAGATCTGCAACATACGAGAGAAATATTTATGAACTACAGGACAGCATCCACATTTTTGACAGTATTTGGAGCCATTTTTTACATACTAATGATCTGCAGGGAAATTGTCACTAGCAGACATATCTTTTGACTATCAGCTTGGACAATAGCCACCAACAATAATCAAGGGAGCGGACAACTCCATCAGAGACACACACTATTGCATATGTGCTATGCGGGGGATGAGTATCGCTGAGAATGGGATGACCATGGTATTGTTAGGATTGTCATTGCTACTGTTATGTATATTCTTTTTAGATGTATTCATGCATATCTCATAATGTTTTCATCAATAGACGTGAACGATGATTTGCGCAGGCACTGTATAACCTCACCAAGTGATATGGGAACAAAGAGATTCTAAAAGTAAGAATCTGGAGAAGTTTGGGAAGGGAACTATTTTATTATGCCGATCTGTTTGTGATGCTGACTCCCCTCCCTATCCGTTATCTCTGGTATTCCAAGTGCTTAATTTGTAAAAAAAAAGTCAGTGCCAGGGCCCTCGTCAGGAGGCCGCTTCAGCTTGCTCCACCCATTGCTCCTGCCAGCGCTTCCAATGAAAGTACCAACACATCTACTAACTATCCTTCTCCTACAAGTGTGGCAATTCAGACTATTCCACGCCCTTAAAGCTGCAAAAATGGTTTGGACGGCAGATATTAGTCATTTTTAATGTGTACTAGATTAATAAAAAACTGTTGTTGTGCTCAACTCTAAATAAGACAGCGCTACCATGTGGCAGAATGTCATAAGTGCCAGTATTAACAATTAGGTGCCAGTGATAAGCACCAGAAACCACCGGCTCTAATTAAACACCTGGTATTCCTTATATCCCTGGCTTTACCTTGCCCGTTTTCTTCTCTCACCATACCTTAGCCCCTTAGCTCTTCCTATTCTCTTTATAGGCACTGTATCAAAGAGGTTGTACCAACTCACTTAATACATACTCTCTGCCTTAGGGAGAACAGGGTTCAAGATATTGATTTAATGTTTGGGAAAAAAGGAAAACATGGTGATGAGTACTATTAGAAGAGCATTGTAACATCATTGTACTGCTTCTTAAGCTGAACGTTGGACTTGTTTATACCTTAAAAACTGTCATTGACATTATGTATGTTGAACATCAATAAAGAATTTGTCAAAAAAAGAAAGTAGGTGTAAATGAGGGGTAGCCATGTGTAAAGCCATGACCAGTGCATCTCATATTCCTACATAATTGCCAACATAATTGAGCCAACATTCTGGTAAAGAAAGTTTGTGCATTTGTAAGAAAAATAAAAATGTTTTTTTACAACACATGAAACTTTCTTGATCAGAATGTTGGCTCAATTAAGTAGGCAATTATGTGGAATTAAGTGATTTATTGGTGAGAGGGATATACTTGTGTCATGACTGATATTCAATGTTCCTCTATCTTTCTTTTCCTGATACTGAACGAAATTATTGAGAAATGTTTTAATAAAAGAATGTATAGATGGCAAATGCAATAACGCAGTGATGGTCAACTGACTTGTCTCCTTTTAATCAGTGTACAAAACAGCAGGAAAATAGAACACGCAGCATACTTTTTTCCTTTATACAATTGAGATATTGGTATTGAGCATAAGCAGAACTCGGTTCCGGTGAATACAAAAGCTACAAGGTCAGCCCTGGATGAGGGCAGATCAGGAAGCTGCATTAGAACATAGGAATGTTGGGAGCTCCTTTAAAGACAATGGAATGCTACGGGCTTCTAATGGCTAATGGAGCATCAACATTCTAATGTTTGCCTTCGTTCACAGTTGTTACTGTGAACAAAGGCCTCACGGATCCTTGGGGGATTTCAACACCCTCAGGCTCCGTGAGGCCTTTGTTTTATTATTTAGAACATTCTGCCCTCTAGGGGCAGAATGTTCTAATAGCCTTATAGCCCTCCATTGCGGGCTAAACCGGCCATTAAAGGCCCGCTCCCTTGTTAAAGGCCATCGCCTTCGGCTCGGGCCTTTAACTCTGGAGCGGGCCTTTAATGGCTGGTATATCCCGCTATGGCATGCTATCAGACTATATTAAGGACTGCAGAACTCCTGTTCAGGTGGGCACCTTTGACATTGTATGTAAGGTATGGGTTGCTGGGTTTTGTGTGTAAGGTGTTGGTTGCTGGGTCTTGAGGAGATTATTCTTCTGTACTTGCTTAGCAGATTGGTCTTATGTTGTCTTTATGGCATCTCTGCACATTGTGGTAATTGAAAGTGTTTGGGATCTGTGATCAAGGACTAAGATTATTTGAGTGTGGGTGGTGTATTTTAGGTAATTTGTGTAGAGGGTTTGGTCCTTGACAGCGTCTGTGTCAGTGTAGTTCCAGGCTATGGTCCCAACTGCATTGATTTTTGTTAGCATAATACTTTCTGCTTTCATTCCCTTAGGGGTGTTGTCAATGATTACGGTTTCTAGTTCGGTCATCAGGGATTGGTACTTGCAGTGTATAAGGGTGGTTTTGAATAGATCAGGGGGAATAGTGTATTTGATGTGTTGTTAAATACGTCCTGGAGTGGAACCTGATAGGACACTCTATTTGTTTTAAGTTTAGTGGCCATAATAAGATCACGTGAAAAAAGTGAGGGTTGTTGAGCTTGAGAATCAGATTCAATATGAGAGAACCACATTATGGAACCATGGTGCCTCACTAAAAAAGAGAGACAATGTGGAATGTCATATTTTTGAGTAGAATGGTGTGCATGACCTACCATTTTGTTGTCAGCACATTAAGATGCAACATGATCCTTGGGGCAATGTCAACATTTGGGTGGAAAAATTTGAGAAGCACAAATTGCAATTATCTGCATACTTACATTTAGGTGCTAAAATCACTTTAAGTGCAAAACCACTTTTAGTCCCCCTTGGTGCAAGTTATCACATTTCAGATGAAAATTGAATTTAAGCCCAAAAACAAAATATAGGTGCACACTCACTCAATGTGCTACCCCAGCATAATTTGGAAACACGTTTTGGAACATAAATCATATTTACCGGGGAAAAACCTATTTACATGCAAAGCCACATTAAGATGGATTATTGCCTTTGTTACAAAATCAGCAATACTATTAAGAACATAAATCTGATTTCGGAGATTAAACACACTTAGGTGCAAAATCACTACTGGTCAACGTCAATTGGCGTGTGAATACACTGGTGGGCACAAAAGTTACACTGCAGTGCAAAAACATATTTAGGTGCAAAAACTCCTTTAGGTTCAAAGGCCCATATGTACGAAGGTGTTTTGCATTTCTTAACAGTGTGAATCGCTATTTGGGACCGTTAGAAAATGCAAAATGACATTTTCTTACATACAAAATGCATTCGCGGTGGTGCAAAATGCAATTTCTACCTTGTAGAAATTGCATTTTGGAAATTGCAAAAATTGGAAATCGCAAATAGCGATTTCCTAATTATAAATCCCTAATTGTGACTAGTTGCAAAATGGCATTTCAGAAATGCAATTGCCATTGAATCGGATCAGGTGGTAAACAGATGCAAACTATAAAAAGGCACCTAAAATGCATCAAGCACTTTCACAGTGGTGGCCCTGTATGTTTTTGGCAAGGAGGATGAGTATTGTGGCCGTGAGGCAGAGAAGGAGGAAGAGCCAGGAGAGAATATTTGGGGTGAGGATCACCCTGCTTGAACAGACACAGGAGGAGATTATTGAGAGGTACAGACTGAGTAGCCAGGTAATACTTGATTTAATACCTGAGTTACAACCTCAGCTACAGGCCCCGACACTCAGAAGGAACGCAATACCACACATGTGCAGGTATTGTCTTGTCTAGACCTCTTATTGTCAGGCAGTTACCAGGGGGTCATAGCAGGGCAAAGGGGAGTCACAAAGTACCTTATCCAAGTTCTTTTGCAGGTTCCTTGACAACATGGTGAGCAAGGTCAACCAACATATCTCATTCTCCAATACCCCCCAATCATTACAGCAAACCAAATTGATGTTCTACAGGGTAGCACAGTTCCCCAATGTCACTGGCTGTGTAGATTGCACACATATTGCCATATGTCCCCGCTCAGCAACTGAATACATATACAGGAACAGTAAAAGCTCACACTCACTCAATGCGCAAGTAGTGTGTGACGCCTCCTATATCATAACAGACCTTGTGGCCAGATTCCCAGGCAGCACCCACTACTCATTCATGTTTCACCTCAGTGGAATACAAAATCAACTGGCACAGGGTAAATTTGGCGATGGTTTCATGCTTGGTAAGAGAATCACAGACTCATTGAATACAGTGGTCAGCAAGGTGTGTAATGTGACTAA
This sequence comes from Calotriton arnoldi, assembly GCA_963921515.1. NCBI lineage: Eukaryota > Metazoa > Chordata > Amphibia > Caudata > Salamandridae > Calotriton > Calotriton arnoldi. Next base: position 304,299 of record CAWUFW010002026.1, read on the forward strand.
TGGTTTCACTTCTCATGCTCTTAAGATGACAGTGCATTTTCCTTATGTCCCTGGCTACTCACACTGTACCTGACTCCTAGAACAAGAAGTGAGAGGCAATACAACAGGGCATACAGGACAACACACTTAATCAATGAGCGGACCTTTGGGATCCTGAAGTCCCGCTTTCGCTGCCTCCACAAGACTGGCAGGGCATTCCTGTACAGACAGGATACATGCTGCAAGATAATCGCCATTTGTGCCATACTACACAACATTGCAATGAGGAAGTCTACACGACATCCCCATTGAGCCAGATTCCGACTCTGATGAGGAGTGACCACCACTGCAGGTGCAGCAGGAGGGCACACGTGCAGCAGAGGTCACCAACGCACGCACAGAGATCACCAACAACTATTTTTGAGATAAGAGAAATTAGAATATCAAATAATGAGACATCACACATGATGGTAATGCTTGGTGCATAACTGAGACACCACCTTTTATTCAGGTAGTAACAACATTGTTACCCTGGAGGATAAACTGTATCCTTATGGAGGTAACATAGTTAGAAAATTAACAACAAAGTAACAAATGCAAAACAAAACCAAATTGACTCATTTCTCTGAGTGTACAGTGCTTCACTTCTTTCGGCCTCTGAGGTTGTGTGCTTTGTCAGCGACATAGGGTTGTGGGACTGGTGACATGTCAGTCCCAGAAGTGTGTCTGCATGAATGCCTGGTACTGCATGCCTCCTGAACGGATGTGGCACTGAGGCTAGAGCCCTCTTCACTCTCAGGTGGGGGCAGGATGTTGGGGACACATATGACGTGGGTCTCGGTATTCTCTGGGGCTGTGGTCACGTGCAAGAGCCTACATGCAACATCCTGACAGCAGTGCCCCATGTCAGTCTGAATGTTCACAGTCCATCTTGCTAGTGTTGCTGTGGCTTCTGCCAGGTGGTTGATGAATGGGGTGAAGGAATCAAACCTTGCCAGGTAGTGCCTGTGCCTCTATTTCTGCATATGGTGCTCCATCTCCATTGCCACTAGCCGCCGGTCCTGCCCTTTCTCCAGGTTCTGCAGCAACTTAGACATATGTTTCAGCTGCCTGCACACTGTTCACATCTGTTTTGTCTCCAGACACTGTACGGAGATGATGGACCTCTCCAACCCACCATACACAGAAGCACTATCTGACATGTCGTCTGACACGTTCTCAATACGAACTGCTGATCTTTGACCACTGTGCTGTCTGTGTGTCCTGGCCTCCGATGTTGTGGGGTCCCTGTTCTGAAATTGGCCTTCATCACTGTCCACAAACTCTGGCAGCGGTGAGATGGTAGCTCTCCTGCCACTTGGAGTTGGGGTGATGGGTTGAGAAGTTGGTGGTGTGTGTCCTGAATTACCACATCAGTGTCAGTCGGCCCTTCAACTGCAATGCTTCCTGGCAAGTCCGGGCTGTGATCAGTGTAAATGCACGTAAATAGTTAGTGTAAATACATGGTTAAAGTTTGCCCACAATATTCTTGTAACTCTGTTTCATGTGTTTGTGACATGTTAATGTTGTAGAGATATGTTTGGTGTAGTCATCAGCACACAGTTCAGCAAGCAAATGATGTGTACTACAACTCCCATGATGCCTTGCAGGCTTGAGGCAAGCATCTCAATAGACTTATTCATGCTGTGATGTATAATATATGTATTTGTATTGCTAACATTACGTTTTGTTAGGTAAGTAAAGGGAACATGACTTACACTGGATGGTGCATGCTGGATTGGAGGTGTCGATGTCAGCCACTCCCACCACACTCTCTGGTTCCAGGGTACCTTTATGAGTGTCTCCAAGGAAATTGGAGCACAGTGTTTTGATTGTCCTCCACTGGTTCCACGTCCCTCTGCCACCCTGCTGGCCACCTTCGTATGAGACCTCAGGTCGGATTTCAGGAATGGTCCTCTGGGAGACTTCTAGGGAGTTCCCCTCCTCCAGGTCCAGATCCAGGTCTTTTGGCTCTCTGTTACATAGAAGGAGGCCTTTCCAAACAGTTGGCCCATATGGGCCACACATTCCTCTATCAGGAGCTCCAGCTGCTTCTCAGTGAACTTAACTTTCCGCTTTCTGGACCCTGATTCTTTCCTTTCATCTTCTGTGGCCATGGTCTTCTCCTGAGATGGTGTTATTCTGTGGCAGTGGTGATGCAGGAGCACTCCATACTTCCAGCCGAGGCCTCTGAGCTGTGGACACACCCTATATTTATAAACTTCCTGGTCTAACATCATCATTCTGCACCAGAAAGCAAGGTTTCCTATTTTGTTAATTCCTATTAGGAAATCGCAATTTTGCGATTTACTTTTTGCCATTTCTTAATAGCGAATGCAAATCCATAGGAATCACTGTTAGGAAATTGCAGGTTACATACATTCCGTTTTGCGATTACCAAATAGCAATTTCTATGGATTCACTATTTGTGAATCGCAATTTCGGAATTTCGTACATATAGGCCAAAATCACATTTAGGTTTCAATTCACATTAAGGAATGATATCGACAGGAGTGTGGAAACAACCTTTGGAGCATTAATCTCACGTAAGAATAAAAACATATTTAGGCCCTCATTATGATTTGTTTGGACTTTTGTGACGAGATATAGGGAGCCTGAATCTACATTACCAGATGATATTGCCACACCAAAGTCCAGCTACTATGAGGTTTCCCTGAAATGGGGAATAACTGCTCTGACCCAGAGGTACAGGGCAGTTTTTTCCAATTTCAGCTTACCCCAATCATCTGCTAACATTCTAGTGCCAAAAAGATTAATTCAGGGAAGAGACAAAATGCAGTAGAAAAGCGGTACATTACGTGTAAAAGAGTCCCATCCATCTGACATCATATTTGGTTGACAGCATATCAAGCTACAAATAATCGTAGGTGCAACATCAGCACTAAGGCGAAAAACATTTAGAAACAAAAATTATAGGGAAAATCACATTTGGGTGGAAAATCTTCCTTGGAGCAAACAAAGCAGCATTGTTATCACACCTGTAGGATCAAAATGGCTTTAGGTGCAAAACTACCCTTGGCGAACATCAGCAGGAATGTGAGAACAATTTTAGCAGCACAAATTACATTTAGTAGGAAAATCTCATGTAGATGCAAAATAAAAAGATTGCTTATTACTTGTAAATGGGAGCTGCATGCCGGCGAGAACATCAGAGACCATATTACACATTTTGCCCTGGGGGTGCAACGGGCATGTGCACCCACTTTGTGCAACCCCATGGCACAATGGTATTACAGAAGGGGCCACAGATACTTGTGTGTCCCCTCAGATACTTGTGTGTCCCCTTCTGTAATACTGATAGCGCTGGTGCACTTGTAGCGCCAGCGCTATCATGAGAGGGCCCCATGCAAATGAGGAAATCACTTTGCCTCTGTGCCTGTGCTGTATTATGGATGCAGGTGCAGAGACAAAATGCCTTTAGGGGGCGTACTGAAAGTGTTCCACAATGGAGGGGAGAAAGGGGGGGCCTATGTAGCCCCCAGACATTCCCCTGCAGGCAGGTGCAGTAATACACTGCACCCTTCTGCAAGAGGATCTCTCTCCGCGCTTCAAAGTGCAGGCGGCATTCTACCTGCACTGTTAAACACGGAGCGGATTTGAAGCAGCCACTTTGTATTTCACTTGCATGCGCAGCCCCAAGGGCAGTGCAAGTTTGCGGTTGCCCTGGGGGTAGTGCATTTTTCTAATATGGCGCACAGTCCATTTGCAATCTGCACACATTTTGAAAGGTGCGTCATGGCACAAAAAGGGAAAGTGCACCATATACATAATACGGCCCCTGGAGTATGTACCAATGAATAGTTCTCCAAATAACCTGGTACAGTATCAGCAGTCTGGCAGCTCTTAGCACCTCAGGATATCACTGGTCTACTTACGAATTAACAACAACAAAAAAATCATTTTCATTTATATTTCCCAAAAACTCTTCTAAAATCATGCCCCAAACCTTTTTTCTACATTTGGACTCCCCACCAACGAGAGTTTCACGTCAAAGACTAGGCCCTGCTTCCTCAGGGATTTAAAAAGCCCTTGTTTTCCTGTTGTTTAAGCATTTTGAAAATTACAAAAGGCTGTGGTCACATTGTCTTATTAACCCTGAATTATACCTTTTTGTTCATCCAAAAATACTAATACTCTCGGGTACTGAATTATTTAAAATGGTATCAATCCAATTGCTTATCAAACGCATTATTCGCTCTTCTTTGCTTTCGGTAGGTTACATATTTTAGTTTCCAAACCGCCTCAAATACGGTGTTTTATTGCCATCTTCTGGACAAACTTAAAATTGGCAAATTCATAGAGGAGATTCTGTTTCTGCAAAATCCAACATTTCAAATAGTTGGCAAAGACCTTTACTAATCCGCATGGGCAAAGCGCTGTTAATCAGCAGATCCTTTTTGCCTCTCTCCTGATGTCTTAATTTACATAATCAATGGGATAATATTTCATGTATTCTGGCTTCAATCAAGCGACTTTAGACAATGTAAGTCTGTTGCTTATTTTACATCACTGTTATATTTGCCTTACATGTTCCACCATTCCTGTTTTTCATTTATGGGATAAAGTACCCCTGCCAATATTATAAGGATATTGCAAGTCACAGAGGAGTTACAGGACCATATAGAGAAGTGATGCCGAACGGCGAGTTTGTTTATGAAGACATGGATCTCCGAGGCCAATATCCTTAAATTGTATTGCAGAGGGTATTTTATTACTGATAATACATGGTCACACGATCACCTTTCCGCAAACCATTTAAATCCTTGGGCTCTTGCTCTTTCATATGAAAGTGGTAATATGGTTGCAGACAGAGAGAATAAAAGTGGAATCTAGTGTGAATTTAAACTCATCAAAAAGCAGCTGGTAATTTGTTGCAAACATATATTAATTAAATATGAATCAAATTTACAAGTGCTGAGGCTCAGAATGTGTAGAAATAGACAGGGAGTTTCTATTTTTCTTGTTAATAATAATTAATTAACAATTAATTATTAATTTATTATGAATTATTTAAGTGATTATTAATTATGTTAATTGTGCAATTACTTTATATTTTAGTTATATTTTAGGTGTAGGGTATTGAGTTTGTAGGGGTATAGGGTGGGAAGTTAATTAAGTAATAGTTAATGAACAATTAATTGTTCATTTATTATTAATTATTTAGTTTATAATTAATTATGTAATACTTATTCATTTTAGTTACATTTTAGTTGTGGGTTCCTAAGTTTGTAGGTGTATAGGGTGAGATGCTAATTAAGTAATAATTTATAAATAAATAATTATGAATTGTTATTTAATTAGTTTATTGATTATCAATTATGTAAATTGTGTTATACTTATTTATTTTAGTCAAGTCAAGTCAAAATACTTTATTCGGCCAATAAAAGCCATAGAAGCAGACGGTTAAAAAACATTTTTAGACATTTCAAAAATGCAGTACATTAAAAGAGAGAATTGCACATATCCATTAAGAGAGGTCCCATCATACAAGTATTAGGTATACTAGAATTAGTCACGTAGCAGAAAGAATTAAAACTCATTACGAGGAATCAGGTGGCAAATACCGATATGAACACAGAATACAGTGAATAAAATACAAAAGTGACAAGTGCTTAATGAGTGGACAACTTAATTACACCATGAGAAGTGCTAGATGATACATATAATGCCCTGGCCATATCTAAATGAATGCCGGATAACTACTGCTGGGACAGTCAAATTTTAAGAAGTGTGGGCTGAAGTGTAGGCTTCTAGGTTTGGAGAGGTATAGTGTGGAAAGTTAATTAAGTAATAATTAAATAGCATTTTTTTACCTGATAGTTATTTATTAAATTGTTTAATAATCATGTAAATAGTTTAACAGTTGTTTTTATTTATATATATCTATATATCTATATATATATATATCTATATATATATCTATATATATATATATATCTATCTATAGTTGAAGGCAGGAGCCGAAACGCGTAGACCGTCCATGCTTGCACAATGGTGTACTAAATAAATGCACTTTACTGGATAAAAAACCTACCTGTGGATCGTTCTTTCTCCAGTGCTGTGGGATCCATGCCGAGAGCAGTGTGGAGTCAGTTTTTTTGTAATATATATATATATATATATTCCACCATTCCCAGGGAGCAGACGAACAGGCACGGACCACAGAGTATGTGCAAATCTTTTTTAATTTTTAGTCAGCCATTATGCGTTTCGGACCTTGAGGGCCTTGATCAAATGACAAACGCTGCGTCACTGTTTTGCCTTTTTAAAGTGACAAGTGCTGATTACAACAGTCATATATATTTCCTTCTGGTTAATTAATAACATTCATATTAAAAGTGTTATATTTTTTCTAAATTAATAAGGTTATTCAAATAAGTAATGTCTTTGAAGGGAAGTACTTTCCCTACTGTTGCTTAGACTGGAGTGGAAATAGAAAATGTTATCCCTCCAAAGTCCAACGCTTTCCCTACTGTTGCACAGACTGGAGTGGGAAAAGTAAACCATATCCCTCCGAAGACCAATTCTTTCCCTACTGTTTCACAGACTGGAGTGGGAATAGTAAATCTTACCCTTCTAAAGTCAAGCACGTTTCCTACTATTGTGTTGTTGGGAGTGGGAATAGCAAATCTAACCGCTCTGAAAGACTACGCTTTCCCTACTGTTGCGTAAACTGGAGTGGGAATAATATATCAAGTATTTCCAGACTCCAATACTTTCCACAGATGTCACTTGCAGAGAGACAGCTTGAGGCTCAGATAGCATCCATAGCTTTAGCGGAGGAGAAACTGTAACTAGAGAAAAAGAAGTAGGCAAGGGTGGAAGCAAGAAGAAGTGGTGGCAGTGAAAATGAAGAGGATGTTGAGATGTCCAAGGGTGGTGGGTTTGCTCCCAGGTTTCTCAAGGGAATAGTTCCCATGTATGTAGAGGGGGACTACATTGATAAATGGCTGGCAGCATTTGAAAGAGCCCTTGAGATGAGAAGGGTCCACTCCAAATATTGAGCTTCACTCCTGTAGAAGACGATCCCAGACTGACCCTAGTAGGGGGATGAGGTAGAATCCTACCCACACATGAAGAAATGCCTAGTCAGGAAATTTGGTCTGACCCCAGAGCAGTACAGGGTGAAGTTCAGGGACGCCCAGAAGGTACACACACAGTCCTGGGTGGACTTTGTGGGCATCTCAGTGAAGGCACTAGAGGGCTAGATTCAAGGTAACCAGGTGAGTACATATGAGGGGCTGTACGACTTAATTCTTAAGGAGCACATCCTGACTCATTGTATACAAGAGAAGTTATGCCACTATCTAGTGGGCTTTAAGCTGTCTGGTCTCAGGGAACTGGGGGAGACAGCTGATGAGTGGGTGAGAACCCGGGTTTTCAACCTGCACCAGGGGGGAGAATACAGGAAGGAGGTAGGCCCACAAAAGTCAAAAGAGGGAGGTTTTAAGCCCTCCACAGAAACACCCCCAGTACCCCAGAACTCTAAAAAGGTGGAGAGTAGATCCCACCCCAACTCTGGTAAGCAGAGGTAGGGGGACCCAGGGCTGAAAAAGTACTTGGACATGATCTTTCGTATGCAGTAGAATGATGGACGATGGGTGACACCTCTGTTCACACAATCTTGTATAGCGAGGTGGAATCTCGAGCCTTGCAGCCAGCGACGAGAGTGGTGTTCTGGGTCTGGAGACAATAGCTACGTCGGATGGGGTCGTTTAACACAAGAAACTCCGATATGGCACAATGGCCTCCTTCCTCAGATGGCCGCCCTACCTGGGTTCCGAGGTTGGGACAAAATTGGCATATCCTCACTGGGGGTGGTCATGCATAGGCGAACTCTTAAATCCTTCCAGGAGCTCCAAAGCGACTTTACCATGCCACATACCCAATTTTGCAAATATTTGCAATTACGTCATGCACTGACCCCCTATATTAAGGACTTAGAGGTGCTCCCAGAATTCAATCCGCTGGAAGGTAAATTACTGATGGGAGAATTGGGAGATCATAAAATTACTAAGATATACCAGACTCTGATCACCAACAGCCCTACCACACTAGACACCCTCCGTGCGACATGGCACACAGACATAGGTCCAATAGAAGACAATGGCTGGACCGCGGCCCTAGAATCCCCACGAGGCGCTGCCATTTCCTCCGGCCTACAGTTTATTCAATTTAAATATCTACACTGTGCATACTTTACACGACATAGACTGGAGAGCTGGCCTAGTGACCTCCCCGCATACTTGCGATGTAGCATTAAAGAGGGTATCTTCCTTCACATGACTTCACCCTGTAGAGTGCTCGCGAGGTTCTGGCAGGGGGTTATGACATGCTTTTCTGATGTCTTGGCTTGGAATCTTACCATGTCACCGAAGTTGATTCTCCTACATGCTACCATGAAATCGGGGGCAACAAATACAAACAATACCTCCTGTTCTTGGGCCTTACCCTAGCAAAATATGATATAGCTAGACTGTGGAAGGCTCTCTCCCCTCCTGTACTAGGCATTTGGATCCAAGGCATGGATTTTTGCATGGGTCTGGAGCTGCCAATAGTTATAGCCAGGGGGTGTCCACAGAAACTCTCCAAGATATGGCAGTGGTGGGCTGACTATAGCGGCATTCCACTGACACCTCTGACCTCCGGGACATCAGATTCGGGAGATACACCCAGTTAGGGATACTGGCTTACTACACTACTATGTATTTTACATACATCCGAAGACATCTTGGCACAGTAGGGTGACACCGGGGGTAGTACGATATTGACACTGCACACACAGTTGTTTTGTTTCACTGCTGTTTTGTTCCTGATCTGTATCCACATGGATAACCGTGCCATATTCATATACATCAATCTATACATGTGTGGTTTAGGTCCTGCAGGCCGCATATGGCTGAAAAGGCAAATAAAATTTGTTGTAAAAAAAAAAAAGTACTTGGACAACAGGGTGTGCTTTGACTGTCAGCAGTCAGATGGTAAGCTGGTAATCCCTTAGAATGGAAGTAGGCACTTCCATTCCATTCAAATGAATGGGATCCCTGCCATTAGCCTGTGAGACACATGTGTCAGTCACACTATAGTGAGTGACAGATTGGTGTCCTCAAACATGTTTGTACCAGTGAAGACCAGAAGAGTAAGGATAGCCCCAGGTGAGGTCACCACCAAACCTGTAGCCATAGTGCCACTACAATGGGAGGGTACCCTTAGCTGGGCTGGTATAAGGTGGTAGTCAGTGCAGACCTCCCCTTAGATTGTCTCCTGGGCAATGACCTCCTAGAGGTTGGTATGATCCCAAATGAGGCGGTCGCCCAGGGCACACCCCCAACCCAAAGATCCTGAGGAGCCAGTCCCTATAGCTAGGAAACTGGGGTCCCAAAAGAAAGGGAAAAAGAAGAGGAAAGGTATGCCACTCTTAAAGTGAGTTCCAGTGAGCCAAGGGTCTCCTGTCCCAGTAAGGGAGAAACCCAAAGTTGGCACTGGTGAAGGTTCACCTGACCACAAGGAAGTCCTGAGCAGTTAGGTAGCTGTCAAGCAGCATGGTGCCACCCCTTCACTGACAGAAGGGACAGTGGAAGAAGGGTGTCTGCCACAGGATGTGGTAGCCCCCCACTCTAAACAGCAACAGAGGCTCCAAGAACCCACAGTTGCCCCTAAAGCAGCTCAGCCACCTGTCAATGGAGAGCTTAGGGTGTGGTTCTGGATTCTGAAAGCTGTCAGTAGCCTCTGCTGGGTACTGGCCTTCATGGCAGCACTGTACTTGGCATGGGAGGCAGACCCCATGGCCAAAAGTAAGTTAGGCCCCCTGACCCTGTTGGTCATCATGGGGTTACTCAAGTGTTGGGTAAACTCTGTGGGTAAGCTAAGTGTCACTCTAGCAAAGTTAGGAATAGAGAGGGTGGGCACCTCCCAAATTAAAAAGCGAGGAAGAAAATTAAACAAATGTGATGAATTTTCAGTTTAAAATGGGCCTGGTTACTGAAGAGATGGGTCAGCTTCCCAGAGGAAGTGACCTTGGCAAAATGATGTAAGACAGAGTAGGCCCTGCAATTGTATATCTTAGTTTCTTCACTTTCTTCGTCGCCTGACAGACCAGGGAAACTATTCCAGAGTTAGACCGAGTCTCCTGGGCTGTTGGCTGGGGTGGGGGGGGGGGCATGCAAACATGCCTCCTGGCACACTGCTGCTTGGGGGGATGAATTCCACTTTAGTCCTAAGGCCCTCAGGAGACAAGGGGGCCTCATCCCCCCACCAGCAGTGTGCCGAGAGACGCGCTTGCAGAGTGGTGGAGAAATGGAGTGTGGCCTCCAACCACCTCTCAGCAATCCCACTGTGTGAGGCTTACTGGAGGTAACAAGAGGTCTTGTTGGCCTCTAAGGACCCTCAGCAGCCAAAGGGACTTCATCGCCCAACCAGCATCATAGCCCCCCTTCCCTGGACTGATTTCGGCCCCGGGGACCCCATCCCCTAGGGCCAGGCATGTTAAGAATTTTTAAATAAAGGAAGGGGGGCTGCGTGCCCCCTCCCCTGGGCCTTTTTCGGCCCCAGAGACCTCATCCAAGGCCTTTTCTTTTAAAAATAATGTTTTTGTTAAAGGGAGGGGGCAGAGTGGCCCCCCTCCCGGGCTGATTTCGGCCCCGGGGCCCAGCCTGCAGTGTGGGTGTCCTGGTCCTACCCAGGGCACCCACATTTTAGATGTTGGGGACCACGGGGGGAGCCTCAAGGCCCCTGCGGTCCCTGCCAGCTCCCCGCCTCCTGTGGGAGACGGCATTGCTTTGAGACCAAGGGATCTCAAAGTAATTTGTCTGTTTCCCTGCTCACTTGACAGTGGGCAGGGAAACAGACATGCTCCGCTTTCAGCTAGCGAGAGCATTTTCTGCTCTTGCTTGCTGAAAGCAGAGTTTTTGCTATGGCTTGGCAGGAATGGCTTGGCAGGAGCGGTGCCCCACCAAACCATAGCAAACTGCAGTGTCCTGGCACCCCGGGACATTGCTGGAGCCAGATCTGGGGGGTGGCGGTCCCCAGGCCCATCTAGGGCTCCATGAGGGTGGGCTGCATGGCCCCCCTCCTTTCTTTGTTTTAGCCCTGGGGGAGTGGTGGTCCCTGGGGCTGCCGGGGGCAGCGCTGCCCCCACTTTACATTTTTAGCATTTGCCCCAGGGAGGTGGCGGTCCACGGGGCTGCGGGGGGCTGGAGCTCTCCGTATTATTATTATATTTAGCCACGTGGAGTGGTGATTCCCAGGGCGTGGGGGTTGCCGCGAGGGCAACCCCCGCATAAATGATTTAAAATGCCCCAGGGAGATGGTGGTCTCCCTGGCTTTAGGGATTCTAGGAGGGGGGCCCCATGCACCCCCGTCCTACATATTTACAGATGCCCCAGGGACCTGGCTTACCGGGGGTCCGACAATAAACAAAGAGCAAGAGCCAGCGCTTTGTTTTTTTAAACATTTTCCGCCGGATCTGTGGATTTCAACAAAAATTAAAAGAAATATGCTTTGTTTGGCCTGGGGGTCCCAGTAGGACCCCCTCAAGAGTCCTAGGGTATCAGGGTGTTTCTACCCTGCCCAATTTTCTTTTCTTTTTTACATTTTATGTGGGACTCGGTTCAACCGAGTCCCAAGATGGCTGCCAACACTTCCTGGTTGAAGTGTTGACAGCCAATCAAATTTCAGTTGGGTCTGAGTAGACTGTTGGGCTCCGAGATATTTATATTTTTTTAACTTTAATTTCTCTGAAACTACTGAACGGATTTACACCAAATCACAAAAAGCCCGCTTCTTGGACCAACATCTAGATTTCGGCCAAATTGCGCGTAATTCCGTTCAGCGGTTCAGGCTATAGTCATGTTAAAAAAATGAAAAATCCCCATAGACATAACATAGGGGAAAACACATTTTAGGACCTCACTCTTTTCCCGGCCCCCGCTTCACAGATCACCCCAAAACATTCGACACAGCAGCCGAACCATATGGGGAAGTTTTTTTGAAAATTTCATGAAGATTCGTCAAGCGGCGCAAAAGTTATTGGCAAAACAAAAAACGCTTTTCCTATGGAAACTTTGGTCCTAACTATAACTACCTACTGGTGACTGCCAGTAGGTAAAATATATATATATATATATATATATATATATATATATATATATATATATATATATATATATATATATATATATATATATATATATATATATATATATATATATATATATATATATATATATATATATATATTCACTGAAAAAACCATAGGTTTTAGGGACAGTTATAGTTAGTTGGACATTGCACTCGTACAAAACCCGTGAAATTCCCCGTTATAGTTAGTTCAGCTAACTATAACTCGCGCCCCGCAATGCACTGCTGATGACGTCACATATTACATCACTCATGACATGGTCAGTGACATCACTGATGACATCACTGATGACATCTCAAATGACATCACTGATGACATCATCCAGTGACTGTGTGTTTCTGTAAAGTTTAATTTTGTTTTATATATATGCCAAGCTGTATTGAGGAATGAGTGGTTGTATAAGTGTCTGTATGGAGGATTTAGTAGGTACGTGACTGACTGTATAAGTGAGTGATTAAACGTATCTTACTGAATGCATGGGTTAGTGACTAAACTGGGTGAATGTCTGAATCCGTCTGTCTGTTGCTGTGTAAGTGGCTGCATGGGTTTGTGAATAGCTACATGAGTGTCTATATGAGTTATTGATGGGTTGTCTGAGTATCTGTATGGGTGCCTGAGTGTTTGTGTGGGTGGGGTGTGTGCGACTCTGTGCATAGATGTGTGAGTGGGTGATTCACTGGGTGGATGGTTTCAAGAGTGCATCTGTGATAGACTGTATGGGTGGGTAAGTGTGTGTAAGAGTGTGTTAGTGAGTGAATGTATGTCCCAGTGGTACATGTGTGAGTAACTACATATGTGAAAGGCAGTATATATGTGTGTTGGAGTATATAAATGGCTATAAGTGAGAGTGCGTGATTGTGAGAGTGGCTGTATGGATGAGTGTGTGCTTGTATCAGTGATTGTATAAGAGCGTAAAAATGTGCTAGTATTTGTATGAGTAAGTGAGCTGGTGTGTGTATGACTGTATAGGTGAGTAAATGGCAGTGTGAATAATTATTTGCATGACTGACTAGGTGTGTGAGTACCTCTATGGATGAGTGGCGGTGTGTGAGTGTCTATATAGGAGTATGAGTGCATATGATAGTCCTGTACTGAGTGACCGTAAGTTTGAGTGACTGTACGGGTGAGTTAGTGGATGTGTGTGTAGACCTAAGAATCAGTGAGTGGGTATGTAGTTATTGGTGTTGGAGTGTCTATGGTTTTGCGAATGGCAGTCTGTTATTTAGAGTGGGTGTATCAAAGGTTATATTAGGGTGTGAGGAGGTGCATCAGATTATCACGTGGATGATGTCATCAGTGATGTCATCAGTGATGTCATCAGTGATGTCATTTGAGATGTCATCAGTGATGTCATCAGTGATGTCACTGACCATGTCATGAGTGATGTAATATGTGACGTCATCAGCAGTGCATTGCGTGGGCGCGAGTTATAGTTAGCTGAACTAACTATAACGGGGAATTTCACGGTTTTTGTACGAGTGCAATGTCCAACTAACTATAACTGTCCCTAAAACCTATGAGGGCATATTAGCAAGACCCACGTTAAAATTATCGCCGTTTAGCGGCAGGAAACTGCCGCTAAAACGGCGATAATGGGCTTGCTAATATGCGTTATAGAATTCCAATAGAAGCCCAGGTTAGATGTGCAGGACATCTAACCTGGGCTTCTATTGGAATTCCATAACGCATATTAGCAAGCCCATTATCGCCGTTTTAGCGGCAGTTTCCTGCCGCTAAAACGGCGATAATTTAACGTGGGTCTTGCTAATATGCCCCATGGTTTTTTCAGTGAATTTCAAAGGTTTTTAAATGCTAATTTCTAACTATAACGTGTCTGAAACCTATGGTTTTTTCAGTGAATTTCAAAGGTTTTTAAATGCTAATTTCTAACTATAACTGTCCCTAAAACCTATGGTTTTTTTCAGTGAATTTCAAAGGTTTTTTTAAATGCTAATTCCTAACTATAACATGTCTGAAACCTATGTTTTTTTCAGTGAATTTCAAAGGTTTTGTAAATGACAATTTTTAAATGTATTAATTGTTATATTTATTTTTTGGATACTGATTTACTACATTTTTTTAAACTATTTATTTTTACATATTTTATTTTTAAATTACATTGTAATTACATTATACATTACATTACAAAATATACTTTCTCTGAATGAATTACTTTAGTTTAAATACTTTGCAAATAGGCAATAGACTTTTAAGTACAGTAGTTACAGTTGTTGCAATGGGCAACACAATTTCAAACACAATGCAACATTGAGCTCAATGTGAATTTCTAGTTAAATGCAATTAGTTACTTTATGGATTACTTTTCTAACCACAGGACTGGATCCTAGATTCAGTCCTGGGACATCTCCTGTAAACAGTTGAGTAAAAGCGTTTTGGTTACAGTAGTGATTTTTAAGGAATATTATTGTATTTTAAAAGTTGACACTTAGAAACTTTTTCACATAGAATCACCAATGTTATCCTATGGGAGGAAATTCACTTAGCAGGTAAGTAGTGTTATCGTTACTTTTTCTTACTCAGTGTTGGATCCTGGATCCAGCACTGGTGCATCTCCTGTAAACAGTTGAAAGAATGCGTTTAAGTCATACAGGCGATTTTTAAGGAATATTTGTAGTTTGTGAAAATCGACACTTTGAAACTTTTCTGCTGAAAACCAGACAATGGATTCCTATGGAAGGAAATATAAGTTACTGGTAAGTACGGTTAGAATTACTTTTCAGGGTCAGTGCTGGGCTAAAAGATGCAGCACTGGGTTCTCTCCTGATAACAGGTGAGTAAATCGGAATTCGTAGTTCGGTTGATTTTAGAGGAATATTATAAAGTTCCAAAACTCCACACTTAGAAGAATTTCCAAGTGAAAGCAGTCAATGTTAGCCTATGGAAGGAAATTCAAGTTGCTGGTAAGTACGGTTAAAATTACTTTTCAGGATCAGTACTGGGCTGAAAGATGCAGCACTGAGGTCTCTCCTGTTAACAGGTGAGTAAATCGGAATTCGTATTTCGGCTGATTTTAGAGGAATATTATAAAGTTCCAAAACTGCACACTTAGAAGAATTTCCAAGTGAAACCAGTCAATGTTAGCCTATGGAAGGAAATTCAAGTTACTGGTAAGTACGGTTAGAATTACTTTTCAGGATCAGTACTGGGCTGAAAGATGCAGCACTGAGGTCTCTCCTGATAACAGGTGAGTAAATCGGAATTCGTATTTCGGCTGATTTTAGAGGAATATTTGTATGTTTCAAAAATCGACACTTAGAAACTTTTTCAGCAAAAAGCAGGCAATGATATCCTATGGAAGGAAATTCAAGTTACTGGTAAGTACGGTTAAAATTACTTTTCAGGATCAGTACTGGGCTGAAAGATGCAGCACTGAGGTCTCTCCTGATAACAGGTGAGTAAATCGGAATTCGTAGTTCGGCTGATTTTAGAGGAATATTTGCACAATGGTGAAGGAAGGGGTGGGGCCTGAGGTGACATGTCTGCAAACACACCCAGTGGCGCGTTTTAAGTTGGAGAATTAATTCCTTCTCAATCCCGAGGGTCCCTAGGGGCCAACTAGCCCACCAGATACCTCTAGTATGCCCCAGACAGCTGCGTTGCAGAAAGGTGTTCAGAGGCCACGCCCCTTTTACAACACTCTGCAACGCAGCTCCGTGGCGCTTACTGGAGGTACCTGGTGGGCTAGTTGGCCCCAGGGACCCTCAGGATTGAAGGGGATTTAATTCCCCATCTTAAAACGCGCCACGGGGCCTGTTTGCACACATGTCACCTGAAGCCCCGCCCCCTCCCTTCACCACTGTGCAAACGCGCCCCGTGGCGCATTTTAAGTTGGGGGATTAAGTCCCCTTGAATACTGAGGGTCCCTGGGGGCCTACTAGCTCACCATGTACCTCCAAAAAGCGCCACAGAGCTGCGTTGCAGAGAGGTGTAAAAAGGGGCGTGGCCTCTGTACACCTCTCTGCAGTCACGGTCCGTGTAGGTGTACCGGCCGGGCGGTGATGTGGGATGGGGGAGGGGCAGGGTGGGGTGTAGCAAATTACGGATTACGGACCTATACAGGTAAGTAAACATTTAAATCAATAAAGCGAATTTCGTTGCGCGCACTGCATCGCATTTGGCGATGCAGTGCGCGCAACGAAATTCGTTTTCTTGATTTAAATGTTTACTTACCTGTATAGGTCCGTAATCCGTACTTTGCTACCCCCCATCCTGCCCCCCCCCCCCCCCACGTCACCGCCCGGCCGGCACACCTACACGGACCGCGACTGCCTCTCTGCATCGCAGCCCCCTGGCGCATACTGGAGGTTCCTGGTGGGCTAGTTGGCCCCCAGGGACCCCCAGTATTGAAGGGGAATTTGTTCCCCATCTGCAAACGCGCCAGGGGGCGCGTTTGCAGAGTGGTAAAGGAAGGGGGTGGGGCCTGCGGCCTGATCGTTTTTTTTTTTTCCCCCCCAAGGGGGGCTGTGTGGCCCCCCCTTACTTTTTCCTATTTTTGGGCCCTGGGGACCCCATCCCCCAGGGCCTTATCCCTTTTTTTTTTTTTTAATTAAACGGGAAGGGGGCCGCGTGGTCCCCTCCCATGGCCGAATCCGGCCCCGGGGACCCCATCCCCCGGGGCATGGCCACACTTTTAAATAAATGTTTAAGGAGGGGGGCTGCGTGGCCCCCCTCCTCAGGCCTCCTTTTTCCCCGGGGACCCCATCCCCCGGGGCAGGCCTTTATTTTTTTTTTATTTTTTTTAAAATTATTATTTTTGGGGAGGGGGCTGCGTGGCCCCCTCCCGGGCCACTACTTGCCCCGGGGACCCCATCCCCGGGGCTGGCCCTCTTCGTTGGGGACTATGGGGGGGTCCCCAATTCCCCCACAGTCCCGCCGGCTCCCCGCGTCCCTTGGGAGCCGGCATTGCTTTTCCACATGGGGAGCTGCTAACATGCAGCTCCCCGTGTGGAAAAGCAATTTGCTTTGGATATTGAGGCGAGAGCAGGTTTCCTGCTCTCGCTTCCAACTTCCAAAGCAGTTTGCTATGACAGGACGGGAGCCACGAGGCTCCCGTCCTGTCATAGCAAACTACAGTGTCCCGGGGTAGGCACCCGGGACACTGCAGGAGCCGGCCCTGGGGGTGGTGGTCCCCAAGGCCATTACAGGCTCCAGGAGGGGGCCCCTCCCTCCATTGACAAAGCCCCGGGAGGTGGTGGTCCCTGGGGCTCTGGGGGTCCGTAATGGACCCCCATATTGACATTTTACTGCCCCGGGGAGGTGGCGGTCCCCGGGCGTGTGGGGGGCTCGAGCCCCCCACACAGGTAAATTTATAAAAAATCTTTAAAGAAGCCCCGGGGAGGTGGCGGTCCTCGGGGCTGCGGGAGGGCCGAGAGCCCTCCCGCACCATTTATTTTTAAAGCCCCGGGGGTGGCGGTCCCCGGGGCTTGGGGAAGCCTTAGAGGCTCCCCCACATATTATAAATACCCCTCCCCCATGCCCCCGGGACTTGGCCCACCCGGGGGCCAACTAACAACGAAGCGCGGGAGACCGCGCTTCGTTTCTCGGCGGGATTCGCGCACCCTAAGCGCATCCCGCCGATTTTGTTGTTGTTGAAAAAATGCTTTTTTCTGCCCAGGGGTCCTTGTGGGACCCCTGAGCAGACCTAGGGGTCAGGGTGTTTCTACCCTGCCCCCTTTGTGCGTTTTGCGCACTTGTTTCTTTTTTTTTCTCGGCGGGATCCGCGCACCCTAAGCGCATCCCGCAGATTTAAAAAAAAAAAATGCTTTTGGCCCAGGGGGTCCTTGTGGGACCCCTGAGCAGACCTAGGGGTCAGGGTGTTTTTACCCTGCCCCCTTTTTGCACTTTGCGCACTTGTTTCTGTCCCTCGGTTCTACCGAGGGACGAAATGGCTGCCAACACTTCCTGATTTGGAGTGTTGACAGCCAATTAGCATACAGCTCGTGATCGGGAGGGTACGCGGACCCTACGCGCCCTTAGATATATATGTGACTTTACTTTTGATTTTCTCAGGAACTACTGAACGGATTTACACCATTTAAGCAAAAGGCACGACACTGAACCAAGGGCTACCTCTTTGCCAAATTTGGTGTAATTCCGTTCAGCAGTTCGGGCTGTAGCTGCGACTAAAGGTTCCTATGGAAAAATGAATGGGGAAAACACGTTTTGGGACCCCCCTTTTTTCTCGGTCCCCGCTTGACGAATCAACCCGAGACTTTCAGGGTAGGAGCGGAGCGCCCCAACAAGTTTGAAACTTTCGCGAAGATTCGTCAACCGGCGCCAACGTTATTTCAAATAGAATGTCGCGGATTTCCTATGGATAATAGGTCCTAACTATAACTATCTACTGGCGACCGCCAGTAGATAATATATATATATATATATATATATTCCTGCAATGCTGAATCAAAAAAATGGAACGGACTCCACTTTCTTTGTGCCAATGATTTATTTTGTGCGCTGTGCTGCCGTGACGCGTTTCGGCCTCGCAGGGCCTTGATCACATATACATATATATATATATATATATATATATATATATATACACATACATATATATATATAGAGAGAGAGATATTACCTACAGGCAGTCGCCAGTAGAAAGTTATAGTTAGGACCTAGTTTCCATATGAAGAGTGATTTTTGTTTTGCTAATAACTTTGACAAATCTTCACAAAAGTTTCAAAACTAGTTTGCCAGTCACTTTAGGTGCTGCCTGGAAAGTTTCGTAGTGATCCGTCAAGTGGAAGCCGAGATAAAGTGGGGGTCGTAAAATGTGGTTTCCCACGCAGTTTCCCACAGGGATTTTAGACACGATTACAGCCCGAACCGCTGAACAGAATGACACCAAATTTGGTAGAACGCTAGATCTTGGTCCAGAAAGAGTGTGTTTTGTAATTTGCTGTAAATCTGTTCAGTAGTTTTCGGATTATTAAAGTAAAAATATGTATGTATATCTAGAGATGTGGATCCACAGTGGATCTTCCTCAGATCCACCGCGGATCCTCGCGCCAACGGCAATGCTGTGATTGACTGGCCGCAACCTGAGAGGCAAGTTGCAGCTGCCATTTTGTGCATCAGGACTCAGTTTCCTGGGGGGGAAAATACAATTTAAAAGTGATAGAAGGGGGTCAGGGTAGGGGGTACCCTGATCCCATGAGACTGATGGAGAGGTCTGTAAAAGACCCCTCATGGGCAAGAAATTATTCAAAAATGTTTTTTAGCATAAGAGGATCCTCAGATCTACCCAGAGCTGCCCAGATCCACAAGGATCAGTGGATCCACTTAGAACCATGGTTCCAGACCCCAAATAAAAAAACACATGCACCTACTACCCGACCCACACACCTACCCACACTCTGACCCTCACATTCACACACCAACTCAACCACCCATACAGCCACTCACACACCCACTCACAGACCTACTCACACAACCACTTACACACCCATACAACTACTCACACACCAACTCACAAATCCTTACAGCCATACACACACACTCATAGACCCATAAAAGCACTCACACATCCACTCAGCCCCACACAGCCACTCACACGCACACACACATACCAGCTCAAACACCTACTAACACACTCACACACACACTCACATACCCATATAGCCACTCATACACCTACACAGTCAGGCACACAGCCACTCACACACCCATACACAGGCAGTGATACACTTATAGAAATTGTGATAGCATTTGTTTGTATTAAATGTGCTGTTGTTTTAGTATTGAACGTATGCAATATACCCAGTAGACCTCTATTTGTTCGAGTATTCATGACAAATCCATAAAATGAATTTTTAAAAAAGAAAGACTTGGTGGATTGCATTTATAGAAAGACTACATGAGTTACCTCACCTTTATTTTTAGTTTTAAAATATATAAGAATGAATGTGTGAATAAAATATATTTATAAACTTGTGAAAATGTATATTAGTAAATTGAACTTATGGGTCAAATTGTAGCATAATTTATATTAAAAATACAGTGAAATTCATTGACAAACCAAAGGTTACAGGGACGTTATAGTTAGGAAATAGCATTACAAAAACATAGAAATTCACTGAAAAAAACAAAGGTTACAGGGGCATTATACTTAGGTTCAAATTTTACATACACAAAACCATAGAAATTCAACAGTTATAGTTATAGTTGTCTGAAGTAACTATATCTCGTGCCCTAAGATAACTATAACTCACACCCTCCCCATGCACTGCTAATTGCCCCACATATTACATCCCTCATGACATCTTCTACAACATCATTGATAATATCACTATTGATGAGAAAACTGTGCATGGCAGGGCGTGATTTGTGAGTGATCCAGGGAGTTAAAAAAAGGCTCAATATCAGTATTTTCTTTACTTCTGCTTCAAAAACGTCCTCTCACGTAAGAGGCGAGGTACATATTCGCCAGGGGCCACATGCATAATAGCCAGTTAGCAGAGGCAGGGACAGTATTTAAGTTCTCTCATATATTTAAGGGTAAGTAAAATGGCTCAATGTCAAACGATCTTTCAAGATGGGCACATTTTTAAAGATTATCAGAGGGTACTGAAGGATTTGTAAATCTGGTAGCAGGTACCAATTTTTAGATAATAACTTTACAGTTATTTTATTATCTGTGTTGTAAGTCATTATGAATTGTGGTACTGAGTTCAATTCTAGTTCATTTTCACTTGCATTGAACCAGTCAAAATACAGATTCTCCCTCTGCATGCTTATGAAATTTGATAAAAACCTTTCCACAAACAATAGCCAAAAGATGTGGAGTTGTCAATACTTTTTGATACTGTTCATGTATATACTATGTAAGCATCATTTCAAAATAGTACTGAAAATTATAGTCACTTATAACTGAATTGTGACATTTCAAAACAACCTACTCGAAAGATTCTTTTTCCGTGGCTTCTGCTTTTCTCTTTTTGAGAAGGTTGCGATCTCTCAAACGACGTGCCGTGATAACTGAAAAAGTCAAAGAACAAGCGAATGTACGGTTAGCTAAGTCAGATGTGGACCTTTCAAAAACAGTTCGCTAAAATCAGAACAAAAATAAAACATAAACCAACTCTGAACAATCTCACAATAATGCACTAGGAGAAAAAAATCTGTCCATACTGTTGATTACCCCATTAGGATTTGTGTAGATCACTTTAGAAAAACACAGTGCAAAAGTACACCATTTTGATGCCAGGCCTATGTATATTTTCCTCCCCATTCACAGTCTGCCAAATAGTAGAGAAGCAACTAAAAGTGCAAAGCAAAACTTTTAATTTATATAATTCGCCTGGTTCACCCAACATGTAAAGATAATATGGCCTTATATCCTGCTTACAAGAGTTATACCAGTTGTTAAAGGCCCTGAACCCAAATTTTAGGCCTGAGCCACTGGTGGGGGTCCAAAAGGAAGGAGAGGGTCTTTAGCAGCTGGTATAGCTGAAATCAGAAGGGTTAGAAGTCTTTAGAATATTCAGCTCACTGAGGGAAGAGTGTTCTAATTAAACAGGCAGGAACAGAAGACACGCATTGGAATGCTGGACTTGAAGACCTACACCAGCCCCGGCATGAGGCATGAGTCATGAGTAAGTACTTTTGTACATCCTCAATTGGCTACTGGTGTACCCTTGTAAGTCCCTAGTATATGGTATTAAGGTACCCAGGTCATAGGTACACCAGGGTTCCCCCATGGGCTGCTGCATGTATTGTGCCACCCATGGGAGTTCACTCAAACTGTGACTACAGGCCTGCCATTGCAGCCTGTGTGAGTTGGTGCTTGCACCTCTCATGACAGATATACATTTTCTTATATCTGAGGTCCCTACACTTAAAACTTATGAGTCACTCTTATGGCAGGGTCTTCAGTCCTGAGGGCAGGGTGCTTGGTTATAAGTGTGAGGGTGCCCCTACATGAGCAGGATACCCCTACAAACCCCAGAGTCGATACCCCTACAAACCCTGGAGTCTATTCTCCAGGCTTTGTAAGTGTGGCCAGCTATTTTAATACATATAGTGGACATCAGCCATCAGTATCAAACATGTTGGAATCATGCACCAACACCGATTCCAGTGTTGGAAGTATGATCGTTCCCATGTACTGGGGGGCTCCCTTAGGGTACCACCCTTTACTCCCAGTAACAGCCTTTCAGGGACTGACAGCAAGCTAGTGCTGCTGTCGACCACAGACACGATTCTGCCCTCCTGCTGCTGAGCCAAGCATGAGCAAGGGAAGGTAGAACAATAGGTTTCATGTTGCAGGGAGATGTGACCACCTCCCAGAAAGGACTTAGTGTATTGGGCTGGGGTGGGGGTGCTTGACAGAGGTCCCTTGGCACTATTAGTAGATAACAGAGGTTTATTGGTACCCACCCCAATGACATACCCACCAGGCTGCATTAAAGGGCGCATTTGGTGCCCTCCTTGCATACTCCAGTTTGAATCAGTTCAGGGAGTCCTTGGCTCCTGGTGCAAAACTGGACAAAGGACATGAAGGTATCCTCCCCTTTGTCCAGCCCCTCCTCTGGGAGGGACCCTTGAGTTGTTCCAACCCTTCCCTTAGGGTACTTAAGGACGTATGTATGTGCGGGTCCTCAAATTCGTCATGGGACAAGACTCAAGAATAAACCACGTCACTCTTCGACTGTCTGGGCACTTGGACTTCACTGGACTTTGCCTGGAACTGGCACTGCACCAAGGAAGACTCCTGCTGCTCCTGATCTCACTGTTCTGCAAGTCTTCTTCGTCATATGTGTCTGTGCTTCTTCCAGAATCTTCACCAGACCTGTGGGCATCAAGGACACCCGAAGTAATCTCCCTTGGAGTGAAGAAGTCACTTCCCTGCATCTGCAGGCACCACAACGAAGCGGACTGGTCTGCTGTTCCTGTGGTCCCAAGGGCTTCCTGAGGCACAGGTGGTGGTTTAGCAACTCCCTCGAGGCCTGGCCTGCCCTCTCTGCAATTCTGAGGCCAGTATCCCTCATCAGAACCGCTGGAACCGAACCCCTGTGCACCACGTTGACTTGCCTTTGCCAAGGCTTGTTGGCTCTGCACTCCAGAGATCTTCGGGCTGCAAGAAGCTCCAGCATCTCTTCCTGCCAAGTACAGCGTGCCTCACAGCATCCTCTGCAACGTGGGTCTTCCTTCTTGGTGAGCTGCTGGAGGTCCTCTTGCAACTACTGTTCCTTTGCCCCGTGGATCCTCCTGAGGGTCTTCTCCTGCTTCAGTGGGCTCCCCTGCTTGCTCGGGCATGCTCTGACTCTCCTGCTGTTGGTGAGTCCCTTTGACCTTGGTGGTTCCAACATTGCTCCTTCTTCGTTCTCCACGCCAGTTGCGGATACCAAGGCTTGTTGGTGCTCCCGCCGGACACCGACCCATAGTCATTGACACCCGATGTGGGACAGCTCATGCACAGCTCCTGGTCTTCCTCAGCATCACCTGGACCTCACAGCTGCAGCGACAAGGACATCGTCAACTCTTCTGAACAGTCTGACATCGGTGGGCATTGCTCTTTTATGCCTCCTGGTCACTTCTGAGTGATACACTCTGTCCCCTCTGCTTGCAGGTTCTTCACTTCCATAATCCACCCTTGGATTCCACCGGGCTTCTTCAACTTCTTCTCCAGAGGAACTTTTTTCGTCTAAGGAGGTTTCCGATGTCTCTTCACCCCTATGCACCTGTCTTCCCTGGTGTAGGTAATCTGGTCTCCGGGGCATTCATGGGTGGGGTGGCTCTCCAACATTCCATCCTCCAAGGGAATTCTTTGGGTTCCAATGGGAAGGGTCCTTCTTCTGCAAAACTGCAACTGCGACTTCTCCATTGACTTCCTTTGGTCACGCGGCTGTGTTCCCACTGCACACAGCCTCTGTGGGGTTCCTGGGTACTTACCTTGGGTGGTTCCTTGTGTCCCTGGCTCCTCTAGGTCTTATAGTCCAAGTTCCATCCTCTATTGCAGTTCACATTCCACTTTCTTAATATATGTTTTGGTCTCCCCCTGGCGACCACTGTATATTTTGCTACTTACCTCATTGCAATTGAAGTATTATTGTGTATTTGTGTTGATATCTCCAGATAGGAGATATACCAATGTGTTAGTGAGTGTTGTGTAATAAATAGAAGTATTTTTATATATACACTGTGTGGTTCTCTTTCATTTACCATACATCCTAAGGTTAAACTGATAAAACAAGCTGCTTAACACTCCTTCAAGATAAGCCTAAAAGCTGCTCTCCACAGCTACCACTTTGAGAGCTTCCTATAGTTATCAAAGACCACTAAAATCACCATATGGGTTGCCTGGGTTATTGCAAGGTGCATCACTTAAATAAGTGGCAATAGGTGGCAGGAGATGAAACACTTGTAGTAACCTAGAACCATAACCAGAATATCTGTGGAACGCATGTTCACCCCGACAGAGGTCCCTTGGCACTATTAGTAGATAACAGAGGTTTATTGGTACCCAACCCAATGTCATTTGTTTTATTGACCTCAGAGGGATGTAAGACTCAGTGAGCCCACTGGGATTTGAATCTAAGACCATAGGTCTAGTGTATTCACAACTCTGGAAACAGGTGAAGAAACATCATATTCTTTATTTAACACCCAGGATATCATGACAGTGCATCTTCATCAGTTCTCCCTCAGCAACTGTTCCCTTATCTTTTCCACATTCTGAAATAGAACTCTTAGTCAAGGGGTATGCCCAGACGTGGGTCCCTTGCTCACTTTGCCACTGGATTCAAGCAAGCCTGGCTGATGACGGCTGAAATGCCAGAAACCGGTCCTAGGATGCTTGTTTCCGGTCCAGGGAAGACATGGCTTGGCAGTTCGGGCTGGACTGTTCCCATGAGGCACAGGGTCAGACTGATTTGCATATGGCCGTGTCTGAACTGGGGTGGTGGAGTGAGCTAAAGAATGATGATGGATTAAACCCAGATCATTTGACTGGGGGTGAGTGTTTGATTGGCTCAAATGTTCCGTCCATCATCCTCTTTTGTATCGCTTTGTTCGCCCTAAGTTGGCGGGGGTATGCCCAGACATGGGTCCCTTGCTCACTTTGCCACTGGATTCAAGCAAGCCTGGCTGATGACGGCTGAAATGCCAGAAACCGGTCCTAGGATGCTTGTTTCCGGTCCAGGGAAGACATGGCTTGGCAGTTCGGGCTGGACTGTTCCCATGAGGCACAGGGTCAGACTGATTTGCATATGGCCGTGTCTGTACTGGGGTGGTGGAGTGAGCTAAAGAATGATGATGGATTAAACCCAGATCATTTGACTGGGGGTGAGTGTTTGATTGGCTCAAACGTTCCGTCCATCATCCTCTTTTGTATCGCTTTGTTCGCCCTAAGTTGGCGGGGGTATGCCCAGACGTGGGTCCCTTGCTCACTTTGCCACTGGATTCAAGCAAGCCTGGCTGATGACGGCTGAAATGCCAGAAACCGGTCCTAGGATGCTTGTTTCCGGTCCAGGGAAGACATGGCTTGGCAGTTCGGGCTGGACTGTTCCCATGAGGCACAGGGTCAGACTGATTTGCATATGGCCGTGTCTGAACTGGGGTGGTGGAGTGAGCTAAAGAATGATGATGGATTAAACCCAGATCATTTGACTGGGGGTGAGTGTTTGATTGGCTCAAACGTTCCGTCCATCATCCTCTTTTGTATCTCTTAGTCAAGGATGGGCTACGGCAGCCTTAAAGGATCGAAACCTACCTAGTCATAACATAAGAAGAATATTCCCAACATAACATAACTTCCCCCAAACAAACATGGTATGGATTTTAGCAATACAGGAAAAACATTGAAGAATTGACAACCTAATAACATTAAAAGAGCAAGACGATAGCTAAAAGCACATGTATATATATGTCATTTGTAAATGAGTTAAAAGGAAAATTCTATAACAAATGCTGAAATAAAAAGAATATATGTAAGTTTAAGGTTATTGAAGGAAATTGAGGAAAAATGTTTTTGGTCCAGCACTTGCACTTTATGATAAATATGAATTGAAGGAAGTTTAATTTAATTTATTTATTGGAATTTTTCAACACTTGAATGTTTAAGCACTTGCACT
This sequence comes from Calotriton arnoldi, assembly GCA_963921515.1. Taxonomy (NCBI): domain Eukaryota; kingdom Metazoa; phylum Chordata; class Amphibia; order Caudata; family Salamandridae; genus Calotriton; species Calotriton arnoldi. The sequence goes on from CAWUFW010002026.1 coordinate 330,570, forward strand.
TTACCACAGCAAAAAGAAGTCCTTTAAAAAAACACCACTAAAAAAACATTATTGAGAAGAAATGCTTTGTAAAAAGGTGAAAGCAACCAGTCAGGAATATGTTTTCCATCTCCATGAAGAAGGCGTGAAAAGACTGAGTGACTTATTTAAACAGAACCATGTAATCGTCTTTGTATTGTGAAAAAGGTAGCTGTGACTGCCGAAATGCCCGGTTACTCACCGGTAATCTTCATTACTCCGAGTCCTGGTCTTCCCGTCCCATTCCTGATCAGTGAGCAGCTTGTCTGCTCCCCAGAAACCTAATACCTAAGCAGAGTTTTTAGCACTTCCCCCAATATGGTGCCACCTATCAGGTGAGGATATAGGGGGAAGTGCGTCCACACAACATCCTGAGAATACCAAAGAAACCCAGAAACAAAAACAATCACCACAAACAAACCCCAGGGAGGGAGGGAAGGGCTCAGGAATGGGACGGGAAGACCAGGACTCGGAGTAATGAAGATTACCGGTGAGTAACCGGGCATTACCTCCTCGTCCGTCTTCCCGTCCCATTCCTGATCAGTGAGCCCATACCCAAGCACACGGTGATTGTAAGAAAAAAGACCAGAAGTGCGGCAAATAGGTAAATTTAATCAAAAGAAAGCAGTACAAATCACAAACCATGTACAGCAGACAAAACATGAGCGCCAAAGGCAGCCGAGGCCGCCATCCCCAACTGAAGATGATAATGGGAAACAAAGGTATGGGGAGAAGCCCACGTGGCAGCATTACAAATGTCACGCAAGGAGGCACCCTTGAACATGGCCCATGAGGAGGAGACACCCCGGGTGGACCTACCCTGGATCGAAGAAGGGAGAGGACAGCGAGTGGACTCGTAAGCCGAAACAACAGCACCATTAACCCAACGAGTCAAGGTGGACAAGGAAGGACGAAGCCCCTTCCCAGAGAGCCCGTAGGTGACAAACAAGGAATCAACCTTCCGAAAACCACTGGTCCGATCCAAATAGATGCGGAGAGCCCTCAACACATCCAAAGAATGCAGAACCACCTCCTCCGGGGAGGAGGGGTCCGGAAAAAAGACAGGGAGAACAACATCCTCCTGACAGTGGAAAGAAGACAAAACTTTGGGCAGAAAAAACTGACTAGGACGAAGAATGACCTTGTCAGAGCAAAATCGCAAAAAGGGAGGGGAAGCCATCAAAGCACCAAGCTCACCAACCCGCCGCCCCGAAGTAATGGCCACCAGAAAAAGAACCTTAGCAGAAACGAATTTAAGGTCCACAGAGAGCAAAGGTTCAAAAGGGGGCCCAGTCAAGGCCTGGAGAACCAGGGGAAGATCCCAGGCCGGCAAAGGAGAGCGAGAGACAGGACGCTGAATCAAAAAACTCCGCAAGAGGCGAGCCACCAAAGGGGAGACAGAAGACACAGAAGAACCCCTAAAAGCAAGAATGGCAGCCCATTGCGCACGGAGAGTGGAGACAGCAAGCCCCAGGAAAAACACATCCCGCAAGAAGTCCAGCAACCGCACATCCGCCCAGGAGGAGGAAGACAGACCCTTCCCAAGGCACCAGGAGGAGAAGTTTTTCCAATGACGGTCGTAGGACCGCAAGGTGGAAGGGCGCCTAGACAACTGGATGCACTGGGCAACCTCAACAGAACAACCCTGACCCAACAAACTCAACCTTTCAAGTGCCAAACCCCCATCCGGAGGCGGCGCAGGGAGGACACGCGGAGAAGAGGAGCCCGCAGAGGGGAGGGACACAGGGGAAACTGCCAATGGGAGCACACAGACAAAGTCAGAAGAAGGGGAAGCCAAGGCCGACGGGACCACTCCGACACCACCAGAAGAACTTCCGCCCGGTCCAACCGAACCTTCCTGAGGACCCGGGGGATCAAAGCAAACGGCGGAAAGGCAAACAGGAGACCCAGCGACCACAGAATGGAGAAAGCGTCGATCGCCCAGGCCAGCGAGAGGGAACGAGGCTGCAAAAATGAGGAAGAAGGGCTGACCCCTCCGAGGCAAACAGATCCAGCCATGGAAGGCAGAACCGGAGGGACAGAAGAGGGGACAGACACATGGTCACAGAGGAAGGGAACACCCTGCTCAGAGAGTCCGCAGGCCCATTCTCCTTCCCCAGAAGATAGACAGCTGTCAGAGACAAGAGATTCCGCTCGGCCCAAAGACTGATCATCCTGGAAAGGAGAAACAGAGACCGGCACATGCCCCCCTGACGATTCACATAAGCCCGAACAACCTGGTTGTCGGTCTGAACAGAGACAGCACGGCCCAGAAGGAGAGGAGCAAACCACAGCAGAGCCAACCAAACCACCCGCAGCTCCTTCCAGTTCGAGGACTGGAGAGACTCGAATCGGGACCACCGACCTTGTGCTTTGGAAGCACCCAGAACCACACCCCAACCCACGGCACTGGCATCGGTGGACAACACCACCACAGCCGGAGGAGGGAGAAGATCGAGCCCCCGGGAAAGAGACTGAGGGGACAACCACCATTGGAGAGCAGCCCGAATCCCCGGCGTGACAGGAATAAGAGCGTCGTAGTCCTGAGAGGCAGGATCCCAGTGGGTCAGGACGTGATGCAGGAGGGGATACAAATGCAGACGGGCCCACGGGAGGAGATGCAGAGTGGAAGCCATCTCCCCTTGACTCCGCAACCAGAGCCGGGCAGACACCTGGGACTGGGACAGAACCCACGAAAGGTGAGCGAACAAAGTCAATTGTCTCTCCTGGGAAAGGAACACCATCCCCAGATCCATACGGAAGAGAGCCCACAGGAACTTCAGAGTCTGGGAGGGCAGCACGGAGGAATTCCGGTGATTGATGAGGAACCCATAGGACTCCAGAAGACGACAGACTTGGTCCACATCCGACAGAGCCTGAGAGAAAGAAGGAGAAACAATCAAGCAATCATCGAGGTAGGGAAAAACCGGAAGACCCCTGGAATGGAGAATACCCACCAGAGGGGCCAAGAGCTTCGTGAAAACCCTTGGCGCCGATGAAAGGCCGAAAGGAAGCACCTGGAACTGAAAGTGCCGGGAGCCGACAGCAAAACGGAGATACTGTTGATCCACAGGATGGATAGGGACGTGCAGATAGGCATCCATCAGGTCCAGTGAAGCCAGGAAACACCCTGGCATCACAAGATGCAGGATAGACAGCAAAGTCACCATTTTGAAAGTGCGCCTGGGAATGTAGAGATTGACCCTCTTCAGATCCAAGACAGAGCGCAGGTCCGTCGTATCCTTCTTGGAGACCAGGAAGAGGATTGAATAACAACCCCTGCCCTGCTCCAGAGGAGGAACCTCCACGACAGCCGCCTTTTCCAACAGAAGGCGCACACCCTCCAGCAAGGCCGCCCGCCTCAGAGGGTGATGGGGCAAAGGAGTCTCCCGGAAGACCGGTGGGGGAGGAGAGGAGAACTCGATCCGATAACCTGCTGACACAGTCTGCACCGCCCAGGCATCCGGAAGAGTCAACCACTGATGCACAAAAAAGCGAAGGCGACCCCCAACCGGAAAAGGCAGACAGTCATTGTTTAGGAGAAGGAGCGGGGGCAGCACCACCAGCCGGGGCCCGGGACTTGGCACCACCAGGGGCCCCCCGGCCATGACCCCTGCCATGAAAGGGCTGCGGAGCACCCCGTGCAGAAGGAAAACCAAAGGCACGGCGGTAGCCAAACCCTCGCCCCCGAGAAGGAGGGCAAACAGGAGCCACAAGCTTACGGTTCTCTGCCGACTGCTTGACCAAATCCTCCAGCTGGGGCCCGAACACCTTGGACCCCACAAAGGGCAACTTAAGCAGGATCGACTTCTGGGAGGACTCAGTCTTCCAAGAACGCATCCAGATATGACGCCTAGCAGCAATCGAAGCCCCAGAAGCAGCCGCCGCGGCACCCAAATTGTCAAAAGAAATGTCCGACAAATAGCGCACCTGCAGCTCCATGAGGGCCAAGAGAGAGGAGGCATCCTCCCCATCCTGCAAAAGAAGAGCCAGGGCCTGGAAATCCTTCAGCAGGGACTGGACCATGTAGTTGGAGTAGGTCGTCGCCCTGACAGCAAAGTTAGAAGCAGCGTAAGAACGCTTCACCGCCCCCTCCACCCGCTTATCCACAGCGTCAGAAGGAAGGGCATCATCAGACAGAACCAAGCCCTGCGTGGAAAGACCAGCCATCAAATTGTCCACCTTTACCGACTGAGGGAACTCAGCAGCAAACCCCTCCAATGGATAACTCTTACACAAGAAGCGAGGGAAGACGGATTTATCCACATCCTGCCATTTATGTGCAAGCACTTTGCACACAGCGCCATGCAAGGGCAAGGACTCAGGATCCGACTGGTGATATTGTGTAAAAAAGTCATCCTCCAGGACATCCGGCACAGGAGGAGCGAAACCCAAATTGCCACGCACATGGTCAAACAAAGCCGAGAGCTCCGCACCCTGAACAAAGCGACCACGCACACAATCATCCTCCTCGGTCCCCACATCGTCAGCTGAAGGGTCAGGCTGAACGAGAGACCCACGAGGCACCTTGGCAGGAGGGCCAGCCACCTCCCGAGCCTGGAAAGCAGCAGCAACCGCCTCATTAATAAGGAGGCGCAGGGCATCCAAAGTAGGAGCGGCAGAACCAGAAGCCCCCTGGTCCATGGCAGCGCAAGAATAGTGCAACAGCAGAAGAACAGGCACCAAACACAACCAGCAGAGGTCGGGGACCAACAGAAAAAAGACCCGTTTTCAAAGGCAACGAAGTCCCGTCCCCGACCTCTCGCGCTACCAGGAAAGGGGCGGATGCATAAAAAAACGTCCGTTCGCCCCAAAAAAACCCAGGGGAGGCAGGAATCCCAACAGGAAGCTCCGCGCCACAGGGAAACAACAGAGGACCCCCGCCCGCTAAAGCAGGGCGTGACGGGACCTCCAGAAGAGAAGCGGCCACTAAAGCAGGCCGCGTACAGGGAAGCGAGGGGACACCCTGCCGAAGCCAGAAAAACAGGCACAAGCGGCCGCTAGAGCGGGCCGCGCAGAGGCAAAAGTTCACCATAAGGCCACAGAGGGACACATAGAACACAACCCCTCCCACAAAAAAAGAGAAAAGCGGCCGCTACAGCAGGCCGTCAAAGCAATACAAAAATGAAGGAGAAAGCAACACTTGCCCAACAAACAGCTCCGCTAGGCAAAGGCAACTGACGAAGGCAGAAAAAATTGAACAGGATGTTGTGTGACGCACTTCCCCCTATATCCTCACCTGATAGGTGGCGCCATATTGGGGGAAGTGCTAAAAACTCTGCTAGGTATTAGGTTTCTGGGGAGCAGACAAGCTGCTCACTGATCAGGAATGGGACGGGAAGACGGACGAGGAGGTAATGCGTCATTCCATACCAGGTTGCAATAAAGTTTGAAAACTAAAGAGCAGACCCCCAGTACTGTCGGTGCCTGTATTGCAGTTGAGCAGGAGCTGTAAGCATATATATATTTATATATATATTTATATGGCGCCCAGGTTATGTGATAAAGGCCAGTGCCTCGGCCGAAACGTGTCATTTTGACAAAAGCATTGAATAAAACTCAGTGGTTAAAGGAATTGGTATCCTGTGCTGTGTCAGAACCTGTTTTACTCATGGACAGGTCGTGGTTGGAATATATTAACGAGTTGTTGACATTGTTTCTGACAAGCCCCTTCGTTCAGGTGCACCGCTGACTGCTAACGGTTTTCGAAGGATTGTATGAACCTACACCGCGGAGCCCCCCGAGCTGTTACGGATGTTCACAGCTGGCTGCCTGCGGCCAGAGAGTCGGTTGGTGCTTAAGACTGCAGGTGATGAGTGCTGTGGTAATTGGAGCAATTGGGAGGAGGGCTAGCAGTATACAGTTGAGTAGACAGGATTACCAGCACCACTAAAAGTTCTTTCCCGTTCTTTGACAGCCGAATTTGAAAGAACGGAAGGATTTGTAACATTATATAAAGGTTTTGACTATGTGCCGGAATGGGAGTCCTAAAAGTCATGCAGTGCCCGAATTCTATTTGGAACATTCGTGGAGAATTGGTACTTTCAAGTTCAGTAGCATGGGGTGCAAACAGCTATAAACTAAGAGTTTTCAAGTACAGTCCATATTTATTTGGCGCTGGGAAACACAGGGTTACGCAAGACAAACGAGGAAAGTTTAACCTTGAGAAACATCATCAATGCACCGTTTGGCATTGTGAGTGTTTAAGCTATTTCTTTCATGCACTCCCATGCATCGCTAGAAGGGACTTGCGACTCACCAAAAGTAAAACAAGCATTTGCAATGCAATAGGTCTCACATTTACGCTGAGTTTAAGCTATTGGCATTGTAAATGACAATGCCTTTTATTTATGTTTTTAAAACCAAAACATTAATAAAAGGCATTGTCATTTACAATGCCAATAGCTCAAACTTGCGTAAATGCGAGACCTATTGCATTTACCAGAGTCCTTGTGCAGTGGCACTGGACCATACCCCTCTAATGTGAACCCAGCTATTAAAAATCCAATGCCACCGATTTACAGTATTTGTCCTGTAAATGTGATTAATGCCCACAAAAACTCTGTTCAGAGCCCATAAAAAGCAGAAAATAGGCAGCGCCCTTGAAATGATGGCAGATTCTATTTAATAGAAGATCTCTGTCCACACATATTACTATCCTTGTAGATGGTGCTTGTGGCTGCCTGTGCTAAAAATGAAATTCCTGCATTTATCAATAGGGAAGATACAGCAGTGCTATCGCTTAAATATTGATCGCCATGGAGGCTCTCCAATACTGTCCGTAGGTCTGCAACTATTTATGGTGTGTCAGAACCTATTTCACTTTTTATGCCCATTCAATCCTTGCCACCGTTCATGACACTGGCAGGAAGAGAACAAGCCTTATATTTGCTTCAGTGATGTGTTCATCTGGGGCCAGATTGGATAAACTGCCAGGTGCTGCTAATTGGCATTGTGGAGCTATTTAGCACAGTGCTATGTATTGTTAATTTGTGCAGCTTGGCTCCATTTAGTCTTGCTGCAGTCACTGTCTTGAAGCAGTGCTGATGCCACAAACCAGAACGGTTAGGCGGGAGGAGCAGTCTCCCATGTGAGACACTCTGAAGCCCAACTGGAACAAATCAAAATGACCCAGGTGTAAATTCATGAGTGTTCAATTGGGCGCAATGCTCCATGGTGCGGATTCGCCAAGTTTAAATGTGTAAAGCGGAATACAAATATGAAAAGCACAGATTCTCATCATTATGTGGGAAAAGGCACACAGCACATGAGCAAACTGTGCACAGTGAAATTGTGCATGGGCAAACTGCTGATGGAAATGTGTTTGCGCTCTTTCACCTTAAACACTTATATATTGACTCCTGGTGACATTTTAATATTGATTAAAAGAACGGGAAAGTTTTTTATTTGCATAAAAGGTTCATTCCAATCTTCCTTGAGCGAGCTTTAGTATTTCACATGCGCTGATTCTTTGGCAGCAGAACTAGGTGCATCAAACATGTCTGCGAGTTTACGAAAGCACCGGACAGACTCACGCAGGATATCGATTATTTCCACAGAGTTACGGGTCCACATACATTCATCAGAGGATGTGGCGTAACGGCTAGAGCGATCGACCTCGAAGCTAGGGGTTCGAGTCTTGGCAAGGACGCTCAACATCTTGTGATTCAGGGCATATCACCTAATCTCCCCGTGCCTAACAAAAAATGAATGTGTCCCTCTGTAACGCAACTGGTGCACATGTAAAGAGCTCTGATACCTTCCGGTCTAGTTTGCGCTATATAAAACTACCCAAATATATATATATATATTCTGCAAGTGGTGGAGAGAAGAGCATTGCTGTCTCTTGCACTTATCTCATGTTATTTTGAAGGAAGAGTTGTGGAAGGCAGCGGCGGCCAGCCATTGATGTTAACTTTACAGTGTTGGCCGTTGCACACATAGACGTGTGTAAGTTTGTTGCCACTTGACGGACGGTGAGATAAGTTGTCAGAAGGCTGACATGGTTCCACCGTGTGACTGTGCAGTTCGGGCTCCACCCTGAGCTGCACTGTGGTGTCTGTCTTCGTTAACGGTGATTGGGCGGTAGGGCCGCATGTAGGCCTCTCCCGGTGGGCCTATGAATGAACAGCTGCCATTGTTCATTTCCTGCGACTGGCACAGTTCATGGGTCACAGTTCAACGTGAAAACATGTATGTTCCCGAAAGTCCTCATTAGAGACTGTGGTAATATATCAGAAATAATTTTTTCATCTGACAGGAAGCCACAGCTACTTGACCCCTACTCCGAGGTGAACGCCCTGCTCCCTCATGGGAGATCCAGGCTGCGATCACCTCGCATTATGATACAGCGCGTTGATAGTTACGTATGTGTATTTAATTTGCCTCCTAGGTTCCCAGCCGTAGAGTATATCTACTGACGTTCTTCCGGTGGGCGTGCTTGTCAGGCAGAGGTCAGGCATCGCTATTGGAACTTCAAAACATGGCAGTGACTGCATTACACACAATGTGCCTTGCAACAGTACGAGTGCTTTACTTTCTTTCCCTGTACTGTGAAAACAATGCTGGTGTATTAGGCTACATTACAATGGTATAAAAGAGTCATAATTTTTTCTGCATTAAATTAGGGGGTAGGCACAAGGGAAAACATGTACAATATTCAACATATGTTAAACAAGCATTTGCAATGCAATAGGTCCAATTGCATTGCAAATAGTTAAGTTTAAAACTGAGCACGGCGCCGCTTCAAGGACACCGCGCTCGGTTTCTTTTTTTTAAAAACTTTAACACTGAGCGCGGTGTCCTTGAAGCGGGCGCTGCGCTCAGTGTTAAAGTAAAAAAAATATATAAAGAAACCGAGCGCGGTGTCCTTGAAGCGGCGCCGCGCTCGGTTTTAAAGTTAAAAAAAACAAAAAAACAAACAGAGCGCGGTGTCCCTGAAGTGGACGCCGCGCTCAACATAAATGTAAAATATTAATAAATAAAGTGAGCGCGGTGTCCCTAGCGGATGCCGCGCTCATTAAAGTAATAAAAATATACAGTTTTGAGCGCATAGCGCTGCAGCCGCCATTGTCCCCATCAGTGTCCATTTTAAAAATAGTGCTCACCCACCAGATAAAGCCCACCGTCTAACGCCGCAAGTAAACGATCCAGTCCGGATGGGAGGTCCCAAAAGGAGACAGGGCGGTAACAAAGAAGCCTCATTTTCAATCAGAAGCCAGCGTTTACCATAAACTATGATGCCAGCCAATAAAAAAGATGGGCGGGGATTGAACTCCACTTCTAAAACCTACCCTACTACAATATGCCTCGCAGAGCGAGCAGCGCTGGCGCGCTGCAACGCTAGGCGAGACCTAAACAAGGACAGTGAACTAAACAATGTGCTCGTGTGGAACTTGGGCAGCACCTGGTGTGGAGAAAGAATTCTTCCTTATTTTGCATTTGCAAAGTGGAGCGTCTGTTAAATAAGCACAGATGAATTCTAAAATGTATGTACTTTCCGTTCTTTTGGTGTTCAATTTGTGATTTGGGCACAGTGTACTTACAATATCGAGCTCAACACGCACACATCATGCCCTGAGTTCGAGATTTCTGCATCATCTATGTGTGCTGCGAGGTGTTTTGCATTAATTGGGGCTTTACTAAGAAGACCTGACACTGGTCGTTGGTATTTAACCGGTGGTCTTCAAGGTTTAAACATCAAAAAAGGGTAGTCATTAGCAGTACTGCATTTATTAGTTGCAGTAGCTGTGGTATTTCAACTTCATCAGGGTCGGCATGGACAATGTTAGTGAATTAATACTGACATAATAATTTTAAGAAAAGATGCATTCGCAGTTTTCTTTTATGTCCATGCATCATGTGATCTGTGTAACACTATTTAAGTGAGCTCAATATGGCGCCCAGGTTATGTGATAAAAGCCGGTGCCTTGGCCGAAACATGTCATTTTGGCAAAAGCATTGGAATAAAAGTCAGTGGTTAAAGGAATTGGTATCCTTTGCTGTGTCAGAACCTGTTTTACTCATGGACAGGTCGTGGTTGGAATATATATATATATATATATATATATATATATATATATATATATTACCTACTGGCGGTCGCCAGTAGGTAGTTATAGTTACAACCTAGTTTCCATAGGAAAAGCATTTTTTGATTTACTAATAACTTTGGCGTCGTTTGACGAATCTTTATGAAAATTTGCAAAAACTTGCACTTTTTAGGTTAGCTCCTATCTTGAAAGTTTGGGGGTGATTTGTCAATCGAGGGCTGAGAAAAAAGGGGGGTCCCAAAACGCGTTTTCTCCATGTTAATTTCCATAGGAAATTTTGCGACGATCTACAGCCCGAACTGCTGAACGGAAGTACCTCAAATTTGGCAGAAAGGTAGAGCTTGGTTCAGAAAGAGACCTTTTTTTTAAATGGGGTAAATCCGTTCAGTAGTTTTTGAGAAATACAAAAAATAAGAGTCAAAAATCAATTTCCCATAGGAAACTTTGTGCAAAGCTACAGCCGAAACTACTGAACGGAATTACCCCACATTTGGCAAAAAGGTAGTGCTTGGCTCAGAAAGCGACTTTTTGTAAAATGGTGTAAATCCGTTCAGTGGTTGCTGAGAAATAAGAAAAATAAAAGTTTCAATATCTGGGCGGAGCCCAAGTCCCGTGCACGAGCTTCATTGTGATTGGCTGCGAACACTCCAAACCAGGAAGTGTTGGCAGCCATCTTGTGGCTCGGTAGAAGCGAGTCACTAGAAAACAGAGAAACAAAGGTATAAAACAAGAGAAGGGGGCAGGGTAGAAACACCGTGACCCCCTAGGCCTTCTCAGGGGGTCCCAGAAGGACCCCAGGGCCCAAAAAGCATTTTTTATTAAAAAAAAAAATCGGCGCAATTCGTGCTGGGGTCGCGGGTTCCCACGTTTTATTTTAATGAGGTCCCCGGGTGGGCTAGGTCCCGCGGGCATTTCTTAAAAAATAATAGCTGGGGGTCGCTGGGGCTGCGGGGGCCCGCTGGGGTCCCCGCAGCCCCGGGGCTTCACTCATGTTGGGAGGGGGGTTGCGCGGCCCCTCTCCTGGAGCCCTCCATGTGCTTATAACTTTGGCGTCGTTTGACAAATCTTTATGAAATTTTCAAAAAAGTTTCTCTTTTTTCATCAGCTCCTATCTTGAAAGTTTGGGGGTGTTTGGTCAAGGGGGGGCTGAGAAAAATGGGGAGTCCCAAAATGTGTTTTCTCAATGCATTTTCCATAGGAAACTTTAGACAAGGCTACAGGTCAAACTGCTGAACGGAATTACGCCAAATTTGTGAGGGAGAAAGGTTGTGGTCGAGAAAGCGCGCTTTGTTGAAATGGTGTAAATCCGTTTAGTAGTTTTTGAGAAATATCAAATTTTACAGATATCGATATTTGAGAATTCTGACATCTGATTGGCTGAGGGTTACGAGCACGAGCTCGCGGCTCATTGGCTGTGAACGGTTGAAACTAGGAAGTGTTGGCAGTCATTTTGTGACTTATTCCGTCAGCTCGCATCTCTCTGTGTAGAAGCCATCGGGTGTGTAGTTTTACCTCTGCGAGGCAACACTGGCATCTGTGTCTGTGTAAGATACTCCTTTCACGCTGCCTCTCCCCACATCACGAGGTCGTGGCTATGCCTTTAGAAGCCAGTCCGTTGCTCGGAGCTCTGTGAGTCAGTCTGTCGGCACGACCCTCTACACAACCCAAACACCACTGCACTACCTAACTAAACACTAAACCACTACTGCCAGCACGACCCCCTACACTACAGAAACACCACTGCACTACCTTAAACCCTAAAACACTACCCCCAGCACGACCCCCTACACTACAGAAACGCCACTGCACTACCTTAAACCCTAAAACACTACCCCCAGCACACACTACCCCCAGCACGACCCCCTACACTACAGAAACACCACTGCACTACCTTAAACCCTAAAACACTACCCCCAGCATGACCCCCTACACTACAGAAACACCACTGCACTACCCTAAACCCTAGAACATTACCCCAGCACAACCCCCTACACTACCCAAACACCACTGCACTACGTAACTAAACACTAAACCACTACTGCCAGCACGACCCCCTACACTACAGAAACGCCACTGCACTACCTTAAACCCTAAAACACTACCCCAGCACGACCCCCTAAACTACAGAAACACCACTGCACTACCCTAAACCGTAAAACGCTACCCCCAGCACGACCCTCTACACTACCCAAACACCACTGCACTACCCTAAACCCTAAAACACTACTCACAGCAGGACCCCCTACACTACGTAAAGACCACTGCCCTACCCTAAACCCTAAATGTACCCACAGCAGGACCCCCTACACTACACAAACACCACTGCACTACCCTAAACTATAAAACACTACCAGTCCATTGGCTCACAGCTCTGCGTTTGCGAGCCGACGGCCCGTAGCTCTCTCTGTGGGAGCCGAGCCCACGGGCCGTAGCTCTCCCTTTGCGAGGCTGCCCGACGGCCCGCAGGTCTCCCTGTGCTAGCCGGATCGCAGTTGTCAGTCTGCGAACTGATATTGGGAATATAAGGCGGCTCTAAAAAGAGCCTTTGTGTTTATTAGTTGGAGCTACATATAAGTGCGGATGCACAGCTTCAGGTTATTCTGAAAAACTCGATTTCCCTGATCTGTGAAGTGTACTCCATCACTTCTGTAGATATCAGCCATATCATAACGTATGTTGTTGTTGTAGATCGACCCCATTCTATGGTCTCTGAGGTATGCAGACACAGCTTTGTTGACATTCTTCCTAGATTTTTCAATGTGAGGACAAAATTTGTTTGACCATTTCCACTTCTGTCTTTGGCATATATTGGAATATACAAAGACAGTTTGAGGCAAAAGCAACATCAATTGTCTAAAGGTGTCCTTCATTAGCATTTCCAAACCTACCCCAGTCAATGTGCCTAGGTCATTTCCACTACAGTGCACAATCATGAGGTCAGGGAGTTGGAGATGCAAACAGGTTTTAACCAAAGGGAGTAATTGGTGCCACTTCAATCCTCTCTGTCCAAACCATTTAATGTCCACATTTTGTAAACCTAGGTCTAAGTCAATACGTCTCTGTTCTGCATACCTCTTGCACCAGAAAACATAGCTATGTCCTACGATCCACACTAGCATTTGAAGGTGTAGCTGGAAGATATGGATAGATGTCTGTAGCTCATGCAGTCCGTTCGTAGAATAAGAGATATGTTTAAAGATGGGGAACTACTTTTTTTTCTCATACAAAACGATAACTGATTGGGAGATGAAAAACATTGTTTATTGAAAACTAGGATGCATATTAGTTTGTCGAAAAGCATCTTTGTCATTAGTTAATAAAAAGCAGTTTCAACGTAGAGTTCATATGATAGGATAAAATTTGCTCAGTTCAACCACACCTGCTAGTTGCATTTGGAAGGCACTGTTTGAACATAAAACAATGGTGAACTTTTAACCTGCACGTGGCCTTAAATGTTCGAGAAAATGTTGCAAACAAATATCGTTAGGTTTGAAAAAATGATGAACTTTTAACCTGCGCGTGTCGTAGAATGTTCTAGAAAGTTTGTTGATAGAATACGTTGAACTTCTCACCTGTATGTGTTCTTAAATTTTTAAAAACTGTTTATATGGAAAGTTCAAAAATAACCAATAGAGAGAAGTTTTGCAATTTGAAAAATCAAGGAACTATTCTGATTTGTTCTTTACATGTATTTATGTGTGGAGCAACAGGGAAATTGTGCCATTACTGGTTCCATTCTTGATGAGAGCGGTGCATTACATGTACTGTGTGACAAAGAAAGAATTGCATGCGTTTGTGACATTTGGAATCTGCATACCAACTACGAACGTAAGTTAAATTATGCTTAGTGTGGAAATAGTGGGGAAGGGGTAAGAGTAGAAAATTCATGTGTTATTAACTTAACAGAGATGGAACAAAAACCAAAAATGGTATGTGGACAATTTGTGGTCTCATTTTTTATACTGAGAGGTAGATTTCAATATCAATCAAGACTGGTGTGTTACTGGGAGGCTTTGTATTTTGGTGTTGTTATGAAATGTAAGTTGTTGGGGAGCGTTTCTTCAGAAGACATTTTTTATAAATATGTGAGAGATAAAAAATAAATGAAAATGTTCTGTGTATATTTTCTGTACGATTTTGTTCACAGTGCTAAAGTAAATGTGATTATTAGTGAAGGTAATTGTCAGAGTGTGTTTGTGTGCTGAATATACGCAGGCTTTTAAGTGGTCCGGGTTTTTTCGGTACTGAGCTCCGCCACCCATTTAAGACAGTTGCCAAATTTTTCATTCCACTTAAAGCTGTTAATATACGTATAGTAAAGGAACGATACATAAAAAGTTTGGGAATTACACCTTTATTTACTCTGTGCAGCTCCCACCACCATTTTGTGCCCCCAGCGGTACTGTTTATAAAAATAATCTAATACAGCTTTTTGTATTATAAAAATAGCACTTCTAAGTTTATTGCCATATTGGTAGGGTTTGTACTATATAGAGAATGGTGCAATCAGTTTCATTGGTATAAAACTGCACTGTGTTATGTTGGAAATATTACATATGCATAGGTTGTGATGTTATATTTTATAGTGTGAGGTACATTTGAATATAAGTGAAGACAGGTGTTATACTGCGAACCCGTTGAAAATGTGCACAGATTACATGGAGAGTAAATGGACAAAGTAAACGTACATGTTGCTTTCTGTATGTATGCATGGTTAGAATCTTTTGATGATGATTTAAGATATAATCTAAATAGTGTTTGTGGTTTACAATTGGGTATACTGCACCGTGTTAGTAGTTAGTGACTAGATGCTGGTAAAGGGATTATTTATTGCTCGTTCTTACGAAATAAAGGTGGAGAGCGGCGTTTCTTTACAAGAGATATTTCATAAATGTGTGAGAGATAAAAAAGAAAAAAAAAATGTTTTAGTAAATTTTCTGTACGATTTTTTCATACTAGTAAAGTAACTGTTATTATAAGTGATGAAAATTGTTAGGTTGTGTCTCTGTGCTGAATATACGCAGGCCTTTAAGTGGGCCGGATTTTACTGGTGCTGAACACTGCTACCGCTTTTAGACACCCGCCATTTTTTTATGCCATTGAAAGCCCTGAATATACATATATTAAAGGAATGGTATAATTAAAGTTTAGGAATTACACCTCTGTTTATTCTCCTCATCTCATATTCTTTATTTTGTGTACCCAACAGTAGTGTTTATAAAAATCAAGTAATAGAACTTTATCTAGTATAAAAATAGCACTTATACTTTTATTGGCATGTTCGTGGGATCTGTAGTGTATAGAGAAGGTGGTTATCAGTTTCAATGGTACAAAACGGACGTGACATATGTTTGAAAGATTACATGGTTTTAGGAATAAGTTCTTGCTCTGCGAGTCCACGGGCCCGCAGTTGTAGCTCTGCAAGCCAACACTGGAAATATACCGCAGGTCTCTCTCTACGAGATAACCCCTTCACGCTTCCTCTCCCCACATCACCGTCCCGCACCTATGATTTGCAAGCCGACGGCCCGCACCTTTCCCTATAGCAGTTGGCCCGCAGCTGTTCCTGTGCGAGGCGGCCCGCAGCTCTTCCTCTTCGAGCCAGCTAGTTGGCTCGGAACTCTTCCTCTACGAGCCAGCCCGCCGGCCCGCAGCTCTCCCTCTGCAAACCATTTTTCGGCTCGCAGCTCTTCCTCTGGGAGCCAAGCCACAGTTGTACCTCTGCAAGTCAACACTGGAAATATACCGCAGCTCTCTCTCTCTGCGAGATACCCCCTTCATGATCCGTTTCTCCACATCACTGTCCCACAGCTATCCCTTTGCAAGCCGACGGTCCGCACCTCTCCCTATACCAGTTCGCCCGCAGCTGTTCCTCTGCGAGCCGGCTCGCAGCTCTTCCTCTGTGAGCCAACGGGCCACAGTTCTCCCTGTACGAGTCAGCCAGTCGGCTTGCAGCTCTTTCTCTATGAGCCAGCCCGCCGGCCCGCAGCTCTCTTTCTGTGAACCATCGGTGGGCTCGTAGCTTTTCCTCTACGAGCCAGCCCGCCGGCTCGCAACTCTCCCTCTGCGAACCACCAATCGGCTCGTAGTTCTTCGTCTGTGAGCCGTCGAGCTCGCAGTTGTAGCTCTGCAAGCCAACACTGGAAATATACCACAGGTCTCTCTCTACGAAATACCCCCTTCACGCTTCCTCTCCCCACATCACCGTCCCACACCTATGATTTGCAAGCCGACGGCCTGCACCTTTCCCTATAGCAGTCGGCCCACAGCTGTTCCTGTGTGAGCCGGCCCGCAGCTCTCCTTCTGCGAGCCCATGGGCTGCAGCTCTCCCTCTACGAGCCAGTCAGTCGGCTCGCAGGTCTTCCTCTACGAGCTAGTCCGCCATCTCGCAGCTCTCCCTGTGCAAACCATCATTCGGCTCGCAGCTCTTCGTCTGCGAGCCAGTCGGGCCCGCAGTTGTACCTCTGCAAGCTAACACTGGAAATATACCGCAGTTCTCTCTGCGAGATATCCCCTTGATGCTCCTTCTTCCGACATTACCGGTCGTAGCTATCTTTTTGCAAGGCGACGGCCCGTACTTTTCACTATAGTATTTGACCCGCAGCTGTTCCTCTGCTAGCCGGCCCGCAGCTCTCCCTCTCCGTGCCATGTAGTTTAGCAATCCTGCTGTCAGTGTCATGCACTTCTCCAATCATCCATCCAGCACTATCTACTTACCCTATCACTCTGCCAATACCTAAGTACTTATAAATTCACCATGCACTCTGTTTACAGCACTGTAATCATTCTAGTTAGTAGTTATGTACTTATGGAATGGCCTAGCCACTAAGACAAGTACAGCTATAATATTCTGTGCAGTATCTATGCACACCTCTAACCATGTACATACTATTGGTACACTCCTATAAATACCCAGTTAGTAGCCATGCAGTCAAGGAATCATGTTGTCAGTCCCATGCAGTTTTCCAATCACCCATCCAGCACTATCTACTTATCCTATCAGACCAGCAATACCTAAGCACTTATAAATTCACCATCCACTCTGTTTGCAGCACTGTAATTATTCTAGTTAGTAGTTATGTACTTTTGGAATTGGCTAGCTAGTAAGACAAGTACAGTTACAATATTCTGTGCACTATCTATGCACTCCTCTAACCAGCTACATACTATTGGTACACTGCTATAGATACCCAGTTAATACCTATGCAGTCTAGGAATCCTGCTGTCAGTCCCATGCACGTTTCTAATCACCCATCCAGCATTATCTACTTATCCTATCACTCCACTAAAACCTAAGTACTTATAATTTCAACATACACTCAGTTTGCAGCACTGTAATCATTCCAGTTAGTAGTCATGTAGTTATGGAATGGCCTAGCCACTAACACTACTATAGATACAATATTCTGTGCACTATGCATGCAGACCTCTAACCAGGTACATACTATTGATAGTCTTCTAAATACCCAGTTAGTACCTATGCAGTGTAGGAATCCTCCTGTCAGTCCCATGCACTTCTCCAATCACCCATCCAGCACTATCTACTTATCCTATCACTCCGCCAATACCTAAGCACTTATAAATGCACTCAGGCACTCTTCTTGTAGTATTGTAATCTTTTAGTCACTACCCATGTATTCATGGAATGATACAGGTTGTAACCATGCAGTTCCACAATTAGATGTGTACTACTAATGCTGTGCTCTAGTATCTTTCACACTACTCTACACTACTACAATTATGCAGGTAGCACTGTTCCATTGCTGAAATCATTGATGTAGTTTTTTTGTATGTATTTTTATAGTTATACATGTGAATATTTATATATAATTATTTTAATTATATTAAATTGTTTTCAAAACTTTTCTTATTTTACAGATAGTTTGCATAATTATTAAGAAAGAGTTACAATGACAAGAAAAGAGCAAAGAAAAAGACAACAAAGAAAGGAGGTTTATTTTTTTTAAAAAAGGAAAAGAGGAGTTAGATCAACTACAACATGGATCTTTAAAGAAAAAGTGTTCTGGTAAGAGAACTATTGATTTTTTTTTAAAACTTGTAAAAACAGTTTCCAATTTTAAAAATAAAGAACAGACAGATACAACAAGAACAGTGAAACAAAAGAAAAAGAAAAATGTACTAAAAAGTGGAAAATTGGATTATCGGAAAAAGAATTATGTTGGAAGCAGGAAGAAACAATTTTCAGAAATTCGAAAAAGAATCTATAAAAGTAGAGTACTCCAAAATTTACTAAAAAATGTAAACTATATAAAAGGACATCAGCATTTTACAGACAAAAAAGGAGATTCTAAGTGTAATTGAAAAAGCCTTTGAATTGAAAAGAAAATTGTTTATCTTAATTATAAAAAGATTGAAGACTTTAAATACAATAATGCAGCGTATGAAGGACAAATGTAAAAGAAAAAGAATTGTAAATAGAACTAATTTTTGTAAAATATTTTCCGGGGAATGGAAGCATACTTCTAGTACGGAACCTTTTTTAATGAAGAAAGTTATTTTCAACAAAATAGATTACTGCATGCAGTTGATACCTGTGGTCGTTGTTATGAAGTGAAAAATAGCTCTCCAATTGAAAAAGAAAAGATGGTTCCTAGAAATGTGGAAGAAGTAATAGCTGAGGAAGTTCAAGGGAGACGTACCCAGGCTCCAGGCTTTACATGGGATTGTAGTAGTATTTGTAGTATACGTCAACAATCTATTGATATTTTATTAAATTTCTTAAGAGAATATGGAAGAAAAACTGTGAAACAGAAGATTAAGATATTACAAGGACTGGATCCTTGCAAAGTGAGGAAAAATACAGGGTTGCAAGGTCATTCTCTGGCTTGTCTTTCTAGGAAAGTGTGTCAAAGTCGTTTTCATCATTTAAGAATGTTAGCAGTACATCATTCCGAAATGCGGAAGTCAGTTAGAAGATTATACTACGTGAAAAGTCCTGCATTATGTCTAAATGAAATTAATACAGCTCTTTTGCATGGTTCAGTGTTGGATGTAAAAAAAAATTGTGATGATATAGAGTTACGTTTCTTTGCTGGTCAAGAGCAGTGTAGAGAAACTGAGAGTTTGATAAGTGTAGGTGTTGAAGAAGAGATGGAGGATAGTACTGATGTAAAGTTTGAAAAAGAAATAACAAAGTTTAAAGTAGTTTCGGGTGAAAATCCAAACTATGTTTGTATTTGTTGTCGACGTACTCATTATAAAATTCAAACTAAGAATGTAGATGTGTTTTTAAAAAGTGAAAAGGAAAACAATGATAACTGGAAAGAATTTGCTGCTTATATGTTTGTGGAAGGTCGTTTTGAGTTAGGTACTGTACAATGTATTTGTAAATATTGTTATAATAAATTAGAAGAAAACAAAATGCCAGCTAGAGCTGTCCATAATGACTTAGAATTAGTAGCTATACCTCCTGAACTTAAAGATTTAAATACATATGAGGCCATCCTTATACAATCTGTGCACCCTTTTCAGGCTATAATTCGTATGGAGCCTAAAACAGGTAAGCTGCCTCCAACAGATCTACAAAGAGGTTTAAAAGGAAGAGTTGTGTATTTACCTTTAGATTTTAAGAAAAGTTTTGAAACTGTTGGTGTAGAAAGAGAGGATACTGAACCTGTAGTCATTCTTGTTAATGGTGTACCCACAAAGAGTCAGAAAATATGGCAAGAGTTAGTAGATGTCACGAAAGTCCAAAAGGCTACATTATATCTGGTGCAAAACAATATTTACTATGAAAATGTAAATGTAGAGGAAGAAGAAATGAGTTTAGAAGATGAAAGACGCATTTCAAGTGGACAAATAGAAAAAGTGGAGAATTCAAGAAAAGAAGAAATTTATGAACATTATACTATACACCCTCTACATTCAAAAGAACTGATAGGAGATACTATTGAATTGTTCCAGATGAAAAAAGCAAAAGGAAGTCCCATGAGTGTGTGGGAAAAAAGTTTGGAAGCTCGTTGTTTTCCACAGCTGTTCCCTACTGGAAAAGGTGGACGATATGATGAACGACCAGTTCAGATTCCAGCTTCAGAATATCGTACTTTACGACTGTACTCAGAAGAACCAAGATTTCGTCAGTGTATTCCATATTTATTTCATCTTTTATTTGAGAGTGATCTGTCTGCACTTTCATATGCAGTCAACCATATATTGAAAACTGGAACGCATCTTTCACATCTTTCTGCAAAGGAATTTATGGACAAAGTTGAAAAAAGAGACGAACATTTAGAATCACAGTTAATTAATTTGATGGCATGTCAACGTGGCACTAATGAATATTGGTATCGACGTCATGGGGAATTAAAATGTATGTTAAGAAATTTAGGAACCCCTACATGGTTTGTTACACTTAGTTGTGCTGAGTACGCATGGGATGATTTACTGGATTTTCTACGAGAAGCAAATTCAAATATAGAAAATATTGAATTGAAGACACCTGGAGAACTGTGTTCCCTAGATCCTGTAAATGTCTGCAGATATTTTAATCATAGATTTGAAGCTATGATGTCTTTCATCTGTAATAAAAAAAATCCACCTATTGGCGAAGTTATTGATTTTTTTGGGAGAAAAGAATACCAAGCTAGAGGTGCTCCTCATATACATATGCTTTTATGGATCAAGGATGCACCCAAATTTGGAACTGATTTGGATGAGACTGTTTTATCTTTTATTGAAGAGTATGTTAACCTGTGCGATTCCGAAAACAGGAGGAGAAAATATCTTAAGACAGCAAGTTTTACGGTTTCAGAGTCATCGATGTGGAAAATATTGCCGACGGAAATATAAGTCAAAGGATAAGTTTTACACAAAATGTCGATTTGGCTTTCCACGTCCAGTAATTTCCAAAGGAAGAGTGAACAGTTTTATGTCAGCAGTGAGGCATACTATCACTCGGAAATCACCCAAAAATACTTATAATATAAAAAGAACAGAAGAATCGAAGTACATTAATGATTACAATCCGGTGATTTTGAAGATGTGGAATGCAAATATGGACATACAATATGTTGCAGATAACTCAATTGCTGTTGCTCGCTATGTGACGTCATATATTACCAAGTCTGAGAAGACAGAATTGAAAGAAATGTGGGAGGAAATTTCACAGGAGAAGACACTTAGCAAAAAATTGTACAGCTTCAGCTTGAAGATGCTTTCACATCGAGAAATTGGATCCTACGAATGTTCGGATCGATTGACATCTGCAAGTTTATATTCAAAGTCAAGAGGAATCATCTGGATAAGTCTAGGCCTTGCTACAGTACGAAATCGAGTTTTGAAATCTGTACAAGAAATTGAATACTTGGCACTGAATGAACCAGAAAGTACAGATATTCTGAAAACAAATATGTTGGATACGTACTATCCAAATAGAAGTCCATACCTAGAAAACATATGTCTATATGAAATTCTGCAACATTATAGTTTTAAAAAAATGTTACGGAAAATATAAATGAAGGAAAATACGCTGTAATTGGATCTGAAGGATGTTTGGTAAAGCATGACAAAGGAAATTTGATTAATCACAGGAAATTAAGTTGTGATACTCCAGATAAAAGAGAGTTTTTCTATTTAGCTCTTCTGCAACTATTCAAACCTTGGCGGACTGAAATGGAATTACTTGGAGATTTTGACTGCTATGAAGATTCTTTCAATGCATGTAAAGATAGCATTGAATGTACAATTTTTCCAAATTATCTCCAAATGTTGAACGAAGAGATTAATCAAGAAAGAACTATTGCAGCTGAAATTGCTAGAGATAGTTCTCAAGATAGTCAGAGTTCTGCTCCACAAAGTCAAGATCCACTAGGAGAAGCCATACTTGAAAATGAAGCGGCAATAGCAATGAGTGAAGTGGAAACGGTGATGCAGCAAGCACAACAAGACAATATTGATTTGGAAAATTTGGAGGAACGTCTCAATACTGAACAGAAAGAAATATATCACCAAGTTACACAACAGATACAACATGGATTACTGCATGAAAAGAATGATTGCCAATGTACATCATTTAGACCTATTCTTATGTACATCAGTGGACAAGCTGGAACGGGGAAAAGTTTCTTGATTAAATGTTTGTCAAGTTATCTACAGAAAACAACGGATTCACATTTGTCTTGTGTTGTAACTGCTCCAACTGGGTTAGCAGCACACAACATTAAAGGGATTACATTACATCGTCTACTTATGTTACCAGTAGAACATGAAAATAAGTTGGAATACCACAAGCTATCTGGAGAAGCTTGTTTTGAAGTTTCAAGAGTACTGAAGAAAATGAAACTTCTAGTAATTGATGAAGTAAGCATGGTCTCAAACTTAATGCTTGCGTTTGTACATTTGAGGATGCAGCAGATTTTAAAAACAAATTACGATGTTTTATTTGGAGGAAAACATGTAATTGTATTTGGTGATCTACTACAACTCACACCTGTAAAAGGCCAACCAGTTTTTAAAACCCTTCTTCATGAAGACACTAAAAAATCTTTGGGAAGTATTGGAAATGTGAACATTTGGAGTTATTTTGAATATAAGGAACTTATCAAGAACATGCGACAAGCAAATGATGAAGATTATGGAAATATTCTTCAAAATATTAGAATTGGTGTCTTAACAAAGGATGGAAAAGATGCTTTAGAAAGTCGGCTACTAAGAAACTTGTTTCCAAAAGAAAATATTGCAGCTGAAACAATCTACCGAAGAATTGCAGAAAAGGAATCTATAATTTGCCTTATGCCAACACTGAAAGAATGCTCTACATTCAATGAAGAACTGTTGAAACTGGAGAATGAACCGATAATAAAAATGGTAGCTATTGATAAAATAGAACATGAAGGAGTAACTATTCTTTTGTCAGAGAAATTGCAGTTAAAATTAGACTCTTTGGAAAAATCAATATCTAAGACTGCTGGTTTGGAAAAGACCTTATATGTATCTGTAAACTGTCGGGTAATATTACGGCGTAATTTAAATGTTGAGAAAGGTTTAGTAAATGGAGCAATGGGGAAAGTTGTTGACTTTGTTAGCTATGCAAATAGAGATGGAATTGAATTTTTGAAGATTAAATTTGATCATATTGAGGAGGTGAAACAGATTGGACGCTGTTCTGTTCGTTTTTTGCTTGTAAAAGATTTGTATGTTCGTAGAAAACAGTTTCCTGTTTGTTTAGCATATGCAGTGACTATTCATAAATCTCAAGGTTTAAGTGTAGACAGTGCTTTGGTAAATATTGGAAGTTCTGTGTTTAAGGAGGGTATGGCATATGTTGCATTGTCTCGAGTAAGAACGTTATCCGGATTGTATTTGATTGATTTTGATGAAGAAAAGGTTAGTGCAGATATAAATTGTGTAAAAGAGTATAACAAGTTAAGAAGACTCTATGCTCCTAGTTTAGGTGAATATCCTATTTATGAAAAACGTTTAATACGTCCAAAACGAAAATATAATAAAGATTTTACTGAGGTTGCAAAGAAAAAAAGAATTGAAAAGAATGATGAGTCTGGAAAGAAAATAGAAGGGAACACAGTTGCTAATATTGTAGGATATCAGTTTGAAAATAGTTCAGGTATCAACTGCTATGCTAATGTAATCGTCAACGTTGTGTTTTTTTTAGAAAACCTACAGCATGCAATTATGGAAAATCGAGAAAAAGATTTTGTTCTTTGTTACATTATATTTTTGAGAAGTTGAAAACTGATAAAACGAAAATCCATACTGCTTCTGATGTGCGGAATCTTCTGGATATATGTTCTGGATCTTCACAATTTACACAGAATGTACAGCAAGATGCTCAGGAATTTCTTATGTTTATGCTTGCAGTATTAGAAGATGAAGGTATACAAATTGAAAATCTGTTTGGACTACGTTACAGATGGGTTCATACATGTGACAGCTGTTCATTTTCATCTACCACTAAAATAGACACTGAACGATTCATATATTTGACAATGCCAGATTTGAAAACAGTGTCTTTCAACGATCTAGTGAAATCAGCTAATCAACATATGGAATGTACTCAGTGCAAATCGGAAATGTTGTCAACATTATTTATACAAAGATGTGGACAATATATTATTTTAATGCTGCAACGTTGTAGAGCAGATGGAACAAAATTGGAAACCAAAATTAAAAATTTTGTGGCAGGTCAAGTTTCAATTTCAGGGAGAACTTTTAAAACAGTGGCTATTGTTTTCCACGATGGAACTACTTCAACATCTGGACACTATACTGTATATTTAAAATGCAATAAAGGATGGACACTATGTAATGATGCACATTTAGAGTATAAATTTCGGTTGCCTAATGAATTACCAAATTCATATTTAATATTTTTGATGCCAAAATTCTGAGAAGATATCAACATGAATTATTGAGTATATTTTGGATATTTCCACTACAAATGATTTTAGATACATCATTCACCCTATTGGAAGCATGTGAATATGATTTTAGAAATCTATCTTGGATATCCTGATTGCAAATGTTTTCAGAAACATCATTCGGCCTATTGGGAAGGTGTGTATATGAATGCAAAAGTTTATTTTGGATATACTTAATGGAAATATTTTCAAAACATCATTCGGCCAATTGGGAAGATGTTGGTAATTACGGATTCAATTATTGATTCTGTTCCTTCATATTGCGTTTGGAAAATTGTGTTGGAAAGAAGGTGGTCATATATGTGATTTTTGTATTATATACTATGTTACTAAGGATGTTCATTTGTGAAAATGTAAATACCAAGTTGTGTTTGTTGTAGATATTTTGAAGAGAAATATGTTTTTTTTTAACAATCTTATTGATTGTATTTTTTTGCCCGCTGTCATCTGATGATTAACATTGAAATCACTGTTTATGGTGAAATTCAATACAATCTGAACACAGCAAAAAAAGGCAAATTGAATATGTGATGTAATTGTATACTTATGTTGTGTTGCAAAAACTATAAAATTATATGTAATAACAGAAATTTTTTCTTCTCTTTTACAGACCTTACTACTAAAGTTTAAAATATTTTAAATTTGCATTAAAAAAAAGAAGTGAATATGTATTACTATTAATTTGATATCTGCTTGAAAACAGGTAAGATTAATTCACCCAGGTACTACCCTTGCAGTCTATCAAAGACACTGTCACTCCCTATGCCCATCTCCAGTCACCCAGCGAGTACTATATACTAATGCAATCTGTCCACTAATACCCAAGCACTTATAAATACACTATGCACTCTCTTTACAGCACTATAATCATCCAGTTACTACTCACGTACTTATGGAATGGCCTAACTACTAATACAAGTACAGCTACAATATTCTGTACACTATCCATGCAGACCTCTAACCACCTATATTCTATTTATACACTCCTCTAAATATGCAGTTATTACCCATGCAGTCTAGGAATCCTCCTGTGAGTCCGCTGCACTTCTCCAATCACCCATCCAGCCAATATGTAAGCACTTATAAATTCACCATGCACTCTGTTTGCAGCACTGTAATTATTCCAGTTACTAGTCATGTAGTTATGGAATGCACTAGCTACTTACACAAGTATCCGCTATTATTATTAATAGTAGCTTTCAGGGAGGATACAGTTAGAAAGTAGCATTTAAAAAACCTTTGAAATTCACTGAAAAAACCATAGGTTTCAGGGACGTTATAGTTAGAAATTAGCATTTAAAAAACCTTTGAAATTCACTGAAAAAACCATAGGTTTCAGGGACATTATAGTTACAAATTAGCATTTAAAAAACCATAGAAATTCACTGAAAAAACCATAGGTTTCAGGGACGTTATAGTTAGTTGGACATTTCACTCATACAAAACCATAGAAATTCCGCTGTTATAGTTAGTTGAGCTAACTATAACTCGCGCCCCCGCAATGCACTGCTGATGACGTCACATATTACATCATTCATGACATGGTCAGTGACATCACTGATGACATCACTGATGACATCTCAAATGACATCACTGATGACATCACTGATGTCATCATCCACGTGAAAAATCTGATGCACCTCCTCACACCCTAATATAACCTTTGATACACCCACTGTAAAATACAGACTACCATTTTAAAAACCATCGACACACCAATACCAGTTACTACGTGCAGACGCACTGATTCCTAGGTCTACACACACATCCACTCATTCACCCATACAACCATTCATACATGTAGTCACTGATCAATACAACACTATCATATGCACTCATACACCTATACAGACACTCACACACCACCACTCATCCTAGTCAGTCATGCACTCATCCTAGTCAGTCATGCAAAAAATCAATCACAGTTCCATTTACTCACCTACACAGTTATACACACACCACCTCATTTATTCATACAGATACTAATGCCTACTTACTCTCTTATATAATCACTAATACAAGTACACACTTATCCATACAGCCACTCTCACAATCACTCACTCTCACGTATAGTTATTTTTATACACCAACTCTCACATACACTGCCTTTAACTTTTGTACTTAGTTGGACATCTACCACTAACACATCCATTCACTCACCAACACATGCATACACACACTCACTCACCCATACAACTGTTTCCACATGCACTGTTAAACTCATACACCCAGTGAATAAACCACTCAAACATCTATGCACAGAGTCACACACCCCCCACCCAACCACACACACACTCAGTCTCCCATACAAATACTCAGGCAACTAATCAATAACCCATATAGACACTAATGTAGCTACTGACCAACCGATGCAGCAGGTTATACAACAACAATAAGACTCATACAGACATTCACACAGTTTAGTCACTAACCCATGTATTCAGTAAGAGACATTTAATCACTCACTTAAACAGTCAGTTACACACCTACTAAATCCTCCATCCAGACACTTATACAACCACTCATTCTTCAATACAGCTTGCTATATATATAAAACATATTTAAACTTTACAGAAACACACAGTCACTAGATGATGTCATCTGTGATGTCATCAGTGATGTCATTTGAGATGTCATCAGTGATGTCATCAGTGATGTCACTGACCATGTCATGAATGATGTAATATGTGACGTTATCAGCAGTGCATTGCGGGGGTGCGAGTTATAGTTAGCTCAACTAACTATAACGGCGAAATTTCTATTATTTTGTATGAGTGAAATGTCCAACTAACTATAATGTCCCTGAAACCTATGGTTTTTTCAGTGAATATATATATATATATATATATATATATATATATATATATATATATATATATATCATCCCCACAGAAACGCTGGGCACTCCGGGCTCAATTTCAAATCAATATTTATTGCAAATCACAGCGTGTCACCCTGGCTGACAAATGCGTTTCGGCTCCCTGGCCTTTATCAATGTCAGCACCATTTTGCCTGTGAACAAATTAAATACCCCCGTGCTGTGCGAAGGATTCTAATTAGCTAAACACAAACATAGGACTCGTTCCTCAAATCAAGAGATCATAAATATAAGCATAGTGGCCATTTTAAGGTGGTGTTATACAACTATATACCTTTCTACGTGGTATAACGGCCTAAATGCCTATTGACACTTAATCACGTCATAATTCATTTTCCATCACAATAAATCAAACATCTGGAGAGTATACATTATCTGTTTCAAATAGCACGGTGTGGCCCCGCTCATTATGCCTTGAATGGGCAGTCAGTTCAACATGCAACACATAAAAATAAAGATAGGACTTTGTCACAATTCAAAAGAGTAAATATATACAAACATGGCAGCCATTTCTTTCTCAGAAAATTGGTCATTTATTTATTTTATTTATTTATTTATTTGAAAAGTTTTATAAAGCGCGAACAAGACCCATACGGGTATCAGAGCGCTGTACAGAATTGGCGAAAACAAGGGTAACAAACACAGTGGGACCACGGGTGAAGTTACAACAAAAGGGAAACAGATCCGGTCGTGAGTTGGGGGTATCAGCGGTGCCCTAGAGCACGAAAACAATTTAACATAAAAGTATACAATAAATCGCACCAGTGTAGTACAATAAGAATCAGAATATTAACAAAGCATGAGTATGAAAACAAGTTGATGCTGTTAACGTTCGTTCAAGAGTAGCCGTTTGACAAGTTTCTTGAAAGATGCAGTGGAAGGATTGGATCTGATCTCGGGAGGCAGGGCATCCAGATTCTTGGAGCGAGACCGGTGAAAGCACGATTGTAAGATCTTTTCTTTTTGAATCTTGGTGGTTTCAAGAGTAGAGTGGACGTACTTCTAAGGTTCCGGCCTGAGCCCGAAAGTTCAAGCTTATTTGCCAGGTAGATCAGGGTGTTGTAATGTAAGGCTTTATGGGTCAGGCAGGCTATCTTGAATCAGATTCTGGCTTCGATAGATAGCCAATTTAGTTGCAAAAGGTCGGGGGAGATGTGGTCATGCTTTCTAGAGCCCGTGATGAGTCTAGCCGATGCGTTCAGGGTAACTCTGAGTGGGGCCAAGCTAGCTTTGGGAAGTCCAGCAAGGGTCACCAGACCATATTGCAGTGTAGATATAACCAAGGATTGAACCGCCGGCCTGATGTCTTCGGGGGGGAGGAAAGGCTTGATTTTCTTAAGGGTGTTAAGTTGAAAGTTGGCTCCCCTAATAGCTGCACTGATGTGCACTTGCATGTTTAAGTGTTTATCCAAGGTGATGCCTAAGGATTTGGCGGAGTCTACAACATGAGGAGTGCAGTTCAGAGCAGTGAGTTGTTTAAGCCAGTCCAGGGTAGGAGCCGAGTGATTGGGGAGGGGAATCAGAAAAAATTCAGTTTTGAGAGTATTTTTTTTTTTTTAAAACAAACTTTATTGAGTACGGGAAAGTGATGATAATGCGTCTTATCAAGTACATTATGGTATTTTCGTTTTTTTTTCAATCGTATACAGTTATCAGCTTTGTACAAACTAACAATCAGGTAGCATAGGTCAATGAATCATAATACAGTCAGTACAGGTATGAGACAATCGGTGTGTGCATATAAGATGCAATAGTATCACTAGGAATGCTTGCATTTTATAATTTTTAAACAATTCCAATAACATAAACCCCTCCTCCCTCCACCCTCCCTCCTGGTCTGCCGTTGCTTGTGTGACTCTCACCCTAGTGCATTCGGTAAGATATCAGTTTCTGCCAGTTGCTGCTGGTGTGCGGTTGGAGTGCGGATAGGGCCTGTACGGAGCCTGCGACTCGTGTACTTTATATATAACTAGGTAAGTTATGGGGTAGGGGTGATGTGTGTAGGTAGGAGATCTATCTGTTTAAAATCTTCCAGCATGATGTCCCATTCCATAGAAATGGGATGTTTCCGTAATCCTCGCCCTTCCTCACGTCTAAGTGCCGCGCTTTCGGCACTGCACCATCGGATCACGTCTTCTTGCCACGTGGGTAATGGAGGGCATCTAGGGGATTTCCATCTCATGGTGATCGCTCTTATGGCCAATATAAGGGTGAGGTCTAGGAAACGCAATTGGACCTTCAGGGCGCTATTACGCTTGCGGAGACCCAGCAGGCACTCTAGAGTGTTGTCATTAATTGTGAGGTGCGTGGCCTCCCCGAGTGCATTCCGGATCTTTCCCCAATAATCACTGAGGTGAGGGCAAGCCCATAGCATGTGGATAAAGCCCGCCTCTTCTACCTTGCATCGTGGGCAGCAGTGTTGGGCTTCTGGGAACATGCGTTGTATTCTCTTTGGGGTTAAGTAGGATCTGTGTAGCACCATAGTTTGTATAAATTTAAGTTTAGCATTGCGAGATACTCGCTTGGGATGTTCTAGGATGCTCGCCCAGGTTTTATCGGTTAGTTCTATGTCAGTGGCCTCTGCCCATTTTGTGCAAAGGTCAGTGAGTGCTGTAGAGGCGTGTGCCCGGATGCCAGTGTACAGCCATTTAACTAGATGGCCGCCCCCCCCATGTAATACAGCAAATGTACCAGTTCATGTTGCGGAGGTTCATTGCGTTGGGGCGCCCATGTCACCCTAATGTAGTGAGCAATTGTAGCGTGTAGTAAATAAAGGCGATCTGGTGCGCCAGTATTCTGTACAAATGTGTCATGGTCTAGTAGGGTGCCATCACCAAATAGTGACCCGACCTCCTCCACGCCAGCTTCCGCCCAGACTTGTAATCGGGTCCTCGGGAGCCTGCCCCCGGGAATTGGTATTCCCAATAGTGGGATATTACTTGCGTATGGGATCGCATCTGAGGTGTAAAGTAAGGCCTTCTTCCAGCAATGAAGTGCAGTTTTAAGCAGTGGAGGCCCATCCGGAGGAATTTTTATTTTTGGGAGCAGTAAATTGTGTACGGTTCCGCGCTCTAGGTCACGGGTTATGTAGGATATTTCCTGCAGGTTCCTGCCTGCCGTCCAATAAGACAGCCACTGGAGCTGGCTAGCAAAATAGTACGCCCTGAAGTCGGGGACCCCCAGTCCACCCTTGTGGGGCTCTAATTGTAATTTCTTGAGGCTAACCCTACGTCGGCCCTTCCCCCAGATGAGCTCCAAGAGGATTGTGTCCAGGGTACGAAAGGTGGTTTGTGGAACTATCAGGGGTAGATTTACAAAGAAATATAAAAGACGGGGAAGCATCACCATCTTGGAGATGGCAATCCGCCCCATTACTGATAATGGTAGGGATGTCCAGAAAGATACGCTCGAGCGTATAGCAGTGATTGCCCTCAATAGGTTACCGTCAAGTTGATCAGTCTCTGCCCTCTATACTTGGATTCCCAAGTATTTGAATGTATTATGTGCTACAGGCAGATTGTATGTACCAAATTGAAGCACATCTGGGCGGGGGCCGTCCCGGAAGTAGAAGGCGTTGGATTTCCCCTCGTTAATGGCCAGGCCCGAGATACGCTCGAAGGTGGAGAAAATGTTGGGGAGGGGTTCCGCTCCGGCTGACAGGTCGCGTAGGTAAATGAGGATGTCGTCGGCATATATTGAGATTAAGTGTGCGGTGCCAGTTATCGGTATCCCCAAATGCTCGGCCGACTGTCTCATGGCTATGGCTAGTGGCTCCAATGCTAAGACGAACAGTAGGGGGGAAAGAGGGCACCCCTGTCGTGTGCCCCTGTGTATAGTATATTCGTGGGAAATATGGTTCCCAGTGCGTGCTCTTGCAGTGGGATTGGTATAAAGCAGACGTACCCACTGAAGATAATCTGAAGGGAGGCCAAATCGTCGCAGGGCTGCGAACATGTATCCCCATGTTATGGAATCAAAGGCCTGGCGTAGGTCCAACGCTAAACATCCAGAGTTATTATAATCCGCGGGGGTAGCCACCATGATATGATGTAATCGTCTAGTGTTTAGAGAAGTACTGCATGTAGGGAGAAACCCGCATTGGTCTTTATGTATAAGGGTGTTTAAGACAGGCAGTAGTCGATTAGCTAGAGCCTTGCTTAGGTTTTTGTATTCGGTCGCTAACAAGGACAAGGGCCGATAGCTAGATAAATCCGTACCATCTCGTCCCGGTTTGGGGAGTGAGACGACTAAGGCTTGCATGGTGGAGTGTGGTAAATGACCGGAAACCAGGGCCGTCTTGTATAGCTCCTCCAGTTTAGGGACGAGGATACCTGAGTAAGTTTCATAAAATTCTGTAGGCAGGCCATCTAGGCCGGGGGCCTTGTTGCGGTTGAGGCCTTTGATCGCAGCTCGTATTTCGTGCTGGGTGATGGGGCCTGAAAGGTCTTTCTGTGTATCTGCTGTAATGCAGGGGAATGTTAGTCCGTTTAAGAAGTCGTCCATTAGCGTGTCGTTAATGTGCGTTGGTGCGGCATAGAGGTTACTAAGGTAAGTACAGAAGGCCTCATTTATCTCAAGTTGCGTGTGTACTAGGCCCTTGTTTGGTGTACGTATGCAAGTGATGATGGGTGGCTCTGGGCTGTCACGCAGTATCCGGGCCAGTAACGTACCAGACTTGTCGGCCTCAGTGTGCTTCCGTTGTGTAAAAGCCCGATGGTCGATAACTCGGAGAGGTTCTAGAGTCTCGGCATGTCTAATGCGAGCATCTCGCAGGGATTCCCGTTTGTCTGGGTCAGTCACTACTGCTTGTTCCAGGTCGGTCATTAGGCCTTCTGTCCTAATAAGGCTTTTATGTACTTCTTGTCTATCCCCCACTATGGACCCAATTGCAGAACCCCGCACTACTACCTTGAGCGCATCCCAATCAATGAGGTTGGAGGAGGCTGTGTTCCAATTTTCAGATAAATAATTTGTAATGGTCGTAGATAGAGTGGTGCGAAACGCGGCATCCTCCAGGAGTTGGGGCCATAATTTCCACATAGGAACTGGGGTGGGGACTCTACCCCATGTGAGTGTAAGCTCCAAGGGGTTATGGTCCGAGAAGGTCTTAGCTAAGTAGGTGGACTGGTGTATTTGTGTGGCGATGGTGTGAGAACATAGGAACCTATCAATCCTGGTGTGAAGTTGGTGGACTGGTAAATAGAAGGAATATTCCCAGTGTGTGGGGTGCAGCAGTCGCCATACATCTTTCAGTCCCCATCCATTCAACCATGTTTTCAGGAGGTCAGCTTGTTTGCGGGCGCATGCGCTATGTAATGGAGGATGGGACCTGTCTAAGTCTACATCAAGGACTGCGTTACAATCTCCGCCCAGAATCCAGGGAATAGTGTCCCACCCAGTCAGGGCCTTGCTCAGTCGATGGACAAATTTATCCTGATCGAAGTTCGGGGCATAAATACTTCCCAGAACCACAGGTAGCCCGTCGAGGGTACCCTTCAGCAATATGTATCTACCCTGATCATCAGTGCGGCGATCCAGCTCTGTAAATGGGCTCCTGTGGCGAATCCATATGGTCGCCCCTCGTGCAAAGGCCGAGTAGTTCGTAGAGAAAATGTGTCCCCTCCATTTTTTACGGGCCTTCAAGGCCTCTGATTCCGTAAGATGCGATTCTTGGAGGAAGACAATTTGTGCCCTCCGCCTAAGGAGGTGGGCATGGACTCGGTGCCTTTTATGTACCGCCCCAAGTCCTCGCACATTCCAGGTCAGCAAGTTATATGAGCCTAAGGTGGTGTGATTGCTAGGCATAGGTGAATATTGTAAACGGAGCTCCCTCCAACGCGGAGCCAATTAACTGTCACAGACCAGGAGTACGCCTTTCCCTCTGAACAAAACATACTCGGCGCAGCCATTAAACTATGCTGGGCCAAACAGATAACCACAACATACAAGTACCATAAAACAGTGCATTCGCTTTGTGGGGGGTCGTTGCCGCCGACCACAGTGTTGTTTGCTCGGCTGCAGAGCTCCGGTAGCTCAACGGAACCTGGGGGGGTATATATATATATATATCATTTCAGTTAACAAAGAGAGTCGCCTTGGGTATGGGCGCTAGGTCCTTAGAGGGGAGTAAGGTAACCACTCGCCTGTAATAAAAGGTCAATATCAGGCTATGTGGGCTCTAATTATCAGTATATGAGGGAGGATATCGTAGCATTTCAGATCATTTTATTGCAATTAGGTATACATCATAGCATGTGACATAAAAGAGCTTAGAAGGATACTGGTGTGCCTGATGGTCTATCTATAGTACGTAGATGACCCAGCCGGTATATTTAAACAAAGTGGTAGGACAAAACACTTCAATTATCTACCAGGTCATCCACGGTCTGAGGCGTCACTGAGGGAAACAGAGTGATGCTATGATCAGAGTCTGACTGAATGGTGCTGTCCTCCGAATCAGTCATAATCTTGGAGTTATCCTCACGGAAGGAGCCAGCCATGGCCAGTGCTTCTGCTCTGCCGGTCATCTTCTGGTCGTGTGTCGGACCAACTACCGTGGTATCCTGCGTGCCCAGATTTCGACGGCGGGTGCCGGGTTTTTGTAATTTTTTGGGACCGCGGCGTGCCGAGCCCGATGGCCCGTCTTGGCTCAGTTCTAGGACCATCACTTCCAGCCATTCTTCTGCATCATTTGGGCTGTCAAAAAAGTAGGTTTTCCGATCATGAATTACTTTTAATCGGGCCGGGAATAGCAGTGCGTATTTGAGCTGAGCTGCACGTAGCTTTTTCTTAAAAGCTTGAAAGGAAGACCGTTGGCGCTGTACCATTACTGTGTAATCGGGGTAAAGCGAGAACCGTTGGTTTTCAAATTGGATCTGCGTTTTTTCTCTCGCTTTTTGAAGGAGCACATCGCGATCTCTGTAGTTTAGTATTTTAACAATCAGAGGTCGTGGAGGCGCTCCAACCCTTGGCTCCCCCGTGGGAATCCTGTGTGCCCTCTCCACACAGAAATAGGGTGATAAGCCATCCTGGGCCACGTATTCCCGGAACCAAGTTTCCATAAAGTCTGCAGGCCTGGGACCTTCGCTACGCTCCGGGAGACCAATGACACGTATATTATTTCGGCGATTTCTGCCCTCTGCATCCTCGATTCTGTTCTGAAGGCCATTGATTTGCTGGTGCAGTTGTTTTATTTGTGTAGTATGTTCCGTAAGTTGAGGTTCCATACTGGTTAGGGCTTTCTCGTGATCGTGTACTGTGCCGGCGAGTTTCCCATGGTCTGCCCGGAGGAGGGTGAGGCCACTCCTGAGGGTTCAAATTTGCTGTTCTATCGCTTTGCGGGAGTCTCTGACTTCCTTTAGGATCAGGTCAAGTTTGTCAAAGGGAGTCTCGACTGACTCAGAGGAGGAGGCACCTGGCGATAGGGGTCTGGTGGTAGTTTCAGGCATTCCGGTGGGGCCTCCCATACTAGAGTTACTGTCCGTGACCTTTCCCTTGAGTCTTCCCATTTTTTGATCACCATCGGCTAGTGGGTGTATCTAGCACGTGCAAATTGGCTGTATAGGGGACGCCGCTCAACGCGATGCAGACCAGCGGTGTTACCCTACGGAGTATCTTCCTCAACGATTATGTGGTCTGACTGATCGGTCTCAAACAGTTCGGGGGGACTCAGGCCCTGCTGCCTCACAATCCCGCCTGCTTTGTTTATAAACACGTAGTGCAGCCCGAGATGCACTATGGTGAGAGCGGCGCTGCCCCCCGCACCGGCCAGACGGCTCCGAGTCTCAAGGGAGTGGAGTCTGCCACTTGTCTTTCGTCATTAGCCCAGCCGCCCCATGGTAATCCTCAATGAAGCTCCAGGCCTGCAGAGTGTAGTGCTGGCTAGTACTCACCGTGGCCCACTGCCGTCGTCTCGCCACATCCCCCCGGCACTCCAGTGTCCTCGGCTCTCAGGAGGGGCCGGCCACAGGGGTCTGCTGCCGTTATTGGTGGGGATCACGCTTTCAGGGAAAACTGGCATTGAAGCGCCACACCATCAGCCGCCCCGGGGGGCCGGAAGGCTGCAGCAATGCCACTCTCGGTGTCCGCAAGATCCAGCGGCGCCAGTGCAGCACGCAGGGTGCCATGCAGGTAGGAACAGCCAGCACGGATTCCCGCTGATGAGGCCCTGCCGCGGCAGCCCCCAGCCCGGCAGGATCCTCAGCGCCGGCGCGACCCACCGGCCAGACAGGGACAGCCGCGAGGATTCACGGCACTCCAGTTTTGGCGCAGCTATGGGTAGGCCGCAATCATCGCGGCCCTGAGTGAACGCGGAGATCAGCTATCCCGCTGAGGTCTCAACGGGCCAGATCCGCCGAGTCTCTTCTCTGGTCCACAACAGCAGCGCCCCAGTGCTTTAGGCGGCGCGGATAGCCCTCAGTTCGGCGATCGTTCAGGATGATTCCCCCCGGGGCCCGGAGCCTCACCAGATCGCGTCCGCCATCTTAGGCGGCTAGCCACGCCCCCCCCAGTTTTGAGAGTATTTAACAGCAGATGGTTCTGAGCTAACCATTGTTGGGTTTGTGCAAGTGCAGCATTTAGCGTTTTTATGTCCTCTTGAGAGGAGATCTTCAGGTACAGTTGCGTGTCATCCGCATACATGTGATACTGAATGTTAGCATGGTTCAGAATGACAGAAAGTGGTTCAATGAAAAGGTTGAAGAGAGTGGGCAAGAGCGCGGATCCTTGAGGCACTCCGATCATGACAGGGGTACTGGATGCAAGGGAATGATTAACTTTGATCCTTTGTGTGCGGTTTTGCAGGAAAGAGGCAAACCAATTTAGGACCGGTCCCGAAAGACCCATCCTGTGTTGAAGAAGATCAATCAGGTTTTCATGTTTGATGGTATCAAAGGCTGACGACAGGTCCAGAAGGATCAGGAGACAAGGGACATTTTGGTAAAGGGATCTCAAGGCGTCATCTACAATGTGAGTTAGTGCTGTTTCTGTACTGTGCCCTGTTCTGAAATCTGACTGATGGGGGTCAAGGAGTTGATATTTCTCTATGTGGTTGCATAGCTGCGAGTGGACGCATTTTTCGATCAATTTAGCTAGAGTCATAATGCTGATGATAGGTCGGAAGTTGTTAGGGTCCGACAGGTCCGCGTTGGGCTTCTTAGGAATGGGAGTAACTTGCCCCACCTTGAGGCAGTCAGGTATTTTTCCCTGTAAGAGGGATTCATGAATGATCCTGGACCAAAGAGGGAGAATGGCTGAATTGAGCTCTTTAAAAAACTTAGCAGGTAAAGGATCACTGAAATGGTTGGAGGGTTTAAGGGTGAAGGGACGCCATGTTGTGTAGAAGCTCCGTGACATCTGGGAGGAGAAAGGAATTCCAAGAGGTGTTATTTTTGAGAGAACAGACAGAGGTCGAGGATATTGTCGAGGATTCAGCCAGCTCAGCTGATAATGTGGATAGTTTCGGAAGCCTCAGAATTGGGGTGACAGGTAGTAGCTCCAGCTCGATTTGCCTTGTTTTTTCAGAGAAGTGAACTGTGAAATCATCCCCACTAGGAAGCAAGGATACCGGAGTAGAGATCGGGTTGGAAGAATGGTTAGCTTGTTCCTTGATGATTTCAAAGAGTTTCTTGGGTCTATTTTTGGCTCCATCCAGCTGAGTCCTGAAGTGGTCTATTTTAGCCAAGCGGATGTGTTTGTTGTAAGTACTTCTCACTTTCCTAAGTTGAGTGAGACTTGTGGTGGAGGGCGTGTTTCTCCAGAGCCTCTCTGAGAGTCTAAGATTGCGCTGCTCATCATTTAGGGCACCATTAAACCAAGGTTTGGATTGTTTGACTGGAATCCTTTTGAGTTGCTTCGGTGCAATAGTATCAAGAATGTTAGACACCGTGTTAATGTAGTGATCAGAGAGATCGTCAATGTTGGTCATGTTGGGAGGGGGCTGTAGTCTGTTTTTGGTGATTGAAGTAAGCAAATTGATGTTGAGGTCTCTCATATTGCACGTCAGTTGTTTAGCTTTAAGGGGTTGGCCCTGTCTACCCAATCCCTTTTCCAAGATGAGGAAGGGAATTTGATGATGATCCGACCAGTCACAGGGAAAGATGTTGCCTATTTGTATGCTAATGTCTTTAGTAATGATAATGATGAGCGACCCCTGACCTTGACTGGTAGGTGTGTGCCCTGCTGCTGCCAGCTGATTGTGCTCGTTTTCCTCTGTGTCCCCTTGCTGCCCCTGATTGTGCTCGTTTTCCTCTGTGTCCCCTTGCTGCCCCTGATTGTGCCCGTTTTTCCTCTGTGTCCCCTTGCTGCCCCTGATTGTGCTCGTTTTCCTCTGTGCCCCCTTGCTGCCCCTGATTGTGCCCCTTTTTCCTCTGTGTCCCCTTGCTGCCCCTGATTGTGCCCGTTTTTCCTGTGTCCCCTTGCTGCCCCTGATTGTGCTCGTTTTCCTCTGTGCCCCCTTGCTGCCCCTGATTGTGCCTGTTTTCCCTCTGTGTCCCCTTACTGCCCTTGATTGTGCCCGTTTTTACTCTGTGCCCCCTTGCTGCCCCTGATTGTGCTCGTTTTCCTCTGTGCCCCCTTGCTACCCCTGATTGTGCCCATTTTTCCTCTGTGTCCCCTTGCTGCCCCTGATTGTGCCCGTTTTTCCTCTGTGCCCCCTTGCTGCCCCTGATTGTGCTCGTTTTCCTCTGTGCCCCCTTGCTGCCCCTGATTGTGCTCGTTTTTCCTCTGTGCCCCCTTGCTGCCCTGACTGTGCTCGTTTTTCCTCTGTGCCTGTTTCCCGCCGCTGCGCCCGTGCGGCCCCGCCCCCTCACTGCCCATTCGCTGCCCCACCTCCCCATTTATGGCGGCCGCTGCGTGGTAAGGAGAGCGACCCCTGACCTTGACTGGTAGGTCGCTCCCCCACCACACAGCTCCGTCTGTGTGCCCTGCTGCTGCCAGCTGATTGTGCTCGTTTTCCTCTGTGCCCCCTTGCTGCCCCTGATTGTGCCCGTTTTTCCTCTGTGTCCCCTTGTTGCCCCTGATTGTGCTCGTTTTCCTCTGTGCCCCCTTGCTGCGCCTGATTGTGCCCGTTTTTCCTCTGTGTCCCCTTGCTGCCCCTGATTGTGCCCGTTTTTCCTCTGTGCCCCCTTGCTGCCCCTGATTGTGCTCGTTTTCCTCTGTGCCCCCTTGCTGCCCCTGATTGTGCCCGTTTTTCCTCTGTGTCCCCTTGCTGCCCCTGATTGTGCCCGTTTTTCCTCTGTGCCCCCTTGCTGCCCCTGATTGTGCTCGTTTTCCTCTGTGCCCCCTTGCTGCCCCTGATTGTGCTCGTTTTTCCTCTGTGCCCCCTTGCTGCCCTGACTGTGCTCGTTTTCCTCTGTGCCTGTTTCCCGCCGCTGCGCCCTGCGGCCCCGCCCCTCACTGCCCATTCGCTGCCCCATTCCCTGCTCCTCCCTCCCACCTCCCCATTTATGGCGGCCGCTGCGTGGTAAGGAGAGCGACCCCTGACCTTGACTGGTAGGTCGCTCCCCACCACACAGCTCCGTCTGTGTGCCCTGCTGCTGCCAGCTGATTGTGCTCGTTTTCCTCTGTGCCCCCTTGCTGCCCCTGATTGAGCCCGTTTTTCCTCTGTGTCCCCTTGCTGCCCCTGATTGTGCTTGTTTTCCTCTGTGCCCCCTTGCTGACCCTGATTGTGCCCGTTTTTCCTCTGTACCCCCTTGCTGCCCCTGATTGTGCTCGTTTTCCTCTGTGCCCCCTTGCTGCCCCTGATTGTGCTCGTTTTTCCTCTGTGCCCCCTTGCTGCCCTGACTGTGCTCGCTTTTCCTCTGTGCCTGTTTCCCGCCGCTGCGCCCTGCGGCCCCGCCCCTCACTGCCCATTCGCTGCCCCATTCCCTGCTCCTCCCTCCCACCTCCCCATTTATGGCGGCCGCTGCGTGGTAAGGAGAGCGACCCCTGACCTTGACTGGTAGGTCGCTCCCCCACCACACAGCTCCGTCTGTGTGCCCTGCTGCTGCCAGCTGATTGTGCTCGTTTTCCTCTGTGCCCCTTGCTGCCCCTGATTGAGCCCGTTTTTCCTCTGTGTCCCCTTGCTGCCCCTGATTGTGCTTGTTTTCCTCTGTGCCCCCTTGCTGACCCTGATTGTGCCCGCTTTTCCTCTGTACCCCTTGCTGCCCCTGATTGTGCTCGTTTTCCTCTGTGCCCCCTTGCTGCCCCTGATTGTGCTCGTTTTTCCTCTGTGCCCCCTTGCTGCCCTGACTGTGCTCGTTTTTCCTCTGTGCCTGTTTCCCGCCGCTGCGCCCCTGCGGCCCCGCCCCCTCACTGCCCATTCGCTGCCCCATTCCCTGCTCCTCCCTCCCACCTCCCCATTTATGGCGGCCGCTGTGCGGCCCCACGCAGCGGGCGCGCCGCTGGCGCGCCGAAGGTGCGCCTAAGGCAAGCCCGTCTGCTCCCGTCCGCACCTGGACCGCACCCAGCACCAGAACCCCTGGTCCGTGCATCCCCCGCGCCCGCCACATCAACAGACGCCGATACGACGCCAGCACCCTCCACGCACTCAACCCCGGAAAAGATCACGCCTGCTACCGGGCCACCCCGAAGCGCACCCAAGGGCCCTTCACCTGCCGGAACTGCAGCTTCGCCAGCACCCGCCCCGCCAAACCACCGCCCAGGAAAGAACCCAACTACCTCAGATGCATCCTCCTCAACACCCGCTCCGCCCGCAAACACGCCATCGAACTCTGGGACCTTCTCGACTCAACCTCCCCAGACGTCGCCTTCCTGACGGAGACCTGGCTGAACCCCGCTTCAG
The DNA here is from genome assembly GCA_963921515.1 of Calotriton arnoldi. Lineage (NCBI taxonomy): Eukaryota > Metazoa > Chordata > Amphibia > Caudata > Salamandridae > Calotriton > Calotriton arnoldi. Next base: position 370,695 of record CAWUFW010002026.1, read on the forward strand.
CCCCCGACATCGCCATTGCCATCCCGGACGGCTACAAGATCACCCGCAGGGACCGCACCAACAGAGTCGGAGGAGGCATCGCCATCGTCCACAGGAACACCCTCAGAGTCTCAACCAACACCGACGACACCCTCAGCACCGCCGAACACATGCACTTCCAGATCCACACCGATCCCAACACCACCCTCAGAGGAACCCTCATCTACAGACCCCCCGGACCCCGACCACAGTTCAGCGATTCCATCGCTGACTTCGTCAGCACAAACGCCATCGCCTCCACGGACTACATCCTCCTCGGGGACCTGAACTTCCACCTCGAGAACAACAAGGACACCAACTCCACCACCCTGATCGACAACCTCGCCACCCTCGGACTCAGACAGCTCGTGACAACACCCACCCACGCCTCCGGCCACACGCTAGACTCCATCTTTTCCGCAAGCCCGCACGTCTCCTTCAACCACACCTCCGCACCCCACTGGACCGACCACCACTGCATCCACTTCACCTACAGGAAGCCCACCACGCACCACCGCACCCAACAAATGCCTCGCCGCTGCTGGAGCAGAGTCACCGAAGACCAGCTAACCACCACCCTCGCCCTGAGCCCACCCGCCAAACCCTCCGACCCCGACACCGCCGCCCGCAACCTCAGACAGTGGATCGACGACTGCGCCAACACCCTCGCCCCGCTCAAGAACCCGCCCAACAGCCACACCAGCAAGAAAGCCACCTGGTTCACCGAAGACCTCCAGGCCTCCAAACGAACATGCCGAAAACTGGAGAAGATCTGGCTCCACGAACGGACAGCGGACAGCTACGCCGCCCACAAGAAATGAAATGAAATGAATTTGTACTTGTAAAGCGCACTGATACCCTGGGGCTTCCTGGCGCTGTACGCATACCGCTGTGGAACCCTTCCTGGCTTTTCCCTGTGAAATGTCCACTCCTGGGCACCCCCAAGGTGAAGCCAGGCATCCCAGCGCTGGTGGGGCCGTTGTGGAGATTAAGCAAGCTATTGCCCAGAGTTGCAGAGTGGGACCCATGATTAGAATAGGCACCGAGGTGAGAAATATCAGGTCCGAGGAAGTTGAGCCCAAGACCCGCCGAGGCGGGAATTGAACCCTGGTCCCGGGCCAGATCTCTGCATCAGGGTCTGCCGCTCTAACCATTGAGCCACACTTCTCCACCCGCAGTCACCATCACCTCATCAGATCCGCCAAAAGGGCCTCACTCAAAGACCGCCTAGACAACAACGCACACAACAGCAAAGAGCTCTTCAACATCGTGAAGGAACTCTTCAACCCCAGCTCCAACACCAACGACATCCCGCCGTCGCGAGACCTGTGTGACTCACTGGCCACCTTCTTCCACCGCAAAATCGCCGACATCCACGACAGCTTCAACACCACGACCGCCCCGGCAACCACCGAGACCACTGCCCCCACGACCACCAACCGCCTGCTCTCCTGGACCAACATCAACGACGAGGACACCAGCGAGATCATGAACACCATCCACTCCGGTTCACCGCTAGACCCGTGCCCTCACCACGTCTTCAACAAAGCCAGTACAGCCATCGCGCCCCACCTCCAGAAAATAATCAACATCTCGTTCGAGACAGCAACCTTCCCGGAAAGCTGGAAGCACGCCGAGATCACCGCCTTACTCAAGAAACCCAAGGCAGACCCCAAGGACCTCAAGAACTTCCGACCCATCTCTCTGCTCCCGTTCCCCGCGAAGGTCACCGAGAAAATCGTCAACAAACAACTGACCCGCTACCTCGAGGAGAACAACATCCTGGACCCTTCCCAGTCCGGCTTCCGCAGCAACCACAGCACCGAAACCGCCCTCATCGCCGCCACCAATGACATCAGGACCCTGCTAGACAACGGAGAAACAGCAGCGCTCATCCTCCTGGACGTATCAGCCGCCTTCGACACGGTCTGCCACCACACACTACGAACACGCCTTCACGACGCCGGGATCCAAGAGAAGGCCCTGGACTGGACCACATCCTTCCTTTCCGGCAGAACTCAAAGCGTCCGCCTCGCCCCCTTCCGATCCAAGGCCACCAAGATCATCTGCGGCGTACCCCAAGGCTCCTCCCTCAGCCCGACGCTGTTCAACATCTACATGGCACCCCTCGCCCACGTCGCCCGACGGCACAACCTCAACATCATCTCCTACGCCACCCAGCTGATCCTCTCCCTCACCAAAGACCCTCACACCGCCAAAGCCCACCTCCACGAAGGAATGAAGGCCGTCGCCGAATGGATGAGGACCAGCCGCCTGAAGCTGAACTCGGACAAGACGGAGGTCCTCATCCTTGGTTCCAACCCTTCAGCCTGGGACGACTCCTGGTGGCCGACATCACTGGGAACAGCCCTGACACCCACCGACCACGCACGCAACCTAGGGGTCATCCTCGACCCCACCCTCTCCATGACTAAGCAGGTCAACGCCATTTCCTCATCCTGCTTCAACACCCTCCGAATGCTCCGCAGGATCTTCAAGTGGATCCCCACCGAAACAAGAAAAACAGTCACCCAGGCCCTCGTCACCAGCAGGCTGGACTACGGAAACGCCCTCTATGCAGGAACGACGGCTAAGCTCCTGAGACGGCTGCAACGCATCCAGAACGCCTCTGCACGTCTTATCCTCGACATCCCCCGCTGCAGCCACATCACACCCCACCTGAGAGACCTGCACTGGCTCCCTGTCAACAAGAGGATAACCTTCAAGCTCCTCACCCACGCACACAAAGCACTCCACAACTCCGGACCAGCCTACCTCAACAGACGACTCAGCTTCTACACCCCCACCCGCCAGCTCCGCTCCACCAGCCTCGCCCTCGCCACAGTCCCCCGCATCCGGAAAATGACCGCCGGCGGCAGATCCTTCTCCCACCTCGCCGCCAAGACCAGGAACACCCTCCCCACCAACCTTCGGCAGACCCAAGACCTACTGGCCTTCAGAAGACTCCTCAAGACCTGGCTCTTCGATCAGTAGCAGCACCCCCCCCTCTTCCCCCAGCGCCTTGAGACCCTCGCGGGTATGTAGTGCGCTTTATAAGTGACCTGATTGATTGATTGAAGGTCGAGAGTGGCGCCCTTATTGTGGGTAGGACCTTTACAGAGCTGTGAGTGGTTATGGTCAGCGAGGAAATCCTTAAAGGAACAGACTATAGGATCATTAGAGTCATTCCAATGAAGGTTAAAGTCTCCGAGGAAGATGTGGGAGAATTGGTCAGAGCTCGAGCTAATGACCTCCATGATTTGCTCTATGAAGACCAGATTGTCAACCGGTGGATGATAAATCGAGTGCAGCACACAAACCTTCTTGCCTTTACTCCAGATTTCGGTGACCAGCTGTTCGCAGGAGGATAACACAGAACATAGCGGTTGTTTTACGGTGAGGTTGGACCGATGAATGCATGCAATGCCCCCCCCCAGTTTTAACAAGTCGATCGCTTCTGATAATGACGTAGTTAGGGGGGATTAAGATGTCGAGAACAGGGGAGGAAGTATCATTGAGCCAGGTTTCAGTGAGAATCAGTAGGTCCAAGTTTTGCGCAATGATGAGTTCTGAAATATCCGCTGCATGTTTCACAGCTGATCTACAGTTGAGTAGCATCGATTTGACGTGCAGGTTGGAGGTGATCACATCCTGATGAGAGGTGGTTATGTGAAGTAGGTTTCCTTTGTTCACCGATCTGTGCTTAACACTCGGTTCCCTGTCAGGATCCGAGGTGATGGATGGGATGTTGAGAGTAGGGTAGGAGGAGGAGACAGTCCTCGAGTCAGTGTAAGAGAATAGGAGGGAGAGAATGTCCTCCTCAGATAGCTGAGGCAGGAGTCTATGGGGCCTAGAGTGATGGTTAGGTAAAGGCCTAGATCTCCAGCTGGAACTCAGAGGGAAGTGGAAAGAGGAATGGTCATTAGCCGCGCAGGACATATTCTGTGTGTTGAAATTATCGGTCCTCTGGGCGGGGGGAGTATTCCAGAGCTTCTCCATCTTCAAGGAGAACTGTAGTAGGCTCTGCAAGATCTCTTTGACAGCCAAGAGATCGTGCTTGAGGTCAGCAATCTTCTCCTCCAGGCAGGGCCTGTTAATGCCCTTTTCTGCAGAACCAGAATGAGATGCTTGGACTGACCCAGCAGCGAGAGGGGTAATAGAGGGTTGAGTAGGACCTTTACCACAGTTACAGGGGGAGATAAAGTCATGCTTGAGCTTGGAATCAGAGCCTGGAGTGGGATTAGAGGCAATCAGAATGTTTTTAGGAGAGGCAATAGGAGTAGCATGAAAGGCGTGAGAGGGTGAGTGCAGATTACGGGTCAACGGACTGTAGACAACATATAGATCCAGAGCCCTAGAATTGGAAGATCCTGAGTCTAGGGGTAGAATACCAGTGCTATCCTGGTTGTTAGTGTTGGTGTGGTGCCCAGCACCCCAGTTGATGGAGCGTGTAGTGGGTGACAAAGGAGACGCAACATAAGAGGGAGGGCGTGGTAAAGGAGGGGCAGTGCTGGGGACAGCAGCTAGGTGGGCGGTACTCAGGTCGGATATACCAAAGCCCACGAGAGGCAAAATAGGGTTGTCCAGGTTAAGGGTGTGGGTAATAAACACATCCTCCGTGTTGTTGGAAAGATCCGTGCGGTGAGTAGTTAAAGATTGGGATGAAGGATAGGGGGGGGAGGTGGCGTCAGTCACAGAGGGAGCAGATATTGTGGGTGGACAACTCTGATGGAGGGTGGCCAAGTTAGAGTTAGTTAGTGTGTTCTTAATCCTCAAAAAGACATAATCAAAGCGCTTGAGGTTCAGGTCCGAGGCTTGAATAAGGATGTTCCCATTATTGTATAAGGAGACGGTCAGCTCAGCCTTAAGAGCCGGGGATGGTAGCGTGGTTATGCGGAAACCGTGAGGAGTTTTGGTTAGCTGTTTGGAGCGAAGCTCAGAAGTTAGGGACTTTCTCCACTGCGCTCTTCTGTTAATGTAAAAGATGAGGTCTGTCACTACACTGCCCTTACTGGAAATATAAGTGTCCGATATAAGCGTTTCAGGCCAACGCTTGAGGAGATTGAGTTTGAAGGTCTTCTTTGCATTTTTCGACAGGTTGGGGGGGTAGATAATCTTAAAAGAGTTCAAACCAGTTTGAGCTAGTAGGTCAGGGGAGTGATAAGTGTGTTGGGCCATGATGAGTGTAGCGAGCAGAAGGAGAGGGTAAGGAAAAAGACAGGTTCAGCTGAGAGCTATAAGAGAGAGGGGGAGGAAAGGTAGTCCATAACGATGGGGCCCTAGGAAGTAGAAGGGGAAAGGTAGTCAGCTCGCAAGTGCGCACTTAAAGTGCAACAGAGGGGATGAAGCAGTAAGCGGAGGAGAGGTAGACTGGGTTAGAGGAGCACACTAAGAGATGGGGGAGGAAAGGTATGAAAGGTAGTCCCCATAGAGGGACGTTAGGAAGTAGCGGAGGAAGAGTAGTCAAATAAACGGCGATCCTTTCAGGGGAGTAGTGGACATGTACCTAGTGCTCCAGTGAGGCATCTAAAGAATTCCCTAACAACCTAGGCAATAATCTTAGCAGGATAAGGAGGAGCTGAGCGCGAATTGAAGAGGACCCTAGAGATGTCTGAGGGCTTCCTGCACTTATATAGAAATCTAAAAAGGTGAGTGTTGGTGCACAGACCATACAGGAGCGTCGAGCCAAGACACAGAACCAAACTGTGCCTGCAAAGGAGAGGGCTGAGGAGGATGAGTCCCTGGTTAAGGGTTAGATGCAAGTAGAGGAAGAGAGTGGTACTACTACAATGATTAAAGGTAAATCAAGGCTCATGGGTTCATCGTAGCCATTTTAAGTAGGGCCCAAATGAGCATAGTTCAAGGGTCGGGATACCACCATCGCGGCCATTTTAGGTAAATCAAGGTTCATGGGATCATCGTGGCCATTTTAAGTAGGGCCCAAATGTAAATTGTTCAAGAGTCGGGATAACACCATCGTGGCCATTTTAGGTAGGAGCCAGATACACAAACAAGTAATGCAGGATCAAGGATTCATCAAGCGAGGCCATTTTGAGTAGGGCCCAAAAGTATATAGTTCAATGATCGGAACCCTGGAGGCCATTTTGGGAGAGGGTGTAGAAAGTAAGCAAAACCAGTCACGAAATGGTGGGCAAATTGAGAGCTACGGCTGAAGAAACATGTGAAGCCCCCTTCTGAGGCTCAGAGCAACAGCAGCAGCAGCCTTCGAGAGACAGTGCCCCCACCACTCGGAGTGAGCTGCCCATTGCTAGAGAGAAGGATTAGGCAATCACACTTACCCGGTCCCGGGCAGATCAACGGGCAGAGACGTCGCTCCTCCGCAACCGGAGGAAAAGGCATCAGAGGCAAACAGCCACGAGCAGAACTAACCAAGCCTTCTTCCCTCGGTGATGGTGCCTGCATTGATGGTACCTGCATTGAAGTTGCAGGCCGGCGGGTCATGCCCCCCGATCCCGGTAGAGAGCCGTCTCTCCAAGGCAGTGTGGAGCTCAGCAGCCCTGTAAACAGCAGCCCACTCGGTGTGTTAGCGCACCGGAGCTACACGAGCTCTGCAGGCAGCTCGGACCAAGGTCGCTGCCCCAGTCACCACAATCACTTCTCGAGGCTCGGACGGGACGACAGACGCCCGATCCAGGAGGGAGAACCGGTGCTTAGCCAGTGTTGCGGGCTGTGCGGAAGTAGGGCGCAGAGCCCTAACCAGCAGACCTGGAGTCAGCACGTATCGACGGAATCTCCCACAGCCGGTCCGAGGACTGGCTGACTCTTCGCTGGGGCGCCGTGGAGTCTCGAAGCGAACAATCCAGATGGTGGGCACAGGCGGATGCCTTAGGAGGCAGCGAGGAGGACCGCGGCCGGGGCGACAGAAGCCCGATCCAAGCGAGAGAACATGGGCTCAGTAAGTGTTGTGGGCTGCGCAGTAGCCTGGCGCAGAGCCCCAACCAACAGACCTGGAATCAGCATGGATTGGACGGAACCTCCAACATCCGGTCAAAGGCCAGGCCAATTCCTCGCTGGGGCACTGTGTAGACTTGAAGTGATCGAACCTGACAGTGGACGCCAAGGCGGATGAGGCGAGTCTCCCAGGAGGTCCCAACTGCCGGATTGACGGAACCTCCAACAGCCGGTTAAACAAAGGCGAGGCCGATTCCTCGCTGGGGCGCCGTGGAGTCTCTAAGTGATCGATCCTGACGGTGGGCGTCTAGACGGATGAGGCGAGTCTTCCCGGAGATCCCTACTGCAGGTGAGCAACTTTAGAATAGTAGGTCCGGAGTCGTAGTGAGCAGAACCGCTGTGATGAAGGGTAGATAGAGGTGGATGGCTGGGTTAACTGGGGGATAATTACCGATTTGGTGATCCCCAACCCGGGAGCTCTAAGGCAGAGCTCCTACCTGGCGGCCATCTTAACCTTAGTCATACCTATCAGTATACTGTTTGGCATACCATGTAACAGTAACATTACAAATTCAATAATACAATCATTAAATATATAATGGCATTCAATATCGCCATCCTTAGTGTCCTATTATAATTAATCACAAATTTTTGAGTAATGTGTTGCCTAATTCTAATTTAATGTGGCCCACAAAACCATTCATTATGCCCTGAATGGGCCTTCAATTCCACGTTCCAATAACTCTTTCTTAAATGTCAGAGTCCTTTGTTAAAATATGATCACTAATCCATTACGTCCTTCTAAAAATAACAGAGTGCCTCACGGTGAAACTTTCTAGGATCGCTAGGGTCCCATACATTAATGAATAACAAGTGCTCAAAAAATAATAAAAATAAAATTAAAATCCAGTCAACTTCCTGTATAGTAACAGACACGCATCAGATAATAAACTGATGCCCAAACTTAAACTCTCACAAGCACTGGAACTTTACGCAAAGATTGGCTATCCTGCTGAGTAGGTTTGATCCCACTATCCTCACTAGTGTTATTTGTCATTTTATTCCTTTCTTGAATTCTTCATTTTACTATTCTACTCTTCTATTGATGTTGTTCATTGTCCCACATGTATCCACAATTCCTCCTCCATGTTCAGTCCCATGGGGATCCTAGTTTGGAGATCTATTATGTACCTAGATTCCATTTGTCTAAGTGTTCTCACTCTGTCCCCTCCTCTCTCTTTATGTTGCACCTGGTCGATACAGAAGTACCTCAATTTATCTCCTTCACTTTCATGCATTTCAGCAAAATGCCTGGCCACCGGGTAGGTGTTATCCCAGTTATTTATGGCTCGTACAAGTTCCAAGACCCTTTTCTTGGCCTGGTGCACCGTACTCCCGATGTACTTCTTGCCACAAGGGCATACCAGGCAATAGATTACAAAATCAGAGTTGCAATTAAGCAGCTTGGAAATTCTTCTGCTCCCCTTCTTACCTGGTATTTCATACTCCTTTAGTTTAGTGCTCCCTCTGCACGCCTTACATTTGGTACAGGGGAAGAAACCTGTAACGCCAATGTCTTTGCTTCTCTTATTCTGGAAGTGACTATGTACCAGGACGTCTTTTAGAGACACATTCCTCCTTTAGGTTATCTGTGGCTTATCTCGTAGTTCTTTTTGTAGAATCGGGTCTGCCTGTAGTATTCGCCAATTCTTTTCAAATATGTCTTGTACCTGTTTGGATTCGGCCGAGAAGCTTAAAATTAGTCTAGTACTATTTGTGGTTATTCCATCCTCCTTCCATTTTGCTGTCTTCCCTCCCCTATATTTTAGGAGATCCTGTCTGTTCTTTGTTTGAGCTTTTTCACTGGCATTTTTCAACACTGAATTGGTGTAGCCCCTTTCCCTAAGTACAATTCACCTGCAAATACCAACTAGAAACAGGAGTAGATGAGACAGAGAGACAGGAATCCAATAACACGGTAGAATTTCTTAAAGGGATGGGAATAGAACAGAGAAGTGGCAAGAGCAACTTCAAAGCCAAGTCAAGATTCATATTGAAAGGACCATTTGATATGGTAGACTGTTTCCACAAGACTGTAATCAAAGATCTGGATAAACTCAGGAGGACTGGAAATCACATGGGACAATTAGGTAAAAAGAAATTTAATTTGAATAAGGAAGAACAAAATGCTGTGACAACATTTCAAAAGGATCATGACATAGTCATAAAGCCCTCAGACAAGGGCGGGAATATTGTTGTATTAATGAAAGAGCAATATCTAGAGGAAGCATACAGATTACTGAGCGACCCTGACAGCTATACCAAAACCTCAAGGAGTAAATACAATGCCAGTGTGGTGGAGTTTGAATGGATGCTCAAAAGCTGGCGCAGTGAGGGCACCCTGTCGGAAGAGGAATATGGATTCATCAAAGTGGACTATCCTGTGATACCAACCTTCTACTATTTGCCCAAGGTACACTAAAATAAGGACAAACCGCCAGGTCGTCCAATAGTTTCATCCAAAGGGAGTCTCTTGGAGAAGGCGTCTATCTATGTAGACTCCTTCCTTTCCCCACTAGTTAGAGATCTCAGCTCATTTGTGCAGGATACCATGGATTTTATTGGTCTAACGCAGGATATCCAAAGGGAGGAAGACCTCATTATGATCACCATGGACATAACAAGTCTATACACATGCATAAATCATGAAAAAGGACTGATGGCCATGGAGGACTCTCTAAGAAAACGCCCATTGAACTATGCGGGACATAACCAAATGCTCCTGCAAATGGCTTCCTACTGTCTTAACAATAACATTTTTTTATTTGCAGGTGAATTGTACTGGCAGAAACAAGGGTCGGCAATGGGCATGTGCTTCGCCCCCAGCTATGCGAATCTTTTTGTAGGCTGGTGGGAGAAGCACGTGGCCTGGACTGAACATAACGAGAAATGGGTTGAGATAGATCGTACTATGGGCTAGGTACATAGATGACCTTTTTATTATATGGCGAGGCACCCAGGTTGAGGCAGAACAATACATCACGGATCTGAATACAAATGAATTGAATCTCAACTTTAAGTATCAAATGAGCACAGTAGAAGTACCTTTTTTAGACCTAATGGTATTTATTGACAATAATAGACTTTGTACGAAATTGTTCAGAAAACCCACAGCTGGCAACACGGTTCTGCACACAGAAAGTCAGCACCCAAGAAGCCTGATAAATAGCATACCCTATGGTGAGCTCTTAAGATCCAAGCGAAATTGCACATTGGAATCAGATTATGTACAAACAGAAAATGAAATTTTACATAGATTCAGGGAAAGGGGATATACCAATTCAGTGTTGAAAAATGCCAGTGAAAAAGCTCAAACAAAGAACAGACAGGATCTCCTAGAATATAGGGGAGGAAAGACAGCAAAATGGAACGAGGACGGAATTGTTATATTTCATATAGGTACCCTAATATAGGCCCGGGTAATATCTTACACCTTCACCTACATTCCCCCCCTATACTACACAGTATCTGACCTTTTAGGATTGAACCTTTACCTAGTTCTAGTCCTGGGCACAGAAGGAGGGTTTCTCCCTGAACAATAGTGTCCTATAACTTCATGAATAGACTCACACAGTATGAATGAATATTCATAGGGGTTCTGGGAAACCAGGCTGGGGCTACACCACCTGCATAATATCTACATACAAGGTTCATCCCATGCGTCATCCTTAAACCCAACAATGGCTAACACAAGAAACAAGGGACAAAGGAACCCTAGATACTTTCTGCATAAATATCACACATCTTGCTAGTGTTAGTTAGAGGGAACCGAGACTTCCAGGCCGACACACTGACCAGAGACGCTGAGGCTCCTGCATGCAGACACTCCAGCTGACAGTGGTCTAACACATCCCTTGCGGGGTGTCCAACCCGAGACCAGGATGGGGTCCCACACTCTCTCACTTCAGGTAATGGGGTTCGACCAAATCCTAGAGGGATTCTTGGCTTCACACCTACTCACATGCTAGGTACGCTTAGGTGCATCTAGATAGGCATCGTAGGAGTACGCGCTTTCTTTTATCATGCATTTTATATCCATGTATGCATTTATGATTATTGCAAAATGGTAGAACTGTACTATCCATTTATATTCACCATACTGCTGATTATATATATCTGCTACTGTCTCACAATTATTGCAGCACATCTATTTTACACTAGAAGAACAACTGTGCAATAAATACTTATTGTAAAACGCCCGACTGCTTCTTCTATGTATTTCTCTGAGACCGAATAAGTAAGCACGATTGACTGAGCGAAAGGTAGTACATTGTTTCCACGATTCTGAGGGATCAGGGTTGTCATGTTCTAAGGTTGCCAGAAACTATTCTCTCCCCGATAAGAGGAGCCATTAGTGGCACTGTGAGCTAGCTAATGCAAACAGGTTAACATTTTCGGTGGGGGTGTTCAGAATCAGTCTGCCACCAAGCCCACAGTTCATGTTATCCGAACGAGCAGATTCTGTATAGGTTATATATAGGAACTACACGACATGGCGCCCAACGTTGGTTGGGTACTTATTTAACAGTAGAATCTGAGTAGTTCAGTCGTGCTAATTCTCAGAGACCCCTACTCACAAAACGCCAGAGACGTCTGGAGTGGGTGGGCACAAACTCCGCCACAGCTGAGTAGGCTAAAAATCCTCTTTATTGGCTGTTGGTTAATCAAGCTTGAAGTACACAGTGTTCCTAAAATTGTGCATAACACCTTATCTTAGTTCCCTTGAACAAACTTCTTCTTTACAAAAATGACTGAGACAGGAGATGACCAAGCAGTAAACGCACACATCTCAGACGGAGAAGAAAATTTAAACGCAATTCAAATTGCACCTAAATTCCGACGTACAATCACCCTGAAACTGTTAGACAATGGTTTATCATCATGGGGTGGTATAGTAGTCTTCGTGATTGAGGCACACGAATCAAACAAAACAGAGGTATTTTATTCGTGTGTTACATTCCCAGCAGCAGATGCAAGAACACAGACATTTCACTACTATACAGAAGGAGATGCACCAGTGGAATATGGTCCGTTCGAGGACATAGAGGTTCCACTCACGTACCAGGAACACCTATACTGGTTTAAAGGCACCCTACCCCATATAAGAAACAGAGTAAGATTAGGCCCGCTCGGAGGAGATGGGGCAACATGGCCAATATTAGCGGCCTACACACCACATCCTGACATTGAAACAATGCCACAGCCAGACTTACTCTTACAACACAAGGATTTAATTAAAATCTACAGAAACCTGACACAGTTTGTCATGAGGACTTTCACAGTCCAACCAACAACAGTTGCAACAAATGGAGCTCAAATTCAGGGTACAGCAACTAAAATTATACCACAAACATTACACGCGGTAATGGATAAAATGCCCAAAAAACGTGAACAAATACCATTCTGGGTAGCTCAGAAAATAACTCAGCTAGAGGCAGTATTCCCCAAATACTATCACGTATGAAAAACACAGAATGCTGACAATCTGCTTGCCCATGGGGATAACACCACAATTAGAGGATTGTACCACTTGGGGTACAGTCTTTGCTGCCATTTATACCAGAACTCATGGTATCCCGTCATTAGCAGTAGTACCTGATGTATTAAGACAAATACAAAATGAGTACGGAGCAGAGCCTGCCCTAAATTTAGGGATGAAGTTACTAGGTAACTATGAGCAAGTATCATCCATAATACTAGCTAATATTAAAGGGGAAGCAGCTTCAGTGGCAATCCGCCAACGCCTAAGGGAGTTCAGTCCTATGGACCAACAACACGAACTACCCAAAATAATTGAAACTGCATATGCAGAATTGGGCAGAGACAGTTTAGGTGGGAAAGCATTAAAACCACAACTGATGGGCAGTCTGAAAAAGACACTACCAAGCAGACACCTGCTTCTTCTAAAAAGAAGTGGGATAATAAAAAACAACAAAACTTTAAAAGTAGATCTCAATCCAGAGGCAGATCTCCTCCACAGGAGCCCTCTAAAAAGAGGTACAACCTTAGGAATAGGGATAATATTAGGAAACCTGACAGGTATCAGGATAATGATACACGTTCCTATCATTCTTTTCAGGGCTCGACGAAAAACTCCGAGCGAGAAGGACGGTCAGAACACAAAGAAGAGCGTACAAAGTCCAGAGACAAGCAGCACGCTCAAGACTATACTTCCAAAAAAGAAGAGAAGCCAAAATCAAAACCTCAGTTTAAGAAGAAGAAAGTTGCAGGCATAAAAATCAGACATGCCCAGAATTCTGAGGATGCAACTTCTGAACGGGGAATGGGCTCAGACGATGCTAGACAGCGCAGCAGAAGTAACAATAGCTCGCCAGAACCTGATGGAATTTCTGGTGACAGCGGACTTGAATGATTACATCACGGTGGAAACACAAGATACAAGGGTGAGCGTCCCACATAAGTTACACAAAATAACATTCCAAATGAAGGGGGACAAGCCCAGGAAAATTAAAGGTCTCTTTTGGGAAAACCTATCATCTGGTTATGACATCCCGTTTGCTGAACAAGATTGGCCGCCAGCATTCGTAATGGAGTGCCCCAGGAGAGAAACAGTAATTTTTCCTGCATTTTCCGACCTCGTTCCCATTCATCTTAAACATGCATATGCACAGGAGTGGGCAGTGGCCCTAGCTCCAGCATTGTACAAAAATCATGCCGAATGGGCTGAAGATTCAACCCACCACGTGATCCCGTTAAAAGTTTCACCAAATGCTTAGAGACAATATCCAATAAAGCAAGAAGCTAAAAAACAGGTCAGGGAGATCTTAGATCAACTTGAATACCAAGGGGTGATTGAAACATGCACCTCACCAATAAAAAATCCTTTGTTTCCTGTATCAAAACCGGACAACTAATATCGTCTAGTTTTAGATTACAGACATTTAAACACATGCACAAAGACATTCGCTGTCCAAAACGCACACAGTGCCGCATTAATGAAGAACATTGGGCGGAAAAAATATAAAACCACACTTGTTATCTCAAATGGATTTTTCTGCCAAAATATAGCACCTGAAAGCAGGTATTTGACCGCATTCTCAGCGTTGGGGTCACAGGGACAATTTTGTCGCCTCCCCCAGGGGTATAAGAACAGCCCGGGGGGTATTCTCAGCAAGAGTAACAGAGTTACTCCAAAATTTTGATGAGGAAGCATTGTCCTATGTGGATGACATTTATCTGACGGACGATGACTTAAAAAGGCACATGACCAGGGTGAGCACCATTATAATGGGATTCGCCTCTGAGGGCTACAAATTTAATTTTAAGAAATCTAAAATAGCCCACCTCAATGTCCTGTTTTTAGGATACGAGCTTTCAAGTGAAGGGAAAAGCCTGGCAGCTAACTTTTTAGAAAAATGTGCACTGCTCCAGCCTCCAAGATCATTAAAAAATCTACAATCAATACTGGGATTCCTACATTTTGGCAGAACATACATTTTAGATTGCGCAGAAAATAAAACCTTTCTACGACTTAATAAAACCTGACTTTTCAGTTAGACAATGGACACAGGAACACACAAACATCCTACGTTCACTACAGGAAGACATGATAGCTTCAAAACACTTACAGACACGCGTAAATGTACGCAACTTAGTGATCCGTGTAATAGCAGGTCAATGCGGGTACACTTACTTAGCCTTCAATGAAGGCGAAACTGTACCAATCGTATACAAATCACACCTGTACACAAACGCAGAAATGCGTTTTACTTCAACAGAAAAAATCCTGACAGCAGTTCAGACCGCTGTAGCAAGAGAAAGAGCCCTGGCTCAGGGAAAACGCATAATAGTTGTGACCCCAGTACCAGCTTTAGAAGCTGTTTCAAAGGCTAGCATTCCAAATGCTAAAGCCTTACATCCGAGATGGATACAATGGGCTAATTCCCTTACTGCAACGGATGTTGAATACAGATTTGATCCAAGTCTAAAAACACAGGCATTCCTGCAATATGAACAAGAATATCCTCTACCAAACGAAATCTTGCCTCTAGATCAGTATGAATATATTATTTACACTGACGGCTCTGCTCAACCGGCCAAAGGGAGTAAGCAGGCATACAGCGCAGCATGTGCAATCGTTAAAGGTCGCATGCGGGATGGAAAATTCTATCCAAGTTACACCAAAACGCAATCTCTAGGAGACTGCACGGCTCAGTTGGCAGAGTTAAAAGCACTGATACTTGCACTTATAAATACGGATCACGAATTCCCCACACTAATTGTGTGTGATTCCTTTTACCGTGTACAGTCATACAATTAATATTTATATCATTGGGAACAGAACGGGTTCAAAGACGCAAAAGGTGGCACAATTAAGCATAAAATGCTATGGGAACAGGTAGTTGAGTTGAAGAACGAACTACCGAGGGCTCACGTGATTCATACACTGAGTCATCAGTATGATGGCGTTCACGTTGAAGGGAATTCATTGGCTGACGAAGCCGCAAAGGGGGCTGTACGAACGGCTTCCGTAGCTGCAATTACTTGTTCAAAAACGAGGATAGACGGTGAGATTATAGTCATTGCTAACCCTGAGCGTAATACTACGCTACGCTCACGGAGCATACGTAGATTGTGCTACTACGCACATTGCACGTAGCACAGTGCAAAAACTGTGCTAATTGACGTAGCGTAGCAGCAAAACAATGAATACCTACAAATGCAATTTTACATGCTAAAAAGCATATAACCAGTTCACAAAAATGAACTTTGAGAATGAAAATATCAGGCAATGAGAGAGGTGATGATTTTGGGGTCCCCCCTAACCTAGGGGGAGGACCAAGCAGATGCCTTGAACACAAAGAGCATATCATGCTGAATGATTCAGTGGTGGTCCCTTCCTCCTAGGACCACCCCAAGCACAGTTATGGGCAAAAATACAATCCCAAACAAAGGCCCTGCAAAGCATTATGGGACGAGATTAGCAGTGGGCAGTGAATATTATAGTATCCAATATCAAAATAATTCTACAAAGAGCTGCAGTTCAACTAGTCGTTACTAGATGTCCCTCACGAGTCAAATGCAAAAGCATTGAAATTATTAATACATCAAGCTGCAGTTCCACTAGTCGTTACTAGATGTCCCTCACGAGTCAAATGCAAAACCACATGAAGCTTTTGCATTTGACTCGTGAGGGACATTTAGTAACGACTAGTGGAACTGCAGCTTGATGTATTAATAATTTCAATGCTTTTGCATTTGACTCGTGAGGGACATCTAGTAACGACTAGTTGAACTGCAGCTCTTTGTAGAATTATTTTGATATTGGACACTATAATATTCACTGCCCACTGCTAATCTCGTCCCATAATGCTTTGCAGGGCCTTTGGTTGGGATTGTATTTTTGCCCATAACTGTGCTTGGGCTGATCCTAGGAGGAAGGGACCACCACTGAATCATTCAGCATGAAATGCTCTTTGTGTTCAAGGCATCTGCTTGGTCCTCCCCCTAGGTTAGGGGGGACCCCAAAATCATCACCTCTCTCACTGCTTGTTAATTTATCGTTTTCACTTTTGTGAAATGACTTTATGCATTTTAGCATATAAACACAGAGATACTTATTTTATCTTAACTTGCACTGTGCAAGATGCCGTTGGCAATTATTGCACAGTGCAGACAAGCACACAGCTACGCAATTTGCGTAGTTCAAAGTGTACTTCGCGTAGCTACGTGTAGTGCTACTACGCAAACTACGCCCTTCAAGCAAAAACAGCGGAGCAGTACCAAAGAAATTTCCACTCAAGTACTCCTACAAGTTAGATGCAAACAACATTCCATATGCTCAAATTCCTGGAGTGGGGGACAGAGTAATACCAAATATGGATTGTAGGCTAGGTTTAATTCTAGCAGCACACAAGGGTTTGGGCTCTGCGCATACTGGCGTTACAGCGACTATTTCATTGTTGAAACAGTGCTACTGGTGGCCAGGTCCAACAAAACAAACTAAAGACTACGTCTTGAAATGTGACATCTGCCAGCGGATGAAAGGCTCCACTATAACACGCCCGGCACAGACACTATTATTAAAATCAGACAGACCTCTCGCTTGTGTATATCTGGACCACTGCGGCCCCTTACAATCACAGGGGGCTTAAAAGTATATCATGGTTGCAGTGGATTCCTGCTCAAGATTCCTATGGGTTTGGCCTCAGCGCTCGGCTGACGCTCGAACTGTTATAAAAGATTTGCAAGTCTTTATCGGAATATACGCAGTTGGCACGTTACATTCTGACCGTGGCCCAGCGTTTAGCTCTCGGGCTTATAAAGAGGCCATGGAAAGTATGGGCGTAGCATTGCGGTACTCCTCTCTGTACCATCCTGAGGGAAATTCGGTTGTGGAGAGGAAAAACCGGGACTTAAAGCAATCTTTAACAGCTAGGGTATTAGGCAAGGGCGGTAGTTGGGTCAATCATCTCTACGGGGTACAGCGAGCACTCAATAACCAGCCAAGAAGCTCTCTAGGGGGAGTCACTCCTTACGAGGTCCAATTTGGGACAAGAATGTGGGTACCTGATCTTGATTGTGAAGGCACAGTGGCGGATGAGAAACCATTTGATATCCATGATCGTTTGGCTGTTTTACAGGATCTAAATGAATCCAGGACACAACAAAGTAACGTCCTCCAGAAACAGACCGCCACTGGGGAAGTCAAGGCAAACACGGCAAGACCTGTCTGGATCCCAAAGGTCGGGGATCTAGTCAGAGAAAAAATAGCGGACAAAAAAGAATTTGGACCATCATACAGAAAGCCTGCTCCTGTCCTAGCAGTTCAAGTAACAAGAACTGTACTTTTGCCGCCACTTGCCGGAAAAAAGGAGAAAAGATTTGTCTCAATCGACTTAATCAAACCACACTATGTGGCAGATACTGAACAGTAGGCCTCGTGGACGCCACAGTAGCAGACGCCCTCCTCTAACTACAATCCAAGAAGTTCAAACAGAAAGACTCATCACGTTTGAAGAGCCTCCTGTACGGAATGAAGGACTGAGCAACAATGCTATGGAACTTGTTCCCCTTGAACCAGAAGTTCATCTTCAAAATTCAATTCAAAGTAACACACAAGTTGCAATTAGACCAAATACAGACGTCTACGTCAACATGCCTCGACAAGAGCAAAATACGATTTCAGCAAATCCCGATGCAATTCCTATAATTGATCGAACTGCCTCTGGCTACTTCATGAACTTTGATAAATTTTTTGGGGATCCAAGTGAACCTGAAAGGACGCCAGCCCAAAAATCACGTAAACAGCAAGCTAAAGGCTTTGTGAACTTTCTCAAAAAGACTAACCTGGTATCGCCTTGGGTAGAACTATAAGTAATTACTGGGATACTATTTTTTCTTTTCTGGCTAGGCTTAGTTATAACTTTTAGCATGCTTATTAATGGACGATATCTTCAACAAAGCTCTGCAACACAAAACATTAATTTGATTCTGAAGCCACATCAATCATCCCATTGTGAGCAGAGAGACTTGTCATCAGTGAACATTACAGCAGTTCCTATACTGGATGGTATAGTTTGGGACAAGGTTGATTTCGAAATATTCGGTCCTTCTGAACTTTTAAAAATTTCTCATGTATTTAAAATTTCATTAAATGATATCATTACCTCCAGTACATTTTCTGATGATTGGGACTCTGAAACTGTTAATGATATGTTGTCTGACTTAGAGAAAACTGCCGCATTTCCAAACAATGAAATGTTAGAAGGTACTTCAGACTACGACACATTGTACTGTTATCAACATTATGGTCATCATTTCCTACACAAATCTATATCACCTAGAAATGTTTTTGAGTACCACCAATGGGAACATTGCCCTACACCACCTAAAGGTAGTTCGCAAACATTTGCACAGAAATTTTCATATTTTTCAGGGTTTAACACCACTGACCCGACCTCATATTATTATAAGGTTGCACCGACATCGGCTCTGAAAATTATGTTAACAAACACCAAACAGATATACTCTGCTTCCTTTATCACCCAATTGTCTGACCAGGGTTTTGACCTATGGAAGGACACAATAGACTTAAAATCAGTCTGGGGTTCTAGGGACTGGCAAGTCCAGGGAACAGAAGCGCTATTTAGAGCATGCCTCATTCCACATCAGATGATATTTCTAAATGACACTGTGCAACAGACGTCCTGTCTTGGATTAGCCAAAAACAAGGACCTGAACACACCTTGGTTTCCAACACCTTCACGGTTGGAGGGGTGGCAAAATTCAACTTCACAAGAAGGGGCAACAGTAGATGACGTTTTACAGTACAATAGAACAGACCCTGATTGGAAAAAATGGGTGGTTTGGCCCATAGACACGAACACATGTCAAAAAAGATTCTGGGGTATAACCGAAGGGTTTAGAATCCACAGGCCAGACCCACGCTATGCACAAAGAGAACATACAGTGGTAGTGACATCCTACAGTGTTGGGAAGTTGTGCCTTGATTGGCTAGAGACCTCAACACTCACAGACGTGAAACAACACTTATCCTTACTCACACAAGACATGGATCTTAGGGATTTTTTATTAGGTCCCAGGAAACCCAGTCAAAAACGTTTCATATATGCAGGCATTTATGCTGCCTACAATGAAAACTGGAAAATAGCCCAACAAGAGGCCACAGAGAGGATACGGGAAATAGACCGTATTAACTTAGAAAAGGCATTAGCAGTAGTGGATAATGGGTTAACAACTTTAACCTCCAGGATGTATTCCTTGGGCAACATTGTATCTTCTGCAATAGACATACTGGAACAAGATTTGGCCATGTGACAACACGGGCAATCTCAGTTACGTTCTATTCTGTCGTTAAGCTGGACACTGCAATCTTTGCGTGAAGGCTATGTGCCTTGGCGTTTTATCAACAGTACGTCTCTTTTTTCTGAATACAATCTAACAGATAAACAAATAGAAATGGCACAAAGGGGAGCTAAATATACAATGTTGCGCATTGAAAAACTGGATAGGCTACCATTTACGGTAGCAGAATCACCATCAACGGAATGGCTAATCCATGGCCATATAACTCTACCGGTCACTACCTTTCAGTTTCAGTATTGCCCTGAGCAAAGGCAGGCAGGCAAATATGAAAAATTGGGTAAGGAATACATTAAGGAATCTTGGGGATTACCATACAGATTTCGATGCCAGAGTGGGGATCGAGAAGTGTTTCTAAGCGGTACAAACTGCAAGAACACTTTAAGCGGTGCTCTAATGTGCCAGGACATTTCACTGCACGGAGCTTGCAATGGTTCAATAGCAAACTTGTCCTGCCACATGAAAGGGACTCCAGCAGCCGTGATCACACCGGTATTCGAGTTGCTCTAGAATGGGAGTTACTTGATGCTGAACGATCAAGGTTGCTGTGGGATGCTTCCGGGCATTGCCTATCTGGTCGCTGTGAACTCCAGGGTCACTTGCTGTATGCAAGTATTGTTTCCCCCAACAAGTACAGTCAGGGAGGCGCCGTTATGGCCTTCGTTGAATGTTTCCTTTATACAGTTTGACACTTTGAGCAGACTGAAAGCCATGCTTTTACAACAAACCGTACCCTTAACCTCCGCTCGAGAGACCTTTGATCTTCAAATTGCAAGGACTTCGACTGAGATACAGGCACTTATACGTACAAACTGCCCCTTTCATTTTGCAGAAATGGTGGGCGTATCTTTAACATGTCTGATACGAGTGGTATTGTACACCTATTTAAGACCATAGGGTCAGGATTTCAAAGCACCTTTCAGACAATCCTCGGAGTTATTCCACTTTTTATACACTCCGTATTGGGAAGCGTTTTTGGGGGTCTTCCGCTGATCCTGCTTTCTATCGCAGGAATCCTGATTGTCATTTTTCTGCTCCGCAATGGACGGGCCAATCACCAACGAGATGGCAAAAGCGCTCCTGGAGCGTAAATACCGTGAGCGCATGGTACAACATCTGGGAACACCTCGCCTACGGGAACTGAGTGCCTCTTGGTTCCTATCGTTTAGACCAGTCTGGATGGACTGCATCTTACCTGTTCTCCGATGCCTGTTTTGCGGTGAAGAATGCGTGTTGGATCTCTGTCTGACACTTGCAACGGACACGCCTGCGGACTTAAATACCATGCTGGAACCCCTGAGGGCCCATGCTCGGCAATGTCCCCAGCGTATTCCCATCTTGATGGCTGCATTCCTCAAGAATCCGCAGGTGCCTTTTACAACTTGGTTGAGCATCAGCTCCTCCACTAGCACTCAGGTTTCGACAACAGCACCGGCTGCCTCTACACCAGCTATTGCAAAAACAACAGTTGATGGACAGAATGCAGAACAATGTCATACATTCACCCCAGTACAGAGATCTGGGCCTAAATCCATAGTTTTTTTGCTCACCATGCCATTCCAGTTTGAACCAAGCCATATGCAAATCAGTCTTGACCCTGTGCCACATGGGAACAGTCCAGCCCGAACTGCCAAGCCAGGTCCTCCCTGGACTGGAAACAAGCATCCTAGGACCGGTTTCGGGGTTTCACCCCTCTTCAGCCAGGATAGCTTGATTCCAGTGGCATGGAGAGCACGGGACCCACGTCTGGGCATACCCGTCCCACTCGGGGTGACAAATGCAAAAACAACAGTTGATGGACAGAATGCAGAACAATGTCATACATTCATCCCAGTACAGAGATCTGGGCCTAAACCCATCGTTTTTTTGCTCACCATGCCATTCCAGTTTGAACCCAGCCATATGCAAATCAGTCTTGACCCTGTGCCTCATGGGAACAGTCCAGCCCGAACTGCCAAGCCAGGTCCTCCCTGGACTGGAAACAAGCATCCTAGGACCGGTTTCGGGGTTTCACCCCTCTTCAGCCAGGATAGCTTGATTCCAGTGGCATGGAGAGCACGGGACCCACGTCTGGGCATACCCGTCCCACTCGGGTGACAAATGCAAAAACAACAGTTGATGGACAGAATGCAGAACAATGTCATACATTCACCCCAGTACAGAGATCTGGGCCTAAATCCATCGTTTTTTTGCTCACCATGCCATTCCAGTTTGAACCCAGCCATATGCAAATCAGTCTTGACCCTGTGCCTCATGGGAACAGTCCAGCCCGAACTGCCAAGCCAGGTCCTCCCTGGACTGGAAACAAGCATCCTAGGACCGGTTTCGGGGTTTCACCCTCTTCAGCCAGGATAGCTTGATTCCAGTGGCATGGAGAGCACAGGACCCACGTCTGGGCATACCCGTCCCACTCGGGGTGACAAATGCAAAAACAACAGTTGATGGACAGAATGCAGAACAATGTCATACATTCACCCCAGTACAGAGATCTGGGCCTAAATCCATCGTTTTTTGCTCACCATGCCATTCCAGTTTGAACCCAGCCATATGCAAATCAGTCTTGACCCTGTGCCTCATGGGAACAGTCCAGCCCGAACTGCCAAGCCAGGTCCTCCCTGGACTGGAAACAAGCATCCTAGGACCGGTTTCGGGGTTTCACCCCTCTTCAGCCAGGATAGCTTGATTCCAGTGGCATGGAGAGCACGGGACCCACGTCTGGGCATACCCGTCCCACTCGGGGTGACAAATGCAAAAACAACAGTTGATGGACAGAATGCAGAACAATGTCATACATTCACCCCAGTACAGAGATCTGGGCCTAAATCCATCGTTTTTTGCTCACCATGCCATTCCAGTTTGAACCCAGCCATATGCAAATCAGTCTTGACCCTGTGCCTCATGGGAACAGTCCAGCCCGAACTGCCAAGCCAGGTCCTCCCTGGACTGGAAACAAGCATCCTAGGACCGGTTTCGGGGTTTCACCCCTCTTCAGCCAGGATAGCTTGATTCCAGTGGCATGGAGAGCACGGGACCCACGTCTGGGCATACCCGTCCCACTCGGGGTGACAAATGCAAAAACAACAGTTGATGGACAGAATGCAGAACAATGTCATACATTCACCCCAGTACAGAGATCTGGGCCTAAATCCATCGTTTTTTTGCTGACCATTCCATTCCAGTTTGAACCCAGCCATATGCAAATCAGTCTTGACCCTGTGCCTCATGGGAACAGTCCAGCCCGAACTGCCAAGCCAGGTCCTCCCTGGACTGGAAACAAGCATCCTAGGACCGGTTTCGGGGTTTCACCCCTCTTCAGCCAGGATAGCTTGATTCCAGTGGCATGGAGAGCACGGGACCCACGTCTGGGCATACCCGTCCCACTCGGGGTGACAAATGCAAAAACAACAGTTGATGGACAGAATGCAGAACAATGTCATACATTCACCCCAGTACAGAGATCTGGGCCTAAATCCATCGTTTTTTGCTCACCATGCCATTCCAGTTTGAACCCAGCCATATGCAAATCAGTCTTGACCCTGTGCCTCATGGGAACAGTCCAGCCCGAACTGCCAAGCCAGGTCCTCCCTGGACTGGAAACAAGCATCCTAGGACCGGTTTCGGGGTTTCACCCCTCTTCAGCCAGGATAGCTTGATTCCAGTGGCATGGAGAGCACGGGACCCACGTCTGGGCATACCCGTCCCACTCGGGGTGACAAATGCAAAAACAACAGTTGATGGACAGAATGCAGAACAATGTCATACATTCACCCCAGTACAGAGATCTTGGCCGAAATCCATCGTTTTTTTGCTCACCATGCCATTCCAGTTTGAACCCAGCCATATGCAAATCAGTCTTGACCCTGTGCCTCATGGGAACAGTCCAGCCCGAACTGCCAAGCCAGGTCCTCCCTGGACTGGAAACAAGCATCCTAGGACCGGTTTCGGGGTTTCACCCCTCTTCAGCCAGGATAGCTTGATTCCAGTGGCATGGAGAGCACGGGACCCACGTCTGGGCATACCCGTCCCACTCGGGGTGACAAATGCAAAAACAACAGTTGATGGACAGAATGCAGAACAATGTCATACATTCACCCCAGTACAGAGATCTGGGCCTAAATCCATCGTTTTTTTGCTCACCATGCCATTCCAGTTTGAACCCAGCCATATGCAAATCAGTCTTGACCCTGTGCCTCATGGGAACAGTCCAGCCCGAACTGCCAAGCCAGGTCCTCCCTGGACTGGAAACAAGCATCCTAGGACCGGTTTCGGGGTTTCACCCCTCTTCAGCCAGGATAGCTTGATTCCAGTGGCATAGAGAGCACGGGACCCACGTCTGGGCATACCCGTCCCACTCGGGGTGACAAATGCAAAAACAACAGTTGATGGACAGAATGCAGAACAATGTCATACATTCACCCCAGTACAGAGATCTGGGCCTAAATCCATCGTTTTTTTGCTCACCATGCCATTCCAGTTTGAACCCAGCCATATGCAAATCAGTCTTGACCCTGTGCCTCATGGGAACAGTCCAGCCCGAACTGCCAAGCCAGGTCCTCCCTGGACTGGAAACAAGCATCCTAGGACCGGTTTCGGGGTTTCACCCCTCTTCAGCCAGGATAGCTTGATTCCAGTGGCATGGAGAGCCCGGGACCCACGTCTGGGCATACCCGTCCTACTCGGGGTGACAAATGCAAAAACAACAGTTGATGGACAGAATGCAGAACAATGTCATACATTCACCCCAGTACAGAGATCTGGGCCTAAATCCATCGTTTATTTGCTCACCATGCCATTCCAGTTTGAACCCAGCCATATACAAATCAGTCTTGACCCTGTGCCTCATGGGAACAGTCCAGCCCGAACTGCCAAGACGTGGGTCCCTTGCTCACTTTGCCACTGTATTCAAGATAGCCTGGCTGATGACGGCTGTAAGCCAGAAACCGGTCCCAGGATGCTTGTTTCCGGTCCAGGGAAGACATGGCTTGGCAGTTCGGGCTGGACTGTTCCCATGAGGCACAGGGTCAGACTGATTTCATATGGCCATGTCTGAACTGGGGTGGCGGAGTGAGCTAAAGAATGATGATGGATTAAACCCAGATCAGTTGACTGGGGGTGAGTGCTTGCAATGTTCAACACTCCGTCCATCATCCCCTTTGGTTTTGCTCTACACCAGCTATTGGCAGCTCTGAATATCATTTATGCTCCATCGATGTACTCTGCGAGGTGTTGCAAGGACCGTCCCCTGCAGCGGCAAGCAACGACGATGTTGCGTCTCCCAGCCAGGACACTTAATCTATAATTGGCTCATCGTGTGCTGGGAAAGAATTCCGTTTTTTCTTTTTTCCAAAACTCGACTAAATTTGGAACATTTCCTTTAAATTGACACTTTCGCTGGAAAAGCATGGCCTTCTGACACTTGTAGTGGTTCGACTTATATAAACGAACTCAATTAGGGCTTCGGCTTAAGTATCGATCCCAAAAAAACTGATTTTCGAAGTAAAAGATTTTTTCTATCTTCATCTTTTTCCACCTCTTAAAACAGTTTTTAAATGATTTTACAACAAATGTTTTTATAATTTGTATGCGCTTTTACCTTGTAAAGAGAATAGTTCGATGGCATTTTATCATTGTTGACTATTCGGAAGAGGAGTGGGTGTTATGTTTCATATAGGTACCCTAATATAGGCCCGGGTAATATCTTACACCTTCACCTACATTCCCCCCCCTATACTACACAGTAACTGACCTTTTAGGATTGAACCTTTACCTAGTTCTAGTCCTGGGCACAGAAGGAGGGTTTCTCCCTGAACAATAGTGTCCTATAACTTCAGCAATAGACTCACACAGTATGAATGAATATTCATAAAGGTTCTGGGAAACCAGGCTGGGGCTACACCACCTGCATAATATCTACGTACAAGGTTCATCCCATACGTCATCCTTAAACCCAACAATGGCTAACACAAGAAACAAGGGACAAAGGAACCCTAGATACTTTCTGCATAAATACCACACATCTTGCTAGTGTTAGTTAGAGAGAACCGAGACTTCCAGGCTGACACACTGACCAGAGACGCTGAGGCTCCTGCATGCAGACACTCCAGCTGACAGTGGTCTAACACTTCCCTTGCGGGGTGTCCAACCCGAGACCAGGACGGGGTCACACACTCTCTCACTTCAGGTAATGGGGTTCAACCAAATCCTAGAGGGATTCTTGGCTTCACACCTACTCACATGCTAGGTACACTTAGGTACATCTAGATAGGCATCGTAGGAGTACGCGCTTTCTTTTATCATGCATTTTATATCCATGTATGCATTTATGATCATAAGGCACAGATAACCTAAAGGAGGAATGTGTCTCTAAAAGACGTCCTGGTACATAGTCACTTCCAGAATAAGAGAAGCAAAGACATTGGCGGTACAGGTTTCTTCCCCTGTACCAAATGCAAGGCATGCAGAGGGAGCACTAAAGTAAAGGAGTATGAAATACCAGGTAAGAAGGGGAACAGAAGAATTTCTAAGCTGTTCAATTGCAACTCTGATTTTGTAATCTATTGCCTGGTATGCCCTTGTGGCAAGAAGAACATCGGGAGTACGGTGCACCAGGCCAAGAAAAGGGTCTTGGAACATGTACGAGCCATAAATAACCGGGATAACACTTACCCGGTGGCCAGGCATTTTGCTGAAATGCATGAAAGTAAAAGAGATACATTGAGGTACTTCTGTATCGACCAGGTGCAACATAAAGAGAGAGGAGAGGGACAGAGTGAGAACACTTAGACAAATGGAATCTAGGTACATAATAGATCTCCAAACTAGGATCCCCATGGGACTGAACATGGAGGAGGAATTGTGGATACATGTGGGAGAATGAACAACATCAATAGAAGTGTAGAATAGTAAAATGAAGAATTCAAGAAAGGAATAAAATGACAAATAACACTAGTGAGGATAGTGGGATCAAACCTACTCAGCAGGATAGCCAATCTTTGCGGAAAGTTCCAGTGCTTGTGAGAGTTTAAGTTTGGGTATCAGTTTATTATCTGATGCGTGTCTGTTACTATACAGGAAGTTAGACTTGATTTTAATTTTTAATTATTATTATTTTTTAAGCACTTGTTATTCATTAATGTATGGGACCCTAGAGATCCTAGAAAGTTTCACCGTGAGGCACTTCTGCACTCTGTTATTTTTAGAAGGACGTAATGGATTAGTGATCATATTTTAACAAAGGACTCTGACATTTAAGGAAGAGTTATTGGAACGTGGAATTGAAGGCCCGTCCAGGGCATAATGAACGGTTTTGTGGGCCACATTAAATTAGAATTAGGCAACACATTACTCAAAAAATGTGTGATTAATTATAATAGGACATTAAGGATGGCGATATTAAATGCCATTATATATTTAATGATTGTATTATTGAATTTGTAATGTTACTGTTACATGGTATGCCAAACAGTATACTGATAGGTATGACCAATTTTCTGAGAAAGAAATGGCCGCCATGTTTGTATATATTTGCTCTTTTGAATTGTGAAAAAGTCATATCTTTATTTTTATGTGTGTTGCATGTTGAACTGACTTCCCATTCAAAGCATACTGAATGGGGCCACACCGTGCTATTTGAAACAGATTATGTATACTCTCCAGACGTTTGATTTAATGTGATGGAAAATGAATTATGACATGATTAAGTGTCAATAGGCATTTAGGCCGTTATACCACGTAGAAAGGTATATAGTTGTATAACACCACCTTAAAATGCCCGCTATGCTTATATTTATGTTCTCTTGATTTGAGGAACGAGTCCTATGTTTGTGTTTAGTTCATTTGAATCCTTCGCACAGCATGGAGGTATTTAATTAGTTCAAAGGCAAAATGGTGCTGACCTTGATAAAGGTCAGGGAGCCGAAACGCGTTTGTCAGCCAGGGTGACACGCTGTGATTTGCAATAAATATTGATTTGAAATTGAGCCCGGAGTGCCCAGCGTTTCTGTGGGGATGATGTGTTCGCGAGTCCGTCATCGCGTGCTGAGAGCACCCGCTGTGTTGTGAGCGGTGGCCGTGACGGAAATCAGATAAGAAATATACATATATATATCGAAGAAAAACGCTTTCTCCCTTCTGAATGAAAGCGAAATTAGCACTCCGTAAGTTAGTTATCTGGCAGATTTTATTTTTTTTAAAACATCAACGCGTTTCGGCCGTTACCTCACGGCCTTTTTCACGATGCCTGAGCCACACATAAAGTTCATTTTAAATACCAAAGAACACCAGTATATGGGCATAGACATTAACAAAGGACAATCACATCTCACAACAGTGTATGATCCAGGTTTACATCGTAAATACGGTGCCCATTTTAAAACATGTTATTTTCAGTTCTTCTTAATGCAATTTCGGTTAAAAAAACGGACAGTTCCTAATCGATTTACAACCTACTACTACGCCTCAATATTTTATACATAATTTCTTATTGTACCTTTTATTTAAAGTGCGTTATGTGCATAATATGAAAAACGTTTTGCGACCATGTTTCATTCTTGTAACTCCTTAATTCTCATACATTTTAATACTACAAGTATTCAACTCTTTTTCGTCATGAATATTTTTCTAAAGTGCTAGTGCTCAATGAAACTAAAGTGCTAGTGCTACAATCTACCAATATTTTAAAACAGTTTCATGTTGTTATACAAGTCCAATACCCCTTAAAAAATAGGAACAAGTTGATCTGTCCTATCTAATGTACATGGATTATAAAAACTCCTATTCTCTAAAGTGCTAATTTCCAATTCAAAGTGCTAGTGCTCATGTTCATACTTGTAGTTACGTGATTGAAAAAACAATTTCTCCTATACAAAATTCTAACATTTCATATGTAACTCTTATAGATGATAATACGCTACGCGGGGCTCTTCTCATTTCATAATTAATACAGGCATGTATTCAATTCCTTGTCCAGATTAAAACCATTCGGTTCTCTAGCATCTAGTTCAAGGATATAAAAAGTCTCCAATTTCCTCAGCTCTTTTTCTCTGTCCCCACCTCTCCTCTTCTTGGGCACTTGCACTAGGCAGCTATATACCATGGATGTAGGGTCACTTTGATGCTCTTTTTCATAGTGTCTTGCTATTGGGTAACTTCTGTCTTTGTTGAGGATAGCCCGCCTATGCTGTAGAATTCTCTTGTGAACTGGTAGGGTAGTGCTACCTACATACACTTTCTTGCATGGGCATTTTAAAATATATACAACAAAACACGACTTGCATGATAAAACTCCTCTGATTTTAATGGTTTTGTTAAAAACTGTTTGTAAAGATGAAAGGTTTCCCCCCATGTTGACACGCCTTACACTTCGTACACTTAAAAAATCCCTCTCGCTGTCTGAGCCACATTGGTTGTGGGGCTGTCCCTTCATACTCACTCTTCACCAAATAATCCTTCAGGGACTTCGATTTTCTATAAGTGATTTGTGGTCTCTTCCTCACTATTCGCCCTATGATTGGATCTTCTACTATAAAGTGCCAGTGCTTATTTAAAACCTTTCTCACCTCATCATGCCTCATATTATATGTTGTGATAAATCTACATGTGCTACTTTGATTTTTCATTTTCTTTCTTAGAGTTGTTCTGGAGGGTTGAAACAGCACCTCTTCCCTGTTTAGATCTCTTGCTTTCCTTGATGCTGTTTCCAAACACTTAATTGAATATCCTCTCTCTACATATATAGATATATATATATAGTCAAACATATGCAAGCAAGATCAATATAACCTTCAGGTGGATGCACAAAATCTTTCAATCTTTTTCACATAAATCACCCTTGCAAGCCTAGACTTTCTAATTTCCTTTTCTTCAATATTAACACAATTTCCTCTGACTTCCTCACAGTCCACTTCATCCAAAGAATCATGTCTTCTCACTTCTTCAGCACAACACATTTTTTGCTTCCATGTCATTCAACCACTCAAAGCTTCCTTTCCTTTCAGATTCATCGCTTAGCAATGATGAATTACACATCCCTTTCTTGACACATAAAGGTTGTGCGTACCTACACTCATCTTTTCTCACTTTGCTTCTTCTCTTAACTTTAACCCAATGAAGCTCCTTCAGTCTCACTTCCTTTGCATCATGTCTGGTGTCATACCAAGATTTTAGGCTGCTTGTGCTTTAATTAATTTTTTTTTACTTCTCCGGCGACCACTCTACCTGTCAGGCACTCAACATCCAGCCACATTTATTTTTGGCCCTTCATCTCATCAATACAAAAAGGCAACAGCCTATTATTTAACAGGTGTTATCCTGTATGCCTATTTTCATTTCTCAACTTCCTTTTCACAATTAACATTGTTACCATTTGCTAGTTTAATGATACCTTTTGAGACTCATTTGAAGTAATCCACAGAACGATTTCTTGCTGGATAATAAACTGAAGTGGTATTATGCCTGATGTCATTACCATTTCTTCTTAAGTAACTTTGGAATATTTCTGACAAGAATCGTGAACCATTAACTCTAATTACTATTTTATGTAACCCTTCTCTCAAACATACTTCATCCAGGAATTGTACAATAGTTCCACTATCTACCTTGTGCACATCTTACTTTCAGTCTGTTGGATTTGGTCCTTTCTGCAGGATCATCACCAAACCTTTTGCCTTCACCCTTCTGTTTTCTGAATCCATTTTTGTTGGCTTTAAGAACTCTGTGCCCTTTACCACTGCTAATCAGTGCTAAAGTGCTTGCGTCCTCTCCCTAAAACATGGTGAAATTAGCTTATACCCAATTGGCATATTTAATTTACTTGTAAGTCCCTAGTAAAGTGGTACTACATGTAGCCAGGGCCTCCGCCCTGAGTACAGAGACTCCACCTAGAGTGTGGAGACTCAACCCCAAGTGCAGAGACTCTGCTCTTGTAAAGTTACTACTGGTAACTTTACTTTTGTGAATACCCAAAAGTAGGACACTGAGGCTAAAGTCTTGGTTTACCTACGTGAATTTAGCTCTAAGTGATTTGCCCAGAATCACTTGATGTTGATCAAATGTCAAGGCTTGAACCTGATTCCCCAGTTCCAAAGTTGGCACCTATGGCTGGTGTGCCACATCCTCTCCCCCATATTTCTAATTGTGTCAACACTTCTCCGAGACGTTTACCAGTGCCATCAGTGGTGATGATCTTCTTACCATCTGGATCATATCCTTGTTGTAAAGGACTGTACAAATATTCTCTTTTCATTTCTTGAAAGCTTCTTGGCATTCAGAGGACCACACACATTCCAATTTATTTCTCAGTAATTGCCTAATGCGATATGTTATCTCTGCAAAATTCCTCACAAACGTTGCATAATATTCTGCAAGATCTAAGAAGGATCTCATATCATCCTTTTAGAGTGGCTGTGGAGCATCTCTTACATCTTCTACAAGTTCCTTTTTAGGTCATATATGGTTCACACCAACCTCCTGTGACAAATATTTAATGTGGCTTGAGCAAATGTACCCTTCATGTATTCTGCAGTAAGATCTTTTTTCTTAAGAATACTGAGAACTTCCTTCAGTTTAGCATTGTGTTCTACCTTAGTTGTTCCCAAAATTAGAATGTCATCTTGGAAGACATTCTTTATTCATTTGAAAATATCATGCATTTGCCTCTGGAACATTGAAGCCACAGAGGCCAAACAAAAGGAACTCACTTAAATTGGAAACAACCTACTGGTGTGATAAAAGTTGTAAACCTGCTACTTTTCAGATGTAAAGCAACTTGGTGGTGTGCTGTGCTTAAAGCAACTGTGGAAAACACGTTTATGCCTTTGGCAGCCACTAATGATTCATTAATGTTTGGCAAGGAAACCTATCTATCAAAATATTCTTATTGAGGTCTCCTCAGGTCTACACAGTCTTATCTTCTCATTCGCTTGTCGAGCCATTACCTGGGGCATCACCCAGCCAGACTTTTCCACTGGTTCAATCATACCAGTGTCTTGCAATTTTTCCAATTCCAGTGCTGGCTCATCTCTAATAGAAACAGGACCTAGTCTGACTTTGTGCACACTCGGAATATCATTGTGCTGAAGCACCATCTTGTGCTTGAATCTACATAGCTATGCGGTCTTCCCAGAAAACAATAGGATATGTTTGTAATGCATCTTGACCAACATCATCTTTCTCACTTACCACCATCATTGGTTCACAATTATTGGGATCTAAAATCATCCCTAACTCTTCTTGGTCCATCCACCCTAACCCTGAAAGTCCTTTCATAGCTAGATATAACTTACATTCCGCCTTCCTATTCTTAAATTCGAATAGTAATTTCCAGAAATCCAGAATTTCATTTGACTCACTGTGAAGTTTACAGGCTTGATATCAGCTATTTCTAAATACCCAGAACCTTGACTCATTTGTACTCCTGCACATCTTAATTCATTATAGTATAAGGTGATCCTGAATCAGCCAGTATGTTCATTTTGACTCCTCAAATTGACACATCACAAATAGTTTTTTTCTTTGTCACCTCATTTATCCCTCAAACTTTCATACTCAAAGTACAGCCTTCTTCCTTATTGTTGTCAGTGTTTCTAGTATTGCTACCATCATCACTACTGACAAATCTTACCTGTCCTCCATCTCTTCTACGACACACCCTATAAAAATATCCTACCTCGCCACACTCCAAACATTTTTGATTATGTCCAGAAAACATTTTGTTTTATGCCAAATGCTCTGAACAATCACACCTGTAACATTTATCACGTAGACCACCTATTTTCACTTTAGCTTGATCTTGCTTCTAATACACCTTTCCCACATTTGCCAGTTAAATATGCTTTTTTCACAATCGCTAAGACTTCTTTTAAATCAGAATCTCCGTTAACCTTTAATTGTCCTGGATGTTTGGTTTATAAGTATGCATTATTATTTGGTCCCAGATGTCCACCTCATTGTGGAGGTGTCCAAAGCAGCTAGTCAGTGCTAGTTTTTTAAGAGGCAATGCATAGTCTTCCACATTCTCAGTACATTCTTGTTTGTGATGAAAGAATTTGTATCTGTCAATAGCTACACAAGTTGTGGGTAGTCCAGGTCTTCCATGGCATGAGAAAAAATGCCTCCTAGACTATGTTCCTTTGGTTTCTTTTCAAGCCTGTTATAAATTTACAAACCACCTGGGTCCAGTCAGTGCAATCTTTTTTTTCTTTTCAGGAGATAATTCTTCTTCTTCTTCATAAATTGATAAATAATTTGTAAAATATTCTCTCCATTCCTCCTATTTAATAAATGGGTTCTCCTCCATTGTGCAGAAATGGCTGTGGTGGTGTTACATTCAGAGGATTTATGGCACTCATTTGGTAATCAATATGTAAATGTGTAACTGAACTAAGATGTTTCTGTAGTTCATAATGCCAACACAGAAGAGAATATGTGAAATGTATCACCTTATAAACTGATAAAGACAATTTGTATTGCAGTATTTCTCAATGCAATAGAATTCTGCTGACAGACTGCAGGAGTTCTCAAATGTGCAATATTCTTATTGCAGGAAACATAGATGTGTATCTCAAGCTATCAGACAACAGACAGACAAATATAATAGACAATATGCTAAAATATGATTAGAGTTGGTTGCGTGGCTGCACTTCACAAGTCTTGTAAAAATCCCTCGGGGTGCATCCCCAAAAACAGTACATATGCGTTAGCATAACATAACGTACTGTGGTAGTTGACACATAGTGCACAGCTCAACATGCAGCTAAGATAGCAGAACAAAATGTTGAGTATGCATGACCCTGAGCATGAAGGTTAAGTGCATTACGTTCGACATGTCACTGTCAAGGAGATAGAACATTGAAAATTCATGAAATCTTTTAAGTTCATTGGTCTTAACTATGCTAATTTTCTCTTATGTTTATACAAGTAAGATGTATAACATGTACGTAGTAATGCATTAAACTCATAGCTCATCACAGCTCATACTGGCTGTTAACGGTATCTTCCTTCAATTCTTTGTGATTCAGTAGATCGGCAAGTAGATGGTTCGATTCTTCGATAGGATTGCCACCAATCGTTCATTTTGCATGTGTACATTCTCCTAGGACTGCAACTTGTCACTAAATTCTACTGTATTTAACACTTTGGAAACAGGTGAAGAAACATCTTATTCTTTACTTGCGGCCCAACATATCATGACAGTGCACCTTGTTGGTTCTCCCCCAACAACTGTCCTTATCTTTTCCACATTCTGAAATGGAACTCTTATTCAAGGATTGACTATGGTAGCCTTAAAGGATCAAAACCTACCTATTCATAACATATGAAGAATATTCCCAACATAACAATGTGGTCATACACATATCCCTGCACTAGACCACATATTTCAAGGAGAACACAAAAGGAATACATTTTTTCAAAGTTTATTGCTTCAAAAGTGAAAAGTAGAGCCAGGGACACAGTCTAGGAAGGACAGAGTGAGATAGCCTAAATGAGTCAAAGGAGTCACAAAGAGGGGCCTGGTAGATAATATCCTAAAAAGACAAGATACCAAGAAAAAGAGGAATTGATAATACCTTTTTGTGATCAGGTATAGTGAGAACATTGTTGAGAGAAAGAACAGCAGCCTCGGCTTCACTTTGATAAGAGTGTGTTAGAGAAGAAATATAGGTGATTGAAATGTAAATATAGCTGCAGGAGGCAAAGATGATAATCAGTTCACATCCTCAACTTGATCGATGAATGCAGAGAATTGAACATTGCTCTGCCAATCCTGAAACCATGACACCACTGTGTAACCCCACAAATCTGTGGTATACTATGCTGTCATTTATCCAAAGATCCTATAACTATTACTAATTTGTGTAACTAATGCAAATATACCCACATCCATGTATCGTCTTGCTACCTACATTTTTATACTGCTCCATACGGCCACATTTTGCCTACATAGACACTCAATTTAAAATTATAAATATAAGTGTGAGTAAATATAAATGAAAAACATTAGCATGAACAAAGTGATTATTTAAGTTTCATCATAAGTGGTGGAGAGAAGAACAGAATAATTAAAGAAAACAGCAATCAATTGAACATTTTTTGATAAGTAAAAAAATAGGAAATGGTGATATCTTAGATGTGTAAAATATGAATTAAGGAAAATATCATTTCAAAGATTAAAGCATGTTGGATTTGCAGGGTTAGTAAACATCACAGGACATACAATATGATAAATGTATTAACTATTTTCAATGTCAGGTTTGTTAAAGTGTTGCACAGCAAAAAGTATTGAGACTATCCATACAAAAAGAGAACACGCAAAGAATTTGACATTCAATCCGGGGCACATTGAAGATATGTTGGTTCATGAATCAGTTTGTAGCTTAAGATCTACTGTGCCCCATCCATCCACCTCCAAAGGATTAAGTAGTTTTGAGGGAGTGGTCGCTACCTGGGGAGGGGGGGGGCTACAAAGCAAGACTGTTTAAATCTTTGCAGGTGACATTGTGACAGATATCTGTCAAGCCATCATCAGTTTAGGCTTCAAACATATACATTTTTCTAACTTTCACTTTCAGTAGGTGTTGTGCGGCTCATAAGGAACACCTGCGAAAGTCAATGAAATAGCTAACAGTCCATGGGGTCTTTGTTGAGGCAGTACTTTGGGGTGCATGCGGCACAAGGCTATGAAAAGTGCAATACCTTGACATACCACCCAACATTGCATTCCACCATGTAAGCAGCCACTGTACACCTCCATCCATTTATCCATCCTTCCATCCACCCATCCATCCATTCGTCCATACATTCAATGAAATCAAATATTTACTCACCCACACCATTCCATTCGTATGTTCATTCATCCATGTTCATGCATACATTCTTCTTTCTACCGTCACATTGCATTCATTGAGTCATTCACACCCATGCAGTCACTCAGTCGTTCACAGACACCCATGGATTTATCCGCCTAGTGAAATCATTCATTCATGCATGTTTCTATGCACCCATAACCATTCATCCATTTGAATTCTATCTATCCACCCACTGCATCAATCCATTTGCACCTGTCTGATACTATGCATTCTTAAAATTAACCCCAAGTATGGCATCATCCAGAACATGACATTCTGTTGCCCCTCTATACAGCAAGCACAAAAATGCCAAAACAAGATGTATTACGTTAGTTGTGATCACACCAAGTTCTTCAGAGAGGTTAAAGGGTAGCTAAAAAGGGGTTTAAAAATTGCTGAGGAGCTGCTGTGTTTTCCACTCTGCATGTACATGTAACTCATCCAAGATTGTGATTAAAGCCTCTGATACATATCGAAGATGCCCAGGCCAAGATGGCATGAGGAGCAGGGTCAAGGCTGATTTGACATATGGCTGGGTCCAAACTGAGGTGGCATGGTGGACCAAAAATGATGGATTGGGATGCGGCCCTGAGAGATTGCTAGTGTCTGAGATTGATTCAAGAATTCTATCCATCACCAAGTTGTTGCTGTAGTTGACACCCTAAATGTGACAGGCATGCCCAGGCGTGGTCCCGTGCTCACTGTGCCACTGGAATCAAGCTATACCTGGCTGATGAGCCCTTCACAGGGCAAAACCGGCCCTAGGTTGCTTCTGGTTCAGGGAGGACCTGGCTTGGCAGTTCGGGCTGGACTGTTGCCATGAGGAGCAGGGTCAAGGCTGACATGTATATGGCTGGGTCTAAAGTGAGGTGGCATTGTGGGTGAAAAACGATGGACTGGGATGCCACCCTGAGCGATTGCCAGTGGCTGAAATTATTTCAAGCATTCTATCCATCACCTTGCTGTTGTTGTTGCAGTTGATGCCCTAAGTGCAACGGGTATGCCCAGAAGTGGGTCCCATACTCACTGTGCCACTGGAATCAAGCCATACCTGGCTGATGAGCCCTTATCAGTGTGAAACAGGTCCTAGGTTGCTTGCATTCAGTTTCAGGGAGGACTTGGCTTGGCAGTTCGAGCTGGACTGTTCACATGAGGAGCAGGGTCAAGGCTGATGTGTATATGGCTGGCTCCAAACTGAGGTGACAAGGTGTGTGAAAAACGATGCGGCCCAAGCGATTGCCAGTGGCTGAGATTAATTCAAGCACTCTATCCATCACCTTGTTGTTGCTGCAGTTTGAGAAAATTGGCATTTTCCTGCCTAAGCCAAATAGTCCTTTCTGCCATTGTCCAGGGTCACCTGACTGTTAATGGTATTCCTCCCAGGCAGTGAACCAAAAGGCCTTTGGTGTGGGGAAGGGTGTTCTCCCCCTGAGACGGATGGAGTGGGGCTTGTACCCAGCCTCTTCCTAAGCTTCAAAGGGTATACTGAGGGCTACACCCAGAACATTCCTGACTTCAGAGAATGCCTAACTTGTCACTGTAAAATGCATCTCAAACTAGACAGACTGGAGCCATACCCAAGGGAAAGAGAGGAAATGGCCAGAACCAGTACAGAGTTAGACAAAGAGAGTGCCCCCCACACAGACGGGCACTGGGCTTAAAAGTTGCATTATAAGAACCTGAACTCAAAACACTCCTGCACCTGTGGAGACCCAGAAAAAGGACTGCCCTGCTCTCTGAAGCATGGAGGAAGAGTGGACCTGCTTGCCATGATCCCAGGACCCCAGAAGTGACTCTAAGGGTCACTTAGCTGACCTCCTGTTTGAGCCATAGGGCACAACAAGATTCCAGAGGCCTTTCCTGCTTTCTAGCTGACTAGACCCAACTTGTCCTGACCTGGCCCCCTCTGCTGGTCTCTGTGGGAGTGAGTCCTGATCACCAAGTGCTGCCCTCAAGATTCCGGACCTTTGGGGGGGCGCTAGAGGGCGCACAGCAAGATGGCCACTCTGTAGAGCAGCTCCGCCGGCCAAGCCATCTATCCGATTAATATCCTTGCTTTCCTGCCCATGGTGGGTGCCCGAGTTCAAAAAAACGAAAGCGGAACACTGCGGGCTACTGTAGGCGAGCTGATCTAACTGTTGTGTGATCATTCAGCTGAAAACGCCGCTGGTGAATTATCGGGCCTGCGCTGGCAACATGGCGGCCCGGGACGCGGTCTGAGTGCGGAACCGCGGCGGCCCACGAGCGGTGTTGACTGTGACTTTGGGACATCAGGAGCAGATCGCACTGTTGTGCTGTCGACTTTTGCGCTGCTTGGGTCGGGACGGGAGCGGCAGGCGACCCAGCGTGAGATAGCCTGGCATCTGGAGAGCGGGCTCGCCTTTGGTCCTGGCCTAAGTGGGGCGCCGACTGTACGCTGCCTGAGGCGGAGCGGACTAACCTGTCATCCGGAACTGCCGACCTGACCCGCAGTGGGACTGCTGCGGGCCTCTGCTGTGATCGGACCGGCTGACCGGGTGAGTGCTGCGGCGCGGCTCGATTTTGCGTGCAGCCCACTTGGATGCTACCTCCTGCTGGCTCTGCTTCTGATCCGCCGGAGAGGCCTACAATAACCCCCGCTGTATGTCCCGGCGTGAGACTGCTGCACAGAGAGATCATCACGCACCGAGCGCGCACTAGAGCGACGGCCCTTACTTCCCCGAGCGGCTAACTGAGGTCGTGACCTACCTTGAGACTGCATAACTGGGCCTACTCCTATTGTGCACAGACGGCCCTCGCTCATCTCTGCCACGAGGCCTGGAGGAATGTCGCCTAAGTGGGAAATTTGATGCTTGCTGACTGCGCTTGGGTACAATAGCGCCGCTGTTCAGACTTACAGGCCGGTGGCTCCTCAGCGCATACATTTCATTATTTACCCTGCACACTATCGACTGCGGCCATCCGCACCACAACCTTTGTCTATTTTGCCCTCTGTGGCTGCGTGGAGGTGTGCGGCCTTGTGCGAGTCAAGATCTACCGGGCCCCTTCTTCCGGACTGCGGTGGGACTGCGGCAGTGTTGCTGTGTTACAGCGGGAGGCATACGCAACCCCATAACGCTCAGCGGAGCTTTCTATTGTGAATACCCCTGCTGGGTGCGGACCTTCCTGCGACCTGAGCGGCACGCCGAGCTATCTGGCATTGTGCGGCAGGCGGACTATTGCTTGCAGGACCCCCCTTACGCTTGTGCACCATAGCCCAGGACTGCCAACATGGGGAAAACCGAGCGTAGTCAGCCGCGCCTAACTTTTGAACCCCGCAAAACGATCAAGACATCTCAGCATACAGCTTCTGATTCAGAAGCCGACAAGCCCAGCGATCACTTAACTAACATCGATAAAACTCTTCTAGCAGTGCAAGCCAGCTTACAATCTATTGATGGGAAAATCGATAATCTAAACCTGCGAATGGATCATATGTCCACCAAGCTGGACAAGCATGCGATGCGTCTGGGGGAGGCAGAAACACGCATCTCCGATGCTGAAGACGGCCTTCAACAAGTGACCTCAAGAGCGTCATCTATGGAGAAAGTGTTGGCCGTAATACAAGCCCGGAATGAGGATTCGGAGGCCAGGTCTAGACAAAACAACGTGCGCATTACTGGCCTGCCTGAGTCTATGAATACGGGCCGTCTTGAGACCTATGTGGAAAAGCTCCTCCAGGCAATTTTTGGAGCGGAACACTTGTCCCATGTTTTAATAGTGGAACAGGCCCATCGTTCTCTGGCTGCTCGCCCCCCCCAGGCGCCCCTCCACGTCCCATCATAGCTCGCTTATTGAACTATAGGGATCGGGACGCTGTCCTCCGCATGGCTCGTGAAAAAGGCACAATCGTCCACGAAGGGAATACCCTTGCCTTCTATCCTGATTTCACCATGGCCGTGCAGGAGGCACGGAGAGAATATCAGCCGGTCAAAAAGCTTCTCATCTCGGAACAGATACCCTACGCGATGCTTTACCCAGCACTGCTGCCCATTGATGTAGATGGAAAGCCCAGAATATTCACCACCCCCAAGTCGGCGATGGACTTTTCCAAGACTCTCAAACAACGCAGTCTGACTCCCACCGGCGTGGCGGACGAGGACAGAGGGGGCGCCGCCGGGACGGCAGCTGAACAATGAAATCGCTAGGTCACGTGAGTTGTGGACACAGGTGCACTTTTACCTTGCTTTGGTCCCACTGTGATCCATATCTGATTGTATGTCCTGGAGGGCCGTAGCACATGTGATATGGACTAAAACACAAGAACTTGAGCTCTATAGATGATGTTTCCCCTACTGTTCGGACCCGCAATGTTTATTACTGTTGGGGGACTTTAGTATTGTTTTATGACATTGCAATACGGCGGGTAGGAAATGTTAATAATTTAGCTCGGCCACCTCCTAGTACATCGGGAGGGTACTGTGCCTCAGCACTCCCCTCATGGGTGTTCCCCTTAGCTTCTTCTTTCCTTGGTGCTGCACTTGGGAACTGTTGTGGGATGTTCGGGATGGCTTTGGCACGTTGGGGACGCTAAAGTGGGTGGGGGCTGATGGTGGGAGGGTGGGATTTGAGGGATTAGTTCATGTGGCTGATTGCATTTCAAATGTTGTGAGGTATGACTATGTAGCATCATGCATTACAGTTAAACCATGCTCGATATGTAACAAACTAAAGCTCTGCATCCGGACTACACGTTAATTACTTGTCTAACGTGGAATGTACGGGGACTTAACACGCCTAAAAAGATCCGCCAGGTCTTAGCATATCTAGATCGTCACAAAATAGCAATTGCCCTCATACAAGAAACACACTTGACCCAGAGCTCTGAAATACAAGTAGGATCACAGTGGGCTGGTTATGGATTAGCCTCCTCATACTCCTCCTACTCTCGAAGTGTATTTACACTTATCAAGAAATGTCTTCCCTTCACCATGATTAAAACTTGTGTAGATAATGCAGGTCGATATGCCATCGTTCATGGGAAGTTGGCGGGACATCTGATTACTATTGTAAACACCTACGGCCCAAACGTAGACGACCCTGCCCTATTTGAACGCATCATTTCCACGCTGCGGTCTTGGCCTGAAGCCGTGATTCTATGGGGAGGCGACCTCAATACGCATTTAGACCCTAGTAGAGACAAGTCAAGCGGCAAAGGGGGGCCAGTCCCCCGGGGCAGTCCGGGTCATTAACGAGGGGATGGCTGAACTGGGATTGATAGATATATGACATCACCGACATGCAGAGAGACGGGAGGGCACACACATTTCTACTGTGCATGGTAGCTGGTCTCGGCTTGATTACTGGCTGCTGAGTGAGAGTGCGGGGGGATGGGTATCCAAAGTAGAGGGCTTACCCCGCACCCTATCTGATCATAACCCTGTCCAAATTAACCTCAGAATTCCACGCACCATCTGTCGAGCATTCACGTGGCGTTTTCATTCCACAGCGCTGCTGGACCCGCTATATGTTACAACTATTCGTGAGGCAATTGTGCAATACTTTGACCATAACAAGGGTTCGGTTGATAGTGCTATGACCCTCTGGGAGGCGTTTAAGGCCATGATTCGGGGCACCTGCATTGGAACGTAAGCTGGCATGTTGCAGGATTTGCGTGGACTGATAGCCAAAGTCGAAGCTACCCTACATGGCCTCGAGGGCGACTACGAACATTCACCCTGCACTCAGACACTGGCTACAATTAAAAAATCCATATTAGAATACAATGAGCTAGCTGAGGGGGAAGCCAGGTACATCTCTGGGCGTCATGTGGCCCGTGCATATGGGAAGGGGGGACGACCAGGACGCTAT
This sequence comes from Calotriton arnoldi, assembly GCA_963921515.1. Classification (NCBI taxonomy): domain Eukaryota; kingdom Metazoa; phylum Chordata; class Amphibia; order Caudata; family Salamandridae; genus Calotriton; species Calotriton arnoldi. Next base: position 412,202 of record CAWUFW010002026.1, read on the forward strand.
TTAGCTCACAAGATTAAAGCTCGTGCAGACCGACAAACTATCACCAAGATCACTGACATGACTGGTCAGGATCATTACACTACTCAGGATATACTAGCTCAGTTTAGAAACTCATATGCAGACCTGTATACCACGCAAGGCATGACAGATACAACTGAGCTGGACACATATCTACTGGACGTAGCGTTAGCGTGGCTCTCTGACGGGCAGAGAGAGTTCCTTAATCAACCAATTACAGAGGAAGACATCTACGCGGCGATTAAGGCTCTCCCAAACAAGAAAGCACCTGGGCCTGACGGTTTTCCCAGTGAATTTTACAAGGAATATGCAGAAGAATTGACCCCCCACCTCTTAGAAATGTACTCTGAAGCATACGACGCGGGCATACTGCCACCTTCCCTCCGGGAGGCTCTGATTATTACCCTACTCAGAAAAGATAAGCCGCCCTCTCGTTGCGACTCGTACAGGCCGCTGTCACTTATCAACACAGATGCCAAAATACTGGCCAAGATCCTGGCCACCAGACTTCAGCCTCTCATGCAAGGTCTGGTCCTTCCGGACCAGTCCGGATTCATTCCTACTAGATCTATCTCCCATAATTTACGCACCCTCTTTGCTATGTTTCATATTCTTGATCCTGGGCTCCAGGCGGCGGCCGTGATGCTTGACGCAGCCAAAGCCTTTGACTCCATAGAATGGGGTTATTTATTTTACGTACTACGGCGAATGGGGCTTTCTCCTATTTTTATTAATTGGGTACGCCTGCTGTACACTGACCCTGTGGCGCGGATTCGAGTAGAAGGTAGCACTTCCGATCCTATACAAATCACCAGAGGGACAAGGCAGGGGTGTCCCCTCTCGCCACTTTTCTTCGCGTTGTCGCTAGAGCCACTCGCCTGCATTATTCGACAAAGACATAGAGCCTCGGCCCTCCAGTTCGCTCACCGCCCAGTAAGCATCTCACTTTACGCTGACAACATGCTGCTTTTCCTGCGGGAGCCACGCACTTTCATGGCACCAGTTCTGCGTGAATACATTTGGTTCGGGCTGTTTTCAGGGTTACACATTAACTGGGCCAAATCGGTGGTAGTGCCATTGACAGAGCGCACTCTTCCCCGTGAGCTTGAATATCCATTTGTATGGTCGGCGGACCCTGTAAAATACTTGGGGGTGTGGGTCCATAGAGATCCTGACACAGTTATCCATGAGAACTATGGCACTGCGTACACGAAATTGGAACAACAGGTGGACAAATGGTTGACGCTTCCGCTATCCCTGGCCGATCGTATAGCACCCATCAAGATGGTCGTGCTGCCCCAATTTTTATATCTGTTTAGTAATATACTGATACCATTTACCCAACAATTTTTTAAATAAGTGCGCTTACTGCTCCTCCGGTTAATTTGGGGGGGCAAGCAAGCTCGTGTGAGCTGGGAGACACTTACTTTGGCCTATAAAAACGGGGGCTTCGGTGTGCCTGACCTTTATTTGTACTATTTGTGTGCTCACGCACACTATGCGCACTACTGGTTTGACTCTCATGACTTCATCCCGCATATAGCAGTGGAGGACGGTGATGCGCACCCTATTCCCTTAAGCTCTACATTGACACACACTCATTGGCAAACACCCCACTCTGAGATCAACACTATTGATGGCACTATAGCGGCATGGCAAGCGCTAGGCCGTATGGCAGGGAAATTACCACTATATTCCCCTCTACTGCCCCTTGCATTTCACTTGGACCTGTCAGTCACACATGAGGCGGGAGCTATGCGTACTTTAAAACTTGTAGGGATAGATGAAATGCTGGACCTATATCCCGATGGTGCTTTCTTGACCGACGATGATCTTAGTTATGTGTGACATAAGACGCCATTATTCATATTTCTTTTTCACAGGTTAAAAAAAGCAATACAGGCGCACTATCATACTTTCCCTGCCGAACCTCCCACACTTCAGACCCTGCACATTATGCTCACTAGCCCAACACAACGCAAACTCCTTACTAAGCTTTACCAAACGGCTCGAGCTGAGAAGCCCCTTCCACACAACAAAAGCATGGAGAAATGGAACGCATATCTGGACCCACAAGTGACGCAGCAGGACTGGGAGCATTGCTGCCAGTTAACTGGTGCCCTAACATCTAATGGTAACCTCCGAATTATTCACTTCAAATACATTCATCAGGCTTATTACACCCCAGATAAATTGTTCAAATATGGACTCAGAGATACTGACGCATGCAAGCGGTGTGGTGCTGCGGACGCTGACTTCTGGCACCTAGCCTGGGTATGTCATGGGGTGGCGGTGTTCTGGGCCGATGTGATCCGTAAATTATCTAATATGATTAACATTGAACTGCAGTGCTCACCACATATCTGTTTGCTGGGCTTGGTGTCATTCCTGAATGGTGCAACGCGCAAATTTGTGAGGGTGGCCCTGCTGCTGGCCAAGAGACGTGTGTCAATGACGTGGGAGGGCATGGCCGGGCCTTCCACTGCACAATGGCTTAAGGATCTAGTATATTGCCGGGAAAACCTAGTGCTCTATGCAGAGGAACTTCCTACCTCCTAGAGACCTAATGACATCTGGGAACCTCTGTTACAATACCTGAGATATGTTGAACAAGACAAGTCCCCTGAACATGCGGAATGTTGAGTATGATTCTCTTTCACTTAAATGAATGATACCTCACTATGTTACACTGTTCAGAGATTGACTGCTGAATTTGATTATATGCAGCATAGCCACGGGATGTTATGTTTGTTTATCAATTACATGTATCTGTCAATGCTATCTATTGATGCTGTCTATGTACACTGTCTTCGATTAAATAAAATCTTTTTAAAAAAAAAAAAAAAGATTCCGGACCTTTCACTAAAGTCTGAGTGTACGTCTTCCTGCTAAATGAAGGATTCGCCTGATCCAACACAGAGCAATGTAGAGTTTCATGCACTGCAGCATCACACAGCTTCTGATCAGTGACTTCACCAAATCCAATGCAGAGCCGCACATTGCAGCACCAGCAGCTCCGGATCGGTTAGTTCACCAGATCGGATGCAGAGCAACGCAGAGGCCCTCAGAGCCCTGCAGTTCATGGCGATAAGTATCACCGGATCTAACACAGTACTACACAAGACAATGCAGAGCCCCACAGAATCACTCTGCACCATCTTCGCATTAAAGTCAGTGGGTAAAACTTCTAGCAGAATAAATCTGGTCCTTTATCGGCTCACACTCCATGCGGTTGGCCTGTATTTGTGAGTTTGTTCTGGTCTGGTGCGACAAGATATCCATAGTTGGTGCATCGTGCCTTTGATACTATTTTTACCTAAAACTTTTAAAACTCCCAACTTCAATTTCACTGATTGGATTTTTCTTCTTTATGTGTCATTTTACATATTAACATATCCTCTATTTTTTTTAATTGGTTTGGGATTTTTCTTGTGTTGTTTTTCACTTTATTACTGTTTGAATAATGCATAAATACTTTACATATTGCCTCTAAGTTAAGCCTGACTGCTTTTGTTCCAATATACCAGAGGCTAAAGCAGAAACTAATTTAGTACATTTCGTGGTTTACCCTGACAAGGATCATGATAATTACTTAAAGTGGGTTCACACCCCTTCAACAAATAATACAATTTCTTACATCCTGTAGTATTGGTGGATCGTGCTGCCAATACCCATGCGTGCACTTGAGGGCTGCTATTTCAAAAGACACTCCACCCAGTGCTGAGGACTCCCTTCTTAATCTTTTGATGTCACAGCATACGGTCAAACCATGACACAGATGCCACCGGAGGAGAACCCAAACCCTCCTCTACTGCGAGTGTAGTTGAGAGGTTGCACCTCTCTGCGATGCTGCCTTCGTCCTTTACCATATCAACACAAAACAAAATATATACTTACTACAGGGAGAAAGAAAAATGTTGCCTCAAGTAAATACACACAACACATGGAAGAGTTAAAAGAGCATCTTCCTTCTGTTCTCTGATCCTTCTTGGTGAAAACAAAAAAAAACAGTATGCTCAAGCAGATACATGGTTCTTGTATCTTTGCGAGGGTGCAGTGCTTGCTCTCAGGTGGTATAGGTGACACACACCCCTTGTATAGCATAGTGGCCAGTCCCTGGCCTGGAAGGTACCGGTTCCACTCCTCTTTCAGGGGATTCCACTGTGGGTGGCATGTTCTTGGGGAGCCTGTTATCACTATCATCTGTGTGGCACAGTCGTTCATTTTCCAGGGCACGCTTCCCTTGCTTAGGGGCTCCCCAACCATTGCTGTCTAGTGACGAACCCTCACGGTCATTGTGGAACTTCTCGAAATGGGAATGTTCCTGGTGATGTTCACTATTATCAAGATTCTCACAAATCTCTGCCTCATCATTTGCTTGGGGCCACCGCGGAATGATGTGGTGGTGATGTGTGTTTCTGGATCGAAGATAGTCAGCCACTTTCGACTGTTGAGAGGGGGGGCATTACCTGTGTGAATTGCTCCAATTAACCCCTGCGCCACTATGATTTTCTCCATCTTGGGGATGACGTCGGTGGCGGACCTAGATGCTGCTAGGTCCACTTCGGGTTACTTGGATGAATCATATATCACTATCAGCATGTGACCCCAGGGAGGGTGCTGAAGTCAGCGCTGGCTTGCTGCCACAGGACAGTGGATCCTTCCTCCGTGATCAAGGGAGCGGGTTGACCGGGGAGGCTGGTGGCTTGGCATGCTGGGCACTTTCACACTATCACCTCTACGATTTGGTCGAGTTGGGGGAACCAAACTTCGGCTCTAAGGTGATTCTTCGCCTTCACCGCTTGTTGGTGGGGCCCATGTGGTAGGTGTACCGACTGTTGCCTGTTGGCAGAGGCTACGGGGCAATACCATTTGGATGCCTCTTGCAGGCAGCCTTCTGGGGTGGCCAACAGCTCCTGATGTACATTGTGAAGAGAAGGAAGTGTTTGTTTTGATTTTTCCATTCGTTGGCCTGCGTGTTCTAGGGGAAGCTTCCAGTTGTCAGCTTGTAAAGTGGTGATAGCAAGCTGAAGGCAATTGTCTTGGCCAGTGGCTTCAACGACCTGTTTGACAGCCATGGGGAGTGGTCTTGCTCTCTCAAGCAATGTCTTCAGTGTCATGTGCCACTTTCTCTTCCCACACTCCCTCGTTTTGACGTTGTGACAATACTGCCCTAAGCCTTTTGAGACTCGCATCCACCTCCAGTGCTATTGTCTTCCTGGGTTGAAGTATTCTAACATTGTCTCGGCTGACAATGCTTCTTTAGTTTGGTGGAATGCTTGTTCATGCACTTCACTCAATGCCCAAGTAGTCCCTGTTCGTGAACTCCCATAGTAGTGCCATGAGATCTGCCACATTTTGCATAAACCGGCCACAGTAGGTAACAATGGCAAAGAAACTCCTTACCCCACACATGGATTTAACACGCTGTGGCTTGTATGTCTTTTACCTTATCTGGGTCAGGAGCTACACTGTGTGTTGAAAATTGGTTTTCGAAAAAGGTGATACTTTGTCAAAGAAACTCACACTTCTCCGTGTGGAGGGGGAAACCATGTTCCCGCAATAGGGTCAATACTGCTCAGAGCCAGGCATGGAATAAAGTATAATCACTGACATTTATTACACCCGGGAGACCATCCAGTAGCTCTCTGATAATGTTCTGAAAGATTTTGGCTGCGCTGGGAATGCAAAAACACAGCCTTTTGTAACATTGTAATCCGATGTGCGCTTTAAAATGTGGTAATTCAACATGAGTCTGGGTGGAGCAGTATCTGATGATGCCCGGCCCTTAGGTCCATTTTGGAGAACCACTTCGGCCCTGCAAGTTCAACAATAATGCTGTTGACTGTGGGCGTTAGATCCTTTCCCTCTTGATTGTTAAGTTGGGCACCCTCATGTTGACCCAGATTCTCACTGGATCCGTCTCTTTTTGTTTCTTTGCAATTAGGATTGGAGAGACCCAGAGTGTGGTTCCGGTTACTTTTTATATGATCCCTGTTTCGTCAAGGAGTTTTGGTTCTTGTTCAACCTTTGGTCAAATGTGGAACACAACCCCTCTGTGTCAGAGGGCTACCAGCTCAATGGTTTGGTCAATGTGTAGATGCACCACCCTGTTCTTGAGACACCCTATGCATTCAACTAGGGTGGAGAACTTTTGTACCAGCGTCTCCACTTCAGAGGCTTGTATGGGGAATAAGAAGTGGACCAAACCCAGCTATTGTGCTGTTTGGCCACGTAACAGGAATCCCGCTCCTTCCTGTGACACGTACACTTTGGCTCTTTTGTTTGTGTCTTTGTGGCAGAGGTCTGCGTGGATCACTCCCGAAATCTGCCAGAGTTTGGGCTCCCATAGGCGTAGACTTGTATCTTTGTAGGTCGGAGCATTATTGTCGTGGCTAGTCAGATTGATAGATGCCCCTGTGTCAATGAGGACCGTGATAGAAGTGTCCTGGACGCAGAGCTGGCACTTCAGGGCAGCGTGATGCACCTTGGTTATTGGCAGGGCCACTGGAATTATGCAGAAGTGCAAGACCAAATTATTATCCGGCAGGGTTGGCTAAATTATGTGGCAAGAAAAGTCAAATTATGCAGCAGTTTATGTGGCAAAAAGCTAATTTTGCCGAAGATTTTTCTTGTAATGATTTAGTATTTGACACCTTTTGGAGCATCATTCTTTACGTATTTCTGAATGTTAACACTTAAATATTGATAGAAAAATAATGCAATGATTTAGACATAAATGCTTAAGACTGAAATTTTAATATATAAAATAGATGTAGTACATAACGTCAATATTTAATGAATATTTTTGTCTGGCATTGAAACACGGAAACGCCAATTGTTTAATTCTGCCCTAGGAAAGCCCTCCCTGTTTCTCAGAGTAAATTGGTTTGTGTACACAAAAGCTTCGCTCTCTATCAGCTGAGTTTGTTACACTGTTTACACATATGAGGGCAAGAGCTGCCAGCTTAGGTATAAGTATATAAAGAACAGTGAAAGGCTCTAGCAGAAAGGAGCAAAATGAAAACACGTCATTTTCAGCTACCTTCAATGGATTTTATGCACAAAGGAAATAACCAAAGTCAAAGTTTCATTGTTTTCATTTATTAATGACCTTTTAACTGGATCTGCATGTCTCTAGGTGTTTTATTTTCACAGTAACATTGCATTAACACCCAACAGAACAAGCATCTGACTTTGTTGTCATTTGCACAAAGGTGCGGTGTACATTACTGCCATCTTTGCGTAAAATATGTTTTGTACTTTTTACTACTGGATAAAAAAATACTGACATATGTCTGCAACTCGTAAGAGACACTGGATGGGGTCTTATGTGAACTGCGTGTTTAGAGCAGAAGGGCTATTTTCATAAAGGTATACAGACGAAAGGATTGTCCATTGTCTGTCTTTTTTCTGGCCTGGTCTGAACTGCAGAACTCTATTTAATGTAGCCCTAGCTAAGAGCTACCATAGTAGGGCCAACTATCTTCTGTTTGTGAAGACATTCTGACATTTTACACCTGAAAATGCAAATAGAAAAAAGTGTGTATGGCTTTTAGAAACAATTTTCTTATTTTTTCAAAGTTTTTCCTTCTGTAACTTTGCACAAATAATATTGTCCGGTTTTTTCCGTTTTACCTACTCTGTAGCATTTGCCAGCATGTTTCTATGAGGAGAGAGCATAGAATCTGTGGGTGGAGTAATCATTTACAGCTCGGCTGGTTTTTACAACAGGACAAGGGGTGAAATAAAAGGGTCTCTTGGCAGATAGACTGTAAACATGCCTTTCAGGGGATAAGGAGGGGCATGCACTTGAATGCTCAATGGCCCATTATGAGGCCCGAAAAGGTGATAATGCGATCCACATGGCAAAATCTGAATAATGCAAAAATGACCACGGCCGCAGAATGGCAAATTCCAGTGGCCCTGGTCATTGGTCTTACCGCTTGGACAACGTGTATGGTCTCATGGTCGTCATCATCCATGTCCTCTGTTCAGGGTGTTCTAGCGACAGTTTCATCCACTCACATTTGTTTTAGGCGTGGTTTCTGTGCTTGCGGTGCTGAGTGGCACACCTTTGCATTGATTCAGCTTGACACACTCAAGCAAATCTTTCCTGCTGCTGGGCACTCTCCTGCATGTGGATACTGCCCATCACACCATCGGTATGGCGAGCCAGCACTTGGGGTTTGAATATGGTTGGCTTGCTTTTCTGGTGTTTTCTTTCGACTGTGTTGACCAGCTCAGCCTTCGCAGCTTGTTGCATGACTGTATCCATGTGAGAGGCTCTGGCTTTTGAAAGTTCTTTGGAACGGCCCAGGGCTAGAATGTCTTTTTTGAGCATGTTGGTGAACTTAAAAAATATGTTCTCTGAGCTTCGACAAAGCACAGCCTTGTATGAATTGCATGCGCACCTCATCGTCCTCATCTGGGAGAGTGCAGGTGCTGGCTAGTTCTTTGATGTGAGCAAAAAATGAGTCTACAGACTCCTCTGGGTTTTGGCGAGCTTGTCTGAGGAGGAATCGCTCATAGTCCAGGTTTTCAAAAGGCTCTAAGTAAGCCATTTCTGAGGGAAACAGGGGTCCCCCTTCCGCATTATTCTTTGCAATTTCATTGATATTCGTGACTGCTAGGTGGGGTAGGAGCATCCTCTTTCGTTTGTCGGCAATTTCTAGGGCTGTGAAGTAATTCTCCAACCTGCCAACCCAGTCTTTCCAGAAGGCCGTTTGCGTGAGCGGGGGTCCGGGCACGGTGAAAGGCTCTATGGCAGGAATGGATGCCATCGGGATACTGTGTGCTCTTTGGCAGTGATCACCTGATGTGAAGATGAGTGAGAGATAAGTGGCTGTTAGGAGTCGTCCGCACTCAGGAGAGTGGTGCCTAGGTGTGTGGCACTGTGCCTGCTGTCTCATGGCCTGTGCACCCCAACAAGGACTACTTGGCACGGCCACTTTGTCCTATGGGGAGGGGCAACTGCAATCGCGTGGCTTGTGGCCAGTTGTCCCTCTGGTACTCTCCTTTGTCCTGCAGTGAGGTGGTGAAAAGTTTGTAAATATAAGAGCCGGTGGAGGGGGTCAGTAGAGAGCATACTGAGCCCAGGGTCCCGTGCCAGAGCAGCATGGAGGGTGTCTGGTAGCCCTACATCCCCCTGCTGGTGGTAAAAGCTTGTCCTCTAGATAGTAATTGGGCAGGGCGAGGAGGCACTGACACCGGGATATGGTCCGCAGAGCAGACAGTCTCACCACCACTAGATGGCATGCTTACACTGCAGCCTTCATGCAGTAGTGGTGGAGGTTTGTCAGAGCCCAGAAAGTGAAAGACCGCTCATGCCAGAGGAGCTGCAGTGGCTGCAGAGAAGAAAGGTGGTGCACCAGTGGAGCAAGGAACATGCGCCCGAAATGGCAGGGCAGGTGTAGGCCCCCTCGTCACTAGTGTAGTATATTTGGGTCATGCTGCTAATAACCACACGAACACTCCATGACTGGTACTTCAAAAAACACTCCACCTAGTGCTGAGGTCTCCTTTATTAACCTCACGGTGTCCAGTAAAACCATGACACAGACACCACTGGGGGAGAATACAAACACCCCTCTAGTGGGGGTGCAGTTGAGAGGTCGCACCTCTCTGCGATGTTACACATCCCAGATTACAACCAAGATACCACTTTCAGCTAACTAACCCCAAATATTGGTCTGGAAACTCTTTGGAGTACTTTAACTCATTAGAATCCTCAAAAAAGTCCTTTAATGCAAACATTGAAATCTTCTGGGATATGTTTTTTGCTTTTTGAGCACCTGGTTTTTGACCTTTTACTGTGGGAGAGCCTTATAACCTGTGACCCACCCGCAGTAAACTCATGGTAAAATGGACTGTGCGACGCAGCAAGAGTAAGAAGCACTTGGCTGGTTACACGTGTAAGGGTTGCACGTGGGAGAATGCTGTTGTGCGCAGCCCAGGAACTGCGCACACATAGCCTGGCGCAGAAGGAACTCTGCAGGGTTGGGTATTGGCCTTGTTTAGGCCTTATAATGTTGGTGTTCACAGATAGGGAAAGCCAGTGTGCTTTACTGTCTGATGTACAGTGACTCTCCATTATACACTATGTGGAAGACTACCTTAGAGGACAGCTCCACTTCCCCTAGGTCTAAAGACACCAGAGTAATACCAATGGGCAGTGTAACCTGTCTGAAAAGAACAATGCTGTAAAGTCCAAAGTCATATCTGTACAGCGTATGGGTCATCCATGTGACAAGTGGCTCCTGGGTGACACCATCTTGAATTATCCCAGAAGGCTGTACAGGAAGGTGAAAACAGGGGCGGAGAGGCACTATGGCACCTCAGGATAGGCCAGAGGTGCATCCCTGCTGGCAACTCCTGCCCCCACTTAAAAGGTCTTCGCAAGGGGTAAAGCTCACTTGGATGTGCTTTTCTGCTGAACACTGGGACTGGAGGCTGTGCCATGGACAATTGGAAGGAAGAACCTCCTGACTGCCCTCTGGACTAAGGACTCTGCCTCTGTTTGACCCCAGGACCAGTGGGGCACTCCCCCAGGACCAGGGATGCGGGTCCCGTTACAAGTCTTGCGGACCAGTTGAGGGAAAGACTGGGTATCTGCGCAATGAAGGAAAGAAGCCCAGAGGAAAAGTAAAAAGAAAGGCAGGCACAGGGAGCAATTGAAAACAGCTCCCTGCAAAGTTTGTCACCTTTGAAGCCAGGAGGCCTGAAGAAAGTGCTCCAGGTGGCTAGGGCTCGCCACCAGGAGCAAAAGGAGACCAAAATTGGCCCCACGGGGCCCAAGTTATTGCTGTTTTCCAGTTGGGTGACCTTTGACCATTCCAAAGCTGGTGATGACCCCATGGGGCTCTGCCACCACACTCAAGTTTGTCTCTGGAGTGGGCCAAAGCCAGGAGGGTGCCCCCAAGATCAGTGAAATACAGGGAAGCGCTTTGCTCTTTCCCCAAGAGAGCAGGAAGGGGCCCAGTATCCCATCCCTGGGCCCTGAAAAGATCTTGCCTACAAGGTAGCACCATCGCGCTCTCCCGTTAAAGGACAGAGGGGGCCCGGGACCCCATCACTGGGCCCCAAGAGGATCACCACGGCAAGCGAGTGCTATCGCACTACCCTTCTAGAGGAAGGAGGGGGCCCAGGAATGCATCAATTGGCCCTTGGAGCATTAAAGAGATGGGGGGAGTACCACTGTTTTTCTCCCGCATAGCCTGCCTTCCCCACTTCCCATGCCTATGACTGGGGGAGTGGGAAGACCAGAGACACAGTGCGTGTCTGCCCACAGGAGCGGGTAGAAACAGAATGCAGTTGCCAACTCCAGCAGCAGCACACAAGAGTGCTCGCCCCTTGGGGAGCAGGCAAGGGCAGCTGAGGGTGGGCTCCCTGAGCTGCACCCCCAAACAAGAGGGATGGCAGGAACTTTTGTTCTACAGCTGGGAATACTGTCCCCCTGGGGGTAAAGACTATGGTTGTAGTCTCTGTGGCCTGAACGTGGTCAATGTGAGATTTCACATGGTATAATCACCCTCCAGGGTGCATACTTGTGTAATTCTAAATGTAATGTTCTTTGGGGAACATGTTCAAAGTGCAGTATTTAATGCTGCTAGGGGTGAGGGATATAATTGCATCTGTGGTGATTATAAATGTGACACCCTTTAGGAGCTATATTTGAATTGTGTTATTCATACTAAAAGCTATGCTGAATAAACAAATCACTCCAACATGCATATACATTATTCTTGCAACTGTTTTAATGAAATAATGAGGCTGATAGCCACTCTTGATCAAAGCTTGAATGCTTTACTGCTAGTATTAAGTGCTCTCACCCAACATTATGCTCAAGAATTGCAGCTGCATACAAGTGAATGTTTTTGATGTGATTTTTTTATCTAAGTCTCCCTTTGAGAGGGACAAGAATGATTACGCAGTGCCATCCAAAATCATTTCCATCAGCCTGTGTATATTTGTAATTTGTTGCATAGTATTGAGTAGTGTGTGTGTAATAAATGTACTTTTTCCTTATTGAAAAGAAAAAGCACAGACTGGACAATCATGTATTGAGTGCTTTTATTGTGTACATGTGAATGGTGATTACTAGTCCACACCACCACCCTTGAGTAGGCCTTGGACTGCTCTGCAATACTACCCTTTGAGAGTCAAGCACTACAATGGGGTGTTTGGTTCCCAGTGGAAGGTAAATGTAGACCCATTACTTGTGCAGGCCACACAACTAATGACACATTTTCTAACAACAGGAATTCATTAGAAACAATTATTGTGCTGGGCAGACTTAATATTTTTGCATTGTGATCTGTATACCACCATTGGGACCAAATTATAATTTTTCTGAGTATTGTTAGCTGATTTGTTGATGGATTAAATGATTAGGGAGTAGTAGATCAAGTAAAAGAAAGACTGGATAGGGCAAGTAGGGGGAAGGGAGTGGAGGGGGAGTCTAGGAGAGTGGAGCGACAGGGTCCGGGGAAGGGTGAAGATAGAAGAGGGGTTGAGTGAAGTGGAGAAGGACAGAGAGTCCAATTATGTTATTTATATAAATAGATAATTAGATTGAACACATTTAAAATCTTATAACATATTATTTTTCCAAAGTAGGAATGTTTTTTGTACTGAGATAAGAAATGCAATATTTACATCAATCACTTTTATTTTAGATCGAATGTTTACTTATTTTTTTCGGATTCACAACACTGCTGCAAGCTCTTTCCTGGCTTGCAGGCAGTAATTGAGCCGCTTCTGAGTCACATGCTACCCCCTGGTTTGAACTGTGCTCTATATAATAAGTGCGAGCTGCACATTCAATTACTTTTCTGTACTGTGAGCATAGTCAAACAGGGATTAGACAGTCCAATTCCCGTTCAAACTCATAAGAGTGGGTGTCATTTTAGTTTGGGACACGTCTAGCCTTTTTAAAGAGAGCAGACATTAGTGCATGATGCATGTTTTGCCTAGTAGATGTTTACCTTCTGCAAAGCCATTTTGAAGAACATTTCATTAACAATTTTGCTAATACACTGCTAATGGTCATATTTCTTAATTTGAGAGTCAAGCACTACGATGGGGTGTTTGGTTCCCAATGGAGGGTAAATGTAGACCCATTACTTGTGCAGGCCACACAACTAATGACACATTTTCTAGCAACAAGAATTCATTAGAAACAATTATTTTGCTGGGCAGACTTAATATTTTTGCATTGTGATCTGTAACCACCATTGGGACCAAATTATTATTTTTCTGAGTATTGTAAGCTGATGTGTTGATGGATTAAATGATTAGGGAGTAGCGGATCAAGTTAAAGAAAGACTGGATAGGGCAAGTAGGGGGAAGGGAGTGGAGGGGGAGTGTAGGAGAGTGGAGCGACAGGGTCAGAGGATGGGTGAAGATAGGAGAGGGGTTGAGTGAAGTGGAGAAGGACAGAGAGGCCAATGGAATGAAGCAGAATCAGAGAGTTCGAAGGAAGAGTTTTTAGTAGGGGTAAAAGAGAGGGAGACATTTGGATGAGAGTGTTGTAGTCAGATTGTTTGTCAGAAGTAAAACCATAAGTGGTGAGTGATTCAGTGACATAGACTGATTTTAAAGCAAAAACCATCCATTATGTCCACCCGATCTGACTGCCCATGTCAGACTCACCAAGCTGTAAGGGGATAAGGCAGCTCGGAATAACTCAGGGCTCTGATACACCAGAGTTGTTCACCAATATTGCACAATGACTGGGCCCAGTTCACAACAATCTTTACATGAGCAAGTGTGATTTAACACCTGGGTACCCATGAGTAAGTCGCACTAACTCATGGAATAACTTTGTGAGTGGTTTATTTTATGAAGGATTAATGTAATGTCTACGGATATGTTTGTGGCTTAGATTTATCTGCGTTGAACAGATTTCAGCCTATCTCAGATTTACTGACCCTTGAACAGCACTGTATCTAGTACTAGTGTGCACTGAGAATTTTTCTTTGAATTAATTCTTGATTCTACAGCTGTCACTATCAGTGTAAGTTAGTCAGAATCTGCAGTAGTTTAATAACCATGTTGGAGACATCTTAATTAGATCTGAAGGTCAGAACTTTAAAAGCTGGGGTGTTTAATCTTTCATCCTTCAGAAGTCAATAAGATAATATGATTTCATTACAAGAGCAGAGGCTATCATTATGCAATAACTTCTTATTTACTGCTCCACATGCAGTCCTTTAAAGAACAGTAATACATCATAGCCACAATATTCCATTAAGGAATATTCACAATTAGTCCCAGTAATGCACCCCTATTCCTCTTTTATAGGCTGTTCTTCAAAGATAAGTACATTCCTTCCATTATTCACTTCAAGGTAAAGTGGTATTCTATATATACTGTTCTGTGTTTTTCTCCAAAATATAGGTTAAGGGTTAGTTTGAAGAAAAAAATCAATTTCAGTTTATGCAATGGGCATTTGTATACAGGATTGCTTTATTTATATGGTCACTACACATTTATGTAACCAATTATGTTATTTATATAAATAGATAATTAGATTGAACACATTTAAAATCTAAGAACATATTCTCTTTCCAAAGTAGGAATGTTTTTTGGTACTGAGATAAGAAATGCAATATTTACATCAATCGCTTTTATTTTAGATCGAATGTTTACTGACTTTTTTCGGATTCACAACACTGCTGCAAGCTCTCTCCTGGCTTGCAGGCAGTAATTGAGCCGCTTCCAAATCACATGCTACCCCCTGGTTTGAACTGTGCTCTATATAATAAGCGCAAGCCGCACATTCAATCATTTTTCTGTACTGTGAGCATAGTCAAACAGGGATTAGACAGTTCAATTCCCGTTCAAATTCATAAGAGTGGGTGTCATTTTAGTTTGGGACAAGTCTAGCCTTTTTCAAGAGAGCAGACATTAGTGCATGATGCATGTTTTGCCTAGTAGATGTTTACCTTCTCCAAAGCCTTTTTGAAGAACATTTCATTAACAACTTTGCTAACACACTGCTAATGGTCATATTTCTTAATTATAAAGTGCTATCAGTAGCAAATATATTCTAAGATTGATTTATTTTTCCTTTAAAGGAATTAAACTTATACCTCATTACGACAGAAAGGGCAGAGTCAATCGGATTATCCTCTAATGAGCTAAATCAGGAGGTAATTTGCAGATATACTGAGGAATGCATAAAATAATCAGTGAAAGAGGCAGTGGCAGCTGCTTTATTTAAAAGAAAGAGAGATTATCCTTCGGAGGATGATTTTTGGATCTTGGCAGGAGACGATATTGGAGCAAGCTGTCCTTAGCGGCACAAGGAGAGGATGGAGTACTATGAATTGGAGGATGAATTTAGATTTTATATGGAATTTGATGACTAGGTTTTCAATCTGCAGGATGGAGCCGATATGATGGAAAGTTTAGATTAGGACTTATGACGTCCTTCAAGCTCGAATGCAGTTATAGATCCTCTGGAAGATGAGATGTTTAATACAAATCCTATCAGACATCCTCGATCCTCGTAGCTCCAAATGGTGGACTAAGGAACATGTGGCAAGATCTATAAAATATTGGTTAATAAAACTATTAGCTATGGAGGCTTTTAATTTAATGATAGCAGAATGTTCTTGATCAGCTATAGGAAAAAAGGTATGTCATACCCTAAATTTGGATCCAGAACGTATTTCTTTCCTTTTTAAGATAGAAAGGGACCCTAGAAAAGGTATAGAGTGTTCACTTAAACAATGCCAGGAGACATTAATTTTTATTATATGTCCATTGGGACAAATCATGAATATGACAGAGGAAGTCCATCGAAAGAATTTAGACATTTATGTTGAATTATGATGAGGTTGGACCCAAAGTGCTGCCTGTATGCTAGGCAATGCCAATGCAGGTTTAAAAAAAGAGAGAAGGAAAGCTATCTTGGGAAGATATGTATCTACCTTTACTGCTCCTATGATACACAGAGTGTTGCTGAAAGCAATGAGAGAGAAATGCAGAATTTTTCCAGTGACTCCCTTAAGTGCATCACTAATGTGTCTTCCAGGGAAGATGAAATTAGTGTTAGAGGAACCCTTTTGATATCCAGTGTCACAATGTGTGTTGGTAAGTACAGATGGGGAATAACATCCTTCAGTAATAGAACGGAAGTTGAATCTTCTTGCTTTGAGAATATCAGGATATGTAGGAGATACTCCGGACTGTCAGGAGAGGCTAAAAAAATATTGGAAGAATCATGGATAGAGAGCCTGGAAAGGGATTTGGTTCCTGTGAAAGCTCCTGTAATAGAATTTTCAAATTTCTTAGCGACGGTATTTCTGATATGTCTGAGCTACAGAATTATTAACTGTTACAAATTAGGAGTATCAGCAGGACATTGTTTGGTGAATGATTGTGCAATAGGAAGTGATGTTTTAATTTGTTGAGGGAGGAAAGGGATTAGACCTAAAAGACCACTGAACTCGTGTTACAATATCTTATGAGGTGAGAATGCAATTTTTAATTTGTTCACAAAGTTTTACTTGAGACTGGTGGAGCATGTGAGCAGTGGGGTACCAAGAGAAAAAGATAAAGGTGATTGGAAATGGACAAAATAGAAGAAAGAATTAGAAATAGCATAAAATAGGACCTACTGACACATCATTGAATGTGATGTCTAAATAATAAATACAGTATTATTGGAATACAATATTGATAAACACAAACAGTTATTAATACAGGGTTCTCCAACCTTTTCCGTAATAAGAGCTACTTAAGTTCAATGAAAATCCCACTGAGCTACTAATATTATTAGGGTTGTAATAGTGAGCACATCAGATGGGATTACATTAGTGGCCACCCCAAGCAAGGTTGTTAGCAGTGATCACCTCAGTGGAAAACCACTCTTCTCCTTCAAGAGAGCTAGTAGCCTGAGGGATTCTCTCGTCTCCACCCGCCCGAGAAATATGGAGAAAGATCAGACTCCCACTGTACTTAATGCTTGGGGTCTCCTTAATGTCGTTGGGAATTTTCCCTGCGGGAATTGCAGTGTATGCCACCTGACAACACCAGCCAAAACTTTGGATCTGGAACCTGACAAAGTATGGACATTGAGGACACACACTAACTGCAACTCAATGAGTGTGGTGTACCTCATTACGTGCCCTTGTGGCTTAGGATACGTGGGGATGACCGGCAGGAAGGTTAAACAACGTATCTGTGAGCACCGCAGCACCATTAGGTGTAAGAAAAGCACAACAAAATTGACTGAACATTTCCTACAAGTCAATCACACCACTAATAACTTGAAGTGGACTATTATTGAACATGTAAAGGTCAATGACAACACACAGCGCCTTCTGTTAGAAAAGGAACAACGCTGGATTTATAGACTTTCCACACACAGATGAGGGCTGAATGATAACATCCCGTGGAACTCATTAAACCACACTAGGGAGTTTCTTCACACTATCTACTAGCCCCCTTGGTCATATAGTTACACAACCTTGGTGGGTAGTGAACTCCATGAATGTCCAGTTTTTTCTGGGACTGGTGGACTATGTAGGTACATCCTCTTTGGTCACTGCCTGAGGAAAGTTTTTCTGTAGCGGATCTATTAATGGGGAACCCAGCACAGCTATTTTATATATCCTGCAGTGCTCAGGGTTTACTCGGGCTCCTTAATGTGCATCCTAACTCCTTTTGATTACATCTAAATTTGGCCAGGATTATGAATATCAAAACTTAACTGTATTCAATACCCCGTGTCACAACATTGTCAGTTGACCACCTTCCTAACTCCTTTTGATTACATCTAATTTTGGCCGGGAGTATGAATATCATAACTTAACTGTATTCAACACCTCGTGTTACAACATTGTCAGTTGACCACTAACTATGATCTGATTAAAGTAGCATTCTTGTAAACGCCTCGTGTTACTATATTGTCAGTTAACCACCATCTGTGGTTTGAATAAAGTTTCGTCCTTGTATCTATTAGCAAGGAAAGGGTTAACACTTGTAAGCCCTCTCGGACGACTAGCGTGACGTCATCACGTTTCACATGACTGACGCGGAAGCGCTACAGCGCGGCTGTGTCACAAGACTCAAATATGCCCTGATCCCGGACGTATACATCCTCGGGATTCTGATCTGGGCACACTGTAGGTGCGAGTGGGGGGCGTACTGGCTTGATGAAGTAAGTAAACTTGTTTAGTTGGCTGCATACTACCGCATTGAAAACCAACAGTTACGAGATCGTTACTTCACGCGCTGCTCTATTTCTCTCCTCCCACCTGTAGAGTTTGACTATAACCTACGCCCCCGACGGGATCCATGGGGCATGACCAGCTATTGTCACATGTAAGCCGTGAACGGTTGTTCCCTCTGTCTCTCCTTCATGTTTGTCTATTCTCCATACACAGGAGTGCCGCGGCACTTGACGTCTGTGTTTGTTTAGCTACACGGCCTCCATACTTGTATGCTCACTAAACATAGAGCTCATTGACACTCACACGCTAAATCGTCGGTGTTGGTATGTCAATCCAATGGGGTCTATAATCTACTGTACCCCTATAGTGATACTTGAACCATGAATCCATCATGTGTCAAGAATGAGTGCACAGTATGAATGCACAATATAAGCACCCACCACTATAGTCGGGCTAGCCAACTGCACGTCTTTGACGGCACGGATGAAAACACGGTGGTTTTACACCGGGCTGTGATTTTACGCTACATTGTGTAAACTATCTGTACAGATTAACCTATTCGTTTGTCTTTCAGATAAATCCTTTGCCTTTCATAGAATGCTGAAAGGAAAACCGTAAGTTTGGGGTTGAATTCGTGACAAAGAGACGGGTGCACCTTAGCGTGTGCATACCCCTTGTGCCACCACTGGTCTTGAAGAAAGCCTCGCTAAATCGGCATACAGAGGCTGAAACATGTAGACCGCGATTACCGTCACTTTATACACTGTGTGGATGTCACGGGCCAATTTAACCTTATAAGACATTCCCTGCTGCTTTTAGTCTTGCCTTATTGTTCCATCATAAAAATCAGGGAGCAATAAAGACAATTTTAATTCACTTCTTGATTTCACGCACACTCACTCTTTTCACCTAAAAAAACACCCGCTCCGCTGTAATCAGGCGTTAAAGCACACCCGAGTGGCATTCGGCTGCTCGGGTGGGAACCCTATGATGAATCATGTCACTAACTAGGTTAGTGAGTGAGGGTTCTTTTAAAAGAATTTTCTTTTTCTTACTTTCATCCGGATACTTGGCGTGATTTTGTTTTTGGAATAACTCCTTTGTTGTTGTTATTATGACAGAGGAAGTCCATCGAAAGAATTTAGACATTTATGTTGAATTATGATGAGGTTGGACCCAAAGTGCTGCCTGTATGCTAGGCAATGCCAATGCAGGTTTAAAAAAAGAGAGAAGGAAAGCTATCTTGGGAAGATATGTATCTACCTTTACTGCTCCTATGATACACAGAGTGTTGCTGAAAGCAATGAGAGAGAAATGCAGAATTTTTCCAGTGACTCCCTTAAGTGCATCACTAATGTGTCTTCCAGGGAAGATGAAATTAGTGTTAGAGGAACCCTTTTTGATATCCAGTGTCACAATGTGTGTTGGTAAGTACAGATGGGGAATAACATCCTTCAGTAATAGAACGGAAGTTGAATCTTCTTGCTTTGAGAATATCAGGATATGTAGGAGATACTCCGGACTGTCAGGAGAGGCTAAAAAATATTGGAAGAATCATGGATAGAGAGCCTGGAAAGGGATTTGGTTCCTGTGAAAGCTCCTGTAATAGAATTTTCAAATTTCTTAGCGACGGTATTTCTGATATGTCTGAGCTACAGAATTATTAACTGTTACAAATTAGGAGTATCAGCAGGACATTGTTTGGTGAATGATTGTGCAATAGGAAGTGATGTTTTAATTTGTTGAGGGAGGAAAGGGATTAGACCTAAAAGACCACTGAACTCGTGTTACAATATCTTATGGGATGAGAATGCGATTTTTAATTTGTTCACAAAGTTTTACTTGAGACTGGGGGAGCATGTGAGCAGTGGGGTACAAGAGAAAAAGATAAAGGTGATTGGAAATGGACAAAATAGAAGAAAGAATAAGAAATAGCATAAAATAGGACATACTGACATATCATTGAATGTGATGTCTAAATAATAAATACAGTATTATTGGAATACAATATTGATAAACACAAACAGTTATTAATACAGGGTTCTTCAACCTTTTCCGTAATAAGAGCTACTTATGTTCAATGAAAATCCCACGAGCTACTAATATTATTAGTGTTGTAATAGTGAGCACATCAGATGGGATTACATTAGTGGCCACCCCAAGCAAGGTTGTTAGCAGGGATCACCTCAGTGCATCAGGCAGGGTTGCCAGCAGTAAAGCCGAAAAGGCTTTGACAATGTGGAATGCCTCTTTGTGAGCAAAACATAATATCCATAGATGCAATGCCCCAGGCACCAAAGTAATTAATCATATTAGCAGCAAGTCCAACCAACGCTGCATGATTTTATTTTCTTCCAACATCAGCTTTAAAATATTTAGCAAATTCAACAATTTTGCTCCAAACATCATCTTATGAGTTCTGAAAATACACACATTTTCGACTTGAATAAACACTTTCCAATATATATTATTTTAACCAAGCAAAAGTTTTAATTTTGTGGGCCAGCGTGCACGTAGTAGAACTACTTATAGGTAGTTGGAGAGCTACCGGTAGCTCACAAGCTACTCATTGGAGAAGCCTGGATGAATAATATTTATTTGAAATATAAATCATGGTAGATGATAAATAATATAAATAATATACTGTGATGCTCTGTCTGAGCTTATCCAGGTGGCCCGCAGCGCTGGGAACTCCCCCCCACACCCTCGGCATCATCTTGGACTCCTCGCTCTCTATGAACCACCAAATCAATGCTGTTTCGCCCTCCTGCTTTGTAAGATCTTCAAGTGGATCCCCACCAAGCCCAGGAAAATGGTCACCCATGCACTCGTCAGCGGCAGACTCGACTATGGCAATGCACTCTATGCCAGCACAACCCAGAAACTCCCCAAAAAACTGCAGAACTCCAGAACACCGCAGCCAGACTCATCCTGGACATACCTTGTTGCAGCCACATCTCCGGCCACCTGAGAGACCTTCACTGGCTACCTGTCAACAAAAGAATCACCATCAAGCTCCTCACGCACGCCTACAAAGCCCTCCACAACGCCGGACCCACATACCTCAACCACCGCCTCACCCTCTATGCTCCCACCAGACATCTCCGCTCCACCCAACTGGCCCTGGCCACCATCCCACGGATCTGCAAGACCACGGCTGGAGGAAGATCCTTCTACCTTGCTGTGAAGACCTGGAGCTCCCTGCCTCTGCACCTCAGGCAATCCCCATCGCTGCCGCAATTCAGCAAGGACCTCTTCGACTGAACCACAGATCCATGACACCCCCCCCCCAGTACTTTGAGACCCTTACAGGGAGATTATTGATTGATTGATTGATTGATTGATAATAGCAAAAGCTTTAATCTCACTGTACTTTGAATAGGTAATGAACCTCAAAGAATATTTGAAGAGGTGCAGGTATATCTATGTCAAGAACTTCATTTATGTATTTTATAGTAAAGAGGTTTCCAGAATAATTTCACATTTACCATCAAATAATATATAAAGAAGAGTCCCATCGTTGACTTTGCCATGTTTTGTACAAGAAATAGAGAAAAAGTTACTATGGTCTGCCACCAACATCAGTAACAAAGTTTTCCACATGTCAATGCTAATATCAACAGATTCATTGAAATAAACAATTTTTTTTGAACAAATAGTTGCTTAAGATTAAATGCGATCATGCAGAGTATTTAATTGCTTGGTACAATTTGCGAGCGTGAGGAGGGTTGCTTGCCAGATATGGTTCAAAGTCTTGTTACTTATGAGGAGGAGGAGAGGATGCACTAAGCATAAGGCGTTTGGTGTTGGCAGCTGTACTCCTTGAAGGATGGATCAGAGGTCTGTGGTAGCTCATCCCAGATTTTTGTCAGCCTCAGTGTGTCTTTGAGATGAGTAGGCAGTGTTGACATTTTTTATCTGTGATTCCTTTTAATAGAGTAGTCCTGTGTCAATGTAACTGAACACATATCAGTGCTTGTGCAATGTGGGGTTATTTCTGGTCTGAGGGTTCTGATGCTCTCTTGGTTAATCACAGAGGAAGAACTATGTTTGTGAGGAAGCAGTTGTGAATGAATCTCAGGAAGGCATAGGTGCTTCTCTGATGCGGAATTCATTCTAACAGGAGGGTTATTATGTTACGTACATGGGTTTTGCACCCTGTTTCTATGGGAAGGGGCCACAGAGTGGAAGCGGTTCTTTGTTCTGTGGTTATGTTACTTCTCGTAGGAAGCAAGTGCTTTTGTGATGGGGGGCATATGTTTTTTTTAAATGAACTAGAAAAATACAGGTGAATACATTTCATATCAATCTACAGAATGGTGCAGTAATGGCATCTTATGCTCAGAGCAAGCATCCAATGCAGGACTGTGGCAGTTGCAATCATTACAAACAAGGGCAGCTAATTACATGGATTATTCCATTCACTGCAGAGCCACAGAAAGAAAAAGAAAGGATCACGTGTGTGTGTGTGTGGGGGGGGTGTGTGTGTGTGTGCGTGTATGTGTGCGTGTGCGTGTGTGTGTGTGTGTGTGTACGTGTGCGTGTGTGTGTGTATGTGTGTGTGCATGTGTGTGTGTGTAGTGATGTGTGAATGTGTGTTGTTACAATGTTTTGCATTGGAGCCAATACACATTACTTACTAAATCTGCACTGCAATAGATGTACAATATTTACTAAGCATACACTGGCGCAGAGCAATGCTATTTGCTATAGAATGCAGAAGAACATATGAACAATACACATAAAAGTATGCATTAGAGTAAATATATATTACTTCGTAAAGTATCCTCAGGCGAGAAGGAGTGACTGCTGTACAAAACCAAAGGGGATGATGGACGGAGTGATGAACATTGCAAGCACTCACCCCCAGTCAACTGATCTGGGTTTAATCCATCAACATTCTTTAGCTCACTCCGCCACCCCAGTTCAGACATGGCCATATGCAAATCAGTCTGACCCTGTGCCTCATGGGAACAGTCCAGCCCGAACTGCCAAGCCATGTCTTCCCTGGACCGGAAACAAGCATCCTGGGACCGGTTTCTGGCTTACAGCCGTCATCAGCCAGGCTATCTTGAATCCAGTGGCAAAGTGAGCAAGGGACCCACGTCTGGGCATACCCTGCACACGAATGCAGATGTAACAGTTTATACTAAAGTATGCACTGAGGCACATCTCCAGTATTTAGTACGGTATGCACTACTGTAATTATCTATTGCAGTATGCCCTGAAGCATGGCCACAGTATTTGGCACAGTGTTCACTGCACTTACTGTTTACTACAGCATGCAGTGATGGCTATCTGTAGCTTTTTTGTGCGGTATGCAGTTCAGTCAATATTTATCACAATTTGCACTGGAGCATGTCTATACTATTTTATTCAGTGCCCTTATTTATTTGATACGATGCACAGAAGATTCTATAACATAAGACACACTACAGTATGCAGTGGACTACATGCACAGTATTTACAACAGCATGATTTGTAGATTCTATTTACTACACCATGCACTGTAATCCATCTACATTTATAGGATTTATTACCAAGTAGGTAAAGATACCAAGTGTAAACCTCCAACTCATACTGTAGGTTGTGGAAGGGGAATTATATTAATATCCAATTTGCTGTATTGCTCTCTTGTACTTACAGGGGTCCTCATAAAAAGCAAGGGCACTTTAGTTTAAAAGCAAAATGATGACAGTGAAAATCGGAGCATGTAGTCAAGACATTTTAGATGTCATCAGTGCTGTCACTGACCATGAAATGAGTGATGTAATATGTGAGGTCATAATCAGTGCATTGCAGGGGTATAATTTATAGTTAGCTCAGGTAACTATAACTGCTGAATTTCACTGATTTTGTACATGTGAAATCTGAGCCTTAACGTCCCTCTAACCTTTGTTCTTTTAAGTGAATTTATAAGTTTAAAAAAAAATTATTTCCTAACTGTAACCACTAACCCTTGACTCAGTGGATGTATGAGCGTCTGAGTAGGTTTGTCGGTGGGTGTGAGAGAGTATGAGTGGGGCTGTAAGTGGGTATATGAGTGTCTGACTGGGTCTGTGAATGGATGTGTGAGTCTCTGAGAGGGTCTGTGAGTCGGTGAATGAGTCTCTGAGTAGATCTGTAAGTGGGTGAGAGAGAGTATGAGTGATTCTGTAAATGGGGGCATGAGTGTCTGTGAGTCGGTGTACATGTCTGAGTTCAATCTGTGAGTGGGTGCATGAGTGAATGAGTCTGTGAGTGGCTGGGAGAGTGTCTGAGTTGTTCTGTGAGTGGGAGCATGACTGCCTGAGTGGGTACTGTTTGTTTTCTGCTAATTTTCTGCCTTTTTCTGCTCCCATCTGTCCTTTATTTTGCCTCTTTCCACTCATTGCTGACCTTCAATCTGCCTCTTTCTGCTCGTTTCTGACTTTTATTCTGCCTGTTTCTGCTTGTTTCTGACTTTTATTTAGCCTCTTTCTACTTACTTCTCACCTTTATTTTGCCTCTTTATGCTTGTTTCTGATCTCTATTTTGCCTCTTTTTGCTTGCTGCTTGCCTTTAGTTTGCCTCTTTCTGCTCGCTGCTGGCCTTTATTTTGCCTCTTTCTGATCTCTATTTTACATCTTTCTGCTCGTTACTAACCTTTATTTTGCCTCCTTCTGCTTATTTCTGACCTTCATTTTGTCTCTTTCTGCTCGTTTCTGATCTCTATTTTGCCTCTTTCTGGTCGTTTCTCACCTCTATTCTGCCTCTTACTGCTCATTTTCCCTTTATTATGCCTCTTTCTGCTCCTTGCTAACATGTATTTTGCCTCTTTCTGCTTGTTTCTTGACCTTTATTTGCCTCTCTCTGCTCATTTCTCACCTTTATGTTGCCTGTTTCTGCTTGTTCTTGATCTCTATTTTGCCCCTTTCTGCTCGCTGCTGCCCTTTATTTTGCCTACTTCTGCTCGCTGCTGGCCTTTCTTCCAGTGGGCCCAGCCACATACATATTTGTAAGTGCCCCGGAAGGTGGAAGTCGCTGGGGCTGTGTGGGGGGGGCATGCAGGCCCCCTGCATTATTTTACTTGAATTTGTCCCGGGAAGGTGGTGGTCCTTGGGGCATGGGTGGGCCCAGCAAACCCAGCAAACCCACCTGCTTATATATTTTGAAAAGCCCCAGGGAAGAGCCGGTCCCCAGGGCTGTGGGCCCCCGCATTATTATATAAACATTTGCCCTGGGGAGGTGGCAGTCCCTGTGGCATGTGGGTGCTGTGTGGGCACCCCAGCATCCATAAAAATTAATGCCCTGGAGAGGTGGCGTTCCCCAGTGGAGAGGTGTGGTGCAGCGGCCAGGGCAGCTGACTTCGGAGCACAGGGTTCACAGTTCGATCCCCGGCTCCGGCGGCAGCTCAGCTCAGCACCATGTGACTCTGGGCAATAGCTCACTTAATTTCCACGACGGCCCCCAGCACCTTGAGACCCGTAAGGGTGAGTAGCTGCGCTATATAAAAACGGACTTACTTTTTTACTTACTTTCATAAGCCCTAGGAGGGGGGCCCCATGCACCCCCCTCCTATTGGTATGATATGCCCCCAGGAGGTTTTTTTTAATGCTTTTAAGCCATGGTTGGGTCCCAGAAGACCCCAAGACCAAGGCTTGAGGATTAGGGCATTCCTACCCTGCCCCTTTCCCTTTTTTTACATTTTTTTTAGTCCCAAGATGGCTGCCAACACTTCCCGGTTGAAGTATTAGTAGTCAATCAGAACTCTACATTTCCCTGCACGTTACTTTTTCGCAAAGTTGTCGCAGCCACAGATGTAACTAACTTTCATTTTTTAAATTTCTCAGCAACTACGGAATAGATTTACACCAAATAACAAAAAACACAATCCACATAACCAAATCTACCTTTCTACCAAATTTGGTGTAATTCCACCCAGCAGTTCGGGCTGTAGACGTGTTCAAAGGTCCTATGGGAATTAGCACCTTTTTCTCGGCCCCAGCTTGACGGACCACCCCAAAACTTTCCATGCTCAACAAGAATCATCGGCACACTTTTGTTTGGATAATTTTGTAAAGATTTGTCAAACGACACTAAAGATATAGGCAAGTAAAAAAGTGCTTTTCCTATGGAAATATGGTTCTAACTATAAATACCTACTGGCGACCGTATATATATATATATATATATATATACACAGTGGAGCATTCATCTTTCATTGTTTCATTCATATTTCTCTTCATATTTGTAAAGATGGAAGATGTGTGTAGTGTTCCATACTCTATTCAGCATTCTCCTCCAGCTCCTTTAGAATCTAGTTACCTCATAGAATTACTGGGATTGGGTTCTAGGTCAGTTGGAGCTTTTCGGCTAGCTGGGTGGAGTGCTAAGAGCAGGGTTGCAATAAAGGCACTTACCTGAGTTATTCCTCATGTCTCTCTACTTCTATTCCACTCTTGTCTACCTCGGAGTGATGCACTACAGGACTGCTTACAAAGGAGTAATCATGGTAATCTATTACATATTCACCTAAACCCCATGCCTGCTTTTGTGACTCTTAATTGCATGGGAAAGAATTCTGATGCCAATGCATGCAGAGAAGAGACAGTCTCTAACTGTGCCCTGCTCGCTCCTTTCTATTGATAGCTTTTGCCTTTTGTCACAGCTCTTTACAACTAAACAGTTTCCTATCGACTGCACTACAACCCTGGAAGCAAAGGACAGTGGGATCTAGTGTTACTTAATGTCCACAAAAGAAAATGAGTGTTACTCAAGGACGCAGAGCAAGAAGGCTTTGGAAGAGCAGCAGGTTTTTCTCTCGTCCTTCACCATGACAGGTCTTTCATGTATAGCCCATTAGTAGTAGTCAGGGACACCTTTACCATCAAGCAAAAGGTGATAGGTGTCCCCCCACGGAGGTGACATATCTTCCGTTACCGGGACTTCTGGGCCCTGGGGGCGCTCCCCGAAAGTGACATCACTTCTGGGGGGTCACATGATCGTGTTGGCTCAGGTGTGTTGTGACATCACCCTCGTCACGTGCTAGTCACATGCTCAAAACGTGGTGAGGATGCTGTCATAACAGGTACGGGCCCCATTGCCCTGTGTCTAGGGCTTTGTCACAGGCAAAATTGCAACATTCTTTTGGTGCACAGCATGGGAGTCTCTAACATGTTCAGACAGCTGCAGTCATGAATCCTTGATGAGACAGATGGAGGGCTCCTCAACAAGAAGCGCGGGAAAAGAGACAGAACCCCCAGCCCCACTGTCTCCCTAAGCCATCTGTCTTATCTTGGACGCTGCATATTTGACTTAAAAAAGTCTTTTGTTAGAAACGTTTAGACAAATTCATAATTGAATCAAGACTGCTATGAAATGGAACCCAAATGCAGATGGCTGCTACTCACCCTCCACAAAATTGGCCCATCGCATAATTAGCGAGATCTACTAAGTATAAAATGCTGTCCTAAGGCCACACACACAATCAGAAGCAGCCATCTGCTATGACATGAAACCCAAACGCAGATGTCTGCTCCCCTTACCCAAAGTGGGCCTGTTGCATAATTAGCAGGCTCTACTAAGTATAAAATGCCGTCCCAAGGCTACACACACAATCAGAAGCAGCCATCTGCTATGAAATGGAACCCAAACGCAAATGGCTGCCCTCCTCTCGAATGTGGGCCCATCGCATAATTAGCAAGCTCTACTAAGTATAAAATGCCGACCCAAGGCCACACACACAATCAGAACCAGCCATCTGCTATGAAATGGAACCCAAACGTGGATGCTTGCTCCACCTCCCCAAAGTGGGCCCATGCATGATTAGGAAGCTCTACTAAATATAAAATGCCACCCCAAGGCCACACACACAATCAGAAGCAGCCTCGAAACACTTATTTTAAGTCTGTGGACAAGGGGCCTGAGCAAAATGGAGAAAAGCTTTGAGCTGAATTGCATGAAGCAACTGGGCAATCCAGGACAACTTCTGCTGCAGGTAAAAACTAAAAACAATGATAGCTCATCTCATTTAAATTATTTTTTTCCATTCAATGTGTTGCATAGCAAAGCCCAGTTTCTGCTTTTCATGGTCTGAAAATATCTGCTTTTATTTATGGTTTGAAAAAAAAATGTGTTTCAGCTTGTAGTTGGTAGCTGTGAAAATGCAAAAGTGTTACAGTGTCCCCCCCAAAGCACGTTGACACAACGTTCAGAATACAAGCTAATTTGTGCAGTCCCTCGCCACTTACAGGGGTTTATTTCCAATATGCGGGGATGGTCTGTACCAGTCTTATGTAAAACTGTACATGTTGACAAGGCAGCGCTTGGTAATGGCGTGTAATTATTAAAATGCGTGTATTAAACACGGGTTGTTAGTTTTCCCCGTTCAGTCTTTTTTAACTGAGATGTCTCAAGGCTCCCGGTGTAGCTTGTTGTACATTAGCTTAGTGCACGGGGCTGAAGCATGTCATTTGTTTTACTGTTTTGCATTTGCTTAGGAGGCTTCAGGCCACTTGGAAATCTGCGTTTAGAAAAATGTACAAATGAAACCTGTTGTGTAAACCATGGTTTGACAGGGGTTAAAGGTTGGCAGCAGTCTTTGAACCGAGCTGCAATGCAGGCTGCAACAGGCCATGGCCTGAGGCGTTGGTTGTGACAGAGCTTCAGTGTGGCAGTGACTGGTTAGGAACAGGGGGGCTGAAGGGTGGGGGTTGAGGGGGAGCTGACTCTATAGGCATAGCTGCGATGGTTCCAAGGGTTGGAACGAATGTGATTGAGAAACCGCAACCTGTATGTACCAGCTCCAACAGAGGCAGCCGCCGGGATTTCAAAAGAAAAAAAATGATAAGGTTGTGCTGGTTTATTTTTTGTGCAGAATACTCTAGCTCTTAAGTTTTTACTTGTAAATGTTTGATGGTCTGTGTAATAGCACAAATTGTCAGCGGAAAATGTGTATATTGATGCTTTGCTAAACCATGATGTGGTTATTGTGAATAGGCTTTAGCGCAATTCTGTAAGAGGGTTAAAGATCTAGCGCAGCCCTCAGGGCTTAGACGTCAGAACTGTTTAGCACTGTTTCAAAGCCCCTGCTTTAATTAGCCCTGCTGGGCATGCAACTTGTTAAGAATGGCTGCCTCAAAAACTTTAAAGTATTTTATTATATTGTGATAACAACACTTTTGTTTTTAAATGACTCAATCAACTATGATTTGTGCTGCTTGTTAGAGTTGTTTTTAAAGCAAATCTATCTGCTCTTCACACAGGATCTCCCACAATTAACATGGAACCACAAGGAAACTGTTGCCTTTCAGCAAGGTACAGATATTTAGAGTGCAATAGTTTTGAGATCGTTGCTAACCTTATTGTCTCAACATTGCAGACTTTAAAAAAAATAAAAAAATAATGTATTCTTGTGTGTGTGTTTTTACAGGTTATGAGGCAGAAGTACAGATCACTGTCGATGAGGTAAAACAAATCTTAGAGTCTAAAGATGCATTGGACAACGTACAGCATAATCCTACTATTACAGGAGAACAAAAGGGTGTCTTTGTATAAAGGATGCGTAATCATTAGCCCATACAGTCCAAAATCCTCCATGATTCCATCAGGCCCTCAGAGAGTGCGCTAAAGCAGTATATTACATTGGAAATGTGACAGTGATTCCTTTTCTTCATAGTTCACCTAGAAGTGCTTAATTACGCCAAACCTCAGCAAATGGTAGACCCTCCAGCAAAAGTGGCGGACGAAGCCTCAACGAGTCCTGGGCCTATAGACGGACCGACTACAAAGAAAGGGGTTACACAAAGGGACAAAGCAGGTGTGTTTTACAAAATGTTGTGCCAAAAGAACCCTAGTGTATTTGTTTCTCAAGCATCGTGTTCCTCCAGCATCTAGTAAGGGCAATGAAAAATGTAAAGCAATAGTTAGACAGGCGGTTACAATCATAAGGTTGTAAAGAGTCATTCAGGTTTTTTTTTCTAATGTGTATTTTTTTTTCCATCATAGAGCCAACACATAATACCGGTGCCGGAGTACCACGAAAGGTTAAGTGCATGTCCGCGCCAGTAAAGGACATCACACAGATCCGTCAAAACGACTCAACACCAGCAACTGGTGAGAGATGCCCTGTGCATCATATCAAACTATGCGCGGACTCTGCAAATGCAGGCCATAGAGACACTTGTTACTCTAACCCCAACAGTAAAACCCACAACCAGTACAGCGAACACGCATACAGGAGGACCATTTCTAGCTAGGGGTGTAGACCTCAAAGGGTGCACACTTCCAGCCGCAGACACACAACAGCCAGGGTCATGTAAAAACCAGGAAGTAGATCTCACACAAAAACCCCAAAATTGAGTCCCCTTTCCTTAAAGGAGAAGAAGAAACCGACGGTCCCAGACCTACAAACTGTCTCTTTAGATCTATCCTTAAAAAACACAGTTACCGCGCAGCCATATCCCCAAAATCTTCATGCAAGTAAATGTTCAACGTCTGTGAGCGTGAATGTCGATGTGCTCCCAAGAGGATCCTCAAACCGCTATAAATATCTCACATAGGCTTTGGGACGAAGGGCTTGAAAAAGATCATCCCAAAGCGGACATACCTATAAAAATCATACGTACTCTATTTGACGAAGGGCTTGAAAATGATCATCCAGACCAGGACCCATATTCTGCATGTATAGGGCTTCCAGGGGGCTAGCCGGTGAGCCACAAGCGCATATAAAAATCTCACGCACCCTAGTTGATTAAGGGCCTGAAAACGATCATTCCCAAACGGCCACATTTTATGTAGGTACAAGGTTTCTCAAGGGCCTGACAGGGGTGCCAGCGAGTTCTGAAATACCAGCTGGTGTTGAAGCCCCTCACAGTGTTCCTTCTAATGTAGACCCCGATGGGAGGCAGGTGCCACCTCTTCTTAGCCTCAATCCTTCCTACACCTCTACCGCGCAGAGCTATTATGACCATCACTTAAATTCACCATATCCTATGTCACCGGTTAAACCTCCAGGCATGTACGATCCCTCAAGCCCCGTGTCAAGTCAAAACCTCCATCACCTGCCTCAGCCTACCCTACCAGCAGTACAGGGTGGAGAAGATGCCATAATCAGAGTTTTGCAACAGGGTATAGCGGTGAGGCGTCCTCAGGAGCAACCGGCAGATACTACGCTGGGTGTTTGGATTGAGAACCACTTTTTTTTACCCCCCCTCCAATTCTAGACATTCAGAACGGTGTTAGTGGGGGTAGTCAGAGAGCTGTGCTCTGGGAGATTCAGGGCAATATACGCCCCACCCCTACTGTCACAGATAATGCCCCAGAATATGGGTTTTTAGCAAAAAGAGCTGTACTAGGGTCATATATGAAAGACAGGCACCAGGTTGTCAGAAAACTAAGGCCATAAAATGGTAGAAGAAAGAAACCGAGAATCGACCCTTGAGGGATGTACAGAGGGAGATAATCCAGAGGGTTCAAAGGTGTAGAAGAGAGATGTTACAATCTTGCGAATCAGCTGTTGCAGATGTCAAGGTTATTTTATCTTGACAAAGTCTGTGGCACTCCCTAAGGAGCCGGAGTTCCAGCTTTATTAATAACTCAGTCCAAAGTTCTAAATGTAAAAAGAAGGTACAAGACATCCTTACTAAAGTGCAACGGTTCTTAAGGTCAACCCAGCATCATACATAGGGACTTTAAAGCCATAGACAATACTTTGGGTTAGTTAAATGTCATGTCTTCCCACCCCGGAGGCTTTACTTCCCCTTACTACCATACAGAGTCGATGGTAAGCAAATGTTCCCCCTGTGTCGAACATGCACTGAAAGTAAAGAGACTAGCGAGTGCAGACACACTTATGAGCAAAGGGTTCTCACCAGGACCTGGTGTAGCAATGAGATGCAAGCAGCCCTAGGGAAAGGATACTGAATTGGAAAAATACACAACATTTTGAATTTAGAGAGGACTACAACCCAACTCTTATAAGTATAATAACTTATTTCTCAGAGACAAGCAGGAGGCAGTGGGGTTTCCAGAATGGTGCTTTGTCCTCAAAGCAAAAATACCTCAATGAATACTACGCTCACAAGGGTATATGCTTGAGACCCGAGTTCATCAAAGTCAACCCTGCCAGACAACAGCTAGCCCAGCTCTGCCTCAATTCCTTATGGGGAAAATTTGCACAGTTTCCAAACTTGTCAAACACGACCATCATCACAGATCCTGACAAACTGTTTAAATATCTTTTTGCGCTGTGATAGGAGGTGTCTAGCTGCGAGTTTATCAATGACAAAGCCACAGCACTGTGTTGGAAATACACAAAAGAGTACCCCACAACTTGTAACAATATAAACATCTTCATAGCCTATTTCACAACCGCTCACGCACATTTAGAGCTTTACAATGTGATGGATAAACTTCAGGAACTGTGTCTGTATCACAATACCGACTGAGTGCAAATTAGGGGATGAAGATCCCCAACTTGGTGATTATCTAGGCGATTTGACCAGCGAGCTAGAAAAGGATGTGTACATAGTAGAGTTCACAGCATCCGGTCCAAAAACCTATTCTTACAGAACTTCTAACAATGCAGTATGTATGAAAGTCAAAGGCATAACCTTAATGTGAACAACACTGTCAAAATCAATTGAAAACAGTCTAAAGGATCTGGTGAATGAATACTCTACCTCAAGCGACCGTGAAAATGATAAAACAATTGTTGTAAAACAACCTAGCATAGCCCGGTCAAAACAAAACGGTGGGAAATTACAACCCAGCCATTGCATAAAACCTTGCGTGTAGTGTTTGATAGAAGGGTCTTGACTGAAGACTACAAAGCCCTAATGTATGGTTATTGGGGGTGCATTAGAGTCTCGCAACCCCGACTATGGACACCAGGTTGCAGCACCCGTTCTTCTGCGTTTTAGCAGGCCCCTCAAATTGCGGTAAAAACTATTTTATAAAGAAACTATTAGAAAATGCTCCCAGTGTTTTATCTCAGACACCTAACAATATTGTTTGGCTTTATTCATGCTGGCAAAATCTTTATACAAAACTATCCCTAAGGTTCCCCACACATCAAATTTATTGAAGGCATACCTAATAATCTCAACGATGATGCATTGTTACCTATAGGCCTTATAAACATGATGATTATAGACGACCTTATGAGCAAAGGAGGGCATCACCCTGAGATAGAGAAAGCTTTTACTCAATATTCACACCATCGCAATCTAAGCATATGTTACATCGTGCAGAACTTGTTTTACAAGGGTAAGAGCAGTCATTCTATAGCTTTCAATGCCTCGTACCTGGTTTTATTTAAACCCCCAAGACAAATAACTGATATCCATCATAGCTAAACAGATGTACCCCGGAAAAGAGTTTTTCTTGGAAGCCTTTAACGATGCTACTGAGAAACCCCACAGTTACTTACTGGTAGACCTAAAACCAAAAACTCTAGAAGACTACAGACTGTGCGCTCGTATTTCCCACCCGATTCCCCATTGCTTACACACTTAAAACCAAGCCCAAAGCCTATAAAAAGAATCATTAAAGAGTCTCCTGGAACGTTTATACTCTAGACTCTATAATACCCAGTATTGACCATGTCAGCGCATCTACGCCGTAATCTAACCCTCCTAAAAATGCTTGTCACAGGTAGCCCCTAGCAGAGAGAGGCCATCCTGTGTGCGGCTTTGGACGATTTCATGGCTGCCATTTCAGAAATCACCCTAAACACCCTAAAAGGTAATGTCCCTATATCAGAGCGTCAGTTCCGTGTTTTGAAGAAGAAGTGCCACCTAATCAAGAAGCTCAGTAATAAAAGGGCTTCCCTCATTTCTAAGAATAAACTGGTAAAGCAGTCAAGAGTTTTTATAGGCTGTTTGTTGGGCATAGCTATACCGCTAATTACGAGTCTCCTAACCGGAAACTGATGGATTATGCCCAAAAGATGTACTTGGTATCACCGCAGCAGCTGGAATACTTTGGGATGTCTACCGGTGACACCTGGGACATCGGACAAAATGAGATGCAGCACCTGGATGCCAAGATTAAAGACATTTTGAACCGTGCTGATTTAAAAACCTTCGGACAAAGCAGGTCTTTACTTTTTAAAATATTATAGGCAGGGGAATGCTGAAAAAACACAAGTTGACTCTATATGTCCCTGACTCTGAACAGCCTCCACCACCCCTTTAATGCCTCAAGAACAACTACCAACCTCAGAGATCATTGTTGAAGAACTTTAAAAAAATATAAGTCAAAGGTACAGAGAGGCCAAGCAAATGTTGCTAAGTAAAATGGCAGCTTCTAAAGACCTGTCCTCATGGAATGAGAGAGACGAATTCCTCTACAAAGGTCAATCGGTTGTTGGATCCCACCGGTACGACCTAGTCCAAGGTCTTACGCACCCCAAAACACTATCTGCGAACCTCTGTGGTACTCAACATTCTTTTGATGATCATCAGTAATGCTGAACACAGGCGGCAGCTTAAAAGTTTGAAAGATTTGTCTTACAGCCCCCCAAGTACTCTAACACCTGTTGTTTTTAACCCCTCATAAAATGCTAGCATCCCCATTCTTTCCTCGGCTGTCCTACTCTTGGAGCACCGAGGCTCTGCTTCTGGAACCTAAAAAAAAAGGCATTTTCCAAAATGAACACGTTTCTAAATGTCTGATGTTTCTTCTGACTTTTGAACCTTTGTATATGTGTGCCTGCATTTGTGTGTATAGTTTTGCCATAGTTTACATTTTGAAGCTGTTCTTCTTTTATTTCTTTAGTACGTTTATCAGCGTGATGTTTGTACTATGAAAAAACAGTTTTGTAAATAAACTTTTTATCTTTTCAAAGTGTTTCTGTCATCTTTTAAAAACATTTTAAATGTGTGTCCTTGTGTCAGAATAAAGATACTGAGTCTGCATTCAAGTTTTTATTCTTTTATTTTAGCCAGTCGCCATTACACATATGACCCTACACTTTTGACAAACTGCGCATTCCGTTTTAACAGCGCTTGATGTAGAACTAGATTTTTCTTTCACATATCGATTCAAAAATATCAAGTTGCACAAATATCGAGTTGCAAATATCGTCGGTCAGAAATATCGACATACTGATTCTCGTGGTCAAGAATATCGATTTTCGGTAAGTAGTATCGATGTTAAAAATATCGAAGCGTTTAATATTGTTTGCAAAAATATAGTTGTTAAAAATATCGTTTGTTTATTAATGTTATGTATTTTAGTATATAGTTTATATGTATGTGTTGTATGTTTTTTGTATAAGAACTGTTTGTATTTTTAATATATGTGTTAAATTTTTAGTAGTTATAAAAAATAATTTATATGAATTTTGCGTTTTTAGTTCCGTAGTGGGTTGTGGGTTTATAGGGAATCAGGGTGGGAAGTAATTTAATTATATTACATTTATTGATTTGAGATGTTATTGTGTTAAATGTGTAAAGTAATTTATTATTAATTAATAAATAATTGGTTGTTAATTAATTTAAATTAATTAATTGGTAATTAATTATAGTAATTGTGTAATTTATTTTAGATGTGTGTTGTGGTGTTTATAGGTGTTAAGGGTGGCAAGTAATTTATTTTTAATTGATGAATTAATAATTGCATGTTAATTAATTTTTTAATTAATTAACTGGTAATTAATTATGGTAATTGTGTAATTAATTTTAGGTGTGTATTGGTGTTTATAGGAATAAAGGGTGGGAATTAATTTGTATTTAATTAATATATAGTTGTTAATTAATGTTAATTATTTGATATGTATTTTGGGTAATTGTGTAATTTTTTTGTCTTGTTTTTACTTTTAAAGGGGTAAAGGGTGGGTATTAAATACATTTTAATTACTTTATTATTATTTGTTAATAGCAATAGTTTTTAATTTACTATAGAGCCCGGCAGACCTGGCGTGCCCTTATTAGGGATGATCTTCTGTAACCACAGAATATGGCGGCACTTTCCACACTCATGAAAGTCGAGGAACCTGCTAAGCTAATCACAAAATTCTATGTTAGCCTTCAGGACACGCGCAAATCCAAAGTTTTAAGGGTAAGACTGGAGTGGCAGCGTGATCTGGGTGCTCCCCTAAGTGACAAAGAATGGTTCTATTACTGCGCCCGCACCCGATCGGTCTCTCTCAATGGAGGACACAGACTCATACATTTTACATTTTTACACAGGGCGTATTGTACCCCTGAACGCCAGTTCCGCTACGGACTTGCAGAGACCTCCTGTTGTCATAGATGTGGACTGGAGGGAGCAGGATTCTGGCATTTAGCCTGGCAATGCCCAGGAGTTTACGCCTACTGGGAAAAAGTGTTCAAGGAGCTAGGATTGATTATTAGTGCAGATCTAGAACCTGACCCTAAAATGGCGCTCCTGGGATGGGACCTCTCAGTAAATAAGACCCTGCGCCCGTTGGTGGCTATCGGCCTCCTACTTGCTAAGCGGAGGGTGGCATTACGATGGATGAGGGGCCCACTTCCACTAATAGCAGAGTGGCACACAGACATGTTGTATTGTAACACTCAAGCCGATACATACAGTGAGTTACTATCCCCCAGAAGTCGTCCCAGGAATTACTGGGGTCCTTACCAAACTTACTTGTTAAGTAGCACAAACGGGACAATGTTAGAGTCACAGAACACCACCGAGGTGGTATTGTCACCAGGGGCAGGTACATAGATGTTGGAAGTCACCATGGGCGGAGATTGGTTTACACTACTCGAGTTTTTATGCACCAATCAGGCCCCCTAATATTGCATTGGTTAGTAGAGTTATGATTCGTAACCACAGGAGATACTGCTTGTACTGATGATAGGATTATACGCAAGATACTCCCTGTATACCAGAATTCTGTCCTTGAGCATAAATGTATTTGTATGCTAATGTGATCTTATATGTTGAACTATCTGTCTTTAACACAGATCCGCACTACATGGAAGAAACTGACTGGGCATCCCTGTTTTTAGATAAAGACAATATTACCGTGTTTCACAGTGCAGCGTCATTCTCGGACCATACCATCTATACAAAACTTATATTCAAGTATGTAAAAAAAGCTGCTACAAGGGTGAAGTATAACAAAATACAGGTAAAAGATTCTCACTCCATCACATGGGGGAAACACTGTATATATTTTATGTGTTTTTGAGCTGTATGCGTTTGGTTTTATACTGAAAACAATAAAAATAAAATAAAATAAAAAATCTTATATAAAAAAAGTAATAGTTTTTAATTTATAAATAAGTTTTAATTGTGTTTTATTATTTTAATATTTAGGTGTGTGTTGTGGATATCATAGTGTTAAAGTGAGTATAGTCAAATCAAATCAAATCAAATCAAATCGACTTTATTCGGTTTCATTGTGTAAAACCATAAAAGTTTGTCAAGACACAAGACAATTCATAAAATAGTATACATTTCATCACACAATAAGCTTAATTCTACAAAGATCTAAAATAATCCAGAAAAAATACAAAGTTTAAATACCTATTTCCTCAATCCCCAATAAAAAGTGTTGGGTAAGAAATG
Source organism: Calotriton arnoldi (assembly GCA_963921515.1). Lineage (NCBI taxonomy): Eukaryota > Metazoa > Chordata > Amphibia > Caudata > Salamandridae > Calotriton > Calotriton arnoldi. Next base: position 449,914 of record CAWUFW010002026.1, read on the forward strand.
GGGTGGCTGTCAGCCTAACTAGTATATACATATCATCACATTACAAGGAACCTAGACCAGTGCTAACAATTAATCAAAGCAAGCCCTGGCCTTCACTGCAGATTTCAAGTAGCTTATAATAAACATAATGCATTCTTCATGTAGCAGTTGTAAATAGATGAGAGCTGGGCGAGCCTGCTTAAAATGCAACCTTTTTAATATGGGGGTAATAAAAATTTTACGGGGGACCTCATAAAATTTACAAAATAATATGAAGTGCAGCAAATCCTATGGAGACTCCTCGTCGCAGCCACAGGGTGATAACAGCTGTCCTCGTGTACTCCCCCTTGGCACAGCCAACATAAAATGAAACAAAGTATAGTCAATTAATGTTTATTTTTATTTTGTATTAATAATATTTTTTAAATTGATTATTAATTATGTTAATTTTGGAAAAAAGTTAATTACAAATGTTGAAGTGTTTTGTTATTGGTGTGGTGTTATAGGGTAGGAAATACAATAAATACATTTATGTATTAATTAATTTATTTGTTTGTAAATATTTTCTAGTTTAAAAGAATTTTATTTTATAAATGTATTAATTATTTTATATGATATATTTGTAGGTTTTTTATATGTCATTATTCTTATAATATGTTTAATTTGTATATATTTCATATATTTGATTTTCATTTCTAAATATTGTTTATTTATTTTTATGATTTTTTATAATTTATAATGTTTTTATTTTTGTTCTAACTGTTTGAGTGTTAATAGTAATTTTAGTCTCTTCGCTATCCAACACTTTCCCTACTGTTGCACTCACTGGAGTGGGAATAGTAATTTTTACCCCTCTGCTATCCAACACTTTCCCTACTGTTGCACTGATTGGAGTGGGAATAGTAATTTTTACCCCTACACTATCCAACACTTTCTCTACTGTTGCATTCACTGGAGTTGGAACAGTAATTTTTACACCTCCGCTATCCAACACTTTCCCTACTGTTGCACTCACTGGAGTGGAAGTAGTAATTTTTACCCCTCCACTATCCAACACTTTCCCTACTGTTGCACTCACTGGAGTGGGAGTAGTACATTTTTACCCCTCCGCTATCCAACACTTTGCCTACTGTTGCATTTACTGGAGTGGGAATAAAAAATGTTACCCCTCCGCTATCCAACACTTTTCCTACTGTTGCACTCACTGGAGTGGGAATAGTAATTTTTACCTCTCCGCTATCCAACACTTTCCCTACTATTGCATTCACTGGAGTGGGAATATATTTTTTTACCCCTCTACTATCCAACAGTTATTCTACTGTTGCATTCAGTGGAGTGGGAATAGTAATTTTTACCCCTCTGCTATCCAACACTTTCCCTACTGTTGCACTCTTTGGAGTGGGAATAGTAATTTCTTCCCCTCCGCTATCCAACACTTTCCCTACTGTTGCTCTCACTGGAGTGGGAATAGTAATTTTTACTCCTGCGCTATCTAACACTTTCCCTATTGTTGCACTCTTTGGAGTGGGAATAGTAATTTTTACTCCTCCACTATCCAACTCTTTCCGTACTGTTGCATTCTTTGGAGTGGGAATAGTAATTTTTTCCCCTCCGGTATCCAACACTTTCCCTACTGTTGCTCTCACTGGAGTGGGAATAGTAATTTTTACCCCTCCGCTATCCAACACTTTCCCTACTGTTGCACTCACTGGAGTTGGAATAGTAAATGTAATTATTTTTCTATCCAACACTACTGTTGCACTGATTGTATTGGGAAAAATAAGTTAAAATATTTTTTAATAGTTTAATGTTTTAAATTATTATAGAATGTTTTTTTATAATATTTAAATTATTGATATATATATTTTATTTTTATATAATTTTAAAGTTTTAAAATAAATTAAAGATAATAGTTTATTAATTATTTTAAAATAAATATATATGTATAAATTATTATGTTTGTGTGTTTATTTTTTTAAATTAATTTTATTTGTTATATTTTGTTAAAATGTATATTAAATTTAATTTATTGTGTTAAAATTAATATTAATATTTAGGATATTTAATATATATTATTTTATTTTATATATATATTTAAATTGCTATTTTTCACATCTATATTTTTTACATCGATATTTTTGATTAGATATTTTTGTACCTACCTGTGTAGGTACGGGAGTCGATATTTTTGTATTCTATATTTTTTTCAATAATTTTAACATTGCTGTTTTTGTCATCGTTATTCTATCAGTGAACGATTTCATAACAATACTGTCATTCTTAACTAGGTCGTTGGAATATAGATTAAAACATTTTTTGAATGTCATACCCTCAGACATTTTACTAATAAAATATATACAGTGTTTCCCCCATGTGATGGCGTGAGAATCTTTTACCTGTATTTTGTTATACTTCACCCTTGTAGCAGCTTTTTTTACATACTTGAATATAAGTTTTGTATAGATGGTATGGTCCGAGAATGACGCTGCACTGTGAAACACGGTAATATTGTCTTTATCTAAAAACAGGGATGCCCAGTCAGTTTCTTCCATGTAGTGCGGATCTGTGTTAAAGACGAGCATGTGGGGTCTTTTGGACCCTATTTCACCAGGAGAGTGTTGCTTTGAAAACCCCCTAAAACTTATTTCTTAGCGTATTTATGACATCTTAAGAAATCCTGAATCTGAACAGTGTCCATTTTACAATATTTTAAAGATAGTCACACAAAATCTGCTGGGCGTGGTTGATCTTAATGACGTCTTTGAATACAGAGAATACAACCATGTTTACATTTGTAGCAAAGGGCTGACTGAAACGTATTTCTGCTTTTAGATATCCATTTTTAGGTCTCGCCTAGGCAGCAGGCATGCGATGCTCTAGGAGGACCTTTAGCCGTCGGTCTTCACTTTTTCCAAACACTGCACTCGTGCTTGTGGCGGCATCCACCTTGCGGGAGCGAGCAGGGGCGCGCCACAAGCACGAGTGCAGTGCTTGAAAAGTGAAGACTGCTCTCGCTTTCACTTTTGCTTTTGTTTTTCCTTATATCGCGCGCGTGCGCGCACACCACTCGCAGCTGTCTTTCAGGCTTGTTTTAATTACTTTAATGAGCGCGGCGCTAGGGACACCGCGCTCACTTTATTTATTTATATTTTCGCGCACTTTAGGTACCGCGCTTGATTATTTAATTGATTGGCCGCGTGGGCAGCTTTCAGCGCGCTTGTTTTTTAATTCTTCTGCCTATGTCATTTGCATTTTCAAGGTGTCATCAGTATGAGCAGACACCTCAACAGGAGGTTTTCCCCTTTCTTTTTCTCAGCAGCTGCACGCTTGTTGATCCTTCTCTGCTCATTTTCTGACAGGTCATGATTTCACCTTCTGCCTTGGCGATTATTTACATTTGACGACCCTGCACACTCCTGCTTCCGCATCTCCCGGAAGGCGCTCCTGCCTCCCGCTCGTGTGAGATTCTGGTTGCCATTAGCGAGCATCGGATTGTCCCACTATCACCTGCCTGGCCTTAACACCCTTTATGTGCAGAGAAGTGTGCCTGGCCTTAACACTCTTTATGTGCCGAGAAATGCGTAATCTGAGTACAATGTAGAGAGCAGGCAACCGGAAAACCATGCATAAAATGCAGGTATTTAGTGACTGCACTTAAAAGAAGCTTTCTTGGACTTGGCTATAGTTAGAAGCAGGGGTGTCTGTACCTATTTTTACTCTCAGTGTCGGCCATGCATGTTTCAGGAACGCCTCAGCTGGGCTTTGAGCATCACTTAAATGACCAGTTTTAATCTGCCTGCATGCCTCTTTGATGCTTTTAGAGAAGCAGGCAGGAAGTGTTAATTCTATACTGCTCTACTTTTCTGGGGACTCCGCCACCAAATCTTGGGTCTGACCCCAATGACTTCTCCAGGTCTTATTAAATCACCCAGTTTGGCCTCTTCTGTTCTTATTATTCAGGTTGGGACCCTTTTCTTGTCTTAAATGCATTCTTGCGTTGTACTGTGCTGCATTAGTCGTTTACTTCATTTATTTCTAGCAGTCACTAAGACCAAGATGTTTGGTCTAAAAACGTGAGCCCCCTTTATCCGTCTCACCTATAGACAGCTTAAGCTGTTCTGAGGACAAATCTACTGTTCCTAATAAAGACTTACTGTGGACTTGGGGGCCACTCCTGGTTCAAGAGTCAATGGTACCATCGATCCATGCATAAGGGAAGCGCCAGGCAGTTGCTCCATGGGCAATGCTTGTCTTCACTGCCGTTTTCATTTTAAGGTGTTCCGTTTGAAGACATTATAGATTTATACGAGGCATGTTAAAGCCGTTCTTTCTGTGCAATTTGGGAATCCGCACAGTGCTCTTAGGGGCTGTCCTTGCGCAGTCCGGGACTATAAATGCACTGTTTGTAGTTATCCAAAGTGCAGCAGGTACAGTGGCACCAGGCCTAGCAGTGTGAGGGCCCCCTCTGCTACAGTTAAAGTAGTGTTTTACTCCCGGCCACGCCAGATGATGGTGGGGGGAATTCCTTGCTTGCATTAAGGCGCATGGCACCCTTGCTGCTCCACTGCAAATGCACAAAGGCTGACTTGAAACAGCGAATAATATTGTGGATCCGTGAATGGTAGAGCTATTTTAAGCATTTACATCTTCTGAAGAGTGGTGGTGATGGGACTATACAGAGCTTGTATGTTAGTGGTTATGTCCTAACAGTAACGTATAGCATCAGCTTCCAGGCAGTTGTGTAATACAAGCTGCATTTGTTAAATGAGAGTGAATTTGACAGTACTCACTTTTTGATATCTTTTCTCTACATCTGTTCTGTTCAGTACAGCCAAACACAGACTGTAAACAATGCATTATTCATAGGGTGCTCTTCGAGCGGTCAGGGATAGGCCACACACACTGGAATAGTTCACCCTAACACACACACACTGGATAATGTGCTGCTCATTAAGTAACAATAGATGTTGTAGCACCCAGGTTAATCTGCTGCATGGCTAAACACTTATATAGACCTAAAGGCGAGACCTATTGGCTATGCCAATGCTTGTTGATCAAGTTGTAGTGGTCACCCTCTTCCATGTCAGGAGTCAGATCAAAATCAAACAGCGTGTAGCCTGTCCAATATCCTTCTCTTGGCCCGACGACTCCTGAGTCACGCAGGTGCTTCTCGGTTATCGAAACCAAGCCCAGAAATTCCCTGATAAAATTAGCGTCTCCAGAGCCGGGTATGTAGGGTTTTGAAGGAATCACCCCCCCCCCCTAATGGAATAGCATCGTGTAGTTGATGTCGTTGTATTTGAAAATGAACTGGTTTAAGGGAAAGAAACAGCTAAAAGCCGTGTTTTCGACACAACCTATGATAATACGTTTTGGTAGCTGCCCCAAAAATAAATTTTGCTGCTGGGTTAATCTGGTACCGGCCGGGATGCTGAATATCTTCAGAGCTACTCTTTCAATGGCGTGCTTGGCGTAGCCGTAAAGCTTCAGCATGAGCCAGTCTGACGTTTGGGAACACTTTCATTCTCTATACAAACTAGCGGACAGTATGACCAGTTTATACTGTTCCTCAGCTCCGCTGATGAGACAGAACGAGTTCTTATTGCGGTTAAGTTTGATTTGAAAATCGATACCATTGATGAGCAGTTTATCTTGGAAGAAAAAGTCTGAATGTATGTGCCCAAGGAGGTCAAACTGTCTACTGCCGGCGGCAAAGCTTGCTCTTTTTACAAAACCTTGATTGTCACCATCCAGCTCCTTGTCTTCAAACTGTGCATAAGTATCCTTGTAGAAGAGCCCTGCTGAAAGCTGTGTGTCCAATTTAGAATACTCTCGATGTAGGCTCTGTAGGCATACATGTTATCACTTTGTGTGATGAGTCAATCACCGAGGGTAATGTCCACCTGAATAAACATGGTCACAATGGGGTAAGCGATCGTCGCCACTTTAGCGGTGGACGGTATGTTTGCACGGTCCGCTTTTACAATTTTACAAACTAGATGCAGGTATTGTTGAGATTCAGTTACATATCTGTGGACCCTGACAAAAAAAACTCTATCAGCGCCAACGGAGTCAAAGCGGCTAGAGGCGATACTTCCATGAAAAAACTGTTTTCGATACTGGTCTGTGCGGGCTTTAGTGAAAACAAGTCTAACTCTGATTTGGTGCATTCTCCGGATGCGCAATGTACGAAGGCCATGTTTCAGGTTGTTGCGTTTTAAAAATTATTTACTCTAGCAAGTGTTCTCTTGTTCTATGAGGCTCTCTTCTGCCTTACAAATCTTCTTTTGTGAGTGCTTTTTGAATGGTGCCTTCTTTTTTGGCAGACCCCTATGCCTTGAAGACCTTTGCATCCTTTTAATACTTGTGCTTGGCCTCTACACAAGTGCCGCTCCTTTTTGGGTTGTTTGTTCATGTGCTCGGCGACAGCAGAAGTCACAGATCCAACCACATCCTGAGCAATGTTCGAGGCTGCAGCTTTATCGTGGGATTTTGCAATTTCATTGCCTCTTCTCAAGAAAGGCATAGCTCTTCTAAACAAACTATGGAAAAAACCTCCAAGTCCCACCCCATACATAACAGGGGCCCCTTGAAAGAATGGTAGCCCTCCATATGTGGCCTGGTGTCTGTAATAGTCCCCGTACAGGGCGGGGTTTCCATATGTTTTCATGATCACCATAAAAACTGCTTAATATTCGCTGTCGCGTCGTGGCCTTAAATGTGGCTTAACAATAACTTTCCCATATTTAAAGGACACCGGCTCAGATTGATCGTTGAAGATCACGAACGACACCCTGTCAAAATGGTTTTTAGAAATTGCTACGTAGTCAGGTTTAATAAATTGAATATTAATAACTGTGTTATTTTCCCTCTTCCCCTTGACCCATCTTAACAATGGTGAATAACTATCCCCGAACCTCTGCGGCTCTACAATGTCACTATACACGGGGAGGCAGTAGCGGCTCGTGGAGGGAGTGCCGCGGGGCGGGGGAGGAGCAGGGTGGGGGGTAGTAAACTACGGCATACGGCCGAACAGAGGTAAATAAACAAAACGAATTTCATTGCGCGCGCTGCATTGCCAAATGCGATGCAGCGCGCGCAACAAAATTCGTTTTATTTATTTATTTGTTTACTTACCTCTGTTCGGCCGTATGCCGTAGTTTACTACCCCCCACCCTGCTCCTCCCCCGCCCCACCGCCCGCGGCACTCCCTCCACGAGCCGCTACTGCGTAGAGGGTATAGAACCCTCCGTTAATATCAGGGTACTTAGGGTCCGCCTCTACCTGGCTTTTTATATGTTGTTCTGTGTCTAAAACCCTTCTTAATTTACCCCTACAGCTAAACTCTGTATTGCGATTTGGAGCTTTAAGAAACACCTTCCTTCTAAAGTTATCTAATACTAGCTGAATATTCGAATATGTTTCGATGTTGGCTATGGATGTGTTGATGGCCTCGACAACTGCTGTGATGCTGGGTCTTTTTGCTGATGCTTTCTACGGTTCAAAAAAGAAAGAAAGAAAGACATCCTATTAGTTAGAAATAAAATATAGCCATATATCCGGTATAAGTAAGTGACATCACTTCTGGGGAGGGCCCCCAGGGGCTCGGAAAACCTGGTAATGGAAGTGACGTCACTTCTGGGGTGGTACAACTGTCACGTTTTGCTTGATGTGAAATGTATCCCTGTGTACTACTCCCATTTAGGACAAGGGCAACGTGTGCATTTGCCAATGGCCTCCAACTTCCAAGGCTCCTTCATGTAAGTTGATTGGGACAGTCAGAGGTCCAACCTTAAAGGCGCTGTGCATTAAAAGCTTATTTTGTTTTTACATGTAATTGCCCCCCACGGACTAAGAGAGCAAGTGTTGAGGTTGGTCTTGCTGGGAATGCACACTTCTTTTGTGAAGTACCAGGGCCAACCATGCATGCCTTTTAGAAGAAGCAAGTCAGCAAAACTATGAGAGCAATGCAGTGAATATGGGTGGCATCTCATGTCATGTTATTTAGTTCATTGTATGGGGTGAGGTCCGTTAGTCTTAGTATAAGAAGGAGATAGATCCACTCACATGTGCCACTAAACTTCCTGTCGGGTGGTATTGCTGCAAAACAATTGAGGTAACTCTAATCCATGGCTCATGCAACTGAGCGGGCTGGTGGGGTAAGCAGGGCACAGGGGTCAGATAGCATCTGGTAAGTTTATTTACTAGCACGGTAAACTTGTCTGTGTCAACAGACCCCTTTGAAGTACACACTGAGGTATGCAAAAAAACTCTTCACAAGACATATAATATTACTGCTCTCAGTGTTCAGCACTTTATTGACCTCAGTAGGGTGCAAGATTGAGTTGACCTTGAAGAAAGTCAAGCGTGTGACCTTTTGGTTATCAGTTGACTAGGTTCACTCTTGGCTCCGAAGATAAATAAAATCCATTACACATCCTACTTTTCATCCATTCTTGTAATAAATATTGAGTACACATTATGGTATGGTTAAAGGCATAAACGAATCGTGAGGAAATTCTTCTGCAGAGCTACTGTCCACCTGACAGCCAACCATATGTCATCATTTAATGCATCACATCCTTCAGTGAGTGGACAATATAAGTATTTCTCTTTGTTTTATATCTTTTGCTGTTTGAAATTGTCCTATAGAAGGGTCTACTGATAGGGAATTGCAATAATTATTTATTAAACTGATGACACATAATTTCTCCAGGTGCTTATGAGAGATTCATTTTATGATTCCTATAAGACGACCTCCTTTCACCCCTATTTGGAGAAATGTGAGTGGACTTGAATAATGTACTTATTGTCTTTTTATATAGGTAGGATTTTATCCTCCACCGGCCATCAGTCAACACTGTCATTGCCAGAAGCCCCTACAGATTAATATTTCATTCACACAAACAGAAGAATGGGGAGGGTACACCGGGCCTATTTGGTTTGGGAGTATGAGTCTTCATGGAGAGCTCGCTCATACCAACAACTGAATGCCCGTGTCTTTGGACATGTCTCCAAAACAGTAAAACGTATTGTGGGGTTACATTTTTAAATTATTAACCAGATAAGGTAGAATACAAATGCATCCAGAATACATTTCCAAATGTTTCTTTTCAGGATAAAAGAGTTTATGTAAAATGTATACAATAATATAATCAACAGAAGAAACATCTATTTTATACACACTTCTTGTAATAAAAGGTGTGCCCCATTTATTCTGATCATACTCCACCTCACTCACGTTCCTATCTCTCATTTTCTTCTTTTTCAGTAATTACAGCCCTCACAGACACAAATCTCTTCTACCCATTTATAAAGAAATACACTACACATGGACATATACTACAAAGGAAGCACATAAAAAACAATGGATGCAGAGAATAGCACAACAAGCACAAAGGATGGTACCAAAAATGTAGAAAGAAATGAAAGGAAAACATGTTCATATTAGTTTAGACATTGAAGACACCATATACACCACTTTGTACAAATGTATTAAAAAAATTAAGTAAATGAAATAAAAAATAAAATTAATGCAAAAAATAGTCATATAACTGTAGACATTGCAGACACCTATACAAATTATATTATAAAGATGTAAAAATAACAGATGCGCTTACACAGAAAATACAAATATATAAATTGTTACGGTATTTATTTTAAAAAGCGACATCTGACATCTAACACTATTATATACACACACTCATAGACACATCGTAACACACTGCTTGTCCCAGAGGCAGACACACGAAACACTATACAATTGTAGCTGGTGTTTTGCACCCAAGGTCTTGAAGTACAAGAGGAAGAATGCAGAGCTCACTGTGTGGGATCTATTTAAGAGCTCCCAGTAGTAATGTTCGTCAGATGTGCTATATTTTATTTCAAGTAATGACAATTTCATTTTTCTTTTCAATTTGTAGTTCTACATAGTGTAGGTGGTGATTTCTGCCTATGCCACCTAGAATAGAGACGTTTAAAGGCGTGGGCAAAGTCGGCAATTGTCCAGAGCCCTCAGGTCAAAGGGGCCTTCTGGGAATGTGAACTTTTTCTCTAATTAACTATCAGTGTATTATGTTATCTTTATAAACCTCTCTAACTCTCTGCCTATCTCTACCTCTGACTTTGGGCCTAATTACAATTTTGGTCAGAAAGACTCCGACCGCTGGTCGGAGGCTTTCTGACCGACATTGTAGGTTTAAACTACGACCGTCGTATTACAATGACGGCGGTCGGAGTTGAAACTGGCCAGGGAATCCGACACGGTTCCAACGGGCTCAAGGAGCCCGTCGGCCAGTCGGAATGGCCTCATAATCTCTTAAGGACGGCGTTTCATCGGGATTATCATGTCTGTTTCCGACAGTCTTTCCATGTCAGCCTTTCTGACATGGAAAGGCTGTCAGAAAGCAACTTTGGGGGGCACCTAGCAGGGCCCCCTTCCCCCATGGCTCTCCATATGTGGCCCTGGGGGGCACCTATGTTGCACCCCTGAAAATCCCTGCACCTGCCACATGGTGCAGGGATTTTCACAAACTCTAATTTCTCAATGGGAGCTTGTGCTGCGGGCGGTTTCCGCCATCCCCACAACCTCCCGTAGAGAAATGGGAGTTTACGACCACACCATGTGCGGTCACATTGTAATCAGGTGTGAGGAACCGTCGACCTATGGACGGGCGGTTCTCTCACCTAAACGGTGTCGGTCGGAGGCAACTCCGGCTGACAACAAAATCAGGCCCTTTGTCTGCTTTATTAAGGTTAACACATAATTTAGTATTGATTGGCTTCATGTGGGCCTGAGTTAACAAGAAACAGGTAATAAAATATACATTGGGCCTTACAGGGACCCCCCAAAATATGCCTTGCCCAGGGTCCCCAACATCCTTAAGATGACAATGACCTAAAATTACATTTGTAACATTTATGCCTGTGATATGCCTTCAAAGTTAATTTAGTAACCTTATATTTGCTAATTGAGCTGGAAGTTTCCCCACATTGAGACATGTACATCTACTACTAAGCATAAATATCCACCCAGAGTTAGTGAACTGCATTTAAAAAGAGATTTACAACTATTCATGGGGGTAAATCTACGTTATACAGAAATATCTGCATCAAAATAAAATTATTATTAGAAATTGTAATTTTCAATTGATTTATGCCTTCATATTTTTTTACCTATGATACATTTTATATAGCCAGCCGTAAGGTAAAAAGAAGGTAAATGCAGTATCATAAGGCGAAGCAAAATTATGCATTTTAAAATCGAATCTGGTTGAAATAGTTTTTCTAAGAGGAATTTTGATTGGTGCCTCGATTAAAAGAACCAAAATTGGGCATTCATATAGACTATCTATCTCAGATTGTCCTCACAACAGGATTTTGTATGTAGTAAAACCACTGAAATGGAGCAAAATTTTATTTTTTTAAGGCCTTTCAGTGAAGTGTTTTTGGGGAATGCAATGCATTTTATGGACACAAGTGAAAAGAAACAAACAGTGTACGTTTTACTCTTAGCGGTACATCATGATGCCAGTGGGACCACCACCGACAGGCCGTCAGTGGTGGTCCCACCGACAGACAGCCCTTTGGGTCGAGCGCTGCATTAGGATGCAGGCGGTGGGGCCCTTGTCTGTTGGGGGACGGACGCCACCTCTGCCAGGATCTACTGATTTCAACAGGGTGGCGGTCGGAATCGTGATCCTGAATGGAGGCGGTGCCTGCTTAGGTATCAATGTCAAGATTACGATGTTTACTTTCCACAGCCTTTTCATGACGATCCCAGAGGGTTCGCTTTTGTTTTTTTCAGAATGGGGGTAACTTGTCCTGATTTCAAGCAGTCAGGGATGGAGCCTTGAAGGAGGGAAGTATTGACAATCTTGGTGCAGATTGAGAGTAATGCGGTTATGATTTCCTTGAAGAATTTTAAAAAATGAGGGTAATTGAAATGGTTTAATGGTTTCAGTCTAATTAAGATTTTATGAATGGTGTCTTCATCAAATGTTCTGCAGGAGTTCCAAGAGGTATTGTTTTTGGGGTACAGACTGGGAAAACATATTGGAAAGAGAAGGGATGGGCAGGGCTGAGGGGGGATAGGATGTTGTTCCAAGGCCAACTGCAGGTCATTTCTCATGGTTTCTACCTTCTGCAGAAAGAAGGAGGCGAATTCCTCACAGCTTGGAAGCGAGTTGGTTCCCACCAGTGTCTGATTGGGTGCACAGTTCAATTGTGCTTTTATTAGATCAAATAGTTTTTTGGGTCGGTTACTGTCTTGATCAATTTGGTTTCTGAAGAAGTCTGTTTTTGAAGTTCTGATGCTTTTGTAGTAAATGTTTCTTAATAATCTCGGGTGCTTGAAATGCTCAAGGGACGGGTCAGATCTCCATTGATCTCCATTGACGGTCGGATAATCTCAAGTTACGTCTTTCTGTGTTGTGACTACCATTGTACCACGGTTTGGAGATTTTAGAGGGCATTCTTTTTAGTTGGAGTGGAGCAATTGAGTCAAGAACAGATTCCATGGAGCGAGTGTAGTGATTTGTAAGATCAAGGACATCTGAGAGCTCTTCAGGGAAGTCTAACAGTGGACAGCATTTGTTAAAACTGATGCATATCAGTGAGACAAAAGGAAATGCACCAAGCATTTGACCACAGTACCATATACTTCATATGGTTAAGCTCCCTAGTCTTGCTCATAATAATTCTGGCAGCATTGATACCCTGTGCTGTTTCCATGACATCATTTTATCTAAGAGAATCACTGAATAGTTTTTCCATGATGCTGTTCAATGTTAAAAAAAAAAGTAAACTCTTATTTATAGCTGTGTATTATTAGATCAGTCTGCATACAATTGGTTGGAGTACCATCCTTCCTTGGCTCTACTGTGCAGGCACTTGTGCGACGTGGGAGGTGGCCGGCGGCATCAAGTACGTTTTTAAAAATTATTATTAATCCCCCCTTCACCCCGCTTGCTCCCCCCCACAGTCCCCCCACCCGCCCCACCACCCTTTGTTACTGGCAGCGCCACTGTACAAACTACCAGAGGCACTCACATACACCTTATAGAGGCACTGCACGTCAGAAGCATTCTTACACCCCTCAGATACAGTCTTGTACTACTGACAGCAATCCCACACCCTTCAGCGTGACAGTCACGCACTACCAGAATCAGCCTCAAACCCCTCACACACAAGCAGTCTCACATTACCAGCAGCACTCACACTCACCAAGACAGTAGCTGGCATACACTACAGCCAGCACTCTCATACCCTTCAGAGTAATAGTCTCGAGCCACCAAATGAGTCTCACACCCTTTACAGACATTCACCCACTCTTGAAGCAATTCCACACACCTCACAAGCTAGCAGCAAAGCCACTAGATAATGTGTTAACTGAAAGCGCCTCTTCATTGACTGGTGAGTTTTGTGTGTGTTTTTGTGATGTTGCAGTTGAGTGAGGAGGTAAATGCAAGAATGAGTGAATGGGTAGATGTATAGATGCAAGTGTGTAAGGATGAGTGACTAAGAGCTCAGATGATGATCGACTGAGTGCATGAATGAATGGATGAGTGATTGCAAGGATGGAATCATCAAGGCCACTTTTAGTTTAAAGCTAAACCTATTGGATTTGCAAATGCTTGCTTTCTTTTATGATCCTCTCTTGTTGAGCTCATATTAAATTCTTACTAGTTCCATAGTATAAGTCCTTAATACTAAATATTCATGTTGCACATAACAACAGTTTTCTAAATAAATATATTTTAATTTTCATTTGCAGTGTAAAAGGTGAGCCAGTCTATACTGATTTTGGCTCTCCTGACAGCACTATAAATGTGCATTTTCAAACATTGCCCCAAATTCAGAAAGATATTCTTGAATTGTGCCACATTCAGCAAGTAAGTAAGCACAAAAGTGATTGATGGAAATGCCCAAATAAATCCAAACCACTGGTCACTACTCTGGACGTATTCCACTTCATTATTTTAGAGCTTATCTGTCCCACTACAGCTGGAATGGAATGCACCCAGAGTAAATAGCAGTAGTTCAAAATGGCTCAAGATAAAGAAGTCTGCCAAAACAGGAGAGGTGTGGGCAAACATTGGTGCCATACCTTGTGTCGTCATAGGGACTTATGCTGCCAACCACTAATGATGCTCAACAAGGCTTTCTTTAGCAGTAACTGTTCTTGTTCAGAAAGGACCATAGCACAGGAGTTTGGCTGGACTGTCCTTTTTGATGAAGGCCTAGTTTAGTTTACATTTGGTTGGTTCATGTTTATAGGGACACCAGGAAGCATAAAAAAACAATGGTGTGGAGTAATTACTAGTTTCAGTTCAGTTGCAGATTGAGTCAACCATTTCCTTCTATCAAATCTGCTGTCCAAACTAAGGAATTTAGCCATTCCGAGCCTTATTTAATATTGCCTTGACAACAAGAACAAATGAATGTTTAGTGCAATAATAATAATATGGTTTATTAGACTTCCCATATATAAAAACATAATTGTTGGCAATAAATCTAATTAGCGCAAGGAGTTGAATAAAAAACAACATTAACATTTGCAAATGTCAAAGAAAAATTACAGAATAAATATTAACATCACACATCATTTACTATTTACATTTAAAAAATAACGTCACAGCAGATATTGAAATGCCCTGTGTATATGCAGCATTCCAATTTCATTGATGACAGGTCTGAGATAAATATTTTGTGCACTTGTTGCAGATGGACAGAGAGGCAATCAATGGGCCAGGTCATGCTGGTGGAAGTCCTTTGCACTGACAATGGGAATTGCTTATCCAAAGTTTTACATTGTTATGCTTGTTAAACACACCAAGATGAAAACTTGACACATTATACCAGAATCAGGGATTTAGACCATATGACAGATAATTAGGTTTTCCAGGTGAAGGTTTCACAGAATTTAAAATAGTAAGAGTCTTTTTATAGCTATATAAGATAAATTTGTCTTGAAACATCTCAAGGTGCTCCATTTTGACTTGAACTTGGATCCCTTCAATTATTTTGTTGTGGACAAAATTCACCACATAATTTTGTGATAGAGATGTCATCATATATTAATCCTTTTTCCTTAATTAGTGTTCCTCTGCAGCAATTCTTTCAAACATTATGGTGCCAGACTACTGTTATTGATGTTTTGTACACTTGTAATGAAACTAGTGAATTATAATAGGGATACAATACCACCAGGACGGTGTACGACTAGAGATGTTTTGCACACTGACGGTATGAGACGGGTCAAATGGGCCAAGGTTATTGAAAAGCCAGCAGTAGTATCAGCAATAAGGGCAGATGCTATCATGGTTTTGGGAGAGTTACAGGAAGTGCGAAATCACGAAGAATTAAATAAAATCATAACTGGGGCTCATAACACCCTATTTGATAAAATAAAGACCTATTTTTTAAAGCCTCTTAGTCAGCATCATATATACCCTTTAGCAGTGCAGGAAAACTGGTACAACAAGGATTGCAGGAAAGCCTATAAATTCCTTGCAGCAGCAATAAAATCAAAAAATCTGGTTAGTATCAAACAAGCAAGGAAATTGTATAAATCCTCTCAGTGGAGAGCAAAAAAGGACGGGGACGAGCAGAGATGGCAGGATTTGCGAATGGCTAGCTCTGGGAAAAATCTTCATCATTTTTGGCACCTGGTTAAGTGGGGAAGAGGAGGGCAAGCTTTGCCCCCACAAAATAATGTAAGCACCAGAATTATGGATCGCGCATTTCTCAAAACAGTATGCAGAGGATGAAGAAGTGGGCGAGCCCTTACTAATTCCCTCCACAGTCCAGCTTTGTCCTTTGCTCTCTCATATGCAGGTGTAGCGCTAGGTGCAGTTACGGGGGGAAGAGCCCCATGTCCAGATAGCATCCTAGCAGACCTGTTTTTGTATGACAAGGATATGTGGTCAAGATATATACAGACGCTAGCTAATGCAATAGCCCGTGGTGCCCCCATCCCAGAATCGTGGCGAAAATACGAATTTTCAAAAAGGCGATAGATCGCTTCCTAGCAACTACAGGCCAATAAGCCTAATCGATTCAATACAAAAGGTGGTGGCAAGACTAGCTTTGACAAAAATACAGGATTGGATAGCAGCAAACGATATACTTACAGCATAACAGGCAGGTTTTTGCACCCATGTCAGCACTATTGATCAGGTCTTTCGTTTCATATTAATATATTGGCGCACTGTAGTGATCGCCAATGGCAGCATCTATGCTGCCTTCGTAGACCTTAAGTCTGCGTTTGACTTGGTGACAAGGAAGAAACTCTGGAATGGTCCTGATGGACATGGGAATGCCTTTAGATCTAGTTTCCCTAATTGTCAGACTCCATGAGGATAATTTTGCACAAGTGTGATGGGGTGCACAGGGTAACACTATGGACAGATTTCCAGTCTCCAAGGGGGTTCGCCAAGGGTGCATCATGGCCCCAACATTGTTCTCTTTATTCGTGAACGGGGTAGCACAATTTTTTGCTGGCTACCCAACAGACACCCCGGTCCTTGCAGGTACAAAAATACCAATTCTCATGTTCGCAGACGACACGCTCATTATTTCCAAAACACAGTGTGGACTGCAGCGAACACTTTCCTGATTCGAAGAATTCTGAAGGGTGCGAGGACTCATGATCAACATGAGTAAAACTCAATATATGGTTTTAAACAAGCATCAGGTAATTAAGGGCAATGTGTGCTTAAATGATGAGCCCCTTGAACAGACAGAACTTTTTAAATACTTAGGAGTTACCCTAGCTAAGAAACTGACCTGGAAGCCCCAGATCGAAACCATGGCCCTAAAACACCATCAATTGGCAGGAGCATTAGTGAAAGAACATAAAACTTCTTTAATAAAGCCAATTAGCCCTGCCTTACAGATTTATAACACAAAAGTCATGTGCTTGGTATTTTATGGGTCTGATCTCTGGGGCTTTGAAAATCTGACCCTGCTCTTTTTAGCTGAAAACAAGTTCTTACGATGTATTACAAACCTTCCACAAAACACACCGCTAAAGCCCCTGCGCTATGATCTAGGTTGCAAATCCCTGGATGAGGTAGCGAGATTTTGACCAATAGCATACTGGTGTAGATTATGGACTACCCCTGAGTTAATACATTATGCCACACTTAAGGATGCCCTGGAGGCTGATATCACACGCAACATTAGCTGATTGCAAAAAGTATGTTGGTAGCAATGGGTCTGAGGCATCTATGGAGGATCCCATGGGCCAACGGTTTCCCCCAAAAGAGGAAATGAAAGAGTTATATTGGTCTATGATTAGAACTGATAATATAAGATCAACTGAGAGTTCATCGTTGACAGGGAGATTTCTGGAGTTCAAATCTAGTCCCCTGTACGAGCCCTTCTGGGATTTTATTTCAAAACACTTAGATAGAAGATTATACTTCCAATTTTGGGTGGGCACCCTCCCGTTAAAATCCCTCACATGTAAATGGCCCAACACTGATGATAGCAAGTGCCAGTTATGCGTAGATCAAATGGAAACTTATTCCCACATTCTTTTTGTTTGCCCAGCCTATGAAAAAAAAAAAAAATGTAAGTCAGTTTTTATATAGCGCAGCTACTCACCCTTACGGGTCTCAAGGCGCTGGGGGCCGTCATGGAAATTAAGTGAGCTATTGCCCAGAGTCACATGGTGCTGAGCTAAGCTGCCGCTGGAGCTGGGGATTGAACCGTGAACCCTGTGTTCCGAAGTCAGCTGCCCTGGCCGCTGCACCACACCTCTCCATGGATAAAATGGCTCCATGGATAAAATGGTTGAGGCCGATATATAAATATATGGGCACTAGAAGCAGCAACATTGCACTGAGAATATCGTGTTCAAACTCATCGGAGCAGTGTGCAATATCTGTCGCTAAATTCCTGGGTTGGATGTGGGTAATAAGCACTAAGATGCAAACCTTATCTGGGGACATATTACATAGCAGTTAATGAAGCACACATGATGTAGTTCAGAAATCAGGGACATGAAGTCAGCCTAGTATAGTCATTTATTAAATAATGACCACTAGAGTTTGACTGTTGAATCAGTGTTCCAAATAATATAGCACTTTTTAAAATATTTTTTATTAGCATTTCCGTATAACAAACATCTCACATGGCAATGTATTGCGACTGATAACATGACATGTGTTTCAAACATTTGTACTTGCAATCGCCTATCCGGGAAAACATGTACTCATTGCATAGTATGGTCACTGTAGCATATCTCATCATATTATTGTGTATGCCTATACATATTGAAATGAATCTCCTTTCTATTTTCTGCTGGTGTGTCAACTACCGGTTGTGGTTGCAAACTATTAACTGGGGATGTGAAACTGGGGTGGTGTTCATAAGGTCTGAGTTGTGTAAGTCAGGCGGGGTACCGAGGCTACAATATGGCCTACTTGCGGGCACAATTAAGTTCAGCTAGGTAGATTTTGTCTGGCTGTCATTGTCTGTCTGGTTGATCTAAGTAAGATATGGTTGAGTGATCGTATTCTGTTACGTGCTGGCTGCTGTTGGGGGAATAGTGAGTGCGTTTGTAGATTGGGTCTGTGCTTGTGAGCTTGTAGGGGCTTGTGATGGTGTATGTGAAGTATCCCGTGTGGTTTGTTGTTTGAATTGATGTAATAGTAGGGTCCATTCCATTGAGATGTGGCGTTTGCGTATTCCTTTTATTTCCTCCTCCCGTATTGCCTCCTCTTCTGTTGCTGCCCATTTGCCCACTGCTCCCTCCCAGGCTTCTATCGGGGGTCCCATAGGGGCTCGCCAATGCATAGCTATCCCTCTTTTAGCTAGTAGTATTGCCAGTGACGCAAATTGAATTTGTACTTTGTATTGCTTTCGCTTTCAGAAGATACCGAGTGTGCAGGCCTCCCATGTGTTCATGTCGGAGAGACCCGTGAGGTCTCTTAACATCTCATGGACAGTGTTCCAATATGACTGTATTGTGGGGCATAGCCAAAACATGTGATGGAAGTCAGCGTTCGGTGATTGACAGCGAGGGCATAGAAATTGAGTGGACGGATAGTATCGCTGGAGTCGCGCCGGTGTTTGATATGCTCTGTGTAAAATGTAGAATTGTATATTTTTAAAGCGCGCATTGCGGGACACTTTTTTGGGGAACGCAAGTGCTGTCTCCCATTCTTTTTCATGTAGCTGACGCCCCAATTCGTCCTCCCATGTCGCCCGTAGCGCATCTAACGGTTTATTTATGAGCTCCCGTATGGCTTTATAAAGTCAGGTGACCAGGTGGCGGCCCATTCCCATGTGCATGATTGTGTGTATGACGGGGTGTGTAGCGGGCTCTCCCTCTGACATGTCGTAAAATGGAAGGTAGCTTGTTATTATTTGCCTGTGTAAGAGGAACTGTCCGGGAGGAAGGTCAAATTCTTCCATTATCTGGCGGAACGGCTTGAGTTGGCCATCCTCGAACAGGGATTCAATCTCTGTTAGTGAGTGCTCCGTCCATACTTGCAGCATACGAGTCGTATAATATGTCTCTCGTCTGGGCCATCCTACTAAAGGTAGCAAGGGAGAATAGAAGGGCGACTCTGCAGATAAACGATGTATTCTCTGCATACATTTACGAGTTACCGACACCTGCAGTGGGTGTGTGCGCCGTGGTTTAGAGCCTGGTAGTAACAAACGACAAAGTTCTGGAGTGGGTATGGGGCCTGTCACTGTGTGGGTTTCCCCTATGTGTCTGCCCGCCGTCCAGTAGGACAGCCACTGTAATTGCGCGGCCAAGAAATATGATTCAAAGGAAAGTGCACCCAGTCCTCCCCGGTCCGTGGGTAGTTGTAACTTGGCCAATGCGATTCTGTGTCTGCCCGCTCCCCAAATTAGCGAACTAAGCAGTGAGTCAAGATCCCGGAAGAAATTGCGGGTGGGATTACCGGCAAATTTGTGAAGTGATATAATAATCGCAGAACTATTATCATTTTAGCCAGAGCCACTCGTCCTATCGGGGCTAGGGGAAGCCTCTTCCAGAAGCCCACCGCAGATCTGATCCCTGCCAGAGCTTTGCGGTTATTACCTTCAAATATATCCGATGGGGAATGATACAGGCGAACTCCCAGGTATCGGGGGCCACTGGCACTCCATGCTATGCCCTGCTCTCCTATCCTAACGTCTCGGGGAGCGAGATCTGGATGTAACGGATATACCGTAGATTTGTCCCAGTTCACTCTGAGTCCCAATGCATCTGCAAAATCTGCGAGTGTTGTTCATAGGGACGTCAAGTCTGCTGTGATGTCTCGTATATATTTCAGCAGGTTGTCTGCGTACATAGAAACACTATGTATTGTATCCGCCACGGAAATGCCCCAGCTCTCTCCCTCCAGACGTAATCGTATTGCCAGTGGTTCTACCGCGAGGGCAAAAAGTAGAGGTGAGAGTGGGCACCCCTGTCTTGTGCCCCTTTCTACTTTAAAAGGGGAGGATATGTAGCGCCCCATGCGTATTCGTGAGGTAAGGTTAGTGTACAGGAGTCGTGTGTAGGCAGCGAGAGTTGGACCTATCCCTATCCGTTGGAGGACCTCAAACGGGTATGGCCACGTGAGAGTATCAAATGCCTTTTCAAGGTCTAAGATGAGACAGGCCGCTCTGGGGAAAGTAGTACTCACTTGATCTTGTATATGGAATAAGCGACGCAAATTTTGGGACGTGTTCCTTCCCGGGACAAACCCACATTGGTCCGGGTGGATCAGTGGTCGCAGGATCTGCGTGTAGCGATCTGCCAATATTTTCCCTAATATCTTACAATCAGCCGACAACAGCGTGATCGGTCGATATGAGGCCAACTGTCTCGGATCTCGATTCGGCTTTGGGAATGTTACTATCACTGATTCCCGAAGGGATCCTGGAAGCTCCCCCCTTTCTAAGGCATCTGTGAACATCTCTGTGAGGCGGGAAACTAACAATGAGGAGAACGTTGCGTAATATTCTGAGGGGAAACCATACATCCCCGGTGCTTTATTGCGTGCCAGGGCACGGACCGCTTGCTTGACTTCTGTTGACTTTATCTCTATGTCTAGTGCGGTTTTTTCTGATGCTTTGATTTGGGGTATAGGGAGTGGGTTTAAAAATAGATCTATTGCATCGTGTTGGACCCGCTCAGGAGCACTATATACCTGGGAGTAGTGTTGATGGAATAACTGCAGTATTTCTGTCTGAGATTGTACTGTATTGCCATGTGGGTCTATCACTTCAGTGATTGGCTTTACCTCCGTGTCTCGTCGAGCCAACCAGGCTAGTAGTGTCCCCGTCTTGTCCCTCTCCTTATGTACCCTTGTTGCATATGCCTTAAAATTGTATCTACGGAGATCTAAGGCAGCGGCTGCGTATACTTTTTTGGCTTCCGCCACCTGGACTATGGTCGCTGTGTTCGCATCCTCTTTTTTGGTGAGAGATGCCAGCTGTGTTTCAGCTTGTGTCAATGTGCGTTCTAGTGTCTTTCTGACCCCAACTATTTGTTTTATGCAGTCACCTCGGGCTACCACTTTAAACGCGTCCCATTCCACTAATTTGGACGTCGCTGTTCCTGCATTGTTGGTAAAATATTCCTGTATGCTTTGCCCCTGTTCGTGTTTGAAGACCTGATCTGCCAGGCATTCTCGCTGTAATCTCCAGGTGGGTACTGGTGGGTGGGGGGGTGTGCATTGTAGACTTAGTGTATGGGCGTCATGGTCCGAGAGGACCCAACCAAGATAGTCAGAATGCCGAATTTTGGGAATCAGTGTCGCCGTGCATAGAAATCTGTCAAGTCATACTCGTAAGTTGTGCGGGATGGAGTGAAACAAATACAGCCTGGTTTGTGGATGGTTATCTCTCCAGGCGTCTGTGAGTGCCCAATGTGCAGCCCATGTCAGAAAGCGTTCTGTTTGTTTATAGGTGGGAGAGTGTATGAGTGGGGGATGGGATCTGTCTAAGGCGAGGTCCATTACACAATTATAGTCGCCTCCCAATATCCACGGAATGGAAGCATATTGGGCCAGGACTCCAGAGAGGTGGTCCCAAAACTTGTCTTGTTCGGTGTTTGGGGCGTATATGCTACCCAAGAGTATTGGTTGGCCCTCTAGTAGTCCTTCCAAGAGGGCATACCTCCCCTCTCTGTCCACTGTTCTCTTAAGCTCCTGAAATGGGAGTCCCGGTCGGACCCAAATCAGCGCTCCTCGTGCGTATGCGGAGTATGATGTAGCACATATGGTCCCGCGCCATCTAGTGCGGAGTTTATCTAGTTCCCGTGCAGTTAAGTGTGTCTCTTGTAGGAAAGCAATCTGCGCATTGTGGCGTTTGGCGTAGGAGTAAACAGCGTATCTCGGGGTATGTAAGCCTCTAACATTCAGCGTTAAGAGGCAAATATCGCTGATCGCTACTCTGTGAGCCATTGCGTCTTACCTACGAGGTCTGATGCGACATGTCCTAGCTGAACAAAGGTGTTCGGTGGTGTCCTATTGCAGTGATAGTCAAGTGTATACCTTCGTATTGCCCGCCTGTGTAACGTGATAAACCGGTGTTGTAAGACATCTGGAAGGGAAGGGGTAAACCTGAACAAGGGTACTGCGTCCCAACCATAAGGACCTATCGCACTCGGCGGTACGTCCAAACTAGACATACTATGATTACATGAATTCGTTTCAACCAATGGGGGGGGTCGTGGTCCTAAGAACTAGCAATGTGGTTTCTATAGAGCCCTGATGGATCAGTGAATGGTGCATGGTGCCGGCGGTTTTCTCCGGCTGTGTGTATTGGAGATCTGTCAGAGAGGGTTTACCCTGGATTCTAAGTCATTTCTGAATGCCGGGGGGTATGCGGTGTGGTTCTCCAAATCTGTGCTGGTCAATAGCGGAGTGGGTGCGACAAAAAACAGATCGTATTACAGCCAGCGAAGTCTGTCAAATGAGAGTGTCTGCTGTTTGAGGGGTAACCTCCGGTGGGGTATCCGAGCCCTCATGAGACGTGTTATTGTCCTCTGCCTCATCCTCCGATGTGAAGATGTGAGGACCCCTCTCGCTGTCCGAGCTTCCCAAGGTAGGCCCAATTTTGGCTGCTGCTTGTAGGGCTTTGCGGCGCTCTGCTATAATTTGTTCGAGATTTGGGGGGCTTTTAACCGGTGCCTCCGTGCTTAGTTTGGGCTGTTTTTGGGTGAATCTTTTCGGTTGGTGGTGTTTACCTTTAGAGTCTCGATGTACCGGTATGGAGTCGTGGGGCCCCAAATTGTGAAGATGCTGTTCCGCCCAGTCATATGCATCTTTGGGGGTCGTGAAGAAGAGGGAGCGACTCTCATGCATTATCTTCAGCCGCGCCGGGAAGAGCAAGGAGTACTGGACCGCTTTTTTCCGGAGTATTCGCTGAACCTCCAGAAACGATGCCCGTTGTCTTTGCACCGCCTGAGAATAGTCCAGGAACAACATTACTGTTTTATCTTCAACTTGTATGGGTCCTTGTTGCCTGGCAGCCCTGAGTACAGCATCTCTATCCCGAAAGTGCAGGAATTTGAGGAGCAGAGGCCGTGGTGGGTTTCCTGGGGGTGGCCTTCTTGCCGGCACTCTGTGTGCTCTTTCTACCGAGAAATACGGGGTTCTCTCTGATTCCGGAGTGAACGATTGGAGCCAGGCTTCCACGTAGATGACGGGGTTTGGATCTTCCACGCCTTCGAGCAGATTGATCACTCTAATGTTGCACCATCGGGAACGGCCTTCCAAATCGTCTGTCTTTTCTTCCAAAGATTTAACTCTGCGCTGAAGGTCCGCCAGCGTGTCTTGTTGGGCTTTGATTTGGGGTTCCATAGTTTTGAGGGTTTTGTCCCCCTGCGCCACCTTGTCCGCCAATTTCCGATGGTCATCTCTGAGGAGATTGAAGTCTGTGGCCAACGCTCCAAATCTGTCCTCCATCGTAACGCGAGAGTGTTCAATCGCCTCCAGTACTTTGTCCAGTTTGTCTGACATAGACGCCGGTGTCGCAACACCCTCTTCCATTCTGGAGCATTTCGTGGACGGGGAAGATTGTCTCGTTGGGGTAGGCGTTTGTGGGTTCCCGGTTGCACGTTGTCGTCCCATTCTGAAGATCGATACTGGTTCTATAGGGCGTGATCCGCCGGCTGTCTATGTCTTCTCTTGTGACCGTGCGTATATTATGTTGTTTGATCTAATGTACTTTTCACTAGATGTAGTAGTCACTTTCACGCCTATGGCTGCCCTTCTGTCTCCTTGGTGTATGTTATTGGCCTTGCACACCGTCTCTCCCCCGTCCCGCCGCGCCTCGAGTCCTGGCGCCGATTGGCGAGACCGCCTAGTGGGGTGTAATTGCGAGTCTAGACAGATGAAGGGGAAGGACGGGGGATCCTCTATGGTCTATGCAAAAGAGTTCCTCCTCGTTTTCCTGCTTTATCCTGTATTTGGTTGTGAGAGGGGGGGGTTGTTCCCTTGAGCACATGGGGGGGGATGATCGGCCCTCCTCGCGTGGGTATCGTCTATTCAAAAGGTAGGTGGCCACCCCGTCGCTTACCATAGACATGCGTGGTGGGGGCGTGCGGTGGCCATTGACGGTTATGGCTGCTCCCTCTGTGCGCAATAGGTGTCGGGTTATATGTAGTGACACAGGGTCGTCTAATGCCCCGCCGCAACTTAACCCCCGCTTGGCGTCCAAGAAAGTTCTGTCCTGCTGTTAGCCCTCCTCTCTGGCTGTTACCTGTGTTATTAATACTGCCGCGGGAAACTCCGGGCGCCTGTGATGGGTCTTATGACCGTGCTGCAGCCCCCGATGTCTCTGCGTCCCAGGTTAGTGATGCGGCACCCTCACTCGCGTTCAGCTGCTCCCGTGCCGCTTTCCTGCCAGCCTCTAGGTTTTGTGTGGGCGCGCTCTGACCAATACCTCCCTGATGCCCGGCCGCACTCCGTAATCGCGGGGTGTGTTCCCAGTGTCTTCGCGCCACCGGAGCACCAGCCTCCCCGCTGCAGGTCCCAGCCCGGGTGCTCACCTACAGCCGCTCCGCTCTGTGGTCTCCGTGGTCATTCGTCTCGGTCTCTGCAATCGAAGCCGGGCCACTCGTCCTCGGTGCGGTCTGGAAGCGTCACGGAGCCTTCCCTGGGTTGCCTGACGCCACCATCTTGAGTGAAGAATTCGCCGTCTCTGACGGGTCTCGCAGCTGGCAATTGCGGCGTCCGCTTCGCCATCGCTTCTCTCCGGCCTCACTATCTTTTATTTGCCCACGCTCTGGGCGTCAGTGGGGGGTCTCTGACCTGTATTACTGGCCTCGCTGTCCCTGCCGGGAGGAATTAGACGTCAGGCACCGCCATCTTGATTCCACCCGTCGTTCGCTGGTCCCGGTCTCGGCCCGTATCCGCTGCTTCACCTCTCCAAACTCATCAGATAACGGGTGGTAGAGTCCCCGCCGCTCACCGAATGGTGCTGACTCGGTAAGCGGGGACCGCCGGCACCTGGAAATGCTGGTAATTAGGGCTGCCTGCCGGAGCTCTATGCAGGCACATCCACCATCGTGGCTGCCTTAGCCACGCCCCAAATAATATAGCACTTTATTGCTAATTTGTACTAAGAGGAAGTTTTGGGATGTAACACTTAGGAATATGATAGTCCTGGTGTTAAAAATGCCAACAAATAAGCACCAGGATTGTTACATGATTAACATGTGTTTTCAAATCCTTGAGGCCCAAATTTATGCACCTTTAAGTGGAACTAGGAATGTTTTTAAATGGCTATTAATCTTGTTAGCTCTATGTATATTTCGACCTAGGATCAAATGATAATTGAATTATTTATAATTTTATATATGACCTGATTTTAAGTGAAATCCATCTTGATATTAACTGAATGTTTTATGTTCTCATGTTGATGTACTTTTATGATCCTGGAGATCGAAATAAAGTTATGATGATGATGATGGTTGCTTTACTCTGAAATCCGCTTGTTCTTATGGGATTAAATTAAAATCATTTGATGAAACATCAACAGCTTGCAGGACAATTCTGTTGAAGATTTTAGATAACACATCAAGCAAATAGATAAGACAATAGTTGGCAGGAATACTGGACTTGCACCTCCTTTTTAATGTAGGATTAATTAATGAACCTTGACAAAACTGCAGGATACTTTTTATGTACAATACTGTTAAAGACATGTACTGTCGAATAAAGCATCTTTTGATTGATGTTAAAGACATCTGAGCCTGCAGACCTGCTTGTTTTCAGACTAAGTATGTTCCCATTGATTTCACATTTACCAGGAATAAGTAAATTCCCAATAGCAAATATAGCAAGGAGATATTTAAACATGCTGCAGTAGGCGGTGCGTATAAATTAGCCAAATGCTCTTCTCCCTGGTGTTTTGACATACAGGGGTCCGTATGAGTCTCAGAATTATTAAACTGTTTCGATGCCAATCGCTAAAATGGTTTAAAGTCCTTAGACTGGAGACTTAAGTGGCATATGTAAATTCGGATTTTAATCTTAAATGCTCTCCTATTGCTTATCAAATCTTGCACTGGTTATTTAAGCAGTCAAAATTAAAACAAATATCTAATGAAGCTGATCTCTTAATGTTAACAAATAATAGATCCACAGAGTCTTTGAACTTATGTTCCAGTGGGGGAATTTTCTTGAGATACAAACTGCCATAATTCTGTTGGTCAGCTTTTAGTTTTTAAGCATTTTTACAGTTTAATAGTTCACTGTTCTTTTGAATGTGCAGCCCTCTATATGGAAAAATGCTAGTATTTTAAGTTGTATTGCCTTTTGCCAGACTCTTGAGTAATGTTTACTGTACCTTTAGAGAGCAA
Organism: Calotriton arnoldi; assembly: GCA_963921515.1. Classification (NCBI taxonomy): domain Eukaryota; kingdom Metazoa; phylum Chordata; class Amphibia; order Caudata; family Salamandridae; genus Calotriton; species Calotriton arnoldi. The sequence goes on from CAWUFW010002026.1 coordinate 476,717, forward strand.
AGAAAATGGCAAAGAAAGATCCACAAAGAAAGTCAAAAAAGGGGATGAAGCGAATGCATTCATTATTACTTAACAGCAACACAAGCAACACCAGATTCATTTTCACCCTTATCAGTCTTTATCTGTGAGGTGCTGCTTGAGTCTTATGGCCCAGTGAGCAACACTGCACATGTGTGGTCATACCTATACCACTTAGAGCATCTCACAAAAAAAAGAGATGGAGAGCAAAATATATGAAATGGAATGTGGCATAGAATAATCAGTCACCGGTGACTAGAATTAATCCAACCATTTCATGCATCATTTTTTTGCTTTCCACAAACATTACTACTGGGCGTTCCTCACTTATTGAACAGTTTGTTTTTGGAGAATGTGATTCCAGTTAGGAGTACACTATCAAGATACATGCAGGGCACGATTCAAGGGCTCACATGGGTAGACGGTGTCTACCCACTATTTACACAGGGGAACGCCGTCTACCCTGCCAAGAAGTTGGGCCCCACAAAAATATGCTGAACTCGTCCCAGTGCCATTTTAAGACATAGGGACACATTCAGCAGCGCCTGCATGTTGCCTGCTTTCGTTCCGAGCAGCAACGTGCATTCAAGTAGGCAGCTTATCAGATTCCAGCTGGATCCGTAACAAAGGCCGAAGTTAAGGGGCCATCAGGCCTCCTTTTGTTGGAGTATCCTGGCTGAGAGCTATCTGGAGCCTCATACCAAAATGCAAACACTTGATGGAGAAGCAAAGGCACACAGGTTGTTATTACTTAAAAAAGTATTTAAGAGAGACATGCTTTTGACTTTATTCAGTCCCTGTGTATAAGAGATATGCATGCACTGTAAGAATGCCAGATGTGCTGGTTTGTCACAGTATTTACACAAATAACGATTTAAACACCACTATTTTGTTTTATTTCTTTTATAGTACTACTAATCCGGATGCAGGGAGTCAGAGCACTTTACATCACATGTACACATAATACATTGGCAATAAATCATGCAAGTGTGAAAATCAATGGACAGGACTTGTTACATAAAACTGTGAGGGTTACAAGGTGTAGTAGTCACATGTCCTTCATAGCTCACTGTGCTATATTAGAAGAATTACAATTTTTGAGCTGCAAGTAACAAAAGGATCTTGGAGTTAAAAGCAGCAACCCGCTGACCTAGCTACATAAAATACAAATCTGTCATCTGCATGTTACATGATGTACTTTGCAGGAGAGATATTAACCCTCTATGCTACTTTGATTCAAAACTGGGCCTAGATAAAACAGAGATCTCTCCAGCAAATGCGTTAACCTCAGGAGTTATCTTTCCATTATTATCATTATTATTCCCTGGGATTTTCTGGACACACATAGATCTCTACAGCAGGTGCCTTAACCCCATAAGATATTTTAAAATGCAGACTTTGCAAACAATTGAGCAGAATAGATTTAATGCCACGTTTCTACTCGTCAACATTTTCTTTATGGCAAAGTTTAAAAAAAAAAAATGTATAAGTTGAGGTTCAGATTTTGCGTCGAGGTTGCATTACTTTTTTGGAACAAGTCAATGAAAAATCTCATTTGTTAAATCTCGTAATGCACTCAAAATGTACTCATAATGGACCTGCTAAACATATGTGTGAGGTCTTAAGATCTGATGTCACTTCTTGTGATGTAACTTCCTGTTAGGTCATGGGCTGTGATGCCCCTTCCTTGGATGTCACATCCTGCGAAGCCACATGCACTGTCACATGCTGTGATTTCACACGCTGTGATGTCACGCGCCATGATGTCACTTGCATACTGCCTAACTCGGCTAGTCCTCCCAATTCTCTTTTTTAGGACTTGTTCCTTGGATACATGCACTTGGATTTTGAAACTTTACTGGCTATGTATATTTTTAATCCATGTTAAAAGTACATGTGTGAGCCCCTGTATTTTAAACCATATTATTGTTATTTGTCTTTTTTCAAGTTTAAAATATGTTTTCATCAGTTTCTACTCAAAATAGGCAAAATTGTATATCATAATCCCGAAGAACAAAACAGTGCTTTTCAACATTATTGTTACTATGAAAAGGCCCAAAATGCACAGTTTTACTTATCGATCTCTTCACCTTATCATTTGTCTTATGGCTCTTGGAAGATTCAAAAAATAAAAAGAATCACTCTCTGAAAGGGTGGATGTTGGTGTTGAACACGCTAGCTAAAGTTGGTTTCTGCAGGAAAACTCTGAGTTGGAAAGTTTATTTGTGGTTGCTAAATTGATATGCGTGTAAATTTCTGTCTTGGTGCTTAGCAAGCTACCAGGAGAGTGATTGTATTAGGTCAATAACAATTTGTTTTAATTATGAAGTGATCAGTGTTGTAACACAAAACGATGCCTCCCCGCTAAATGTGAAGAGGGGTCCCTGAGCAGTGCTTAATTTGAGCCGGTGGTTTCTGGTGCTTGGCCCCGGGACTTAATTGCCGGCACTGGCACTTAATTGCTGGAACCTGCTTATTTTGACAGCTGCCACATGGTGGCGCTGTTTGTGTAATTTAAAGATGAGCAGAAAAACAGTTTTTTGTTGATTCAATATACATTAAAAACAACTAATACCTGCCACCCATGCTATACTTAAAGCTTTGGCAGCCTCAACAAGTGTGAATTGTCACACTTGTATCAGTGTGATTGTTAGTATTTGTGTAAGTACAGTGGCAATGTGTGGTGCAAACTGTGGTGGCCTCCTGAAAAGTCCCCCGGCACTTATTTTTTACAAATTAAGCACTGCCCGTGAGTCTCCCTTATCTCACAGATATACATAGGCCTGAGGCTAAATGGGGGCCCCCTGTAGGGTTGGGGGCCCCTTGAATGGTTGAGCCTGTGTTATGCCGATGGAAGTGATGCAATTGTGACATATAGGTAAAGTCGCCAATTGAGTGAATGCTTGCAGCTGCCACCTGCTGGTCACGAGTTCAAATAACAGCAATGCCAACCCAGATTGTAATAAATACTGAGGTGGGTAAATATACTAATGTTCCACAATAGATGTCCTTTTACCTGTCTTCCTGTAGAAATGTGAAAAGCAGTTATGTGTGCTTTGGCCGTTATCACATCTAGTAGCATATGGAGTTTTGTAATTTTGTCTCCACCCTTACAGGTCATAAATTCGCAATATATATGTGCACTTAGCACTATAACTTTTGTGTCCTAATGCATTTTATGTCAAGTGTTGCACTTAAAATTCAGTACTGAAGTGCATTCACTGTAGAACAAAAATTCATATACACTGTGTGCCTTAACCTTATTAAAATAAAATGTAGTCTTTAGAGATTGGATAAATCCATCCTCACACTACTAAACTGTATTTACTTCAGAAACAAGAAAGATTTATGTAAACGTGTGCACTAATGATATCATATTTGAATTCATAATGTAGTTCTCACTTACACCTATATACATGTATTTCCAGTTATGTTGCATTTACTTAAAGTGCAACCTGAACCTAAAGCTGAATTTATGTACTGACATATGTCGTTTATTTATTGCCGTACGTGCTGATATGCGCACCTATTAAATGTGCAATGTTGAATAATTTGTTAAAGGTTGACCTAAGTAGGCTTGTATTTCTTTCTGCAAAGAATACTACTTTTCCATTTCTGCTTGCATGTCTTTTTCTTTGCAGGTAGGTTCACATGGTTTGTTAGTATGAGAATAGATTTAACACTGTACTAGTGATAGAGATTTGATTTTATTTCATTGATTTGACCAGGTTTTATAAAGCGTGACAAATGCGCGAAGGCGTCAAGGTGCTGTAGTCACAGAAGTCTGCTTCAGTCTAGCGGCAAAATAAACACTAATTTGCTGCTAATGGGTCTGCCTATATGGCAAACAGCCAGGTCTTTAGGGCCTTTCTAAAGGGCAAGTGCCCTTTGATCAAAGTCAGAGACTATGGAAGCAAGTTCCATTGTCTGTCTGCAGCGATTGAGAAAGATTTGCCACCCCATCTCTTCTTTCAGACCCTAGGCAGAGTGAGCCTGAGAAGAGGACCTTGACAAAGAACATGGAGAGCCAGAGCGGTAATTGACAGTCCCTATTCAGTAATGTATCAAGGAGTTTCGGGTAACCAAGGTCGATATTGTTCACAGGACTGGTCTGGGAGAACCTCCTAATGTTGCAGCTCACAACATGAGAATAGAAAGGACAATGGAGCCCCTGATGGTGTAAACAAGGGGTGTTACCCAGAAGATTCATGTGGTATTAACCCATTCGATGCGCGTGACGAGCTCAGCTCGTCATGCTGCGCGGTGGGCGTGTGCGCATGACGAGCTGAGCTCGTCACGACCACGCCCGCGATCGGAATGTCCAGCACACGAGCGGAATTCCGATCGCGGCGAAGGTGTTAACTGGTGTTCTCACAGGTTGATGTTGGCCACTTTTCCTTTGGACTTCGAGAGGTCTATGCTTACCCCTTTGATTCTTTGCTGAGTGCGGCTTAAGCTAAAGCTTATTTCCTTATCCCTAGAAGACTCTTGACCGAACTTCTGGAATATTGATACCTTCCCACATTTTTTCTCTTTTTCTGCATTTTTCCAACTTTTTGATACTCCTTTAGATGTAATCACCTTTGATGGTTTAGACTCTATATTAAATGACTTTCGACATTACTCATGTTTGAGAAAGAGGATCGGAGACTGTTAATTCTTTCTATTGAAGTGACTGAACTATTTGTTTCCCTCATGCTGATGTGCCTGAACTTCTTTAGGAGGTATGGCTATCCCATTGTTATTCTATACCTTTACAGCATGGTATTGAGATTAATTTACATTAACCTAACTGCTAACTTATAATAAATGTCTTGACTTTATTTACTTATTCCTGGTCCTTATTGTGTAGGTTACACTGTAGATTTGCTGGGTTTGACTAAAGCTAACCCCTTTCACCTCTCAATCGACAAAGAAAAGACCCACTGGAAAATCAATGGTAAGAGGTTGGCCCAGCACTGGATCACATAGATTAAGAAATGTGTCTTGAAAGGAAAAGGGCTGACTTTATCTGACCTATTGATCCCTAAAAGAGAGTCATTCAATGCCCTAACTTTACTCCTCCCTCACCCTGTACCTGAACTGAGGAAGGTCACAGTGCCAAAACAGGTGCATCCCCATACTTCGTTGATGTTTACGTTTGCACATATTTTTAACTGAGAGGAATTTTTTGTGGCAAACTGATAATACCACAAAACAGTCCTGCAACAGCAATGGATGATGCAGCAGAAAAATTTAAGAACACTGAATGTGGAAATATTAATGTATGCCATCCACAGTTCTACACATCCTTGACATTGAAGATAGAGGGGGGTGCGAAGTACTGCCAGACTGAGGAACCACTAAATGCTGGAGTTCTCAATGAGCGGGCTGCGTCATCGGTCTGGTCTAGAACTTTCCAAACTGATATACATGTCTGCAGGTTCACACCACGCTGTTAGGGAAAAGTGTCTTGCTTAGTACAAACAGTGGTTGAAGTGGGCGGGATCTGAGGAGAATGACGTGCCCATGCTTTTTAAATTTAAGAAATACAGTTCCCCTACTTTTTGTGAAAAGTCAACCATCCTGGTACGGCTAATTCCGACAGTTGAAATGCTTTAGCTGAAGGCAGGGAGTCTCCTGTGCCTTTAAATCTAAGGGTGGGACAGACAGCTAAACAAGCCTTTTTGCCATAGTGCATGCTGCCTGAAAGAAATGTAGATGTGCGCAAGTGATCAATCTGCAAATGTAAATGGTGCTTGGATGCCGGTATTGGCTCTAATTGAGCGAGCCACTTAAAGCTTTATGATGACACAGATTTATTCTTTTTGAGTGGTATTGCAATGGAGTTACCAGCTAAACTGTGAAGTGTGTGCTTTTAAAAGACAATTATAAAAAAAAGTCATTAAAAAAGTCACTACATACAGTCTGGGTATTACTAAAATCTATATTTTGGAAGCACTTTTTTATCTTAAACCTTTTTGCACATTTTGTAGCAGCCTATCTTATAGCGTGTGCAATGCAAGTTTAAAATAACGACTTACATATTCACAGTGCTTTCTGCCAGGGACTGGGACCTCTAGGCACTAAACATACACTAGTCACTGTTCTCCACTGCACGAACCAGAATTCAGTTCTGTGGCTCTCTGGCTACACACACAGACCTCTGCAGTGCATCAACTAATAGAGATTTCGTAATGTACGATAGTGCATTTCCCACTGATTAACTTGCATCGATTTTTCATTTAAGGTGTGTGTTATTTTATAAGTAGTAACCTAAAGGTGAAAAAACGAAAAAATGTACAGAATATTTTTTTTAGCCACGCCTTTTACCCCACCCCCACTCTCACTCACCCGGCACCCATTGCACGCAGCATCGCAGTTACCATTACTTGCACTTCGACCACTGAGTACAAAGCACTGAAGAAGAACACACGTGTAAAACCATTTACAACCACCATTACAATGAACCGACAAATCGCTATTTGGATTAAGGTTAGTTTTATACATATAAATGTGAATGAAAATAAGCAATACTCTTCAATAAGGCTATGTGGTCGCTCTGGAAGACGCAGCTTCACTTTCTCTAAGGTAAATATAATGTCGTTTGTTTGTCATACTATGTGAGTCGTATATTTTTAGATTTTTTTATTTTGAGTGCGCCCTTGTTTACTAAGTAACACATAACTGATCACCACCCCTTGAAATCAACAAATGTTCCTTTTATTGTAGACTCTCATAAACCAGAATAAATCAATTAAGTTGGTGTGTCTATATTCTACTGCCAGTGAAAGACAGCAAGATGTTCTGCAGTACAAGGCCCATCAACAGAGATGATAAACAATTTTTATTACATGTATTCTATTGAGTGAGGGATGTTAAGAGACGTTTTATTGATCAAATCTAACTGCATATTTTAAACGTTTGTATTAATACTTTTGGAAAATGGAAATAATAGTTTGATTAATTAATAGATGTGACTTTGCCTAAAACGAAGTTACCACCTTTCTTTATTACATGTAGAAATAAAGCTAAAGCTTTGATTTTCCAAAACGTATTTGAAAGTGAGCAAAGGTGCTCATGACAGAGTGTTAACAAGTTAGCTGATCAGACATTTTGTGCGGCTTGCCTCAGTCAGATGCCAATTCTAAATACTGTGGCCCTCACTACCACCCTAGGACAGCATATTGTTTGGGCTCAATACATAGGCCCCGTGATAACTCAAGCAGGAGGTTTGGAACCAACTTTCCTCCTGCTCAAACGTTCCCCGAATCAGCAAAAACATGTGAAATTGTACCCAGATCCAGCATGTTTTCGCCGATTCTGAGCCCCGAAACTCAAAATGGCAATGACTGGGGTCTGTGGCCGCAGTATCTCCACTAATAATTAAAGGCAGACGTGTTATGGGCCTTTTGGGTTTGTTAATTAGGAATTCTTTTATGGACAGAGACAGGGCCAGTCAGTAACAGCCACAGCACATTCTGGAGACAACATGCACTGAAAACGCCAGTGCTCAAATGTAGAGTGTCACCACGCCCTACTCTTGTCATCCCAAGGCAGTTTTGCTGGTTTGCTTTGCAGGCTAGCTTTCATTCCATACCAGAAAAGGGCCTTGAGCCCATTAATCATTTAATCGATTTCCAATGCTGGTGAAATGGGATATAGTTGCACAGGCTTCAATCAAAAGAAGCAAGCTAATACTGCATGACTACATCATCATAATATATGGGATAAAATACCATTACTGTATGTTGTATATTTAACTCAACTGAGAGTTTTATGACCAAAAAGAGGAATGAGGTCAAAGGGCGAGAATATTTATAAGCTGATGGGATTTCAGAGTGACTAATGATATTTTTACCTAAGGTAGGGGGTAGTTTATCCCATATAATAATACATGGCTATACCATCAGCTCAGTCTTACCACTTGACAAGTGTCCTCCTGTCTGTGATGCAGCAGATTTCTTTTGAAGATAAGGGTGGAAATAAACGGATCAATATGCAGTGCAGTTTCTTGCAAACAAAAAATGTGAGCAGCTAACTATAAGTCGATTTCAAAGCTCGCTTTGTAGTTTAAAATGTGTGGTAACAAGCAAGGGCATTCCTGCTCTCAGGAGCTGAACTCCAGAGGTGCCCTAGATAATCACATACACAATGGGAGCAACAGGGGGATTTCAGAAGTCAGACAGCCCCCCACTCCATCAATTATAGACACTACTAGGTCTAGTAGTGCACTAGATAATCACCAGCATTTCTTATCCAGCTAATGACTGTCAATTTAATGGGAAAAAAATGGAAAGCAAAAAGGGACCTCGAAAACTGGCCTCCCCGTTAGATGTTTAGTTACTGTGACTGTGCAATTCACCTGTTATCATTGGTGGGCTGGGACAAAAAATAGTCCAAGGCACCAAAATAAAAATGGCTCCTATTAGCTAAGCAGTTAGCTAAAAAATTGGTAATATCAGGGACGTCAACAGTAAAAACAGGCCCACCTGGCCATAAACTGGCCCACAGCTGCTACAAAAAAACCAGAGGCTGATCCCGCAGACCAGCCCATGAGGCACTGCCTGGCTGCCCAAAGGCCAGTCCGACACTGCCTGTTATAATTTATGACTAGAGAGTAATTATTATTGCAGTCACGTCATAACTGCATTGTAATAATGTGTTTGCTTGGATGTGTACATTTTCAAATCCTTAACATTCTGAATAGTATGTGTAAATCATTTTTAATATGTTTTCTAATATATATTAAAGCGTTATTTTTGAGGCCATACTGACTGTTAATGTATTGTTTTGGGGATAGTATATCCGGACAATTAACATTATAACGACCTGCAAGGTTTAGAGGTATTAGTCTAAGATGTAATGTCTGTGGCGCTGTACCTTATGTGCTCGTGCTGCTGTGATGCAACGTAATACATGCAACTACAATTACAATCTACTTAATATACATTAAAAAGGCTCACGAGTGCAAAGCAAAATTGAGTTGAGTCATACATAGGGGCATTACGCAGGTCCCGGCAGCCCTTGCGACGCAGGAGAGCCCCCAACCATTCAGGCTCCACCAACCATTTCAGGGGGCCCTTTCAGTCCAGTATCTGGGAGATATGGGAGTCTCAGGGGCCCCTCATCACATTCTACAGGGAGCCCCCGGCGTTACGCTGCGCAAACCATAGAAAGCATTACCGGTCTCCCTTCGACGTGCACTAAGAAAGCGAATCACCTTCAGTTTATTGCTTTATATCATGTGCTTACCTGGGATAGCGGCGGCCTCGTCGTGTTCCTCGCCAGAAGCAGCAGCAGCATGGCGATGGTGGTGGAGTGCGTCTGCGTAAGGGTGGCCAGAGCCAAAGTCTTCCATCTCTTCAAGAGAAGGAAATTCTGGATTTGCTCCTTTGTGATCCTTCTTTCAAAGAAATCTCCTCTGGAGAAGCTCGACACCTAGAGATACTAAGCTAGCGCTTCGCGCGTGCTGTGTCTAAAATTAAATGTGTTGGGGAGGGTAGTTCGTCTTTGCCAACCTTTTTTTCCATATCAGGTCTGACCAGTGCAGAGTGACAGTTTTTTTCCAGCATGTTCCTCGTATCTTGGCCGAACAGTGCAGAATGTCTGAACCTGTTTTTTTTTTTAAATCATTTTGTAAAGATGTGTGCTTCTTCATGCTGGCTGGGAGCAGCCTAGAGATTTTACTTCTAACTGAAGGAGTGCAAGCCGCGAGTCAAGCACAAACCCAAGGTAGAACAGTCTCTGCTGGCTGCAGTGTTTAATGTCATGCTGATCAGTTTCAGGTGGTAGACGTTCAAATAGGTTTGGCATAAACACCGGGGCCAAATTGCATCGACTGAGCAAAGCAAACAAGCCAGCTCTATTCACCCCTCGCCTCAAGTCAGGGCATGGCAGAGTTCTACTTCAGGAGAGCATTTAGAAAAGAGTGGTGCCATATGGTGCGTTTTAAGCTCAGCTTTCTATAGAAAGTGTCCGTTCTGAAGGAACACTGGAAATATTCCAATAGTTCAAGGTCTGCAGACCAAGCCTGGCATTTTTCAGCTGAATTAGAGGGGGTTCGTTCTCCATACCTTGGCTAAAAAATCAAGGTTTTCCAGGCACTTTAAATAACTTAATATGTGTGACAACCATTTTTTAAATATTTTTAAATAAAGCATCTTGCTTCACTTCTATGTGCCATCTCTTTTCAATTTCGCTTCCTGTCACAAAGATCTCCAAAGCAGCATGAATTCGCATTGAAATTTCCCACTGAACCGTTTTATTGCATTCATTTTGTACCCAAAATATCAGCTTGTTAATTTCAATGAATAAGCTAAATTTGTTCCTAGTCTTAAAGCCAGCCTGTCATTTTCTAAAAATACACCTACTGACCTCATAATGCTAGCTTTCATTTAATAAACTCATTGTTTCCTCAAACACAACAATGTCATTTTCTCATAAAAACAGCTTTTTTTAAACCCAAATTCTGCATCGTAATTTTAGTGAGTAAACACGGGTATTTCAAAATATCAGTTTGCCATAGTCTACAAATATACAAAATTTGTCCTAAAACGTCAGTTTGTCATTTACAGTAATCACTATTTTCAGAAATACAATTTTTATTTTTGATTAATACATATATGTCAGTCATGAGTTCGTGCTCTCACATATCTCCATTATTCGGAAGCCATTGCCAGCATGTTCTCAGGTTTCCCCATTATGTGACAATGACTGGCCATCATAAACTAGTAACTGCCAATATGTGCAAAGTATCCGCTATCATATGCTTGTCAGTACCATAATGTGTGACATGTGTCCCTCATATGCCAGTCACTGCCATGACATTTCCCACATAATTCCCCAAGGATAGTCCATGCAATGTCCGGCTATGCCCCAAGAGTCCCCCATAGGTCAGTCAATGTCATGATGTGTACAAGGCTTTCCTAATCCCTACACGCCACTGAATGCCATGAGATGTCTAATTTATTCACTCACAAGCCAGCCAAAGTCATGTTTTGTTCAAGGTTACTGCCATCAGCTAGTCAATGACAAGGTGAGCCCCCTGTGCCCCTCATAGGCCAGTCAATGTCATAAACCTGTCAATGCCATACATTTCCCTTGGCATTTTCACCGTAAGCCAGTGTGGGGACTTTAATTTGGGTCCTGTGCCATTTGACTTCAATAGGATAAGAGATTTACTGCTCTTTGCATATCTAATTCCCATAGGGTGGCAAGTTGATCAGTCAAGGCATACTGGAAATCAGATATTAAATATTAAATAACTGAAATGTCCAATCAGAACTGTGCTATTTAACAAGTGTTAGCAAAGCCAATCGTATTCGCTTGCGGAGAAGTTAAAGTAGTGGTTTGGCAACATTACAAATGAAAGTGCTGTAAACAAAAGTGTTTAGTAAGGTTGCATGTGAACTGAATGTGTTAGGCTCTTTTTTGCATTTTTTTTAAGATGTTGAGATAAGTGGGGCGCAGGTGTGTGTGGCGAGAAAGATGGCTCAGAGGCATCCCCACAGTATGTAGGTGAAAACCATTGGTGCTGGAAGTAGGGGTTTGGTGGCTGCTGCAGCACCCCAAAATAACCTTGTCTAGTTCAGATGGTGAAGAGCAATAAACATGTCTTTAGATTTTTTTATCCTATCACATTTGCTTTGCGAAGTCAAATGCCAAGCAATGTCTTCTGACGAATTACTGCTTCTTCTTTTGACATGGAGATTGCTGTTTACTTTTCTTTGACTGCAAAGCAAGGAGATTTTTTAAAATGAACTATGTGACAAATTTGCTGGGGTACAGGGAGGGTGAAGGAAAGGCTGTGAGATGTTATTTTTTCTAGCACAACAAAATTAAAATACCTGTAAATGAACTATACAAATATTTCAGAATATATCAGCAGTTAGGAAAGCACGAATGAAGCACATTTTTTGTAATTCTGAAGTGTTACAAAGATTTTGATAGGATCGAAACAAATGAATACATGTAGTGATGCACAAATGAAATTTTGGCTGAACCCTGATTTCCTACCCATTATCTTTGTGCGCTATATAGTTCTCTCATTATAAATGTACGCCTCTGCAACTTTAGTGCCCTTTCATTGGAAATGTGCTGTCTGTAAATGACAGAGTGCTCCCACCCCATACTTTGGTAATATATTTGCAACAGTGTACTCTAAAATGCACCACCAGCTACATATCAGATGCTTACCAGTCTCCAGTCGAATACAGTGTGGCGTTTGATTTTTTCACTGTCCCCAGACTTCAGTGATCTAACATTATTGGCAGTACCCCCACTTTCAAAAATTGTTCCAGCACCAGTGGGGAAAACAGAGGGAGGCTCTTCATAAACGGCAGTGCCTAATTTACCATGAGTTCACGACCAGGCAAAAACTATGAAGGTGACAGATTTGGGCAGGCTTCTAGTGCCCCTGGTGGCATCGGTGTCTGCATAACTGCTAGTGACGACTTTGAGGGTAGGGGATGGGGACCGCACCACACACAGATTGAGGTAAATCAAATCTTTGCTAACTACTATACTAAACCATCTACAGCACCACGATACTCATAGAATAAGCAATTATTGTGTTTTCGTAGATAAATTAGGATTTCCCTTGCTAACTTAAGAACAGAAACCAATATTGGAAACCCCAATCATTGGCAAGAGGTCTAACACACTGTTCAATTTAAGGCTGGAAATGAAATCCTTGTGTCAGTCAGTAAATCTTTATTCGGTCATTGGAGACCATAAAAGCACATTCAACAAAACATTTGTACCTAAAATCAAGTTAAATACATGAGTATTTAAAAACAAACCGATACTGCGTGTACATTTCCAATTTGAAACGGTTAGAGACCAGCTAAAACCTTTAGTAAGAGGGGTAAGTTAAAACATGACATTAGGACTAAAACGTGTACTAAACCATCTACAGCTCCTCTAGACTCATAAAATGAGCAATTATTGGGTTTTCATAGATAATTTAGGATTTCCCTTGCTAACTGAAGAGCAGACACTAATATTGGAAACCCCAATCATTGACAAGCAGTCTAACACACTATTCAATTTAAGGCTGGAAATTAAATCCTTGTGTTGGATGGCTTTACCATTAAATTGTTTAAGATTATATAGGGGATGAGTTTAGGAATATTGTTTGTTTATTTAGGTTGTTTCATCACTCTGATGTAGCATGCAAAGAAACGCATTGAGTCCTGTTTCATTTGAGGTATTACACTTTTAATTCTCAGATCAAGATTTTTATCATGTTCGTGGTATCTTTCAACAGGTTAGTGATGTTATGGGCAGCCGACACGTGTTTCGCCCCCTATCGGCTTTTCTGGCCCTGGGCTTTCTCAAGGCTGCAAAGATATGATGGATATGGTAAATCATGAGATTTCAATAAAATCAAATCAAATGTGGCCTCCACCAGGTGCAAGGTGAATAAAAACCTCAAACGCACAGTGCACGGTATCCCCAGTGATTGCTGAGTTGATATCAAACAAAAAGGTGCATAGCCCGTGAGCTGAGTATATGTAACATCTTGGTGCAAAGGGAGTTTAGATCAGACAGGTTAGGTCATTCAGTACTACAGCTTGGTTAGTTATTAGATCGTAAAAAAGAAAAACAAATGTTATGGGAGTGCTGGCAGCTACAGGGTTTCAGCATGGGTGAACATTCTAAGTACATATTGTGTCAAATGAAGAGTTTAAACATAAATTCCATGCAGTTTGTTAGGAAGCATAATTGTGTGAGTTAATGGTCATTTTTTTAGAAAGAGATTATCAAGACATCATGGAAAACCTAATTACCACTTATAATATTTAACACATCTTAGTTTTCATTCATTTGCACATAGTGTCTTTAAACAGTTGTATTCAACAGACAGGTTGAGCTGGAAGTATTTTTCTGGATGGGAAAAAACCATAATACATTGCACTGTGTCGTTTGGGAATAGCTTTGATATCATAAAGTAATAAATAGCAGTCTAGTCAAGCAGGCGAGGTCTGTCCATATTCATTGAGCTCAGGGAAGCCCTATGGTTGCCTCAGTTAGACATTCTTCGGAAAACATCCATGGTTTCCTTCGAGGCATGAGTAACAGCAGATGCTGATACGCCCACCTGATTACAATATGAACCCACTTCAAAATGACGATCATTTTCCAGTCATCTTAGACATAGGACTTGGTTTTTTGCTAGTCTTCTCTTTAATAAATAATGAACTCCTAAATAAGACAACACCTCCTAATGTAAAATTTTACTTTTCTTCTGCCCTTCCATACATACCTATTATTTTTTTATTGTTGATGTTATTCCCAATAGTGCAAGCAAATCAGATCATGTAATATTATTTGAAAAAATCACAGCTCAAAAACTTTTCCTAAATATTTGACCTTTCTCGTTACTTAGGGCCAGATGTAGGAAGCGAAATAGCGATCGCAAACGCTGAAATTCGCAGAATTTCAACGTTTGCGACCGCAAAATAGCCCTGTGCAATGTAGGTAGAAAAAACCTACTTGCAAAATAAGGAATCGCAAATTTTGCGATTCCCTATTTTGCGACTGCCTTTAAGGATTCGCTAATTGCGATTCCTTAAATGCAATGCAGGAAGCCCAGAAAGTCTGCTATTTGGGCTTAAGAAATCGCAAATTTCCGCCAACTTCAAGTTGGTGATTAATTTGCAATTTCCTTGAAAAATTTACTTTTTTGCATTTTTCAAAGTGCCATGTGGCGCTCATACAAGCCCTTAGGGCATGTATGTGCGCCACATGTGCACACATACATATTTCAGGGGTGCAACAGGGTGTCCTTTGACACCCTTGCACCTTGAAATGCATTCGCAATTTGCGAGTACCTAATGGGTACTCGCAAATTGCGAATGTCTTCCCATTCATTCCTATGGGCCTCTAGGCCCATAGGAATGAATGGGAAGATATTCCTTAATTGCGAATCGCAATTTGCGATTCGCTATTAAGGAATACTAAGGAATCGCAATTAATATTGCGATTCCTACCTACATTCCATTTTGCGAATCCTTAATAGCGATTCGCTAAAAATCGCTATTAAGGACTCGCAAAAATGAGTTTACCTACATCTGGCCCTTAATGACTAGTTGGCCAGGTTATTGGATAAAATTTGTTTGACTATATACGAGTAAAAGTCCGGATAAATCGGCACTAGCAATAACAGATGCTGATACAGACATCTGATTTCAACACGAAACCACTTCAGAATGGCGCCCAGGTTTTAGCCACTTTAGACATAGGACTCATATTTGTTTGTCCTCTCTAATAAATATAGCGCTTACACTTGACTACACTTAAAAATCTACCCATATACAATACAGCACTACATGTCATGTATCTCAGACCGCGCCTGCTTAACTAGACTGCTGTTTATTACTTTATGATATCACAGCTACTCCCAAATGACACAGTGCAATGTATTATGCTTTTCTCCCATCCAGAAAAGTACTTCCACTCAACCTGTCTGTTGAATACAACTGTTTAAAGACACCATGTGCAAACTAATGAAAATTAAGATGTGTTAAATAAATAATAAACTCCAAAATGCCTCCTAAATAAGATGACACCTCCTAATGTAACATTTTACCTTTCTTCTGCCCTGCCATACATACCTATTATTTTTTATTGTTTATGTTATTCCCAATAGTGCAAGCAAATCACATCATGTAATATTATTTGAAAAAATCACGACTCAAAAACTTTTCCTAAATATTTGACCTTTCTCGTTACATAATAACTAATTAGACAGGTTATTGGATAAAATTCGTTTGACTATATACGAGTAAAAGTCCGAATAAATAGGCACCAGCAATAACAGATGCTGATACAGACATCTGATTCCAACACGAAACCACTTCAAATTGGCGCCCAGGTTTTAGCCAATTTAGACACAGGACTCGTATTTGTTTGTCCTCTCCAATAAATACAGAGCTTACACTTGACTACACTGAAAAATCTACCTGTATACAATACGGCACTACATGTCATGTATTTCAGACCGTGCCTGCTTAACTAGACTGCTGTTTATTACTTTATGATATCAAAGCTACTCCCAAACGACACAGTGCAATGTATTATGCTTTTCTCCCATCCAGAAAAATATTTCCAGCTCAACCTGTCTGTTGAATACAACTGTTCAAAGACACCATGTGCAAACTAATGAAAACTAAGATGTGTTAAATAAATAATGAACTTCAAAATGCCTCCTAAATAAGACACCTCCTAATGTAACATTTTACCTTTCTTCTGCTCTTCCATACATACCCATTATTTTTTATTGTTGATGTTATTCCGAATAGTGCAAGCAAATCACAGCATGTAATATTATTTGAAAAAAATCACGACTCAAAAACTTTTCCTAAATATTTGACCTTCCTCATTACAATATAACTAGTTGGACAGGTCATTGGATAAAATTCGTTTGACTATATACGAGTGAAAGTCCGAATAAATAGGCACCAGCAATAACAGATGCTGATACAGACATCTGATTCCAACACAAAACCACTCCAAATTGGCGCCCAGGTTTTAGCCACTTTAGACATAGGACTTGTATTTGTTTGTCCTCTCCAATAAATATAGCGCTTACACTTGACTACACTTCAAAATCTACCCGTATACAATATGGCACTACATGTCATGTATCTCAGACCGCGCCTGCTTAACTAGACTGCTGTTTATTACTTTATGATATCAAAGCTACTCACAAAGGACACAGTGCAATGTATTATGCTTTTCTCCCATCCAGAAAAATACTTCCAGCTCAACCTGTCTGTTGAATACAACTGTTTAAAGACACTATGTGCAAACTAATGAAAACTAAGATGTGTTTAATATTATAAGAGGTAATTAGGTTTCCATGACTTGTCTTGATAATCTCTTTCTAAAAAAACGACCATTAACTCACACAATTATGCTAGAGCATTCCTAACAAACTGCATGGAATTTATGTTTAAACGCTTCATTTGACACAGTATGTACTTAGAATGTTCACCCATGCTGAAACCCTGTAGCTGCCAGCACTCTCATTACATTTCTTTTTCTTTTTCTTTTTTCTTTTCCACGATCTAATAACTAACCAAGCTGTAGTACTGAATGACCTAACCTGTCTGATCGAAACTCCCTTTGCACCAGATGTTACATATACTCAGCTCACGGGCTATGCACCCTTTTGTTTGATATCAACTCAGCAATCACTGGGGATACCGTGCCCTGTGTGTTTGAGGTTTTTATTCACCTTGCACCTGGTGGAGGCCACATTTTATTTTATTTGAATCTCATGATTTACGATATCCATCATATCTTTGCAGCCCTGAGAAAGCCCAGGCCAGAAAGGCCGATAGGGCAGCGAAACATGTGTCGGCTGCCGTAAAATCACCAACCTGTTGAAAGATACCACGAACATGATGAAAATCTTGATCTGAGAATTAAAAGCGTAATACCTCAAATGAAACAGAACTCAATGTGTTTCTTTGCCTGCTACATCAGAGTGACGAAACAACATATAAATAAACAAACAATATTCCTAAACGAAACAGGAGGACGAACTCAACCACTACATAATTATTATTAACAGAGCAAGGAAAGTCCAAACCTCGAGTAGCATCCAACCACTTGTATATGAGAAAAGGGCATTATCAACCCAGGGAGAGGGCACTTGGACCTTAATAACTTGAATCCTGCTTCCTAAATTGTATAGGATGTTTAATGATATGCTGGCCCCTAGACTGCTGTAGATCTACAACTCAGCTTGAGGAGACGTGAGAAGCAATTATCGTGAGGGACCTGAAACCTGATTGAGATAAATCGGAATAGACCTCATAAGATATTTTTCTATGTTGGATTTGGACTATAAGATTGTAAACAAGAGTTTAGCGACTAGGATATTAACAGTAGTCTGCACGCTAGTGCATCCTTGCACAAATTGATCTGTACTATGGAGAAGCACATCACCCATTTTAAATAGACTAATCCACTGCAACTGCAAGGGTCATCTAGGCAGCATCCCTAGAGTTGGAAAAAACATTTCATACATTAAGGTGGGAAACCTATGTTAATTGCTAAGACGTAATGAACTTTGCCCAGAGTTCATAAAAAGGATATGGCTACTGTATGCTGATTCCACAGCAAGGGTCAGAACAGGTGAAGTGATATTGGATCAGAGGCCGATAAGCAGGGGCACCAATTGGGGCTGCCGCCAGAAGCCAATATTGTTTGCAGCTGCAATTGAACCCCAGTTTTGCCAGGTGCAACTGAGGATCAGCAAGAAGGGATTTGCTGTAGCAAGCACATACTATATCATCTCCTTATACACTGATGACGTGCTGCTGAACATCAGATTCCCAGATGCTGATTTGGGCCCGATGTTGGCAGTAACATTTAATTCAGAAAGCCTAGAGATTCAAATATACCAAAATAGAGATGACCTACTGAAGGGCAACCTAGGAAGGGCGCTGACAGTGCTGAGATAATCAGTGGCATTCTAGAGCACGCACGCTGAATATTGTAGAGTGGCCCTATTCAAAAGGATTACTATCCCAACCATTATATTTTTTGTGACTAATGCAGTAGATATTCCATGGGGTACTATAGAGAAATGCAGTCCCTCTTGGTGAGCCTGATATGAGGTGTGGGTACATTTACGGTGACACAAGAAGATACAGCAGCTACTAAGCGGGGGATGGCTATGAGCACCATATTTTGAAATGCATTACATTATCACTCAATTACAAGGGGTGGCCAAGTGGTTTGGGCTGAAGGGAAATGCAGAAGCCTGTTATTTGCGCAATTAAATTGCACCATTGACATTGGGCGAGGTAGTATGCAGCGGTGTTGCGAATAAATCGCTCCCAATTATAATACAGACCACAAATCATTGCTGGAAACACTGCCTAAAGAGAACTAAAATGCAAACAGCATACATACCTGCACTCCCCCTGTGGTGTCTTACTAGATTCTCTAAGCTTGCATGCAAGATAGATCAAAACAAATGGTTGAAGGCCCATCTGAAACTGGCGACTGCATATATCAAATGCCCTATTCACCTTCTAGGAGGGTAGAGAAAGTTTGAAATCCACAAAGGGTGATTTCTGACGAGTGGGAGTGTAGTACGGGTGGCTGCGGAAATGTGGTGGGCGAGTAATATTGGTGGCTGCGAAATGTGGAACCATGAAATGAACGAACCTGAGATACATAATGTGGAAATCATCTAAATCATCTGATAAGATCTGTTTAAGGGAAACACAAGGAGGTCTGAAGTGGACTGATCTACAATGAGACTGCAGACAACATAAGAGGGAGATATGGGATGTTGTCAGCATGGAATCCCCTGTTGGAACAAGAGAAACTTGCAGAGTAGAGCCTAGCCTAAGTAATATGAATAAAACAGGAGGAACCTTTTTGAATTCAGTTTCAAACAAAACCCATATCATTCAGTATTCTTGCAGTCAAAAAAATCTTACCTCAAATTCCTACTTATTAAAAATACATGTTAGTAAAAAATTAGAGTCCCTTATTTCCTTCTTTCTTTCAATTACTCATTGTCCAACCCCCCCCTGAATTAGTCACTGTCAATGATGTTTAAGCTTTATCTCATTTTCTTCGGCCAAAAAACATCTCTTTAGCTTTTGACCGAATAAACGTCTCATTTGTTTCAGCAAATAGGTATTTTGCTGTCATTCGCTTTATCAAGGCTTCATATTTTTCAAATTTGTATATCGGAAATATTAATTCCTTGTATTGTTACAGAAAAGAAAAGTATTACAAGGTGTCTATTTAGGTCATGGCATGTGTATCTCTTTCTTCCTTCGGGAATTTCTGTATTTTTCTTGTAATCGTGAATTCACATTAATGTACTAGGTTTGCCATCCTTCTTTCGACATCAGACTTTCATTTCTCTACAAGCCCATGATACGGCTACTGCCCATAGTTACTCTGGATTGAAAGCACAGTGAGCTATCTATGCTCACAGTTTAAGTTTTCCTTTGTATCAAAATGGAATGAACAGAAACACAGTAATTTTTATTGCCCTCAACACAAAATGGCAGGGCTCATTTGCATGCCCATGATGCCATGGGCTTGTATCACGCTTTAGTGATGGTTGTGTCATCTAAATTGTCCTATAACCTTGCAAAGGACATATTTAATTAGTAGGAAAGGTGTACAGTACAACGTATAGGCTACATGACAGTTCTGCCTCAGCAGACCTTCAGTGAGAAAAGCTAACACACTTTGTGTGCCACTGTGATTACAGTGCTGAGAGGCAGGGGGCAGGGAGTAATGCCCGGGGAGCAACCAGTGAGGAAAAGGGCAAAGTGTGGGGGTGAAGGAACCATGTGAGGAGGGAGATTGGGGAACACTGGTGCAAAGAAGAAGTGCCATGCACTTTAATTGAGTGCTTCAAAACAAAAACAACAAAAACACCCCAAAAAACATAGTTCACTGGCATCACCGGTAGAAGGATTCACTTATTCAAACGAAAAAGAGACACAAGAAGAAATCCAACTAATAAGGAGCGGAGAATTAAAAAGAACAACAAAGGGATACAGTCATGTGGAGCAGCCAAAGCCCACTCTTAGTAGATATTTAAGTATAGGATAAAGCTGCCTGTGGAAGGACTGCAAAAATATTATCTCAAATGCAATATTATCACTTATGCAATAAGACGCAACAAAACAATGAACAAGGGTCATTATTTGGTGAATGATACTGTTTAGTTGTCCTTGGCAGACTTTGTGACCTCTTAGTTACTGTACCATTTGTTTACAAACAAGTGGTACCAGACAGAATATAAAAATTTGTCAAGTTGGCTAAAACATGCATGTCCAGGGACTAGGCAACCTAGAGGGTTGGAGCCAAGGTAGCATAGAATTCTGTACAATTGTCGATATACCCCAGAAACCCTAAATCACCCCTAACAAAATGAACAAGGGTGTCATACAATGTTCAAAGTGAAAATATGAGGGTTACAAAGGGATGTCACAAAGACTCAGAGCTCAGATAACATGATTTATGGTAGTCCATATGCACAAAAGGATGCAGTCAGTGGGGATTAAAAAAGTAGCAGTCTCACTGTCACAGTTCAACAACAAGGCAACAAGGACTAATGATGATAGATTTATGCTAACGATCAAAATAGGTCCCCAAAGGCATCAAAACATCCAGAGCTCATGTACTAAATTTGTGATTGGAGGGGGCACCTACAAGAAATATTGGCACTCCCTGGACCCACAGATTGATCAGCTGGAGCTGGTAAACTGGGATACATGGTTAGGATCAAACTACAACTTCAAGCAATAATATCTGCAGAACTACAAGGACTAGAAGGATAATCTAAAACTGCTTTAAACTCTGGTTGACAGCATAGCTAGAGGAACACCGCTCTCATGACCCTGGGTGAAGAAGAAAACTGCTGTATTTTTTCTGAGTCTGAAATTCATTACATAGGTGCTCATACAAAGTCAGGAATGGTATCGGGCAGTCTCACCAAACTCACTCTTCTGAAATCCTTCTACCCCAGGTCATTGACCAGCTAGGTTGCAAGACCTTCATACCTACTGAACAGCTCTCTCCCTTAGGATACATCAAAGCATGGTTTCATTTAGATAAGCCTTACCCTTTTTCATCTTCTCACATAAGGCAGCGCATTTTTCTTTCCTGACAAGATGCAGCAATAGGGCTTCTCTCCAGTCATAGGTTAGTTTCTCGCTCTGAGAAATCAGCAACCAGCAGAGTCCTTTTTTCTGGCAACTATCTCTCTGGGCTTGTGCACGAAGCCTATTACAGAAGTAAGTTCAGGCGAAGTACAACTACTGGCTAAATGAAGCATGTATTTATAATGCTTTGTTCAAAATTTCAAACACAGGTCCAAAAATGATTGAATGCATCTTCTTTGACCTTTTAAGAAAGCCGGAGTGAGAAGGTGATATTAAGCAATGTAGATTGGCCTCTGACAGATACTAGATGCTGTCAACTAGGGCCCAAAAAGCCAAGCAATACCAGTGCAATTAAGGATGAGGGGAGTTATGCTCAGGTACTGTGGCACACCAAAAGAGGCTGGCAGCCACAAGGATATTTACTCTCTGAGTTCACAGACGCCTACTGAGATTTTGGGATGGGTTGCAGGGTGAGGGCACATGTAGATTCTCATGTCCACAGACAAGGATGAAGGCAGCCAGGAAGGGAACCACAATTATTTGCATGCATTCACCGTGGAGCAGCGCAATTTAGGCTCCACCCATATATGTCACAATTATGCAATTATATACTCATAACTGACATTATATTCACTGTGTGACTTAACTTCTTTAACTTGTGTGAAACATTTAAATGTAGTAATGTACTGAATATATTGTAGGGATTAGAGATTTTTGTATGTGTACACTAATGTTCAGTTGAAACATGTAATCATGTACTCTTTTACTCATGTTTTACACTTATTCTTGAAATTATATTTGTGTAAGTTTAACCATGTATTTGAAGTTTATATTACGTGCTCACCTAACTTAAACTGACTACAGGCCTCAATTGAAATGCATTTTGCTTTGTCAGAATCTTCTCTCTTTCTTTGCAGGTGTATTATCATGCTTCTCCTTAGTTAGAGAAAGGCTTATTGTTTGTATTAGACTGCTGATAGTGAGGCCTGTAGAGAAGAACTTGGCAGTGGAAGTGGACGATTAATGGTTGAAAGAGGTCTTCTGTTCATC
The DNA here is from genome assembly GCA_963921515.1 of Calotriton arnoldi. Taxonomy (NCBI): domain Eukaryota; kingdom Metazoa; phylum Chordata; class Amphibia; order Caudata; family Salamandridae; genus Calotriton; species Calotriton arnoldi. The sequence continues at coordinate 499,426 of CAWUFW010002026.1, forward strand.
ATGTACCAGGATGAAGAGATGTTCAAGGTTGAGAATTATGATCCAAGCTTCAATGCAATGGGAAACTGAAGGCATGTTGCAGATGCCCTCTCAAGTAACGAGTTGGTAGGTTACTAGTGGTGTGAAAGGAGATAAGGACATTTCTGAATCTCCTTTTACTTTTAGTTGGTGTTCTCACAGTTAGAGGAGGCAGATTCCCTTTATACTTCCAGAGGTACAGACCTCTGCTTGCCTTATTCTTGTGAGTGTGAAGCTTTAGTCTAAACACATATTCCTTTTCCAAGACTTCTACTGAAGTCTAACCATGCTGACACCATCTATGCTCCCGAATAGAAACCCAAATTATTTGTATCCAATTTATGCTTAGAAGAGAGAAGGGAAGTTTCTTTATGGAATACCTGTCAGCTTCAATTTGTTTATTTATTGTTGTGGCTATCATTATTCTATATCTCATTTTATTATAACTTAATCAACTGAGATATTTCAGCTTACCTACTGTATTGCTGTAGCTCTTGAACATATTTATGGTTTGCTTGTTTACTGGATTGATTGGTATTCCAAAATAAAATCCCTTTAACCATATTTGGGGATTCCTGGTCATTATTGTGGAGTCAACATTGGCTTCACAAGCTGGAAATGTATTGTTGATGTCTTCTCCTCTACAGTGCTTCAAGTCCACCAACAAAGGTCCATATGACCAATTGGGAAAAATCTTTGATGACTTTACTAATAGATTGAGGTGTAAGTGCCAATGTACTGTCAACCATGGCCTTCATAAGACTTCATTCACCTTGCAAACGGCCTCCCAGGTACAAAGCATGCATTATCTTCTATACCATCCACATGATACTACAAACCATACAAAACAGTGGAATGGAATAACAATCCCAAGTACTGGGAACCAGAAGGATTTTAGAAGGGAGGGGCCCTCTTTCCTCTGTGGGCACAGATGAAAAGGCCTGCGCCCTCAGATCTATTTTCATCTGCCACAAACTGCCAGACCCCTCATAGCCTGAAATGAGAGTGTAAATCCTGTCCTCAGCTATGGTGAAAGTTGCTGTAAATGTTCTATTTTTCTGCATCGCAAGTAAGATTAAATTGAATAAAAAAGAAGTAAGGTTGTATCTTAATATCACAATCTTTTTGGGATCAGGTACTTTTATTTGATAATTGCCTTCGTTTAAAATCACCACCCCTGATTTATTTTTAAAGTGCATCATCTATCTATCTTTTCTTCATGACGTTTGTGGAGTTTAAAAAGAGATAGTAGGTGAAAAACCCCACAAAACTTTAGATTTTTTTAAAAGAAAAAAGAAAAACCTATTTGTGCAGAATTTCCTCATGTAAAATATTATTGTGGGAAAAAACCTCACACAAAAAACTATTTTTTCGCAAGACATTTCACCAGCTGTTGAACTTGAAAAATGCTATATCTTTCAAAAGCACAACACAACATGTTGCTGATGGAATTCTTGCATGGATCTCTGCTACAGGTACATGTACCAATGGTAAGCTATGTTATTCATAGCTTAACCTATGATATACAGCATCTATCTCCTAAAAAATTTTTTTTTTCAAAAAGCGCTCTTTTCCTCGTCTGTCTGCTTTCTTTTCCTCTCTTCCACTTGTCACATTTCCCCTTTACACTTGTATCTACATGAGTGTTCACACAGACAAGTACTTCACTATTCAAAAGCCAGAATTATTGCCATTGTCAATGTTCTAAAGCAGAGGTGTATTTAACATAGAGATTAGACTGTCTAAAGCAGACCTGGAATGCCCATCGAGCCCATAGCGTCAGATGTTTCTTCCCCCTTGATTCTCATGCTCTGCTGGAGGCCTGTGCATTGTGTTTCTCACAGACACAACACTATAGCTAACTGCTCCCATGAAGATGCTGCACCCGGACAGAATGTAGAGAGAACAGATTCAGATGGGGAACTGAAATTGGCTCTTCAATGGACACCAGTGCATACTGGAAGACACTAAGCAGTATTAAGAGAGGAAAGTCGAGAAAATAATACCAAAGAGGACAGAGCTAGAAACGAGGGACAACCGAAAAAGCAAAAATGACAACAGAAAGTAATGAGTCACAGATACTACAAGAAAAGAACTATGCAAGTGAAGTGGGGAGACAATGCAAAACGGGGAAAGAACAAAAACACAAAAAAGTTGAAAGAGATTAATGGGATGGAAAATAAAGAGTGAAGACCCTAAAAATTGGCAAGAGGAACAGAAATGGAGACAACACGTTGGCTATCACTAGCATAATAGAGGCTCGCCCTTCATATATGATGACCAGTATTGGTAACTGTTAGAAATGGGATTCTTGGTAGGCCAGGGCGCGGGCCAAAGCCAGGCAAAAACCACCACTCTAGTCAGGATAAGGGAGTTACCCTTCTAAAATAACCCCTGCTCACCCCCTTGGTAGCTTGGCACGAGCATCCAGGCCTATCTTAGAGCAGTGTGTAAAGCATTTGCACATAACCAACAGTAATACAGTGTACGCACTACAAAAGGACACCACACCAGTTTAGAAAAATATCCAATATTTTTATATCAATAAAACAAGACCAAAAACGATAAAGAACCACAATACTATACTTAAAAGTTCACAATTCAAAAATACGCTGATTAAAAAGAGTTCCTTGTGTGGATAGCGCCGTCCGGGCTACCACGGCGTCGTGATCACACAAATCCAAAACAGTTCTGGCTGACCGCGGGGTCGCATGCCAGCTACGGTGTCGGGAAGACCCGCAAACAGTACCTTTCAGAGATGCAGGGCGATGGGGCCCTCGAAGTCACACGCGTTGCAGGTCGATCTCCTCTCTGATGGAGTCAGGAGCGCTGGCATCGGTAGGCGTCGGGTGCTGCGGTGCGAAGTGCAGTGGTGTGGCGTGCGGTGCCCTCAGGTCGCGGTGCGAGCAGCGGCTCGGTGGCGGCGTCAGATGGCGTTGTCGGTGAGACCAGGGTCGCGATGCGAGATGAAGGCGGTGCTCGACACGGTGCTGGCATATCACGGTGCAAGCAGCGGCGTCGTCGTTGCTGAAGCGCTGTCGTCGGCTGACGAACTGGAGTCGATGGCGCCGGCATCAGTAGGCCAAGGCTGCGGTGTGGGATGAGGGCGGTGCGTTGTGTAACTTACGAGCGGTGCCCCCGAACCACGGTGCAAGCAGCGGCGTTGATCTCGGCGGGAAGTGGCGGCGTCAGGCAGGCCAAGGCATCCTTGTGAAGCTAGGCGGTGCGGAGTGCGGTGCCCACAGGTCGCGGTGCGAGCAGCGGCTCAGTGGTGGCATCAACAGGTGTCGTCAGTGAGACCAGGGTCGCGGTGCAGCGTTGCGGCGGTGCCCTCTGCGGTGCCAAAGCTTCGGCGTGAAGCGAGGTGGTGCGGAGTGCGGTGCCCACAGGTCGCGGTGCAAGCAGCGGCTCGGTGGCGGCGTCAACAGGCGTCGTCGGTGAGACCAGGGTTGCGGTGCGCGTTGCGGCAGTACCCTCTGCGTTGCCTTCAGGACACGGAGTCGGCAGTGGCGTCGTAGACGTCGTCGCGTTGGTGTTTCTTCGGGTTGCAGCACAAAACACACAGTCCCCAGTGCTGCGGGTCGAAGAACTTGAAGTCTTTGCTGTTCCTGAGACTTCGTGAACAGGGGGCAAGCTCTACCTCAAGCCCCTGGAGAGACTCACAAATTTAGGTTGCAGAAAGTCCAGTCCAGGCCTTTCGCTACCCAAGACAAAAGCAGCCACTGCAGGTCAGCCCAGCAAAGCACCCAGCAAAGCAGTCGTTCCTTTTCGCAGCTTCTCCAGCTCTTCTTCTTGGCAGTCTTCTTGTCCAGATGAGTTCTAAAGTTCAGGGGTCTGGGATCCAGCATTTATGTCCAAAAATCCTTTGATCTCTTAGGCAGAGAGGGCCTGTGCCCGGTTAGGACCAGTTCTGCCTTCTCTGGTGTGAATTCCTGGCAGGAGGTGGAGACGGCATTTGTCAGAGGCAGAGCAGGCCCTTTGAGGTGCAAGGAAATCTCCTCCCCCTTTCCCCATCGTAACCCAGGTCTCTTCAGCCCTTTCCTGACCTACCTAGACCATCTGGTGCCCCTCCTGCTCCCCCAGCCTTCTGTCATCCAAAACCCAGAGAGGCAATCCACATTCCAGCAGAGGCACACGGGATGACTGAGCAAGAAAATACCCACTTTCCAAAAGTGGTATTTTCAAACACAGAATGTAAAAATCACCTTCACTAAAAGAGGCATCTTTAGATTCTGAGTTCGGCATACGAAACTTCATTTTCTTACCGAATTCCCTGGGCCAGTTATGTTCATAAGATGTTATGAACAAACCTCCCATTCCGTCCTATTGGGAACTAGTAGCCTTGCAATAGTGAAAAACGAAATGGCTGTAATTCACTATTAGGACATGCCACACACACCGGGGCATGTCCTACCTTTCACATACATTGCACCCCGCCCACAGGGGTACCTTGGGCCTACCTGAGGGGTGCCTGACATGTAAGAAAAGGGAAGGTTAGGGTCCGGCCAGTGTGTGCACTGGCCAAGTCGATATGGCAGTTACAAACTGCGCGCAGACTCTGCAATAGCAGGTCTGAGTTACCGTTTTCAGGGCTACTCACGGGGGTGGCACAACCAGTGCTGCAGGCCCCCGGGTAGCATTTGATTCACCTGGCCTGGCACACGCAGTGCACTTTACTAGGGGCTAACAGGTAAATCAAATATCCAATCATGGGAACACCAATCCATAACACAATTTATCATAGGAGCACCTGCGCTTTACCACTGATCAGCACTGCGAAAAGCGCGCAGAACCGTTACACCAGCAAAACAGAGTCAAAACCGGGAGGTCAGAAAGCAAAAACTCAGGGGAAACACGTCAAAAGATGCCAAGTCTAACACACGTCCCCTTCAGCTGAAAGTAGGGAGAACTACCCATTTACCTGGGGGCTCTCTTCACTAAGGCAGAAGAACCTGGACAGGCCATCTGCATTGGCGTGCTCTGTGCCAGGGCGGTGTTCCACCGTAAAGTCCATTCGCTGTAGGGAGATGGACCACCTCAGCAGTTTTGGATTCTCCCCCCTCATCTGCATTAACCATCTGAGGGGCCTGTGGTCGGTCTGAACTCGGAAATGAGTCCCAAACAGGTATGGTCTCAGCTTCTTCAGTGCCCAGACCACAGCAAAAGCTTCCTTTCTATGGCACTCCACCTCTGCTCCCTGGGGAGTAGTCTCCTGCTAAGGAACACTACCGGTTGGTCTAGGTACTCTTCGTTCAGTTGTGAGAGCACCGCTCCCACTCCATGCTCTGACGCGTCGGTCTGCACGACAAATTCCTTGGAGAAGTCGGGGGCCTTGAGCACGGGGCCGTGCACATGGCGGCCTTCAGGGTATCAAATGCCCTCTGGCAAGACTCAGTCCAGATCACCTTTCTCGGTTGCTTCTTGTAAGTCAACTCAGTTAAGGGGGCCACAATGGTGCCATATCCCTTAACAAACCTCGGGTAGTACCCGGTGAGTCCTAAGAAGGCCTTCACCTCTGTCTGGGTCTTGGGTGGCTCCCAAGCCAGGATGGTGTCAATCTTGGGCTGTAGGGGCGCCACCTGGCCGCTCCCTACCTGGTGTCCCAAGTACACCACTGACCCCTGCCCGATCTGGCACTTACTGGATTAAATCGTGAGGCCTGCCGTCTGCAGCGCCCTCAACACTTCCCTGAGGTGTTGCAGATGTTCGTCCCAACTGGAACTGAACACCGCAATGTCGTCCAGGTACGCGGCGCTGAATTCCTCCAGCCCGGCCAACACCTGGTTAACCAACCTCTGAAAGGTGGCAGGGGCATTCTTCAATCCGAAGGGCATCACCCGGAACTGGTAATGCCCGTCCGGGGTTGAGAATGCTGATCTCTCTTTGGCCCCCTCGGTTAGAGCGATCTGCCAGTACCCGGACGTTAAATCGAACGTACTCAGGAATCTGGCCGCTCCCAACCGGTCGATGAGCTCATCAGCTCGGGGGATGGGGTGGGCGTCAGTCCACGTAACAGCATTGAGCCCCCGATAGTCCACACAGAACCGCAGTTCTGGGGTGGCCCCGGGTGCCGTTGCTTTCGGGACCAAGCCCACGGGGCTGGCCCATGGGCTACTGGACGGCTCAACTACCCCCAACGCCAACATCTTCGAGACCTCCTCTTTGATGCTGGCCTTGACCCGGTCAGCCAACCGGTAAATCTTGTGTTTCACCGGGGGGCTGTCACCGGTATCCACGTCGTGGGTACACCAGTGAGTAACACCTGGGGTCAAGGAGAACAGTGGGGCAAACTGCCCCAACAACTGGCGACACTCGCTCTGCTGCTCAGCGGCCGGGGAGAGGGTCACACCATCCACTGACCCATCCCCCTCTTGGACAGACAGGAGGTCCGGGAGAGGCTCACTCTCCGCTTCCTCCCCGTCGTCCGTCGCCAAGAGCATGCTCACGTCGGACCTCTCGAAGTGGGGTTTGAGGTGGTTCACGTGGAGGACCCGTAATGGGTTCAGAGGAGCCTGCAAATCCACCAGGTAGGTGACCTCACTTTTGCTCTCCACCATCTCAAAGGGCCCCGTCCACTTCTCCTGTAAGGCACAAGGTTCCACAGGGGCCATGACCCACACTTTCTGTCCAGGTTGAAACTCGACCAGAGTGGCATTCTGGTCATACCACTTCCTCATTTCTTCCTGGCTGGCCTCAAGGTTCACCTGAGCGAGTTTCCTGAAGCGGGCAGTTTGGTTGCGGAAGGCCAGCATGTAGCTGAACACATCCTGGGGGTTCTTCCTGGGAGCGGCCTCCCAGCCTTCCTTTACCAAGCTTAGAGGTCCCCGCACAGGGTGACCGTACAGAAGCTCGAAGGGACTGAACCTGAGAGACTTCTGGGGTACCTCCCTGTACGCAAAGAGAAGGCACGGTAAGAGGACGTCCCACTTACGCCTCATGGGTTCAGTGAGACCCTTGATCATGCCTTTTAAGGTCTGGTTGAACCTTTCCACCAGACCATTGCCTTGGGGGTGGTAAGGAGTGGTGAACTTGTACGTAACACCACACTCCTTCCACAGGGATGTCATATACTTCGATATGAAATTGGTCCCCCTGTCAGAAACCACCTCTCTGGGGAACCCCACGTGGCAAAAGATCCCCATCAACGCCCGGCCCGCTACTGGCGCTGTCGTTGTCCTGAGAGGGATTGCCTCCGGGTACCGGGTGGCATGGTCCACCAAGACCAGGATGTACCTGTTGCCCATGGCTGTCTTGGGATCCAGTGGCCCCACGATGTCCATTCCTACCCTTTCAAAGGGTGTCCCCACCACGGGGAACGGTTGGAGAGGAGCTTTGACCTTCCTCCCTCTCTTGCCACTTGCTTGGCAAGTTTGGCAGGACCGAAAATGCACATCCGACTGCCTTCGCATTCGAGGCCAGAAGAAGTGGGTGCCAAGTCGGTCAAAGGTCTTGTCCTGCCCCAAATGTCCTGCCAAAGGCACGTCGTGAGCCAGACCCAGTAGGAAGGTCCGGAAACGCTGGGGTACAACCAGCACACGGGCTGACCCAGGTTCCGTGACCTTAGGCTCGCTGTACAGGAGATCATTCTCCCAATATATCCAATGTGATTCGGACTGATCACCAGTCACCTGGGCTGCGGCCTGCTGCCGCAGACCCTCCAGAGAAGGGCACTCTTTCTGCTCCCGGCAGAACTCCTCCCTGGTGGAACCCCCTTCTTGCTGCCAATGGGTCAGCTCAGAGATGTCCCCCAGTTCGGCTACCTGTTCCCCTGTAGGCACCGGGCGTCCCCTCGAGGTCCGCCTCCTCCCGGGCCGTGGGAACTTCAGGGGCCGGTTTCCCGCGCCCCTTGCCCTTCCTCTTGGCAGGGACCTGGGCCACTGTTTCAGGCTCTGGGTCCTTCTGATCACCCTCTCTGGCCGCCATCGACCGAGTGGACACGCATGCCCACTCTGGCAACCCCAGCATCTCCAAGTGGGACCTGAGCTCAACATCCTTCCATAAGGACTGCTCCAGGTCGTTACCGAGCAGACAATCGACAGGCATGGAAGGGCTCACAACTACCCTTAAAGGACCTGAGACCTCCCCCCACTCGAAGGGAACCTGCGCCACCAGACACTGGCACTCGGAATTGTCGACTGCAATCACCTGGTGGAATGCCCCGGGGACTACCTGCGTCTCAGGGACCAGGTGACACCGAACTGAGGTCACACTGGCTCCAGTATCCCTGAGAGCCTCTACCCTTTTCCCGTAGATGGTCACCCAGGTGCTGTATTTCTTTGTGTTAGGGGGCACCTGGGCTCCTGGGACCATCTCACTGTCCCCTAGTGAGACGAGGGTCATTTCTGCGGGGTCACCACCCTCCTTTTGGTACTCCTCCTCCTCCTTCCCCAGCGCTACGCCAACCAACACTTTGGACGGTCCACCGGTGGGTGGCTGTGTCCCCTGTGGGCACGGGGGTCTCCCTCATGTGCCCCACCTGGTCACAGGCAAAACACTTGCGGGGACCGGTCTCGGCAGGCTTTCCTGTCGAGACCCCTTGCTTCTTATCTCCGGGGGATGGGAACATTTACCCTGGGTGTTATTTTGGGGCCCTTTCGAGAACTCCTGTGTTTTACCCTTGTCCCCCCACTTTTCTGCTGGGGACCCTGCCCACCTTTGACTGAGTCCCCCAAACGCTTTCTTGTGGACCCTGGTACTCACCCAGCGGTCCGCCTCCATAGCAAGCTTCCTGGGGTCAGTTAGCTTACTATCAACTAGGTGCTGGCGCAGATCTGCAAAACATAGACTAGACAAGTGCTCCCACGCAATCAAATTGTAGAGCCCCGAAAATCTGTCACATTACTGCCCTTCACCCAGCCATCCAACGACTGACAAAACCCATCCACACATTCCAGCCAAGTGTTGGCATCAGATTTCTTCCAGGACCTAAACTGATCCCGGTAATTTTCAGGAGTGAGACCATACCTAGTGAGAAGGGCTTCCTTCATATCAGCATAGGTGAGGTTAGGCCCCTTACCCAAAGCTGTCAAAGTATCCCTGGCTTCCTCTGGAAACAGAGACCACAATCCTGCACCACAATTCTCCTCAGGGACCCCATTCATGTGTATCGCTGCCTCATAACCCTGAAACCACCTCTGTATGTCATCCCCCTTCTTGAACTCTCTGCCCACATTCTTAGGGATGTGTACGATTCGGTCTGCCTGCCTTGACGAGTTGCTGCCACCATCCGAGCCGGGCCTACTCTTCAGCTCCAGCTCTTTAAGACCTCGTTCATGTTCCAATAGCATTCTTGTAGTATGCTGGCCCACACATCCAGATCATAGAAGTAGACGAGGTAGACGTAGCTGGGTAAAGTAGTAGGTTTATTTAGTAGAGTAGATGTAAAGCTACAGCAAGCCCCACCAGGAGCAGCCTCCTAGCTGCTCAGCCCATCTTCCAACTCACCACACACACACCAGGCACCCAAGCATTCCACTCACACTAACATTCTACCCGGAACACTCACACTGGCTGAGCAGCTAGTTACAGAGAGGTGTAAAGAAACATATATATAAACCTGAGGATACTACATTATCCTCTTCCTCTCGAAATGGAAAACAAAAGAGAAACTACAATGATGCGAGAAAACTATACACAGTAATAATACAATAGAAGCAATAGATCCGTAAACCCAGGGATGAAGGTGAAACCACATCGCAAGAGGAAAACAGACAAACAAAGAAAGAAAGAAGGAAGAAAGGAATAGGAAAACACTAACACTATCCTCCTCCTTTAATAGTGGACAAAGAAAAGATAAAAAGTGAAGAAATAACTCACAAAGAACAAGTGAGCATGACCTAACGTGAAGAGGAGTTCCTCACGAAAGGAGACTGTGGCGAAAGGAAAAGAAGACCCTACGCGCCACCCCTCATGTGAGGGACTGTGTGAATATGGGGATAACCCATACGAATAAGAGTAGGTGTAACATGGGACAAAACCCAAGAACACACGCAGCACGAGTTGGTGCAGCACAATGTGGCGAACGCACACATAAAGTCAAGGTGAAGCACAGGGTGACTTACACACACAAGACGACGTAATAGTACAAGTTGATGCGCGGGGCGACTTACACACACAAGACAAAGTGAGTAGCTAGACAACTTCACACAAAAGAGAACGTGATGCACAGGGCGACTTACACACGACAATGCAAGGTGAGGCGCCGACGGCTTACACACAACAAGGCAAGGTGAGGCGCAGGGCGGCTTACACACAAACAAGGCAAGGTGAGGCGCAGGACGGCTTACACACTGGACACAGTAAGGTGAAGCGCGGGTCGGCTTACACACAACATGGTACACAACGAGGTGGTGGTACTGACACCCATAACACACCCAAATCACAAAGAAGTGTCCAACATACGTAAATGGGGAAAACACCCCATAACCCAAGTATGAGGGTTAACAGCAAAGAAGAATGGTAAAATGACCATGAAATGGGGCTGAAACCCATCAGAAACTGGACATAGGAATGAAACCCACTCCCATCCCTAGGTAGGGATACAGCATAAGAAACGAGGGGACATGGAACTGAAACCCACTCCCATCCCTTATGCAGTTATACAACAACTGTAATGAAGACGAAAGGCTAAAAACATCACCATAAATACAGTTGTGAGGGTGAGTACACCCAGAATTAAAAATATCATACCTGCGTAAATATGACATGTCTGATTTACACACATTTGTCTTGAAAGAATGAGACTTCAAACAGATATGTACTGAAAACTAAAAACAAGCTTGTTACGAAAACAAAGACAAAGGTGTGCCTGTCACCGTGATGATTAGACAGGCGTGCAACAACTCTTGGTGACGTCCCAGAAGAAAATACTCTGCAACCAATACAGTGCCAACAAAAGCACTTCGAACATCAGTGCTTGAAAGAAACAGAGTACTTGGCAGCAGAACAAAGCACTAATCAGCAGGCATCATTCCCAAAGAGGATGGAGATGAAACGTGGCACGAAGGAAAGAACTCACCGGAAGAATAATAGGCAAAGAAAATCTCCGGTGAGAGATTTCACATAGGAATGTGCAGGAACTTAAACTAACAAAATGTTCCACGTTGAACGGAGCAGCTTGCAAAAAAAAAATAATATTGAAAAAGGATACCGGCTGAATGTTGCTTTAAGCACTTGTGACAAAAGCTTTAAAATTAGGAAACAGTACCTTGCTGCCAGGATCCACAGAAAAACCTCCTCAAGCAATGGACAACTTGAAATGTCAGCTCCTCGGACGAGAAAGGTCGACAAAGTTCAAGTGAAGAGGAGCGCGCAGGGGCACAAGACATCAGAGGCATTAACTTTAATGGCACGCAAGAACCAAACGTGGTTGACAGAGGCACAGAGCAAGGCAGGATACTTCAGAGCACCTCGAGTTCAATGTGCTCCGGCGGCGCCAAACATAGAGGCACAGAGCAAGGCAGGATACTTCAGAGCACCTCGAGTTCAATGTGCTCCGGCGGCGCCAAACATAGAGGAGGCACGTACTTTACGCTGTGCCGGGTGGCTGCAGGCACGCTCCTGCTGCGAGGCGTCCGACAGCAGCAGAGATGACTGGCAAGCAGGGCAAACGTCATAAATGGCTCCACAGGTTCTGGATGCGAAGAGGTGAGGAGCGCGCACTTACTTTCAATTTTTGAAACGCAGCGTGGCAGTTTTTACCGGCTTCACTGTAGGGAAGACCACTGACAGAAAAAGCAAATTAAAAACTAAATATTACTCACTCCGATGGCCTCCTCATGTGGAAGGGAAGGAGATGAAAACAAATCCAAATCGCTTTCAGATGACTATTAAAGTAAACTCTCACCAGTCGAGCAAAACAAGTCCTGTGCTGACACTGCTTTCAAAAACCCATACAAAGATGAGCAAAAGGTTAGATGAAAGTCATAAGGCTTGAACTTGCACTTGAACAGCATGCTGTTAAGATACACGCAGATACAGAGTACCTTGCTTCAGTATGTTGGTTGTTGCTTATTAGACATTAATTGAGATGTAAGTCCTTCTGCGTCACATAGGCAGCATTGATGATGAATACCAGATGCTTTTGACGCAGAGATGACATGACAGCACGCCTGGGCTGGGCTGTCCTGTGTAATGGACACTGGTGGGGCTACTGCGCGTGCTTGTCGTGGTTCCTTTTTCTTGAGTTACTTGTACCTTGTTCCACATTCGTTGCTGGATTGTCCCAACTCCTGTTAGATGGCACGTTGAGCGCAGGAAAGTCTCCTCAAGATCGTCGCCAAAAATGTGTAGTATGCTGGCCCACACATCCAGATCATAGAAGTAGACGAGGTAGACGTAGCTGGGTAAAGTAGTAGGTTTATTTAGTAGAGTAGATGTAAAGCTACAGCAAGCCCCACCAGGAGCAGCCTCCTAGCTGCTCAGCCCATCTTCCAACTCACCACACACACACCAGGCACCCAAGCATTCCACTCACACTAACATTCTACCCGGAACACTCACACTGGCTGAGCAGCTAGTTACAGAGAGGTGTAAAGAAACATATATATAAACCTGAGGATACTACAATTCTCTTCTCCTCCATGGCCAATGTAATCTTTTCTAGCTCCGTGGCTGCTCTCCTTGCTTCCCGCCTGTCCTCCAGCTCCTCTGGGGACAGGCCACTGCTGCCTGGTCGGAAGGGTTCCCCCCTCCCAAAAGCACATCCACCCTAGGACTAGGCTCCACTGCCTCTCCACTAAGGTCACCAGATTGCCCACTTGCGTCTCTGGCTGCTACCCAGGCCCTCAGCGCCTTTTGTAGCTCGTCCTTCCTAGTGAGGCCTCTGATTTGGACTTAAAGGTTTTTGCAAACGGACTTCAATTCTCTCACAGTGTAGAGCTCCAACCTATCCTCCTCAAAGGCAATGTCCATGGATGCAACGGATGATGCTATTGATTCCGGCATGGTGAAGTAGAAAGTTCACCTGGCAAGATCACAAAAATTGGCCAAAAAGAAAACGGGTTAGTATGTGGTACGTAATGGTCTGCGATATGGTAGTAGTGCACACCAATCACTGTAAGTCAAGTGCAAACGCAAGTCCTATCCCACCGCTGCCACCAATGTTAGAAATGGGATTCTTGGTAGGCCAGGGCGCGGGCCAAAGCCAGGCAAAAACCACCACTCTAGTCAGGATAAGTGAGTTACACTTCTAAAATAACCCCTGCTCACCCCCTTGGTAGCTTGGCACGAGCAGCCAGGCCTTTCTTAGAGGCAGTGTGTAAAGCATTTGCACATAACCAACAGTAATACAGTGTACGCACTACAAAAGGACACCACACCAGTTTAGAAAAATATCCAATATTTTTATATAATTAAAACAAGACCAAAAACGATAAAGAACCACAATACTATACTTAAAAGTTCACAATTCAAAAATACGCTGATTAAAAGAGTTCCTTGTGTGGATAGCGCCGTCCGGGCTACCACGGCGTCGTGAACACACAAATCCAAAACAGTTCTGGCTGACCGCGGGGTCGCAGGCCAGCTACGGTGTCGGGAAGACCCGCAAACAGTACCTTTCAGAGATGCAGGGCGATGGGGCCCTTGAAGTCACACGCGTTGCAGGTCGATCTCCTTTCTGATGGAGTCAGGAGAACTGGCGTCGGCAGGCGTCAGGTGCTGCGGTGCGAAGTGCAGTGGTGCGGCGTGCGGTGCCCTCAGGTCGAGGTGCGAGCAGCGGCTCGGTGGCGGCGTCAGATGGTGTCATCGGTGAGACCAGGGTCGCGGTGCGAGATGAAGGCGGTGCTCGTCACGGGGCTGGAAGATCACGGTGCAAGCAGCGGCGTCGTCGTTGCTGAAGCGCTGTCGTCGGCTGACGAACTGGAGTCGATGGCGCCGGCAGGCCAAGGCTGCGGTGTGGGATGAGGGCGGTGCGTCGTGTAACTTACGAGCGGTGCCCCCAAACCATGGTGCAAGCAGCGGCGTCGATCTCGGTGGGAAGTGGCGGCGTCAGGCAGGCCAAGGCGTCCTCGTGAAGCTAGGCGGTGCGGAGTGCGGTGCCCACAGGTCGCGGTGCGAGCAGTGGCTCGGTGGCGGCGTCAACAGGTGTCATCGGTGAGACCAGGGTCGCAGTGCGGCGTTGTGGCGGTGCCCTCTGCGGTGCCAAAGCTTCGGTGTGAAGCGAGGCGGTGCGGAGTGCGGTGCCCACTGCGTTGCCTTCAGGACACGGAGTCGGCAGTGGCGTCGTAGTCGTCGTCGCGTTGATGTTTCTTCGGGTTACAGCACAAAACACACAGTCCCCAGTGCTGCGAGTCGAAGAACTTGAAGTCTTTGCTGTTCCTGAGACTTCGTGAACAGGGGGCAAGCTCTACCTCAAGCCCTTGGAGAGACTCACAAATTTAGGTTGCAGAAAGTCCAGTCCAGGCCTTTCACTACCCAAGACAAAAGCAGCCACTGCAGGTCAACCCAGCAAAGCACACAGCAAAGCAGTCGTTCCTTTTCGCAGCTTCTCCGGCTCTTCTTCTTGGCAGTCTTCTTGTCCAGATGAGTTCTAAAGTTCAGGGGTCTGGGACCCAGCATTTATGTCCAACAATCCTTTGATCTCTTAGGCAGAGAGGGCCTGTGCCCGGTCAGGACCAGTTCTGCCTTCACTGGTGTGAATTCCTGGCAGGAGGTGGAGACGGCATTTGTCAGAGGCAGAGCAGGCCCTTTGAGGTGCAAGGAAATCTCCTCCCCCTCTGAAACAGACGACGGTAATTACATGCACACATAACAATCTCTCGCATTCATTGTGTTAACATATTCATACAACAATTTAGTAAAGACATTTAACGAAAAATCATTAATTGATTTATCATGATGATGATAAACACTATCATCGTCTATCTTTTCTATATTAGAATTTAAATCTTCTCTAGTATTAGAATCAATTCCCTCACTTCCCACATCATTAGTATTATTTTTGTGATTGGTCACCATTAGAACAGGGACAATAACAATCAGTGTTAACCATACCAACGTTAGTAGTAAGACACTACATAAGCAAGCATTAATACATCTACGTTTTAAGCTATGATTTTGATATCCAGTCTCTGTTACCTTTGCCATTTTAGACACAATATACATTTTTTTTTTTAAATCTAAGAAAAACCTAAAAATCTTTAAACAAATTTGAAAAAACTTATCCAAAAACCATCTAGAGCAGTGTATCCTTACACTTTATGCCTCTCTTCTTTACCCCCTTTTTTATTTTTATTTTTTATATCTACTTTTTCAAATCTTTTGGAACTTCATCAATTTTCTTCATTGAAAAACTGTTACACCTTTATTTTCACAGTTCTTTTTAAGGTGGTTTCAGTTTGCTTTGATCACTTTGATCAGTACCAGCTTCTTCTCCTTTCTGATTTGTGTTTTCAATTTCTTCCAACACCACATATGTCCATTCTGGAGCTGTGTATTTCTTACTCGGAATTCTTATTCTTCTTGTTTTTCGTACCAATTCTTCTTCTGAATCACTTTGTCCAGTTTGACTTGATATTTTATTTATTTGATCTGGCCTTTTCTTTTCTAGAGTGTATTTCAGTCTTTTTACTCCTTTTGGCCACACATCACCTTTTCTTGCCTTCTTAACTTGAACTGCTTCTTCACCTTCGTTGTCAAGTTCGCAAGTTCTTTTATTTAGTTCTTTTCTTTGTTGTACTTGCTCTTGATTTTCATCAGTCACTTGCTCCTTTTCTTTCTCAACAGCAGTCTCTTGAGACCCAGTAGCTGGTGCCCACTATATTTGACTTGTACTTGGTTCTTCCTGTTGTTCAGCCTTTTCAGAATCTGTAACACTAGATTCTATAGCTACATGTTCTTCAGCTTCTCGTTCTTTTCTTTGCTTTACCAGTTGCTGCTCTTTTTCACTTCTTTCAAGTGGACTTGGGACTCTTCTTGTATGACTTGCATGAATCCAATTTGGCAAGCCACCACACTTTACTGCTGTCGTTGTTACCAATATAATCTGGTATGGTCCATTCCACCTGGGTTCTAAACACGACTTCCTCACGTGTTTCTTGACCAGAACCCACTCTCCTGGACTTAAATCATGTGCTTGATCCGACTGTGTTGTGGTTGCAATTTCTCCAACCTGATGAGACACAGAACGCACCAGATCAGCCAATCCTTTGCAATAATCAAGCACTAGATCATCAGTAATATTCATCAGTTTGTTTGCTGGTGCAATTGCTTGTCTCATGGCTCTCCCCATCAAAATTTCGTGAGGACTCAATCCAGTCTTTTTTATCAGGAATGCTTCTAAGACTCATTAATACCAGGGGTAAAGCGTCTGGCCATTTATGTGTTGTAGACGCACATACTTTTGATAGTCTGGATTTAATAGTGCCATTAATTTGTTTGATCACTCCTGATGCTTCTGGTCGATAGGCACAATGCAGCTTTTGCTCAATTTGTAATGCTGCGCAAATCATCCTAATTATTTCATTACTAAAATGATTTTCTCTATCTGTGTCTAAAGAGACTGGAAATCCAAATCTTGGAATTATCTCTCTTAAAAGCAATTTAGCAACAGTCAGGCTGTCATTTCTTCTTGTTAGATAAGCTTCTACCCAGCGAGAAAACAAACAAACAACCACCAACACATATTTCAGTCCATTACAAGGGGGAAGTTCAATAAAATCTAACTTTAGTCTGGTAAATGGTCCTGCTGCTTTTCCAATTTGGCCCCAACTAACAACTGTCTTTCTACCTGGATTTTGCTGCTGGCACACTATACACCTCTGGCAAAGACTCTCTGCAATGACCCTAAACTTTGGGTTGTACCATGACTGCTTGAAGAGCCTGATCATAGCATCTCTTCCAATATGTGCAATTCCATGGTACATCCTTGCCATCTGAGACAGTAAACTATCTGGCATTACTGGTCTTCCATCAACATACACCCATACTTCATCTTCTGCTCTCTTTTTACAACCTGATTTTATCCAAATTTCTTTTTCTTCTTCATTTGCTTCTTTCTGAAGCTGCCTAATTTCTTCCCATGTTTCCAAAGAAGAAAACATCAAGTGGCAATTTGTATATTTTTTCTCCATCCCTCTGTTGATTGAAATTGAATTTTGTGCACAGAAACGAGCCACTTGGTCTGCGTATCTGTTTCCATTTGTCACATAATCATTTCCTGACTTGTGTGCTGAGCATTTTACCACAGCAATCTTTTTGGGCATTTGTAATGCATTCAATAGATCCTTCACATTTTACTGTTCCGGATCGGGGATCCTGAAGAGGTCAGAAATCCTCTTTGCATCCACAACTGACCAAAATCATGCACCACCCCAAAACCATATTGACTATCAGTGAATATGGTTACTCTCAGATTTTTGCCAATAATACATGCTCTAGTCAAAGCAATCAGTTCAGAAATTTGAGCAGAATTTATCCCCTTTAGACAGGATGCTTCAAGAACCATAGACAGTGTACATACTGCATAGGCAGCACTCAATGCACCTTTTTCATCTCTCAGACAAGATCCATCCACAAACATCACACTATCTGACTCTTCTAGTGGTGTATCCTTTATATCAGGTCTTGGTTTCGTGCACAATTCTGTCACATCCAAACAATCATGATCTGCTTCATCTTTCACTTCTCCACAACTTGAACTCAGCAACAAAGTTGCTGGGTTCAATGTTGTATATCTTGTCACTGTCACATTTTCAGCTCCTAAAATCACTCTTTCACACCTAGTCAGCCGACTATACGTCATATGCTGAGTCCGAGTCCTTGTTAATAAGATCTCAACAGTAAGTGGCACATATACTTTCACTGGATGTCCCATAACAATTGTTTCGCTCTGCTCTAGACTCACACAAGTAGCAGCCACTGCTTTTAAACAGCCTGGTAACGCTGCAGCCACTGAATCCAAAATAGCAGAAAAATATGCCACTGGACGACGTGCCATTCCATGTTTTTGTGTTAGAACTGAAAGTGCACACCCATCTCTCTCACAACAGAATAATGCAAACTCTTTTGTGTAATCTGGCATTCCCAATGCAGGTGCTCAACAAAGACTATCTACTCAATTCAATAAAAGCTTTCATACACTCTTCATCCAAATCAATCGGATCAACCACATCTTTATGAGTCAACCTCTGTAAAGGTTTTGCAATCAGTGAAAACCCACTGATCCATTGTCTAAAGTATCCAACCATTCCCAAAAACATTCAAACTTCTTTTTGAGTCTTAGGCGGACCCATCTGCAAAATCACATTGATTCGGTCTTCTGTTACTTTTCTAACTCCTTTCTCAATTTTGTGTCCCAAATATTGAGCCTCTTTTTGACAAAACTGTAATTTTGCTGGTGACACTTTATGCCCACCTTCTGCCAAATGATTCAGTAAGGCAATTGTATCTGTCACACAGGCTTCTCGTGTTTTTGATGCCACCAGTAGGTCATCAATGTACTGCACTAACACTGAATTTTCTGACACGATCAATGACTCCAAACATTTTTTCAAAATCTGATTCAAAATCGAAGGACTCTCTGTATACCCTTGAGGAACTCGGCACCATGTCAAAACACTGTTTACGAACCGGAAAGCAAAAAGATATTGGCACAGATCAATTACTGTGTACCATTCTGCATCACAAGGCATTTGATAGAGAATCACTGCTGGATTTGGCACTATTGGACAGCAAGGTACTACGATCTTATTAATTTTTCTCAAATCCTGAACTATTCTATATTTACCACTTGGTTTCTTAATCCCCATAGTAGGTGAGTTACAAGGACTACTTAGTATTTCTTTTAGAATAACTTGCTCAATCATTTGATCAATTACAGGAATTACTCCTGCTATTATTTCAGGACTCATCTTGTACTGAGGTGTGTTTGGATATATTGCACCTGGTTTAACTGTAACCTGAATAGGATCCACACCCTTCATCAAACCAATGTCTTTTCCTGTAAAATCCCATACATCAGGTCTTACTGCATTTCTCAATTCTGCAGGTAAATCTTTTTCTGTAAGCAATGAATATAAATCATTCACTTCTGTCCCTTGCTTCGCTAACATCATTTTAAAAGCAACATCCTCATCTGGTGTTTGGAAAGCAATACCATCTGGCGTACAATAAATGGTACAGTTCAATTTACATAACAAGTCCCTCCCTAAAAGGTTCACCGGACTTGTATCACATACCACAAACCAAAGCATGTCTCTAAATCTTCCAATATGAACTTCTATTGGTCTTGTTATTGGAGTCTTAATATGTTTAATTGAGACTCCCACAACTTGGATAGTTTCTCCCGAGATGGGTAGGCTTGGGATTTCTGCTGCTCTCACAGTAGAACGGGTAGCACCAGTGTCCACAAGGAATGTAACATTATTACCTTCCACTTTTCCATCAACAAAAGGACCTGATTGATCTACCTCTAGAGATGCGCCAAGCACGCACTCTTCCTCCCCCCTCAGGCACCGTCATTGAGATGAGTATGAGCCACTCTCAGAACATTGCAATAAATACTGTGAAACCACTTGTACATTTTGATTCTTACCAACTTGTTCACCTGCGTGAAATCCAGTATTCGCACTGTATCTCTGTACATGAGCATTCACATTATTTGGCATAGGAGCTTGAGGCACCTGTACTTGTTGTGTCTGTGGTGTAACTACCTGCTGCTGTTGTTGTTGTTGATTCACAATCACTTCATTCTGCATCTGCGGATTGAAATTTTGATTCATTCCATTATTTTTCAGTAAAGATCTACACTCATTCCTCCAATGTCCAAACTTTCCGCACGCATGACAAGGAAATTCCTTTTTCAATTCTTCCCTACTCATCTTACCTCTACCTTTACCTCCATTTGGTACCAGACCATTTTGATTTTGTCCTTTCATCTGAAAATCTGTTTGAGAACCATTGTTTCCATCTCTCTGTTCTGCCACTTTCACCTGTGCCCACATAAATTTCTCTTTCAACTTTTTATGCCTTGACTCAATATCATCACTACAATATTTAGCATATCTCAGAATCTCATCAACTGTTTTACTCTGCCAACAAATCAAATGTTGCTGAATCATGTTACTGATTTCGGGTTTTAATCCAAAAACAAACCTATACACAAAGTGTCCCATATCTTTATCACCTATACTTTCAAAACCACTATACTGTTTAAACACCTGTAACAACCTTTCATAATAGGCATGTACCGATTCTTTGGGTTCCTGTGTTGTCCTGTCAATTTTAACTCAATATGTTTCTTTTGGAGGAATTTTGCTTTTCAGGAAAGTAATTACTTGATTATATTTTTATCACTTCTTCTGAAGGTGCTCCTGTCTTCACATCTCTAGGATATTCTTCTTTTGGCCAGTCAACAGTAATTTTACACTCAGTTCATATCTCAGCTGGAACTACAATCTCGAACAAACCATCTAAATCTTTAAACAAAACTTTTGAAACTTTTACAAACCTCTCTAACTGTTTGTACCACTAAACAGGTTTTTCTCTCAACCTAGGAAAATCATTTGTAAAGGATAATATATCTTGTCTTGACCAGGGAACGTGAACATATCCACCACCTGGAACTTCTCTCATTGGACACACCATTTCAGCCTGTCCTGTTTCTCTTAATGGAAATAAAGACGCATTTTTACTTGCAAGTATCGCTTCCTACTTTTTCATCCATCTACCTTTCCACCATTCTAAATCACCCCATTTCTTCAAAGTATTTATTAGTTCTTTTATTTGCAATCGTTTGCCAGATGTATTCAAACTCTCCAAGTCCTTATCAGTAAAATCCAATCTATACGTTTTTTGCAAAACTTTAGACTTTTCTATGTCTACTCCATATTCTTGTGCAGCTTCTGCCAACCCCTAATGTAGATTCCTTGCTTTGCATGTAATATTCTTACACAAAAATAACAACTCTTCATCTCGTTACTTACTCAATCTTTCTGGACTTATTGTACCACTAATCATTTCTTCCAGCTCCACTCTCAATCTAGCTACATCTATACTCGATTGTGATTTATTCTTTTCCATTCCTCTTATCCAGTCATCTAACTCCTCTGGCGAAGGACCCACCGAACTCCCTGATACTGGAGTTGTTCCACTGACATTCTGCACTATTTTTCTAGGGTCCATCTGTACACTTTTCTTTGGTGTTTCAGTTACATTTTCACTCACTGGAAGATCAATCAATGAAGTACTCATCTCAAATTGTTCTGATCCACTAACATTCCTAATGCGTAATCGCAATATAAGGGTTATAATGATGTCACAGATAGAGGGACCAAAAACACAAAGGGATTTTTGCAACACATGAATATGTATTATTTATGTAATGTTAAACAACAATATCTCAACCGGTATAATTAATAAGGACAGTTAGAATTGCATGGACACCACATTACAAAAAGGAAAAAAGGGGAGACTCCAAAAGAAATTTTTGAAAAGTGCACTTGGCATCATATATTTTAAGAACACAATAATGCAGGTACAGTTGTAGCAGCACTGTAGGCAATGAAATGCAAGAGCAACCCGAATTGGACTTGGTGCTGAATTGTGTTTGTGACACACAAAGTGGCGACGCAAGTGACAATGTGAAATCAGCAAAAAACGGCGCAACGTGCAATCGGTGAACAATTATATACAGTGAGTATATGTGGTTCACAATAATAATTTACAATTTTGTAATCGAGACAGTAATATTTTTAGTTGAACCACATGGGGTAATGCGCCACCAGTTGCGCTGAGGGGTCGAAGACGTTTCGATCCTATAACTCAGGATCATCTTCAGGCCCGGGTTGCTGATTGTAAACGGTGCTGTACAGGGAGGGAATAGGAAAGGAATCAGGGAAAGGGAAGAAGGGAGAGGTGCTAATGTATACGCGTGAACGTTAAGTAACAAAAAGGGAAGAGGAGCGCGTGAGGAAGAATTAGCCAAAGGGGAAGGAGTATTCGTGAGCGTCTGGAGACTAATATAGGAGTGAGGTCTAGGTTGTATAGGGAAACTTGCATGCGCGGCGTGATCTACCTGAAAGGAACTCGTGTTCCAGGGAGATGGCGAATCAAATTACATCAGGTTTCCAGGGAAGGAAATCCTGAGGAAAAAAGGGGGGGGAAAAAAAAAAGCCAGTGCATTAACGGCAATACTGAGAGTGCGCGGGGCAATTGAGTATACCTGGAGGCAATCCACGTCAAGGAGCGTGGTGGCTGGTGCCGTGTCAAGGAGAAAACATCGGCGGTTGGATAGCAATTACGGGAGCTCCTCGAAGTACCGGGGATCAGTACCGATGGGGAAATCTAGGCAAAAAGAGGAGTAAACTGTAAAGAGGGGCCGGGAGGAAGCCAGTCTAAATAAACTGCAGAGAGGAGCTACAGAGCTTACCTTGATGTGAGGAATGGATCCTGGACAAATTAAGGGGACGCCGGAATCAGCGTCTTGCCGCCACGATCGTGTGCGGTAGAGTGAAGAAATGCCGCGACAGTAGTCTAAGACATCAATCACTGCTTCCGGGATGGGGACGTCATGGAGCATGTGATCACAAAGGGGCCAATAGGAGGTTGCGCTGCACGAAGTGGGGGCGGGGAAGAGGAAGGAAGGGTGGGAGGGTCTGTAACAACATTTGCAACAGAATCAAAGTATCTTTTCAAGTGTGTTAGTGGAAAACTAATACAGATACAGTCACGTCTAATTTACAGAGAAAATTATTGGATGCAATGACTTAAAGTTCACAGTTACACATGAATGAATTCTGTCTGTAACAAAACAAAGCAATCGATCAATTGGACTATATGCATAAATCGTAAACCTATGTTTACGGAAATATCAGACCGATGGATCAAAACAACGTAAAAGATTAAGACAAGGACTCGTGTGCTCGAATGATGTCCAGAAGACCAAGGAGCCAGGGTGTATAGGATTACATGTACTGACAGATTCAGGGTAAATATAGTGCACGAGGCTCAGGAGCTAGTTTTGAAAAAAAAATCAAAATAAAATGGTGCTATTCCATTCATCAATTGTGTTCAGACCTGTGTTAACTGAGTTACAAATAGTAATCCACTTGCATTCACACTTGTTCAAGAGGGCTTTGATGTCACCGCCTCTGATAGGAAGTGTGGGCTGGTCTATCACCTGCCAGGTGATGTCTGTTTCGCAGTGGTTACGTTCAATGAAGTGTGAGACCAATGGTGCCGTCAAAACTTTACAATGGATTCTGCTTTTGTGTTGAATAATCCTTTGTTTGACCATTTGAGTGGTCTGACCAATGTAGATGAGGTCGCATGGGCAACGAATAGCGTAAATCACATTCTGGGACCTGCAATTCGTAAGGGTTTTGAGTTTGTAGGATTGGTTATTGGTTTTGAAGTCTTTGGTATTGATAGTGAGGTCACAGACGACGCAGGCTTGGCATTTATAGTGACCAATAGCAGGGGGTAAACCCCAGCAGGCCGTGATGGTATTCTTACCTGGGGTTTCTGTCGGCCACGTGATGGCATGTACTAGATGTGTGGCTAAATTGTTGCCTCGTTGATAAGAGAAGAGCGGAGTTTCTCTGAACATTTCAAATGATTGTAGCAGCGACCAGTTGCGTTTAATGATCTTGCTAACTTTATTGCTGCTGGGACTGAATCTAGAGACAAAGGGAATCCGGGTCATGTTTTTCTTAGGTTGAGACGTGAGAAGATGTTCCCGGTGGCAGTACCAGGCTCTTTGCGGGCTCTGGTGACTAGAGCGTTTAGGGTATCCTCTGTCTAGCAGCTTTTGGATCAGGATATCAGATTTGCGGAAATAATCCTTCCGCCATTTGCAGTTCCTGCGAATGCGTAAGAATTGGCCGTAGGGAAGGCCATCCCGGAGACCTCGCGGGTGATAACTAGAGTACTGAAGAAGAGTGTTTCTTTCAGTCGGTTTACGGTACAGGCAAGTGCCGATTTTGTCGTCTTCTGCGTGTATTATGACGTCTAGGAATGGAAGGTCATTGGATTTAGACTCACAGGTGAATTTCAAGTGTGTTTGGGACTGATTGAGCCATACAATGAACGGGTTGAGGGTCTGTGTAGTGCCTTTCCATAATAGAAGAATATCATCAATGTAGCGTCGCCAAAGCAGGATGTGGTCGACAAAGGGGTTATTGGCGGTGAGAATGTGAGTAATTTCCAGGTGATGTACGAAGAGAATCGCAAAATTCGAGGCGAAACAAGCTCCCATAGAGACACCTTTAACCTGGAGGTAGAAGGTATCGCGGTACAAAAATAGTTGTTTTCTAAAGCAATATGGAGCAGATCCATAATAAATTCTGTAGGGATCAAAGTGGGTCTTGGTCTGGTTTCAAGTAAAGTCTCAATGACTTCAAGTCCTTCAACATGTGGGGTGTTAGTGTATAATGATTCTATATCTAATCCAACCATCAGATCTGTGGTAATGTCAAAGGGTCT
The DNA here is from genome assembly GCA_963921515.1 of Calotriton arnoldi. Lineage (NCBI taxonomy): Eukaryota > Metazoa > Chordata > Amphibia > Caudata > Salamandridae > Calotriton > Calotriton arnoldi. Next base: position 523,867 of record CAWUFW010002026.1, read on the forward strand.
GTCTTCAATGGTGAGAATGAGGTCCATGGTGTCTCTAATGAAAGTGGTTGTGGAGGGAACAAATTCTTTTATAACGGCATCAATGTATTTACCCAAGGGTTCGAGGATGGAACCACACCCTGAGACAATTGGCCGACCCGGTGGGTTGGCAGTATCCTTGTGGATCTTTGGCAGTACATATAGAACCGGTGTGCGTGGATGTTGATTGTTGAGGAAGGTGTATTCCTTCTGAGATATGATGTTAAGGGATCTGGCACGTCCAGTGACTTGTAGTATTTTGGTTCTGATGTCAGGCAGAGGGTCTTTGGTGAGCGGTCGGTAGTGGTTCAGATTGGAAAGTTGTCGTTTTACTTCTTGATCGTATTTGTCGATGTTCATGACTACAATGCCTCCACCTTTGTCCGCTGGTTTGATTATTAAATGAGATTTGTTTTTGAGGTTGATCAAGGCTTGCTTTTCAGGTAGCGATAAGTTGTAAGGAACAAATTCGAATTGTGTTTGGAGGTCTTTGACTTCTCGTAGAACAGTGCGTTCAAACGTCAATATTTCAGGAGGCATGGAGGAGGAGGGGGGATTGAAGGTGGAGGGCGGGTGGAAACGCGGTCCCGTCGGAAGAATGGATGAAGGTTTGTCCGAAAAAAATTGTTTTAACCGAATTCTTCAGAAAAATAGTAGCAGGTTGGACTGGAGATCCAGGAAGTTGGTCCGTTCTGTAGGCACGAAACTTAAGCCTCTGCTGAGGAGTAGGGTTTCGTAATGTGATAGGATATGTTCCGAAAGGTTGAAGATGGGTATGGAAAGTGAGTCTAGGGTAGGAGGTGAAGGAATGTGATCGATTATTGTTGGGGTCACCATTGGTAGAACCTGTTTCGTGCTTGTCTTTCTCCGGAGGATTGAGGTTGGTACTGGCGATTGGTCAGTGGTCGAGGTTGTGGTTGGCCGCGTCCGCGGCCCTGTCCTAAAAAACCTGTTGCTAGTAGCGGTTGGGGTCTGTTGGCGATTCTGGAGGTGCTGGGTCCCTCGCCCGGGTCAGAATCTTCAAGTGAGGTATTGGAAGAATCCGAAAAGGTAATCTGTTGATTGTTGCGGTATCTACCCCAATTGCGTGTTCTCGGTGGGATGTATGCAGTAGAGAAAAATTTGTCACGTAGGTAGGGATATGTTTTGTCTACGCTGTAGAATTTGATATCCTTCTGAATTTTTGTGATTTTCTTGTTGAGCTAAAAGTTATTAAAGGTGGTGATGGTGGTGTTAATTTTCTCTAGGAGACTTTTCGCGTCTGTGAAGGAGGTGTCTGCTAGGATAAGTCGCTCTAGTTCTGCTATCTCTTCCAGTTCTTTGAGACTGTGTTCAATGGCTGTGTCAATTCCTAAAACCATCCAGTGACGTGAGCACGTGGTGGCTAGATGGCTGAAGCCTGTGCGAAATTTCGGGTCTTGAGTGAATATGGCTGGGGTATTCCTGATCTGTAAACCCAATGGGATGACGCCTGATTTCAGATATTCTGTGAGCATTCGGGCGTGGAGTTCTGTTCTGATTTGTTTTTTCTTGAGTTTTTCAAGTTTATCTAATAACACACGAGAAGTATTGGGCGTGGGGATAGGGGTAGGGGTAGCGGAAGACCCTGAGAGAAGAGAAGGGCCCCCAATTTTTTGTTGAATGTATTCTTCTGAATAAGAGTCTCCCTAGACATACTTAATGTCAAATAAATGACAAAAAGAGGACAAATAAATTAGTCTGAAAGTACGGTCCACACCGGGACCAACTCTCGCAGCTATGCAACTGCTCACAATCTTGTAAAAGACAACAGGAGTATAACCCATAAACCACGTTGAGATGTGGGTAGGTACGTAATGTTAAACAACAATATTTCAACCGGTATAATTAATAAGGACAGTTAGAATTGCATGGACACCACATTACAAAAAGGAAAAAAGGGGAGACTCCAAAAGAAATTTTTGAAAAGTGCACTTGGCATCATATATTTTAAGAACACAATAATGCAGGTACAGTTGTAGCAGCACTGTAGGCAATGAAATGCAAGAGCAACCCGAATTGGACTTGGTGCTAAATTGTGTTTGTGACACACAAAGTGGCGACGCAAGTGACAATGTGAAATCAGCGAGAAACGGCGCAACGTGCAATCGGTGAACAATTATATACAGTGAGTATATGTGGTTCACAATAATAATTTACAATTTTGTAATCGAGACAGTAATATTTTTAGTTGAACCACATGGGGTAATGCGCCACCAGTTGCGCTGAGGGGTCGGCGACGTTTCGATCCTATAACTCAGGATCATCTTCAGGACCGGGTTGCTGATTGTAAACGGTGCTGTACAGGGAGGGAATAGGAAAGGAATCAGGGAAAGGGAAGAAGGGAGAGGTGCTAATGTATACGCGTGAACGTTAAGTAACAAAAAGGGAAGAGGAGCGCGTGAGGAAGAATTAGCCAAAGGGGAAGGAGTATTCGTGAGCGTAATATAGGAGTGAGGTCTAGGTTGTCTAGGGAAACTTGCATGCGCGGCGTGATCTACCTGAAAGGAACTCGTGTTCCAGGGAGATGGCGAATCAAATTACATCAGGTTTCCAGGGAAGGAAATCCTGAGGAAAAAAGGGGGGGGGGGGGAAAAAGCCAGTGCATTAACGGCAATACTGAGAGTGCGCGGGGCAATTGAGTATACCTGGAGGCAATCCACGTCAAGGAGCGTGGTGGCTGGTGCCGTGTCAAGGAGAAAAACATCGGCGGTTGGATAGCAATTACGGGAGCTCCTCGAAGTACCGGGGATCAGTACCGATGGGGGAGATCTAGGCAAAAAGAGGAGTAAACTGTAAAGAGGGGCCGGGAGGAAGCCCGTCTAAATAAACTGCAGAGAGGAGCTACAGAGCTTACCTTGATGTGAGGAATGGATCCTGGACAAATTAAGGGGACGCCGGAATCACCGTCTTGCCGCCATGATCGTGTGCGGTAGAGTGAAGAAATGCCGCGACAGTAGTCTAAGACATCAATCACTGCTTCCGGGATGGGGACGTCATGGAGCATGTGATCACAAAGGGGCCAATAGGAGGTCGCGCTGCACGAAGTGGGGGCGGGGAAGAGGAAGGAAGGGTGGGAGGGTCTGTAACAACATTTGCAACAGAATCAAAGTATCTTTTCAAGTGTGTTAATGGAAAACTAATACAGATACAGTCACGTCTAATTTACAGAGAAAATTATTGGATGTAATGACTTAAAGTTCACAGTTACACATGAATGAATTCTGTCTGTAACAAAACAAAGCAATCGATCAATTGGACTGTATGCATAAATCGTAAACCTATGTTTACGGAAATATCAGACCGATGGATCAAAACAACGTAAAAGATTAAGACAAGGACTCGTGTGCTCGAATGATGTCCAGAAGACCAAGGAGCCAGGGTGTATAGGATTACATGTACTGACAGATTCAGGGTAAATATAGTGCACGAGGCTCAGGAGCTAGTTATGAAAAAAATGTCAAAATAAAATGGTGCTATTCCATTCGTCAATTGTGTTCAGACCTGTGTTAACTGAGTTACAAATAGTAATCCACTTGCATTCACACTTGTTCAAGAGGGCTTTGATGTCACCGCCTCTGATAGGAAGTGTGGGCTGGTCTATCACCTGCCAGGTGATGTCTGTTTCGCAGTGGTTACGTTCAATGAAGTGTGAGACCAATGGTGCCGTCAAAACTTTACAATGGATTCTGCTTTTGTGTTGAATAATCCTTTGTTTGACCATTTGAGTGGTCTGACCAATGTAGATGAGGTCGCATGGGCAACGAATAGCGTAAATCACATTCTGGGACCTGCAATTCGTAAGGGTTTTGAGTTTGTAGGATTGGTTATTGGTTTTGAAGTCTTTGGTATTGATAGTGAGGTCACAGACGACGCAAGCTTGGCATTTATAGTGACCAATAGCAGGGGGTAAACCCCAGCAGGCCGTGATGGTATTCTTGCCTGGGGTTTCTGTCGGCCACGTGATGGCATGTACTAGATGTGTGGCTAAATTGTTGCCTCGTTGATAAGAGAAGAGCGGAGTTTCTCTGAACATTTCAAATGATTGTAGGAGCGACCAGTTGCGTTTAATGATCTTGCTAACTTTATTGCTCCTGGGGCTGAATCTAGAGACAAAGGGAATCCGGGTCATGTTTTTCTTAGGTTGAGACGTGAGAAGATGTTCCCGGTGGCAGTACCAGGCTCTTTTGCGGGCTCTGGTGACTAGACGTTTTAGGGTATCCTCTGTCTAGCAGCTTTTGGATCAGGATATCAGATTCGCAGAAATAATCCTTCCGCCATTTGCAGTTCCTGCGAATGCGTAAGAATTGGCCGTAGGGAAGGCCATCCCGGAGACCTCGCGGGTGATAACTAGAGTACTGAAGAAGAGTGTTTCTTTCAGTCGGTTTACGGTACAGGCAAGTGCCGATTTTGTCATCTTCTGCGTGTATTATGACATCTAGGAATGGAAGGTCATTGGATTTAGACTCACAGGTGAATTTCAAGTGTGTTTGGGACTGATTGAGCCATACAATGAACGGGTTGAGGGTCTGTGTAGTGCCTTTCCATAATATCCCGATCCCGATATGGAGCGGAGGAAGGTCAGGATGATAGATGGAACCGTGTGGAGTCACTTGGTAGCGATGGATGGTAATGGCGGGCCTGAAACTGGTGGGGTAACCGCTTAATTAAGGGAATGAATCCTCTATTGGAAGTTCCACGAAGCACAAGGAATACGTGCTAACAGCAGCCTGCAAGCATGGATCTGCTGATGGTCCGACCATATCGGGATCGCTGGCTCTCACACTTCACAGGGAACCCGGCTGGGTCTCCCTGTGAGTATATTTCTCCTTGTTTCACCCACGGTTGGCACTTTTCACTAGAGCTGCGCGATCTACAACTCAGATGTCCCTGATATTATAGGTCCTGATGAGACCCTGCATTTCTTAAGGGTCGAAACGTCGTCGACACCATTGATGAAAGTGAGCCAGTCATCCAGCACTTATTATTAAATATAGTTGCTGTACAATATGAATAAATTCTTTTTAGATGTGGTCACTTTCGATAAGAAAAAAATTGTGAAACCTTGTAAATATTGTCACACTTGTTCACTCAACTGTTAGGTTCATACTACACTTGGGACACCTTGCACAAATGTATATAATTCTTTTGTATAGAGTTTCTATATGTTGTAAATAATACATATTCATGTGTTGCAAAAATCCATTTGTGTTTTTGGTCCCTCTATCTGTGACATCATTATAACCCTTATATTGCGATTACGCATTAATATAGTTGTAAATAGATACGTACTATTCCACAGGAACCATTGTTCTCTTGGTATATTCAGTCGCCCTGGTTCCGTTGTGAGTAGGGTTCCCTTGTTTTTCTTTTCCCACTAACATTCCTGGCATTATTCACGGGAATTGTCAATGCATGTACTCTCGATATATTCTGACTCTCTCCATACAATGGAACTATAGGAGCAATAGTTGCTGGTACCGATAATGCTTCTGCATTCAGACTCATCTGACTAATTCTCTGAGTTAACTCCTCTTTTGCCTTATTCAAAATGTCAATCTCATTCTCCTGCAACACTTGAGTGTGTGAAGCTACCGGAACTTGTGTAACCTGTGAAACTTGTGGAGTTTGTAAAGCTTGTGGAACCTGAGGAAATTGTATTTCAATTAATGGTGCATTTGGAATTGTTTCCCTGAACTTTCCTGATATGGTGGAGGTCTCTTTAATAGTATTTCATCTAACAACTCATCATCAATCTCATCCAAATCATTATCTAGTTCCGAAGTCTCTAAATTATTCTTTTTCTCTCTACCTTTGCCTCCAGTCTGATCTTCAGCAACTATTACTGGATATAATCCATCTGCAATTACATCTCTCCTCCATCTTTTCTTTTGATCATCCCATCTAGCCTCAGAATATCTCATTATTATATTCCTATATTTGATTCCATTCCTGTCTCTCTCCCTTTTATAAGCCTCATGTTCCCATTCCTCAAGCGCTTCATACTGCGTAGGTCTAGGACTTGGTTTTAATGAATTCATTCGTCCTCTCAAGTTCTCCAAAATCCTTACATTAAATGTACCATGCTCTGGAAAAGCCAAAACTCCATCATCTTCCGTATATCTCATCCAGTTCTCTAACCATGTACACGTATGATACCCACGTTCCAACATCATATAAGAAGCAGGCGTTCTTGGAGGAGGTATAGGAAGTCCCTCTCTAGTAACTATCGATTTGTCCTCTTTGAAGAAATCTTTTATTCTTTTTACCATTTTCATTTTAAAACACTCTTTTTCTCACTAAATAAACCAAAACAAACAAGAGAAAACTTCTGTAAATCCTCTCACTCTATTCGCTAAATCTCAACCAATACCAGCGTGGCTCACAGCAACCAACCAATCACGTCTCACTACGTATCTGCTACCTCAACCAATACTAGCGCGACTCACAGCAACGAACCAATCATGGCTCACTACACGCCCGCTTCCTGACCAATGCCAGTGCGGCTTTTTGTGACGTCAGTATTACTCCTGCTACTGACCCTCCCTTTACAAAATAATACGGCAATGTATTTTCTAGGTTTTTCTCAACTATTTCTTGCTAGAAACAACACAAAACAATGCTACTTTGTCTGCTCCACTAATAAAAGAGATAGTTTGATCATTCGAAGAGTTTTCTTTTACTTCTAGTAAAATAACTACCAGCGCTACTCTACTCTCAATCAAGTTAAAGGAGGTCTTGGTACTCCTCTGGGGATACTAGCCAAAGTTTCGGAAGCGGACTTTCCTTTCAGAAAGAGTTCTTGGTACTCCTTTGGGGATGTAAGGCCAGAGTTTCGGAAGCGGACCTTTCACTATTTCATGCAATCTTCTTTCAATCGAATATGTCCCTAAAATAACATCGACAACCTTTCACTGTTCAATATTATCACGACAGACAAAGTACTTCTGCAGTGTGATACCGTTCCACACTATTCCTCTGCCACTTAGGCTAAAATAACATCATCCTAGGATCTTAGGTAACTCCGTACCCGTACTTTCAAACAACATAAAACAAAAACACTAACTTTTCATGTTAATAATCAATAAATCAATAATCAATAATTATTGCCAAACTAATCAATAATGAACCATCCTCTGCTACCAATACTGATCCAGCGATCAGGGATCGATAATCTTTCACAATCAAAGGCCCATTTACACTACCCAACTAATCCCTTCACGCTAGGGCTCAGTGTGATGCAAGTTTATTACTAACTCATAAAATACACTTTAGAACCTGCATTTCTCCTTACAAATAAATGTGGCGACGAACCTTTTGATGTTGAAAAGTTGATGACAATAATACGTACTTATCTATGCTACTAAATAATAACAGACTCAGTGTGTAGTTTATGTTATTTATCGTAAAATAATGTGAGAATAAATGCTCATCAAGTACAGTTACACAAAAGCAAACCATATATTATCACAGAGAGAACATATTGGCAATGTATAATTTCAAACTCATGTCAAATAAACAATGCATTGAAGGAGTGGATAGACGAAGAGAGGAAAGTTTCAGAGACAAAATACATTTGCAAATGAATATGCAAATTTAGGAGATTATCTATACTAACCCCAGTAAGAGTCAGGGAAATCTACCCCTCTGGCCAGTCAGGGCAGCAAGGCCACTCAAGTAGAGTCGAGTGACAAAGATTAAGTCAGGAATCAGGAAACAGGTAGGCCTCTATCTGGAAACAGCAAACCGACGACAGCGACGATCTCCCGCTAGCTAACACCAGCAGAACCACCTCCTAAACCACACCCACCGGGGACTTTCAATTATACCCTAAAACCTAATTGTCCAACCCACATCTGTTTCAATATGAGAACGAAATCCATCTCCCATTGGCTAAGGATGGGGGTGTACTGTCACACCACTCTCATCATGACCATTTTATTAAATATCTCTTTGTTTTAAACATTCAGCATTACGACAGATTCATCCCAGGAAATAACTTTGAACACAATCGTAGTAAATATTTCCTGCAGTTCCTTGCATGTTGCAATTTTCTACGCCTCTATTGTTCGCCTCTGCCATCTCGTGAAGGAAACTGTTCACATACATTTGTAATCTTATTTTTCTTTTCCGCAGCTTAGCAGACATTCAGTACACCATGAAGGTCATGTACAACTTTTGTGTTCTCCCTCTTCTCATTCGAATCTTTGTTCTGGACATTTTAATTTTCAGTCAACTATTAACCCCAAACTGACTTGCAGAAGTGTAGGCCCATGCTTGCTTTTCTACAGAAAACAAACACAAACATTTACTATTTTCATGAAATGTAATTTCATTTTGCACACCATCCCAGCATTGCACTATCCCATGCACAACCCATGTTATTCCTAGCGAAATATTATTAACGTGCACAAAAGCAGCATTAGTCTTTTATCAAAGAAGTTTTGTGGCCTAGTTCCATGCATTATTACACACATTAGTTTTACGCATGCGCAAAAGCATTTCCCCTTACTTTAGCGTTCTTTAATAATATTTTTCACAGCACACTGTTAATAAATATTACTGAGGGTTCAATCCGAGCAGGTTTTATTTTCTCAAAACCCCGCTCCATCAGTCCCATCACCTCTGGAAAACTGACTGTAATGCCAAAAGCAGCCCTAGTCAAACAGCAGTCATTCAAATAGTGGAACACTCCCTTCCTTAGTTGTGAAGAAATTGGAACTGAACATAAGTGGGGTGATTTACATCTCATTTAAATACACATTTCACAGATGGGTATGTGGAGCCACCGTCTAAGGTTTCAGAACCAGTTTGGGTGTTTCTCTTTGAATTGTAATTTCCATGCTGCTCTCAGACACAGCCTTTGTGCAAAGCAATGTCTTGCACAGCAGATAACAATGGGACTAGCTCCAAGCAGGAGTAACCAAAACATGGGCACAGTGAAGTATGAGTTTGCTGCACCAGGCCACCATCACCCTCCTGTAGTAATAAGAGACAGGTAAAACGGCAAGTCCTACCTAAACACTTCCTCACCTTGACAACAGAAACTGCAGTCCCACCCCTCACCCCTACCAACTACCAAATAACTGCTCAGGAAGATCTAAACACCAGTCCTCTGCTAACAAGACCTTCATGGAATTTCTAAATGTAGCCCTGTTAGACCTGGCCCTTTTTGCAGGTTTATCCCCAAACATTTTGCCTCCTGTTTTTCTTACCCTGTTTTCGTTGGCTATATGACTCTGAGCACTTTACCACTACTGATCAGTGTCCTAAGTGCATATGCTCTCTGTGCAAATTGTAATTATGATTGGTTATCCATGATTGGCATATTTGATTTACTGGTAAGTCCCTAGTAAAGTGCACTGACTGTGCCAGGGCCTGTAAAACAAATACTATTAGTGGGCCTGCATCACTGGTTGTGCCACCCACATAAGTAGCCCTGTAAATGTGTCTCAGACCTACCACTGTAATAACTGCACATGCAGTTTTAAACTTCCATGTTGACCTGGAACGTGCACCCACTTGCCAGGCCCAAAATGTCCCTTTTCTTACATGTAAGTCACCCCTAAGGTAGGCCCAAGATACGCCCAGGGGCAGGGTGCAGTGTAGGTGAAAGGTAGGACATGTACTGGTGTGTGTCACTTGTCCTGATGGTGAAATACTGTGTATTTCGTTTTTCACTATTGAAAGGCTGTCTGTCCCATAGGCTATCATTGGAGCGGCACTGTAACATTTTACATGTGTAACTTTCAATAGGGACGAGATCGTAAAATGGAGTTTAGTCTCTCTGAGTTCAGAATTTATTAACACACCTTTTGGTAAAGGTGGTTTTTAAATAGTGTGTTTGAAAATCCCCTTTTAGAAAGTGGGCCTTTCCTTGCTTTACCATTCTGTGTGCCTCTGACTGTTTGTGTATTTAGCGTCTGGTTTTGGAGTGACAGGAGCTGGGGATGTACATTCACTCTAGACAGTCACATGGGGGTTGAGGTGTGTCCTGCCTTGCCTGGGTGACTCATTGCTGAGCTAAATAGACCTGGTTTGCATTTAGAGTGGTGGGAGGAGTTCTGCTAGCTGAATAGGCTGTGTCTCCTTTGCACAACGCTGTCTCCACCCCCTGTGGTCATGCTGGACCAGGGAGGACAGAACTGGTTTGCACTGATCTCAGAGACTCTTCCACAAAGAGAACAATGACAAAATGGAGTATAAGTATTGGACCTAAAACCCCAAGACTTTAGATTACTTCAAGAACCAAGAAGAGTAGAAGGATGGTGTGAGGAGCGCTGCCTTTTCTGTGTGAAGGGTGGGTTGGACTGCAGTTGCTGCTTCTGTCTGTGATGGAGGAAAAGGACTGACTCTTTTTGCCCTGCTGTGGTATCTTGCATGGGAAGAAATCTCCAAGGGCTTGTGTGTTCTTGCCTCATATTGGAAGTCGCAGGGAGATAAAAGACTTCAAGAAAAGACCCTTGCTACATCTAAACAGGAGAGCTTAAGAGCTGTGTGAGGAACACTGCCCCTGCTGTGTGAGGGGTGGGTTGGCCTGTAGTTGCTGCTCCTGCAGGGGGAAGGACTGAGCTGTTCTTCACCTTTTCTAAAGTGGCAGTGCGCAGTGAGCGCTTTATTTTGTTGAAATCCATGTTGGAGCGCTTTGTGGTGATGAAAGTGTGTGTGAAATGCTTTATTCTTCATTCCAAGCTGAGCTGTGAGTGCTGGTTACTGCCTCGTGTCAGCGCCTGAGGAGCTCTTTATATGGCAGCCCAGCGCATGGAGAGCGCTCTTCTAGGGTCCCGATTTTGTTCACTCCAGCACGTGTGAGTGCTGCAGTGGCCTTTGCGTGTGAGCAGAGAGAGGGGAGAACTTGTGGCTGAGGAAGTGCTCTCCCCCTTCCTGGCAGCCGGTGGGTGTGTCCACGCTCCTGGTGATGACCGGAGAATGAAAGAAACCCCGGCCGAGAGTTACAGCATTGCCCAGCAACACCGAGACCACCAAGGAGGCGGGGCACAGCCACTAAGTGAGGCCAGAGAGAAGAGAATAGCCCCCAAAGGCTCTGGATGGTCTCCAATGCCGCCAGTTCTCTACGGCTCTGGGAAACCTTGTCCCCACTTCCCAGCGGTCAACCAGTCCCCGAGGTTGCCAGACCTGCTGCATCGTTGCAGGCAGCAGTTCCCAATGACTGCCTGATTCCGCAGCTGCTGCGCGTGGTCGCAGGCAGCTGCACATCACTTAAGCTTACGGGCAGGAGACCGAGGGAGGTCTCCCCACTTGGTTTGTGGTGTGGGTGTGCCCACATCCTGTCCTGGGGCATGTCCCTTTCTGGGGGCATTTTTTTGTGAGTATGTTGGCCCGCAGCTGCACCACACGGACGCGAGCAGTTGCCTTGGCTGACCCCAGCACTTGGAAGCCAGAATGGGGCCTCCTGCTTGATCCTGCAGTGTGTGTCCCCACCTCGTGTTGATACATATCTGGGGAGGGGCGCCGAGGGGCCGCGATTGTCACTGCCTTTCTGGTCCCGAGGTGCCATGAGGAGAACGCACAGGAGTACTTTTGAAAATTACAGTAATCCCCAACAGAGTCAGGCCTGAGTTCCAGTGCCCGATGTGTTCAGTGGGAATTACCATACAAAGTGTAGTAGGAGTGCAGGGACACTGCCCCCTGGATGTTCATGATGATATTTGATGATGTATGGCCTAATTGCATCATATGCCCTAATGTAATAATGCATAGTGTTGTGATGTTTTGCATTCACAGGCATGACCAACAATGATGTTTTCTTGACGTAGGCAACATATAAGTGTTTAGTTTATTGCACTAACTGTTATGTTTATGACAATTGCCTAGTTGGCAAAGTGATTTATGATTTATGTGATTGTGGTCTAATGAATGTTTTCTGTATAATAGAGGTGATATTTTTATATACCCCTTGTGTGGATTCTCTTTTGTGGTGTGCCTATTGTGTAACTGGTGTGTGTGTGTGTTGCTCAAACGCTTTACACATTGCCTCTGGGATAAGCCTGACTGCTCTGCCAAACTACCAAGGGGGTGAGCAGGGGTTATCTTGGTTGTGTAACTCCCTTACCCTGACAAGAGTGGTGGGTTCTGCCTGGCTTAGGTGCATACCCTAGCCAACCAGAAACCCCATTTCTAACAAACCCTGTCTTCCTCCATCCTCACTTCAGTGTCTGTTCAAAATGGATCCCGCATTCCTCAGTACACACAGAGTCCTAATACCATATATCTATATACCTATTACCATAAATGTTCATACACACACTTGACATACCCATGTAATGTCAGCACTAGGTTCTGGGTTTCACATAATAGAGGAGCTTTACATGACATGGTTCAGTAGGCTGCACTCTCAAAGACAGAGAAAAGGTCAGGTCACTATAAAAATTCACAAATTATGGTAGCTTATGTACCCATGGCAAGGATAGTACCTCATTGCTTAATATGAGGGCACCCTTGGTGCACCCATGCAGGACACAGAACAGCTCCTGTACTTTCCATTGTTAAGGACAGGCCTAGGCCTCTGCATGCACATACTAGATGAGGGTGACACCAGGGCCAAATAAAAGTCAGGATATCAGTTTTGCATGCAGTTGAGCACTCAGGGCAGGGGAATATGCCCTTTTAACATACAGAGGGAATTTCCATTTCAACACATTTTGTGATACAGGCACAAGGCCTCCATAAGGCCAGAGCATATACAAACTGATTAGGTTATATATATATGTAATTCAACAGCAAAACATCTGTACGAGCCTCCGGGGTTTGTCTGTGATGTGAAATATGCATTACTAGTGATTTTTCCATATAGCTTCTTCAAAGTATAAATCAACTGGAAAGAGCCAGGGTGGAAGAACTAAGGGAATAAAGATGCAATATAATTTTCTAAAAACGATGGGCAATGTGACAAAAAATGACCAGACCTCTTAACTGTCTGTAATACAAACACCTCCTTATCCATTTTATTACCAAAACTGTGCTAAAAACGTATGTTGCGACCTGTTTATCCCATCAGGCCTGGGGTGAACAGCAAATACAAACGTATTGGAAAGTTTAATTTAGAATCTCTGGATTTGTAGCCAAATATGTGAATTTGTGCTGTACAGTACTCAATTTGGCCCTGTTTAAAATGTTCTCTGGAGGATAAATCCCCCAAGTGCCCAGACGAGGACTGCTTGTCTCTCTTTGTTTGCTCGTTCAATCCAATTCAAGCAGGTATTTCCACCCTCCCACTTTTCAAGTTTATCATCGCACCCGTTGTCTGCCGCTGTCAAAAAATATAAATATCCTGAGAAATGTCTGGAGAAACACGGCAACTCATATCCATCTTCCCACACAGAACATCATTTAGAGTGTTGTGGTAATATTCTACATAGTTCTGCCCTAATGCAATATGTATATGTTTTTGGTAATGTTCAGTTATGCTGAATTTTATTTACAAACTAGGTCGTACATACACTTATAAGTTATAATATCCTCTTGGGGACCACCCCAGCCCAGCTCGAAAAATGGATTGAGGCTGTTTTTCGATGCAGAATCTTGTTAGAAAATTGCAAGGGTGGAGTTCTGAAAATACTTTTCAAACGCAGCGTTACTGGGAACTTCTTTAGTCAGCAGTTGTGCCTGTTGAGACAAGATTAAGGAACAATGACTAGGCTAAAAAAAATCCCCAGATGACCAGGAGAGTTAAGTAGATAAACGGCTGTTTTGTGCTGGCATTTTGAGTCAAACTCGCTCACGTGCCTTCTCACAGTACGAGCACGTTCAGGCACTTCACGGGGTATGCCAAATGCACCAGAAAATGGCATTGGATCTTATAGTACACAGCTGCACTGGGCGTGAAGGTTAGCTTCGAGGAAGTGCTTGGACTGGTTAACACTTTTATATCCAGTCAAACGTGTAAGAATTGTTTTGAAATATTTTGGGGTTTTCTAATGTGCCCGCCACGTTTCTTACCATCAGCGTGACAGTGTTTAGACTGGTCATGCAACTGATCAGTTATCAGTATTCTCACTCTCTGGAAAATGTTATTTAAGTACCAGAACCCTCACTCAAAATAAAATTATTATTTTACACACAAGAGGAGGCGAGGCCTAGCGGCTAGAGCTACCAGATTTGGAACTGGGAAACTAGGTTCAATTCCCAGCCTCCACTCAACATTCTGGGGTTCTGGGAAAACCACTTAATTTCCACCCTGTATAAAACAATTACGCTGTATAAAACTGCTAAAATAACATCACTATAATATCATTAGCCTGAAATTACAGATATTAGGCCCAATTCACAAAGGTAAACTTAGATGTTTGGTCTAAACTTAGACCAAACCTCTAAGTTTACGACTTTGGGAATTCACAAAGGGCATTTACGAGTACTGTCTTTATGTCTGCACTCAGGGCGAAGATTCGGCCCCAGTGCCACTAGAAAGATAGTACTCATAAATGCCCTTTGTGAATACTCAAAGTCGTAAACTTAGACCATCTGGGCCTGATTCGCAAAGGTAAACTTAGACCAAAAGTCTAAGTTTAGACCTGAAGGGGCAGATTTACAAGCCCCTTGCGCCGCCGGTGCATTACGTTGCGTGACGCACCGGTGGCGCAGCCTGCTGAGTGATATTTACAAGCACAGGTAAAGTCACCCTGCGTGACTTAACCTGTGCTTGTAAATATCGCCCCTGTTCACGCAACACTTTGTGTGTTAGGGGCGTCACATGGGTGTTGCTGTGGGTGTTCCCACGCAACACCCATGTCCACTGATGCATTTCCAGATTTACGAGAAATCGTGAATCTGGAAATGCGTCAGAATGCTACGCCACCCTAGGGGTGGCCTAGCGAGGTGCAACGAGGAGAAATGTTTTCATTTCTCCACGTTTTTTCCTCTTTCAATGCGTGCTGCATTCTACAGCACACATTGGAAGAGCAAATCACCTCAATTTATTGCTTTTGTGCAGGAAGGTGCCCCTTCCGGCACAAAAACAATCTCCCCATGACGCAGGCATCCTTGCACCACGGTGCAAGGGTGCCTGCGCCGGCGCATGGCAGCAGTTTGTGCGCCAGCGCAGGGGGAAGCACAGAGATGCGACATATTGTTGTAAATATGTCGCATCCCTGTGCTTCGAAACTAACGCAGCGCGGCGCAGCAAAATGACTCGCGGCACCGCGCTGCGTTAGTTCCTTGTAGATCTGCCCCGAAGTCTAGGTTTAGACCTAAAGTCTAACTTTACTACTGCTAATGTTAGACTTTTGGTCTAAACTTAAACCAAAAGTCTAACTTTAGTACTAGTAAAGTTAGACTTTAGGTCTAAACTTAGACTTCAGGTCTAAACTTAGACTTTTGGTCTAAGTTTACCTTTGTGAATCAGGCCCTCTCAGTTTAGACCAAACGTCTAAGTTTACCCTTGTGAATCGGGCCCATTGTTTGTAACTGCATTTTGGACTAATGTAGCCTGGGGTTCCTGAATTTGCTTTAGCCTGTCATTTTGGCTATAGTCATATACCTCGATTCAATCAAAAAGGCGATGGCTTTGCCATTATCTTTCAACAATCCATCAAACTTTCAATGCTAGAATTAGACTCATTTTCTCATGCAAAATTGATGGGGTTCTCTACTCAATGGTCTGCCATTGCTGGTATTTTGAGGAGTGCTCTGCTATTGTCGTCAAGGCCATCACTCTAATTTTGGTCAGCTGTCTGCAGATTATTTGGCCCTATTAATTGTTAGTCATTCTATCTTTTTAGTATTGGTCAATTTTAATGTTTGTGTAGATAAAACGGACAATACTGTTGTACCATTGTTTACTGAGTCGTTGGCTGGCTTCTCCCTACAGCAATTGCTTAATCCACCTACTCATAATGGCGGGCATCTGCTGGATTTAATTTTCATCCCACCAAACATGATCAACTGTAGAACACCCATACGTCAAGTTGGACTGACAACTTCATTCCATTTAAAATTATTTATGGACCTTAGGGGTGTTCCTTCATTTATAAGAATGCCATCAAGCCTGCCTGGTCAAGGCTGGATCAAGAAATTTATGTTAAGACACTAGAGGACCAGAATCATTCATTTAAAAATATAACAGAGGGGAGTGTTCTCTTGAGGAAGCAGTAGATAAATATAGCAGCCTGATCAATTTTGCTAGTCACGCTACTCTTCCTACAACTAAGATTTCTTCTCATCACAAGCGACCTACCTGTTCTTGGTTGACAGCATATTTAAGGACTGCCAAATTGGCATGCAAGAAAAATGAATGCAAGGCCGGACTGAGGTCCCAAATCAGTCCTGGCAATTTTATTGGACCGGCCCCTTGGGGGGGGGGCAGGGGAGAGGAAAGAAGGGGGTGGGCGAGTGTGCAAGTGTGAAGCACTGCTGCTTATCTTAACCGGCCCCCTGTGCTGCTGCTTTTGTTACTGGGTCCGATATTGCAGCATGGCTGCAAAGCCAGCCCCCAGTAACAAAACAGGCCCCCACCGCTCCAAAACCAGCCCCCACCCTTTCAGCCTCCCGGGAAACGCCTGATGCCCGCTACGGCCAGTCTGGCCCTGAATGAATGGCTATGGTTCAGTAATTATAATTAAGCCCTGAGAATTCAGCTTACGGATGCACTTATAGAGTATAAAAGAAAGTTATGATAGCTAAATAATTTTATTAACAAAATCTTTCAAGACTAAAACTCAGGAACGGAAATTGTCATGTAGTTCCTACAAATCTATATAGGATCTGCGCGTTTTAGACAACATAAACTAAGGAATAGGTGTCCAGGCTGATTCCAGACACCCCCAAAGGAGATGTTAGTCTGTAGACCAGCTAGCTCAGAGTGCCACTATAAGCCCCACAACCTTACCAAGGAGCGAATAGTTTCTGGCAACTATCGAACATGACAACGCTGACCCCTCAGGGATCGTGGAAACAGTACAGTACTTTTCGCACAGTCACTCGTGCTCACTCAATCTCTGAGAGATATACAGAATAAACGGTTGGGACGTTTTTAATAAGCATTTATTGAACCAGCGTCATTCTAGTATAAAATACGTGTGCTGCAACAACCATTAGACAGAAACAGATGTATACGGTTATAAGCACCAACAGAGTAAATAAAAGGTAGAATTCTACCGTGGTGCTAAAACAATGAATATATGCAGGCATATAGATTCATGGCAGTAATCATGAGTACTCCTAAGGTGCAAACCCTAACTAGATGTACCTAAGTGTACCTAGCATGTATGTAGGTGTAAAGCCAAGAATCCCCCTAGGAAAGAGCCAACCCCATTACCTGATGGGAGAGAACGAAGGACCCCGTCTTGGTCTCGAGTTGTACACCCCGCAAGGGATGTCAAAACACTGCGTGCTGGATTGTCTGCGGGCAGGGACTTCAGCATCTCTTGTCAGCGTGTCAGCATGGAAGTTTTTCTCCTCCGGTTTACCCAGCGAAGATGTGGGACTTATATACCCGAAAGGTACCCTCAGGGGTTCTACCTAGATGTGTCATGGTACTGTGGGTCTGTCGGCCAAGGATGACGATAGTGGTGACTTTTGTACAGAGTTATTATGCGGAAGATGGTTATCCTGCTGTGATACTAAGAATCCTCATGCATAATAAATGAGGCTAGTTTTCGAAGAAAACCACACAACATTTATTCAGTACCTAACTAGGTAATAGGTCAGCACCAGAGCCGTTATGTAGAGCAAGGTAGGACATATGTAGGTAAAAGGTCGTGCAACTACCTAGGCCTATATTGGGGTACATTGGGGCTCATAACAAAATAGTTGCCATTTTTAGATAATCAGAACTGACCAATTCCTCCCTTGAGCAATTGCAAAGGCTATGTCATACTCTTTCAAATTTGTTTTAGAACCAAATCGAGGCCATCTCTGATTTTTTCCTCCTAAGGCAGTTAGCCTATGTGAGGGGACCTTTAATTTCATAGTCCCTATTGAGGGTTCAGAACAGAAACTCTTCTACTTTAATCTTATCACCTTGGCTGAATTGGATACTTAATTGAAAACAATCTCTTCTGGTTCTCCCCTAGATCCTTGCTTCACTCAGATCATACGGAAAGGACACCAGATTGAGGCATCAGGCTCTTCTGGAACTCAGTAATGAATCTTTGGAGTTAGCAACAGTGCCTAAAATCTGAAAACAACAAGTATTATTATCCCTGTTAAAAAAACCTAACGCCAATCCAAAGCTGATGGGTAATTATCAACCTATATTTCTTATTCCCTTAACAATAAAGTTCTTGGAAAAGGCAGTTAACATCCCACTTTCATCCTTCTTAGAAAGGAAAGGATCTTTGATGAGGCTCAATCGGGTAATGAGGCCCGACACAGAACCAAGACAGCTTTAATCTGGATGAACGTAGGCTATTGGCCGACAAGGGTTGCTTTTCAGCCTTGGTGCTACTGGATCTCTCCACATCCTTCAAATGGTCTTCCATTCCCAGATACTAGAACGGCTGGGGGAGCCCAGTGTAGAGGGCAATGCTCTAGCCTGAGTGGAGTCTTATCTGTTTGAGAGATCCAAAGCTGTATGGATGGGATCTTTCTAATCAGGCTAGAAAGGAGAAGGTCAGGGTGATCCCAAGGGGTCTGATTTAAGTCCAACTGTCTTTAATTTGTGTGTGTAACAGGCTTACTGCATCCTACTAGATGAAGTTCACCTGCTATGCTGGCATTACTCAATTGTGGGGCTCAATGGATCAAAGACAGAAGGATTCACCTGTAGTTTTTAATGAATGTATGTTGGCAGTAATGAACTGGATGCATACCAGTTCACTGAAACTAAATTCTGATAAGACAGAAATGCTAATGATTGCACATAAAACCTCTCCAAAACTCTGCCACCTGGTCAGACAACTGGGACCTTCTCCATCCCTTGTCGTCGATGTTTGGGACCTGGTTGTTCAAAACTGGCCCAGACCTGACTTGGCCAGTCATGTGAGCTAGGTATCCTCCATTCGCTTCAATCTAAGAGTTTTGTGGAAAATGGTGCACTTCCTGCCACTGCAGAATAACAGTCCGATTTAGCGGTTGACCCGTCCATTCACTGCGAAGGTGGTTTAATTTCGTACTCAGGCCTGGCAGAGTAACTACCATCCGATTTATGCATAGAATGGGAAAACCACCATTTTACTAGCAGGTCTACCATGCAGATGATGAATAATCCTCTGTCGTCGGATAACTACATCAGCGTTGGCATGGCGGGATTCCACCTGCCAAATTTCTATATGTCCAGCGGTGTACTGTTGTAGGAAATACATTGCAGAACAGTTTTCCTGTGGTATAGCCTTGTGTCTGAAAGACAGACGCTCAAGTCATGCACCTTATAGTAATGTTCTAAGTAATCACACCGGGAGAGCACACTATAAAACACTCCCCATACAATACCATGATTCTTTACCTCTCTCAAAAGCAGCCAGCAGCAGATAGCCATTTTTGGGTATGATTATTTGTTTTTCTCTGTGCTATTTTTGTTGCTTTTTCCCAACTTTCATATTTTCTAGTATTTTTTACCTACTTTATCTTCATTTTTATTTTTTAACGATGAATGGGAGAAGAAACCCCAGATACACAGACACAGAATTGACAGTCATGGTGGATGAAATCATTAGGGTAGAAGGAAGCCTCATTTGTTTGGAGCCCTTGTTCAAACTACAACTATTACTCAGAAAAGTCATATGTGGGACAGAATTGCTTCAAGAGTGAATGCTGTATCTAACAGCAGGCGTTCACAGAAGGAAATTGGTAAGTGCTGGAATGATCTGCAGGATAGGGTAAGATCTCTAACCTCCAAAGCTCACCTAACAACCCAACAGACTGGTGGTGGTTCTCCGAGGCCTATGCACCTCTTGCCTTGGGAAGAAAAGGTATATAGGATCCTACACACTGAAGGCTTTGCAGGAATCCTAGGTGGAGTGAGAACAGTTCAGTACAAGCACAGTATTTTAGACAGCAACTAATAATTTATATTTTTGTTCCAGGAAATTATATTGCATTGTTTCTTGTGATTTTAAACAATGTGGTTTAAAATGATAAATTTTCTAGAAACGTATAGCAAATTTAATGTTAAGTGCCCATGGAGCCCGGTATTTCTCACTGAACTTTAATGTTGCCACATCTAGTGACCTCATTTCCTCTTTGAGAATGGTATCAAAACAGTCAAAAATATGTACTTCATGTGTAAATTTAAAATGATGATCTAATAAGTAACCAATTTGTGCACTGCTATTTTCCATGCACATACACAAACTGATTTAAAGCATGCTAATTTCCTTGTATGGCTCTTGGACACATCATTAGTGCTAAAAACATGAATTATAACTGTTTAAGTGTAAGTAAGTTGGTAACTTGTTGCTTAACTGTTGGACTTACCCTTCTCTACAGGCTCATCTCCAAAGTTGTTCCTTCACCATCCTGTTTACTGAACCTGAGTCAAACACAGGCCCCTGCAGTGGATGCATTAGTTCACTAAGCCACCAGACCCGGCATGAAAATGAAGAACCTGCATAGTATTCATTAGTGGTGTGACTGCTGTCAGATTTTGGTTTAGACGCAGATGTTGTGGCTCAAGCTGATAGCATGAATGCAAAATAGTTTTGCTATTGAGCCGATATTTCGTGATGACTCTTCTTTCTTGCTTGGTCACAAGGACAAAACTGTGTAGGTTGCCATCTACATACTCTGACAGGGTTGTTCTGTGGTGGTTGGAGGATGTCTCTGAAAGACAGAATAAAAAGATATGCATGTAGGAAAAATAAATAAAATATACAATTATTTTATTATTAATTACAGTATATTGTAATTCTAATACATTATGATTATCTAGATGTCTACACTTAAATTACAACACATGTATAAGCAAACATTCACCCTACATATGTATTTACCTTAGCCTACAAAGTGTTTACATTAGACATTTTGTAATCTCTACTCAAATATATTGTATGGGAAAAGATTTAATGAATTAACACTTCCAGAAGCCATATGTTTTTACAACCTGTATTTTCACACCAGTCATGGAGTATTTACTATTTTTATATATGTATGATTTTGCGGGACTTTTTGTTATTATTATTTTTTTTATTTAAAATTTGAGATCCATCAACAGAGGTAGAAATTTTAAAGGTGTGCTGTTCAATGCCGCTATTTCATATACAAAATGTTATATTTCATGTAAAGTGTGTTTTCAAGGTAAACATCTTTTTGCAACATAATCCACCATTTTATGTGCTGCTAGGAAGTGCTGAATGAGTTTTCAAGCATTTTCTCTTAAAATGATGCATGTCTGGCCTCTGTGTCATGATAGATGGAAATATTACATCTTGTAAGTGTAACAACCAGCCACATATATCACACCGATAGGTTAATGTGGCCCGATTGCTTTGCCAATATCTAATGGTTTTGGATTACGTCTGTTGACACATGTATACGACTGCCTCTCTAATGGATTTTCACTTGCCTCCTAGCTTTGATACTGTTTAGGCCTTGTAGGAAAGTAATCTGCTTTCATGGTTACCCCCACTTTTTGCTGGTGTTATTCTGTTCTCTGACTAGTCTGACTGGGATCCTGATAATCAGGACCCCAGTCACTGTGCTTCCTCCCTAAATTTGACAGTGGTAAGTACTTTGGTACCTTCCCAATTGGCTACTAGTGTATCCATGTGAGTCCCTAGTATATGAAATTAAGGTACCCAGGGCATAGGTACACCAGGGGTCTCCCATGGGCTTAAGCATGCATCACCCATGAGAGACCACTCAAACTGTGAGTACAAGCCTGCCATTGCAGCCTGTGTAAGTTGGTGCACCACTTACAACAGATATAAGTTTCCTTATATCTGAGGTCACTGCACTTAAAACCTATAAGTCACCCCTATGGCAGGCTCCTCAGTCCTGAGGGCAGGGTGCTTGGTTACAAGTGTGAGGGTGCCCCTGCATGAGCAGGGCCCCTCTACAAACCCCGGAGTCGATTCTCAAGGCTTTGTAAGTGCGGTCAGCCATTTAATACATATAGTGGATATCAAGTCAAATACAAGGGGCCGATTCACAGAACTAATCTGAGACAAAATCCTAAACTTACTACTTTTGGTATTCACAGAAGACATTTAGTAGTAGTAAAGTTAGGATTTTGTCTTAAGTTAGGATTTTGTCTTAAGTTAGGATTTTGTCTTAAGTTAAACTTAAGTTAAACTTAAGTTAAACTTAAGTTTGTCTTAAGTTTTGGTCTTAAGACAAAATCCTAACTTAAGACAAAATCTAACCTAAGACAAAATCCTAACTTTACTACTACTAAATGCCTTCTGTGAATACCAAAAGTAGTAAGTTTAGGATTTTGTCTCAGATTAGTTCTGTGAATCGGCCCCTAGATGTCTAACTATATATTGGCTGGACCGAATTTGGTCATGTTTGGTATCAAACATGTTGGAATCCTACCCCAACACCGATTCCAGTGTTAGATGTAGGATCCCATGTATTGTGGGCCCCCCTAAGGTCCCCCCCTGTATTCCCGGTACCAGCCTTTTAGGGTCTAACACTAAGCTAGTGCTGCTGCCGACCACAGCCACGATTCTGCCCTCTTGCTGCTGAGCTGAGCTCGAGCAGGGGAGGCAGAACAATAGGTTTCCTGCCACAGGGACGTATGACCACCTCCCAGACAGGAGTTAGTGTATTGGGTTGGGGTGAGGGCGCTTGCCAGCGCCACCAGACTGTTTTGAAGGGCACATTTAGTGCCCTCCTTGCATACTCTAGTTTGAGCCAGTTCAAGGAGCGGTTGGTTTACCCGCCACGGAAAGGCTGGTAGCGGCCAGCATCCTAATCTGGCGGACGGTGCCTGCTAGGCACCGCCACCATTTTACTGATGCTGACCGCTCCGCCAGCCAATCGTAACGATTGCCTGTGGCGGATCCGTGGCGGGCGGTCTTTGCGCCCACCACGGTCGCGGTCAGATTCCCCCGCCATCGTAATGTGGCGGGGGAAATTGCTTTCCGATGGCGGAAGGCCCGCCACCGCACTGCTGGCGGTGGCGGGCCTTCCGCCATCGTAATGACCCCCTTAGTTTTAGGGACACATACCTACACCCTTTAGTAACCTATATATGACGGTATTCATATGGGAACATGCTTATTTATAGGTTGTACTTAAATATTTATAGTTACATAATATTTCCTTTATATTATAGCTGAATACAACTAGGGGTTAGTGGTAAACTTCGCTCCACCAGTGGAATTTGTGGAGTTTTGCGCACTCCGTAATCCATTTGGAGCATGGAGTTTTAGAAAAACTCCGCCAACTGTAGGTTGGCAAGTGCGAGCGAGAAAATCAAGCCCTTATCACCTCCTGAGATTTCTCAACGCGGCGGTCACGGCATGTCACTACCGCTTGCATTGAGAAAGGTGCCACTCACGGTGCAAAAGCTGCCACTCGAGTAGAAATCTACTTGATTGGCAGGAAGAAGCAGCGCTGTGTGCTACCGTTCCAGCTGATTTTAACCTCATGTTAACAGCTAATTTGTGAATCATATACGATTCTTAACCCAAATAATATGCATGTAGGATGTGTGTAAACATATATACATATATGTATTCAATGAAAAAACCATTACCTATAACTCACGTCTTCTCCCTGCACTGCTTATACCCTTTTATATTACATCACTTATAGCAAGCAAAATAATAGCATTTACAACAACAGTTATGACATCTCAAATCACATCTTTTGTCAGAACATAGCGCATGGTAGAGTGGCGAGTTACAATTAAAGTATTAATTTAATGCATTTTAACATATTAAAAAAAAATGTAAGTACTGCAGTACTTCCAAGGAAGGATTTTTTTAAAATATAAAGAAAATATTTTTCCCTAACTATTACCACTTTAATAAAGTGGTAACAGATATAAAAAAAATATCAAATCTAATACTTGCCTATATCTAAAGGCGTAACGCAGAACACAGCCAAAGTGTACCTAAAAACAACATGGCTGCCTTTATCTTTTGTAAAGTCAATCATGAGCCAATCACATAATGATTTGTCATCGCAATGTACACATGTTTCACTATGTTCCACAAAATAACGCAAAAATCCAAAAAATTTCGCAAAGTACTTTGACAGATATCACTAAGTTAAAATGCCTTAACTTGAAAAATACTTACCCTACCTACCTGTAATACACAAAAGATCATCTGTACACCATAATGTGAAATCCTGCCAAAATTCATTTAAATTCCTTCAGCCATTTTTGCACTACATGAGATGAAGAAGTCTATGGAAAATGCATTGGTGAAAAACAAGTTTTGGGACCCCCTTTTTATCTGTACACCCCCTTGACCAATCACTGTAAAACATTCCGTCCTTCACCAATGCAGAAAAATCTATAGATATGGAAAGTTTTGTGGAGATTCATCAAATGAGGGCAAAGTTATTAGTGACCAAATTTCGAAGGAATTCCTATGCCTGGGAATCCTAACTATAACTACAGAGTGGTGACTGTCACTCTGCATATATATATATATATATATATATATATATATATATATATATATATATATATATATATATATATATATATATATCCAAATCATCAAACTCCAGGAGTAAAAAGATGCGCGCTCCCAGCAGGTAGTTGCTTATATGGTTTATTGAGCAGCACAATCAAGGCGTTTCAACACCAAAGTGTCTTGATTTGGTGTTGAAACACGTTGAGTGTGCTGCTCAATAAACCTTATAAGCAACTACCTGCTGGGGGTGCGCGTGTTTTTACTCCTGGAATTTGACGATTTGGATATTACCGGGTCCAGAACCCAGTCAAGCGTTTTTTGTTTTGCCAATAACTTTAGCCCTGTTTGAGAAATCTTCATGAAATTTTCAAAATTAGTACAACGCTCAGTTCAGCTGCTGTGTTGAAAGTTTCGCGGTGATTCATCAAGTGGGGGCCGAGAAAAAGGGGAGTCCCAAAATGCTTTTTCCCAATATAATTTCCACTAGGGATTTTGAACACGACTACAGCCTGAATTGCTGAACTGAATTACACCAAATTTAGCAGAAAGATAAGTCTTGGTTCAGAAAGTGAAATTCTTGTTATTTTGTGTAAATCCATTCAGTAGTTTTGGAGATATTAAAAGAAAACCAAATTTGTATATTTAGAGGTGTGAAACTTGCGCAAATCCTCCCGATCTCGTGCAGTGATCTGATTGGCTGCCAAGACTTCAACCAGGAAGTGTTGGCAGCTATCCTGGGACTCGGACTCAGCCGAGTCCCAAACAAAAACATTTAAAAAAATAGAATGGGGCAGGGTAGGAATACCCTGAGCCCCTAGGCCTGGTGCTGAGGGCCTGGCCCAAAAAGCATTTTCTTCTTTTTTAAATTTTGCTGCAAAAATCACGACAGATTCGCATATTAGCAGCAAAAATGTAAAAAAAAAAAATGCGGTCTCCAATGCCTGTTTCAACATGAGCCCCCTGGTGGGCCAGGTCCATGGGGCTTATTTATATTTTAAATAATGAGAGGAGGCACATGAGGCCCACCACCCCATGACCAGTCTTGGCCTCAGAGATCGCCACTTCACCTGGGCTGGCTGTTTGAAAAAATAGCAGAGGAGGGCTGCGTGCCCATCCTCGTGAGGCATTTATGAGCCCCGGGGACCACCACCTCCTCGGGGCTTCATAAAAAAAAAGGAGGTGGGCCCGCAGACCCCCCTCCGTTATCTTTAGGGGCCCCAGAGACCACCACCTCCCCAGGGCCATGTATATAATAGAGGAAGGGGGCCCCCCTCCTGAGCAATGTACATCTCCAGGGACCACCACCTCCGCTTTCTTCTTTTTTAAGAAGGAGGGTGGCCGCAAGGCCCCCCTCCCGGGGACCATCACACTCTCGGGGCAAGCCCTTGAAAATGAAAGAGAAGGGGGCAGCACGGCCCCCTTCCTAGATCTATTAATGGCCCTGGGGACCCCCACCCTCAGGGCCGGCTCCCTATCTCCCGAGATGCCCGCCTTCGGGAGATAGCAGTTTATTTTCACTTGGCGGGAGCTTTGATAACTCCCGTTGGGAGCAGGCTATTCATCTGTAGTTCTACCCTCTGTCAAGCGGGCAGGAAAATAGATTAAAAAATTGCTCCAACATGCAGGGAGCAGCATTTTTTGCTGCCCCCTATGTTTGGAAACAATGCCAGCTCCCGCTGGAGGCGGGGAGCTGGCAGGGACCACAGGGGCATTGAGGCTCTCCAGTGGTCCCCAACACAGCAGACTGGGTGCCCTGGGTGGGCTCCAGTATGTTATTAGAGACAACGGTCCCTTTCAAGAAAAATACATAACCATTACCACAAAACTACAATTAGGGTTGGGTATATTACTGTCCAAATGGAAGGTATTTCAATTTATTTGGTGGGCTCCAGGGCACCCATCATAAAGCGGCCATGCCCCGGGGGATGAGGTCCCTAGAGCAAAATCGGCTGGGGGATAGAGGCCACTTGGCCCCCCTTAAGTGTTGGCCAGGCCATGGGGGATGTGCTACCCCCTTCCTTTGGAAAACCTTAATGGACATGAATGCATCATTGATCTATTGGAACAAATGTGATCTGGGGTGACTGTGACATGTGGTTTCTTTCTCTTCCTCTCCTGGTGAGAGCAGAGTCCATGGTTCTCCCTTTTAATTACCCTGAGTATGCAAATGCCCCAAATCATCTGCAAGTTCCGCACGTTTGGCCCGCCCCATTTTCCTTAGTAATGTGCAAAGGTCTTACCACCATTTCCCACGTTAATGGACAGCTTTTTTTTTTTTTGTTCTCATACACCTCAGGCATTGATGACTTTTACCTTTGCCATAGACCTCTATAGCCGGGAAAGACCCCGGACCCCGCCATGATAATGATGGAGAAAAGAGGGAAAAAAGGCGCCGGCTCAAAGAACACCATTCACCTGTTGATATATCTCTCTCAAACAACATCCGATTTCCCGGTAGGCTGCCTAGAGGAGGGGGGGGGGGCACCGCAGCCAAGTCAGAGAGCTCTATAGGCATAATCATTGGACAGGGGGTTCATCTCGTTACCTTAAATACTATACATTAAGCCACTCCCTGGCTCCTGTTACCCCCTACCCAATTATTAAATATCTCCCAAAATGTTTTCCTCTTTTTGGACCCATTACCCAACAAATCCATTCTGGACATATAGAACATGGATTCTAGCCATTTTACGTGGTGTGGCGTTGCTTCACTTATCCAATTGCGACAAATCTCCCTTCTAGCTAGCAACAATGCATAAAACAACAAATTCCTGGATGCACCTGTCACACCCTCTGCGATCCCAAAAATAATTTATTCAAGGCTTACCTTAATGTGTATTCCCAAAATACCTGTAAGTGTTGATTCAACATCATGCCAGAAGCTTTGTATATGTATGCATTGGAAAAACATATGTACATCTTTCGCTTTTTCTAAGCCACACTTTTCACAAGCCACCGATTTTCCTTTCCCCATTTTGGACAGCTTCTCTGGAGTAAAAATGCCCTATGGAGTGAGAAGAAATGGTTCCTTTTCAAAAATGCAGGCTTCACAATAGAATAAAGAGTGCGTATTGATACTTGCCAATTATGTTGTAGATTGGAGCCCGGCAAGCATCTGCCCCAGGTGTCTTCTGCCAAGGTGAATTCTCCATCGAAGTTATCCTGCAGAGCCCAATACCACAGGGATACTTCTTTCACACCCGGAGATTTATTAGCCAACATCTCCTCAAGTTCTGTGCCAACACCCAATGGTGTTTTTCATGCCTGCATCCAGCTCTTAAGTTGTATGTATTTAAATAAAGACATTTTGCCCTTCATAAGGTCCTTCATCTCACTCCATGGGATTAACTGTCCATCTTGCGTGAACTCACCCCACACCAGGACACCTGACTCCCTCATTGACGATGCCAATTTATCCTTAAGGCATTCAGAAGTACCTGGCGAGTCCCATATTGGTGCGTGGAATGAATAATAATCCACTTTAAGCCGCCTACGTATCAAGTACCACATTCTAGAAAATGCTTGTAACACCTTCAGCTTAACTTTCTTAAACAATTTTGGATCCCCAAACTTAAAGAGGAAACCACCATGCCCCCCTCTACTCTCCTTTGTCATTGTAGAGAACATATGTCCAATATCCAAATCATCCGGGGTTCTAAAAAGCATTCTAGAGTTGGAGATTTGAAAAGCCCAAGCATATAATTGGATATCTGGTAGTGACAAACCCCTTTTTCCTTCCGTCTCCGCAGCTTTTTCCAAGATATCCGCACCCCTTTATATGCCCAAATGAAAGAGTTTATTGCCTGTTGGATTTTGTCGATCGTTAGATTCTCAAAATGAAGTGGTATAGTGCTGAATAGATATGTGATTTTTAGCAGAATCACCATTTTTACCAGGTTAACTCGTCCAAAAATCGTGAGGGAAGATATACCCAACTCTTCAATAGTTGGACTATTTCCTTATACATTTTTAGTAGGTTGATTTCCGGGATTTTGTTAATGTCTTCAACTATTTTGATCCCCAAGTATTTCATATACTTATTAATCAAGGGGTTATCCATCCTCTGATTCCAGACCATGATCTCAGTTTTAGTCTCATTTATCTGGTATCCTGAAATACTGCCAAACCTTTTAGCTAGCTGGAGGGTAGGTGTCAATTTAGCCTCAAGATCAGAAGTGAAGATGACCAAATCATCTGCATATAGAGCAACTTTCTTCTCCCAAGAACCCCAATGAAAGGGGGAATGTTAGTTGCCTTTCTCAATTTCTCAGCAAAAGGCTCTATATACAGATTAAATAATAGGGAAGACAGAGGGCATCCCTGACTTGTGCCTCTTGTGATATTAAAAGGAGTGGTTAGATTGCCGTTTACCAGAACTCTGGCCATGGGGTTTTGATATATTAATTGCACTGCCCTACAGAATTTGTCCCCAAGTTCTAATCTCTTCAAAACCACAAACAAATAGGACCATCTGACCCTATCAAATGCCTTAGCGGCATCTATCATAATAACCGCAAGGGAGACAGAGTAAGCTGTTGCCACATCAATTGCTCCAATAAGCCCATAAGTCAATTCATGGATGTGCCTTCCTCTGATAAATCCCTTCTGATCTCTATGGATTATCCTACCTGCAACCTTGCTTAATCTCCCTGCCAGTATGAAAGTAAAGATTTTATAATCTGCGTTCAAAAGGGATATAGGCCTGTATGATTCGCGGTTTGTGGGGTCCTTGCCTGGTTTTAAAATAAGAGAAATCGTCGCTTCATTCCAAGATCTTGGAAGTTGTATCCCATTGTCCAAGATCTCGTTAATTACCACTGTCAAATAGGGGATTAAAATTTCCCCCAATATCTTATACAATTCCCCTGGAATCCTATCGGGGCCTGCAGCTTTACCCCCCTTAGATGTTTGTATGGCCTTGTTCACTTCTTCCTCCGTTACCTCCTGATTAAGGCTCATTCTTTGAACCTGGACCACTGGGTTTACAGACTCTGCTAGCCAGGCAACTACCTCCTCCTCTGAAACCTCTTCCTCTTCCGAGTAAAGGTCCCGGAAGTACTAAAAAAAAGCCTCTTCCACTTCGGAGCCCCTAGTTAACATTATGCCATTCTGGCCCGACTTAATACCATTTATATGATTTCTGTTTTGGTCAGACTTAATTTTCCAAGCTAGGAGCTTCCTAGCTCCCTCCCCATACTCGAAGTGGGCTAGTTTACTTGCTTCCCATCTTTTCTTGATCCTATTCTGCAGGGTTTCTTCCACTCGGTTTTTAAGAGATGTCAATCTCCCCTCCCCCCTGGATACTGCTGCCCGTTATCATACACCTATCTTGCTCTATTATCCTTATTTCTGCTTCCAAATTACTAAGCTCTTGTCGATACTGCCTGTTTCGATAGGTCAGTACATTTATAATTTCCCTCTGACAAAGGCTTTCATAGCATCCCACACTATCCCATTTGAGGCAGATCCACTATTAATTTTAAGAAACTCCCCTACCTCTACCTTCAGGCCCTCCATTATATCGACTTCTGAGAGGATAGTGCGGTCCATAGTCCACCTTCTTTCTTTATACTGACTCTTCTTTCTAAGTGTTAACAGGATTGCAGAATGGTCGGATAGGTGTGCGGGAAGATATTCAATGTCAACCACCTCCTGTTTCAAACTCAATTCAACCAGGAAATAATCAATTCTCGATCTATGCCCATATTTTTTATTATGGAATGATACACCCAATCGAGTTCCTACCCTCTCTCTCCATATGTCACCAAGAGCATGCTGCCGCATCATAGATTTAAAAAAAGTCCGAGATTTCGGGTTGGGTATAGCCCTACTGCTACAGGATTTATCCACCTTAGGATCGAGAATAATATTAAAATCTCCCGACATTATCACTGGGCCTGAGAAATCTAATAAGTTTGTACAAACAGACTTTAGGGGTTCACAGTCGTCTTGATTCGGGCCATAGTATCCTACTAAAGTGAGTGAATGATCTTCTACTTTTAAATCCACTATGATCCATCTACCAGACTTATCCATACGGGTATTCACTAACCTCATACCAGAACCCTGTTTCTTAATAATGATTGCTACTCCTCTTATATTAGCTGTCTGTTTTGTGCATTCTACCTGCTGAACCCATCTTAGTTTTTTTAACAGCTGCATGCATTCTTCTCTAACCAGGTGTGTTTCCTGTAAAATTAAAATTTGTGCTGGGGAATCTTTAAGGTATTGCAAGATCCGATCCCTTCTACCCCTTGTACGGAGCCCGTTGACGTTCCATGATAAAATCTGTAGCATCTTCTACACTATCTTTCCCGTATGAAAACTATCATGCTGCAACTTAACTGAGGTCTGTGTATTTGAGGTTTCTGAGGATATTTTTGTAATTTTTTCCCACATGCTCCCCACCCTGTGCATTCCACCACCACCCCCCTGGAGAACCCCTCCCTACTTCCTACTGGACCTAGCATAGGTCCCCTTTTCTTCCTAGCCCCCGTTACAGTGCTCCTCAACCTGTTAACAAAACTTTAAACACAACCCCCAACTAACCTTCACCCCCATAACCAGGTCTCATAAACCTTCATTGCCAATTATATGTCATTTTTTCTGTACCCCCCCCCTCATTCTTAATTACTTCAAGGAGCTCATCAGCTTCATTAACAGTTTTCAAGAAGTACATCTTATTGTTATACATAACTCTGAGGGCGGCAGGGAACTTCAGCTGTGCCGGGGCACCCAATTTTCGAAAATCCTCAAGACGTTTTCCAAGCTCCCACTGTCTATCCAGAGTGACCCGAGCAAGGTCAGACCTGATTTCAAAGGAGAAATCCTTCCCCTTTAGCGTTTTCAATTTCAATGCACTCGATAGAATTTTTTCTTTCAAAGTATACGTTTGAAAGTTTAAAAGAATTTTCAGTGGTTTTGTTCTATTCGGGTTTTTTCGAAATGGGTCCCTGTGTATTCACTGAATATCATGTTCAATGTCTGCTTTGCTTTCTTCTATCTGGAGGGAGTCCTTTATTAAAGATGCCACAAATGATTTCAAGTTTTCTCCCTCCTGTCCTTCGGGGACATTTAGTATACGCAGATTGTTTTTTCTCGCGATGTTTTCCAATTGTTCTACTTTATCCTGCAATGCCTGCTCCCCTCTCTGCAGGGCTACAATCTCCTTCTTACTGTTGTTTAAGTCCGCCCTAAATTCCCCAACGTTAGTTTCAAGTAGTTGGATTCTTACTGTCAGAGAGTCGATTTTCTTTTCTAGGACTTCACAGGCACTACGTATCTCGCTCTGATTTGCTTCTGATACCATGAAGCCTTTTCTTATTTCTCCAGACAATGAGGTGAACATTTCTTCCATTGAGCCACCACTGGCCCTAACAGTAGAAGTATCAGTCTCCAAACCCTGCTCTATTCCCTTACTTGCATGCTCGGGTAACCCTATTAAGAGAGAGGCCCCCTTGTTACTATCGGGCAGCTTGAGATCATTGTGGACTACTGTTTCTCTCTTACATCTATCTCTCTTTCGTCCTCTGCCACTCTTCCTGACACACCTTCTATTGCTGGCCCTACTACGTACGCGGTTGCCCTGTGTTCCGACATCTCACGATTCTTATTTAGAATAACAACTGGTGGGAGAACCTTAAAAAAAGTCCATAGGGAAGGGGTTACTTTAAATTTTTTATGTAAAATATCTTCCCTGTTCTTTTTACTATCCCTACGTGCTTTCGGGAGGTCGTATTCCCTTTCTCCCTTGATTCTGGAATCACGTATACTAGCTTTGAGGAAAAAGGAGGGAGCATGGTCCTTATCTGCAATGGGGGGGCTTAATTCCAATCTCTTGGTAGCAATATTAACAAACCCTTCCTCTGACTTCCTGCTTTCCACTTGTTTTTCCCCTTGCCCCCCAAACTCCACCAAATCCGAGTTTACCTCTAAACTGGCCTCCTTATTGACAGCCTTACCGGCTTTCACCCCAGTCACCTTTCTTCCTCGGATGCCTTTCCTGCCCCTTGCTGTAACTGCTCCTGGAATCACAGTCTCCACCGTAACTGACTCACAAACTACCGCTGGGGAGGCAGCGCTTGTTCTAACGCTGCCCACGCTGTTCCTGTGGAGCTCCCGCGCCACAGCTTTGCGGCTCTTCCGGAGCTCCAGGGCGGCACGAGACCAGTGACTCCCTCCGCACCCTCCGCTCGGACCAAAAGCAAAAAACCCGCCGATCGTGTCCCCGAAATCGAGGCCAAGGCTGACGGTTCTGGAAGGCACATCTAACTTAGGTACGGAGGGGGTTGGGGGGGGGGGTGGGTTTACGTCCCTCTAATGACGGTTGCGGAGCACTTCACCAGGACCTATCGACCGGCGAGAGTAACGGCCGCCATGTTCTCCCCCGTTAATGGACAGCTTACCAAAGGGCACCCGAGCGCATTTCCTGCTGATTTTGTTGACGCGTTATTGATGCAGAGGAATACAAGGACATCTCCGCCAAACATAGAAGCACTTACTTCATATAGTTAAGAGGAAGTACCCTGTTTGGTGGAGATTCACCCCTTTGTAGTCTTGTCGTCTTCTGTATATGAGGATTCATGTTATCACAGATTTGTGGATGAAGACATTGCAGGAACAATCACATTGCCCAAATTACATGCACACAAGGTCACTGAAGATATTACCTCATGGTCCTTTACACAGCTGTAGAGTAGAAAATGCACAAGACATTTACCCAACAAGGTAGCACTTGCTAATTAACCAGTAGAAAGAACTCCAGTTGGTTAGACATTTTCAGCAAAACTGTGGACTCTTCTTGGAACAAATTAGCTTCCATTCTGGTCCTGATGCTCATTTCACAGAAATTAAACCTCATTGGGAAGCACTTACAAATAAAAACATAGTAGGTGCCCCAGTTGAAGCTCCACTTCAGTAAAGCACAAACGATCCTAACTTCTTGGGCTTCGCAAAGGCAAAGCAAGTGTGTTTCCTCTCGTATTCCATGTTGAAAAATGATATGAAATCCTTAATGGAGGCGAATGCATAGTTGATCTATTGGAGTGCAATTTGATCTGTGGTGACTGTGATGAGCAGTTTCTTTCTTGTTGTCTCCTGGGGAGAGCAGAGTTCATGGTTCTCCCTTTTAAATACCCTAAGCATGCAAATGCCCGAAATCCATAGCACCACTCACGCACCCACTCACAGACACACACAGGCACTCACCACACACCCACTCATAGACCCACACAGGTGCTCTCGGACACATTCAAAGACACACACAGCCACTCACAGACACACTCACACACCAAAACAGGAACTCACACACCCACGCAGACACTCACACAGGCGGAATGCACTAGGGACTACTTGCTCCTCAGATACCAGGTGACACCGGACTGAGGTTACACTGGCTCCAGTATCTCTGAGAGCCTCTACCCTTTGCCCATTGATGGTCACCCACTGCCTTTATTTTGTAGTGTTGGCAGGCACTAGGATTCTCTAGACCATCTCACTGTCCCCTAGTGAGACAAGGGTAATTTCTGCTGTGTCCCCACGCTCTACAGTAACCTACTCCTCCCCAAGCGCTACACTAGCCAACAGCTTGGACTGTCCATCGGAGGGTGGCTGGGCCCACTTGGGGCATTTGAGATCCTCCTGACTGTGGCTGACCTGGTCACATGCAAAGCACTTATGGGGTCCGGTCTCTGCAGGCCTTCCTGAAGAGACTCATGGTTTCTTATCTCCTGAGGGGCAGGAATCTTTACCCTAGTACTAGTTTCAGGTCCTTTTGAGAACTCCTTGGCTTTACACTTGTACCCTTCTGAAAAATAACATCCCTAGGCAACAGATGGTCAAGTAAATGCCGAGACCTATTCCAACATGCTTATGATGTTACAAACTCAGTGTATATAGGATTCATATAAAAAACTTCATTTTATTTATATATTTTCATATAATAATCTTAAAAGAGACATACAACTGGACACCAACGATATAACATACTGTCGACATAAGAACATCACAAATATATACAATTAACATACATGTATAAAGTGCAGAAATAGACAGTGAATATAAATAAATTCATAACTAAACATTAAACACACATATGTAAAAATATATCACAATTGACAAAAGTGGCTAATTGATAAATTTTCTTATATTTACTTTGTACCCCCCACTCTTCTGCTGAGGACCCTGTCCATCTTTGGCAGAGTCTCCCCCATACACCTTCTTGTGGACCCTGGTACTCACCCAGCGATCCGCCTCCGTAGCAAGCTTCCTGGGGTCAGTCAGCTTATGCTGGCACAGCTCTCAAAACACGAACTAGACAAGTGTTCCCATGCAATCAAATTGTACAGCCCCTGAAAATTTGTCACATTACTGGCCTTCACCCAACCATCCAGTGATCTGCAAAAATGATCTACACATTCTAACCATGGTTGGGAATCAGTTTTCCTACTGGCTCTAAACTGATCCCTGTACTTGTCAGGAGTGAGACCATACTGGATGAGAAGGGCCTCCTTCATTTCAGGGTAGATGAAGTTGAACCCCTTACCTAATGCTAACAATGTGTCCCTCCACTCCTCTGTGAAGTGGTTCCACAATCCTGTCCCCCAATTTCTCTCAGGCACCCCATTCATGTGGTTAGATTCCTCCTAGCCCTGAAACCACCTCTGTATGTCATCTCCCTTGTAGTACGCTTGTCCTACATTCTTGGAAATGTGTACTATTCTATCTGAGTCCACTGAGGAATTGCTGCCACCATCTGTGCTGGATTTACTCTGTAACTCCAGTTCCTTGATACCACACTCATGGTCTAAGATCATCTTTTGTAACTCCATTTTGAGCCTTTCAAGCTCTATTTGATGCCTCCTAGCTTCTCTCCTGTCCTGAAGGGCCCCTCCCCTCCCAAAAGTACATCCTCTCTTTGAATTGGCTCTTCGGCCTCCAGACTAAGATTTCCAGTGGCCAGTGGCCTTTCTGGCTGCTACCCAGGCCCTCGGCACCTTTTGTAGCTCCTCCTTTTTGGTGAGGACTCTAACTTGGACTTTGAGGTTTATGCAAGCTGTCTTCAGTTCCTTCATGGTGTAGGTTTCCAACCTATCCTCCTCAAAAACCGATTCCAGGGATACAACTGATGATTCTCTTTATTCAGGCTTGAGGCAGTAGGAAGTTAAGTTCAAACAAATGGAAAGATCAAAAATAGACCAAAGAAAAAAAGTACAACATGTGGTGCGTAGTGGTCTACTCTCAGTAGTAGTGTACACCAATCTCTGTGGGTCAAGTTCAAATGCAAGTCCTATCCTCACCGCTGACAACCAATGTTAGAAATGGGGATCTCTAGTTGGCATGTGTGTACCTTGTCCAAGTAGGGGCCCTTCCTTCTAGCCAGGATAAGAGAGTTAGAACACCTAAAATAACCCCTGCTCACCCCCTTGGTAGCTTGGGATGAGCAGTCAGGCTTATCTCAGAGGCAATGTGTAAAGCATCTGCACATTACACACAGTGACACAGTGAAAACACTACAAATGGACACCACTCCAGTGTAGAAAAATAAAGTATCTTTATCTAAACCAAACAAGACCAAAACGACAAAATTTCAACATTCCAACATACAGATATCAAAATATGACTTTTAAAAGGTAAAAACAGTTCTGACCATAGAAAACTATGGGTGCGTCATTCTTGTTGCAAAGTACCTGGGATGCATCAAAAATCACAAGCAAAAGAGGCGCTGGGAAGGTGATCCGTCGGTTCCTTACGACCATGGAAGGTGATGCATCGGTTCCTTACTGTCACGCAGGGGAGGTGATGCGTTGGTTCCTTACTGGAAAGGAGGTGATGCATTGGTTTCTTACTGTGCGGGGAAGTGATTAGTTGGTTTCTTAGTGCAGCCCCAGCGTTGATGTAGATTTGGTGCCCAGGTGCGATGCGTGGAAATCCGGATGCGCTGAAGGTTAATGCAGTGGTGGTCACACAGGCGCTGTGTCGATTTCTTCAGCCGCGGTCCAACGATGTGTCAAATCTTTTAGCTGCACAGCAGGGCCTGCGTCAGAGTCGGTGCGGGATCTTGAACTTCAGAGATCGGTGCACAGGATTCAGCCTGCGGCGGTTTTTGGGGCTACTGACAGGAGCTGCATTGATTCTTCGGCCACACGGAGCTGTGCATCTGGATTTTCTCCCGCATGGCACTGCAGCGCTGAATAAAACAGCCACAAGAAGGGTGAAGCGTCGATTTTATAGTTTCTTTAGTTCTTCACAGCTTTTTGTAGCAGGAACAACCTCCAGTGGCCCAGAACTAGATTAGGCACCCCCAGACAGGTCAGAACTCCCAGCAGTGGAGTTGAAGAAGGCTGTAGGTGAAATCTTTGTGTTCCTGAGGCTTCAGAACAGGAGGCAAGCACACACAAGCCCTTGTAGATTCTTCTCAAGCAGGTTTCACAGCAAAATCCAGTCTTTGTCCTCTCCTTGGCAGAAGCAGCAACTGCAGGCCAACCCATCAAAGCAACACATAGCAAAGGGGCAGTACTCCGCCTCACAGCTCTTCAGCTCTTCTTCCTTGGCAGAGATTCAAGAAGTAATTTAAAGTTCTGGGGTTTTAGGTCTAATACTTATACCCCTTGTTACGTCGAGATTAGACAGCGCTAGCACTCTCTCTCGATCTTTTGTATACAGTTCTGGGCTAACAGCCCACCCATTGGCTTTTTATTCGTTACAGCGATTGCCCTTCAAAAAGCCTTCCCTGCAATTGGTTAACCCTCAAAAAAGAGAGTTAGGGGGGCGTGGCCGGGCAAGATGGCCGAGCGGATGTGAATCGTCTCGGCTCCCGGACCACGCTGCTGTCTCGAGCGCATAAACACGCGCAGATTTTGCCGATTTTGCTCCTGAAGCACGATATCTGCTTCAGACCTGCTGGAGAGCTCACTGGAACATGCGAGCCTGACCTCTTCAGGAGCTCGAGACTGCCAGCTCCGGAACCCTACAAAATGGCGGCCGCCGAGCTAGGAACGCGGGGAGGCTACTGAGCGCTGACTGTCTCATTGTGAGAGGCGACTCCCTTACTGCTGCGATCACCCTCCTCTGCGATCCCTGGAGTGAGGTGCTCACGAAGTGGGGAGCTCTTACCGACACTGCGGGAGCTTGCTGAGATGCGGCGAGGAGCGGGAACCCAGCCGAGCGATCTCCGCATGCAGCCACCCAACACGCCAGTCAGGTAGAGTCATCAGTGGGCCGGCCAGGAGGGAGTGCGGAGGAGCGGACATCTGGGGACACGGTCCAATGGCCGTTAGTTCGGGAGATTGACACCGGGTGACTCTGCGCCTGATTGTGCCTGACCCTAAGATGGCGGCCCTCACCTCATCGTGATTAAAATCGAAGGCTCTTCTGTGATAGGGTGGGCCCCCCTGTACAGTCCATAACGACCGACAATATCAAAGCAGGGGGCTTGGGGAAATTCTTCACCCGCCTGGTGCCCCTGACCCCCTGGGCCCGCTGATACGATCCTGCAGAAGCCAAATCGACCCACCGAGGGCCCATTGCACCATGAATGGACTGTGATGCTGCTAAGAGTGAAAACCAAGCCAGAGGGATTTCGTAGCCGTAGTCTGGGATCGGCAGTGCTGAGCCTGCGGTCTGGTGTGGTCCCTGTCTTGCACGACCGCTGCCGCCTCCTTCCACGCAATAGGTGGCGCAGGGGCAGCACTTATGCCGCCGAAGAGAGCGACAACTAAAGTCACCAACTTCTTCCCCCCCACCGAAAAAAGGCAGCCATTGGAACACGGTGACTCCTCGACCACTATGGCTCTCACCAAAACGGAACTGATGGCTTCCCTGCGCGAATTTAAGGAGGAACTACGCGCCGAATTGAATCAAGACATGAAGGCCTCCATTGATCAGCTGCAGACAGACTTAACTACTCGCATGGCCACACTCCAACACGATGTCGACTCGGTGGGCACGAGAGTGGTCGATCTGGAAACCCAGACCCAGGAGCTCGACAAACATGTAATGGACACCCATGGGAAGCTGCAAGATCTTCAAAACCAATTACATGTGGCCCAATTGAAAGACGAAGACCTAGAAAATAGGGCAAGGCGAGACAACATCCGGATTCGAGACCTGGAAGAAGGAGCAGAAGGGCCAGACCTTGAGGCGTTCCTCGAAGGTCTCTTTGCTGAGATTGTCAGTCCGCGCCAACTCAAGATTAAATTGGAACGAGTACACCGAGTAGGGGGACTGACCAACGGAGAACAACGACGAACGCGCGATGTCCTAGCTAAATTCCACTCCTACAAGGTGAAAGAAGCGGTCCTACAGGAGGCCAGGAAGAAAGGCGATATATCCTTTCAGGGATAAAAATGCACCATCTACCAGGACCTGGCACCAGCAACATTGGCGCACCGTAACCAGTTCCGACCCATTACCATGAAGCTCCGAGAGGATCATGTGAAATATAGATGGACTTACCCATTCGGACTGAGATGTGAACATAACAACATAAACCGTCATATCACTGAGCTCGACGAAGGGTTGCGTTTGCTGTGCCTCCCCCCGGTAGAGGCCGAGCAGTTACAGGAGCCGACGAAGAGGAGGGACGGCGATGAACTCCCGCTAGACGGCAAGCTCAATAGGGGGTCACAAATGATACTTAGGACGAGATGTCTTGCCCCAAGCGTGAACAGACACCAAGGGAACACATGACCACATGATAAGGATGGAGGTGCAATCCTTTTGAACGATTAGGGACAGAGCTCTGTTATACTTACAATTGCTGGCGAGAACCTAAGCCAAGTTGCAGCCAATTACCCAAAGATGGCGAAATTCTTTGAACACTCAAGACGGGCGTGGAAGGGGACTCCGGTCACGTCATCCACCAACGAGCCCTGAAGGGCTTCTACACCTACAGTCAGAGATAAACCATTTTTCTGACTCACACTGATGTTGGTATTGT
Source organism: Calotriton arnoldi (assembly GCA_963921515.1). Taxonomy (NCBI): domain Eukaryota; kingdom Metazoa; phylum Chordata; class Amphibia; order Caudata; family Salamandridae; genus Calotriton; species Calotriton arnoldi. The sequence continues at coordinate 563,329 of CAWUFW010002026.1, forward strand.
TGGGGTTTGTAAAGTTATGTTTTATATTGTTCAGTTTTTGGGCGGGGAGGGTTTTGGGATTGGTGGCGGCATTCACTGTTGTGTACTTTCCAAAGATGGGTTAAGATTAGGAGGCAACACCTGTGGCGGGCACGATTAGGGGAACCTCTAAACACGGCTACTAAAGCCCGACACACGGGTCTATCGCACAGAGGGGAGAGAGAGAGGGGGGGATAACAACGGATAGATGGTGCTCACTGTAGGTTCCTGGAATGTGAAGGGACTCAATTCGCCCCATAAACGTCACAAAGTTTGGAAATACATCACTGATCATCACTTTGACATAGTGGCCCTCCAAGAGACACACCTCTCAAGAGCGGAAGATACAAGACTCCGACACAAACAATATCCACTGATTTATCGGTCCTCAGCGCTTACCAAACACCGGGGGGTAGCACTCCTTTTTCATAACTCCACAAAATTCCAACCCGTGGATACTCGAACGGACAAGGAGGGAAGGTTCGTTATGGTCAAGGGCATCCTAAGGGGTAAACTCTGCACATTCATTGTAGTATATGCGCCTAATGTGGGGCAGGCGGCCTTTTTTAATACACTCATGGATAAAATACAAGACTTTGCAGAGGGGCCGACAATCCTACTGGGTGACTTTAATCTGACTTGGCAGGCGGACCTTGATAGCACTCAACCCCATCGACTAGGAACTAGTTCCTTCTCCACTGATATTAAACAACAAATCCACGACCTGGGGTTTCGAGACGCCTGGCGTACCCTATATCCTCAGACGAGGGATTACACTTTTTATTCTCACGTACACCACACGTACTCTCGGCTTGATTATATTTTTATTAGTCAGAATCTACTAGGAACCCTTCAGGAAGCCAAGATCTTCCCTCTATCCATATCGGACCACTGTCCCGTCTCAATATGTCTGAAATGGAGTGGGATGGGGTCTACAACACCTAAATGGTACTTCCCGGCCTCCCTCACGAGAGATAGGGTGCTCCGCACTGAACTAAGGGAAACGATTACGGACTTTTTTACTCTAAATGCCCCCGAAGATACATCAGTGTTCAATAACTGGGATGCATTCAAACAGTTCTTTGAGGGCAATGCATAGCGTTGAATTCTACCTTGAATAAGCAGAGGACTAAAGAGAGGGTCGGTCTAGAGGCAGAATTGGAACTGGCCGAAACCAACCACAAAAAAAATCCCACTAGAGGCTCTCTATGCACCCTCACAGCATTACGGGGGAAACTTAGAGCCATTTACAACAACAGGGCAGAACACACATTGTTGAAACTGTGTCAGCTCTCATACTCCCAGGGAAACAAAGTAGGCAGACACCTGGCAAGACAACTGAAGGAGAAGCGCGAGCGGGAGTACATAGGAGGCATACAGGACGGGGAGGGTAGACTGGTCAACAAAGATACAGAAAAGGCCGACATTTTGGGATCTTTTTATAAAGCATTATATACCGAGGAACCACGAGACACAGACATGCAACATAGCTATCTCCAAACACTGCAATTCCCCCGGGTCTCACAGGAATGGAACGATAAACTTTCGTCTCCCATCACCTCAGAGGAGGTGAGCACGGTCATTAAAGCTCTCAAACTCCACAAAGCACCAGGCCCAGACGGACTGACGTCTCACTTCTACAAAACGTTCGCACCAGACCTCATACCACACCTCACACGTCTCTTTAACAAAATGGCTGAGGAAGGAGAAGTGACTCACTCGATGGCTGAGGCACTGGTCACGGTTATTCCCAAGAACTCACAACTGTGCGCCTCATACCGTCCCATTGCCCATTTAAATTTGGATGCGAAACTATACTCAGCTATCTTAGCTGCCCGGCTGAATGACCTTATGCCAGACCTAGTCCACCCTGATCAATCCGGATTTAGGCCGTCAGACACACGACAACACCCGCCGTATAGTACACCTCATAGAAAAAGCCACAAAACGGAAGATTCCAGCAGTGCTTGTTGGGCTAGATGCCGAAAAGGCCTTTGACAGGGTGGACTGGTCATTCCTTTTTAACACACTAACACACTTCGGCTTCGCAGACAAATTTATTACGATGATTAAGGCCAATTATGTACAACCATGCTCTAGAGTACAAGTGAACGGGCTGCTGTCCGCTCCCTTCTCCCTTACCAGGGGAACCCACCAGGGGTGCCCGTTGTCCCCCCTGCTGTTTGCCCTCAGCATTGAGCCGTAGGCAATGTCCATTCGGGCAGCGCCGGAGATTCAGGGAATTCCTTTTGGAGGTGATATCCATAAGATATCGCTTTTTGCAGATGATGTACTTCTGTCTATCGCGGACCCCTCCCACTCCCTCCCCGCACTGTATACTGAACTTGGGCGATTCGAAGCGATAGCGGGATTTAAGGTTAATCTAGATAAATCATATATACTTAACCTCACAGTCCCAGAAGCAGAGGTCGAGGCACTGCGGACGCACACCTTACTCCTGTGGACTTCTCGCTCTCTCCAATATCTGGGCGTCCAATTGACACCACGAGTGGAAGGGCTCTATAAGGCTAATTTCCCACCTTCTCTCTGCCAACTTCAAACTGACCTTACACGCTGGAAGCCTCTCTTTATCTCATGGCTCGGCCATATCCATGCGGTCAAAATGACAGTACTCCGTAAACTTCTATATCTTTTTCAGGCACTACCCATCGAACTCGAAAGGGAGTCCTTCCCTAAAGTTCGGTCCATGATCTTACGTTTTATATGGCAGGGCGGGCGGGCACGCATTTCCTTTGCAATGCTGAGACGACCAAGGGCAGAGGGAGGAGTGGGTTTACCAGATTTTGGCCTATATTATAAAGCTGTTCAACTGAGGGTGGTGACAGAATGGTCTAAAAGGGAGTCGGAAAAACATTGGCTCCATATGGACAGAGCCATTGCAGGGAGGACAATCTGGGACCTTATATGGAGACCCAAGAGGGAGAGACCTGAGAATGCTTACATTAGCACCCCCACCCGCACCACCTTGAAAGTTTGGGATTCCATATCTGGGAATGACCAATGGACTACATTCCCCTCCCCTTATACCCCCCTTCACTTCAATCCGGCCTTTCCTCCGGCCCTTCAGGAGGGACCCTTCAATTCCTGGAAAGAGGGTGGCTGCCTAGCACTGACACATTTATTCTACAACTCTGACATTCTTACCTTCGATAATTGCAGAAGGGACTATGGCTTAGAACCCACTGAACACTTTCACTATATCCAACTGAAGCACTGGGTCCTCACCCCTCACATCCGCGAAGCAGCTACACGCGCACTCACGAAATTCTAAACCTTTGTACAGAACGTAGACTCTATGAAAGGGGTGATCTCATTCCTCTACAACTACTTGCTTGCCTCCACGCACTCTCCAAGACCCCGATATATGAATATGTAGGAGGGGATGATACAACGCGACATATCCGATAGGGAATGGACTGGGTTGTGGTCAGACATTACGAAATTCAACCATTCCATGGAACTTAGGGAAGCGCATCTTAAAACGCTGATGGATTGGTACCTCTACCCCGTTAAGCTTAAAAAAATATTCCCAAACACATCTGATAAATGCTGGAGGGGCTGTGGACTCTTGGGAGATTTCCAACACATTTGGTGGGATTGCCCCACCATACGTCCCTTTTGGGAGGAAATCCTCGCACAAATTAAAAGCATGCTGGGTTACCCCATCCCGACTACTATGGCAGAGACCCTATTAGGCCTTCGTGATCCATCCCTTGAATACCAAACCAAGGCAGACAAGGCCATTATGTGGACATGCATAGGAGCTGCAAAAGTAGCGATAGCGGCAGCCTGGAAGAAAAAAGAGGCTCCTGCTATTTCGCAGTGGCATTCCAGGCTCTGGAAATTGTGTCTCGAAAGGATGTCGGACATCTTTCGTGATGATTATAAAAGTTTTGAATACAAATGGGGGCCGCTGGTTGCATTTCTTACACGGGGACTACCGCTGGCAGTCTGCCCTCCCTCCGTCAGAGATATGCATCTCTTTCAATTTTAATCCAAAGGTACATGACTGGACTTTGAAACAATCTACTACTGAATTGCCGCCACCATCATTAGGTTGGCAGGGGAGGGTGTGGGAAATTATTCTTTTTTTTTTTCTGGGGTTTTTGTTTTGGTTGTTTTTTTTTTTTTCTATTAGGGGGCACCTTCCCAGTTGGAAGGTTTAAAGTTAAAACCTGTCACAAAAGAAAGACGGGCTGAGCGTATATTTGCTAAGGTAGCCACATGTCGGGCCTTTACAATACCAGATACTGTACTTGTTGTTATAGGTCTCTACAAGGGAGGGTCTGGACATGGGTCATATATAACAAATCAACCCTGGACTTTTTCCTACTGCTACACTTTGTAAGTTTACCTGGAAGTATTCTCTGTCATATTGTATTGCAGGATATACCAAAATGCTAATAAACATACGTTTGAAAAAAAAAAAGAGAGTTATCCCAATTAAGCCAAGAAGGGACTGGGTAGTTAAAACTTAAACAACAAGGTATCCCTTATGTGCTGTTAATTCGTAGTTCACATTATAATCAAAAAAGTGTACACAGAACAAAATCCTTTTTGTATAGTCAAGACAAGAAATATATTCAACTGAATCTAATGAGTAAACAATACCTAGATTTCCTCAGTGCATTAAAAAAGATCTTTATTCATTTTTCTCAAAAAAAATTCGCTTAAAAATTACACAATTATAAAATACAATCAATTTTATTACACAGACAAAGAATTTGTATTCCGAATACACAAATCTAAACATTTGTTAACAATATCTGCATATAATCTAATCACATGCATTTGTAAAAAAAAAATTTGTATCACATAAAGCCGGATCTTATAAAGATCTGAACCTCCTATTACAAAATACTTTACTGTTTGTTGTAATTGAACAAGTGTCGACGCAGCGTTTCGGTGGATTGTTTAGTTTATCTCCGCCTTCTTCAGGACTAATTCAATACAATCAGTTGTTTCTTAAAATATATTAAAAACAATAATATGATCTAAAAACAAAGAGAGATAAAAACATCATTAGAGACATCCCCTGACTATTTCATGAATTGGTTCAGTGCAAACTACTGATATCATTGGTTATTTAAGAACAGTAAACTTTCCAGATTATGAAAATTAGTCAGAGGTTTACGAAATATCGAAACCTCTAATTGGGTACACTATCTGTTAAATCATATTAACTAGATGCTCACCCAAAATACCTGGAGCAGGTACACTTCCAGACCCTGCACTCACTTGGTGTTGCGGTGCTTATGTACTATGGGGTATTTTTTCAAATTCTATCCCTGTTGATAATAGCCACCTGTAAATAATGACATCATTGTACGCAATCATTACTATCTTAATATTCCAGAGATACCCTCATAGCTACTTTTAAACCATTGTGCTACTTACTTATAAGGGAGCTGTCTGGTTTCAAGATCTCTGCAGTGCCTTTTGGGCTTCTCCTCCTGTTTTAAGTTTTCTTTTTTACCTATTGGAAATCCATATATAGCAATACTATTAATCTTAATTTCACAGTAACCGGAGTTTATAGGTATCATAGGGATGTTTACACTTACCCTTGGGTACTGTGATCACGTCAGTTGTTTTTAAATCACAAGTGGTTTTTCTCAAATCCTTTGAGCCACTAGGCTCTATTTAGAACCAATTAGCCTCTGGTCTTATAGGATCCAGGGTACCTGTATAAATTACATCATAGGTTTATGTTTTTTTATATCTTTTTTTAATACATATTCTTTAACAGAATCTTTGTCTATACTCATACTTGGATCGCAATGAATACCTCCTTTTTAGTGACACCTCATATTACATCTCGGGCTGCTTATTATACTTATAGCATTCCAGCCTGTTTATTTATATCTCATTTTATAACTGGTTCTTTGCGGCACCTCGTATTATGTCTCTGACTGCTCATTCTACTTTTACCATTCCGACCCAATTATTTATATCTCATTCTTACACTGGGTCTTTAGCAACCTTATGTCTGCTTTGTTCAAACAAATGCACTACCGCTCTAATCAATAACTTTATAAGATTACAGTGCATAAGCCTATGTGTGGTCCCCGTCATGCAGACCCAATGGCTAAAATATATTGAGGCTACAACTATACATACTAATTTATTACTGCCTCTTAATCAACATCACACTATTTTGGAGACGTCTACAATGACAGTCACTAATGCCATCCATATTCCACTCACTCTCCACGCACAGATTTACCTTTTCGGTCCGGCAGAGTTTCGACCTTCTAAATTCATCCGTTACCCGGATGTTTGCACTACGCGTATAAATATCTTTCCGGTGCGTCATCGTACGTAAGTCCACGTACGTGATGGCCATGATGGAGTCAGACTTGCCACTACTCCGTTATCTTGATCCAGTATTATTTTTGCCCCGTACGGGTCTATTTATGTCCTATCTGCCAAGTGAGTTCGGCCATATTAATACTAGTCATATTTACTATTATGTACTACATTTCCTTACACACAGACAGTGCTAGTAGCCTTACATTTAAACCTAAGTACTCGAAAAGGTTATATCTTTTATTATTGTTATACTAAACAAAAGGTCATTCATTTCTTATAGTTTTCATATCTTTAACCAGTTTTTTATCAAAAATTTCCATGTTTATACTCCTTATTCTTCCTTTTAGGTGACGCTCATAACATGGGTTATCTTAACCTATTAATCTCTCCCATTCAACTCTATTATTCAGCCCCTGACTGTATGTATTAAATTTTGACATGAAAAACTGTTCTCTCTGTTTTCTTTTTTTATCTACGTTACCCCCCCTCAAGGATCCTTTAATTCTTTCTAAAATGAACCATTTAATGTCATGTTCATTATGTTTACTCTCTAGCCAGTGTTCTACCAAAGGGGCACTTCTTTTCTCAGTCCTTATGGCAGATCTGTGTTCGTTAAGTTTAACCCTCATTTCCCTGCTCGTTTCACCTACGTATCCTCTCTGGCAGGGACAAATGATGAGGTAAATGACATTCCTAGTCTTACAGTTCAATAGTTCGTTTATCCAATGTCTTACTCCATTGAGCTCTATTTTATGTTCCTTAACAACAGAGCTGCAATTGGTACAGGAGCCGCATGGGAAATTACCCATCACTTTAGATCCATCCATCACACTACTTTGATATTTCACTTTTTGTTCTTTGTATGTTTTTACTAAGTGGTTCCGTACCGTTTTGTTCCTCCTGTATGCAAAATCTGGTTTCCGAAGGGGTACTTTTCCTGGGATGTTTAAAAGAAGCCAATTCCTATTTATAAGGTTCTTTACCTTATTGCTTATGCTGTTAAAATTTGTAACCATTACGATGTTTTTATCCCTATCATTGATCTTCCCTTTTTCCTCAAATAAACTCTCACGGTTATAATATTTGGCTATCTTATACGATTGTCTAATCAACCTTTTAGGGTAACCTTGAGCTGTTAGTTTATCTTGATGGATCTTAGCATGAAATTCAAAGTCCTTCATCTCAGTACAATTTCGACGGATACGAAGAAATTGACTGAACGGGATACTATATTTCTGACAGTTGGGATGGTTACTTGTGTGATGTAGCAATGTGTTCCTTTCAGAGGGTTAGGAATATAGCTCAACAGATAATGCACCATTTCTTTCTTTAATCGTTACATCTAGAAAGGCAACTGAGGTTTGACTCATAGTGGAAGCAAATTTTAAATTTGTATCTTCACAATTGAGCCACTCTATCAAGGAGATCAGTTCTTCTTTCTCGCCCTTCCAGATGAAAAAAACATCATCTATAAACCTTGACCAGTTCTTAACATTTTCATAATACGGGGATATTTCATTGTAAATATGCTTTTTTTCGAACATTCCAACATATAGACAAGCTAGACTAGGAGCACAGGGCGCTCCCATGCTAGTCCCTTTTATCTGACAATAAAAACTATCACCAAATAGAAAGATATTGTTCATCAAAATTATTTCTGTACAGTCTACGATTAAATCATTGAGTGGAGACAGATCACCCTCCTCATTTTTCAGCAGATCTCTTATCATTTTAACTGTATCCCTCTGGGGTATGTTAGTGTATAAAAACTCGATATCTAAACACACTAACCACTCTTGCATGTTATCAAATTCTATACCTTCAACTTTCTGAATCATGTCAGTCGTATCCTTGATATATGAAGGGAGCTGTTTCACCAGAGGTCTAAGAAAAAAATCTACATATTTACTGAGCGGTTCAGTGATAGAATTAATACTAGAGACAATCGGCCTCATCAGTGGATCACTAAGGTTTTTATGTACCTTAGGGAGACCATATAAAGCTGGTATAGCGGGTTAGTCATTATACATGAATTTGTATTCATCCTCACATATAATGTCATCTTCTCTAGCTACTCTTAGTATGTTCATAACCCTACCCTTCAGGTTATTCCATTCCTCCTTATTGAACTTTCTGTAGTGCAGTGTCACATTTAGGAGGGATTGCATTAGTTCATTATAGTTTGATGTATCCATGATTACTATACTGCCTCCCTTATCACCAGGATTGATGGTTATAGTTTTGCAATCCTGTAGCTGTTTTAGTGCTCTCTGTTGTTCCTGTGACAAGTGTCTACTAACCCATAGGTTCTTGTTGAGAAGATCTTCCAATCCCTTAAAATCACTTTTTCAAAGGTATCTACTTCTTGACCCACCAGGTGTCTAGCTGGAGTCCACGTGGAGGGTGGTTTTAATCCGGATTTGTTCTCATTAACGGGCCCTTCTCTGTCTTCAAAGAACTTTTTTAGCCTGATCTTCCTAAACAGATCTCTCACATCCCTTTCCACTTCATATTTATTAACCGGGACCCCTGGGGCAAAGCCTAATCCTTTTTCTAAAACTACAATCTCATCCCTAGTTAATATTTTTGATGAGAGATTAATAATAGGTGCCTTTGTATGTTCTATTCCCACTCTTTCTGGCTCCTGGTTCTCATATAGGGTCTCCTTTGCCCTATCTCTCTGAATTGATTTGTGACTCTTCCTCTCCCTCGTGGTCTGAAAGTTTTTGGGTGTCTTCTTTGTTGCTGTTCTAAAAAAATGGGATAATCTCTACTATGGCCAGCTATTTCTTCTCTTACATCATTCCTTCCTTGTATTTCTTGACCCCTGTCTGTTTCAGATTCCGAACTTGTTTATGAGGTGTCAGAGAACGTTACATTTTTCTTCATATTTTTATTTCTGTTAAAATGATTATTTCTAGGATTATACCCTGTGTATATAGGTTGATCATAATAGTTCTTTTGTAGATATGGGTAGACAATCTCTGTTTTGAATTTCGCTGTATCCTTTCTCAGTTTATTGGATTTCTTATTAATAAAATATTCTTTGTACCCAGATAAATCGTCTTGTATTTCTTCCAACTTGCGTTTACCTTCCTTTAATGCTACATTCTCCTTCAATTGTTTCTCTAGGCTTTCAATTTCTTGCCTTTCAATTAATATTATTTCCTGGGCAGTCTCTATAATAAGAAGCATCCAGTCACGACTGCATCTGTTTGCTATTAGTGTCGAATTCTCTTTCAATTTTTGATTCCTAGCAAAGAGGCCGGGTTCATTTTTCACATGACATGACATTAAATGGTTCATCTTAGAAAGAATTAAAAGATCCTTGAGGGGGGGTAACGTAGTTAAAAAAAGAAAACAGAGAGAACAGTTTTTCATGTCAAATTTTAATACATACAGTCAGGGGCTGAATAATAGAGACGAATGGGAGAGATTAATAGGTTAAGATAACCCATGTTATGAGCTTCACCTAAAAGGAAGAATAAGGAGTCTGTACATGGAAATTTTTGATAAAAAACTGGTTAAAGATATGAAAACTATAAGAAATGAATGACGTTTTTGTTTAGTATAACCATAATAAAAGATATAACCTGTTAAAGTACTTAGGTTTAAATATAAGGCTACTAGCACTGTCTGTGTGTAAGAAAATTTAGTACATGATAGTAAATATGACTAGTATCAATATGGCCGAACTCACTTGGCAGATAGGACATAAATAGACCAGTACAGGGCAAAAATAATACTGGATCGAGATAACGGAGTAGTGGCAAGTCTGACTCCATCATGGCCGTCACGTATGTGGACTTACGTACGATGACACACCGGAAAGATATTTATACGCGTAGTGCAAACATCCATGTAACGGATGAATTTAGAAGGTCGGAACTCTGCCAGGCCGAAAAGGTAAATCTGTGCGTGGAGAGTGAGTGGAATATGGATGGCATTAGTGACTGTGATTGTAGACATCTCCAAAATAGTGTGATGTCGATTAAGAGGCAGTAATAAATTAGTATGTATAGTGGTAGCCTCAATATATTTTAGCCATTGGGTCTGCATGACGGGGACCACACATAGGCTTATGCACTGGAATCTTATAAAGTTATTGATTAGAGCGGTAGTGCATTTGTTTGAACGAAGCAGATATAAGGTTGCTAAAGACCCAGTGTAAGAATGAGATACAAATAATTGGGTCGGAATGCTAAAAGTAGAATGAGCAGTCATAGACATAATATGAGGTGCCGCAAAGAACCAGTTATAAAATGAGATATAAATAAACAGGCTGGAATGCTATACATATAATAAGCAGCCCGAGATGTAATACGAGGTGTCACTAGAAAGGAGGTATTCATTGCGATACAAGTATGAGTATAGACAGAGATTCTGTTTAAGAATATGTAATAAAAAAGATATATAAAAACATAAACCTATGATGTAATTTATACAGGCACCCTGGATCCTATAAGACCAGAGGCTAATTGGTTCTAAATAGAGACTAGTGGCTCAAAGGATTTGAGAAAAACCACTTGTGATTTAAAAACAACTGACGTGATCACAGTTTCCAAGGGTAAGTGTAAACATCCCTGTGATACCTATAAACTCCGGTTACTGTGAAATTAACAAGATTAATAGTATTGCTATATATGGATTTCCAATAGGTTAAAAAAAACTTAAAACAAGGCGAAGCCCAAGGGGCACTGCAGAGATCTTGAAACCAGACAGCCCCCATATAAGTAAGTAGCACAATGGGTTAAAAGTGTCTATCAGGGTATCTCTGGAATATTAAGATAGCAATGATTGCGTACAATGATGTCATTATTTACAGGTGGCTATTATCAACAGGGATAGAATTTGAAAAAATCCCCCATAGTACATAAGCACCGCAACACCAAGTGAGTGCAGGGTCCAGAAGTGTACCTGCTCCAGGCATTTTGGGTGAGCATCTAGTTAATATGATTTAGCAGATAGTGTACCCAATTAGAGGTTTCGATATTTGGTAAACCTCTGACTAATTTCCATAATCTGGAAAGTTTACTGTTATTAAATAACCAATGATATCAATAGTTTGCACTGAACCAATTGTGAAATAGTCAGGAGATGTCTCTAATGATGTTTTTATCTCTTCTTGTTTGTAGATCATATTATTGTTTTTAATATATTTTAAGAAACAACTGATTGTATTGAATTAGTTCTGAAGAAGGCGGAGATAAATTAAACAATCCGCCGAAACGCTGCATCAACACTTGTTCAATTACAACAAACAGTAAAGTATTTTGTAATAGGAGGTTCAGATCTTTATAAGATCCGGCTTTATGTGACACAATTTTTTTTTTACAAATGCATGTGATTAGACTATATGCAGATATTTTTAACAAATGTTTAGATTTGTGTATTAGGAATACAAATTGTTTGTCTGTGTAATAAAATTGATTGTATTTTATAAATGTGTAATTTTTAACAGAAATTTTTTGGGGGGAGAAAAATGAATAAAGATCTTTTTTAATGCACTGAGGAAATCTAGGTATTGTTTACTCATTAGATTCAGTTGAATATATTTCTCGTCTTGACTATACAAAAAGGATGTGGTTCAGTGTACACGATTTTTATTATAATGTGAACTACAAATTAACAGCACATAAGGGATACCTTGTTGTTTAAGTATTAACTACCCAGTCCCTTCTTGGTTTAATTGGGGTAACTCTCTTTTTGAGGACTATCTACAGCTTGATAGCTGGAGAGTGATAAGATAGAATTACTGTATCATCTAGTATGGACACTCTGAGAACATTTAGTTTCTCGGAGGACCAGTTCAGCAAAATAATAAATGGGGCATTCAAAACCATTAGCATGGTTACCCTATCTAAAAATGATGATGAAAGGTGGAATAATTTATGGAATTTAAAAAAGAAAATAATTTGCACGGAGCTACACTATGATTTCCTGATTGAGTATTGTAAAAAGGGAATCATTCCTAAGGGGTTACAAGTGAAAAATGAACCCGGCCTCTTTGTTAAGAATGAAAAATTCAAAGAGAATTGGACACTAATAGCAAACAGATGCAGTCGTGACTGGATGCTTCTTATTATAGAGACTGCCCAGGAAATATAATAATTGAAAGGCAAGAAATTGAAAGCCTAGAGAAACAATTGAAGGAGAATGTAGAATTAGAGGAAGCTAAATGCAAGTTGGGAGAAATACAAGACGGTTTATCTGGGTACAAAGAATATTTGATTAATAAGAAATCCAATAAACTGAGAAAGGATATAGCGAAATTCAAAACAGAGATAGTCTACCCATATCTACAAAAGGACTATTATGATCAACCTATATACACCGGGTATAATCCTAGAAATAATCATTTTAACAGAAATAAAAATATGAAGAAAAATGTAACGTTCTCTGACACCTCATATACAAGTTCGGAATCTGAAACAGACAGGGGTCAAGAAATACGAGGAAGGAACGATGTAAGAGAAGAAATAGCTAGCCATAGTAGAGATTATCCTGTTTTTTTAGAACAGCAACAAAGAAGACACCCACAAACTTTCAGAACACGAGGGAGAGGAAGAGTCACAAATCAATTCAGAGAGATAGGACAAAGGAGACCCTATATGAGAACCAGGAGCCAGAAAGAGTGGGAATAGAAAATATAAAGGCAACTATTATTAATCTCTCATCAAAAATATTAACTAGGGATGAGATTGTAGTTTTAGAAAAAGGATTAGGCTTTGCCCCAGGGGCCCCGGTTAATAAATATGAAGTGGAAAGAGATGTGAGAGATCTCTTTAGGAAGATCAGGTTAAAAAAGTTCTTTGACGACAGAGAAGGGCCCGTTAATGAGAACAAATCCAGAATAAAACCGCCCTCCACGTGGACTCCAGCTAGACACCTGGTGGGTCAAGAAGTAGATACCTTTGAAAAAGTGATTATTAAGGGATTGGAAGATCTTCTCAACAAGAACCTATGGGTTAACAGAAACTTGTCACAGGAACAACAGAGAGCACTAAAACAGCTACAGGATTGCGAAACTATAACCTTCAAACCTGGTGATAAGGGAGGCAGTATAGTAATCATGGATACATCAGACTATAATGAACGAATGCAATCCCTCCTAAATGTGACACTGCACTACAGAAAGTCCAATAAGGAGGAATGGAATAACCTGAAGGGTAGGGTTATGAACATACTAAGACTAGCTAGAGAAGATGACATTATATGTGAGGATGAATACAAATTCATGTATAATGACTATCCCACTATACCAGCTCTATATGGTCTTCCTAAGGTACATAAAAACCTTAGTGATCCATCGATGAGGCCTATTGTCTCTAGTATTAATTCTATCACTGAACCGCTCAGTAAATATGTAGATTGTTTTCTTAGACCTCTGGTGAAACAGCTCCCTTCTTATATCAAGGATACGACTGACATGATTCAGAAAGTTGAAGGTATAGAATTTGATAACATGCAAGAGTGGTTAGTGTGTTTAGATATCAAGGGGCCGATTCTGATGCAGGTTGGAAAAGCTTCCCGACCGAATCGGTTGGGAAATGGTGTCCGACCCACTCGGATCGGGAAAGTCCGACCGGCGGAGTAGGATGCATCCGGATGCTTCCAGATACGATTTGGTTGAACTCCCATTGACTTCAATGGGAACATTTGTTCCTAACCGCATCAGGATTGGGCCCTCGGTCGGGAAGACACGTTCCCGATCCGATTTGGAAGGAGCAAATGCCGTTAGGAGGCCTTCCTAACCGCATCAGAATCAGGCCCTCGGTCGGGAAGCTTTTCCAACCCGCATCAGAATCGGGCCCCAAGTCTTTATACACTAACATACCCCAGAGGGATACAGTTAAAATGATAAGAGTTCTGCTGAGAAATGAGGAGGGTAATCTGTCCCCACTCAATGATTTCATCGTAGACTGTACAGAAATAATTTTTATGAACAATATCTTTTTATTTGGTGATAGTTTTTATTGTCAGATAAAAGGGACTAGCATGGGATCGACCTGTGCTCCTAGTCTAGCTTGTCTATATGTTGGAATGTTAAAAAAAAGCATATTTACAATGAAATATCCCCGTATTATGAAAATGTTAAGAACTGGTCAAGGTTTATAAATGATGTTTTTTTCATCTGGAAAGGCGAGAAAGAAGAACTGATCTCCTTTATAGAGTGGCTCAATTGTGGAGATACAAATTTAAAATGTACTTCCACTATGAGTCAAACTTCAGTTGCCTTTCTAAATGTAACGATTAAAGAAAGAAATGGTGCATTATCTGTTGAGCTATATTCCAAACCCTCTGACAGGAACACATTGCTACATCACACAAGTAACCATCCCAACTGTCAGAAAGATAGTATCCCGTTCAGTCAATTTCTTCGTATCTGTCGAAATTGTACTGAGATGAAGGACTTTGAATTTCATGCTAAGACCCAACAAGATAAACTAACGGCTCGAGGTTAGCCTAAAAGGTTGATTAGACACTCATATAAGAGAGACAAATATTATAACCGTGAGAGTTTATTTGAGGAAAAAGGGAAGACCAATGATAGGGACAAAAACATCGGTAATAGTTACAAATTTTAACAGTATAAGCAATAAGGTAAAGAACTTTAAAAATAGGAATTGGTTTCTTTAAAACACCACAGGAAAAGTACCCCTTCAGAAGCCAGTTTTTGCATACAGGAGGAACAAAACGGTACGGAAGCACTTAGTAAAAACATACAAAGAACAAAAAGTTAAATATCAAAGTAGTGTGATGGATGGATCTAAAGTGATGGGTAATTTCCCAGGCGGCTCCTGTACCAATTGCAGCTCTGTTGTTAAGGAACATAAAATAGAGCTCAATGGAGTAAGGCATTGGATAAACGAACTAGTGAACTGTAACACTAGGAATGTCATTTACCTCATCATTTGTCCCTGCCAGAGAGGATACGTAGGTGAAACGAGCAGGGAAATGAGGGTTAGACTTAACGAACACAGATCTGCCATAAGGACTGAGAAAAGAAGTGCCCCTTTGGTAGAACACTGGCTAGAGAGTAAACATAATGAACATGACATTAAATGGTTCATTTTAGAAAGAATTAAAGGATCCTTGAGGGGGGTAACGTAGATAAAAAAGAAAACAGAGAGAACAGTTTTTCATGTCAAAATTTAATACATACAGTCAGGGGCTGAATAATAGAGTTGAATGGGAGAGATTAATAGGTTAAGATAACCCATGTTATGAGCGTCACCTAAAAGGAAGAATAAGGAGTCTGTACATGGAAATTTTTGATAAAAAACTGGTTAAAGATATGAAAACTATAAGAAATGAATGACCTTTTATTTAGTATAACCATAATAAAAGCATAACCTTTTAAAGTACGTAGGTTTAAATATAAAGCTACTAGCACTGTCTGTGTGTAAGGAAATTTTGTAATAAAAGATGTAACCTGTTAAAGTACTTAGGTTTAAATATAAGGCTACTAGCACTGTCTGTGTGTAAGGAAATTTAGTACATGATAGTAAATATGACTAGTATCAATATGGCCGAACTCACTTGGCAGATAGGACATAAATAGACCCGTACGGGGCAAAAATAATACTGGATCGGGATAATGGAGTAGTGGCAAGTCTGACTCCATCATGGCCGTCACGTACGTGGACTTACATACGATGACGCACCGGAAAGATATTTATACGCGTAGTGCAAACATCTGGGTAACGGATGAATTTAGAAGGTCAGAACTCTGCCGGACTGAAAAGGTAAATCTGTGCGTGGAGAGTGAGTGGAATATGGATGGCATTAGTGACTGTGATTGTAGACGTCTCCAAAATAGTGTGATGCCGATTAAGAGGCAGTAATAAATTAGTATGTATAGTGGTAGCCTCGATATATATGAATAAAGATCTTTTTTAATGCACTGGGGAAATCTAGGTATTGTTTACTCATTAGATTCAGTTGAATATGAGTAAACAATACATAGATTTCCTCAGTGCATTAAAAAAGATCTTTATTTATTTTTCTCCCCCCAAAAAATTTCTGTTAAAAATTACACATTTATAAAATACAATACAATCAATTTTATTACACAGACAAACAATTTGTATTCCTAATACACAAATCTAAACATTTGTTAAAAATATCTGCATATAGTCTAATCACATGCATTTGTAAAAAAGAAATTTTTGTATCACATATAGCTGGATCTTATAAAGATCTGAACCTCCTATTACAAAATACTTTACTGTTTGTTGTAATTGAACAAGTGTCGACACAGCGTTTCGGCGGATTGTTTAGTCATTAGATTCAGTTGAATATGGGGAAGCAAGATGGCGGCCGCTTGATTCGGCCGTAGGCGGTCTCCAACACAGTGGCAGGAAAGAAGCAATGTAAGGGCTTTTAAAACAAGATTATGACGAAGCCCCAACGGATCAGGTGTACAACGGAGCCCAGTCGCATCTTACCTTGGGTTCGGCTTGTTGCTCAACAGGCGGAGTTGCTGTTCTTCCGCTGTAGGTGGTTGGAGAGGGGGCTTCTACCAACGGCGGGACTCCCGTTCGCAGGAGGAGCACTACCAGCAGTACAAGCAATGGGGCCAAAAGCGGCAAGAGGGCGAGGAGCAGTTCAGCATATGGCATCTGGGACATCCCTTCAGTTAGCCCAGCAGACTCCGGCAGCAGATGCTGCCTCCGGATTACCTGTGACAGGACGCCGGCAGAAAACCCGGATGGAATCCAGCCAAGAGGGGAAGGGAAAGAGCGTGCAGCCCCAGCCGTCACGGACCGGTCCCTCTGTGATCGAACTGCTTCGGAGCGCTGGGAATGGAGCCATGTCAGAGTGCGGTGCAGGACAGGACCCTGCCTCTGGTCAGGTAGGCGGCCAGAGGGCCGTGCAGGGGCTGGTTACAACAGGAGGTGGGGACATTGACACATCTGGGGAGTTTGTGGCACCGGAGATGCAGAAGTTATTGCTTGGGGACAGTGCATTGAGCACACCGAGTACTGGGGAACCTTTGGGGGGGAGAGGAAACCATTGCTGAAGCTGTTAGGTGCCCGGAGCAAGGAACTGAGTGTAACACAGCAGTAACCCCCGAGGTAACCAGTGAGAGTGAAAGGGGTAGTGGAGGATCTGCAGGTACCACGGCTCAGCTCACCTCCCAACCACTGCAGCCGGGGCAGGGGGCCCCTCAAACCGCTCCAACCCCAAGTAGAGGTGATTTATCTCCACATATGATCCTCGACGCTGGACATAAGGGCTCTAGTAAAACATATACTGGACGAACCAGTGGGTTTGGGCCAGCCCCTTCTGAGGCGGATGTACATGCAGGCCTAAAGCAACATAGGGCAATAAGGTCCAAAAAACCAGGGGCTCCTAGGGAACGCGAGCCAAACTCAGAGGCCAATGACTTGTTCTTCTCTCTATCAGATGCCACCTGGTCAGACGTGGGCTCGGCTTCAGGGACCAATTCAGATTCAAGCGACTCGGAGAGGCTTCCTGGTACCAGCGGTAGGGACTCTATAGCCACTACTCAGAAGGGTCTTAACAAAGGGAGCAGAATGGACGGTCAGAGATACAAGGATTTGAAGTGGGACTACTCACCTGGTGATCGACTGGTGGGAGATAACAATAAGGACCCCTGTGATAGTCAATCTGCACCCCCTCCTACATTGGATACCATCTTGCAATGTGTGACCGCACATCGTGAGGAGACCCGCCAGGAGAGCAGGCACTCACAAACTGCTGCTCGCAAGCTACAGGGGGCAGTAAGGAAAGTTGCCAAAACCTGCAATGCCATTTGTGATCGGCTGACGGAACTTGAGACCAGAACAGCTGCCCTCGAATCGGATATTGCAGGGACAAAGGGTCAAACAGAAGCCCATGACTCACAACTTATCGACATTCAGTGGAAGCTCAAAGATAACGAAAATCGGCAAAGGCGGAATAACTTACGGTTTTTAGGAATCCCTGAAGAGAGAGAAGGATCCGATGCCCGGATGTATATGGTTCAGTTACTGCAGAAATCATTTCCAGAACTAGAAGGGTGGAACTGGCCTCACGAAATACAAAGAGCGCATCGCGTCCCATTTACTCTTCGGCAGCCTGTCAACCCTGATGCCAAACCGCGCGCACTTTTGGTGTAGTTTGGTAACTTTTTGTTACGCCAGAACATCTTTGAAAAAGCCAGACCAGAAGCTCAGCGGGCCGGGGATGGATTTTCATTTTTTGCAAGACCTGATTTTTGCCACGTTACCGTGGAACACCGGTGGCGGTTGCGCCAAATGATTAGACCCTTCCAGGAGAAAGGGGCACAGGCCTTCTTATTAAATCCGGCCCGGGTGAAAGTAATCTGGGGAAACAGTACTAGATTTTTCACTTCTGAAATTAAGGCCAAAGAGTTCTTGTCCTCAGGCGGAAAATAATTGTCCCTTGATTTTCTCTCGAAGAAATATCAAGGGGAAAAATAGCTAAACAAGGGGGAAACGCTAAATTAGTATTGATGAGGGCCACGAGGCCATGTGGCAAAATCACATAAATGAGTGGTTTTTTTCTCTTTGGTATTTTTTTCTTAAGGTTATTGATGGGGTATAATGTCACTAGGTATGCTCTTTTATCTTTGTATGCACGATAGGCCACTAGTTGGAGGAGGCATCGCTGTCCATCACTCACAGACCAGCTCAGGTCTGTTTTTCCCCTGTTGGGGGGAGCGCGGGGTCAAGGGGGGTGGGCATGCTGGCGGTAGGGGGGGTGGGGGGAGGGGGTTCAGGGTGGAGGTGGGGGAATGAAAAACCAGAAAAGCAGAAGGAAGCCTACTTTCGCAGGAACGAGATGTGTTACATTATTTCGCTAGAAATGTATAGTATTCGACTTAGTTGCACAGTTTCCCCTGAGTAATGGGTAAGCTAACTATTTGCTCAATTAATATTGGGGTATTGAACGATAGGGGGAAGAGGGTTAGAGTAAATGAGGTACTTAGGTCGTTAGGGGCAGATGTAATATGCCAACAAGAAACCCATATCCCCTGGCAGAAAAGAGGGCTAAATCTAATCCCAGGCTATACTCAGGCAATCTGCTCTACCCAGACTACTACTACTAGAGGGGTCGCAATTCATATTTCCAATCGTTTACCACCGGCAAAACGCATGTTATCAGATAAATGGGGGCGATGGGCTATAGCCTCGTTATCAGATGGGCCTACGGTATGCATGGTCTATGGGCCAAATCTAGATGACCTAGGGATGTTGGAGGAACTGGAGTTAGAACTAGCCACTTGGCCTTCCCCCCTTATCATGTGTGGGGATTTTAACATACACTTGGAGGAAAGCGGTCCCTTTACTAAAGATTACTATGGGAGAAAGCCCCAGATGTACAAAGCATTAGTGCCTCTGACCACCAGCCATGGGCTGGTCGATATCTGGGCAGCTAGGAAGCCAAGGGATCTAGGCTATACCTATTTTTCGTGCCCCCATCAGAAATATGTTAAGCTCGATTATTTTTTTGTCTCCTCTGTCCTTTTGGAGGGTGCAAACATAAGGAAGATGCCGAAGGTTCTGTCGGATCATAACCCTTTGATTTTGGATATAATGGTACAGGGCCATCAACGTAGCGTAATAAAGTGGACCTTCGACAGGAAACTATTGGTTACAGAGGGGTTTGTGGAACACATTAGGGGGTGGACACGACAGTATTTTGATATCAATAGGTTTAGCGCCTCTAGGGAAACAGTATGGGATGCGTTCAAGGCCGGCTTAAGGGGGGAGATTGTCAGCTTTATAGGCCAGCATAGGAAAAGTCAACGGGAGGAGGTATGTTGACTAACGGATCAGCTGACTAAATGTGAGGAAAAGCATACTGCTGCCATTGCCCAAAAACAATTGGACTTACAAGGTCAATTACAATTTGAGGTTATAAAGGTAAAGGCTGAGATAAACGGATTCTATAATAAAGCAGTGGCAGAAACCTACCAAACTCATGCTAGAGACAACTATGAGTATGGGGAAAATACTGGCCAACATTTAGCACTTCGTCTTAGACAAAAGGCTGCTACAAACAGCATTACAAGGGTAAAAAGGAAGGATGGGACTTTGGCATTAAATACGCAAGAAATACTAAGTGTATTCGCGGATTTCTATAGGGACCTCTATAAAGCCAAGGATAAATCAATAGAGACTAACACGCTGGCAGGGGATAGTAATCCCCCTATTCTGGCAGAATTGGAGGCAGACATCATGATCAGTGAGGTTATCGATGCCCTACAAGCCATGGCAGCCGGTAAAGCAGCAGGTCCTGACAGGCTCCCAATGGAATTGTATAAAGTACTACAACCAGAGCTATCTCCCCTGCTCCTAGATCTGTTCCTAGCCGTACAGCAGAAAGGGCTCCCACCGCAATCCTGGCAAGGCACAGACATAGTTGTGTTTTTAAAGAAAGGTAAACCTGCTGAGGATCCAGCCTCGTACCACCCCATTTCCTTGATCAATGCCGACGAGAAGCTATATTCAAAGATTCTTGCACTCCGATTAGGTAAAGTCATCACTTCATTGGTGAGCCCATGGCAACATGACTTCATTCCAGCGAGAGATACCACGGATCATGTGCGTCGGGTAATCTCCCTGTTTGACTTAGCGGACCGCTCAGGAGGACAGATGGCTTTGATCCTTTTAGACGCCCAAAAAGCCTTCGACCGGGTTGAGTGGGCATACCTTTGGGACAACTTAAGATCTAACGGCTTTGGGCCCCGTATTTTATCGGCTATAGGAGCTATGTATGTACAGCCATACGCAAGAATACAATTGATGAGCAGAGAGTCTGAAAAGATTGCGGTGGCCCGTGGGACGAGACAGGGATGCCCCTGTTCACCAATTCTCTTTGCCTTGTACATCGACCCGTTAATTAGGGCAATCATGCAAGACCAGATGATCAAACCAATTGTGGTCAGGGGATACAATACAAAGGTTTTAGCTTATGCTGACGACATAGCTGTTGTCACCCCTGACCCAATGGGAGCAATGGTTAGAATTGAGGTTTTGGCTAAAGAGTTTGGTAGGAATTCGGGATATCGTTTGAATGCTGATAAAACGAGGATTGTCTGCACAAACAATATTACTTGGCAGGATCCCCGAAGGACTGAGACTGCCACCTATCTAGGGATTGACATCTCTGCAGATGTGGGTTCTATCTGGACAACTAATCTGGTTCCCCTTACTGATAGAATTAGTCAAGACCTTAAAAGAATCGATAAACTGTATATGTCTTTAGTAGGCAGGTGTAATGTACTTAAAATGACCATGTTTCTAAAAATATTATACCTACTTCGCTGTATCCCGCTGGAGCCAGAACCGGCGTTTTTTTAAAAACTGGACGGCATCTTTTCTCAATTCATCTGGCAATATCAGAAGGTCAGACGATCATTGAAATTCTTGACTCTACCCCAAGACCGTGGGGGCTGGGCGGTCCCCAATTTATTATTCTACTATTGGGCCATCACACTACAGCAATCGGCTATCTTGTTTAAAGCTAAGATGGGCCCAGTTAACAGTTTTGGTACACAGGAATATGAGACCCCCCCTCAATTTTTGAGTTGGCTATAGGTGGAGCTGCATACGGGGTTTTACTTAGACAACTGGAGGCCAGTTATTACAAAAAAACACAGTTTAAGCCCCTTATAGTGGCTTGGAGGGTCTGGCACAAGGCTTCAAAGCTACTAAATATTCCTAGGTTCCAGAAATATTTATTTCTGTGGCGTTCTCCTGTCTTTTCGGCCCCGCTATTTGATGGGATGGCGTTAGCAGAATAGGGGATGTCATAGATGGAAATGGGATGATCCCTTTTGTTGAGTTGCAGAGGCAGCATAAGATTGACCCAAGATCATATTTCAAGTACGTTCAAATCAGGGAAACTATTAGACCCCTCTTATCTAATATCATCTCCACAGGTAGGATCCAGTTGATAGAAACTATTTTATATAATAGTCCCCGAATTAAGGATATATATTGCCTGTTTATAGAAGCTGCCCAGGATGACCTAGCTAAAACGGAATCTGCCTGGGCAGGCAAGGTTGGGAATCAGGATGTGGATTTAAGCAGGTCTCTGGCTCTCTCCAAGAAGGTTTTCCTCTCCGCTAACCTGAAGGCCCAACATTTCAAAACAGGTTATAATTTATATTTTACCCCATCCAAACTGTTTATCTGGGGAAAAAGGGGAAATGATCATTGCCTGAGATGTGGGCTGGGCCCAGCAGATTTAGTTCATATGTTTTATGAATGTACCATATTCGATCCATTGAAAAAGGGTATTGAATCTTTTCTGTATGAGGCAGTGGGACAGGAAGTGTCTATTTCTCCAACCTTGATGCTATTGGGGGGTCGATGAAAGAAAGAGCTCAACTAGGAGTGACACAAGTATATTTTTGTTTTATGGCAGTGGCAGTAGTACGACTGCTGATCGCTTTAAAGTGGAAGGATGCCGACCTTCCGACATACCAAGCTTGGTACGCTAGACTGCTTCATATATACAGATTTGAATCGGCATTGTATAACTGTAAAGGATGGAGGGCACGGAAACGGGGCAGGAAAATATGGGGTCCGGTGATGGATCTGGCCTGAGATATAAATTTAGCTTGCCTTTTTTTTTTTTTATACTTAGGTTATGCTGGTTTAAATAATCTTCTTTGATCTTTGTCTCTTTCTGTTTGCTTCTTTCCTCGTTTTTTGTGCAAGTATAAATAATCGGTCAACTGTATATTATGTAATTGTAATCTTCAATCTGTTAAAAATACTGCTTTCCTGGGTAAAACAATTTTTTTTAAAAAGATTCAGTTGAATATATTTCTCGTCTTGACTATACAAAAAGGATTTGGTTCAGTGTACAATTTTTTGATTATAATGTGAACTACGAATTAACAGCACATAAGGGATACCTTGTTGTTTAAGAAAAAAAAATGCAATTGGTTAATGCCCCTTCTTCATCCCTCCTTATCGTCCTTTGTTTCCTCCCAGCAGCAGCGTCTAACTTCGGCTATCTTTCTGCTTTTTTCTTGATCATTCATTCCCAGGGTCTTTTTTTTAAATTATTTTGACGTCCACAAGTTGTAGGCTGCGTTTACCTCCCCCTCCCCACTCACCCTGCTTAAAGCAGTTTAGCAGTAAGCACTCTGGTGGGCAGGCTTCTCACAAAACACCAGCGCTGCTGTTTTCAGTCACTCGGAGCTCCACCACACGGCAAATGCTGGAATAAATAAATATCCATTAATCAGTTTAGAAGCGCTGCCATGGAAACAGGCGGCTAAGGCATCTCAGGGGTTTCTGTTTCACCCTGTCAGAGCTGCTAGAGTCAGACACTCCGATAGCCCGCCAGATTCTCCACCAGTCAGTTTACCAGGGCAACCAGAGTCACTAATACCAGAGCTCACCCACGTCAGGACAGATGCAACTCCTCGTTAGCGCAGACAGAGATTTTGGCTTGTTGATGTTGGTCGCGTCGTCTAGCTCTGCGCGTGTAAGTACCGGACTAATCTTCCAGGCGTTCAACTTCCACTGCTCTGTTTTCCCGGAGATACTGTTTCTGCATGAAAAGAGCAGAGATAATGCCATGCCTTTCTTTGCTCTTGTGCACATGTGCGTATGATATGTGCCGAGATATCTACATAAAAACAAAAAGTAACTTTGCTGAACTGAACAAAAAGTTGACTACCAGCACATAACGCAGATATGTGCGGCCACTTTAGTACATTTTATATGCGCACACCTTTATGAATTAAGATGCCTCAACATTAAGGAACCTACAGCATTGTGGTACTGAAAAACAATGCCACAGTGTGTTGTTGATTCCCACTCTCATCCATAGTGTCTCTGCACTCCCACACTCTCACCCAAGCTCTGTGGCCTGTGCGACGCTGAGCACGTCCATAACCACGATCTGCATTCATGTGCCAGGCATGTGCCATGCTCAGCATGTCCTGAATCATGCTCTGCCAGGCTGTGCACTGCTGAAGCTATGGTCTGAAGGCCCTGTGCCACGCTCAGCACATCCTAAACCTCGCTCTGTATCCCTGTGCTCGCTGTGCACCGCCTAAGCCTTGGTCTGCAGACTGGGTGCTCTGTGCCATACTCTGCACGGTGTGCCATGTTGAGCACATCCTAAACCATGTTTGGAATCCTGTGTTAAGCTGTGCAACGCAAAAGCCATGGTTTGCAGACCCTGTGCCATGCTCTGCACACTATGCCACACTCAGCCATCCTATACAATGCTCTGCATCCCAGTGCCAGCCTATGCGCTGCCTAAGCCTTGTTCTGCAGATCCTTTGCCAGGCTCTGCACGCTGTGTCATGCTAAGCATGTCCTTCTAAATTATGCTCTGCCTCGCTGTGCACTGACCAAGTCATGGTATGCACACCCAGTCTCATGCTCTTCAACCTTCAGCCACCGATAGTAAGTATTACACCACGCTCTTCATCCCTGTGCTAGACTGTGCACTGTCAAAGCCCTGGTCTGCAAGACCTGTAGCGACCTCTGCACTCTGAGCTGCTCTGGACAAGTTTTACACCCTGCTCTGCATCCCAGCGCCAGGCTATACGCTGCCTAATCTATGGTCTATAGGCCCAGTGCCACACTCTGCAACCCTGTGCCAGGCTGTGCACCGCCTAAGCCATGGTCTGCAGGCTCTGTGTCATTCTCTTCATCCCTGTGCCAGCTGTGTAGCACATAAGAGACATGATCTGCCGGGCCCGTTCCATGCTCTGCATGTGGTGCCACTTTCAGCACACCCTAAACCACGCTCTGCATCCCTCTGCCAATTTTTGCAACCCCTGAGCCATGGTCTGCCATCCTCTGCTAAGCTCTGCATGTGCCACGTCAACTACGCACTACCTGATGTCATTCATACGCACCAGATGTCATTCACTCTAATCTCTGCTATGCGCACAATGCTCTGCGCTCTTTTAGCTGCTCTCAGCATACTCATGTGAATATATTGCGTGTTCCAATCATTCATTACAGACGTTAAACAGCGCCCTGCACAACCTCAGCTTTACATGCTTCTACCACAGTCCATCTTCAGCTCGCTGTCATCGGTATACACTAGCCTGTGCTGGGTACACCCTTGCCATGTGCTGCACATACTGGCTAAAACTCAGCATGCCCAGTGTGCCATCACTACCACACCTTAGTTTGACCCACTCAAATGTCGGGTTTGGCTCTGCACAGCCTTGGCCAATGTCGGCTCTGAACAACTACAGTTGCACTCTGCCAGAGGTGGTTGCTGGGACGTAATGCAGGCCCCAGTAGTCCCTGCAGTCAGGGGGTACCTCAAACACTTCAGGGCCTCCATCTCTTCAGAGGGGGCCCCATTTCATCCTAGGCAACCAATATATGTCAGATATGGGAGATTCCAGGGCCTCTCTTCCCCTTCTGCAGGGGGAACCAATCCTTTTATGTTATGCCACTAGGTGATTAGACGTCTTTGAAAGTATTGGGATATCATTGCACTAAAAGAGCAAGGACGATTTCATTCAAAGTGTTCTCGTCGAAGAAATTAAAAAAAATTTTTTTTAACAAGAACGTTTTCACATACAATTGCACCCATGCAATATTCAAATACTTTCATGGTGTGCCCAGACACTACCTATGCACTCTTCCAATCACCCAGGCACTATCCATACACTCCTCCAATCACCCAGCGACTACCCATGCAGTTATAAAATCACCCAGGCACTACCTATGCACTCCTGCAATCACCCAGGCACTTCCCCTGCACTCATGCAATCACCCAGGCACTACCTATGCACTCATGCAATAACCCAGGCACTACCCGTGCACTCCTCCAATCATCTAGGCACTATCCATGCACTCCTCCAATCACCCAGCCACTACCCTTGCACTTATAAAATCACCCAGGCACTACCTATGCACTCCTCAAATCACCCAGGCACTACCCCTGCACTCATGCAATCACCCAGGCACTACCTATGCACTCATGCAGACTAAGTCTCACCATCTTTCTGAAAGCATGCATGCATATGTCTGCACCTTTTGTTAGTAGCATCATATATCAAAGTAACATACAAATAGATGTATACCTGTGTTTTATGTGTCTAGCATCTTTAGATACATAAGACATATCACGATAAATGTGCAAGTACATACATACCTCAATCAGAAGATCATGAAGACCTTAAAATTTGAGAGACTGCACTTCATATTGCAAAGAGAAACCTAGATTTATTCAGCACACTTCAAGTGAACTTTTCCAGAGACTCTTACAAAGTACCATAATCACTAATTTTTCACCCAACATATCTTAAACATTACTTTTTTGGTGCTGCTGCTTTACCATTCTACTAGTAGTTAGGTATTGAGCATAGCCAAAAACATAGCAGCAACCCTTCACATGTCCCTCCTGTAGGTCTCACCATCTTCCTGAAACTATGCATGCATGTGTCTGTACCTTTTGCTAGTGCACCATATATAAAAGAGGCATACAAATAGATGTCTACTTGTGTTTTACACATGTAGCATCTTCAGATGGATAACACATATCAGAATACATGAGTAAATAGAGACATATCTACATAGACACCTACATTTATGCGGCATACAAACATATGCATGCATGCTTTCAGGAAGATGGTGAGACTTACAGCATAGACATGTGATGGGTTGCTGCTTTCTATTTGTCTGTGGAAAGGTATGCTTGAAATACACCACATGATTTTAGATCTCTACTTGAAATGAGAAGTGCAGCTTCTTAAGTTTTAAGGTGTGCATGATCTTGTGACTGAGGTATGTCTGTACTTGCAGATGTATTTTCATATGTGTTATGCATCTGAAGATGCTAGATGTATAAAATACAGGTATACATGTAGTTGTATGTTTCTTTTATATATGATGGCACTAGGGGAAGGTACAGACATGTTGGGTGAGGAATTAGTGAATATGGTGCTTTATAAGAGTCTGTGTGAAACTTCACTTGAAGTATGCCACATAAATCTAGGTGTCCGTTTGAAATGTTAAGTGTAGTCTGTCAAGTTTTAAGCTCTGCATGGCTGTGTGATTGATGTATGTCTCTAGTTGCATATGTATTCTCATATGTGTTATGCATCTGAAGATGCTAGATGTATAAAAGAGAGATATATCTCTATTTGTATGTTTCTATTATATATGGTAGTGCTAGTAAAAGGTACAGACACATGCATACATGCTTTCAAGAATATGGTGAGATTTATAACAGACTCATGTGTAGGTTTGATGCTTTATATTTGGGTAGGGCCAACACCCTGAGTAGTTAATGAATGGTGACTCTGTAGTACAATAGTGTACACCATGTCATAAACCTCACTTTTGTGCTCTAATTTCACTATTCTGTGACTACTCAGGATATTGGGTGTAGTCAAATATAAAGTAGCAACCCATCACATGTCTCAGCTGTAAGTCTCCAACCACCCAGGCACTACCCAAGCACTCATCCATTCACTGAGGCACTATGTATGCAGTCCTTCAATCAGCTAGGCACTACCCCTGCACTCATGCAATCACTCAGGCATTACCCATGCACTCCTTCAATCACTCAGGCAGTACTCATGCGGTCCTCCAATTTCCCAGGCACTACCCCTGCATTCATGTAATCACTCAGGCACTATCCATGCAGTCATCCATGCACTCAGTCACTACTCCTGCACTCATTCCATTTACACTCATCAAATCACCCAGGCAGTACCTATGCACTCATGTAATCAGCCAGTCACTATCCATCCTCTCCTCCAATTACCCAGCCACTACCCTTGCAATCATACAATCACCCAGGTACTACTGTTGCACTCATTCATTCACGTAGGCACTACTCATGCACTCATCTATGCATTGAGGCACTATTCATGCAGTTATCCATGCACACAAGCTCTACCTCTGCACTCATGCAATCAGTCAATCAGTATACAATCTCGCCTCCAATTTCACAGACACTACCCTTGCACTCATACAATCACCCAGGCACTACCCATTGAGTCATGCAATAAGAAACAGGCAAGAGAGGTGCAGAAAGATAGAAGAGGAGTGCAGAAAGAGGCAAGAGAGGTGAAGAAAGAGGGAAGAGAGGTGCAGAAAGAAGCAAGAGAAGTGCAATAAGAAGCTAGAGAAGTGCAGAAAGAGGCAAGAGGGGTGCAGCAAGAGGCAAGAGAAGTACAAACAGAAGCAACAGAGGTGCAGAAGGAGGCAAGAGAAGTGCAGAAACAGGCAAAAGAGGTGCAGAAAAAACAAAGAGCAGTGCAGAAAGAACCAACAGAGGTGCAGAAGGAGGTAAGAGGGGTGCAGAAAGAGGCAAGAGGGGTGGAGAAATTTGCAAGAGAGGTGTAGAAAGAAGCAACAGAGGTGCAGAAGGAGACAAGAGAACTGCAGAAAGAGGCAAGAGAGTTGCAGAAACAGGCAAGAGAGGTGCAGAAAAAGGGAACAGGGGTGTAGAAAGAGGGAAGTAGGGTGCAGAAAGAGGCAAGAGGGGTGCAGAATCAGAAAGAGAGAAGAGGGGTACAGAAAGAGGCAAGAGGGGTGCAGAAAGAAGCAAGAGCAGTGCAGAAAGAACCAACAGAAGTGCAGAAGGAAGCAAGAGGGGTACCGAAAGAGGCATGAGGGGTGCCAAAATTTGCAGGAGGTGCAGAAAGAAGCAAGAGAGGTGCAGAAAGAGGCAAGAGGGGTGCAGAAAGAGGCAAGAGAAGTGCAGAAAAAACCAACAGAGGTGCAGAAAGAGGCAAGAGAAGTGCAGAAAGAGGCAAGAGAGTTGCAGAAACAGACAAAAGAGGTGCAGAAACAGACAAGAGGGGTGCAGAAAGAGGCAAGAGAAGTGCAGAAAGAAGCAACAGAGATGCAGAAGGAGGCAAGAGAACTGCAGAAAGAGGCAAGAGAGTTGTAGAAACAGGCAAGAGAGGTTCAGAAAAAGGGAACAGGGGAACAGGGGTGGAGAAATAGGCAAGAGAGGTACAGAAAGAGGGAAGAAGGGTGTAGAAAGAGGCAACAGTTAGGTATTGAGCATATCCAAAAACAAAGCAGCAACCCTTCACATGTCTCTGCTGTAAGTCTCACCATCTTCCTGAAACCATGCATGGATGAGTCTGTACCTTTTACTAGTGCATGATATATAAAAGAAGCATACAAATAGATGTATACTTGTGTTTTATATGTAAAGCATCTACAAATGCATGACACATATGAGAATACAAGTGCAAGTAGAGACATACCTCAATGACAAGACCATGCAGGCCTTAAAACTTGACAGACTGCACTTTACATTTGATTTGGGTAGTAGTAGAGAAATCC
Source organism: Calotriton arnoldi (assembly GCA_963921515.1). NCBI lineage: Eukaryota > Metazoa > Chordata > Amphibia > Caudata > Salamandridae > Calotriton > Calotriton arnoldi. The sequence continues at coordinate 592,965 of CAWUFW010002026.1, forward strand.
TTTAGTTATGCTGTGTCATTCTGTTGTGGAGGTTGTGATGTCTTCTAAATAAAGGAATTGTGCAGTGTCTGACATAGCTTTGCAATGCAATTAAAAGTATTTCTTTATTTATAGATGGGAATATTTGTATATAAATATTTTAATAATATAAAATTATTTTTAGAAACTATTTAAACTTTTCTTTTTTTCAGATATTCACCATTATTAGTAATAAAGATTGAGTATGGCAAGAAAAGATCAAAAGAAAACACAAGAAAAAAACAGTACTATTTAAAAAAAAAAGAGAAAAGCAGAAATTAGAAGAAGTTCAAAATGTGACATTGAAGAAAAAGACTTCTGGTAAGAGAACTAAAGAATTTGTTAAAAGACTTTTAAAGAACGTAATGAATTTTCAAAATATGGAAAAGAGAAAGAAAAGTTGTATAACCAATCAGAAGGAAACGAAAAAAGGACATATTAATGGAAAATCAGGTTATGGAAAAACAATCCATGTTGAAAGAAGGATGAAAGAATATAAAGACATTAGGAAGAGAATGTATAAAAGTAGAGTACTACAAAATTTATTGAAAGATTGTAAAATATATAAAAGAAGATCAGCAGCTTACAAGAAAAAACAACAGATTCAAAGTGTAGTAGAAAAAACTTTTGAATTGAAAAGAAAATTATTTATATTGGTATTGAAGAGAATGAAAACATTGAATAAAGCAATGCACTTTATGAAGGAGAAAAGCAAAAGAAAAAGACTGGTTAATAGAAGTAACTTTTGCAAAACAATTTCGAGTGAATGGAAGCACACTTCTAGTACAGAGCCTTTTTTGAATGAAGAAAGCTATTTTCAACAAAATACATTAATTCATGCAGTTGATAACAGTGGTCGTTGTTATGAAATAAAAGATGGTTGTCCAATTGAAAAAGAAAAGATGGTTCCTAGAAATGTGGAAGAAGTAATAGCTGAAGAAGTTCAAGGGAGACGTACACAAGCTCCAGTCTTTAAGTGGGATTGTAGCAGTATTTGTAGTATACGACAGGAATCTATCGATATATTACGAATTTCCTTACGAGAATATGCCAAAAAAAGTGTTAAACAGAAGATTAAGATGTTGCAAGGAGTAGATCCTTGTAAAGTGAGAAAATATACTAAGTTGCAGGGTCATTCTCTGGCTTGTCTTTCTAGAAAAGTGTGTCGAAGTACTTTTCATCATTTAAGAATGTTAGCAGTACATCATTCAGAAATGAGGAAGTTAGTAAGAAGATTCTACTACGTAAAAAGTCCTGCATTATCTTTAAGTGAAATAAACACAGCTCTTTTGCATGGTTCAGTATCGGATGTAAAAAGTTTCTGATGATATACAGTTTTGTTTCTTTCATTCACAAGAGGAGTGTAGCGAAAGTGAGAGCTTGATAAGTGTAGGTGTTGAAGAACAGGTGAAAGATATGACTAATGAGAAGTTTGCAAAAGAAATTACAAAGTTTAAGGTACTTTCATGTGAAAAACCAAACTATGTTTGTATTTGTTGTCGACGTACTCACTATAGAAGTCAAATTAGGAATGTTGATCTATATTTAAAAAGTGAAAAGGAAAACAATGATGAGTGGGAACAATTTGGTGCCTATTTGTTGGTGGAATATCGGTTTGAGTTGGGTACTGATCAACATATTTGTAAATATTGTTACAACAAATTAGAAGAGAACAAAATGCCAGCTAGAGCAGTACATAACAATTTAGAGTTAGTAGCTATTCCTCTGGAACTGGCAGATTTAAATACATATGAGTCCATTCTTATTCAATCTGTGCACCCGTTTCAGGCTATAGTTCGTATGGAGCCTAAAACAGGTAAGCTGCCTCCAACAGATTTACAAAGAGGTCTGAAAGGAAGAGTTGTGAATTTAGCTTTAGATTTTAAGAAAAATATTGAAACTGTTGGTATAGAGAGAGAGAAAAGTGAACCTGTAGTTATTCTAGTTAATGATGTACCAACAAAGAGTCGGAAAATATGGCAGGAGTTAGTAGATGTCACCAAACTTCAAAAGGCTACATTATATCTTGTACAAAACACTATTTATTATAAAACTGTAAATGTGGAACAACAAGAAATATGTTTAGAAGATAAAACAGAAATTTCAACTGGCCAAATATAAAAAGTGAACAAGTCCAGGAGTGAAGAAATTTATGAACATTATAGTATACATCCTCTACATTCAAAAGAAGTGATAGGAAACACTATTGAATTATTTAAAATGAAGAAAGCGAAGGGAACTCCCATGAGTGTATGGGAAAAAAATTTAGAAGCTCGTTGTTTTCCACAGCTCTTCCCCACTGGAAAAGGTGGACGATATGATGAACGACCACTACAGATTCCAGCTTCAGAATATCGTTCGACAAGATTGTACTCAGAAGATCCAAGATTTCGACAGTGTATTCCATACATATTTCATCTTCTGTTTGAAAGTGATTTGTCTGGACTTTCATATGCAGTGAACCACATATTAAAAACAGGAGTTCATCTAACACATGTTTCTGCAAAGGAATTCTTGGACAAAGTTCAACAAAGAGACTATCATTTAGAATCTCAGGCAATTAATTTGATGGCGTGTCAATGTGGTACTAATGAGTATTGGTATCGTCGTCATGGAGAACTTAAATGTATGTTAAGAAACATAGGTACCCCTACGTGGTTTGTTACGCTTAGCTGTGCTGAATACGCGTGGGTCGATTTACTTGAATTTCTACGACAAGCAAATTCAAATGTAAAAAACATTGAATTGAAGACAGCTGGAGAACTGTGTTCCTTGGATTCTGTAAATGTGTGCAGATATTTTAATCATAGGTTTCAAGGTATGATGTCTTTTATCTGCAATAAAAATAATCCACCTCTTGGAGAAGTTACTGATTTCTTTTGGAGAAAGGAGTACCAAGCCAGAGGTGCTCCTCATATACACATGCTATTATGGATCAAGAATGCTCCTACATTTGGAACCGATTCTGATGAAACTGTTTTGTCTTTCATCGAAGAGTATGTTACTTGTGTCATTCCAAAAAAAGGAGGAGAAAACAGCTTGAGACAACAAGTTTTACGGTTTCTAAGTCATCGATGTGGAAAATATTGTCGAAGTCAAAGGGAAAATTTTATAAGAAAATTTCATTTTGGATTCCCACGTCCAATAATTTCAAAAGGAAGAGTCAATAGTTTTATGTCAGCAGTAAGGCATACTATAACTCGAAAATCTCAGAAGAATACATACAACATAAAAAGAACTGAATATTCAAAGTATATTAGTGACTAGAATCCAGTGATTTTGACAATGTGGAATGCAAACATGGATATCCAGTATGTTGCAGATAATTCAATTGCTGTTGCTCGGTATGTTACGTCATATATAACCAAATCTGAAAAGACAGAGTTGAAAGAAATGTGGGAAGAAATTTCACAAGAGAAGAGTCTTAGTAACAAATTGTACAGCTTTAGTTTGAAAATGCTTTCCCATCGAGAGATTGGATCCTATGAATGTTCGGATCAGTTGAGCTCTGCCAGTTTATATTCAAAGTCAAGAGGAATCATTTGGGTAAGTCTAGGTCTTGCCGCAACACGAAATCGAGTATTGAAATCTCTACAAGAAATTGAATACTTAGCATTGAATGAACCAGAAAGTACAGATATTGTTAAAACTAATATGTTGGATACATACTATCCCAAAAGGAGTCCACATCTGGAAAACCTATGTCTCTATGAAGTACTGCAACATTACAGATTTAAGAGAAATGTTACAGAAAATATAAATGAAGAAAAATATGCAGTAATTGGATGTGATGGATGTTTGGTAAAACATGCCAAAGGTAATCTTATTAACCACAGAAAACTCAGTTGCGAAACTCCAGATAAAAGGGAATTTTTCTATTTAGCACTTCTGCAACTCTTCAAGCCTTGGTGTAGTGAAATGAAATTACTTGTAGATTTTGACTGCTATGAAGATTCTTTTAATTCATATAAAGATAACATTCAATGCACAATTTTCCCTACTTATCTACAAATTTTAAATGAAGAGATTGAACAAGAAACTACTATTGCAGCTGAAATAGCTACAGACAGTTCTTAAGATAGTCTAAGTTCTGCTCCACTAAGTCAAGATCCACTAGGACAACCAATTATTGAAAATGAAGCAGCAATAGCCATGAATGAAGTAGAAACGGCAATGCAACAAGGACAACAGGATATTATTGAGTTGGGAAACTTGGAAGAAGAACAAAATATTGAACAAAAAGAAATATATCAGCAAGTGACACAACAGATACAGCATGGTTTACTGCATGAAAAAAAGAATGCCAATGCACATCATTTAAACCTATCCGAATGTACATCAGTGGTCAAGCTGGAACAGGAAAAAGTTTCTTAATTAAAGTTTTGACCAGTTATCTACACAAAACTACTGAATCACATTTATCTTGTGTTGTAACAGCTCCAACTGGATTAGCAGCACACAACATTGAAGGGATTACTTTACATCGATTACTCATGCTACCAGTTGAACATGAAAATAAATTGGAATATCACAAGCTATCTGGAGAAGCTTGTTACGAAGTTTCAAGAGTACTGAAGAAAATGAAACTTCTAATCATTGACGAGTATAGCATGGTCTCAAACTTAATGCTTGCCTTTGTACATTTAAGAATGCAACAGATTTTAAAAACAGATTATGATGTTCTATTTGGAGGAAAACATGTAATTGTAATCGGCGATCTACTACAACTTACTCCTGTGAAAGGGCAACCAGTTTTTAAAACACTTGTCCATGAAGACATTAGGAAATCTTTGGGAAGTATTGGAAATGTCAACATTTGGTCTCATTTTGAATATAAAGAACTTATTAAGAATATGCGACAAGCAAGTGATGAACATTATGGAAAGATTCTTCAAGATATAAGGATTGGTGTTTTGACAAAACATGGTAAAGAAGCTTTACAAAGTCGGCTACTAACGGACTTGTTTGCAAATGAAAACATAGCACCTGAAATAATGTACAAAAAAATTGGAAAAAAGAAGTCTATAATTTGCCTAATGCCTACACTGCAAGAATGTTCTACATTCAATCAAGAACTTTTGAAATTGGAAAAACAACCAATAGTGAAAATGGAAGCTATTGATAAAATGGAACACGAAGGAGTTACTATTCTTCTCTCAGAGAAATTACAGTCAAAATTGGATTCTTTGGAAAAGTCTGTGCCTAAGACTGCAGGTTTAGAAAATACTTTATATGTATGTGTAAACTGTCGGGTAATTTTACGGCGTAATTTGAATGTAGAAGAAGGTTTAGTAAATGGAGCAATGGGAAAAGTTGTTGATTTTGTAAATTTGCAGAACAGAGATAGAATTGAATTTTTGAAGATTAAATTTGATCAGATTGAAGAGATAAAACAGATTTGACGTTGTGTTGTTCATTTTTTGCTTGTAAAAGACTTGTATGTTCGTAGAAAACAGTTTCCTCTTTCTTTAGCATATGCAGTAACCATTCATAAATCTCAAGGTTTAAGTGTTGACAGTGCTTTGGTAAATATTGGAAGTACAGTGTTTAAAGAGGGCATGGCATACGTTGCATTGTCTTGAGTAAGAACATTGTCTGGTTTGTATTTGATTGATTTTGATGAGAAAAAGATTAGTGCTGATGCAAATTGTGTAAGAGAGTACAATCGGTTAAGAAGACTGTATGCTCCTAACTTAGGTGAATATCCCGTATATGAGAAACGTGTAGTGTGTCCAAAACGAAAATATGACAAAAATTCTACTGAGATTCAAAAAAAGAAAACAATTCAAGAGAATCATGAAGCTGCAAAGAAAATGAAAATGGGCACTGTTGATGATATTGTAGGATACCAATTAGAAAATAGTTCAGGTATCAACTGCTATGCTAATGTAATTGTGAATGTTGTGTTTTATCTAGAAGATCTTCATCTTGAAATTATGGAAAATCGAGAAAAAAGATTCTGTTCTTTACTACATTATCTTTTTCAAAAGTTGCTAACTGATAGAAGTAAAATCCATACTGCTTCTGGCATTCGGCATCTTTTGGATATATGTAATGGTTCATTGAAATTTACATTAAATATACAACAATATGCACAAGAATTTCTTATGTTTATGCTTGGAGTATTGGAAGATGAAGGAACAGAAATTCAAAATGTATTTGGACTAAGTTACAGATGGGATCATAAATGTGAAGACTGTTCATTTTCTTCTACCACTGAAATAGACACTGAACGGTTCATATACTTGGCGATACCAGATTGCAAATCAGTGTCTTTTAACAAATTAGTAAAAACAGCAAATCAAGATATGAAATGTTCTCATTGTAAATCAGAAATGTTGTCAACATTATATATAGAAAGATTTGGAAAATATGTCATTTTAATGCTACAACGTTGTAGAGCAAATGGAAGAAAATTGGAAACCAAAATTAAAACTTTTGTGGCAAGTCAAGTATCAATTTCAGGAAGAACTTTTAAAGCAGTGGTTATTATTTTCCATGATGGACCTACTACAACATCTGGACACTATGGGGCCAATTCCGATCTCGGCCGGAAGCACACCCAACACTATTCGTCCGGAAAAAAAACAAGCCGAACGCGTGTTTCCCGACCGATTCGAGCATTCGTCCGAACGAGCAAGTACGATGCGCATAACTGCCCAGATCCCGACCCAGCCGTACTCACCCAATCCAGCTCCTGTTCCCCGCCCGAGTCGGATCCGTAAACTCAGAATCGAGTCGCACGGAAGCCAAAATACAGCACCTTCCGGCCGGACTAGTACGATGCGCCTTCCGTACGCGCCGAACCCGTCGCTACATACGGCACGTCAGAGCATCCGGGAGAGGCGCACATAAGCTCCGATTCTCGCCACAAGACGATCCACGGCTACGAGATGAACACGCCAGCCACGAGTACGAGTCGAAGCAACGAGAAAGCCGAACGAGATGAACCAACCATGAATCCCATTGCGCAGGTCCTACCAATACTCTACATCTATTACCGGAACCGGTACGGACGCGTACAGTGCAGAAGGTAAGTCAAACACCCACCACACAAACAAACGACACGTACCCGACATATAACACACACACATAGGGATGCAGAAATGACTTACACTAGCAACAGCAGAACCATAGGGGCGGGATGTCTATCACCAATGCCATATACACCCATAGGGGCCTGGATGCCTACCACTAACACCACCCCTACTCAGGGGGGCCTGGATGCCTACCACTACCACCACCCCTACTCAGGGGGTGCTAGATGCCTGTCACTACTACCATCCCCACTCATAGGGGGATTGATGCCCACCACCAACACCACCCCTAACCAGGGGGGCCTGGATGCCTACCACTAACACCACCCCTACTCAGGGGGGCCTGGATGCCTACCACTAACACCACCCCTACTCAGGGGGGCCTGGATGCCTACCACTACTACCATCCCCACTCATAGGGGGATGGATACCTACCACCAACACCACCCCTACTCAGGGGGGGCTGGATGCCTACCACTAACACCACCCCTACTCAGGGGGGCCTGGATGCCTGTCACTACTACCATCCCCACTCATAGGGGGATGGATGCCTACCACCAACACCACCCCTACTCAGGGGGGGCTGGATGCCTACCACTAACACCACCCCTACTCAGGGGGTGCTAGATGCCTGTCACTACTACCATCCCCACTCATAGGGGGATGGATGCCTACCACCAACACCACCCCTACTCAGGGGGGGCTGGATGCCTACCACTAACACCACCCCTACTCAGGGGGGCCTGGATGCCTGTCACTACTACCATCTCCACTCATAGGGGGATGGATGCCTACCACCAACACCACCCCTACTCAATTGGGGGCTGGATGCCTACCACTAACACCACCCCTACTCAGGGGGGCCTGGATGCCTGTCACTACTACCATCCCCACTCATAGGGGGATGGATGCCTACCACCAATACCACCCCTACTCAGGGGGGGCTGGATGCCTACCACTAACACCACCCCGCCTCAGGGGGTGCTAGATGCCTGTCACTACTACCATTCCCACGCATAGGGGGATGGATGCCTACCACCAACACCACCCCTACTAAGGGGGGCCTGGATGCCTACCACTACTACCATCCCTACTCATAGGGGGATTGATGCCCACCACCAACACCACCCCTACTCAGGGGGGCCTGGATGCCTACCACTACTACCATCCCCACTCATAGGGGGATTGATGCCCACCACCAACACCACCCCTACTCAGGGGGGCCTGGATGCCTGTCACTACTACCATCCCCACTCATTTGGGGATGGATGCCTACCACTACCACCACCCCTACTCAGGGGGTGCTAGATGCCTGTCACTACTACCATCCCTACTCAGGGGGGGCTGGATGCCTACCACCAACACCACCCCTACTCAGGGGGGGCTGTATGCCTACCACTACCACCACCCCTACTCAGGGGGTGCTAGATGCCTGTCACTACTACCATCCCCACTCATAGGGGGATGGATGCCTACCACCAACACAACCCCTACTCATAGGATGGGTAATGCATGACACAACCAGCATACTCCAACATAAGGAATGTAAGAAAAACACATCCCCCCAACACCATGACAAGCGTGTGTAGACTGTGTCAAATGCCTACAACACTGAACATGAAATTGAACATACAATGTGACCCCCTATCACATGTGTCACACATAAATGTGTGTGGCCTCCACAATGCAAGCAGACCATGACCACTGTGGCAATGGGGTCTAACACCCCATCATCACAGTGACCAAAAGGTAAGTGTGGGGTCCATAGCTGAAGCACATTTTGATCATTATGGCAATGGGGTCTAACCCCCCATCATCACAGTGACCAAAAGGTAAGTGTGGGGTCCATAGCTGAAGCACATTTGAACATTGTGGCAATGGGGTCTAAACCCCCATCATCACAGTGACCAAAAGGTAAGTGTGGGGTCCATAGCTGAAGCACATTTTGAACATTGTGGCAATGGGGTCCAACCCCATCATCACAGTGACCAAAAGGTAAGTGTGGGGTCCATAGCTGAAGCACATTTTGAACATTGTGGCAATGGGGTCCAACCCCCATCATCACAGTGACCAAAAGGTAAGTGTGGGGTCTATAGCTGAAGCACATTTTGAACATTGTGGCAATGGGGTCTAAACCCCCATCATCACAGTGACCAAAAGGTAAGTGTGGGGTCCATAGCTGAAGCACATTTTGAACATTGTGGCAATGGGGTCCAACCCCCATCATCATAGTGACCAAAAGGTAAGTGTGGGGTCCATAACTGAAGCACATTTTGAACATTGTGGCAATGGGGTCCAACCTCCATCATCACAGTGACCAAAAGGTAAATGTGGGGTCCATAGCTGAAGCACATTTTGAACATTGTTGCAATGGGGTCTAAACCCCCATCATCACAGTGACCAAAAGGTAAGTGTGGGGTCCATAGCTGAAGCACATTTTGAACATTGTGGCAATGGGGTCTAACCCCCCATCATCACAGTGACCAATTTGTAAGTGTTGTCATGGCAAAAGCTGTAAATGCCAAACAGCATGGATTATCCCTGGTCACAGAACAACAAACACATCAGTGACATAGTAGTGCTTGTGTCCCATAGCAACATAGATTGGGTGAGGCAAACAGTGCAGTGCAAATAAGACATACCTTTGGCCATGTGCAGACAAACATCACCCATGGGGGCTGACACTGTCAACATTCATCAATAACACAATGACAGAAGTGACCATCATAATGCAGACCCACATATCTGCACCAATGGGCACACAAATGTAGATATCCTGTGGAGACTGTAGATGTGAGGTGAACAAATACCATACCATTGCAGCAATGGGACATACAAACCATGATCACTGTGCTGACTGATGACCTAGGAGTCCCAGGGACAGCAGGGGAAACCCACCAAACAACACACAGCCAATGGCACACTAAAGATATGCCAATGCAGTGGTGCAGATGCACAAACACAAACAGGCAGCCCCACACTGCATATCAAACACAACAGGTGAGGGGGGGGGTGCCAGTGTCCCCAGGCAACCACACAACACATGAGGAGGCCTGAATCCCAATTACACAGATGTGCATACAGTGCCACACAAAAGTAACTCATGGATCCGAATCCCCTATGTGGGCAATCAGGCATTGTTAGATGAGAGGGAGCTCAAATTACACATGTCACACAAGCTTGTAGGAACAGCAACTAACACAGCAAGACACAGACCCACCACAGCACTACCCCCAGGGTCCCCACATTGTGGTGACACTGGCCTGCATGATAATCCCACTGTGATGACAAAGCTAGATGTCGTTCTCACTGTGAACCACAGTCATGTGTCCTGAGCAACAAACTCCCATCACACCTACACAAGCACAAATCAATCAGCACGGCCTGTCAGCCAAGGCCAATATGGAGGCAGGGGTCTAGCCGTGAAACATCTCTCATCTGCACACACTCAACACCACACACCTTGATCTCCACCAATGTACAGCAGTGAAGCTCACATGCACTGGTGACATTGCACATGCACCCATGACAATCCCAGGGGTGGTGGTGGGAACTAAGGTGCAGAAACCCATCACACATGGCCAGTCAACAAGACTCGTGAATGTCTGACACACTGCACAGTACGCCGTACATGGGCATGACGTCAATACCACACCAACCAATGGGATCCCGGCCACAGTCACACACCAATGAAGAAGCCAAGGTCACCCACAAAGAACACACATAGACAACTTCCAACATTGCAGCTCTGACACTGAGGAGTGGCAGCAGTCACACACACAACGTGTCACAATCACTGAAAGCTAACACAAACTGGAAATTACATGACAGGTGTAACCAACAAGTGCCAAGGGGAATCCTGACTGTGTCTCATCTGCGTTTGCCCACAAACTCAGCCCTGACAGTAAACACACCTATGGGTGACACCCTGATGACCAGTAATGTGCCATGCACCCACATCCCAGAGAAGCCAGGGAGAAGACTTTGGGGGAACATAGGTCAACTCAGCAAGCATCACAAACAGGAACATCACTAGGGATCCCAGCCTGCCTAGCAAAATGGAAGTGAACACACACAGACATGCTCACACAACACACACCTTGGGCTCAGGCAATGTCACAGAATTACACACTGCCATGAGGGGACTCCAGTCCTGTGTAAGGAAAGCTGTGCCATACGTTGTCTCAGTAGGGCTCTATCATGTCAGCAGAACACTTGGTCACTCGGTCAACAATTAGCACAAAATGAAGGCTCCCGTCACATCAGCCTGGTCATGGGAGTGTCACCGAAATCATCTGCACAGATCCAACACACATGTATAGCAAGTTGCACTGATAACACAGGTGAGTCCTTCCCCATTGATGCCCAAACTTGCATGTCCAGTGGAGATGGTCACACGGTCAGGGAAACAGACAAAGTGAACAATGGCAAGCACAACAGATGTGCAGGGGTGTAAGCCACAGATGTGATATTGCAAATAAAAGTAGGAAATCCCATTGCCAAATATTGAAAACATGACACCATCATATTGCTGCAAAGGATGACATGGATACACACCAGGATAGGACACATTCCCCCTGGACCACATGGGGTCCTGCACAGTAACACTTAATATTCCTGATATCAAAAATCACCATCACTGCAGCAAGGGCATGGTTAGCATCATCAACATCATGTACATCGGAAGCAAAACCACTAGAGAACAGAAAGTAGCTTTATTCAGCATATGTGGCTGTAAACCTGGAAGTCCAGAAAAAACACAAAGGCCAATGGCCAGTCCATTAATAAAGTCCGAACAGGGTGACAGTGGCAGATGTCACCCTTTGCTTGCCTGCACTGCTAAGGACCAGGGACATTCCCCTCGGAGGGGCATACGGGGGGCAGGCCAGGCACCGCAGGGACAGGATCAGGGCTCACCAGAAGGAGGCAGGGAAGGGGTGGTGGGTGCTGGAGAGTCACTGACAACTGCAGTGGAGGTGTCTGACATGGTGTGTGCCGGCACAACTGGGGGGCATGAGTCAGATGGTGTGGGTGCCGGCACGACTGCAGTGGGCTGGGCAGATGGCGTGGACAGGTTCCCCACTGCAGTGCCCAAGTCAGACGGGGTGGTAGTGGACTCCACTGCAGTGCCAATCTCAAGGGGAGTAGAATGGGGTTCAGGTAAGGTGGGCAGGACAGAGGGGGAGGACACGTCCTCCACACCAGTGGCACAAATATGCGCAGCGGGGGGTGTGGGGCCGGAAGAGCAAGTGGCAGGGGGAGAAGGCCGGATCATTTTGGGGATGGTGTATCTGTGGGTGGGGGAACCTGGGGCAGGGTGTAGTGGGGGAACCTGTGTAGTGTGGGCCTGAGGGATGGAGGAAGGAGACTGTGTGCTTGAGCTGCAGGGCGGTGGTGGGGTCTTGCTCTTCCGGGTCTGGGGGGACTTGCGGGTGGGGGCCTCTGTTTGTCTGTGCCTGGGGGAGGGTGTCCGGGGGCGAGGGGCACTCCCCTCTGTGTGGGTGGACTTCCTCTTCCCCCTGTATGCTGGATCAGCTGGATTGGAGGGGAAGAGGCCGAGGTCACAGAGGAAGAGCTGCTGTGTAGGTGGGGTTGCAGGTGAGGGAAGGGGCCTTGGAGGGAGAGGTATCGGAGGACTGCGGAGTGACTGTGGATGCCTGTGTGTGTGTCTGTACTCCATCCCCTGTGGGTGTGATATCAGTCCCCTGAGGATGCCTGCGTGCACGTTTTCTTTTTGTAGTGGGTGTGTCTGTGCTGCTCGTGTCTGTGTGTTTGGGTGAATGTGCAGGTGTGCATGTGCTTGGGACAGGTAGGGTGCCAGGAAGTTTGGATGGGGCAGAGGTAGGAGGGGTGAGGGACTGTTGGAGGAGGGACACTGCTGCCGTCAGGGAGGAGTCCATGGACCTATTGCTCCTCTGTAGGGCAGACATGCCTGATGAGATGCCCTCCATAAACGACACCAGCTGAGTCAACAGAGTGGTGTGGGCATGGAGGACACTCAGCATTGCTGTCTGCCCTACATGGAGCTGGCGAAGTAGGTACACAGACTCCTCACTCAGGGCAGCAGGGGACACAGGGGCAGGGGGTGCGGTGCCTGGCACGAAGGAGACATGCTCCCGAACACGGGAGCCTCCACGGACCTCTGGAATGGGAGCCGATGGGAGGGCGGTGGTGGTGGTGGTGGTGGTGGCGGGGACAGCAATACTAGCTGGGGTGTGGTGGCTGCTGACACCCGCCTCCACAAGGGAGTCATCCTCTGAGCTGCTGTGGTCCTCAGCTGAGGTGGATGCTGCTGAGGACTCCTCAGTGTGGCTCCCCTCGCCCTCTGTGCCACTGGGTCCCTCCGACCACTCATCGGCTGCTGACCCAGTCTGGCTATGCGGCTCCTCCTGGTCCGTGGAGCTGTCCCCTCCTGTGGCTGTGGATGTATCTGCAAACAATTAGGGAAACAGACAAACATCAGTCACCTGCACTGACCGCACACACCACAGTAAGTACAGCACATTACAGAGCAAGCCCTGGCATCCTAAGTTGAACATTGCCAAAAGTGCCCAAACAGAGTAGGAGAAGCCAATTGTCAGTCTGATGGTCAACCATGGCACTCACATCCCTCCTGGCCTTGCACCCATCTGTCTGGTGTCTGTCGGATGGCAATACCCCGGTGTGGACACATGCACCACCTACACAGTAGTTGGACAGTGCAGAGAACACAGTGAAGTATGTGAACATGCACACATCACAACTCTTGCCACTGAGTCAGTACAGGTGTCCGGATAAAGGAATGGCCAGAGTCTATTTTGAAATGCATGTGATGCATACCAGCACCAGACACCATGATGCACCCATGTCCTGATAGTCAATGCCACAATGGGGTGCATGTAGCACATGTCACTCCCCTGCAGGATCACTCTTAGGAAGTTTAATGCCATGGCACAGGCATGCCTGCAAAGTCATACATCACTGTCTCCAGTCACATGGGCAGGGCAGCCAGCCAACAACAGTCTGCACTGTGTCACAATCCTAGGTCATGGGGAATGCAAGTCCTGTAGCTGACAAGTGCACATGTCCATCCTCCACAAACCACATCATCTGAACTCTTATTTGTCCACGTCATACCAATTGGACATATGGGAGACCTGAAACACAACCCTCGGAACCTGAGCACCTCACAATCTGCTGTGAATGGGAAACAGCTGCCTGAACTTCACATTCGCATACCCCAGTCTGCACAGTCAAGTGATCAAACACCTATATGTCACACAAGTATCGTCTCCTATGGTCACATCTCCGGTGGCATGCTGAGCCCTAACCGATAAACACCCCAGTAGTCCTGACAACGGAGCCACAGCACAATGACACAGAGGCAGACACCTGAGGGAACATTTCACTGAGCACAACGTGTCAGCTGATACACGGGAGTGGGAGTACAGAGTGTATTGTATGGCCTGGAGTAGGCATGACTGTCCTGCTCCACGTGAAAGAGGGATGAGCCCTGGACAGTAGGCAGGTGGCTAAGTATGTGTGACACACTTGATATACATACTCCTGGGGCCCAAACATTGTTCCCACCTGCAGCATGGGTGTGTGCCAAATACCCCATGCACATGTGGTGAATCAGATCAGCAATTGGACCACATATCAAAGTTACACGCAGATTAAATGTCAGAACTCAGGCATTGTGTAAGCAATGGACCCACCCATGAAGCCCACCACAAAGTTACGGGAACAAATGCTGTCCCCCACCTTGAGCCAAGCAAAATGCAAGGACACAGTACCCAAGTGACACAATTTCCTGACTGTAAGGGCCACACCTGGGAATCAGATGAGGAGTGGGCAGTGCACAATTGAGGGACATGGGTCCTGGACCACATGACTGATGTACTGTTGAAGTTTAACCAGGCCAGAGGAGGGCACATAGCATGTCAGACAAAGTTCACAGTGCAGCCATGGACTCACCCCCTCCTTGCTGCTGTCTGGCCTTCAGCTGCCCATCCAGATCAGGGAAGACCACCGCCAGGATCCTGAGCATGTGGGGGGTCAGGGTCCGGTGTCCGCCCCTCCTGCGAGGAGGCGACAGTTTCAGCTGGACCCTTGCCATCCTCCGGGTCCAGCCCCTAAGGTCCTGCCACCTCTTCTGGCAGTTGCGGATCCGGCGCTTGTAGACCCCCACAGATCTTACTGCCCGGGCGATGTCCAGCCAGATTTCCTGCTTCTGGTGGGCATCAACCTGTGAGGATGACAAAGTGTAAAGGCCATTACTACACATGCAACATATCCGTGCATCACACATTTGGATATACATGTCTCAATCACAGGGGCACATGATGTACACAGGCAGTGCAACGATGGCTATGAACAGTTTGCCAGCAGTTACTACATGGTATCATTGCCTGGGAAGTAAAACCTTGTTTAAATGCACTGTTACTGCACTATACCTGTTCAGTGCATGTAACTACACACTATGGGGGGTGACAACTACTCAGTGAGCCTGCTAGCCAGTGGCGTGCACACTGTAAGTCTTGCTAGTCAGACAACATGCACATTTAGTAAGGCAGTGGACAGCACACTCACCTGCTCCCCTGGTTTCCCATACAGCTTGCTGTACTGTGGAAGGAGGCTGTCCAGCAGGGCCTGGTTCTCCTCAGTGCTGAAGGCTGGGGCTCTCTCCACAGTACATGCCATTGCAGGATCCAGAGGATCCATATACAGCAGCAGTGGTGGTGGCAGATGTCGTCCTGGAGCATGTAGTGCAGGCAAGTGAGCTCTCAGGGGAACAGCCAGCATTATATGTGTGCTGCTGAGGCAGATACTGTCCCATGTGTCCAAAGTGATAGGTCCAAGTCGTTTGCATCTTCTGAATCTGGCCAATCCATGGAATTGCACCACTTACACACGCCCACAGCATCCTTCAAAAGTTCAACTTCATGAGACACATGAATTTGCAACATTGTTGTGGGTGGCCAACTGAACTCACAGCATCAGACTCGTTAAAGGTTCGAAAACGCATCCGTTGCCATGCCAGGCCATAGCCAATGCGTGCGCACCGATCGGTCTATTGCTGTACAACGCATACCCGCTCACATCAAATGCAATGGCCAATGCGTGCGCACCGATCGGTCCATTGCTGTACAACGCGTACCCGCTCACATCAAATGCAATGGCCAATGCGTGCGCACCGATCGGTCCATTGCTGTACAACGCGTACCCGCTCACATATGCAATGGCCAATGCGTGCGCACCGATCGGTCCATTGCTGTACAACGCGTATGTCGAAAAACAACGCGTACCCGCTCACATCATATGCAATGGCCAATGCGTGCGCACCGATCGGTCCATTGCTGTACAACGCGTACCCGCTCACATCATATGCAATGGCCATTGCATGCGCACCGATCGGTCCATTGCTGTACAACGCGTACCCGCTCACATCATATGCAATGGCCAATGTGTGCGCACCGATCGGTCCATTGCTGTACAACGCGTACCCGCTCACATCTTATGCAATGGCCAATGCGTGCGCACCGATCGGTCCATTGCTGTACAACGCGTATGTCGAAAAACAACGCGTACCCGCTCACATCATATGCAATGGCCAATGCGTGCGCACCGATCGGTCCATTGCTGTACAACGCGTACCCGCTCACATCATATGCAATGGCCAATGCGTGCGTACCGATCGGTCCATTGCTGTACAACGCGTATGTCGAAAAACAACGCGTACCCGCTCACAACATATGCAATGGCCAATGCGTGCGCACCGATCGGTCCATTGCTGTACAACGCGTACCCGCTCACATCAAATGCAATGGCCAATCCGTGCGCACCGATCGGTCCATTGCTGTACAACGCGTACCCGCTCACATCATATGCAATGGCCAATGCGTGTGCACCGATCGGTCCATTGCTGTACAACGCGTACCCGCTCACATCATATGCAATGACCAATACGTGCACACCGATCGGTCCATTGCTGTACAACGCGTACCCGCTCACATCAAATGCAATGGCCAATGCGTGCGCACCGATCGGTCCATTGCTGTACAACGCGTTCCCGCTCACATCATATGCAATGGCCAATGCGTGCGCACCGATCGGTCCATTACTGTACAACGCGTACCCGCTCACATCATATGCAATGGCCAATGCGTGCGCACCGATCGGTCCATTGCTGTACAACGCGTACCCGCTCACATCATATGCAATGGCCAATGCGTGCGCACCGATCGGTCCATTGCTGTACAACGCGTATGTCGAAAAACAACGTGTACCCGCTCACATCATATGCAATGGCCAATGAGTGCGCACCGATCGGTCCATTGCTGTACAACGCGTACCCGCTCACATCAAATGCAATGGCCAATGCGTGCGCACCGATCGGTCCATTGCTGTACAACGAGTACCCGCTCACATCAAATGCAATGGCCAATGCGTGCGCACCGATCGGTCCATTGCTGTACAACGCGTCCCTGTACAAGTCACACGCATATGTCACCATGCCTGTCACAGGTGAACGTATGCCAGCCACATTTACTTTCCAGGGACTCAGGGGCACACCTACAACACCACAGCCTGTCCACACTGTATCCTAAGGCATGTAAGGCTGCATTACCTTTTCCGTGTATGGGGGTCAACATGTGGTTTTTTGGGTGGCACTTGGGGGCAGCCACTCCCAGGCTGTGCACGTGTTCATGGGGACAGAATCCTTGGTGTGTTGTGCACATGACCACTGTGATGTGCAACTGTTCATTTCAGAGCATGTGGCATGGTCACATTTCCAGTTTATGTATGTGTATGTCATGTCACATACCCCCTGAGTCCCATGTGGGATGGTATGTACGTCACAGGGTGACCCATTGCCACAATAGTGATGGCCCTCCACAGTCTGTGTGCATGTTGTGTTTACAATGTTTCTGATTCCATGTGCACAATGGGAGACAGTCTCCACATCCACGTTGTTGGTGCATGGACTTTGATGTTGTGCGTGTGTGTGTCACAGACGTCCATGTCTGTCCTGCAGAGGCAACAGGGACCACTACCTGTGGGGGTCATGGTTGTTTTGATGTGGTGTATTCATGATACGCCATGTCATGCCAGTGCCCATGTGGCAATACAGGGTCCCTGGGAATCTACCTGTCAATGAGCTGTGATGCCTGGAGCACATCTGTCCTCACATGTCACTGTGGTGTGTGTTTGGAACGTGACAGCAGTACATGGGTACTGTGACACAGCCTAATGATATCCCATAGCACAACCTGGGACTTGTTGACGACACATGTTGAACTGTGATGTTAGATGTTGGCCATGTAGGTGCCATGCATGTCCTTACAGAACGGCACACACATCATGTGCTTGTGTCTCGTAATGATGTATCATGTGATATTGAGTATGGTCTATGCCACATATGTGGGGCGACTGACAATCTTTCTTTCTTCACCTATGCACTGCAGGGCACCAGCTGTCCATAGACCATTCCCTGACCTTGCAACCATGGTTGAACGGGACTGCATCCGAAGGTACCGCTTCACCAGGCCGCTGATTGAGGAATTGACGGTGCGGTTGGCCCCACATTTGCAACCTGGCCGGACATACCCTACAGCGCTGAGCCCCAAGGTGAAGGTGATGGCAGCCCTAAACTTCTTTGCCACCGGTACCTTTCAACACACTGTGGCGTCTGCTGGTGGGATGTCACAGACCATGTTCAGCCGTGTGCTACGCGATGTTTTGGAGGCAATGTTGAGATACCTGAACCAGTACATCTATTTCCCTAAACTTCAACAACTCACTGACGTCAAGAGTGACTTCTATGCCCTGGGGAGGATGCTGCATGTCATTGGCTCCATTGATGGGACACATGTGGCTTTGGTACCACCACAGGCACATGAGCAGGCATACAGGAACAGAAAACATCACCATTCGGTCAATGCTCTGGTGGTATGTCTTGCAGATATGAGCATCTCACACGTGTGTGCCCGTTTCCCCGGTTCTGCACACAATGCCTACGTATATGAGGAGTAGTCGCATCCCGAGGATGATGTCACAGATGCGGAACCAGCGTGCCTGGCTTGTCGGTGTGTACTGACTTTGTACCATTGTGTGTGTTCTGCAATGTAGTATTCCACCCTCTTTTCCAACTCAGCTAATGTGCAATTGTCTGTATGTAGGTGACTCCGGATACCCCAACATGCCGTGGTTGCTGACGCCCCTCAGGAACCCTGTAACACCAGCCCAGATGCGCTACAATGAGGCACATGGTCGGACCAGGAGAGTGATTGAGCGGACATTTGGTCTCCTGAAGAGCCGCTTTCGCTGCCTGGACAAGACAGGAGGGGCCCTCCCATATGCCCCAGCAAAGGTGTGCAAGATTGTCATCGTCTGCTGCATGCTACACAACCTGGCAGTGCGGAAGGAGTTGCCTCTCATCCTGGATGACGATGACCAACATCCGCCACCTGTGGAGGATCCTGGCCTGGGCCACGATGCCAGTGATGGTGATGATGATGAGGGTGATGTCCGCACACAGCTCATCACCAACTTCTTCAGCTGAATGTGAGTATCCAGAGATGTCATGTCAATGATGTGAGTTTGCGTGATATGTGTTGGTGGTGCTCTGGTGCTGTTTGAGTGTGTCCATGTGCTACTTGACTGTATGCGTGCAGCGATGTGTCCTTACAGGTAGTCTGTACTCCACAACAGTGTTGACATGCTAACTTGGTTTTGTGTAGGTATCTTGTGACATGTATTGGGCATGAGTATTGCAGTTCTGTCCTGTTCTTCAGTGCTTTTGACTGTGTGTCATGTCTGTCCTTCACAGGGTGCTTTCAGAGTTGTTTGGTCAACTGTGATCCCCCGACACCGTGATTCAACTTCCAGGGTGGAAGCTGTCGTTTCCCTACAGGTGATGTGCTCCACCCCCCTGGACTTCCTTTCTTCTACACTTGTTGACTGTGTGGCCACTGCCACGTGGGATTACCTTGCATCTGTAGTGGAAACAACATGTTGCAAATGTGTAATAAACCTGTGCTTCACTTTGGGATGTGCGTTGTCTGTGGTCACACATCTGACTGACATTTGCTTACTGCACCAGTGGGCTAGTTAACACAGACTGTGAATAGGTGTGGTGTCTGTGCATTGCACTGTATTTCCTGGCATCATCAGTGTAGGCGATGAGTCAGATGGCCCTGGTGTGCATGTGTTGTGTAGCCCTAGTGGTGTGTCTCCCTCATATGTGTCACGTCGCCATGACTCACATGACGGTGTTGTACTTGCTGTAGCAGTTAGCATGCACAGTGTCATTTAGCAGATTATCATCTCCATGACAGAAACCACGTTGGAATCACAACAGAGGCAAGTATGGTGTATTAGTGAGTTTATTTACATACATGTGTGAGGATAGTGCACAGGATGGTGGGTGCTGTACATTGGGATTGTAATCCAAAGTTCCCAGATGAGTTGGAAGTCTTGGTAGCAGAAATGTCCTGAGTAAAGTCAACAGTCATCTGATACATTGGTCCAACTTAAACTCCCCATGTCATGTGGGAGAGTTGGGTTGCATTCGACAGGGTGAACAGTTTGCACACAAAGGTGAATTTCCAGAACAGGTGTTGGGTTCCTGGGGGATGTACATGGCCATCGGCTTCTCAGTTGTCCTTCCTCGGACGACCCCTCTTCTTTGGGAGGGGACCCTCACGTGCAGGCTGCTGCGGTGCAGGGGACTCTCCGCCAGAGTCTTCCTCCCTCCCTGTGGCAGTTGCAGTTGTTGCAGCACCAGATGTTGTGGGCACACAGGGAGGTGTGGCCATGTTGGTGCTAATCTGGCGGAGGCATGTCAATATGTCCCTATGCACCGCTGTGAGTTCTTGCAATGTGTCCCACTTGGACTCCATGCCAGACATGTGTGTCTCCACACGGGACATGTGTGTCTCCACACGGGACATGTGTGAGTCCAAGCGGGCATGATGGGCAGCCTGCTGCTGTTGAATGTCCTTGAGGATCCCCACTACCTGGCTGACCTCTCCAGTGCTATTTTGGTACGCATCAGCAATGCGTACCAGTTGTGGGTCATCATGCAGTCCAGACCCCTCTGCAAACAGCGACCTATGTCTACCACCCCTCCCACCACCCCTGGCGACACGTGCGGGACCTGCGGTGGCACGCACAGGTGACCCTAGGCCCCCTTGGGGGTTGTTACTGGGGCTGTTGTCCGTTGCTCCACGTTGAGCCGGGGTCCGTGTGCTGTTGTCCTTGGTGGTCCTTGGTCTGTCCGTGTCGGCGGGGGTGGTCTGTGTGTTGGCAGTTGTTGGAGGGGTGGGTGCAGGGGGTGCAGATGGTGGTCCTGCTGGTGCTGCATGGTGACTCACACCGGAGGTGCCAGGTAGGTCTTCGCCATCCGAGGAGGGCAGAGGCTGTTCCACACCAGTGAGCTCAGTGTCCCCTGGAGCCTGGGACAGGGACTCCTCATCGTCTGCTGCTGTGTCCCCATCATCACCTGTTTTGGGAGACACACACAATGTATGTTATGTTTCTGCAGGCATCAATGGTTCACACACCTGACAGTTGTGACTGTACCTCTGGATGCGGGCCTGTACATTGCATTGTCCTAAGTTGTCACAGTCAGGGGTTGATATTGGTGTGGCACTTTGTCCTGCAAACCTGAAGCATTTCAATGTGAATGTTGAGGTGTGTACATGGACAGCATTGGTTGTATTTGGTGGACATCCGGCCCTCCTTCTCCCCCCAGCCCAGTTATCCCACCATGAAGCATGCCACCCTTGCAGTGGGTTCAGGTTGACTCTCAGGATGTCAGTCAGTGGTGTCCTGTTGTTTGTTGGTGCCCAGTTCCCATCAGGGCCTTGTGCTCCCCACAACAGAGCACCATTGTCAGACATCTTTGAAGTGGCTTTTCACTCCCTGTGAGG
The DNA here is from genome assembly GCA_963921515.1 of Calotriton arnoldi. Taxonomy (NCBI): domain Eukaryota; kingdom Metazoa; phylum Chordata; class Amphibia; order Caudata; family Salamandridae; genus Calotriton; species Calotriton arnoldi. The sequence goes on from CAWUFW010002026.1 coordinate 614,935, forward strand.
TGTGCATGCTTCAGTGTGAGCTTGCTGGGCCATGTAGGTGGGGGATGTTGAGCTGTGACTACCACTCCCATCATGCTATTGCCTACACCCCCTTCCCAGCATGCCCATACTTCCTTCCTTTTGACTCTGCTTCCCTGTGGGGTAGTGTGCCTGTGCTGAAAGGATGGCTGACAGTGTTGTCCTGGCGTTTGGGTACAAGTCCCATGTGTGTCCCTGTGCTTCACACAGCATAACCCAGGGTTGTGGTTCTTTGTGGGATATTTAATTAGAGTGTGAGGCATTGCATTCTCCCAGGTGAGTTGTGTGGAGTTTGTGTTAAGGGGGTGTGTGTGAAAAGCTGCTTGTAAATATGGTCAGAGGTGTCAGTCCTCCTTGCTACCCAGCCAGATATCCCACCATGGAACGTGCTTCTATTGCAGGGAGTGCAAGTTGGCTTTCAGGATGTCAGTCAGTGGTGTCCTGCTGTTGGTTGGTGCACAGTTCCCAGCAGGGCCTTGTGCTCCCCACAGCAGTACCCAGTGTCAGCCATCTTGTCAGTTCTTTTCCACTCCCTGTGATGTGAGCATGGTTCAGAGTGGTGTTGATGGGCCAATTGTGAGGGTGAGCAATATCTGTGACTACCACTCCCATCATGCTATTGCCTACACCCCCCTTCCCAGCATGCCCATACTTCCTTCCTTTTGAGTGTACTTCACTGTGTGTGTGTGTGACAGCAATGGCAAGATGGCTGACAGTGGTGTCCTGTTGTTTGTTGGTGCCCAGTTCCCAGCAGGGCCTTGTGCTCCCCACAGCAGTACCCAGTGTCAGCCATCTTGTCAGTTGTTTTCCACTCCCTGTGATGTGAGCATGGTTCAGAAGGGTGTTGATGGGCGAATTGTGAGGGTGAGCAATATCTGTCCCATCATGCTATTGGCTACACTGACTTGACCAGCATACACAGAATTCCTTCCTTTCAGTGAGCTTCCCTGTGAGGTGGTGTTCTAGTGGTGGCTACATATCTGACTGTGTTTGTTGGTTAGATTTGTGCCACTGCCTAGCTCTATTTGTTGTTGGGTTTGTACATGTCATGACACAGTTACATATCACTATGAAATGGCATGTATTGTGTTTATCTGACTGACATACACATCTTGGGATGATTATCTTTTGGTTGCTGTGGATTTGCTAAGGGTGCATGGTTTGACTATCCCCTTGACAGTGATGTGTGTGTATTGTCACACGATATTGGGTATATTGGTTGTGTACTCACCAGGCTCTGGGATGTTTGATAGTCCATATACGCTCACTGGTGGTAGGATGGCCCGCACCTTCTCCTCCCAGGGCCTGAGGTATACTGGTTTGGCAGGAGGGCCACTGCTGGTGTGTTGGCTCAAGGCGTAATCCTTCTTTAGTAGGTCCTTGACCCTCCTGCGCACATCATACCACCTGTTCTGGATGTCTTCCTTTGTGCACAGACATGGTGATTGTGCGTTCACCCTGTCGACGATCCTCTCCCACATCTTGGTTTTCTGCGACATGGGGGTCTGTTGGACCAATGTACCAAACAGCTGTGGCTCTACTCTGAGGATCTCATCTACCAGGACTTCCAATTCACTGTCTAGGAACTTTGAATTCTTCTTTGGGGGCATGGTGATGGGTGGTGGTGGTGATTGATGTGTGTGTGGGTGTGCAAGTGAGGGTGTGTGAGTGTAGGTTTTGCTGGGTGTATGTGAGGGTGCTATTTGTTGAGGTGCTGTTGGTGTGTGGCTTGTGTGATGGATGAGCAGTGAGTGTGTCTGTGGTTGCTGTCTGATGGTGTTCTGTGCTGGCAGGTCAGTTGAATTTGCAAAGGATCATGGTAGGGATTTGTGGCCTTTATATGGGTGGAGTTGTGGGTGTGTCTTTGTTCCATGTTTCCCCCCCCCAGTATTTATTGGCTTTGCAATTGCTTGTTTGGCCCTTTTTTTTGTATTTTTTCCTTTGTACTTTTTGTGCATGTAGGAGACGTTCTTCTGACCGAGTAGGACGCTGCAGTTGTCTCGTGCGAGCTTCTCCGAGTCGTTCACGCTGTGTTTCTGCTGGGTTTCATGTGCGGCGTACGCGTCGGTCGCGGAGTATTGTGTTGCTTCGGCTCGCTGTTTTGTATGCGTGTCGTTCGTAGGGCTTGAGCTCCGTACGAATCGGTCTGGTTTTCCACGCATTGCATCGTACTGCGCGGGTCGGAGTTCGCGGGTACGTTTTGTTCGGGTTCATTCCTGGTGTGTGTCGGTCGGTTCGATTCGCATGGTTTCCCGGCAGGATGGCTGGTTTCCGTGCGGTTCGGTCGTTCGGCTTGTGTTCCGTATGAGTCGGTCGTAATTCGCGTGCGTTTCATCGTCCTAGGCGGATCGGGCAGCACCGGTACGTGTCGGTCGGACTAAATTCCCGAACCGAGTCAGTCGGTACGTTTTCCGGCCCGAATCGGAATCGACCCCTATACTGTGTATTTAAAGTGCAATAAAGGATGGACACATTGCAATGATGCCCATTTGGAATTCAAATGTAGGTTGCCTTACGAATTACCAAATTCATATCTGATATTTTTGATGCCAAAGTTTTGAAAACATCATTCGGCCTATTGGGATGATGTAAACACGAATTAACAAGTTTATTTTGGATATTTTCAATGCAAAAGATTTGGAAACATTATTCAGCCTATTGGGAAGATGTGAACAATTAGTGTTTGGATTAATGTTTGTGCTAATTCATATTGTATTTGGAAAATTGTGTTTAGAAGCAAGTAGTTTATATATTTGTTCTTTATATTATACGAGATGTAAATGAGAGTGTACATTTTACAAAATGTAGTTGAGAGAAATAAAAGACTTAATGTAGTTGAAGAATGTAATTTAGAAACTGTAGATAGGTAAACACATAGTTACACATGTTCTAAATAATGCTCAACGCTGATTTTTTTTTTTTTTTACAATCTCGTTGATTGTTTTTTCCCCCGCTGTTGTATGATGATCTACATTGAAATCACTGTGTATGGTGAAATTCAGTAGAATCGGAGAACAGCAAAAAGGGAAACTGAAAATGTTATGTAATTCTAAAATTATGTTGTGTTCTTAAAAGTATAATATTATATTCGATAACAGTTTTTCTTCTTTTTTACAGAAGGTAATGGTGAAGTTTGAAAAGATTTTAAATTCAGTTTACAACAAAACTACAGTAAAATAGTTCCACTGAGTTTTGTATCTACATTAGTAAAAAAAGTAAGAAGAAATAATGTAATAAGCATGATAATGTGAAATAATGTTTAGAGCCACATTTACTGCACTCATTCATTCCTTCAAACACTACCCATGCACTCATCCATGCAGTCAGGCGCTATTCCCACACTCATTCAATTTAGCCAGGCACTATCCATATACTGGTACAATCACCCAGACACTACCCATGCACTCATGCAATCACTCATACACTATCCATGTACTTATCCATGCACTCAGGCACTAGCTCTGCACTCCTCCAATTACCAAGGGACTACCCATGCACTCATGCAAACAGCCAGATACTATCTATTCACTGATCCATGCACTCAGGCACTACACCTGTACTCTTGCATTCACTCAGGCAGTACACATGCACTCTTCCAATTACCCAGACATTACTTCTGCACTCATGCAATTACCCAGGCATTACCCATGCACTCCTTCAATCACTCAGCGCTTACCCTTGCACTCATGCAATCACCCAGGCATTACCCATGCACTCCTTTAATCACTCAGGCACTACCTATGCACTCTTCCAATCACCCAGGCACTACCCCTGTACTCATGCAATCACCAAGGCACTACCTATGCACTCATGCAATAACCTAGGCACTACCCATGCACTCCTCCAATCACTCAGGCACTCCCCATGCAGTCATGCAAACACTTAGGCACTACCCATGCACTCATACATGCACTCAGGCACTTCTCCTGCAGTGATGCAATCACCCAAGCACTACCCATGCAGTCTTCCAATTATCCAAGCACTACCCATGTACTCATGCAATCACCCAGGCATTACCCATGCACTCCTTCAATCACCCAGCCACTACCCATGCACTTATATAATCACCCAGGCACTACTCTTGCACTCCTCCAATTACCCAGGCACTACCCATACACTCATGCAATCAACCAGGCACAACCTATGCACTCATGCAATAACCCAGGCACTCACCTTGCATGCCTCCACTCACCCAGACACTATCCATGCACTCCTCCAATCACCCAGCCAGTACCCATGCACATATAAAATCACCCAGGTACTACCTATGCACTCCTCCAATCACTCAGGCACTACCCCTGCACTCATGCAATCACCCACGCACTAGTTATGCACTCATGCAATAACCCCGCACTACCCATGCACTCCTTTAATCACCCAGGCACTACCCATGCACTCATGCAATCTCTCAGGCACTACCCATGCACTCATACATGCACTCAGGCACTTCTGCTGCACTCATGCAATCACCCAAGCACTACCCATGCAGTCTTCCAATCATCCAGGCACTACCTGTGCACTCATGCAATCACCCAGGTACTACTCAATCACTCCTCCAATCACCCAGCCACTACCTATGCACTCATGCAATAACCCAGACACTACCCTTGCACTCCTCCAATCACCCAGGCACTATCCATGCAGTCATGCAATCAACCAGCCACTACCCATGCAGTTATAAAATCACCCAGACACTACCCATGCACTCCTCCAATCACCCAGACATTAGCCCTGCACTCATGCAATCACTCAGGCATTACCCATGCACTCATTCAATCACCCAGCCACTACCCATGCACTTATAAAATCACCCAGGCATTACCCATGCACTCCTTCAATCACTCAGGCACTACCAATGCACTCCTCCAATCATCCAGGCACTACCGCTGCACTTATGCAATCACCCAGGCACTACCTATGCACTCATGCAATAACCCAGGCACTACCTGTGCACTCCTCCAATCACCCAGGTACTACCCATGCACTCATGCAATCACTCAGGTACTACCCATGCACTCATACATGCACTCAGGCACTTCTGCTGCACTCATGCAATCACCCAAGCACTACCCATGCATTCTTCCTATCATCCAGGCACTACCTATGCACTCATGCAATCACCCAGGTACTACTCATGCACTCCTCCAATCACCCAGGCACTACCCATGCACTCCTCCATGCACCCAGGCACTACCCATGCACTCCTCCATGTACCCATGCAGTACCCATGCACTCCTCCAATCACCCAGACATTACCCCTGCACTCATGCAATCAACCAGGCATTACACATGTACTCATTCAATCACTCAGGCAGTACCCATGCACTCCTCCAATCACCCAGACATTACCCCTGCACTCATGCAATCACTCATGCAGTACACATGCACTTCTCCAATCACCCAGGCACTACACATGCACTCATGCAATCACACATGCACTACCCATGCACTTCTCCATATATTACACTTGCCGCAATTCAAACAACACATACAAATTTGCCTATTTTTAGCCAAATAGGCGGTTCTAACAAGAACCATTTTTTTCTTCTTTTACAATTTTTTTGTGTTTTTTAAACTCTTTTTTGTATTTTTGGGTGTTTTTAAAAAAAAAAATCAACAGAATGAACTGAGAAAGCTTTCTCTAACATTTTGCAATTAAAAAATCATTGCAAAAACAAACAAAAAAAAATCAACAATGGTGGTTTTTTGCAGCAACCACGATAGCATCCACCGATTGCTCTCCATAGCAAAGACCTTTTTTTCATTTAATGCAACGCTGCTCCAGTCCAGCGAATTCAGGTACGATATTGTTTCTTTGAGTAGTGGAAGAACCTAATGTGGTGCTAGGCCCTGCACTTGGTCGTCTTGTGATGCCTGTTTTTGAAGGTCACGATGATGTTGTTCTCGTGCAAGACGCCGTGGATGCATTGTCTGCAGGTGTTTAAGCATTGAAGATGTTCCACACGAGTATTTTTTTTCTGACCACGTGAGAGGACCTTGTCGCAGATAGTGCACGTCACCTTACGTGCGTTGACCTTCTTCTCACCAGCAGGTATTGAAAAAAAGGCCCATACGATGCTCTCGTACCTCTGCTTCACTGGTTCTTCCAAGTCTTCTTCTTCTTCTGGAGGAAGCTGTTGAGCTGGATTTGAAGAAGCCATTTTTTGTTGATGTAAAAAAAACACCAAAAAAATGCAGAAAAGAAGAGCAGAAAACACAAGAGCTGTGTCTCTGTAGATGTTGTTGGAAGAATGAAAAATGTGGGTGGGGTCCTGCAAGTTCTAAAATAAAAAGCTTCTTAACCAATGAAATGCTTTCTTTTGAAGTCACATGGGATTCGGGCACCCAACGCGCAACCGTCGAGCACCCAACGCGATTCCCCAAAAATATATTTAACAATAATATATCTTTATACCAGTTACAAATATATGATATTTACAATTGTGTATATTAATCTCTTGGTATAATATATATAATAATGTTATATACATATACTTTTAAAACAAAATAACTTGCGGTGGATTCCCGCACCTGACGCGACCCCCAGAAATACGTATATGATGTTGCGCTGGACCGTCGCGGCTCCCGTAACTTTATTAAAAGACGTTCAACATTGATAATATTTAAGTAAATATTACTTTGAAAACTCATAGAATAAACCATATACGACTGATTTAATAAATTTATAGTATATATCATGTATTTAAAATTATTAAAAAAGAAAAATCAGAACCACGCCCCCTTTGCATACCGTACGCGTATTGTGCACGACTTAACCAATATGGCGGCAAAATTCTTGGATTCGCGCACCCACCACGACCGGTACACGATCGGTACACAAATCTCACTGTTTTATATATATATATATATGCCAAGGTGTATTGAAGAATGAGTGGGTGTATGAGTGTCTGAATGGATGATTTAGTAGGTGCGTGACTGACTGTATAAGTGAGTGATTAAACTTGTCTTACTGAATGCATGGGTTAGTGACTAAACTGTGTGAATGTCTGTATCAGTCTGTCAGTTGGTGTGTAAGCGGCTGCATGGGTTGGTAAGAGCTACATGAGTGTCTATATGGGTTATTGATTTGTTGTCTGAGTATCTGTATGGGTGCCTGAGTGTCTGTGTGGGTGGGTGTGTGACTCCCTGCACGGATGTGTGAGTGGGTGATTCAGTGGGTGTATGGGCTCATGAGTGCGTCTGTGAGGGGCTGCATGGGTGAGTGAGTGTGCGTATGGCTGGGTTGGTGAGTGAATAGATGGCTCAGTGGTATATGTGTGAGTAACTACATATGTGAAAGGCAGTATATGTGAGTGTTGGAGTACACAAGTGACTAGATATGAGAGTGAGTGATTGTGAGAGTGGCTGTATGGATGAGTGTGTGCTTGTGTCAGTGATTGTATAAGAGAGTAAGTATGTGTTAGTATCTGTATGAATAAGTAAGGTGGTGTGTGTATAACTGTATAGGTGAGTAAATGGCAGTGTGATTCAGTCTTTGGGTGACTGACTAGGTGTGTGAGTAAATCTGTGGGTGAGTGGTGGTAAGTGAGTGTCTGTATGGGTGTGTGAGTGCATATGTCAGTGACTGTATTGATGAGTGACTGTGTGTATGAGTGACTGTATGGTTGAGTGAGTGGATGTGTGCAGACCTATAAATCAGTAAGTGGGTATATACTAACTGGTATTGGTGTGTCTATGGTTTCGTGTATGATAGTCTGTATTTTAGAGTGGGTGTATGAAAGGTTATATTTGGGTGTGAGGAGGTGCATCAGATATTAAGTGGATGATGTCATCAGTGATGTCATTTGAGATGTCATCAGTGATGTCATCAGTGATGTCACCGACCATGTCATGAGTGACTATCGGGAAACATGGAGGCCGGCTGAGATGCCGGTCAGGAGCTTAGCAAGGGGGAGCCGCTTCATAGCATAATTATTACTCACCGCCGCCTGCCTGACTTTCAGTTTTTCACTGCGGTGATTCCCGAATTGATGCGGTCTGGTGCGATTTTGTGTGTCTAGTCGAATGAGGGTTCTGGGGTGAATGGTGGCACCGGGATCTCCTCCTTGGGTCGCGGCGGCAGGAGCGCTGCGGGCGCTTCGCTTTGCTGGGCTTGTGCAGCGGCTACGTGGGAGGGAGGAGTATGGAGCTGGCAGAGACAGCACATGCTGTTTGTTTCCGGAAAAGGATTCTGCAACACTGGCTGAGCAGTCGAAGACGGAGGAGGCGGTAGGTGAGCCGCAATTCACTTTTGGTGAAGGGCTAAGACATGAGGAGAAAAGCAACAGTGCTGGGCAGATGGACACAAATGGACATAATGGCCTAAGGTTAGAGCCACAACAGGAGAGGCAAGCAGCATACAAGCTATCCAGTCTCAAGAATATAGATAGATTACAGACCCAGCCTGATAGGCGCTACACGCTAAGATCACACATTTGCTCTCCATGAGTACTGGAAGAGGGTGGAGGGGTTGGTAAAATTCCCTCTCTACCTACTGTAAAATTGCAGGTTAGACAGAGGAAAGTTAGAACAAACGCTGGTCCCAACAGAGACCCGCCCCCGCCACCCCCAAAAAGACCACAACTAATTTGGTGAATGCAGTACTGTTGAAGGGGAAACAAGCAACCTCGGTCCTAAAGCTTCAGAAAATCACTCCCTCACTTAGATCCTACTTCAAGGTTAGGACTGACGCAAGAAGTGCGGAGGAAGGCAGAGAGAACATGGATGGTAAAAGAAAACACCCCCGAGCAGGCAGGTCTGGAGAATAGAGCAAAGAAGACCAACACGAAGACTACTCCTATCAGTGAGCCTGAGACCCCCCTAGTCCACCCAACAGTCACGATGCAAAATAGATTCTCGCCTTTGATTGTGAAGGGATTACCCCCTGAGGATGGTGGAGAATGAGATGATTCTCCAGTACAATATCTGGGGGCTGTGGGGCCAACCACCTCTGAGGGAGCAGGTGTGAGCACTAGCAGCTTGGATAGTAAGAACACATTGAAGGAGATGCTGTGTCGTCTCTCTTCCGAAATTAAAGAACGCTTGGATATTTCAGAGGCAAATCAGAGAGAAATCCAGGGAACCTGCTCGAACTTGAAAGGAAAGATAGAAGGTCTTGCCCTACGAACACAAGAGCTGGAGCTTGATGTTCAAGACCTACAGGCCAAAGCCCAAACGAACATACAAGAGGTGGAGCGGCTAAAACAAAGAGAGAGGGTTCTATCGGAAAGACTTGAAAGGCTGGAAAACAATGCCAGGAGGAATAATATTAGAATCCTGGGTGTGGCTGAGGGGTTGGAAGGATCAGATATAAAAGCATTGTGATAAACCTGCTGGACAGTTCGTTTCCACAGGAAGTCCCTCAGTTGAATTTAGAAGCAGAAATTCAGCGGGTACATAGAGATCCTTTCAAACTACATCCAGGTCGAAAAAAAACACGAAAGATCCTGGTAAACTTTCTATCGTACATGGTAAAGGAAAAAATCTTGGGGTTAGCTCTAAAAGAAAAGTCACTACAAACAATGGGTGCTTCCTACAGAGTCAGATCGGATATTTCAAAGGAGACAGCTGATAGACAGTGGGAACTGGGTAAGAGATTGGATGAGTTAAACAAATTGGGAGCATCCGTACAATTGAGATTCCCGGCTTTTCTAAAAGTGATGTGGCAAAATAAGATGCACAATTTCTCAGACCCGGCCGAGGTAGATAAATTTATCCAGGAAGCGAAACTAGGGAATACAAGCAATAGGTAGAAGGCAGGCGGCAGGAGGAGGTGACGGTAATTTAGGTAATCAGGTTCCCCCCTAGCATGAGCTCAGTAGGCAGCAAGGATGCCTATAAAATATTTTTTTCTGGGATGGTTTCCACTGGAGGGTGCACTAGTGGTGGGGAGCATAGGGAAAAAATTAAAAAAAAAATTCCTCAAGTCAGTGAAGGAGTGCCTGTCATAAATCATTTAAAACAAGGCTTGCTGGCACACCAAAAGAGGAAGTTGAAGAAGCATGAATAAGAAAGATTTGACGATTCTTTGTTGGAATGTGAATGGGCTGCGGGTTAAAAGAAGGCAGAGAATAATAGCACAATATTTAAAAGACCAGAACGCCCAATTAATTATGCTTCAGGAGACGCACCTTTTGAGACAAGAATGTAAGGAATTTTTCTCAAAACAACGATGGATAGGAAATTGGGTATCTACTGACCAAACGCATTGTACTAAAGGGATAGCAATAATATTAAAGGCGAACTCAGGGATTGAGCTACTTAGGTATAGAGCAGATGAGGGTGGGCGTTGGATAATTGCAGAGATCAAAATAGCCCCCGCGACATATACACTAGCGAGCTATTACGGTCCGAACATAGATGATGTAACACCTATGACCAAGCTCTTCTCTAATTTGATTGATTTTCAATCTCCTATTATTCTTGGTGGAGATTTTAATCTCCTATTGAATAACGAGCTTGATAGGTCGTCAGTTAGGACCCAAATTACCTCCCCTAAGATGAGGGCATACCTACTGGATATGACGGAGAATTTTAACTTATGTGAATTTTTCCGCAGAGTGGAGGGTAACCGCTGGGTTATTCCTTCCATAGTAAGAAGAATGGGCATTTTTCAATAATTAGACTACCTGTTCATAGACAGGAAAGAAGTGGAGCTGGTAGTCGGGATAGACCATTTGCCTATACATCTCTCGGATCATGCACTACTGCTGTTAGAAATTGAGAGAAGACACCCATACAATCGGTAGGTGGACGATGAATAGAAGGATTATGATACAGCCCGAGATAATGGAGAAGGTGCGCTGCAAAACTGAGCAATTTTTTTCTTGGAACGTGGAGTCAGCTCCCTTGCACACCGTATGGGATACCTATAAAGCTTGGTTAAGAGGAATTGTTAAAAATTTAACAGTAATCTGGGTCAGAGAAGAGAAAAAATACCTTAATGATATAGAGGAGGAGATAGGCTAAGTGGAGAATCTATTAAAAGATATTAAAGGCCTGGAAAGAGAAAGAAAGGAGTGGGTAGATAAGCTGGATGGCTTATGCTTGAAGTTTATAACTAAACTGGAGGAGAAAGTGACTCAACAGTGGGAGGTGAGCAGATCCAGAGATATCATACAAGGAGAATGTTGTGGAAAGCTTCTGGCTTGGAAATCAAGGTTGGGTAGAAATCATTTTTATAGGGAAGATCCTAGAAGAGGAGTCCGGTCTCATAGTGGAGGAGAGTGATAAAATCAGAGCCGTATTCACCAACTTCTTTCAGGAGCTATATACAGAAGACTTAGTGGTAACTGAGCAAGAAATACAAGGTTGGCTCTTAAGAATGCAGCTTTCTATCCCCCGCGCTCCCCGCCGCCGGTGATGGCCAGTGAGGTGCCGTCTCCCCGCTTACTCCCCCCTCTGCTTCCCTAGCTTCTCTCACCCATTTGATGGGCCTCACCCCTTGGCTTACACCCCCCCGTGCCGCCCCCGCATTTTCGTCTCTGTATCATTAACAGGTTATACGCGTCTGAGGTAACCTCTGTTGCATAATATTGAATGGGGCCTCCCCACATGTTTGGGGTCCCTCTGCTCGTATATAATGTCATGATGAAGTGCAATCTTGTAACCCTGCTGTGCAAACTTGTTCAATAACGGTTTTGGGAAAAAAAAAAAAAAAAAAGAATGCAGCTTCCTAAACTTACAGAAGCCCAAGCCCTCTATTTAGGACGAGAAATTGGTGGTAGTGAGATCCTGGACATTTTGAAAAAGCAAAAAAATGGGAAAGCTGCTGGCCCAGATGGGATTCCCAGCGAATTGTATTCTGTGTTGCGGGAAGAGATTATACCCGTGTGGGTCAAGCTATTCAATTCCATCCTGATAGCTGGGGGCCCAATCCCATTGTCGTGGAATGAAGCAGTAATCTCTTTAATTTTGAAGCCAGGCAAGAACCCGACACACTGCCAATCATTTGGCCCAATATCACTACTTAACAATGACTATAAGATCTTTTCGGGGGTTCTTGTGGCACGTTTGAACAAGGTAATGGGGCCGCTGATTCATCAAGATCAAAAAGGTTTCCTCTCCGGGAGATATATGAATGAGCTAAATCATACCTTGATAGGTTCTATAGATTTATACACAACGCAGAATGCCCCCCTCGCGATTGTCACGTTAGATGCTGCAAAAGCGTTTGATAGCGTCAACTGGAGGTATTTAAAGACTACATTAGAACATTTTGGTTTGAGTGAAATATGATAGACACTATTTTTAAAATTTATAGAGCTCCAACTGCAAAGATCCTGGTTAATGATAGTCTTTCTACCCCTGTGCGAATTGAGAGAGGTACAAGACAGGGTTGTCCTTTGCCCCCTGTATTATTTGATCTTTACATAGAGCCTTTTGCTCAAAGCTTGAGGTTAAATGATGAGATTAAACCTTTTAAATCTGGGGCATACTCTAGGAAGATCTCGCTTTATGCTGACGACCTTATGGTTTATACCTCAGATATAGTATCTACTCTACCAAACGTTATGGCGGAAGTGAGGGAATTTGGCAAATTGGCAGGATATGCGGCAAACGAAGAAAAAACAGAGGTAATGATTTGAAACCAAGATGGTGGAGAAATAAAATGTGTTGAGGAATTGAGATATTTGGGGATTAAAATAATTAAAGACCTTGGGAAGATAGCGGCTGTAAATTTGGAAAGAGTAGGAAAGGAGATAGATGTCTTATTAAAAAGATGGCAGAACCTTCCACTTACGATCTATGGCCGGATTAATTTGGTGAAAATGTCCATCTTGCCAAAACTCACCTATCTTTTGATAATATTCCGCTGCACTTTGGAAAAAAACACTCCTGAAGCTGCAAGGGAAGATTTCATCCTTTATATGGGCTAGTAGAGGAATAAGCCTCTCCTGGGAAAAGCTGAGACGGAAAGCGAGATTGGGGGGCTTGGGTCTCCCTGACCTTCAGCTCTATTGTTGGGCGTTCCAACTCAAAAACAATAGAATGCTTCTACAACGACCCGATGATTCTCTAATAGGGGTTATGTTTAAAACCATGTTGGTGGGCTTACCTGAGGAGGGCTTCTCTTATAAGTATGGGGCGACTACATTTTTTAAAAAGTCAGATTAAAATGCCTCCAGTCAGCGGCAAGAACTTGGTACGAGATAAGATCGATTCTAGGTGTACCTTATTATAGCAGACTGTCCCCCATATGGGATTCTCCAGGTACCCCAGAATGTCTATCCGATAGCTTAGCAAAACCACTGAATCAGCCAGATGTTAGGCAGTGGGGTCAACTGGTAGATGGTGGACAAAAGTTAACATGGAGCTTCTGGCATGACAAGACAAAAGGGGCAATTTCCAGATTTAAAATCTATCAGGTCAATCCCTGGTTTAAGAGTCAAAATGGGCTGGACATGGACTCAAAACAAATGGAGCTGGAACTTCAGATCACAACGGCAAGGAAAAAAGAGGTGGCACTATGGTATCAACACCTTCTGGATGCAGAACTGGCGGAAATGAAATCACCATATAGTGCATGGGATGGATGCTTGCCGGAAGCAGAGCTGGCAGATTTATGGAAAGTATCTTGTGCTACACTTTATTTGGTGGTTAAACCTGCTGCTTTAAAGAAAAAACACTTTTTTACCTTACATAGAATCTACTGGGCCCCAAAAAAGCTGGGAAAGATAAAAGGAGGTACAGACTCAAAGTGTAAATGATGTGGCAGCGGAGATGCTGACGACGTGCACATGTTTGCCAACTGCTCAAAATTGGGAGAATTCTGGTCAGCAGTGGGTAAGACCATTTCGCACTCCGTGGGTGTCAACATATAGGTAAGCCCAGAGTTAATTATGTTTGGGATATCCCAGCAGGCTAAAGAAAGGTACGACCTGCAGGTAAATTGTAATTATTTGATTTTCTACCTAATACTACTAGCAAGAAGAGAAATTTGTAAACTTTGGACTCAGCCGGAGGCCCCATCCTGGCAGGGATGGAAGAACTCTGTGTTTTTTTTTAAGGAAATGTATAAAAGTAGTCTCAGGTTCTGGGACTTGCTAAAATACTGAAGACCCCTCTGTCCAATGATTACGCCCTCTCAATTCAGCAACTGGGAGGGCAGTGCAAACTTCAATTTAACCCAGTAAATCTAATTGATCTGTAGCCGATTTTGGGCACTCACGAAGGGCGCATCGACTGGTGCTAATCAGTGGTGACATGAGGACAATAAAGAAAAAAGAAAAAAAACATGAGTGATGTAATATGTGATGTCATCGGCAGTGCATTGCAGGGGCGCGAGTTATATAACGGCCGAATTTCTCTGGTTTTGTACGAGTGAAATGTCAGCCTAACTATAACGTCCCTGAAACCTGTGGTTTTTTCCGTAAATTTCTAAGGTTTTTTAAATGCTAATTCCTAACTATAATGTCCCTAAAACCTCTGTTTTGTTCAGTGAATTTCTAAGGTTTTTTAAATGCTAATTTCTAACTATGCATACATAGGTAGAACATGTACAGAAAGAGGAAGAAAGGCGCAGAAAGAAGCAAGAGAAGTGCAGAAAGAGAGAAGAGAGCTGCAGATAGAGGAAGAAAGATGCAGAAAGAAGCAAGAAAAATGCAGAAAGAGGCAACAGAAGTTCTGAAAGAGGAAAAAAGGTGGAGAAAAAAGCAAAAGAAGTCCAGAAAGAAGCAACAGAGGTGCAGAAAAAGGCCTACTTTGACTGTACCTTTCCACAGACTCATACAAAGTAGCCTAATCACTAATCATTCTCCCAAGATGTCTTAAACCTCACTTTTCTCTTCAAGGTTCACTATTCATCGACTGCTCAGAATGTTAGGCCTACCAAATGTAAAATAGCAATCCTAACCATATCACTGTTGTAAGTCTCACCAAGTTTGTGAAGGTATGCATGCGTGCGTGTCTGCTTTTACCTAGTGACATGTTATATAAAAATAAACATACAAATACTTGAATACCTGTGTTTCAAACAGCATACTCTCTAAATTTGTGTACAAAAAGGTGTATGCATTTCTTTAAGCTCACAATACAGGGTACATGGGTATTCAACAGTATATTTGAGGGGCTCTATAACACCTATATACATAAGACATGTCTGCCTGTGCAACCAAATGACAGAGCAGAACTAAGAAGAATTGACCACCTATACGAGAAGTTACCCGCTTTTTAAGCTACCATCTTCAGATGTATAACACATGTAAGAATACATGTACAAGTAGACATATACCTCAGTCCTGAGAGCACGCAGACCTTTAAACTTGAAAGCTTTCACTTCCCATTTGAGTACAGAAAGAGGTGAGAGAAGTACAGAAAGAAGCAAGAGATGTGCAGAAAGAAACAAAGGAAGTGCAAAAGAAGGAACAGAGGTGCAGAAAGAGGCAACAGGTGTGCATAAAGAGGGAAGAGGGGTGGAGAAAGTGCACAAAGAGGCAACAGAAGTGCAGAAAGAACCAAGAGAGTTGCAGAAAGAAGCTAGAGAGGTGCAGAAAGAGGAAGAAAGGTGTAGATAGAGACAAGAGAGGTGCAGAAAGAGGAAGAAAGGTGCAGAAAGAAGCAAGAGAAGTACAGAAAGAGGCAATAGTAGTGCATAAAGAGGAAGAAAGTTGCAGAAACAAGCAAGAGAAAAGCAGAAAGAAGCAACAGATGTGCAGAATGAGGCAAGGGAAGTGCAGAAAGAGTCAAGATAGTTGCAGAAACAGGCAAAAGAGGTGCAGAAAGAAGCAGGAGCAGTGCAGAAAGAACCAACAGAGGTGCAGAGGGAGGCAAGAGGGGTGCAGAAGGAGGCAAAAGGGGTGCAGAAATTAGCAAAAGAGGTCCAGAAAGAAGCAAGAGCAGTGCAGAAAGAACCAACAGGGGTGCACAAACAGACAAGAGGGGTGCAGAAAGAGGCAAGAGAAGTGCAGAAAGAGGCTAGAGAGTTGCAGAAACAGGCAAGAGAAGTGCAGAAAGAGGGAAGAGAGGTGGAGAAAGAGGCAAGAGGGGTGCAGAAAGAGGCAAGAGGGGTACAGAAAGAAGCGAGAGATGCAGAAATAAACAAAAGAAGTGCAGAAACAAGGAACAGAGGTGCAGAAAGAGGGAAGAGGGGTGTGAAAGAGGCATGAGGGGTGCAGAAAGAAGCAAGAGAGGTGCAGAAAGAAACAAAGGAAGTGCAGAAAGAAGGAACAGAGGTGCAGAGAGAGGCAAGAAGGGTACAGAAAGAGGCACAATGGGTGCAGAAAGAAGCAAGAGAAGTGCAGAAAGAAGCAACAGAGGTGCAGAAAGAGGCAAGAGTGTTGCAGAAACATGCAAAATAGTTGCAGATACAGGCAAGAATGTTGCAGAAACAGGCAAAATGGGTGCAGAAAGAGGGAACAGGGGTGCAGACAGAAACAAGAGAGATGCAGAAAGAGGCAAGAGAGGTGCAGAAAGAAGCAAGAGAGGTATGGAAAAAAGCAAGAGAAGTGCAGAAAGAACCAATGGAGGTGCAGAGAGAGGCAAGAGGGGTGCAGAAAGAGGCAAGAGCAGTGCATAAAGAAGCAAGAGGGGTGTAGAAATTTGCAATAGATGTGCAGAAAGAAGCAAGAGCAGTGCAGAAAGAACCAACAAAGGTGCAGAAAGAGGCAAGAGGGGTGCAGAAAGAGGCAACAGAAGTGCAGAAAGAAGCAAAAGAGGTGCAGAAAGAGGCAAGAGAACTGCAGAAACAGGCAAGGGAGGTGCAGAAAGAGGCAAAGAGATGTGCACAAAGAGGGAAGAAGGGTGCAGAAAGAGGCACCCACATTTAGCAATAAGTAACAGGTGACCATTCTAGGTTTGCAAAGGGCCTTCCACCACGCTGTAACACTTGTTGCTGCAATTTTGGTAACGTTTGAGCCGTTGAGCTAGAAACAAGGTTTTTTTGTTCAAATCTGCAGATTATGCAGTAGATGATGGATTATGTGGCAAATGCGGAAAATGTATAATTGTGCGAAAGTTGGTGCAGTCAAACAGTCGCATAATTCCAGTGGCCCTGCTCATACCTCTGTCTAGGTCCAGAAGTGCTCCTCAGTGGTTCCTTCTTTTTTTTGTCTCATTGAGTTTATAGTTTAGCTTCTATGGAAACGAGGAAGACTAAACCTGAGGTTGCCACTCCCCAACACAAACTACCATACCACATAATTACTCTCCACTACACATAATCCCACTCTACATAATTCCTATACACTAAATACCACATACTTTCTATCCACATAATTTCACTGCACAACATACCACATAATTCCACTACACACAACCTACATCCACTCCACTCCAAAAAACATTAGTAAAAAACTTTTACATTTACAACGCCAATAGCTCTAACTCTAGCAAATGCGAGACCTATTACATTACAAATGCTTCTTTAACTGCTAGTCGCGTTTGCAGAATGGTGGAGAAAGGGGCCTAGGCCTCCAACCAGCGTTCAGGAATTCCGCTGTGTACCAGCAGGGCTTCTTGGGGGCCAACTACCCCTCCTATTACCTCCAGTAAGTCCGACACAGCAGCACTGGTAAGTTCTCATAGCAGGCCACGCCCCCTTTGACCACCAGTCTGCAAATGCGCTCCCTGGCGTGCACTTTGATGGGGATTAAAGTCCCGTTCGCTGCTGGGGGTCCTTAGGGGCCAACTAGCCTACCTGATACCTCCAGTAAGCCCCAAATAGTGGGATTGCTGAGAAGTGGACACAGGCCACGCCCCCTTTCTCCACCACTCTGCAAATGCACCTTCTGGTGCGCTCTTGGTTGGGGGATGAAGTCCCCTTGCCTCCTGAGAGTCCCTGGGGGCCAACTAGCCCTCCTGTTAGCTCTAGTAAGCCCCACACCTCCTGGCGCACTGCTGCTCAGGGGATGAAGTCCACTTTAGTCCTGAGGTCCTCAGGAC
Source organism: Calotriton arnoldi (assembly GCA_963921515.1). Taxonomy (NCBI): domain Eukaryota; kingdom Metazoa; phylum Chordata; class Amphibia; order Caudata; family Salamandridae; genus Calotriton; species Calotriton arnoldi. Next base: position 632,833 of record CAWUFW010002026.1, read on the forward strand.
ACAAGAGGACCTCATCGCCCCATCAGCAGTGCACCAAGAGGCGCGTTTGCAGAGTGGTGTAAAAAGGGGCAGGCCTTGGACCACCTCTCAGCAATCCCACTGTGTGGGGCTTACTGGAGGTACCTAGTGGGCTAGTTGGCCCCTAAGGACCCTTAAGAATCTAGGGGACTCAATCCCCCAACCCAGAACACGCCAGGAGGCGCGTTTGCAGAGTGTTACAGGGAGGGGGCGAGGCCTCCGGCGAGATGCCAGCTTCTCTTTTATTCATTTTTTTAGAAATGGGGCTGTGTGGCCCCCTTCTCTTAGTAATTTTTGGGCCCTGGGGACCCCATCCCCCAGGGCCTGAGCCTTTTTTTTAAATTAAAAAAAAAATGGGAAAGGGGCCGCGCGGCCCCCCTCCTGAGGCTGATTTCGGCCCCGGGGACCCCATCCCCCAGGGCATGGCCACTTGTTTTAAAAAAAAAAAAAACATTTAAAGGAGGGGGCAACGCGGCCCCCCTCCTGAGGCCTTTTTTGGCCCCGGGGACCCCATCCCCCGGGGCTTTGCCTCTTTTATTTATTTTTTATTATTTTATTTAACGGGAGGGGGCCCCCCTTCCCTGAGCTGCTTTTGGCCCCCGGGACCCCATCCCCCGGGGCCTGGCCAGCCTTTATTTTTTTTTTTTATTTTGGAGGGGGCCGCGTGGCCCCCCTCCTGAGGCAAATTATGGCCCCGGGGACCCCATGCCCTGGGGCCTGGCCTCATGTTGGGGACCGCGGGGGAGCCCCAATGTCCCATGGTCCCAGCCAGCTCCCCGCCTCCTGCAGGAGCTGGCATTGCTTTTGGACAAGGGGAGTTGCAAACATGCAGCTCCCCTTGTCCAAAAGCAATTCTGCTTTGCTTCGTGGAAGAGCAAACTGCAATGTCCCTGGGGTGGGCACCCTGGGACATTGCTGGAGCCGGCCCTGGGGGGAGGCGGTCCCCAGGGCCAAGGAGGGCCACACGTCCCCCCTCCCAATGTGAAAATAGCCCCGGGGAGGTGGTGGTCCCAAGGGCCCGTAACGGACCCCACCCTTAATTTAAAATTGCCCTGGGGAGGTGGTAGTCCCTGGGGCAGTGTGGGGAGGGGCAGGATCCCCCCCACATTTTTTAATTCAGTAAAGCCCTGGGGAGGTGGCGGTCCCCGGGGCTTGGGGGGCCCGCGAGGCCCACCTGCCCATAATTTCAGTGTGCCCCGGGGAGGTGGCAGTCCCCGGGGCTTGGGGGGGCAGGAGCCCCCCCACGCAGTTTTCTGAAAGAAGCCAATGGGAGGTGTTGGTCCCCGGGGCTGCAAGCCCCCGCATATTATTTAAAAAGCCCCGGGGAGGTGGCGGTCCCTGGGTCTGCGGGGGCCCGCGCGGCCCCCACATATATTAACAAGATTGCCGCCGGGACCTGGCCCACCCAGGGGCTCATTAAAAGAAAGCGCGGGGTACCGCGCTTTCTTGTTTTTTTATTTTTCGGTGAGATTCACGCACCCAGCGCGAATCCCGCCAAAATGTTTTCAAAAAAATGCTTTTTTGGGCCATGGGGGTCCCTGAGCAGGCCTAGGGGGTCACGGTGTTTCTACCCTGCCCCCTTTTCTTCATTTTTAACCTTTTTTTTTACCTTTTTCTTGTGACTCGGTTCAACCGAGTCACAAGATGGCTGCCAACACTTTTTGGTTTGGAGTGTTGGCAGCCAATCAGAATGAAGCTCGTGCTCGGGAGGGTTTGCGGATCCACCGCAGTCACCAGATATCGATATTGTTTATTTTTGAATTTCTCAGGAACTACTGAACGGATTTACACCATTTAGAAAAAAAGGTTGCTTTCTGAACCAAGAACTTCCTTGTTGCCAAATTTGGTGTAATTCTGTTAAGCAGTTCGGGCTGTAGCTTTGTTTAAAGTTTCCTATGGAAATTAACATGGAGAAAACACGTTTTGGGACCCCCCTTTTTTCTCGGCCCCCACTTGATGAATCACCCTGAAACTTTCAAGACAGAAGCTGACCGGAGCGCCCCATTCATTTTGAAAATTTCACGAAGATATTGGCAAAAGAAAAAACGCTTTTCGAATAGAAACGAGGTCCTAACTATAACTACCTACTGGCGACATACAGTAGGTAATATATATATATATATATTGGTCTGTTGTGTCAATCACTTTTTTCTTCCGCCATCACTAAATGGGGCAATGGGTCATCCTACTTCAGCCATTGACTGACTTCAGAATGAGTGACAGCATTCTGTTGTTTCACAAAAAAGCACATTCACACAAAGTAGTTCTCTTCACAACCACAGACGTTTTGGCACAGCGTGCTTTGCAAGGCCCAAACAAAATATTGGTTTTAGCCAATGTTTATTTTTAGCACTAGCGCAACCCCACATCAGCACCAGCGCAGCCCAACCTTCAGCAGCACCTCTGCACCACTTAAACATCAGAGCAGCACCACCTCAGCATCACCTCAGTACAGCACCAGCTCAGCGTCACTCAGCACCATCTGAGTACCACCTGAGCACCAGCGCAGCACCACCACCTCAGCACCACACAACATAATTAGACTCCACATAATAACACTCAGTTCAACATAATTAAACTCCACATATTTACACTCAACTCAATACAACATAAAACACCCCACATAAATACACTACTCCACATATCAGCAATTCACATAAATGCACTCCACACCATGACACATATTTCCAATAAGCATAATTTCACTCAACGCCACACAGTTACATGCCACACAATTAAACTCCACACATTTCAAATACACACCACATCATTCCACACCACACTACATATTTCAACTACACAACACAATTCCACAACACACCACATACCTCCAGTACACACCACAAATTCCAACATCATGCACAAATTTAACAGCATACCACATAATTCAAGTCCACAACATGTCACTGCACAACACACAAGACATTTCCACATAATTGACTCCATAACACAAAATCACATTCTACATAAATCCACTACAGTTAATACTATTTAAATACTATCCACATAATTCCAAAACACACCATACCACATATTTCCACTACACAGCTCCACAAAACACCATACAATCCCACACCACATAATTCCAAAACAAACAATTCCAAAACAGCATATCTCTAACTCGCACTTCCACCAACCCTATCATATCTCCCCCACACACCCACTGCCCCTCTCATCTCTCCCTCACAATGCCACTACGCCCTCTTATCTCACTATTTCACTTCCCCCTCTCATCTCTCTCTCTCACTCTCTGTCTCCTCTCTATACTTCCTGCCCACACATGCTACCTTACTGTACCTCCTCGTGCTGTGCATTGGACCACCTCTCACCTCCCTCCCACTCTTCTGGGTGCCCTTCCCGCTTGTCCCTATCTCTCTCTCTTGTACTCCCTCTCACTTTCTCACACACACTTCCCGCCTCTCTCATATTAGTTCACTTCAGGTCTTCAAGCACAATTTCCTTCCTGTGTATTTTCAACATTTCCGTCCCTCAAACCCACGCTCTCCTCCTGTTCTTAGGGTCTCTTCTGCGTACACAGGTGCTCCCTCTGTATGCATCTGTACCCTACTGTCCCCTTCATTCTCTCTTTCTCACACACTCTTTCTGCTCCTCTGTCTGGAGTTCATTCACCACTTCATGCACAAACTACCTATTCCTCTCTATCTTCCTTTTCATCTATTCTGTGCACGTCTCACCCGTATCTATTCACCATGCCACATAACTCCACTACACAAATACACTACAGTAAAGTAAAGTAAAGCAAAGTAAAAGTTTATAAAGCGCTCGAATGCCGAGGCGTCTTGGAGCTGGAGGGAGCAGAAGAGAAAACGTGGAGCCCGGAAGACAGATCATTACTGAGTGGGAAAGAGCCAAGTTTTCAGTTGGCCCCGGAATTTGGACCGCACTGGCTGGAATCTGATGTGAGGAGGCAGCTTGTTCCAGAGTTTGGGCGCTAGATAAGAAAGGCATCTACCTCCCCATTTAGCTTTCTTAATTTTAGGGACCATTACAAGTGCCTGATTGGCTGATCTTAGTGAGCGTTTAGGGGTGTACCATTGGAATAATTTCTGGTATTCCGTTGGACTACCTCCATACAAAGTTTTATGGATCAGACACAGAGCCTTGAATTCAATGCACTCTTTAACTGGAAGCCAGTGAAGGTTCCTAATGGCCCCCGATATGCTATTGAATTTGGGGATATTCAATAAGGTACGGGCTGCCGCATTCTGCAGAGATTGCAGTTTAGTTAACTGCCGTTTATCAATCCCAAGGTAGAGGGCATTACAGTAATCAATCCGGGACAACACTAATGCTACCACAACGGTTTTCCTCAATTCCATTGGAAGAAATGCTAGGATCTTTCGCAGTATCTTTAATGTGAAGTAGCAGGTTGAAGTGACCTGATTAATCTGACCTGAGAAGCTGAGCTGTGAGTCACAAACTACGCCCAGGTTTCTTACTTTTACCGCTGGTGTAGGACAGGCTCCTGCTGTAGCCGGCCACCACGCAGAGTTCCAAATAGGCGAGCCAGTACCAAACTCCATGACTTCAGTCTTCTGCGTGTTTAATTTAAGGTAGTTGAGGTGCATCCATTGTATGATGCGGTCGAGGCAGCTATGAAATCAAGTCGACGGAGCATCTTCCCTGGAAGCAATGGAAATTATAATTTGTGTGTCGTCAGCGTTACGACACAAGTGAGAAACTGTGGTCTTTAACTAGTTTGGCCAATGGAGTCACGTATATATTGAATAGTGTAGGTGAAAGCGCCGACCCCTGAGGGACTCCGCACGGGAGATGAAAAGTGTCTGATTTAAGATTCTCCCAGCTGACCTTATGTTCTCTGCCTGACAGGAATGAGGTGAGGAGGGCCAATGCGCTGTCTCGAATCCCACAAGCCTTCAGCCGTTGCGTTAGAACTGAGTGATTAAACGTGTCGTACGCGGCTGATAGGTCAAGTATGATCAGGACAGCCCTACCACCCCTGTCAATTTGACAACAGACTTCCTCTGTGGCTATTACCAGTGCAGATTCAGTGGAATGATCTGAGAGGAAGCCATGTTGAGAGCTATCCAGCACATTATTGGAGTTAATGAAAAGATTCAGCTCGTGATTTATAGCTTTCTCCAACACCTTGGCTGCGAGCGGCAGGCAGGATATTGGCCGATAGCTTGTGACATCCGCTGGGTCCAAGGAGGGTTTCTTTAAAATGGGTCTAACACACGCTTTTTCCAAACTGATGGAAAGATCCCAAACTTTATGCTAGTGTTTAGGAGGGGGGTGAGTGTTGCGCTAATTAGTTTGGAGACCCCATGAATGATGTTCAGTGGGCATGGGTCCTCTGGCGAGCCCGACTTGGTGGTAAGTATGAGATCATTCACACAGTCTGGTGTCAGTAGCGAGAAGCTGGTCAGGAGATTGGGAGCTACTGAACCCTCCTCCGTATCCTGTAAAGTTGAGTTAAGGGGAACGGCGTCCAAACTTTCCGGTTCCCTGTAGATAGTTTGGACTTTTGATTGAAAGAACGAGGCCATTTGATCACACAGGTTCTGATTGGGGAGAACCGATTTCCCTGTTGGAGCTTAGTTATCTCTGAGACTGTCTTAAAAGCTCTCTAGTTGAGTTCTTAGCCTCCTTTATCTTAATCGTATAGAATACCTGTTTGGCTCTAATAATGGCAGCTTTGTACTCATTTAGTGTCTTATTATAGTTATTTTTTGCCTCATGGCTGTAATCAACCCTCCACTCACGTTCACTGTGCCTACATTTGGCTTTTAATGTTTTTAGCTCTAAGGAGTACCAAGGCGCAGTGAGTTTGTGCATCTGTCGGGGAGCTGGTCTTAGAGGAGCCACCTTACAATTCCACCCCACACAATTCCACAACTGTATGTGCTGTGGAGTTGAATTATGTGGGTTGAATTCCAATTCAACCCGCATAATTGAACTCCACAGTACATACATTCACTCCACTCCAAACCAAAACACATGGGTAAAAGGCATTGTCATTTACAACATCAATAGCTCTAACTCACACAAATGTGAGACCTATTGCATTGCAAATGCTTGTTCCCTTTGAAATCTTTGTTCAGAAAGTCTCTATTGCTCAGTAAAACCAGTTCTGTCCTCCCTGGTATAGTTTCACTACTGGAGGTGGAGACAGCATTGTGCAGAGCAGCCACAGCCTATTCAGGTGCCAGTGACAATCTCTCCCAAAACTCTAACCCAGGAAAACCCATCAGGATATGCAGGGCACACCTCAGCTCCCTTTGTGTGTGTGTATGGAGTGAATGCACAAACAGCTCCTGTCAATCTAAACCCAGACATTGATTCCAGAGGCAGGCAGAGGCACACAGACTGGTAAAGCAAGAGAATGCCCACTTTCGAAAAAGTGGTATTTTCAAACACACAATTTAAAAACCATCCTCACCCAAAAAAATTTTTTTTTAATCCTGAGTTCAGGGAAGCTAAACTCCAAATTTCTATCTCTTCCCAATTGAAAGTTACATTTGTAAAATGTTACAAGGCAGCTCCAATGATAACCTATCGAAGAGACAACCTTTCAATAGTGAAAAACGAAATTGGCAGTATTTCACTATCAGGGCTTGTAAAACACACTACTAAATGTCCTATCTTTTACATACACTGCACCCTGCCCATGGGGCTACCTTGAGCCTACCTTAGGGGAGGCTTGTATGTAAGCAAGGGGAAGGTTAGGGCCTGGCAAGTGGGTGCACTTGCCAGGTCGACATGAAGTTTGGGTGTGGGAACCTATTTTTAACTGCTGCTGCTAACCACTGCTTATTTGCACATTGTCATCTGAATTTTTATCTGCCTAAGTTGCTGTTTTAAATGTGAATTTGAGGGGGAATCTGCTTGGGAATTTCGATTGCACTTAGCTGCTCTCACCTGATCGCTTTCGTTGCACTTTGCACTCAAGCCGCCATTAACCAGGTCAGCGTTCTAGTCGCTGGACCTGCCCGGGCTTCTTAAGAGCCCGATGACGCGACCAGCGCAGCGTTAATTGAAGCTGCCTTGAGTCACGTTAGGTGCGAGGAGCGCTGCTACCTCGTTTCTTATTTTATCAAAATACTGTTTTTATGCTGTAAATTGATTCCGGTTGAGCGAATCATTGTTGGGGGATTTGGGTGTGGGAACCTATTTTTAACTGCTGCTGCTAACCACTGCTTATTTGCACATTGTCATCTGAATTTTTATCTGCCTAAGTTGCTGTTTTAAATGTGAATTTGAGGGGAATCTGCTTGGGAATTTCGATTGCACTTAGCTGCTCTCACCTGATCGCTTTCGTTGCACTTTGCACTCAAGCCGCCATTAACCAGGTCAGCGTTCTAGTCGCTGGACCTGCCCGGGCTTCTTAAGAGCCCGATGACGCGACCGCGCAGCGTTAATTGAAGCTGCCTTGAGTCACGTTAGGTGCGAGGAGCGCTGCTACCTCGTTTCTTATTTTATCAAAATACTGTTTTTATGCTGTAAATTGATTCCGGTTGAGCGAATCATTGTTGGGGGATTTGGGTGTGGGAACCTATTTTTAACTGCTGCTGCTAACCACTGCTTATTTGCACATTGTCATCTGAATTTTTATCTGCCTAAGTTGCTGTTTTAAATGTGAATTTGAGGGGGAATCTGCTTGGGAATTTCAATTGCACTTAGCTGCTCTCACCTGATCGCTTTCGTTGCACTTTGCACTCAAGCCGCCATTAACCAGGTCAGCGTTCTAGTCGCTGGACCTGCCCGGGCTTCTTAAGAGCCCGATGACAGCGACCGCGCAGCGTTAATTGAAGCTGCCTTGAGTCACGTTAGGTGCGAGGAGCGCTGCTACCTCGTTTCTTATTTTATCAAAATACTGTTTTTATGCTGTAAATTGATTCCGGTTGAGCGAATCATTGTTGGGGGATTTGGGTGTGGGAACCTATTTTTAACTGCTGCTGCTAACCACTGCTTATTTGCACATTGTCATCTGAATTTTTATCTGCCTAAGTTGCTGTTTTAAATGTGAATTTGAGGGGCAATCTGCTTGGGAATTTCGATTGCACTTAGCTGCTCTCACCTGATCGCTTTCGTTGCACTTTGCACTCAAGCCGCCATTAACCAGGTCAGCGTTCTAGTTGCTGGACCTGCCCGGGCTTCTTAAGAGCCCGATGACGCGACCGCGCAGCGTTAATTGAAGCTGCCTTGAGTCACGTTAGGTGCGAGGAGCGCTGCTACCTCGTTTCTTATTTTATCAAAATACTGTTTTTATGCTGTAAATTGATTCCGGTTGAGCGAATCATTGTTGGGGGATTTGGGTGTGGGAACCTATTTTTAACTGCTGTTGCTAACCACTGCTTATTTGCACATTGTCATCTGAATTTTTATCTGCCTAAGTTGCTGTTTTAAATGTGAATTTGAGGGGGAATCTGCTTGGGAATTTCGATTGCACTTAGCTGCTCTCACCTGATCGCTTTCGTTGCACTTTGCACTCAAGCCGCCATTAACCAGGTCAGCGTTCTAGTCGCTGGACCTGCCCGGGCTTCTTAAGAGCCCGATGACGCGCCGAAGGCGCGCCTAAGGCAAGCCCGTCTGCGCCCGTCCGCGTCCTGACGGGGCCAGGGGCCAGAATCCATGCCCCTTACCCTCTAGATAAGTACTGTTATAGCATGGAGATGCTCAAACAATTAAACTCACCCCCAGGACTAAACTGTCTTCACTCCATTGCCCCCGGTAGTCCAGACACCAATTGTGCGCACTGTTTATTTAGACTTCGGCTCCCCCCCACCATCGTTCATGCTGCAGCACTGCCTAACAAAGTTTTTAAACTGCTTTTATTAAATTGCAGATCTTTGCCTAAACATTCAGCAGAAGTGTTTATCCTACTTATGGATGAAGACCCTGATGTCTTATTCCTCACTGAGACCTGGCTGAATGTGAGCTCAGAGCCGGATATTGTCCAGGCCCTTCCGCCTGACTACACAATACAGAGGCTAGACAGGGCCACTGGCAAAGGTGGTGGCATTGCCATCATATTGAAAAGTCACCTTATTTTTCGATCCTTTGGGAGTCCCTTGCTCGGTTGCGAGAACCTCCATTTTACAATAGGATTTACGCCTACACTTACTCTATCAGGCATTTTAATTTACCGTCCCCCTGGACCCATAGGTCCATTCTGCCAGTCTCTTTCTACAATGGTCCCCAAACTGACTAGCACCGCTGCAAATTTTACTATTCTAGGTGATTTTAATATCCACTTTGATGACCCAACATTGAAAGTTGCATCTGAGTTGACCTTGGACCTAGCTGCTTTTCAGCTCCCTCAGAAGGTGCTACATGTAACACACTTAAAAGGGCACCTTTTGGATCCAATTTTTTCCAATCTAGAGGAGCTTTCATGTCTGAAACCTACCCCCATCCCCTGGTCGGATCATTTCCTTATTTCAGTTAACTGGTCCTCCACTCATGTTACCCCTCCATTCCAGCCAACACAAATTAAATCCCGTTGTTGGTCTAAACTTTCTATAGAAAAGTGGATATCGGCATTAGATACTTCCAAGCCTCTGCCTGACACCAACCCGGTGGTGGCTAATGAGAGATTCAACAGTTGGATTGAGGGGACTTTAGATCAGGTCCTTCCAAAAACAACTAATCAGCCACATAATGGGCCTAATAGATCGGCCTGGTATAATTCTAAACTGAGAGAATTAAAACAAACATGTAAAAAATTGAAAGAGTCTGGAGAAAGGACTTCTCCATGACCAAGAAAAAGGAATATAGGGAGGCTATCAAAATCTATAAGTCCGAAATTAAAAAAGCTCAGGCCTCTTATTTTGAGGAAAAAATCTCTTTAGCAGCCAACTCTCCCCGTGAAACATTCCGAATTGTAAACAAACTTCTAAGAGTTCCTTCTCTCCCCGATATTTCCTTAGCCACGGACCATCACTGTAATAAACTTGCAGAATATTTTTATAATAAAATTCAAACGATATATGAATCCTTTGCTCCATCCAACAGTCTTTCCACCTCCCACTTAGAGGACTCATATACAGGGAGTAAGGAAAACTCTCTAAAAACCTTCCCCTCAATGAATTACGAATCACTACAGACAATTTCCGCACTTGTCAAGAGCGGGTCACCCAGAGACCCAGCTCCACCCAAGATGTTGAATCAGGTAGCAGAATTAGTGGCCCCAGTGATTCTGGAATTGATTAATTCCTCCATAGACGCAGGGGTGGTCCCTCCCCCTTGGAAAAAAGCCATGGTTAGGTCCCGGCTGAAGAAACCTAGCCTGGACCCAGACTGTCTGGGCAACTATCGACCTATCTCGCTTCTCCCAGGAACTAGTAAAATACTGGAGAAACATATCAACTTGGCGCTCTCGGCCTATTTTGAATCTAATAAACTTCTTCACCCCTCCCAGACTGGCTTTCGTCCCTGCCAGGGTACTGAAACCGCTTTATTAGCAGTCGTGGAGGAATCCAGAAGGATCCTTGATGCAGGAGGCTCCTCTGCCGTGATCCTTCTGGATCTCAGCGCGGCCTTTGACACGGTCAACCACCTTATTTTGGTTCAACGACTCAGAAACCTTGGTGTGACCGGAGTGGCCTTGACATGGTTGCAATCCTTCTTGGAGGGAAGATCTTTTCAGGTGTTTGAGGGTGAGGCCATTTCTAAATCCTGGCCCCTCCAATGTGGAGTCCCTCAGGGCTCTTCCCTGAGCCCCACACTTTTTAACGCCTACATGTCCCCTAGCGGAAATTGTTCTCCCTCACGGGGTGCACATTGTGACTTATGCCGATGATACCCAGTTAGTGGTTGCATTTAACCACTCAGATAGGGTTTCCACCTCTCTATGTATCTGCCTTGAAGAAGAAGCCAGGTGGATGAAAGACTCTTATTTAAAATTGAATGGGGACAAAACCGAACTTATGCTCCTTGGTAACCCCTCTCTTTTCAAGGCAGACACCATGTGGCCAGTATCGATGGGTGTGGCACCTGCTCCTAAGTCTGAAATTAAAAGCCTGGGCGTTTGGCTGGACTCTGATCTTAGCTTTAAAGTCCAGGCCAGAAAGGTGGTGGCCTCCTGCTTTGGCACTTTAAGGATGCTCCGTAAAGTGTTCCCTTTGCTTCCCTTTCAGGCTAGAAAGCTCATGGTCCAGGCACTTATTCTTTCCCGCCTGGACTACGGCAATGCCGTATACCTTGGAGCCCCTACTTCGGTTCTCGCCAAACTGCAAATAGTGCAGAACTGCGCGGCAAGAATCCTCATGGGGACTCGGAATCGGCAGTCGGCCAAACCAGACATGAAGGCTCTCCACTGGCTCCCCATCCGGGAGAGAGTCCATTTAAGGCCTTATGCATTACCCATAAACTTATGGGAGGAAAGGGACCAGAGATCATCTCCTACTTGGTTAAGCCCTATCGAGCCAACAGGCGACTACGATCAGATGACCAACACCTGGCAGTTGTCCCCCGAATCAAGAGAGTCAGAAGCGGTGGTCGGCTTTTCTCCTACAATGCCGCCAAGCTTTGGAACTCTCTTCCTCTTCAGCTACGTGGGGAACTTAATCATCTTGTCTTCCGCAGACTACTGAAAACCTGGCTCTTCCCTAAATGATTCTGAGAAGCTTCAGTTATCCTTCAGCGCTGGGATGCCTACGGGTAGCTATGCGCTTTATAAATGCTAAAAAAAAAAAAAAAAGTTACAAACTGAGCATACAGACACTGCAGTGGCAGGTCTGAGACACATTTGAAAGGCTATTTGTGTGAGTGGCTCAACCAGTTCTGAAGGCCCACTAGTAGCATTTGATTTACAGGCCCTGGGCACACACGGTGCACTTTACTAGGGGCTTACCAGTAAATCAAATATGGCAATCACGGAGAACTAATCATAACACAATTTACAGTAGGAGCACTTGCACTCTAGTATTGATTAACAGTGAAAACGTGCGCAGAGAGACTAAACCAGCAAAACCGAAGTCCAGCATACCATCAAAAACAGGAGGTCAGGAAGCAAAAAGACAGGGAAATGCCAGGTCTAACACCGAGTGAAAACCTAAATGGCTTATTACGGGAATGCTTGAGTTTCGCCACACACTCAGGCATACATATTAATTGGGGGAAGTCCTCAATTTTCCCACTCAAAACCCACACTCCACAATTCCCTCCTGACTCTACCCTGCGCTGGTGCCGGGAAGAACTCAGATATCTAGGTATCTGGATACACTGAGACAGAAAAGTCATGATTGACCAGAAGATGGCACTTCCGCTCTCACTGGCGTGGTGTATATGGCTCATAAAGATGGTGATATCCCCAAACTGCTGTAGTTGTTCATTAACATACCGCTCCCTCTTACAGCAGCATATATTACGATGCTTAGAGCACAGCTGGTATGCCTGCCTGGACAGGCAAACAGCCGCAGATAAGGTGGGAAACTCATGCTGCCATTCCATAGAGGGGGATTTGAGGCCCCGGTCTACTTTATTCTATAGGTGCTCAGGCACACCTCCCCGTACAACCTAACTACTATACCAAAATCTAATGCAGACTACGAGCATGGGACAAATTTTGGAAGAAAGCTAGAGTGGATATTAAATACTCTCCTCATCTGCCACTTGGCCATCACTCACTGCTACCGGTAACACACGAAAAGCTCGTTCAGACACACCTACACAATAGGGCTTTGGGATGCAGGGGTGACTTGCTTAGGCAGTTCATCATTTTTGCATTGGAAGAGTACCTGGAAGTGCCCAGGTACACCGCTGGAGGTGTTTACATACTATTGAGTCAGAAGCAATGCCAAGAGTGATATTCAGGGATTCCCTAAGGAACCCAGCCTTTCACAACCTTAAAAGGGCTACTTGAGGCCCAGGCCAGGAGGCATTGCATTGCTACGCTGTATCCCAAAGCACAAGTTGAGGCTGCGCTTCAGCCCTCACCAGCTAAAAAGAGATGGGAAGAGGTGCTGGGCTGTGAAATACTGGACACAGTCTGGATTTATTGTTGCATGCAAACTGGCCAGGCTATGTCCGGCAGCAGGTTCCCCGTTATCCTTTACAAATGCATACAGCAAGCATACTACAACTCCAAGCAGCTTTATAGGTATGGTCTGTGTGCAGACAACCACTGCTGGAGGTGCGGAGGCTCAGGAGCTAGGTTCCTGCATCTTGTCTGGATTTGCCCCCAGTACTAGAGGGAGATATTCACTGCCCTGTCCGCCATGACTTGCTGTGATGTTGCTGTAGACCATTGCGTGAGCCTCCTAGGGCATGTCAAAGAGGTGGAGGTGGCACAGAAGATGTTTGAGGCGCTATGGCTACTGCTAGCGAAACAATTGGTGGCTTGTAGGTGGGATAGAGGACGAGTCCCCAAATTTAAGGCATGGATTGTTGACCTAGTGTATTATAATGAGCAATTAGAAATATATGTCGATATGCTGCCCCCTGACTCTAGACCTAGAGATATATGGCAGCTCTTAACAACATAACTACTGCAGCATCCAGATGGCTATGCCCCCTGACAGCCTGCACTTGGTTGCATTACAGGAAATGCTCCCACTATACGTCTGGCCTCCTCTCGCATGCAGCCCTGCTGAGGCATCAGATATCCATGTCTTCTAACATTGCCGTACTGAGTACTGTGCTGCTCTCCTGTCATGGCGGATATAGTGTATTAACAATGAGAATTTATGTCTACATCTCATTTGTTATTATAAGTTTGTTGGCACCCTCAGTGCCTGTTGCACTGTTAACACATGTCTTACTGCAGAAATATAAATAAAGTGATTTAAAAAAACTAAGTTCCTGGGCACTGCCCAAATTGTCATCCTGCCAGATGAATGGAAACACCTCCACATGTTATTGTTATGTTATGTTATTTTAACTTGTAGCGCGCACGGATACTCGAGAGTGTCCCGGCGCGAGCAGAACCCAAGGGAAACAGTGCTCAGTTAGGCGAAGAGAAAAGTCTTTAATTTCTTCTTGAAAAATGCAGTGTCAGAAATGGAACGAAGTGCCAGTGGGAGAGCATTCCAGGCGTCTGCCGCCTTTCTAGACCAGGATCTACCTCCAAGTCTGTGAAGTTTAAATCTAGGGACCTGTGACAGATGAAGAGACATTGACCGCAACTGTCTAGATGGGGTATAAAAGGAGAGCCGTTTTTGGAGGTATAAGGGTCCACTACCATGAAGAGCCCGATGGGCGAGAGTCAAGGATTTAAATTTCACACGATCCGCTACCGGCAGCCAGTGTAGTGAGTATAGGTGAGGTTGCGCACTTTTCCGTGAGGGGATGTCCAGCAGAAGCCTAGCTGCTGCATTCTGAATGACCTGGAGCCGTTGGAGCGAATATCCAGGTATACCCACGTACAATGCGTTGGCATAGTCGAGTCTAGACAGAATGAGAGCGCAGGTGACTGTTTTGCGTGCTGCCAGCGGGAGGAGGGGAAAGAATTTTCTTAGAGTCTTTAAAATGCCGAAGCAGCCTCCTACTAGCCTATTGATGTGGTATGAGAAGGATAGACTCTCATCAAACCAGATACCCAGGTTCTTTGCTGGTTTTACCACAGAAGCAGGCACAGGGAATTCAGGAGGCCAAAGGGTGGCACGGAAATCTGAGGGGAACTTACCAAAGAGAAGAATCTCAGATTTCTCCTCGTTGCACTTCAGTTGTGCCGCTGCTAGCCATTTAAAAATGGAGGAGAGACAGTGATGAATCTGCACTACTGATTCATCCTTGTTGTCCCAGGTAAAAAGCAGCTGGGTGTCATCGGCATAGGCCATTACCTAGGCACCTAGGCTTTCAGCCAAAAAAACCAGGGGTGTCAGATATACATTAAAAAGAAGGGGGCTCAAACAGGACCCCTGAGGGATGCCTGTGGTCACCGGCTGAGTAGTCGAGCAAGAAGGAGGGATCCAAATCTGCTGCGTCCGCCCTTCTAAAAAGGACTTAATCCAGCCCCAGGCCGTGCCTGAGACACCGACCTGGGTCAGGCGCTGTAAGAGAAGGGAATGGGGACCGTGTCAAAGGTCGCCGAGAGGTCGAGCAGGATTAACGCTGCTCTCCCCCGGCGTCTCGACACTCTCCCGAATCGCCTCCACCACCTCTACCAGAACCGACTCGGTGCTGTGTGAGGAGCGGAAGCCAGATTGTGATGGGTGAAGAAGGCCCTCTCTCAATATAATCGGTAAGTTGGCTATTGACGACCTTTTCACAGATTTTAGACACAGCCGGCAACAGAGATATGGGTCGGTAGTTCACCGGGTTAAGTGGGTCAAGGGACGGTTTTTTCAGAAGAGGTAGGATCTTAGCCTGTTTCCAGGCCTCCGGGATCTGCGCTGTCTGGAGCGAAAGATTGATGATCCCGTTAACCTCACCGTTTATTGATTCTGCCACTGCAGCGAGCAGTCTGGCAGGGCACGGATCAGAGGGGGACCCTGATTTCAGACTCTTTAAGATTTTTAACGAGTCAGCCAGAGCGACTGACTTAAAGGAGGTCAGCTCGCACTCTTTCTCTTTGGTAGCTAGAGAACCCATGGCTGGATCGGCCACCACCTCATCATTATAGGAGAAAGTGTTTTGGATGACGCCAATCTTCTCGAGGAAGAAGTGCGATAGAGTTTCACACCACGTAGGGGAGGTAGGGTTAGCCATAGTTAAAGCGGGGGGGTCATGAAGCTTTCCACAATCGCAAAAATTTCTTTCGCGTTATTCTTGGCGGCGGAAATGCGGTTGGTTAAACTGATTTTTTGCAGTAGCTATAGCTGCATAATACATTTTTTGCTGGGTTCTCAGTTCCAGCTTGGCAATAGGGCAATACTCCCTGCGACGCCAGGTACGCTCCAGAACCTTGCAATCATGCTTCAGAGCTTTCAGCTCTGGACTGAACCAAGGTTTGGACGGGGACTCTCGAGAGAGAGAGGCGTAGGGAGGGTTGGGGGGCCAATATGTCTACTGCCTCACAAATCCAAGATGTAAAGCCCTCCCAGTGATCATACAGATTGCCTGAGAGAGTGGGTCTGGAAGCATCCAGAGTCCTAATGAGTTCGACCGGATCCACCTCTGAAGGTCGGAGTCCGGGAGGTGTTCCTTATCAGTGAACCACTCTTTAGCTCCCATGAGAAGCAAAATTAAGAAATGATCTGACCAAGTGACAGGGCAAGGGCTGTTGGTCTGAATAGGAAAGTTTGTGCAGATAGGATCTAGCAAGTGGCCTGCCTGGTGAGTGGCAGAGCAGACGTGTTGCTCTAGATGCGCCATATGAATGGTGTCTAGAAACTCTCGAGTATCTTTGCTATCTGCCTGATCTAGATGAATATTAAGATCACCTAATAGAATGAAGTGCGAGAACTTTAGTGCCCTAAGGGCTATCGCATCACCACTCGCCTGGATAAAGGAGCTAGCCGGACCCGGAGGTCTATAGACCAGAGAGCCACCAACCGTAACGTGGCTCGAAATCCGAATACTGAAGTCTAGCACTTCTCCACCAGCCCAAGGAGCCAGTTCTATTTTATGAAGGTCCCACTTATTTTTATAGAAGATGGCAAGCCCACCCCCTCTGCCTTTAGTGCGGTCAGTCTGCACCATCTTGTAGCCGCCCGGGGTTGCCAGGGCGATGACGGGGTCTGAATAGGCGTCGAGCCATGACTCTGTGGTAAACAGGAGGTCTAGGGAGCCATCTTCAAGTAGGTCAAAGACCTCTGCATGGTGTTTACCCAGAGAACGCACATTTATCAGAGCTGCAGAGATGGAGCAGGTATCCAAAGAGTTGGGGGGGAGTGAACAGGCAACGTCAGGGAAGTTAGTGCCCAAGCTTTTGTCTCAGCTGTGGAAGCAGTTTTCACACCTCATTCAGGGTTGAGCACTCAGACGGCTGCAGCTGGAGGCTAATGTAAAGGCTTTATGTAAGGGGAAAATAACTTTCTAAAAGTACATTTTCTTTAATATTTATTACAATTCTGACTTCACTAGTAAATTAGGCTTAACCAGTCAGGAATTAAATGCCTAGCTGTTTCCTAGCCAAAGATAGCATTATTAAAATTAAAATTACATCCCAGTGTTTCTCTATGGAACAACCAGCCTTGCCACAGTGGAATTAACGCTTAGGTGCTAGTCACTATAAGGACGTTTATCACAAAATTTCTACATGCCCAGCTTTTAAATACCATACACCCTGCTTATAGGCTGTAAAGCTTATTTAGAGGTGACTTAAAATGAAAGCTTAGACTTCTCAAAAGGAAATTTGTTTTAGCAGGTCGAATTGGAATTTAAAAACTGCTGTAGTGAGGCTACAATGGTAGGTCTGAAGTCAAGTTTACACAGCCACTGTACTGGATGGCACAATAGGTGCTGCAGCCTACTCGTGGCATTCAACTTAGAGGCCCTGAGCACATTTGTTCCATATACTTGGGCCTTATAGGTAAGTTAAATATGGTTAGCAGGTGTTGGAAGGTGGTTTACTAGTAGGTATAGGTAGGGACATACCACTAGTAAATAAGGCAGCAATCACGATAGAAGGTCCAGTCAAGGTCTCAATAAATTATTCCCTTGCTCAACCCTTCGTTGCGGGCTACGAGTAGGCAGGCTTAACTTAGGCGACAGGTGTGTAAAACATTTAAAAACACCGAAACATTAAATAAGTAAAACACAACACACATTAAAAATCCAAAACCAATTTATAAAGTATGAAATATTTTTATGATTAAAATGACACTAAAATGACAAGAATCCAATGTAGGGAACCAGATACATGAATTTTTATAGATTAAAAGTAAAACTAGTGCTTAGAAGCACATACCGCTCAAAGGGTTAAAAGGTTGTGCTGGACAGAGACAAAGTCAAGAGTCCAGGCCACCCGTGATGTAACACTTTTACACTTACTTCCAGAAGTGTTTCTTGATGCAGGAAAGTGGTCCACAGCACCGCCAAGGGTTGAGAAGCTCTGGTTTGCCTCTTGGGGTCTGGGACTACAACTTCCACAATGGACCTGACCAAATCCTTAAAAGTCCACTGAACACTGTCCAGCTGGGTTCTTCTTGCAAAAACTGTAAAAAGCCCTGGTTTCTCACAGTAGGGATGAGGATGAAGAGCACAGAGATCTATAGCTAGCAGAAACTTTTAGGGCAAAAATCTGGTGCTACACCACAGAAAAGATAGTAATTTCCTACAATACGGAATCCAAGCCAGCAGGTAGAAGTTAACTACACTTAAAGCGACCCTGGGAAACATGGCAATTCAGGGTCCTTTTCGATTGAGAATCGATTAACAATAAGGGTAATAACTGAGGTATGCTGGATAACACCTTGCATCTGGTTAAAACCTAACAACTTACAAAAGTTTTTCAAACCAAGGAAAGATGACATTTAGCACTGTACAAAGGTGCTGACTAAATGAAGAAATAAACATTAGTGAACTCATATTGAGTACTGACAGCATCCCCATAAGAGAAATGTAAGACAAATGGGCAAAGTCGCAGGGAAAATGAAAAGTCACCCAGCAGCAATCGGCACCGTAAAACTGAGCAAAATGAACCCCCACTGTATTAAAGCCCTAAAATGTTTATACACAAATCGCATATTTTGTTAATAGATTCTGCAAATTCAGCATGGTATAACCATAGGTAGGGTCACATTAGCAAATCAAAAACAATGTAATATTTAAAATCTTTAACACTAACCCATTTGTTAAGGTAAGAGAAATCTTCCACCTATTCTCTCAGCAACTGCACTCCGGAGAGAATCAGCACAAAATGAAACATTACCCAAATAATGGCACATAGAATCAACACGTCTTCAGTGGAACTTCCAGCGGACAACCTTGAATATGATACTTTAGGTACACAATGAAAGCTTCATTCACAGTTGCAGGGATGAGCAAAATGTTTCATTCCGTCCAGGGAATTGGCAGGATTTGGTGACTGTGTGTTACTTTTGTACTGCAGAGTTCCGGCAGAATTCCGCCAATTGCCACGTGGTGGAGTTTTTGTTTTACGAGGCTCCAGAAATGCAAGCAAGATTTGGCATCTCCTAGCAAATTTTTCTAACGCTAGGGGTCATGAGCGGTCACAGTCAGAGGGCTGCTTCTCGAGTAGATTTGCTACCGTTCGAGTAGATTTTCTACTCGCACAGCACCAAAATCAACTTGAATGGCCACGCGCTCTTGCACAACGCATGATACCATTTGTCCTGATGTTTAGGCGCTGCTCACACTAGAGGCATTAAATTGCAGCCCAAGCAGCACGAAGTGCATATTTTCCCACCACTGGCAGAACTCAATGGAATGTCGCAAAGTTTTTATGTAAATCCGCGAAATTCCATGGACTAAATTTTGCAAGTTCCTCCCACCCCTACACAGTACACACTTCTTAACAGTTCAATTTTGAATCATTGACCTCATTCACTTGATGCTCCACGGAAATGAGAGGAGAGATGATTTGTAGCAGGACACTGATTGGAAGGGGGAATAAGCAGGAGTGAGATGGACGTAACACCTAAAACTGCATCCATATTCAAACAAATGGCATCTCATATGAAAATGTGGCAGAACTACTTCACAGTATTAATTACATTTCAAAATGACTCAGTAAACTAGTTTCTAGTGCTCCATTGTTAATTCATCGGTTACGATTCTATGCATCAATACAATTCTGAGATTTCAGAATTAGTTCTTCCCCCACATTTCACATTTGCACATTTTTTTTAAAAGCTACAATTACTTGCATGTGTGAATTTAAAGATGCACAACAAGACAAAAACCAAGTTGTTTGTTTGATTTGTAGGCGGATTGGACATATGTGTGACTTTGATGCAGGATTGTATCTACCTGTGGCCTAAGGGAATGTGCAATCATTAGATATACCCCCATCCTTTAGTCGGCTTTAGTCGCTTGTAGCAAAGCCAGGTTATCACAAATTAATTGTGCCAATGCCCACGGCTTCATCTATTCGCCTGTAAGTTGTGTAGTCTTAGCGAGAAACTGTGCTCATCCAGAGAATTCCGATAATACCAGGATTATTTTGTACCTTCATCTTTGGCCACTTTTAGTCTGATAAGAGCATTTCCTCCTCTTCATATTTGGTGTTTTGGTCAGCTGTTTTTGCGACTTGCGCCGTCCACTGAATAAAATCGTGTAGAATAAAAAAGGCCAAATCAAAATCATTAGTACAAGTGATCTTGTAACAAATTCTAAATTTCTTTTACATAGAATCATACAGCGAAATAAGAGTCAGACTACTCAGTCTTTTCATTCACTTCGGCTCACTTCACTTAATGTTAAGCGCATCTTCAAAAGTGTATCTGAATTGCTGCCAGTGGCAAGAACAATTTCCTTTTCTTGAACCCATTTTTGAAAATGAATTATTTCAGTTAACTCTGTTGCAATAGCATGACACTAAACTACTTGGTACATGTGCCAATCATGCCCACCATATTTAAAATCTATACGTGGGCATACTTGGTACTTAATAAATATAATGTGCAATCTGTGCGCTGAACAAACATTTCTCCAGTGATAAGATTTTGGCACGAGAAACCATTATACAGAAACGATCTGTGCTCTGTTTTGCAAGCAGTTTGCAAAAATACATTAGGAAAGGTTGGGGGAGCCGTAGTTAAAAATCCCTTGATTTGTGGAACAAGGAGTAAATCCTGCATTTCAGAGTTTTGCACTGCTAATGGTTCTGCCATCATAATTTCCTCAGCTATACTATCCCTTTAGGTAATTCTGGTTCCACCAGACCCACTTGGCCATATTGTTGGACCAAACGAGGTGTTAAAAAACATTTGCTTTATAATAAAGGGATACAATCAATACCATTCTCCTGGAGATCTTAAACAACCAATTTATTAATCGGTCTCAATGACGAATGCTGAGTTGCTAAAACCAATAGGTGCCTCTGTTGGAAATGGCCCTTTTTGCAGGGTTATCCCAAAACTTTTTGCTTCTTCCTCCTTTGTTTTTCCTGACCTGTGGTTGTTGGCTATAGGACTCTGGGCACTTTACCACTGCTGATCAGTGCTAAAGTGCATATGCGCTCTCTGTAAATTGTTATGGTGATTGGCTATCCATGATTGGTATATTTGCTTTGCCAATAAGTCCCTAGTAACGTGCACTGAGCGTGCCAGGGCCGGTAATCCAAATGCTACTAGTGGGCCTGCAGCACTAATTGTGCCACCCGCATGAGTAGCGCTGTAAAGATGTCTCAGGCCTGCCACCGCAGTGCCTGCGCGCAGTTGTTAACTGCCATGTTGTCCTGGCCAGTGTACACACTTGCCAGGCCGGACCCTTCCCTTTTATTACACATTGGACACCCCTATGGTAGGCCCAAGGTACCCCCTGGGCAGGGTGCAGTGTAAGTGAAAGGTAGGACATGTACTAGTGTGGGTGACATGTCCTGATAGTGAAATACTGCCAATTTCGTTTTTCACTATTGAAAGGCCATCTTGCCCATAGGACAGAATGGGGAATGCTGTGTCCCATGTGTACCTGCATATCTCCCCATAGGAGCAAGATGGAAAGGTCAAGTCTGGTATCCCTGAACTCAGAATTTGATAACGCATCTTTTAGGAAAGATGGTTTTAAATTCAGTGTTTGAAAATAGCACTTTAGAAAGTGGCTATTTTCCTGTTCAACCTTTCTGTGTGCCTCTGCCTGTTTGTGTATTGACTGTCTGGTTTGTGAGTGAGAGGGGCTGGGGGTGGCTCCAGGAGGGAGGGTGAGTCAGCATTAGGCTGAATAGACCTATCTGCACTTAGAGTGGTGGGAGGAGTTGCACCTGGGCCTGAATAGGGCTGTGCGCCTGCCTTCCACAATGCTGGCTCCACCTCCTGTGGTGTGTCTGATAGCCCTGGCCTCCCCTCACAAAGAAAGAAGACATGCCCTGGCAGAGGGCACCTAGAACTGGTTTGGACGGGATCCTGGACCCCTCACACATGTAAGAACAAAGACTTTGGGGGTATAAGTAGCTGTGCTGAAACCCCAGTAAAATTAGACTTCTACAATCAAGAGGAACCTCTGCCCAAGGAGATCAACTGAAGAAACTGAGGAGAAGTACTGCCCTTGCTGTGTGTTCTGGGGCTGGCCTGCAGTTTGCTGATTCTGCTGAGGGTGAGGCTAAAGGACTTTGCTGTGTGCTGTGTCCCCCCCTGCTTGAAAACAAAGGACTTTGCTGTGTGCTGTGTCCTGAGAGTCTCCAAGGGCCCGAGGAGAGCTGGCCTCCTGTTTGCAACTCAGGGATATAAAAGTTTGCCAAGGACTTCTGTAATCTGCCCTACATCGTGTTCTGCTGTTTCTGCTGGGTCCTGGGGCTAATTGCGTGTCCCCAGGACGTTATCCGTGCTGCCCGGCTTGTGAACGCGCTTGGCTGCTCTCCACCAGTACTGAGAGCGCCGCGTCCATCACCGCCGCCGACCCGTGAGCAGAACAAAGTATTGAGGACCGGTGTCTCTTTCCCACCGGCCCCCGATTGCCGAAGATTATTGCCCCTTTACTTTGGAATCACCGCCGCACCTCGAGCTGTGCGCCCGAGGCCGGGTCTGCCGAGGAGAAGAGCCGCGGAAGTCCCTTGCCGGCATTCACCGCCGCTGGCCTAGGGGTCCGTAGCGTCATCGTCAAGGCCACGCTGGGATTGGTTCCCGCGGTGCGAGCGTCCCAGTGACTCAGAGGCTCGGTCTTGCGGCGCCGCGCTGGGATTTGTCCCAGCGGTGCGGGTCTCCCAGCAACGAGGAGGCTCGTCCTGACGGTGCCGCGCTGTGGATGAAGGAAGAGCGAGGCGTCTCTAAGCAACCGGGGCGAAGCTGTGTCCAAGTCTGGGAGCATTGCCGGAAGAATCGCCGCCCGGAGGATCGCCGCGCAGACCGCCCAGTCCCGTCCTGCCTCAAGGTAACTCCGCTCTGATCGACAACCAGAGCCTGCACCCAAAGCCTTACTGTTGAGCACGTTACCGGCGGGCCGGGTCCGGGGGCATAACCGCTGCACTTGACTGTCGCGCACTCGCGCGATTTAAAAGAGGGCGATCCCCTGATTAAAACGGGACCAACCAGGGTAGCACATTCTGTGCTACAACGGGGGCATCTTCTTTATCGCTAAGGGCACCCATTTTGCAACATACAAGTTTATTTTTTTGGGCAAAGAGAACCTACAAGTTTATTTTTGACAAAGAGAACCTACAAGGTTATTGTTGACAAAGAGAACCTACAAGAACATTTCTATGAAAAGAGTAACTTTATTTATAGGTATGTGCATTTTCTGATGTTTTGATCTGACCTAAGCTATATAAAGATATTGATATTTTTATAACAACCTGTGTGGTGTACATTTGTGGTGTTTCACTGTGTTACTGTGAGTGTTGGTGCAAATACTTTACACATTGCCTTGGGGATAAGCCTGTCTGCTCGTGCCAAGCTACCAAGGGGGTGAGCAGGGGTTATCAACAGTGTGTACCCCCTAACCCTGACTAGAAGCAAGGGTCCCTATTTGGACAAAGGTGCTTACCTCTGCCAACTAGAGACCCCCAGTTCTAACAGCCTCCAAATAAAATGTACAGATTGAAACTCAAAGACCATCCCAACTGATATAGAGGTGGTGCACCTGGTGGAATTTGAAGGGATTTTGCATTAATAGATTTTGCAACAGCTTTGAACTGCATTAATAGATGGAAATTATGAAGAAAACTCACAAAGTGTGACATCCCTTTGCCTTTACAGAGTGGCATATACTGACAGACGTGGCTGGAAGATGTTTGCTTCTAAGAATTTCTTTACAAATAAAGGCTTGAAACAGCATTGTATTTAAGCACCCTTTCTTTTCAGTTTACATTTGGTGGACCTGGGTGATGCTCTTGAAGCAGTGAATATTTTTCTCCCTAAACTAGCTGGTCACATGTTGGGTATCCTAGAGATTGAATATTGTGGGCTGCAGAGCTTAAGGTGCGCGTGCGCTGAACAGCTAATGTTCGAAAAATAATCCGACAAACAAAGATGAAACTGAAATTGTTGCTTTTTGACAATAAAATAATGAAAAAAGGCCAAAGGCAGATTTAAGGTATGAAGCTTGAATGAGCAAAAGGTTACGCATTTTTGGGGGTAGGGTTGGAAGAACAAGGAGGTGCAACAAAGTATCTTGCAACACTTAGGTCCACTGCACTAGCAGTAAAACCCTCCTTTTCTTTTTTGTGCAATAAGTTGACAGGTCTCTTACTATCTCCTATGCTGTGAGTAGTAACAAGTAAAATAATGCCAACTCTTACTTACGGATGATTCATTTCCCATAGGAAATTAGCTAGATGTCATGAACACAGTGTTTCAAGTGTTTAAATATTGAAACCTATCGCTCCAGCTCCCCCTAGTGGTCAATTTAAAAACCTGCACTGGAACATGGTTAACGAAGATAGATCCAGGCCAATGTGAAAAGGAGGGTGAGGAGGAAAGAGAAAGGCACAATCCTGCAAGCTGGTGTTAGGAAAACCTGTTAGGAAAACCCAGAATGGATTTCGGAGGCATAGCGTCACAGGGCAAAATGAGGTACATTAAGTGCCTATGGCTGAGGGACCAATAAGTGGTCGACAACAAAGGAAAGGAATTCGCCATTCGGGTAAGAAAGTGCGAGACTTACCCGGTGTAAGCAGAGGCTTACTGTAACCAGCCCTTAGCCTACCACAGGCCCCGCAAAGGAGCCGAAGATGGAAAGCCCATGCTGCACCGGGAGAGAGGAGGCCTGGTCAAGGAGACACATTGACAAGAAAATAACAGGGCAGGAACTGTAAACAGAGGGTAGGGAAACTAGAGGACCTTGTACGGTCCGTACAAGGGGGAAGCAACAAAACAAGCTGAGCGCGAACTGTAGTGAAAAGCAATCACAACAACTGCTGTTGTCTGAGAAGGGAACTCTATATGGGTGGGATGGAAATACCTGGTTTGCCACCATTGACCAGAAATGTGCCTGATTGTGCTGGTCCTTTAGTGATTGGGACTATGTATGTGCGTCTAGGAAATGTAGTTTTTCGAGGGTGAGGGGGTATTCTGTACTGTCCTATGTGCCAACACTTCTAAGATCCCAGTCTCCTGTGTCCAAAGTACCTGTCTCGGAACCGACGCTAGATGTATTGACCTAGCACTACAAAGACGACAAACAAGCAAATTACTCTTGAAACAAGCAAAAGTTACTTTTATTTATGAAGACAAGGCTGATTTAGAGGTAAGGAAACAATCATGGAAGGTATGTAGGTTGTATGACTACAACCTAATGTAAAATTAGTTAGAACTCCCACTAATCTTAAAACAAAAGAGTGAACTAATCAAACTACGATTTAGTCTGATCCCACTTAGAGGATTCAAACATAATCGGATAAAAGGCGAAACAGACTCCACCCGTCGTCTAAGCTCTGTGATGGACGAGTTCTTAATTTATATGGCGCATATGCAACAAACTAAACCGAGTTGGGAGACATCTGTTAAGGCCAGTGCTTTTACAGATAAATATTTGAAAATATTGGGAGACAATTATAGCATGTCTATCGGGATCCGAGTCTCAACTAACAGGTTGATTATTAAAATTCATGTTGTTTGTTTTTAGGAAGCCAGAGGTAGATTAATTGGATTATTTTGCTTAATGATGAAACTGGATTGTGTATATATCGTAGCGTACAATGTTAAACTATGTCTTTGTATTTGTAATGATTTAAAATAATCGTATAATAAATACTTAGGAAATTATGTTAATTTTGTTGAAAGTTGCCTCAAGATAATGATATGTTGGATAGAGAGTCAACCTCTTCGTAAATTGTATTGGACCTATTTATTCCACTAAATACCTCACTTGCCATGCTAAATTATTTTTCTGCTACTAAAGGTGTAAGCAAAATGTTATGCATCTGGACTTGTAGAGCTGTGATTATGGACAGTTAGCTACTTTTGTGGTAGTAAAAAAGCAATTATCAATTGAAGCGTGTTAGACCTGACACCCTTGGTATGGTATTACCGCAAACATTTTGCCTTCACCCCTCCTGATTTTCTGAATTCGTTTTTGTTGGCATTAGGACTCTGTGCACCACCAGTATATGGTACTACATGTACCCAGGGCCTGTAAATGAAATGCTACCACTAGGCCTGCAGCACTCATTGTGCCACCCACTAAAGAAGCACTTTAAAACATGTCTCAGGCTTGACATTGCAGCCTGTAGTGCAGTTTTAAACTACCATTTTGACCTAGCAAAATAAACCTTTTGCCAGGCATAAACCTTTCTCTTCAATATTGTTGGCAAATGGTTTATTAGTAGTGATAAATAGGGACCTAACACTAGTAATAAGGCCACAAACACAATAAAAAATTTAAACAAGGTCTCAATAAATTATTCCCTTGTCCAACCCTTGGCAGATGGCAACGAGCAGGCAGGCTTAACTTAGGAGACAGGTGTGTAAAGCATTTAAAAACACCAACACATTGAATAAGTAAGGCACAATACACATTAAAAATCCCAAACCAATTTATAAACATAGGTTATATTTGTATGAACAAATAGACACCAAAACGGCAAAAATCCAATGTAGGAAACCTGAGATATGAATTTTTAAAGAATAAACACTTTCTAGGGCTAAAAACCAATAGTGCCAATTTGGGACATCTGGTCTCCCTTGACTGGAACAAAGTCAAAGTTTGAGTCCAACTGAGATGGAACCCTGGTCGGATAAACTAAGCGGGAGGCCTCGGTCAAAATTTTACTTTTGCACTTAGAAACTTTTCTGGAGGATTTTCTCTCAACGTCGAGTGAGCCTCTCCAGCAGGCCAGACTCGCAGTGGCTTTGTTGGTTTGGTCCAGCACAAGCCCTCAGTCAACTCCTGGAAGTCTTGAACTCCGGAGCTTCCAACAGGACGGACCTGAAATCCAAGCCGGGTCATGGTTTGACGTAGTCAGCTTGACTCTCAATGTCGAGTCCGTCACTTTATGGAGCTTTTTCCAAAAGTTGCTACAAACTTCTGGAACTTCTTCCTGAAGTTCCTCTTGTGGGTTCAACGTGTCCAAAACACAAATCCAAGGGTCTAGAAGCTCTGAGATAGTCCTTGGGAGTTTGGGACTACGATTCCCACAATACACCAGGAAAACAATCCTTGAAAGTCCACTGGATGCACTCCCGGCTGGGGACTTCTTGGTGGAGATGGTGCAGGTGAGCTCTGTTCACCTGTTGCTGTCAGGGAGTCCACTCCTTACTCCTTGTAAAGCCAGGCAAAGTCCTTAGGGCTGTAGTTCAGGATTGTGCAGCAAGTGCAGTCCTTCAGAGTGCAATCCTTTGGGTGCAGGTCAGAGTTCCAGCAGGGCAGTCCTTCTTCTCCTTGTTGTTTCAGGCAGGGGATCTGAGTTGCCATGCAGCTCTTCCATATTTATTCAGTGTTCCTGAGTGTCAAGCAGAGGGGCATCCCTGACCAATAGGATGCAGGGTGCCACGCTCAGGTATGACCACTTCCTCCAAAGTATGGCATATTCTTGTCCCAGAAAGCACTATTCTTCCAAAATGAACAAATGGAGAAATCTTCTCCTGAAGGGTTAGATCTGGCTAAGCCAAACCAGTGATGGGGCTAAGATTCCCAAACACTCCCCTTCCAGCCCCTTCACTGATCTAATTACAGGGGCTCCTATGTGGCTGGGGGTGCAGGATGTGGGGGTGAGACTGTGCAGTCCCAAATTGTCATTCTCCCTTTGAAGACCAGTTTGGCCACTCCACCCACATCCTGCCTTCTGCTTCTGCAGTTTCAGTTCTCCTCCCACAGGAAACCATTTGTCTCTCTAGCAGGCCACTTCACATCTTATTAAGACAGCTTGGCTCAGCCTGGAAGAAGCTGGCCAATCAGTTGAGGGCATCTGGAAGGCTGGATTTTGGCTTATAGAAAATAAAATTCTATCATTTCTTTTCTGTAATAGTTTTTATAAATCTGAAAATGGCAAGTTGTTGGATTTATCATAACTATCAGTCTTTGAAAGACATTTTTATCTCGCTCCTGTCAATATTTATACTTAAATAAAATATTCCCATGTTAGCCTATGGAAATAGTTTTCTGCAATGGGGAAAAACGAAATCGGCAGAATTCCCTCAAAAGGGCTTATAACAAATCTTTTATAATGTCCCTGCTTATGGTTACAAGGCACCCTACCCCTGAGGCACCTAGGGGAGACCTTAGGGGTGACTTATATGTAGAAATAAGGTAGGTTTAGACTTTGGAAGTACCTTCAATTCCAAAGTCGAATGTGCATATACATTTGATGTAAAGGCAGCCTGAAAAGCACTGCTACCTTTAAAATGACACCAGGCAACACAGTAGTGCACACCTAAGTGCATTAAGTCTACTGGGCCTCTAAACCTACATGCCCTATTATATACTAGGGACTTTCAGCTAGGCTGTCAGTCCCAAATGTAATTATAACTAATTACCATATACCTTATAATCAGATCACTGGTTCTGGGTCTGGTAAGCAGAGCCCAGGGCACAGTCAAAGTTAGTTACTACCAGTATCAAGCAAAAAAAAATGGGGGTGATCAGGGCAAAAAGGGTGACTTTCCCACAAATATATATGTGACCCCTAAAAGCTTATAGGGCAGGGTCCATTGTATTTAAAAAGTAGGACATGTGGGTTTAAGTTTTACATGCCCTGTTAGTGAAAAACTACTAAACTAGTGTAAGGCCTATCTCTCCCTTTGACTAACACAGGGTTACCTTATTATATTTAATAAGTGCTAATTTTGGATTAGGAGCAGGTAGAGATGTCATTTTTAGACTCAAATGAATTGCAATTTGGAATACTCTTTAGTGTTAAAGTTGCATTTTAAGTCACAATTCTGAAAATGTCACTTTTTGAAAGTTGGACCGCAATCTGAGTTGTTGCCATTTCTCGTGCCCTTCAGAACTCACCAAGCCCTAGTCCTGAAGAGAACCCGCAAAGACAATTTGGGTTCGAAACGCATAGACCAGGATTTATGGGGGATCCCAGTCAAAGGATTATCAATATGGAGGACTAAAATTCATTTTTCCACAAGCAATTGTTTGCAGGCCCATATTAGATACATCTGGACCCTCTCAGTGTCCCAAAATCAAGAGCGTTTTCTGTGAATGTATTGCTCTGGTTTCTCAAGTTTTGGATTGGTGAAGACTGTAATGAGTAAGTAATTCTTTATTGTATGATTACCTAAAATCATTTACAAATACAATACATGTTACATCATAAATAAGTACATTTGGTTGGTTAAAAGGTCTAAAAAAAATTAAGAACGTCTAAAAAAAAAAAAAAATGCAGCAGAAAAAAGGAACGAGACTGAAAGACATGGGAGCATTGACGTGCAATAAGATGTCATGCAGGCATAAGTGTAATTATTTTGTGCCCAGGCAGACGGATGGAATGGAACATATGTGAGCCGTGAGAGAAAAATGAAAGGACGTAAAAAGAAGACGGAGCGACGTCACCAAATAGGAATGAGAGGCATGAGTGCGTGAGCATGCGGAAAAGTGTCATAGAGGCATGTGATTTTTATATACATAGGCATGTGGGATAAATTAAGGGACAGTGCACCTCCCAAAGCGATCTATACAGTGTTAAATGATGAATAATAGTGCGAATGGGCGAAGTGCAGAGTCATGATGCCAAGGTTGCTGCCGCAGTTGATGATCTGTGGCTCGTGTATTATTTTACTGTCATCATCAGTTCTAGCGTTGATCGCAGAGTCATTCCAGCTACCGCATAGAACTTCCCAATTTGTGCGAGCTCCATCGGCACTGTAGTGGTGTAGGTGAACATTAGAGCCTCCTTGCATGAT
The DNA here is from genome assembly GCA_963921515.1 of Calotriton arnoldi. Lineage (NCBI taxonomy): Eukaryota > Metazoa > Chordata > Amphibia > Caudata > Salamandridae > Calotriton > Calotriton arnoldi. The sequence goes on from CAWUFW010002026.1 coordinate 662,628, forward strand.
CTTACGCCATTTTGAATGAACATAGTTCTTAAATATAGGTGCCTCGGGCTTAACAGAACTGGACAGCAGCAGATAACGTGCTCAGCAGATTCTATATGATATTGGCACAATCGACATCCACTGCTTCTTGATGGTGTATTTTTCCAGTGAGCCTTGTAATCCTGTATTGGTAATGTTAGGAGCCTAGTCCTCAGAACATTCTGTAGGGCTTGCCTTCCCAATCCTGCTTTCAGGTATGGTTGACATGAGATAGCTTAGTGTGAGTAGACAAGAACCTCTGCGCCACGAATAGATCTGATCCGTTCGAGATCCTGTTGTCTTGAAGTGATCTTTCCCTGCTTTTTTAGCAGGCTTTTTAGGCCGGCCATTGTTAATTGTATGTCGGTTAGGAGATCAGCTGGCAGACCCAATGTCTTATTGGCCATCAAGAGGTACCTTGCCCAGCAACTAGTGTTATCGGTGAAGACTATTTGTAGTGCTTCCCTGATTGTACCAGGACCTGCCTTAATCACATGATGATAAAATTTAACTATGTCTTTTTTACATTCTATATCCATTGCTGGAAAATTGAACTCTAGGCGAATCAGTGTGCGCCTTGTTGAGTATGGAAGCTTAAAAACCTTTCTAAAAGCCATGGTGTGCAAGCGTTCCAATTTGTCGGTCAACAGGCCAGGGAAAGCAAGATGGCCATAGCTCAGTGTTGGAATTAGCTTGGCTTGCATTACTCGTCGAATGCCCTCCGTTGAGTGGCTTAGAAACTTATGGTTTAATTTACATAAGGCATGTGTAACCTTAGCCGCTTTTGCCTCAAGTGCTTTGGCCTGCAGTGTTGGTCTGCCAGTGTCTGAGAATTGTACTCACAGATAAGTATACTTATTGGCACTAGCAATTCTTAACGGGCCGAGATGCCAACCCAATAATGACTTTTTTGGTTTGTGGCCAAAGACCAGCACCTTGGTTTTAGTTGCATTGGCTTGGAGTTTGTTTTCCATATTGTAGAGATGTAATGTCTCCAATGCCCTTTTCATGCCTATTCTAGTTTGATCCAATAGAACAAGGTCGTCCCCATACTGCATGATCGGAAGTCTAAGATGACCCAGTTTTGGCGGAAAGATGTTGATTTTTAGAAGTGCTTCTCCCAGATCCGCAGTGTATAAGTTAAACAGTGTGGGTGCGATCACACAACCTGTTTTAGCCCCTTGTTTGTGTAGATCTTGGCTGTTGCACATGTCTGTGTGAGCTTGGTGCGGACCCAAGTGCCGGTATGGAGTGACATGATGGCCGCGAAGAGTTTCCTCGGAATACCCCACTTTGCGAGTTTTGCCCACAGTATGTTGTGGTCAATGCCATCGAAAGCGGCACTGTAGTCAACAAAACATGCATATAGTGGAGGGGTGGCGACCTCTGTGGCCTTTGATGCCAGATATGATAGCGCGATGGCATTGTCCAGTGTCGATGAGTTCGGCCGAAATCCTGTCTGGTATTGCGGTATGATTTGATTTTTTGTTATCCATACCTCTAACTCTTTCAGGAGCACTTTTGCAAATGCCTTCCCATCGATATCCAATAGTGCGATCAGTCTACAGTTCTCCGGCTGTGAAGCATCCCCTTTTTTATAAATGGGTTGCAAGATGGAACCTTTCCACGAGTCCGGTACTGCTGAGGTATTATAGCAGTGGTTAAATAGGCTATGCATATGGGGGCCCAAAAATCTCGATCTTCATTGAAGATACTGCCTGGTAGCCCATTAGGCCTGGGAGCCCCGTCCTTCCTGATTCCCTTGAGGGTGGTTAGAATTTCTTTTTCTGTTGGGGCAAGGTCCTCTGCCTCATTCTCGTCGGGGTTATTGCCTTCTACTGCCATGGTTTTTGCCATGGGTTTGTCTTAGTCGACATATAGCCTTGTTTGGTGAAGACTGAATTTTTACTTGTTTATGTCTTAGTTTGTATCAATTTTTGAGTTTGATCCTATTTTGTTTTTGTTGGTCTTTAACACTTAGCACATGGTTTTTTACAAACTTTTCATTGTACAGCCATTGAATTGAATGTAGTTTTTCTTTTCTTTCATCGCACCAATTGTGAAAGTTCAAAATGTGCTTTATTCAAATGTAACTAAAGAAATTTGAGGTCATGTTTATTTATTAAAATGTCCCTCATGTATAAGTAAAGATGTGTTTGGATCAGATAACCACCTGATGTTGTATTTGTGTTTACAGTAGTTTGAGGCCCAAGGTGGTTGTAGGTAAGGGCCAACCCCCCCCCCCCCAATTCAGATAGAACACTTTTAGAAAGTTGGCATTTCCTGTCCTAACCATTTTGTGCCTCTGCCAGTGTCTTGGGCCACATAACTATGAATGGCTCTACTTTTGGACTTCGTGTATTTCTCCCAGACAATAATACGAAAGGGAACTAGGTGTGGGCAGGATGGGCCATCCTGCTATAATGGCTGGGGCAAAGCTATCTCTGCCCTATTTATACGTCAATGGGCTTGCCTCCAGCACACACAAAAAAGAACCTGACACCAGCATTTTGGCACCCCAGACTTCTTGGAGCCTTGGCAGGGGAAGAGAACAACTTTCAAGAACCAGATGTGGGGGCAGGACATGGTGTTCCCCCACACACAAAGGCTAGAACAGGTATAAAAGTATGTATATATATATATATATATATATATATATATATATATATATATATATATATATATATATATATATATATAATATATATATATATATATTCACTGAAAAAACCATAGGTATCAGGGACGTTATAGTTACAAATTAGCATTTAAAAAACCTTTGAAATTCACTGAAAAAACCATAGGTTTTAGGGACAGTTATAACTAGTTGGACATTGCACTCAGTACAAAACCCGTGAAATTCCCCCGTTATAGTTAGTCCAGCTAACTATAACTCGCGCCCCCGCAATGCACTGCTGATGACGTCACATATTACATCACTCATGACATGGTCAGTGACATCACTGATGACATCACTGATGACATCTCAAATGACATCACTGATGACATCACTGATGACATCATCCAGTGACTGTGTGTTTCTCTAAAGTTTAAATATTTTTAATATATATATGAAAAGACGTATTGAAGAATGAGTGGGTGTGTAAGTGTCTGTATGGATGATTTAGTAGGTGCGTGTATAAGTGAGTGATTTAACGTATCTTACTGAATGCATGGGTTAGTGACTAAACTGGGTGAATGTCTGTATCCGTCTGTCTGTTGCTGTGTAAGTGGCTGCATGTGTTTGTGAATAGCTACATGAGTGTCTATTTGAGTTATTGAATGCTTGTGTGAGTATCTGTATGGGTGCCTGAGTGTTTGTGTGGGAGGGGTGTGTGCGACTCTGTGCATAGATGTGTGAGTGGGTGATTCACTGGGTGGATGGTTTCAAGAGTGCATCTGTGATAGACTGTATGGGTGGGTAAGTGTGTGTAAGAGTGTGTTAGTGAGTGAATGTATGTCCCAGTGGTACATGTGTGAGTAACTACATATGTGAAAGGCAGTATATATGTGTGTTGGAGTATATAAATAGCTATAGTGTAGAGTGACTGATTGTGATAGTGGCTGTATGGATGAGTGTGTGCTTGTATCAGTGATTGTATAAGAGCGTAAGAATGTGCTAGTATTTGTATGAGTAAGTGAGCTGGTGTGTGTATAACTGTATAGGTGAGTAAATGGTAGTGTGTTTAATTATTTGCATGACTGACTAGGTGTGTGAGTACCTCTATGGATGAGTGGCGGTGTTTGAGTGTCTATATAGGAGTATGAGTGCATATGATAGTCCTGTACTGAGTGACCGTAAGTATGAGTGACTGTACGGGTGAGTGAGTGGATGTGTGCGTAGACCTAAGAAACAGTGTGTGGGTATGTAGTTATTGGTGTTGGAGTGTCTATGGTTTTGCGAATGGCATTCTGTAATTTAGAGTGGGTGTATCAAAGGTTATATTAGGGTGTGAGAAGATGCATGAAATTATCACACGGATGATGTCATCAGTGATGTCATCAGTGATGTCATCAGTGATGTCATCAGTGATGTCACTGACCATGTCATGAGTGATGTAATATGTGACGTCATCAGCAGTGCATTGCGGGGCGCGAGTTATAGTTAGCTGGACTAACTATAACGGGGAATTTCACGGGTTTTGTACGAGTGCAATGTCCAACTAACTATAACTGTCCCTAAAACCTATGGTTTTTCAGTGAATTTCAAAGGTTTTTAAATGCTAATTTGTAACTATAACATGTCTGAAACCTACGGTTTTTTCAGTGAATTTCAAAGGTTTTGTAAATGACAATTTTTAAATGTATTAATTGTTATATAAAAAATTTTAATACTGATTTACTACATTTTTAGAAACAATTTTATATAACATATTTTATTTTTTAAATTACATTGTAATTACATTATACATTACATTACAAAAATACTTTCTCAGAATGAATTACTTTAGTTTAAATACTTTGCACATAGGCAATAGACTTTTAAGTACAGTAGTTACAGTTTTTGCAATGGGCAACACATTTTCAAACACAATGCAACATTCAGCTCAATGTGAATTTCTAGTTAAATGCAATTAGTTACTTTATGGATTACTTTTTCTAACCACAGGACTGGATCCTAGATTCAGTCCTGGCACATCTCCTGTAAACAGTTGAGTAAAAGCGTTTTGGTTACACTCGTGATTTTTAAGGAATATTATTGTATTTTAAAAGTTGACACTTAGAAACTTTTCTCATAGAATGACCAATGTTATCCTATGGAAGGAAATTCACTTAGGAGGTAAAAACTGTTATCGTTACTTTTTGTTACTCAGTGTTGGATCCTGGTTCCAGCACTGGTGCATCTCCTGTAAACAGTTGAAAGAATGCGTTTAAGTCATACAGGCGATTTTTAAGGAATATTTGTAGTTTGTGAAAATCGACACTTTGAAACTTTTCTGCTGAAAACCAGACAATGGATTCCTATGGAAGAAAATATAAGTTACTGGTAAGTACGGTTAAAATTACTTTTCAGGGTCAGTGCTGGGCTAAAAGATGCAGCACTGGGTTCTCTCCTGATAACAGGTGAGTAAATTGGAATTCGTGACTTTGGTTGATTTTAGAGGAATATTATAAAGTTCCAAAACTCCACACTTAGAAGAATTTCCAAGTGAAACCAGTCAATGTTAGCCTATGAAGGAAATTCAAGTTACCGGTAAGTACGGTTAAAATTAATTTTGAGGATCAGTACTGGGCTGAAAGATGCAGCACTGAGGTCTCTCCTGATAACAGGTGAGTAAATCAGAATTCGGATTTCGGCTGATTTTAGAGGAATATTTTAAAGTTCCAAAATCAACACTTAGAAACTTTTTCAGCAAAAAGCAGGCAATGATATCCTATGGAAGGAAATTCAAGTTACTGGTAAGTACGGTTAAAATTACTTTTGAGGATCAGTACTGGGCTGAAAGATGCAGCACTGAGGTCTCTCCTGATAACAGGTGAGTAAATCGGAATTCGTATTTCGGCTGATTTTAGAGGAATATTTTAAAGTTCCAAAACTCCACACTTAGAAGAATTTCCAAGTGAAACCAGTCAATGTTAGCCTATGAAGGAAATTCAAGTTACCGGTAAGTACGGTTAAAATTACTTTTCAGGACCAGTACTGGGCTGAAAGATGCAGCACTGAGGTCTCTCCTGATAACAGGTGAGTAAATCGGAATTCGTATTTCGGCTGATTTTAGAGGAATATTTGTATGTTTCAAAAATCAACACTTAGAAACTTTTTCAGCAAAAAGAAGGCAATGATATCCTATGGAAGGAAATTCAAGTTACTGGTAAGTACGGTTAAAATTACTTTTGAGGATCAGTACTGGGCTGAAAGATGCAGCACTGAGGTCTCTCCTGATAACAGGTGAGTAAATCGGAATTTGTATTTCGGCTGATTTTAGAGGAATATTTTAAAGTTCCAAAACTCCACACTTAGAAGAATTTCCAAGTGAAACCAGTCAATGTTAGCCTATGGAAGGAAATTCAAGTTACTGGTAAGTACGGTTAAAATTACTTTTCAGGACCAGTACTGGGCTAAAAGATACAGCACTGAGGTCTCTCCTTATAACAGGTGAGTAAATCGGAATTCGTATTTCGGCTGATTTTAGAGGAATATTTGTATGTTTCAAAATCAACACTTAGAAACTTTTTCAGCAAAAGAAGGCAATGATATCCTATGGAAGGAAATTCAAGTTACTGGTAAGTACGGTTAAAATTACTTTTCAGGACCAGTACTGGGCTGAAAGATGCAGCACTGAGGTCTCTCCTTATAACAGGTGAGTAAATCGGAATTCGTATTTCGGATGATTTTAGAAGAATATTTGCACAATGGTGAAGGGAGGGGCGGGGCCTGAGGTGACATCTGTGCAAACGCGCCCGTGGTGCGTTTTAAGTTGGGGGATTAAGTCCCCTTGAATCCTGAGGGTCCCTAGGGGCCAACTAGCCCACCAGGAACCTCCAATATGCGCCAGGGGCTGCGTTGCAGAGACGTGTAGAGAGGCCACACCCCTTTTACACCTCTCTGCAACGCAGCTCTGTGGCGCTTTCTGGATGTACCTGTTGGGCTAGTTGGCCCCCAGGGACACTCAGGATTGAAGGGGATTTAATTCCCCATCTTAAAACGCGCCACGGGGCCTGTTTGCACACATGTCACCTGAAGCCCCGCCCCCTCCCTTCACCACTGTGCAAACGCGCCCCGTGGTGCGTTTTAAGTTGGGGGATTAAGTCCCATTGAATCCTGAGGGTCCCCGGAGTCCAACTAGCCCACCATATACCTCCAAAAGCGCCACAGAGCTGCGTTGCAGAGAGGTGTAAAAGGGGCGTGGCCTCTGTACACCTCTCTGCAAGGCAGCCCCTGGCGCATACTGGAGGTTCCTGGTGGGCTAGTTGGCCCCCAGGGACCCCCAGTATTCAAGGGGAATTCGTTCCCCCTCTGCAAACGCGCCAGGGGGCGCGTTTGCAGAGTGGTGAAGGAAGGGGGCGGGGCCTGCGGGCCCGATCGTTTTAAAAAAAAAATAATAATTTTGTCCCTGAAGGGGCTGTGTAGCCCCCTTCCTTTTTTTCTCTTTTGGGCCCTGGGAACCCCATCCCCCAGGGCCTTACCCCTTTTTTAAATTACAAAAAAAAAAACGGAGAAGGGGGCCGCGTGGCCCCCTTCCCTGGGCCTGTATTGGCCCCGGGACCCCATCCCCGGGGCATGGCCTCTATATTTATTATTTTGAGGGGGCAGCGTGGCCCCCTCCTCTGGCCATTTTAAGGCCCCGGGGACCCCATCCCCCGGGGCCGGCCTTTCCATTTAAAAAAAAAAAAAAATTCTCATTTTTGGGGAGGGGGCCGCGTGGCCCCTCCCGGGCCACTACTTGCCCCGAGGACCCCATCCCCCAGGGCTGGCCCTCTCCGTTGGGGGACTGTGGGGGTCCCCAAACCCCCCACAGTCCCGCCGGCTCCCCGTGTCCTACGGGAGCCGGCATTGCTTACACATGGGGAGCTGCTAAGATGCAGCTCCCCATGTGGAAAGCAATCTGCTTTGGATATTGGAAGAGAGAGCAGGTTTCCCTGCTCTCTTCCACTATCCAAAGCAGTTTGCTATGGCAGGACGGGAGCCGCGAGGCTCCCATCCTGCCATAGCAAACTACAGTGTCCCGGGGTAGGCACCCGGGACACTGCAGGAGCCGGCCCTGGGGGTGGTGGTCCCCAGGGCCATCAAGGGCTTCCAGGAGGGGGCCGCGCGGCCCCCTCCCATTCAGTACACAGTCCCGGGGAGGTGGTGGTCCCCGGGCTCTGGGGTCCGTAACGGACCCCCATATTAAAATGTTTAGTGCCCCGGGGAGGTGGCGGTCTCGAGGCGTGTGGGGCTGGAGCCCCCACACAGGTTTTATAATGTATTAAAAAAAGCCCGGGAGGTGGTGGTCCCGGGGCTGCGGGAGGGCTCAGAGCCCTCCCGCACCATTTTTAAAAAAGCCCCGGGGGTGGCGGTCCTCGGGGCTTGGGGGCCCTTGAGGCCCCCACACATTAAATTATCCCCCCCACCATGCCCCCGGGACTTGGCCCACCCGGGGGCCAATTAACATCAAAGCGCGGGAGCCCGCGCTTCGATTTTTTTTTTTTTCGGCAGGATTCGCGCACCCTGAGCGCATCCTGCCGATTTTTTTAAAAAAACAATTTTTATTTTTTGCCCAGGGGGTCCTTGTGGGACCCCTGAGCAAACCTAGGGGTCAGGGTGTTTCTACCCTGCTCCCTTTGTGCGCTTTGCGCACTTGTTTCTGTCCCTCGGTTCTACCGAGGGACAAAATGGCTGCCAACATTTCCTGAATCGGAATGTTGACAGCCAATTAACATGCAGCTCGTGATCGGGACGGTGCGCGCAGGGTGCGCTGAGGGTACGCGGACCCTACTCGGCCATAGATATCACTAACTTTTTACTTTTCATTTTCTCAGCAACTACTGAACGGATTTACACCATTTAACAAAAAGGGTTCTTTCTGAACCAAGAACTACCTGTTTGCCAAATTTGGTGTAATTCCGTTCAGCAGTTCGGGCTGTAGCCGTGTCTAAAGTTTCCTATGGAAAATGCATGGGGAAAACGCGTTTTGGGACCCCCTTTTTCTCGGCCCCCGCTTGACGAATCCCCGAGACTTTCAGGGTAGGAGCGGACCGGAGCGGGCCACAAAGTTTGAAAATTTTGCGAAGATACGTCAACCGGCAAGAGAGTTATTTCAAATAGAATGTCGCGGATTTCCTATGGATAATAGGTTGTAACTATAACTATCTACTGGCGACCGCCAGTAGATAATATATACATACATATATATATATATATATATATATATATATATATATATATATATATATATATATATACATGCCAGTGCAATCCTCCCATATTAAAGAGTGACTTGTTTTAAATAAATCGATGCGAGATTTCTTCCATCCTTGAGTGCCGTTTTCTTCTTTAATATGGGAGGAGTGCTCTGGCATTTAAAAAGCGCTAGCGGTAGCGCTTCCACGTGCACCACCAGCGGTCAGGCAACATGCCGATTAAACCGCAACCTTTTGCTGAAAGAATATATAGCACACAGGCAGCCAATCTGAAACAGATCCTAAAGAATAGATGGGATATTCTCACGCAGGACACGCTTCTGAAATCCAAATTAGGCACTACACCATCATTGTCCTATAGGAAGAATCTATCCATAAAAGATCTCTAAGTAAACAGCCACCTAAAACCACGAAGTTCATATTGGCTGGACAAGAGTAGGGGATTCTTCAGGTGCCGAAAGTGTAAAGCGTGCAGCCATAGTGATGATGTCAAGGAAGTCAAACTAGAGAAAACAGGTAAAATCTGGAAGATCCCTAGAAACATCAATTGCAACACTGACTGTGTAGTGTATGCGATCACGTGCCCATGCCACAAATGGTACATAGGATCAACCACTTTCCCTGTTAAGAAACGCATTCTTGAGCAATGGAGAGCAATAACCAACCAGGATCTCAGTTACAGTACAGCAAGACATTTCCGGGAGGTCCATAACAATGATTGGAAACTCGGAAAATTCTTTGCTCTTGACCCAGTACCAAGACATCAGAGGGGTGGAAATCGAGTGCAAACATTACGTAGACTAGAATCACGCTTCATCCTACAAGCAGGCAGCATATTTCCAATAGGTATGAATAATGATGAGGAGTTGCACTCACATCTGTGATTATTTGTCGTTTTGTAGCCGGGCCCGGTTGAACATGAATTCAGGAATTTTTGTATATATCTTAAATTTTAACAGTTTCCTTTCTAATTGTTTTAGACTGTGTTATTATTGATTTTGTGTATACCCCATTCCCTTCCCTCTCCTACTTTGATACAATGTCCAGAACACAGTATTGATATATTATGATAAAAAGAAATAATGAGTTGTGGCATTAGATGTACTTTATGTAGGCAGACAATGATTTTAGTTCTAACTCTACCATTGCTTTATGTGTGACCAGACATGTGTATGTCAATTTATTTGATATGAAATCTAATGATCTGTTTTTGTTTTCATGTTTGCATATATGTAAGAAAGTGGCTCTGTATATACTGGACCAAGTAAGGTACAGTGTGCACAGAGTCCACAGTCCCCAGAGGTTTGGCAGAGGCTAAAGTTAGATATAACCTTACTCTCTAAAGTGGTAGCTTGGTCGAGCAGTAAGGCAGTATCAGAGGACAGTGTAAAGCATTTGTTGTACACACTCAGTCAGCAAATGAAGCCACACACTCAAGAACTGAACTCTAGGCCAATGGTTTGTATATAAAAATATATGCTTGTTTTATTTTAGAACCAACAATAGGTATCAAAATATACTTTCTCAGATTGAGATGCTTTAGGTAAATACTTTCAATAGGCAATAGACTTTTGAATGTAATAGTTACAGTTGTTGCAATAGGCAACACAATTTTAAACACAATTATACATTGAGCTCAATGGCAATTTCTAGTTAAATGCAATTGATTACTTTTTGGATTACTTTTTCTTACCACAGGACTGGATCCTAGATTCAGTCCTGGGACATCTCCTGTAAACAGTTGAGTAAAAGCGTTTTGGTTACAGTTGTGATTTTTAAGGAATATTATTGTATTTTAAAAGTTGACACTTAGAAACTTTTTCCCATAGAATCACCAATGTTATCCTATGGAAGGGAATTCACTTAGCAGGTAAGTGGGGTTATTGTTACTTTTTCTAACTCAGTGTTGGATCCTGGATCCAGCACTGGTGCATCTCCTGTAAACAGTTGGAAGAATGTGTTTTTGTTATACAGGCGATTTTTAACGAATATTTGTAAGTTTGCAAAATCGACACTTAGAAACTTTTTCAGCAAAAACCAGGCAATGTTATCCTATGGAAGGAAATTCAAGTTACCGGTAAGTACAGTTATGATTACTTTTCAGGGTCAGTGCTGGGCACCAAAGTCCAGCACTGGGATCTCTCCTGATAACAGGTGAGTAAATTCGTTTTGTAATTCGGCTGATTTTAGGTTAATATTTTAAAGTCTCAAAACTCGACACTTAGAAGAATTTCCAAGTGAAACCAGTCAATGTTACCCTATGGAAGGAAATTCAATTCGCCGGTAAGTTACTTTAACGTTACTTTTGTAATCCAGTGCTGGACTCCTAGATTCAGCACTGGGACATTTACTTAAAACAGGTAAGTAATTACGTTTTTGTAGTTTGTACGATTTTTAAAGAATATTCTTGTATTTCAAAAGTTGACAGAAACTTTTTCACAAAGAACCACCAATGTTATCCTATGGAAGGAAATTCAATTCACAGGTAAGTTACTTTTTAATTACTTTTGTTACTCAGTGCTGGACACCTAGGTTTAGCACTGGGACCTTTCCTGCAAACAGTTGAGAAAATTCGGTTAGGTTATTTGTGCGATTTTTAAGGAATATTCTTAGTTTTCAAAAGTCGACACTTAGAAACTTTTGGAAGAAAAAGTGTCCATGTTATCCTATGAGGAAAAATGAGTTATCGGTTTCGAGGTAAGTAATCAGTCTTTTGAGTTAGGGTTCTGGGGTTAGACTCAGGGGTCTCCCAGGGTCAGTGATGCACTGTTGTTGCACCCTCAGCGGCACTAGGGCGGCCGGGTGCAGAGTGTTGAGGCCCAATGTTATCCTATGGAGGATAGGGGGACTCCGGTTGGTGGCTGCTGGCAAGCAGGCCACTGGGTTGTGGGAGCAAAGCTCCTAGGGTTAAGCTCAGGGCACGTTGGGGACCAAGTTAGCACAGAAGGGGCACCCTCAGCGGCACTAGGGCGGCCGGGTGCAGGGTGCTGTTTTGAGGTCTGGTGCCCTGTTGATTTCAATGGAGATTTTCGGTTTTGGTTTTCAGCTGCAGGCTCGGTCCATGAAGACTTCCAGGAGGAACCAACAGCTGGGCAGGTAAGTTGGAGGGCTCGGGGACGTAGGTGCACCTCGGGTTCATTTCTCCAGGGCGCAGGGTGGCTGGATGCAGGGGTGTCTTTTGAGGTCGGATTTCACCTTACCGGGCCACTCGCAGTTGGGGGGGTCTCCGTGCAGAGGCTGCAGGCGATGTCGGGGAGTCCTGGAGCGGTCAACCCATGGTGGACTCGGACTCTGGAGAGCTGGAGGACCTCGCTGGGACCAGTGGGCCACTTGAACTCGGGCTGTAGGCGACGGGTGCAGTGGTGGTTCCAGGCGTCTGGTTTCTTTTTCCTCAGCAGGCTCTGAGTCTTTGTTTGATGTTTCTTTTGAACAGAGCTGCTGTTCACAGGAGATCCGGTCTTTGTTGAAGGCAGTCAGTCCTCCCCGGGGTTCTGGAGGTCGCTGGCTGCAGGACAAGACGATTTTTGGCGCAGGATCTCTGGAAACTGCAGACGGGCCGGTAGGGCTGGGGCCAAGTCAGTTGTTCTCTGCAGTCTCCTCTGCTGGGCGTCTTCTTTCGTCCTTTTTCTTCTTAGGTTGCGGGAATCTGAGGAAGGAAGGTTCAGGGTGCCCCTAAATACTAGATTTAGGGGCGTTACAGGTAGGTAAAGGGAAGGGACCAATGGGTCCCTGCCCTGGGGTGGGTACACCCCCTATCCTGCCACACTCCTGTGGGAGGGGGGCAGGAGCCTAGTCCTGATTGGGCAGGGCTCCCCATCTTCAAGATGGTGAGAGCCCGGAGATGTGCTTCACCTCGCCTCCCCCACCTGAGGGGTGGGGTTGGCAGAGGCTGGCACACCCCCTTTCCTCCCTTGGTGTTTCCCGCCAGTCTTCCCGCCAGGATGGGGGGGAAGAACCGGTGGGGACCAGTTGCTGAGTACAGCAAGTGGTCTGGGGAAGCTCACAAAGGCGGAATGCCTTTGAAGCTTCCCCGTGCCCATCCTGGGGGAGGAGGCCTAGCACCTCGCCCAGGACGTGCATTGTTGAAGGCCCGGCAGAGCGGATGACTCTCTACCCAGGGGTCCAGCAACATGTCTGCTGTGTGGCAGCCTAGGCAGCCCCTCAGACAAGACGTGGATTGTAGGTTAGGTTCAGGGGCAACTCTAAGTTGCCCTCTGTCGTGCATTTTACAGTAAATCCCACACTGGCATCAGTGTGGGTTTACTGTGCTGAGAAGTTTGATACCAAACTTCTCAGTCTTCAGTGCAGCCAACATGGTGCTGTGGAGTTCGTGCTGACGACCTCCCAGCACCATATACTCGGAATGGCAGCACTGCACTTACAGTGCCCAGGAATGGACCTGGGTACTGTAGGGGCACAGGGCTCAGGCACCTGTACCCTCACCACTGGCATAGGGCACCCAGCTAGAGGGGTGACTGAGGTATGCCAGGGCAGTGTGTTTGTGGGCATGGCACACAGGGATGTGTGCCATGTCGACTCTCTGTTTTGATCTGCACCAAGACACTCAGCCTGCAAGGGCAGTGTGTTTGTGTCAGGGTACAGGGCCTCTAAGGGTGGCACAATAAGTGCTGCAGCCCTTAGGGGTCTTCTCTGGTCACAGTGCCCTGGGTACCTAGGGTACCATTTACCAGGGGCTTACCTGTGGCCAGAGATGCCAATTGGGTTTAGGCTTTAGTACAGTTTTTAGGGAAGGAACACAAGCCCTGGGTACCCGATAGGCAGGGACCCAGGGCACACCAAGGAAAAGTGCATCAGTTATCAGGCAAAAAGTGGGGGGGTTACTACAACAGAAACCCACTTTCCTACAATATAGCCCCACAGATTACCGGAAACACAACCGGAGTGAAGGATAGCCACGAATATGAATAAGAGCACAAGCAACAGAAGTCCGTTGTCTTAGTCGAGCAACTGCTCTATAAGTGAACCACCGACACTACTATAGGCATAATCCATGGATAATAGGTACTATACCCTGATCCGTGTCACTTTTTCACACAAACAGAATGCGCTGTCAGACTCTGACAAAGATACATGCCGCACCACAAACACTGGTGATCACACCTAGAGGACTTGTTGAACACAGGTTCCCAATAACAGTCGATACTGCAGATACATAAGTGTACATCTATATAAACACTACTATAGTTGAACTGAGCGTCAATGTCAACAGCCACGACACCAGAAACACTATACAAACCTATTTCCTATTGTAAATCTAATCTGGTCACACTTTGTAAATTGTAGGAATTGCATAAACACATCTCACAATTTTACAATGAATTAATTGTATATCACTGTTGTGTGTAATTTATTTTATAACATGTATAACTTACTTTAACCTCTGTTAAACACAGTCTTTTCTCACTGTCAACTGTGCACGCTGTGACATGCTGATTCAGACATGTATATTACTTCCTGAGTCCAGGAATAGGTCATGTGACCAAGACCCCGAGAGAGGTCGAAACGCGTCTTTTTGTTGCCATCTGAATATTAAATACACTTACTAAAGCAAATTGGAGTGGCTCGTCTTTCCCCGCCGAAGCTTGATTGTGGGGAATTCTCGGTGTGATATATATATATATATATATATATATATATATATATATATATATATATATATATATATATATATATATATATATATATATATATATATATATATATATATATATATATATATATATAAAAATATATATATTCACTGAAAAAACCATAGGTTTCAGGGACGTTATAGTTAGTTGGACATTTCACTCATACAAAACCATAGAAATTCCGCCGTTATAGTTAGTTCAGCTAACTATAACTCACGCCCCCGCAATGCACTGCTGATGACGTCACATATTACATCATTCATGACATGGTCAGTGACATCACTGATGACATCACTGATGACATCTCAAATGACATCACTGATTACATCACTGTCTCACAGTCAGTCTCTCTGTCAGTCAGTCAGTCACTCTCTTGGTCAGTCAGTCTCTCTCTCTGTCAGTCAGTCTCTCCCTGTCAGTCAGTCTCTCTCTCAGTCAGTCAGTCTCTCTCAGTCAGTCAGTCTCTCTCAGTCAGTCAGTCTCTCAGTCAGTCAGTCTCTCTCTCAGTCAGTCAGTCTCTCTCTCAGTCAGTCAGTCTCTCTCACTCAGTCAGTCAGTCTCTCTCACTCAGTCAGTCTCTCTCAGTCAGTCAGTCTCTCTCAGTCAGTCAGTCTCTCTCAGTCAGTCTCTCTCTGTCAGTCAGTCTCTCTCTCAGTCAGTCAGTCTCTCTCTCAGTCAGTCAGTCTCTCTCAGTCAGTCAGTCTCTCTCTGTCAGTCAGTCTCTCTCTCTGTCAATCAGTCTCTCTCTGTCAGTCAGTTTCTCTCTGTCAGTCAGTCTCTCTCTCAGTCAGTCAGTCTCTATCTCTCTCTGTCAGTCTCAGTCAGTCAGTCTCTCTCTCAGTCAGTCTCTCTCTCTGTCAGTCAGTCTCTGTCAGTCAGTCTCTCTCTGTCAGTCAGTCTCTCTCTCAGTCAGTCAGTCTCTCTCTGTCAGTCAGTTTCTCTCTCTCTCAGTCAGTCTCTCTCTCTGTCAATCAGTTTCTCTCTGTCAGTCAGTTTCTCTCTGTCAGTCAGTCTCTCTCTCAGTCAGTCAGTCTCTATCTCTCTATGTCAGTCTCAGTCAGTCAGTCTCTCTCTCAGTCAGTCTCTCTCTCTGTCAGTCAGTCTCTGTCAGTCAGTCTCTCTCTGTCAGTCAGTCTCTCTCTCAGTCAGTCAGTCTCTCTGTCAGTCAGTCAGTCACTCTCTCGGTGTCAAGGTTTTACTCCAAACTCCCAGGATCGGTGCGTTGCTCAAATGGGTCCACCTCTCAATCGCTCCACTCTCTGATGCTATAACAGCGCAGAGGGTAGGAGGGATTAAGCGAGGGAAGGAAAGGATGGGGACAGCGGGGAGGGAGACCTACAACACAAGAAATACAAGTAAAGGCCGGTTCCACTTCTTTTAGCACACTTATTAAGAATCACAACACATACGGTGCAGTAACTACCTGTAAAGAAAATAAAGAACTTGCTTTCCTGCAGACCAGTTCTTTGATGAAGGTATCATATCCTAGGGAGGCTCTTTATATGCAAATGAGAATAATACAAAATGATAAGTATCAACAATCTAAATGCTCACACTACTCACACATGCTCACTCACTCAGACTGTACCCACCACAATGAATGTTGACACTTGCATCACAGAGGGGTTGAGCGTAACTCACACCACTGCCCCTGCTAGGAAGAAAGATCACAAGAACCACATAAGTCCTTAGCAATACTCATCATCATAAATGAATAATAACGGTGTTGGCATTAACCTTTCATGCCAAGCACTCTTCGGCTGCTCGTATCACAGCAAACGCATAATTCAGCAATACTCCTCTTCTAACCACCATGAATAGTTAATCCTTGAACGTTACACGAGTGAATTTAGAAGCTTCTTATATCAAAGTCAAGGTCAAAACGCAAGGCTTGGAACCATGCGTTCCGTTTCATTTCCTTAATCAGTAGCCACCTATGCCCCCTCTCAGAGTGGTGACTACGTCACCCTTACCGCCCTGTATGTTTTCGTTGTCTCTGTGATATCGTCAGCGTGGGTTTCTCTGCCTCCGACGTCTGTTTGATCAGAATTCGCAGCACCGCTTCACCGCCGCCCTCCTGCATATGAGGCTTCCGGGCAGGCGCGTCATCAACGTGTGCGCGCGCCTACCCGGAAGCAGGATGTCTGGGAAATGTAGTTTTTGTGGGGGGGAGGGGGGCGCTAGCGAACGCTGCTACCGCGTTCGTCATGCGTCCCGTACTGAAGATTGCCCCAGCTTCAGGCGAGTGTGACAGTACATTCCTCTCCCTAGAGGGGTCGACGAAGACGGGGCTTTCCAGGAAATCGCACATGGAACGCCCGAACCAACCGGGGTGCATGAACACTCCTTGCTGGTTCCCAGGAATTCTCCTCTGCACTATATCCTTTCCATGAAATTAGATACCATAAGGAGGATCCCCTCATCTTGGAGTCTACAATCCTGGACACCTCATATTCGGGCTCACCGTCCACCCACACGGGAGGCGTTCCTTTCTTCACTGGTGTGTAGGAAGGTTTCAGCAACGATACATGGAACACTGGGTGTATTTTCATGGTTTTTGGCAATGCTAAACGGACTGAGACTGGGTTGATGCATTTTATCACCTTGTAAGGTCCTACGTAGCGAGGGTTAAAAATGCTGTATCTGCGAAACCTAATGTTCTTAGTGGATAACCAGACCACATCGCCAGGCAGGTATGGGGGACCCTCCCTACGATGTACATCGGCTTGCCTTTTGTAACGTGTCTTAGCTTTTTGAAGGTTCAACCTCGTCCTTTTTATAGTACGTTGTATATGTTTCACTCTGTCCTGCACCGCAGGTAGTTTAAGATCCATCCCTGGGTGAACTAACGGCAAGAATCTAGGATGAAACCCATAGTTGCTGTAGTAAGGGGTGTGATTAGTGGACTGGTGGATCGCACTGTTGTACGCTGTTTCTGCCACCCACAACAGGTCCATCCACTCATCCGTGTTTTCTTTCACGTAGCAACGTAGATATTGCTTTAACATTTGGTTCAAACGCTCAGTTTGTCCATCGGTTTGTGGATGGAAACTTGTGGATTTTGCTGATTTTATTTGCAGGGCCTCACACCACACCTTCCAAAAATGAGCCGTGAATTGGGATCCACGATCGGATACAATAGTAGACTGCACTCCATGTAAACGTACTACCTGACTCAGGAGTATTTTGGCTAACTGCCCAGAAGTAGGTAGAGATTTACAAGCTATGAAATGTCCCATTTTCGTGAGGCTATCAACCACTACCAGAATTACCGTGTGACCTTGATCTTTAGGCAACCCTACTATGAAATCTATGGATATAGTAGACCATGGAACCGCGGGTGTGGGTAGCGGTTGCAGTAACCCCTGAGCCTTTCTGTGGTCTGATTTTGCTTTTGCACATGTTTCGCATTTCCTTACAAACAATACCACATCTGTTTTTACTGAAGGCCACCAAAAATATCTCAGAATCCTATCTAGTGTTTTGTCGATGCCATTGTGTCCTGCGCTGGGATCCGTATGACACCAATGAAATACTCTCTCTTGTAAAGCTTTTAAGGGGATTAACATCTGTCGGTTTCTTATGGGCACCCCTTGTCTTATTTTCCATTGTGGATGTACCTTGAGCCATTTCCTCCATATGGGAGTGGTGCTTGCCCGAGCCACAGAGCGTAAAAACTGCTCAGAGTGTACCACACCTATGACTTGATCAGGGGCCAAAATAGATAGAGTTTGATCTTTTACCGGGCTACACGCTGTATCTTGTCGGGTGAGAGCATCCGCCTTCCTGTTCTCCGCACCTGGTCTGTAGGTGATGATATAATCGAATTCAGAGAAAAACAACATCCAGCGCATCTGCCTGGGGGATAGCAGACGGGCAGACCTCATAAATTGTAGATTACGGTGATCGGTGTATACTGTGATCACATGCTTGGCTCCCATCAAATGATGTCTCCAGGTAGTGAACGCATCCTTAATGGCCATTAACTCTTTTTCCGCAATGGTGTATCTTGTTTCTGCCTCATTTAGCTTGCGAGACATGTAGGCTACAGGATGTAGCTGTCCTGTCTTCTCACTCCTTTGTGATAGTATTGCCCCCACTGCCATATCTGACGCATCAGCTTCTACTACAAACGGTTTCTCAGGATCTGGGTGGGCCAAAACAGGGGCTGAGGTAAAGGCTCTTTTCAGCTGAGAAAAGGAGGCTTCAGTTTCGGTAGTCCATTCAAATGTAACGTTTTTCCGTAACAACCTTGTTATTGGTGTAACCACCCTTGAAAACTGAGGAATGAATCTTCGGTAGAAATTGGCGAAGCCTAAAAAACATTGAACCTCCTTCACATTAACTGGTTGTGGCCAATCCGTTACGGCTTTTATTTTCCGATCAGACATTTCCAGACCTTGTGGTGAAATGATTACTCCTAAAAACTCCACCCTCTGAACACTGAATTCACATTTAGTGAGTTTGCAAAACAGACCATTGTCTCGCAAGGCTTGCAGGACCAGACACACGTGTTGATAATGCTGGTCCACTGAAGCAGAATATATCAAGATATCGTCTATATAGACTACTGTGAAGACGTCCAGATACTCCCGCAACACTTCGTTCAAAAAGAACTGAAAAGCAGCGGGAGCGTTACAAAGCCCATAGGGCATCACTGTATACTCATATAACCCAAAACGAGTGCGGAACGCTGTCTTCCACTCATCTCCCTTCCTCACCCTGACTAGGTGATAAGCGCCTTTTAAGTCCAATCGTTTGTATATTTGAGCAGTTTTCACCTGGTCCAGTAGGACTGGAATCAAAGGTAGGGGGTACCTGTTCTTAACGGTAATGTGGTTCAAGGCCCTAAAATCGATGCAGGCGCGTTTTTCCCCATTAGCTTTTGGTATGAAAAACAAAGGGGAAGCTGCAGGGGGCTTGGATGGCCTTATGAAGCCATTCGCCAAATACTGATCCAGATATGATTTGAGATGCTCGTTTTCCTTATCCGTGAGAGCATAGATCCTACTACATGGAACTACAGCACCTGGCACTAGATCAATCTGACAGTCGTAAGACCGATGAGGAGGTAACACATTGGCTTGTTGCTCATTGAACACTTCCCTGTATCGTTCGTACTCTTTGGGTAGGGTTATGTCCTGTTCAGCTGTGGTAGCAATGTGAAGGAGTGTGGCTAAGGCTTTTACCGGCAGATCCCTGTTTTCCTGACTGCAATGTTCCTTGCATTCCGGGCAGTTAAAAAGTACAGTCTTGGCCACCCAATCTATGGAAGGATTGTGCTTCATCAACCAAGGCAACCCCAGAATGATGCCATACTGAGGTGCTCGTATTATGTTAAAGCTTAGGGACTCTACATGTTGAGGAGCACAGCGTACTAATAATTCTCTTGTGGAGAAACCAATTGGTCCCGTGATCAATTCCCTCCCATCTATGGCCAAAACCGGTTCAGGCACTTCTTTCTTAAGTAATGACAACTGCAATACCATAGCCAATGCCTCATCCATAAACAGCCCAGTGGCCCCTGAATCTATCATAGCTTCCAGATCTCTCCACCCTTCTGATAAGTGGATTTGGATAGGGATTCTAAAATGTCCTGCTGTGTTCACCTGTATATCCAGAGTGGAAGGGATTACTAAGCCGCTCAAAAAGCTCCCTCCTGTTACTTTTGGGCATTCTAGTTTTCCGATTTAGGGGCACGGGAGCCCTCACACTATCAAACCCGGGTTTATTCTTGGGTTTAGCTAGGCAATCCCTTACAAAATGGCCTTTCTTGCCACAATACAAACATAGCCCATTCTTACGTCTTTGCTCACGCTCCTCTTGCGATAAAGGAGCCCTTACAGTACCTATCTCCATGGGTTCTGACTCCCCAGCCGTGCTAGACTTAGGAAACCTTGGTTTTTCGTATCTAGTAAAAACCCGATCAGATCTTCTCCTGTCGGTCCGGCGATCGTTTATTCTACTGTCTAACCTCAAGGCCAGATTAATGAGATCAGTACACGTGGCTGGTTGAGGATCTACCTGGGCTATCACATCTTTGAGCTCATCTCGTAATCCTTGGTGAAACAAGGCAGCCCTCTTATCTTTAGGCCATCCTGTCTCTGATATCAACCTCTGAAAAGCATTTAAATACACCACTAGATCTTTATTACCTTGCCTTAGCTCCAATAACTCTCTATCGGCTGAGAAACTATGGGATCTCCTATCGAAGATATTCTCAAACTCTCTTCTAAAACCGTCCCAATCGTGTAACAGAGGATCATCATTACGAACCAACGGGACGGCCCACAAAGCGGCATCTCCCGCCAAATAAGAAATAAGGAAGGCTACCCTCGCTTGATTAGTAGGAAACGCCCTAGGTTTACACGTAAAGTGCAACAACACCTGTGTCATAAACACCTGTATTTTGCTCTCATCCCCTGTAAACCTTTCAGGGGCCGCCAACGGTATAGGCGTGGGAAATTCCACCGATAACGGGGCTGCTGCACCTGCAAAGGTACCTGAGGACCAAGTAGCACCACTACCTCTTCCAGCACTCACATCAAACGGATTCCTCTGCAATTTATCAACACGGTCTTGTAAGGCCGCGGTTTCTGCCCTAGAGGCAGCTAATTCCTGTTGAACCATAACCAAGGCCGCCATTACATCATCTAGGGTGGCCATCATCAACCAACACCGATCAGGAGAGAATAAATTCTTGGGCTGCGAATTCTGTCATGGTTTTACTCCAAACTCCCAGGATCGGTGCGTTGCTCAAATGGGTCCACCTCTCAATCGCTCCACTCTCTGATGCTATAACAGCGCAGAGGGTAGGAGGGATTAAGCGAGGGAAGGAAAGGATGGGGACAGCGGGGAGGGAGACCTACAACACAAGAAATACAAGTAAAGGCCGGTTCCACTTCTTTTAGCACACTTATTAAGAATCACAACACATACGGTGCAGTAATTACCTGTAAAGAAAATAAAGAACTTGCTTTCCTGCAGACCAGTTCCTTGATGAAGGTATCATATCCTAGGGAGGCTCTTTATATGCAAATGAGAATAATACAAAATGATAAGTATCAACAATCTAAATGCTCACACTACTCACACATGCTCACTCACTCAGACTGTACCCACCACAATGAATGTTGACACTTGCATCACAGAGGGGGTTGAGCGTAACTCACACCACTGACCCTGCTAGGAAGAAAGATCACAAGAACCACATAAGTCCTTAGCAATACTCATCATCATAAATGAATAATAACGGTGTTGGCATTAACCTTTCATGCCAAGCACTCTTCGGCTGCTCGTATCACAGCAAACGCATAATTCAGCAATACTCCTCTTCTAACCACCATGAATAGTTAATCCTTGAACGTTACACGAGTGAATTTAGAAGCTTCTTATATCAAAGTCAAGGTCAAAACGCAAGGCTTGGAACCATGCATTCCGTTTCATTTCCTTAATCAGTAGCCACCTATGCCCCCTCTCAGAGTGGTGACTACGTCACCCTTACCGCCCTGTATGTTTTTGTTGTCTCTGTGATATCGTCAGCGTGGGTTTCTCTGCCTCCGACGTCTGTTTGATCAGAATTCGCAGCACCGCTTCACCGCCGCCCTCCTGCATATGAGGCTTCCGGGCAGGCGCGTCATCAACGCGTGCGCGTGCCTACCCGGAAGCAGGATGTCTGGGAAATGTAGTTTTTGTGGGGGGGAGGGGGGCGCTAGCGAACGCTGCTACCGCGTTCGTCATGCGTCCCGTACTGAAGATTGCCCCAGCTTCAGGCGAGTGTGACACTCGGTCAGTCAGTCTCTCTCTCTGTCAGTCAGTCTCTCTCAGTCAGTCAATCTCTGTCAGTCAGTCAGTCTCTCTCAGTCAGTCAGTCTCTCTGTCAGTCAGTCTCTCTCTGTCA
This sequence comes from Calotriton arnoldi, assembly GCA_963921515.1. Classification (NCBI taxonomy): domain Eukaryota; kingdom Metazoa; phylum Chordata; class Amphibia; order Caudata; family Salamandridae; genus Calotriton; species Calotriton arnoldi. The sequence continues at coordinate 685,041 of CAWUFW010002026.1, forward strand.
GTCAGTCTCTCTCTCAGTCAGTCAGTCTCTCTCAGTCAGTCAGACTCTCTCAGTCAGTCAGTCTCTCTCTCTCTGTCAGTCTCTCTCTCTGTCAGTTTCTCTCTGTCAGTCAGTCTCTCTCTCTCTCTGTCAGTCTCTCTCTCTCTGTCAGTCTCTCTCTCTCTTAGTCAGTCTCTCTGTCAGTTAGTCTCTCTCTGTCAGTCAGTCTCTCTTTTAGTCAGTCAGTCTCTCTCTCAGTCTCTCTCTCTGTCAGTCTCTCTCTCTCTCTCTCTCTCTGTCAGTCAGTCTCTCTCTGTCAGTCAGTCTCTCTCTCAGTCAGTCAGTCTCTCTCTCTGTCAGTCTCTCTCTCTCTCTGTCAGTCAGTCTCTCTGACAGTCAGTCTCTCTCAGTCAGTCAGTCTCTCTCTCAGTCAGTCAGTCTCTCTCTCTGTCAGTCAGTCTCTCTCTCAGTCAGTCAGTCTCTCTCTCAGTCAGTCTCTCTCAGTCAGTCTCTCTCAGTCAGTCAGTCTCTCTCTCAGTCAGTCAGTCTCTCTCTCTGTCAGTCAGTCTCTCTCTCTGTCAGTCAGTCTCTCAGTCAGTCAGTCTCTCTCTCAGTCAGTCTCTTTCTCAGTCAGTCAGTCTCTCTCTCTGTCAGTCAGTCTCTCTCTCAGTCAGTCAGTCTCTCTGAGTCAGTCAGTCTCTCTCAGTCAGTCAGTCTCTCTCAGTCAGTCAGTCTCTCTCTCTCTCAGTCAGTCAGTCTCTCTCTCAGTCAGTCTCTCTCTCAGTCAGTCAGTCTCTCTCTCAGTCAGTCTCTCTCTCTCTGTCAGTCAGTGTCTCTCTCTGTCAGTCTCAGTCAGTCAGTCTCTCTCAGTCAGTCTCTCTGTCAGTCAGTCTCTCTGTCAGTCAGTCAGTCTCTCTCTCAGTCAGTCAGTCTCTCTCTCAGTCAGTCTCAGTCAGTCAGTCTCTCTCTCTGTCAGTCAGAGTCTCTCTCAGTCAGTCAGTCTCTCTCTCTAAGTCAGGCTCTCTCTCTCTCAGTCAGTCTCTCTCTCTGTCAGTCAGACTCTCTCTCTGTCAGTCAGTCTCTCAGTCAGTCAGTCTCTCTCAGTCAGTCAGTCTCTCTCAGTCAGTCAGTCTCTCTCAGTCAGTCAGTTTCTCTGTCAGTCAGTCTCTCTCAGTCAGTCAGTCTCTCTCTCAGTCAGTCAGTCTCTCTCTCAGTCAGTCTCTCTCTCAGTCAGTCAGTCTCTCTCTCTGTCAGTCAGTCTCTCTCTCAGTCAGTCAGTCTCTCTTAGTCAGTCTCTCTCAGTCAGTCAGTCTCTCTTAGTCAGTCAGTCTCTCTCAGTCAGTCTCTCTCTCTGTCAGTCAGTCTCTCTCTCAGTCAGTCAGTCTCTCTCTGTCAGTCAGTCTCTCTCTCAGTCAGTCAGTCTCCCTGAGTCAGTCAGTCTCTCTGAGTCAGTCAGTCTCTCTCAGTCAGTCTCTCTCTCATTCAGTCAGTCTCTCTCTCAGTCAGTCTCTCTCAGTCAGTCAGTCTCTCTGTCAGTCAGTCTCTCTGTCAGTCAGTCTCTCTCTGTCAGTCAGTGTCTCTCTCTCTCTCTGTCAGTCAGTCTCTCTCAGTCAGTCAGTCTCTCTGTCAGTCAGTCTCTGTCAGTCAGTCAGTCTCTCTCTCAGTCAGTCAGTCTCTCTCTCTGTCAGTCTCAGTCAGTCAGTCTCTCTCTCTCTGTCAGTCAGTCTCTCTCTCTGTCAGTCTCTCTCAGTCAGTCTCTCTCTCTCTCAGTCAGTCTCTCTCTCTCTCAGTCAGTCTCTCTCTCAGTCAGTCTCAGTCAGTCAGTCTCTCTCTCAGTCAGTCAGTCTCTCTCTCTGTCAGTCAGTCTCTCTCTCAGTCAGTCAGTCGCTCTGAGTCAGTCAGTCTCTCTGAGTCAGTCAGTCTCTCTCAGTCAGTCAGCCTCTCTCAGTCAGTCTCTCTCAGTCAGTCAGTCTCTCTCTCATTCTGTCAGTCTCTCTCTCAGTCAGTCTCTCTCTGTCAGTAAGTCAGTCTCTCTCTCAGTCAGTCTCTCTCTCTCTGTCAGTCAGTGTCTCTCTCTCTCTGTCAGTCTCAGTCAGTCAGTCTCTCTCAGTCAGTCAGTCTCTCTGTCAGTCAGTCTCTCTGTCAGTCAGTCAGTCTCTCTCAGTCAGTCAGTCTCTCTCTCAGTCAGTCAGTCTCTCTCTCTGTCAGTCTCAGTCAGTCAGTCTCTCTCTCAGTCAGTCTCTCTCAGTCAGTCTCTCTCAGTCAGTCTCTCTCAGTCAGTCAGTCTCTCTCTAAGTCAGTCTCTCTCTCTCAGTCAGTCTCTCTCTCTCAGTCAGTCTCTCTCAGTCAGTCTCTCTCTCTCTCTGTCAGTCTCAGTCAGTCAGTCTCTCAGTCAGTCAGTCTCTCTCAGTCAGTCACTCTCTCAGTGTGTCTCTCTCTCAGTCAGTCACTCTCTGAGTCAGTCTCTCTCTCTGTCAGTCAGTCTCTCTCTCAGTCAGTCAGTCTCTCTCAGTCAGTCAGTCTCTCTCTCTGTCAATCTCTCTCTTAGTCAGTCTTTCTCTCTGTCAGTCAGTCTCTCTCTGTCAGTCAGTCTCTCTCTCAGTCAGTCTCTCTCTAAGTCAGTCAGTCTCTCTGTCAGTCAGTCTCTCTGTCAGTCAGTCTCTCTCTCTCAGTCAGTCTCTCTATCTCAGTCAGTCTGTCTCTCTGTCAGTCAGTCAGTCTCTCTCTACCTCAGTCAGTCAGTATCTCTCTCTCTCAGTCAGTCAGTCTCTCTCTGTCTGTCAGTCTCTCTCTCTGTCAGTCTCTCTCTCTCTGTCAGTCTCTCTCTCAGTCAGTCAGTCTCTCTCTCTCAGTCAGTCTCTCTCTGTCAGTCTCTCTCTCTCTGTCAGTCTCTCTCTCAGTCAGTCAGTCTCTCTGTTAGTCAGTCTCTCTCTGTCATTCAGTCTCTCTCTCTCTCAGTCAGTCTCTCTCAGTCAGTCTCTCTCTCTCTCTGTCAATCTCTCTCTCTCTCTCTGTCAGTCTCTCTCTGTCAGTCAGTCTCTCTCTGTCAGACAGTCTCTCTCTCAGTCAGTCAGTCTCTCTCTCAGTCAGTCAGTCTCTCTCTCTCTCTCTACAACATACCTTACAAACATTGCCAATATCTCTGGCTAAACACTTATAAGGTCCCAACGGCGAGACCTATTGGGGATGCCAATGCTTGTTTTTTATTTTTTATTCCGGATTCGCACACCCAGCGCGAATTCGGACGTTTCTTAAAATGTTTTTGGGCTGGGGGTCCTTGTGGGACCCCCTGAGCAGGCCTAGGGGGTCAGGGTGTTCCTACCCTGCCCCCTTTTCTTGTTGTTCATCTTTGTTTAACTGTTTTCTTATGACTCTGGTTCAACCTAGTCCCAAGATGGCTGCCAGCATTTCCTGGATGAAGTGCTGACAGCCAATCAGATTTCACGATGACATGTGTGGTTAGGCTCCGCCCAGATATCGATATTTCTTTTTCCTTTCTTTTTCCATTAATATTTCAAAAACTACTGAACGGATTTACACCATTTAACAAAAAGGACTCTTTCTGAACCAAGACCTACCTTTTTTCCAAATTTGGTGTAATTCCGTTAAGCAGTTCGGGCTGTAGCTTTGTCTAAAGTTTCCTATGGAAAATAACATGGGGAAAACGTGTTTTGGGACCCCCCTTTTTTCTCGGCCCCCGCTTGGTGAATCACCCCGAAACTTTCAAGACAGGAGCTGACCGGAGCTGATCACCAGTTTTGAAAAATTCGCGAAGATTGTCAACCGGCGCCAAAGTTATTGGGGAAACAAAAAACGCTTTTCCTATGGAAACTAGGTCCTAACTATAACTACCTACTGGTGACCGCCTCTAGGTGGGATGCACTCCCAGGTGGAAATTACGCCAAAGCAAGGGCACACGACATGAACAAAGTCCCTTTCTGGTTTCCTGCCAGACGCGTTTCGGGCCAACGCCCTCTTCAGTGGCAGACCATGTGACGTGCCGGCGTCCGGCAACCACCAGTAAATCCCCATAATAATTATGCTCAGGTGAAGCACCTGAAGCAATGCTTCCTGGGACTGGTGGTTCAGTAAAACCCAAGTGGGTCGCCGCCGGCACTCACATTCAAAAATGTCTTTAAAAGGATTGCCGATGTTCGCGCCGGCACCCCTGCATATAACAGGCACCTCCTGTTCCACAGTTAGCTGCCCCAATAAAGCAGCCGCGGACCCGCAAGTGTTTCACGGTGGTGCAATCCCGCGACCAGGCAGGCCACTGTACAAAATACAAAAAGAGTTGCCTCTAGGTGGGATGCACTCCCAGGTGGAAATTACGCCAAAGCAAGGGCACACGACATGAACAAAGTCCCTTTCTGGTTTCCTGCCAGACGCGTTTCGGGCCAACGCCCTCTTCAGTGGCAGACCATATGACATGCCGGCGTGCGGCAACCACCAGTAAATCCCCATAATAATTATCCTCAGGTGAACTACCTGAAGCAATGCTTCCTGGGACTGGTGGTTCAGTAAAGCCCAAGTGGGTCGCCGCCGGCACTCACATTCAGAAATGTCCTGCGTCTGGCAGGAAACCAGAAAAGGACTTTGTTCATGGCGTGTGCCCTGGCTTTGGCGTAATTTCCACCTGGGAGTGCATCCCACCTGGAGGCAACTCTTGCACATTATATATATATATATATATATATATATATATATATATATATATATATATATATATATATATATATATATATATATATATATATATATATAACAATAACTCCGCACCCTGGAAGCGACTTTTCTCTCCAAATCACGGACCCGGACCCAATTCGGTGCTAGGATGTTTTATTCAACCGTCTCCATTACGCGTTTCGACTCCGTGGAGCCTTGATCACATGACATGGATACACAGGTTAGTGCAATATTTAAAGTGAAACGTACATCGCAATTGATCATCACGTGTTCATGGACAAAGAGAAAATACTTATGGTACCAACACTGTTTATGATGTTGCTAAGCATATTCCATCATTTTTGGGCTGTTTAAAACATAGTAATATTAGAAAATAGTTTATATTCTCATTTTTCCAATGCTTTTTAAAATTACACGTAAAATACTAAAAGCAGAAAAATACATTAATAATAGGTTCAATCCTATATTCATATATAATTACATGTTTCTTTTGTACCCTCATGTGTCCCTGTTGCGATATGTACAAAATTCTATAAAGTGCCTAAGTGAAAAGTGCAAAGTGATTGTGAAAATGTTAATAAGAATAAAATTAACTCTATGTGTGTCTCCCTGTTGTCCGACTTATATAATCATATTTTCATTGTGAGCAAATGCCTAAAATTCAGTTGTTAATCCTCACAGCCTGAGTACATAGATACAAGTACAATATTCATTATGACCAATGTAAATGAAATTTATCCCAAACCTATAGATACCGGAGCTTCAAGGAAGGAAGATATGGATATGGAATGTCTTAATATGTTCACGTCCTAAAGTTGTTACTTTGAGTACACAGAAGTATAGCAGCTAGTTAGTTTACACGTATAAATATATAAATATATAAATATACATAAAGGCGTACATAAATACATAAACATATGAACACATATAAAAAATTCTATAGAAAAAAACTCTATAGAAAAAAACTCTTTTACAAAATTTCATATTCATGTTAAACACAATTATTGTATAATATTAGAATAAATAGTCATAAAATTCCTAAAATTGTTAAAATGTTAACCATTTCTAAAATATAATCGCTGACCTATGTACTTTTAGTTGACATCTGGACTGATCCATTCTGTTTACAGCCTAATCCTCCCACCTGTAGAGATGTGATTCCCATTAAGGATGACTAACAGTAGTTTTGATCTAATTTAAACAAGTATGCAAATCCTCTGTGGCATTCAGCCCTGACGGTACCTTGGAATCCAATTGCAGAATATATCTTGTCTCTAGTTTCCTCAGCTTGGTGATTCTATCTCCGCCCCTTCTGCTTGGAGGCACTGTATCTATTACAAAATATTTTAGGTCTGCATTGTTGGAACTGTGTTTGTCTTTAAAATGACGCGCCACTGGATAAGTGTTGTCTTGATTGGTTATTGCGCGCAAGTGTTGGAGAATTCTTTTGTGTACCTGTAGAACCGTGCTGCCTATATATTGTAAACCACATGGGCACTGCAATACATATACTGCAAATTCAGTTTTGCATGTTAGGAGTTTATTAATTTTAAACTCTCTATTGCTAAAAGGGGTCTTGTAGGTACTCATATTGATGCCATGTGTGCATGCCTTACATGTTTTGCATCTAAAAAAGCCTTTCCTTCTCTGCAACCAATTTCCACTCTCAATTACCTCTGAGCTAGTTTTGACAATCTTATCTCTCGTGGTAGGTGCCCTCCTGTATGTGATAGACACTCTTTGAGGAAGCAGGGACCCAATGATAGGATCACAAAGTACCATGGCCCAATTTTTCTGTATGATTTTTTATATATATATATATCAAGGAACGGTTGCTTCTGCAGCAAGCGCGCACTCGAGAGACAAGAAATCATGCACAGGTAGGAACGAGCACTTCAGCAGCCTGACGCGTTTCGGGTATGTATCCCTTAATCATAGGCTTGACTCCAAACAGTTGCTTTGCCACCGGACTTTATTTAAATACACGCCCTCCAATGGGCTACTCAGATGAGTCCCAGCGCCTGCTGGGTAATGTAGTCCCTGTAGCCTGCATTTACCCTAATGGGGTTGGAAACAAAAGTCAATATTAGCATTCAGATGAATAATAAAGTGTCCGTTCATGCCCAAAATCCACGCACGTCTCCCACATATTGGCATCGTCAAATTACGTGTCTAGTGGCCCCTTGTAAATCCTCAGGGTGGTGCAGCCCTTCACGCCTGAAGCCAGCGTGTAAACATCAAGGAACGGTTGCTTCTGCAGCAAGGGCGCACTCGAGAGACAAGAAATCATGCACAGGTAGGAACGAGCACTTCAGCAGACTGACTCGTTTCGGGTATGTATCCCTTAATCATAGGCTTGACTCCAAACAGTTGCTTTGCCACCGGACTTTATTTAAATACACGCCCTCCAATGGGCTACTCAGATGAGTCCCAGCGCCTGCTGGGTAATGTAGTCCCTGTAGCCTGCATTTACCCTAATGGGGTTGGAAACAAAAGTCAATATTAGCATTCAGATGAATAATAATGTGTCCGTTCGTGCCCAAAATCCACGCATGTCTCCCCACATATTGGCATCGTCAAATTACGTGTCTAGTGGCCCCTTGTAAATCCTCAGGGTGGTGCAGCCCTTCACGCCTGAAGCCAGCGCGTAAACATCAAGGAACGGTTGCTTCTGCAGCAAGGGCGCACTCGAGAGACAAGAAATCATGCAAAGGTAGGAACGAGCACTTCAGCAGCCTGACGCGTTTCGGGTATGTATCCCTTAATCATAGGCGTGACTCCAAACAGTTGCTTTGCCACCGGACTTTATTTAAATACACGCCCTCCAATGGGCTACTCAGATGAGTCCCAGCACCTGCTGGGTAATGTAGTCCCTGTAGCCTGCATTTATCCTAATGGGGTTGGAAACAAAAGTCAATATTAGCATTCAGATGAATAATAAAGTGTCCGTTCATGCCCAAAATCCACGCCCAAAGTCCGGTGGCAAAGCAACTGTTTGGAGTCAAGCCTATGATTAAGGGATACATACCCGAAACACGTCAGGCTGCTGAAGTGCTCGTTCCTACCTGTGCATGATTTCTTGTCTCTTGAGTGCGCCCTTGCTGCAGGAGCAACCGTTCCTTGATGTTTACATGCCGGCTTCAGGCGTGAAGGGCTGCACCACCCTGAGGATTTACAAGGGGCCACTAGACACGTAATTTGACGATGCCAATATGTGGGGAGACATGCGTGGATTTTGGGCAAGAACGGACACTTTATTATTCATCTGAATGCTAATATTGACTTTTGTTTCCAACCCATTAGGGTAAATGCAGGCTACAGGGACTACATTACCCAGCAAGCGCTGGGACTCATATGAGTAGCCCATTGGAGGGCGTGTATTTAAATAAAGTCCGGTGGCAAAGCAACTGTTTGGAGTCAAGCCTATGATTAAGGGATACATACCCGAAACGCGTCAGGCTGCTGAAGTGCTCGTTCCTACCTGTGCATAATTTCTTGTCTCTCGAGTGCGCCCTTGCTGCAGAAGCAACCGTTCTTTGATGTTTACACACCGGCTTCAGGCGTGAAGGGCTGCACCACCCTGAGGATTTACAAGGGGCAACTAGACACGTAATTTGACGATGCCAATATGTGGGGAGACATGCGTGGATTTTGGGCATGAACGAACACTTTCTTATTCATCTGAATGCTAATATTGACTTTTGTTTCCAACCCCATTAGGGTAAATGCAGGCTACAGGGACTACATTACCCAGCAGGCGCTGGAACTCATCTGAGTAGCCCATTGGAGGGGGTGTATTTAAAAAACGTCCGGTGGCAAAGCAACTGTTTGGAGTCAAGCCTATGATTAAGGGATACATACCCGAAACGCGTCAGGCTGCTGAAGTGCTCGTTCCTACCTGTGCATGATTTCTTGTCTCTCGAGTGCGCCCTTGCTGCAGAAGCAACCGTTCCTTGATGTTTACACGCAGGCTTCAGGCGTGAAGGGCTGCACCACCCTGAGGATTTACAAGGGGCAACTAGACACGTAATTTGACGATGCCAATATGTGGGGAGACATTCGTGGATTTTGGGCATGAACTGACACTTTATTATTCATCTGAATGCTAATATTGACTTTTGTTTCCAACCCCATTAGGGTAAATGCAGGCTACAGGGACTAGATTACCCAGCAGGCGCTGGGACTCATCTGAGTAGCCCATTGGAGGGTGTGTATTTAAATAAAGTCCGGTGGCAAAGCAACTGTTTAGAGTCAAGCCTATGATTAAGGGATACATACCCAAAACGCGTCAGGCTGCTGAAGTGCTCGTTCCTACCTGTGCATGATTTCTTGTCTCTCGAGTGCGCCCTTGCTGCAGAAGCAACCGTTCCTTGATGTTTACATGCCGGCTTCAGGCGTGAAGGGCTGCACCACCCTGAGGATTTAGAAGGGGCCACTAGTCACGTAATTTGACGATGCCAATATGTGGGGAGACATGCGTGGATTTTGGGCATGAACGGACACTTTATTATTCATCTGAATGCTAATATTGACTTTTGTTTCCAACCCCATTAGGGTAAATGCAGGCTACAGGGTCTCGATTACCCAGCAGGCACTGGGACTCGTCTGAGTAGCCCATTGGAGGGCGTGTAGTTAAATAAAGTCCGGTGGCAAAGCAACTGTTTGGAGTCAAGCCTATGATTAAGGGATACATACCCGAAACGCGTCAGGCTGCTGAAGTGCTCGTTCCTACCTGTGCATGATTTCTTATCTCTCGAGTGCGCCCTTGCTGCAGAAGCAACCGTTCCTTGATGTTTACACGCCGGCTTCAGGCATGAAGAGCTGCACCACCCTGAGGATTTACAAGGGGCCACTAGACACGTAATTTGACAATGCCAATATGTGGGGAGACATGCTTGGATTTTGGTCATGAACGGACACTTTATTATTCATCTGAATGCTAATATTGACTTTAGTTTCCAACCCCATTAGGGTAATTGCAGGCTACAGGGACTACATTACCCAGCAGGCGCTGGGACACATCTGAGTAGCCCATTGGAGGGCGTGTATTTAAATAAAGGCCGGTGGCAAAGCAACTGTTTGGAGTCAAGCCTATGATTAAGGGATACATACCCGAAACGAGTCAGGCTGCTGAAGTGCTCGTTCCTACCTGTGCATGATTTATTGTCTCTCGAGTGCGCCCTTGCTGCAGAAGCAACCGTTCCTTGATGTTTACACGCCGGCTTCAGGCGTGAAGGGCTGCACCACCCTGAGGATTTACAAGAGGCCACTAGACACGTAATTTGACGATGCCAATATGTGGGGAGACATGGTGGATTTTGGGCATGAACGGACACTTTATTATTCATCTGAATGCTAATATTGACTTTTGTTTCCAACCCCATTAGGGTAAATGCAGGCTACAGGGACTACATTACCCAGCAGGCGCTGGGACTCATCTGAGTAGCCCATTGGAGGGCGTGTATTTAAATAAAGTCCGGTGGCAAAGCAACTGTTTGGAGTCAAGCCTATGATTAAGGGATACATACCCGAGACGCGTCAGGCTGCTGAAGTGCTCGTTCCTACCTGTGCATGAATTCTTGTCTCTCGAGTGCGCCCTTGCTGCAGAAGCAACGGTTCCTTGATGTTTACACGCCGGCTTCAGGCGTGAAGGGCTGCACCACCCTGAGGATTTACAAGGGGCCACTAGACACGCAATTTGACGATGCCAATATGTGGGGAGACCTGCGTGGATTTTGGGCTTGAACGGACACTTTATTATTCATCTGAATGCTAATATTGACTTTTGTTTCCAACCCCATTAGGGTAAATGCAGGCTACAAGGACTACATTACCTAGCAGGCGCTGGGACTCATCTGAGTAGCCCATTGGAGGGCGTGTATTTAAATAAAGTCCGGTGGCAAAGCAACTGTTTGGAATCAAGCCTATGATTAAGGGATACATACCCAAAACGCATCAGGCTGCTGAAGTGCTTGTTCATACCTGTGTATGATTTCTTGTCTCTCGAGGGCGCCCTTGCTGCAGAAGCAACTGTTCCTTGATGTTTATACGCCGGCTTCAGGCATGAAGGGCTGCACCACCCTGAGGATTTACAAGGGGCCACTGGACACGTAACTTGACGATGCCAATATGTCGGGAGACATGCGTGGATTTTGGGCATGAACGGACACTTTATTATTCATCTGAATGCTAATATTGACTTTTGTTTCCAACCCCATTAGGGTAAATGCAGGCTACAGGGACTACATTACCCAGCAGGCGCTGGGACTCATCTGAGTAGCCCATTGGAGGGCGTGTATTTAAATAAAGTCTGGTGGCAAAGCAACTGTTTGGAGTCAAGCCTATGATTAAGGGATACATACCCGAAACGCGTCAGGCTGCTGAAGTGCTCGTTCCTACCTGTGCATGATTTCTTGTCTCTCGAGTGCGCCCTTGCTGCAGAAGCAACTGTTCCTTGATGTTTACACGCAGGCTTCAGGCGTGAAGGGCTGCCCCACCCTGAGGATTTACAAGGGGCAACTAGACACGTAATTTGACGATGCCAATATGTGGGGAGACATTCGTGGATTTTGGGCATGAACTGACACTTTATTATTCATCTGAATGCTAATATTGACTTTTGTTTCCAACCCCATTAGGGTAAATGCAGGCTACAGGGACTAGATTACCCAGCAGGCGCTAGGACTCATCTGAGTAGCCCATTGGAGGGTGTGTATTTAAATAAAGTCCGGTGGCAAAGCAACTGTTTAGAGTCAAGCCTATGATTAAGGGATACATACCCGAAACGCGTCAGGCTGCTGAAGTGCTCGTTCCTACCTGTGCATGATTTCTTGTCTCTCGAGTGCGCCCTTGCTGCAGAAGCAACCGTTCCTTGATGTTTACATGCCGGCTTCAGGCGTGAAGGGCTGCACCACCCTGAGGATTTAGAAGGGGCCACTAGTCACGTAATTTGACGATGCCAATATGTGGGGAGACATGCGTGGATTTTGGGCATGAACGGACACTTTATTATTCATCTGAATGCTAATATTGACTTTTGTTTCCAACCCCATTAGGGTAAATGCAGGCTACAGGGTCTCGATTACCCAGCAGGCACTGGGACTCGTCTGAGTAGCCCATTGGAGGCGTGTAGTTAAATAAAGTCCGGTGGCAAAGCAACTGTTTGGAGTCAAGCCTATGATTAAGGGATACATACCCGAAACGCGTCAGGCTGCTGAAGTGCTCGTTCCTACCTGTGCATGATTTCTTATCTCTCGAGTGCGCCCTTGCTGCAGAAGCAACCGTTCCTTGATGTTTACACGCCGGCTTCAGGCATGAAGAGCTGCACCACCCTGAGGATTTACAAGGGGCCACTAGACACGTAATTTGACAATGCCAATATGTGGGGAGACATGCTTGGATTTTGGTCATGAACGGACACTTTATTATTCATCTGAATGCTAATATTGACTTTTGTTTCCAACCCCATTAGGGTAAATGCAGGCTACAGGGACTACATTGCCCAGCAGGCGCTGGGACTCATCTGAGTAGCCCATTGGAGGGCGTGTATTTAAATAAAGTCCGGTGGCAAAGCAACTGTTTGGAGTCAAGCCTATGATTAAGGGATACATACCCGAAACGCGTCAGGCTGCTGAAGTGCTCGTTCCTACCTGTGCATGAATTCTTGTCTCTCGAGTGCGCCCTTGCTGCAGAAGCAACGGTTCCTTGATGTTTACACGCCGGCTTCAGGCGTGAAGGGCTGCACCACCCTGAGGATTTACAAGGGGCCACTAGACACGCAATTTGATGATGCCAATATGTGGGGAGACCTGCGTGGATTTTGGGCTTGAACGGACACTTTATTATTCATCTGAATGCTAATATTGACTTTTGTTTCCAACCCCATTAGGGTAAATGAAGGCTACAAGGACTACATTACCTAGCAGGCGCTGGGACTCATCTGAGTAGCCCATTGGAGGGCGTGTATTTAAATAAAGTCCGGTGGCAAAGCAACTGTTTGGAATCAAGCCTATGATTAAGGGATACATACCCAAAACGCATCAGGCTGCTGAAGTGCTTGTTCCTACCTGTGTATGATTTCTTGTCTCTCGAGGGCGCCCTTGCTGCAGAAGCAACTGTTCCTTGATGTTTATACGCCGGTTTCAGGCATGAAGGGCTGCACCACCCTGAGGATTTACAAGGGGCCACTGGACACGTAACTTGACGATGCCAATATGTCGGGAGACATGCGTGGATTTTGGGCATGAACGGACACTTTATTATTCATCTGAATGCTAATATTGACTTTTGTTTCCAACCCCATTAGGGTAAATGCAGGCTACAGGGACTACATTACCCAGCAGGCGCTGGGACTCATCTGAGTAGCCCATTGGAGGGCGTGTATTTAAATAAAGTCTGGTGGCAAAGCAACTGTTTGGAGTCAAGCCTATGATTAAGGGATACATACCCGAAACGCGTCAGGCTGCTGAAGTGCTCGTTCCTACCTGTGCATGATTTCTTGTCTCTCGAGTGCGCCCTTGCTGCAGAAGCAACCGTTCCTTGATGTTTATACGCCGGCTTCAGGCATGAAGGGCTGCACCACCCTGAGGATTTACAAGGGGCCACTAGACACGTAATTTGACGATGCCAATATGTGGGGAGACATGCGTGGATTTTGGGCATGAACGGACACTTTATTATTCATCTGAATGCTAATATTGACTTTTGTTTCCAACCCCATTAGGGTAAATGCAGGCTACAGGGACTACATTACCCAGCAGGCGCTGGGACTCATCTGAGTAGCCCATTGGAGGGCGTGTATTTAAATAAAGTCCGGTGGCAAAGCAACTGTTTGGAATCAAGTCTATGATTAAGGGATACATACCCGAAACGCGTCAGGCTGCTGAAGTGCTCGTTCCTACCTGTGCATGATTTCTTGTCTCTCGAGTGCGCCCTTGCTGCAGAAGCAACCGTTCCTTGATGTTTACATGCCGGCTTCAGGCGTGAAGGGCTACACCACCCTGAGGATTTACAAGGGGCCACTAGACACGCAATTTGACGATGCCAATATGTGGGGAGACCTGCGTGGATTTTGGGCTTGAACGGACACTTTATTATTCATCTGAATGCTAATATTGACTTTTGTTTCCAACCCCATTAGGGTAAATGCAGGCTACAAGGACTACATTACCTAGCAGGCGCTGGGACTCATCTGAGTAGCCCATTGGAGGCGTGTATTTAAATAAAGTCCGGTGGCAAAGCAACTGTTTGGAATCAAGCCTATGATTAAGGGATACATACCCAAAACGCATCAGGCTGCTGAAGTGCTTGTTCCTACCTGTGTATGATTTCTTGTCTCTCGAGGGCGCCCTTGCTGCAGAAGCAACTGTTCCTTGATGTTTATACGCCGGCTTCAGGCATGAAGGGCTGCACCACCCTGAGGATTTACAAGGGGCCACTGGACACGTAACTTGACGATGCCAATATGTCGGGAGACATGCGTGGATTTTGGGCATGAACGGACACTTTATTATTCATCTGAATGCTAATATTGACTTTTGTTTCCAACCCCATTAGGGTAAATGCAGGCTACAGGGACTACATTACCCAGCAGGCGCTGGGACTCATCTGAGTAACCCATTGGAGGGCGTGTATTTAAATAAAGTCTGGTGGCAAAGCAACTGTTTGGAGTCAAGCCTATGATTAAGGGATACATACCCGAAACGCGTCAGGCTGCTGAAGTGCTCGTTCCTACCTGTGCATGATTTCTTGTCTCTCGAGTGCGCCCTTGCTGCAGAAGCAACTGTTCCTTGATGTTTACACGCAGGCTTCAGGCGTGAAGGGCTGCACCACCCTGAGGATTTACAAGGGGCAACTAGACACGTAATTTGACGATGCCAATATGTGGGGAGACATTCGTGGATTTTGGGCATGAACTGACACTTTATTATTCATCTGAATGCTAATATTGACTTTTGTTTCCAACCCCATTAGGGTAAATGCAGGCTACAGGGACTAGATTACCCAGCAGGCGCTAGGACTCATCTGAGTAGCCCATTGGAGGGTGTGTATTTAAATAAAGTCCGGTGGCAAAGCAACTGTTTAGAGTCAAGCCTATGATTAAGGGATACATACCCGAAACGCGTCAGGCTGCTGAAGTGCTCGTTCCTACCTGTGCATGATTTCTTGTCTCTCGAGTGCGCCCTTGCTGCAGAAGCAACCGTTCCTTGATGTTTACATGCCGGCTTCAGGCGTGAAGGGCTGCACCACCCTGAGGATTTAGAAGGGGCCACTAGTCACGTAATTTGACGATGCCAATATGTGGGGAGACATGCGTGGATTTTGGGCATGAACGGACACTTTATTATTCATCTGAATGCTAATATTGACTTTTGTTTCCAACCCCATTAGGGTAAATGCAGGCTACAGGGTCTCGATTACCCAGCAGGCACTGGGACTCGTCTGAGTAGCCCATTGGAGGGCGTGTAGTTAAATAAAGTCCGGTGGCAAAGCAACTGTTTGGAGTCAAGCCTATGATTAAGGGATACATACCCGAAACGCGTCAGGCTGCTGAAGTGCTCGTTCCTACCTGTGCATGATTTCCTATCTCTCGAGTGCGCCCTTGCTGCAGAAGCAACCGTTCCTTGATGTTTACACGCCGGCTTCAGGCATGAAGAGCTGCACCACCCTGAGGATTTACAAGGGGCCACTAGACACGTAATTTGACAATGCCAATATGTGGGGAGACATGCTTGGATTTTGGTCATGAACGGACACTTTATTATTCATCTGAATGCTAATATTGACTTTTGTTTCCAACCCCATTAGGGTAAATGTAGGCTACAGGGACTACATTACCCAGCAGGCGCTAGGACTCATCTGAGTAGCCCATTGGAGGGCGTGTATTTAAATAAAGTCCGGTGGCAAAGCAACTGTTTGGAGTCAAGCCTATGATTAAGGGATACATACCCGAAACGCGTCAGGCTGCTGAAGTGCTCGTTCCTACCTGTGCATGAATTCTTGTCTCTCGAGTGCGCCCTTGCTGCAGAAGCAACGGTTCCTTGATGTTTACACGCCGGCTTCAGGCGTGAAGGGCTGCACCACCCTGAGGATTTACAAGGGGCCACTAGACACGCAATTTGATGATGCCAATATGTGGGGAGACCTGCGTGGATTTTGGGCTTGAACGGACACTTTATTATTCATCTGAATGCTAATATTGACTTTTGTTTCCAACCCCATTAGGGTAAATGCAGGCTACAAGGACTACATTACCTAGCAGGCGCTGGGACTCATCTGAGTAGCCCATTGGAGGGCGTGTATTTAAATAAAGTCCGGTGGCAAAGCAACTGTTTGGAATCAAGCCTATGATTAAGGGATACATACCCAAAACGCATCAGGCTGCTGAAGTGCTTGTTCCTACCTGTGTATGATTTCTTGTCTCTCGAGGGCGCCCTTGCTGCAGAAGCAACTGTTCCTTGATGTTTATACGCCGCCTTCAGGCATGAAGGGCTGCACCACCCTGAGGATTTACAAGGGGCCACTGGACACGTAACTTGACGATGCCAATATGTCGGGAGACATGCGTGGATTTTGGGCATGAACGGACACTTTATTATTCATCTGAATGCTAATATTGACTTTTGTTTCCAACCCCATTAGGGTAAATGCAGGCTACAGGGACTACATTACCCAGCAGGCGCTGGGACTCATCTGAGTAGCCCATTGGAGGGCGTGTATTTAAATAAAGTCTGGTGGCAAAGCAACTGTTTGGAGTCAAGCCTATGATTAAGGGATACATACCCGAAACGCGTCAGGCTGCTGAAGTGCTCGTTCCTACCTGTGCATGATTTCTTGTCTCTCGAGTGCGCCCTTGCTGCAGAAGCAACCGTTCCTTGATGTTTATACGCCGGCTTCAGGCATGAAGGGCTGCACCACCCTGAGGATTTACAAGGGGCCACTAGACACGTAATTTGACGATGCCAATATGTGGGGAGACATGCGTGGATTTTGGGCATGAACGAACACTTTCTTATTCATCTGAATGCTAATATTGACTTTTGTTTCCAACCCCATTAGGGTAAATGCAGGCTACAGGGACTACATTACCCAGCAGGCGCTGGAACTCATCTGAGTAGCCCATTGGAGGGGGTGTATTTAAAAAACGTCCGGTGGCAAAGCAACTGTTTGGAGTCAAGCCTATGATTAAGGGATACATACCCGAAACGCGTCAGGCTGCTGAAGTGCTCGTTCCTACCTGTGCATGATTTCTTGTCTCTCGAGTGCGCCCTTGCTGCAGAAGCAACCGTTCCTTGATGTTTACACGCAGGCTTCAGGCGTGAAGGGCTGCACCACCCTGAGGATTTACAAGGGGCAACTAGACACGTAATTTGACGATGCCAATATGTGGGGAGACATTCGTGGATTTTGGGCATGAACTGACACTTTATTATTCATCTGAATGCTAATATTGACTTTTGTTTCCAACCCCATTAGGGTAAATGCAGGCTACAGGGACTAGATTACCCAGCAGGCGCTGGGACTCATCTGAGTAGCCCATTGGAGGGTGTGTATTTAAATAAAGTCCGGTGGCAAAGCAACTGTTTAGAGTCAAGCCTATGATTAAGGGATACATACCCAAAACGCGTCAGGCTGCTGAAGTGCTCGTTCCTACCTGTGCATGATTTCTTGTCTCTCGAGTGCGCCCTTGCTGCAGAAGCAACCGTTCCTTGATGTTTACATGCCGGCTTCAGGCGTGAAGGGCTGCACCACCCTGAGGATTTAGAAGGGGCCACTAGTCACGTAATTTGACGATGCCAATATGTGGGGAGACATGCGTGGATTTTGGGCATGAACGGACACTTTATTATTCATCTGAATGCTAATATTGACTTTTGTTTCCAACCCCATTAGGGTAAATGCAGGCTACAGGGTCTCGATTACCCAGCAGGCACTGGGACTCGTCTGAGTAGCCCATTGGAGGGCGTGTAGTTAAATAAAGTCCGGTGGCAAAGCAACTGTTTGGAGTCAAGCCTATGATTAAGGGATACATACCCGAAACGCGTCAGGCTGCTGAAGTGCTCGTTCCTACCTGTGCATGATTTCTTATCTCTCGAGTGCGCCCTTGCTGCAGAAGCAACCGTTCCTTGATGTTTACACGCCGGCTTCAGGCATGAAGAGCTGCACCACCCTGAGGATTTACAAGGGGCCACTAGACACGTAATTTGACAATGCCAATATGTGGGGAGACATGCTTGGATTTTGGTCATGAACGGACACTTTATTATTCATCTGAATGCTAATATTGACTTTAGTTTCCAACCCCATTAGGGTAATTGCAGGCTACAGGGACTACATTACCCAGCAGGCGCTGGGACACATCTGAGTAGCCCATTGGAGGGCGTGTATTTAAATAAAGGCCGGTGGCAAAGCAACTGTTTGGAGTCAAGCCTATGATTAAGGGATACATACCCGAAACGAGTCAGGCTGCTGAAGTGCTCGTTCCTACCTGTGCATGATTTATTGTCTCTCGAGTGCGCCCTTGCTGCAGAAGCAACCGTTCCTTGATGTTTACACGCCGGCTTCAGGCGTGAAGGGCTGCACCACCCTGAGGATTTACAAGAGGCCACTAGACACGTAATTTGACGATGCCAATATGTGGGGAGACATGGTGGATTTTGGGCATGAACGGACACTTTATTATTCATCTGAATGCTAATATTGACTTTTGTTTCCAACCCCATTAGGGTAAATGCAGGCTACAGGGACTACATTACCCAGCAGGCGCTGGGACTCATCTGAGTAGCCCATTGGAGGGCGTGTATTTAAATAAAGTCCGGTGGCAAAGCAACTGTTTGGAGTCAAGCCTATGATTAAGGGATACATACCCGAGACGCGTCAGGCTGCTGAAGTGCTCGTTCCTACCTGTGCATGAATTCTTGTCTCTCGAGTGCGCCCTTGCTGCAGAAGCAACGGTTCCTTGATGTTTACACGCCGGCTTCAGGCGTGAAGGGCTGCACCACCCTGAGGATTTACAAGGGGCCACTAGACACGCAATTTGACGATGCCAATATGTGGGGAGACCTGCGTGGATTTTGGGCTTGAACGGACACTTTATTATTCATCTGAATGCTAATATTGACTTTTGTTTCCAACCCCATTAGGGTAAATGCAGGCTACAAGGACTACATTACCTAGCAGGCGCTGGGACTCATCTGAGTAGCCCATTGGAGGGCGTGTATTTAAATAAAGTCCGGTGGCAAAGCAACTGTTTGGAATCAAGCCTATGATTAAGGGATACATACCCAAAACGCATCAGGCTGCTGAAGTGCTTGTTCATACCTGTGTATGATTTCTTGTCTCTCGAGGGCGCCCTTGCTGCAGAAGCAACTGTTCCTTGATGTTTATACGCCGGCTTCAGGCATGAAGGGCTGCACCACCCTGAGGATTTACAAGGGGCCACTGGACACGTAACTTGGACGATGCCAATATGTCGGGAGACATGCGTGGATTTTGGGCATGAACGGACACTTTATTATTCATCTGAATGCTAATATTGACTTTTGTTTCCAACCCCATTAGGGTAAATGCAGGCTACAGGGACTACATTACCCAGCAGGCGCTGGGACTCATCTGAGTAGCCCATTGGAGGGCGTGTATTTAAATAAAGTCTGGTGGCAAAGCAACTGTTTGGAGTCAAGCCTATGATTAAGGGATACATACCCGAAACGCGTCAGGCTGCTGAAGTGCTCGTTCCTACCTGTGCATGATTTCTTGTCTCTCGAGTGCGCCCTTGCTGCAGAAGCAACTGTTCCTTGATGTTTACACGCAGGCTTCAGGCGTGAAGGGCTGCACCACCCTGAGGATTTACAAGGGGCAACTAGACACGTAATTTGACGATGCCAATATGTGGGGAGACATTCGTGGATTTTGGGCATGAACTGACACTTTATTATTCATCTGAATGCTAATATTGACTTTTGTTTCCAACCCCATTAGGGTAAATGCAGGCTACAGGGACTAGATTACCCAGCAGGCGCTAGGACTCATCTGAGTAGCCCATTGGAGGGTGTGTATTTAAATAAAGTCCGGTGGCAAAGCAACTGTTTAGAGTCAAGCCTATGATTAAGGGATACATACCCGAAACGCGTCAGGCTGCTGAAGTGCTCGTTCCTACCTGTGCATGATTTCTTGTCTCTCGAGTGCGCCCTTGCTGCAGAAGCAACCGTTCCTTGATGTTTACATGCCGGCTTCAGGCGTGAAGGGCTGCACCACCCTGAGGATTTAGAAGGGGCCACTAGTCACGTAATTTGACGATGCCAATATGTGGGGAGACATGCGTGGATTTTGGGCATGAACGGACACTTTATTATTCATCTGAATGCTAATATTGACTTTTGTTTCCAACCCCATTAGGGTAAATGCAGGCTACAGGGTCTCGATTACCCAGCAGGCACTGGGACTCGTCTGAGTAGCCCATTGGAGGGCGTGTAGTTAAATAAAGTCCGGTGGCAAAGCAACTGTTTGGAGTCAAGCCTATGATTAAGGGATACATACCCGAAACGCGTCAGGCTGCTGAAGTGCTCGTTCCTACCTGTGCATGATTTCTTATCTCTCGAGTGCGCCCTTGCTGCAGAAGCAACCGTTCCTTGATGTTTACACGCCGGCTTCAGGCATGAAGAGCTGCACCACCCTGAGGATTTACAAGGGGCCACTAGACACGTAATTTGACAATGCCAATATGTGGGGAGACATGCTTGGATTTTGGTCATGAACGGACACTTTATTATTCATCTGAATGCTAATATTGACTTTTGTTTCCAACCCCATTAGGGTAAATGCAGGCTACAGGGACTACATTACCCAGCAGGCGCTGGGACTCATCTGAGTAGCCCATTGGAGGGCGTGTATTTAAATAAAGTCCGGTGGCAAAGCAACTGTTTGGAGTCAAGCCTATGATTAAGGGATACATACCCGAAACGCGTCAGGCTGCTGAAGTGCTCGTTCCTACCTGTGCATGAATTCTTGTCTCTCGAGTGCGCCCTTGCTGCAGAAGCAACGGTTCCTTGATGTTTACACGCCGGCTTCAGGCGTGAAGGGCTGCACCACCCTGAGGATTTACAAGGGGCCACTAGACACGCAATTTGATGATGCCAATATGTGGGGAGACCTGCGTGGATTTTGGGCTTGAACGGACACTTTATTATTCATCTGAATGCTAATATTGACTTTTGTTTCCAACCCCATTAGGGTAAATAGAAGGCTACAAGGACTACATTACCTAGCAGGCGCTGGGACTCATCTGAGTAGCCCATTGGAGGCGTGTATTTAAATAAAGTCCGGTGGCAAAGCAACTGTTTGGAATCAAGCCTATGATTAAGGGATACATACCCAAAACGCATCAGGCTGCTGAAGTGCTTGTTCCTACCTGTGTATGATTTCTTGTCTCTCGAGGCGCCCTTGCTGCAGAAGCAACTGTTCCTTGATGTTTATACGCCGGTTTCAGGCATGAAGGGCTGCACCACCCTGAGGATTTACAAGGGGCCACTGGACACGTAACTTGACGATGCCAATATGTCGGGAGACATGCGTGGATTTTGGGCATGAACGGACACTTTATTATTCATCTGAATGCTAATATTGACTTTTGTTTCCAACCCCATTAGGGTAAATGCAGGCTACAGGGACTACATTACCCAGCAGGCGCTGGGACTCATCTGAGTAGCCCATTGGAGGGCGTGTATTTAAATAAAGTCTGGTGGCAAAGCAACTGTTTGGAGTCAAGCCTATGATTAAGGGATACATACCCGAAACGCGTCAGGCTGCTGAAGTGCTCGTTCCTACCTGTGCATGATTTCTTGTCTCTCGAGTGCGCCCTTGCTGCAGAAGCAACCGTTCCTTGATGTTTATACGCCGGCTTCAGGCATGAAGGGCTGCACCACCCTGAGGATTTACAAGGGGCCACTAGACACGTAATTTGACGATGCCAATATGTGGGGAGACATGCGTGGATTTTGGGCATGAACGGACACTTTATTATTCATCTGAATGCTAATATTGACTTTTGTTTCCAACCCCATTAGGGTAAATGCAGGCTACAGGGACTACATTACCCAGCAGGCGCTGGGACTCATCTGAGTAGCCCATTGGAGGGCGTGTATTTAAATAAAGTCCGGTGGCAAAGCAACTGTTTGGAATCAAGTCTATGATTAAGGGATACATACCCGAAACGCGTCAGGCTGCTGAAGTGCTCGTTCCTACCTGTGCATGATTTCTTGTCTCTCGAGTGCGCCCTTGCTGCAGAAGCAACCGTTCCTTGATGTTTACATGCCGGCTTCAGGCGTGAAGGGCTGCACCACCCTGAGGATTTACAAGGGGCCACTAGACACGCAATTTGACGATGCCAATATGTGGGGAGACCTGCGTGGATTTTGGGCTTGAACGGACACTTTATTATTCATCTGAATGCTAATATTGACTTTTGTTTCCAACCCCATTAGGGTAAATGCAGGCTACAAGGACTACATTACCTAGCAGGCGCTGGGACTCATCTGAGTAGCCCATTGGAGGGCGTGTATTTAAATAAAGTCCGGTGGCAAAGCAACTGTTTGGAATCAAGCCTATGATTAAGGGATACATACCCAAAACGCATCAGGCTGCTGAAGTGCTTGTTCCTACCTGTGTATGATTTCTTGTCTCTCGAGGCGCCCTTGCTGCAGAAGCAACTGTTCCTTGATGTTTATACGCCGGCTTCAGGCATGAAGGGCTGCACCACCCTGAGGATTTACAAGGGGCCACTGGACACGTAACTTGACGATGCCAATATGTCGGGAGACATGCGTGGATTTTGGGCATGAACGGACACTTTATTATTCATCTGAATGCTAATATTGACTTTTGTTTCCAACCCCATTAGGGTAAATGCAGGCTACAGGGACTACATTACCCAGCAGGCGCTGGGACTCATCTGAGTAACCCATTGGAGGGCGTGTATTTAAATAAAGTCTGGTGGCAAAGCAACTGTTTGGAGTCAAGCCTATGATTAAGGGATACATACCCGAAACGCGTCAGGCTGCTGAAGTGCTCGTTCCTACCTGTGCATGATTTCTTGTCTCTCGAGTGCGCCCTTGCTGCAGAAGCAACTGTTCCTTGATGTTTACACGCAGGCTTCAGGCGTGAAGGGCTGCACCACCCTGAGGATTTACAAGGGGCAACTAGACACGTAATTTGACGATGCCAATATGTGGGGAGACATTCGTGGATTTTGGGCATGAACTGACACTTTATTATTCATCTGAATGCTAATATTGACTTTTGTTTCCAACCCCATTAGGGTAAATGCAGGCTACAGGGACTAGATTACCCAGCAGGCGCTAGGACTCATCTGAGTAGCCCATTGGAGGGTGTGTATTTAAATAAAGTCCGGTGGCAAAGCAACTGTTTAGAGTCAAGCCTATGATTAAGGGATACATACCCGAAACGCGTCAGGCTGCTGAAGTGCTCGTTCCTACCTGTGCATGATTTCTTGTCTCTCGAGTGCGCCCTTGCTGCAGAAGCAACCGTTCCTTGATGTTTACATGCCGGCTTCAGGCGTGAAGGGCTGCACCACCCTGAGGATTTAGAAGGGGCCACTAGTCACGTAATTTGACGATGCCAATATGTGGGGAGACATGCGTGGATTTTGGGCATGAACGGACACTTTATTATTCATCTGAATGCTAATATTGACTTTTGTTTCCAACCCCATTAGGGTAAATGCAGGCTACAGGGTCTCGATTACCCAGCAGGCACTGGGACTCGTCTGAGTAGCCCATTGGAGGGCGTGTAGTTAAATAAAGTCCGGTGGCAAAGCAACTGTTTGGAGTCAAGCCTATGATTAAGGGATACATACCCGAAACGCGTCAGGCTGCTGAAGTGCTCGTTCCTACCTGTGCATGATTTCCTATCTCTCGAGTGCGCCCTTGCTGCAGAAGCAACCGTTCCTTGATGTTTACACGCCGGCTTCAGGCATGAAGAGCTGCACCACCCTGAGGATTTACAAGGGGCCACTAGACACGTAATTTGACAATGCCAATATGTGGGAGACATGCTTGGATTTTGGTCATGAACGGACACTTTATTATTCATCTGAATGCTAATATTGACTTTTGTTTCCAACCCCATTAGGGTAAATGTAGGCTACAGGGACTACATTACCCAGCAGGCGCTAGGACTCATCTGAGTAGCCCATTGGAGGGCGTGTATTTAAATAAAGTCCGGTGGCAAAGCAACTGTTTGGAGTCAAGCCTATGATTAAGGGATACATACCCGAAACGCGTCAGGCTGCTGAAGTGCTCGTTCCTACCTGTGCATGAATTCTTGTCTCTCGAGTGCGCCCTTGCTGCAGAAGCAACGGTTCCTTGATGTTTACACGCCGGCTTCAGGCGTGAAGGGCTGCACCACCCTGAGGATTTACAAGGGGCCACTAGACACGCAATTTGATGATGCCAATATGTGGGGAGACCTGCGTGGATTTTGGGCTTGAACGGACACTTTATTATTCATCTGAATGCTAATATTGACTTTTGTTTCCAACCCCATTAGGGTAAATGCAGGCTACAAGGACTACATTACCTAGCAGGCGCTGGGACTCATCTGAGTAGCCCATTGGAGGGCGTGTATTTAAATAAAGTCCGGTGGCAAAGCAACTGTTTGGAATCAAGCCTATGATTAAGGGATACATACCCAAAACGCATCAGGCTGCTGAAGTGCTTGTTCCTACCTGTGTATGATTTCTTGTCTCTCGAGGGCGCCCTTGCTGCAGAAGCAACTGTTCCTTGATGTTTATACGCCGGCTTCAGGCATGAAGGGCTGCACCACCCTGAGGATTTACAAGGGGCCACTGGACACGTAACTTGACGATGCCAATATGTCGGGAGACATGCGTGGATTTTGGGCATGAACGGACACTTTATTATTCATCTGAATGCTAATATTGACTTTTGTTTCCAACCCCATTAGGGTAAATGCAGGCTACAGGGACTACATTACCCAGCAGGCGCTGGGACTCATCTGAGTAGCCCATTGGAGGGCGTGTATTTAAATAAAGTCTGGTGGCAAAGCAACTGTTTGGAGTCAAGCCTATGATTAAGGGATACATACCCGAAACGCGTCAGGCTGCTGAAGTGCTCTGTTCCTACCTGTGCATGATTTCTTGTCTCTCGAGTGCGCCCTTGCTGCAGAAGCAACCGTTCCTTGATGTTTATACGCCGGCTTCAGGCATGAAGGGCTGCACCACCCTGAGGATTTACAAGGGGCCACTAGACACGTAATTTGACGATGCCAATATGTGGGGAGACATGCGTGGATTTTGGGCATGAACGGACACTTTATTATTCATCTGAATGCTAATATTGACTTTTGTTTCCAACCCCATTAGGGTAAATGCAGGCTACAGGGACTACATTACCCAGCAGGCGCTGGGACTCATCTGAGTAGCCCATTGGAGGCGTGTATTTAAATAAAGTCCGGTGGCAAAGCAACTGTTTGGAATCAAGTCTATGATTAAGGGATACATACCCGAAACGCGTCAGGCTGCTGAAGTGCTCGTTCCTACCTGTGCATGATTTCTTGTCTCTCGAGTGCGCCCTTGCTGCAGAAGCAACCGTTCCTTGATGTTTACATGCCGGCTTCAGGCGTGAAGGGCTGCACCACCCTGAGGATTTACAAGGGGCCACTGGACACGTAACTTGACGATGCCAATATGTCGGGAGACATGCGTGGATTTTGGGCATGAACGGACACTTTATTATTCATCTGAATGCTAATGTTGACTTTTGTTTCCAACCCCATTAGGGTAAATGCAGGCTACAGGGACTACATTACCCAGCAGGCGCTGGGACTCATCTGAGTAGCCCATTGGAGGGCGTGTATTTAAATAAAGTCCGGTGGCAAAGCAAATGTTTGGAGTCAAGCCTATGATTTAGGGATACATACCCGAAATGCGTCAGGCTGCTGAAGTGCTCGTTCCTACCTGTGCATGATTTCTTGTCTCTCGAGTGCGCCCTTGCTGCAGAAGCAACCGTTCCTTGATGTTTACACGCCGCCTTCAGGCGTGAAGGGCTGCACCACCCTGAGGATTTACAAGGGGCCACTAGACACGTAATTTGACGATGCCAATATGTGGGGAGACATGCGTGGATTTTGGGCATGAACAGACACTTTATTATTCATCTGAATGCTAATATTGACTTTTGTTTCCAACCTCATTAGGGTAAATGCAGGCTACAGGGACTACATTATCCAGCAGGCGCTGGGACACATCTGAGTAGCCCATTGGAGGGCGTGTATTTAAATAAAGTCCGGTGGCAAAGCAACTGTTTGGAGTCAAGCCTATGATTAAGGGATACATACCCGAAACGCGTCAGGCTGCTGAAGTGCTCGTTCCTACCTGTGCATGATTTCTTGTCTCTCGAGTGCGCCCTTGCTGCAGAAGCAACCGTTCCTTGATGTTTACACGCCGGCTTCAGGCGTGAAGGGCTGCACCACCCTGAGGATTTACAAGGGGCCACTAGACACGTAATTTGACGATGCCAATATGTGGGGAGACATCTGTGGATTTTGGGCATGAACGGACACTTTATTATTCATCTGAATGCTAATATTGACTTTTGTTTCCAACCCCATTAGGGTAAATGCAGGCTACAGGGACTACATTACCCAGCAGGCGCTGGGACTCATCTGAGTAGCCCATTGGAGGGCGTGTATTTAAATAAAGTCCGGTGGCAAAGCAACTGTTTGGAGTCAAGTCTATGATTAAGGGATACATACCCGAAACGCGTCAGGCTGCTGAAGTGCTCGTTCCTAACTGTGCATGATTTCTTGTCTCTCGAGTGCGCCCTTGCTGCAGAAGCAACCGTTCCTTGATGTTTACACGCCGGCTTCAGGCGTGAAGGGCTGCACCACCCTGAGGATTTACAAGGGGCCACTAGACACGTAATTTGACGATGCCAATATGTGGGGAGACATGCGTGGATTTTGGGCATGAACGGACACTTTATTATTCATCTGAATGCTAATATTGACTTTGGTTTCCAACCCCATTAGGGTACATGTAGGCTACAGGGACTACATTACCCAGCAGGCGCTGGGACTCATCTGAGTAGCCCATTGGAGGGCGTGTATTTAAATAAAGTCCGGTGGCAAAGCAACTGTTTGGAGTCAAGCCTATGATTAAGGGATACATACCCGAAACGCGTCAGGCTGCTGAAGTGCTCTTTCCTACCTGTGCAAGATTTCTTGTCTCTCAAGTGCGCCCTTGCTGCAGAAGCAACCGTTCCTTGATATATATATATACATATTAAAATGTTTAAAACTCTCATAATGTGATATGCTGACCTCAAAATCAGGTTAAAATGACCCTGAATGAAATTTTATACAAATGGTTATTTATATTTATTTATCTATTTATATATTTGCATATTTATTGATGGTCAAAATTATGAAATGTAAAAAATACAAAAATCAATTTATTTTTATAAAATGGTATTTTTTTAAATAGTGTTTATATTGTTGGATACTGTTTTTATATATTTCATGAGCATATATTATTTATCCATTTTAGGGTAAAGTTTTACATTATTTATGCATTTTTGCACAGGAAATGTTAAATAATCAAAGGAGAGTTGATAAAAACGTAGTATGTCTTTCTTGTCTATTGTAACCTCTCATTGGCTGTTGATACTTATCACTTTAAAAAGAGTTTAAAAGGGTGGAGGTAATGCACAAGCGCTGTCATGTGATCAAGGTCCGGCTGGACCGAAACGCGTAATGGCCGACAAGGAATAAAGAATTTATTTTTGCACATACTTTGTGGTCCGTGCCTGCTTTCGCCGAGGAGGAGCGTATGGTGACTGGAGCAGCAGAGTTGGATATTTGGACTGGTGTAGCTTCGACCAGCCGAGCAAGGACCCCCACTGAATCAGAGGCGGCGACCAAACAGGAGCTGTGTCTTCCAGTCTTGAACCGGAAGTGAATCCAGTCCGGGAGGATTACGGATCCCCTGCCCCCCTAGAGCCAAAGAATAGTTTGCCAATCCTGACCGGACTCGGAGCAGGAATCGGTGTCGGCGAGTCGGAGGACCCGTCGAGACATGAGCCGCCCAAGAAAGGTAGGACGGGCTGTGGCACCGTAGGGACAGTGGTGTGCAGGCAGGAAAAACACAGAGGGAGTCACATTGTGGAAATCCCTTTGAGTGTATACTGCAAAATTAAATTTACAAAACATTTGACCAAAATGTCGGCGGACGCGCTTAAAGATCGTGAGGCGGCGGCCTCTGAAATGTTCTGTAACATCCCACCTACAAGCGCTAGTTTTAAACAGCCAAGTCTAAATAACAGCGCAGTCAACATCACATTAAAGGATAAAATGCGAAGCTTGGAAAAACTTATGCATGCGGAACAGGGCAAATGGTGGGAGCATAAGTCCCTGCAGAGATATCTTGATGTAGGGCGCATTCCCAGAGGGCTAAGAATTCTTACAGTGCCCAGTTATGAACAACCGAATCCTAATATGATGAAGGAGTGGGCGCATTGTAATTTGGATTCTTCGAGGAAGTTAGTAGAAATCCTCGTTAAATATGCAGAAATTGACAGATTGGCACTACAGGCAAGGATAGAAGAATTAAATGAGGAGATCAAAAAAATGGGGACAAGCGAAGAAATAACACAATTAAGGGAAGAAATGGCTATTCGCTTACGCAAAGAGGAAGACAAAGTAAAAGAACGCAAAGCGTATAAGTTCCATCGGGATCGAGTAGACTATGAGATGGGACGAGTCTTCACCTTCTCAAAAAAATACGATGCAATAAAAAATAAGAAATATGGGGCTAAGGAAGGACAAGGTCAAAGGGTACAAGCCAACAAAGAGGATCAATTGCAAACATCAAACTCGGACCTTAGTTCAGCCCTAGAAAGTGAAGCGGAGCAGGAATCAGCGCAGGCTTCAACAAGTGGCTTGCTTCCGAAATGTACCCCAGCTGAAGAGCTTGATTTTTTAGCAGAGGAAAGGCGGCAATCACTCCGCCCGAGGACTCAAAAGAAACAAGCAGGCAGAGGAGAAACCACCGGCGGCGGCAGAGGAGAAAAGCAAGGAGAAAGGCCTGCTCAGAACAAAAAATGGGGACGAGGCTGGTGGAATCGCAAATAGCAATAGAGAAGGAAATGGAAAAAACGGTCATAAATTTAACAGAAATAAACTTAAACAAGGCAGAAAAACAGATTTTAGCCCTTGGATTGTCCTATTGCCCAGAATCCAACTTCGATTACGCCAACACACGCATGGATATATACAAATTCATTCGGAAACTCAAGCTTAAAAAACATTTTGCCCTGTTGGAACAATCAAAAACTGGCACCAACGCTAATGAGGCAGAAACCCAAAGATTGGAGCAAGCTATAACAACAGAGCAGAAACTCCTGGAGAGCCTTGTGGCCTTGCAAGAAGAGACAGA
The DNA here is from genome assembly GCA_963921515.1 of Calotriton arnoldi. Classification (NCBI taxonomy): domain Eukaryota; kingdom Metazoa; phylum Chordata; class Amphibia; order Caudata; family Salamandridae; genus Calotriton; species Calotriton arnoldi. Next base: position 714,172 of record CAWUFW010002026.1, read on the forward strand.
GGGTAACAACAGCCAAAATAATGGGACAGCAATGACATCAATACAACCAGGCAACAAGCAGGTAGTGACACCAATACAAAAAAGAAGAGAATTCCCCTTTAAGAACAAATCGACTTTCACTCCAATAATGTTGAGGGATGGAATAGACATTTTTAATGAGCATGTGGTTCATGAAATAAAAAGTTGAATTTTAAAATACAAAATCAACATCGGAAAATAAACAGGAAAAACATGGAATACCATCAACTGATCTCCAAACTCCCAAAAATGAGAACATCATTGTTCGAGGATCAGACAAGGGAGGGAACATAGTGTTGTGGAGTAAAAGGATTACATGGAGGAGGCCATGGTACAGTTAAATGACAGGGAATGCTATCATGTCAGTAATTTCAAGCACTGAGGGAAATATATAATGAATTTTATAGCAAACTGACAGCCTGGAAGAGTGCGGGACTTTTAACCACAGACGAATACAAATTTATTAGAAATGATCATCCCAAAGTCCCGAATATATATTTTATTCCGAAAATTCAAAGAATGCCACGAAACCCCCAGGAAGACCTATCATTTCGGCCCAAAACAGTCTTCTGGAAAATGCATCGATCTATGTGGATTACTTCCTGCAAGACCTGGTGAAGGAATTACCCTCCTACATAAGAGACACCAGTGATTTTATCACTAAAATCAAAGACTTCAGCTGGAAAAAAGATTATTTGTTAATGACCCTCGATGTTGTGTCATTATACACATGTATTTATCATAAAGATGGGTTGCGAGCTTTGGATTTCTATTTACGAGCAAATGAGAATTCCTTGTCTCTCCATAGTAACATGCTGTTGGATATGATTAGTTTTTGTCTCAACAATAATGTTTTTTTATTTGACAAATCATACTTTCAACAGAAGCGTGGAGAAGCCATGGGGGCCAGCTTCTCCCCAGCTATGCCTGTTTGTTTATGGGCTGGTGGAAGAAGCTGGTCCTTGGGACTGCACACAGAAAATACAGGGAGAATAATGTAAAAGTATTTTTTCGTTTCATTGATGATATTTTTATCATATGGCAGGGAACTGTGGAAGAAGCAAATCAATTTGTAACTGCCATAAATGTGAACAGCATTAATCTTCAATTCACATCTACTATTAGTGAGAGTAGTATTCATTTTTTAGATGTAGAATTATATATATCGAATAACAGCATTGAAACCCGGATTTATAGAAAAGAAACAGCAGGTAATTCAGTGCTACACTCCACGAGCTCTCACCCAAGACACCTCATTGAGAGTATCCCCTATGGGGAGATGACACGATTGAAAAGGGTATGTAGTAACCCGGTAGATTTATTGAAGGCACAACAAGAAAGCAAAGTGAGGTTTTTGGCTAGGGGTTACTCTAAAAAGTCATTAGAAAGAGCCATAGCCAAAGCAAACATGACGGAAAGATCAGAGTTATTGCTAACCAAAAGGAGGGTAAAGGCTGACTTAAATCAACAAACCCCAGAAGTGAGACTCATTCTTGCTTACAATGCCCAACAAAGAGAGATCAGGAATATTATGCAACGCAACTGGCCATTAGTCAGAAGTGACCCGATCATAGGAGAAACTCTGGCTCCACATCTAGGGGTAACATACAGAAAAGCTCCCTCAGTGTATAACAGTCTGGTCAGTAGTAGTCCTGAAGTTACAAACCAGAAAAAATGGTGGCAATATAAGAATTGCAAGGCGTGTCAATATGGCAGAAATACGAAATCATATAAGCTGGCCTTTGGAGAAAAAAGAGTATATGATTAAAAAACCCTTAAATTGCAAAACAGAATATGTCATCTACATTTTGGAGTGCACGTGTAATCTCAAGTATGTGGGTAGCACCAAACTGCCAGCACACAAAAGAATTTTGCAACACATCAGGGCAATAAAGAACTATGACCAAACCTATCCAGTTGCAAGACATTTTAGGGAAATACATCAAAGTAACCTAAATAATTTCTCTTACTATTTAATTGATGCAATTCCAGTTAATAGAAGAGGAGGAGATAGGGAGAAGCAAATAAGAAAGTTGGAAACGCGATATATATTAAATCTCGATAGCAAGGCCCCGGGAGGACTCAACACGACAGATGATCTTTATACTTGCCTGTAGACCAATATGATAAAAATGAAGGCCATATAATACTAGGTTCCTGCATAAGTCTATTACTCTGTAAACAGAGGAAGGCAATGATGATTTTAAAATAACTGGGATGCATAAGACAGAAACTAAAGGAACATGGGTATTGAGGAAACATAGATATAGCCGCTTGACTGACTATAACCACTTTAACAGTGGTTTTCAACATCACACATCAAACTTAAACTATGAAATATCTACAAAAAAATCAAAATAAACAAGATTTTATGATCAGGGTGAAGGGATTTACCACGAAACAAGTAGCACTTGCACTTTAGAGGAGGACAGTCCGTTGAAGGGTTAAGGGATGAAGCCAGAGTGACATAAACAAATAAACACACTAAGAAAGATCAGAAGTAAAAACCTTCCATACTCGTCATTGCATTTATGCGAAAATGTTTAAAACTCTCATAATGTGATATGCTGACCTCAAAATCAGGTTAAAATGACCCTGAATGAAATTTTATACAAATGGTTATTTATATTTATTTATCTATTTATATATTTGCATATTTATTGATGGTCGAAATTATGAAATGTAAAAAAATACAAAAATCAATTTTGTTTTATAAAATGGTATTTTTTTAAATAGTATTTATATTGTTGGATACTGTTTTTATATATTTCATGAGCATATATTATTTATCCATTTTAGGGTAAAGTTTTAAATTATTTATGCATTTTTGCACAGGAAATGTTAAATAATCAAAGGAGAGTTGATAAAAACGTAGTATGTCTTTCTTGTCTATTGTAACCTCTCATTGGCTGTTGATACTTATCACTTTAAAAAAAGTTTAAAAGGGTGGAGGTAATGCACAAGCGCTGTCATGTGATCAAGGTCCGGCTGGACCGAAACTCGTAATGGCCGACAAGGAATAAAGAATTTATTTTTGCACATACTTTGTGGTCCGTGCCTGCTTTCGCCGAGGAGGAGTGTATGGTGACTGGAGCAGCTGAGTTGGATATATATATATATATCCATTTCACAATCCTCTCCTGACAGGAAAGGACAAACGGGTCGCACTCCCGTAGAACTTTGCAACTTAGGTTTATTTTCTCCTTACATCAAACGGGAACACAGGCAACAAGATCTACGCGTTTCGGTATTACCCAGTACCTTGTTCACGATCTCAGGCATATACTTGTGAGCACTGTTAAATGTTTAAACTTCACTTACATCACTTCCTGTTTGTGATCACAAGTGCCCCTGTGATTTGTGGGAGTTGTAGTGACATACATTTTTTTTTTTTTTTTCCTTTTTTTAAATAAACATGTTATTCTAGTTTCATCTTTAACTTTTTAGTGCCAAAAACAAATAAAGTGAAAAGATTTATAGAAAAGTGAATTTAAAAAGAGATTTAGACGTTAATTTTTTTTTCCCTTTTCAAATGTCCCCATATGCTCATTTTTGTTGTTTTTGGGTTTTTTAGGCAGTCCATTGGAAAGTTCAATGTCATGATCTTAACTTTATTCCCTCCAGTGGGTCTTGTAATTAATCCTTTGTTATTTTTATACACAACTTTTCTTCCTTTCTCATTGGGGTGTATACTTTTCATTTATTCAAAGTCCATCAGTTTTATCATATCTTTTTCGAATCTCATGAATTTTTATTCCTATTTTCATTCCTTTCGTATACCTTTATATCCTTACCAAGGGAAATTAATTTAACTTTTATAAATGGAAGTACAGTTCTTCCGATTGGTTGAGGCCATGTGGTGTTAGCGTTCGTAAATTGAGGATATGTCGTGATTCCTTCTGACGTAGGAGTTTTTCCCGATTTCCCCCACGTTCATTCATTGGTACTGTTTCAATTCCGTAAAACTTTAAACTTTTCCAATCACTTTGATGGTACTGTTCCATATGCTTTGCTATGGCATTTGATCTGTCTTTATTTGTTGTAGCTCTGACATGTTCCATTACTCTTTTCTTTAGAGCACAAATTGTGCTGCCCACATATTTTAATTTACATGGGCATTCTATTACGTACACGGTGAATTGCGTTTTGCATGTTATTAATTCCCTTATTTCCCAGGTTTTATTGTTGGTTAATTTGATTTCCTTGGTTGGTTTGGCTATCTGGCAGACCTTGCAGGTATGGCACTTTATAAATCCTTTGGTGTTTAGCCATGATTTATCTTTCTTTTTCCCTTTGAAATGACTATGTATTAGTCGATCTTTTGGAGGTTTTTTGCCCTCCGATAGGAGAGGATTGTGAAATGGATTGAAGCGGCGTGGTTCTGCCGCGGGGTTACGCACCCATGAGGAGCGCTGCTATATCCCGACAAGGTTGAACCAACTCGGAGGATATATATATATATATATACATATATTATCTACTGGCGGTCGCCAGTAGATAGTTATAGTTAGGACCTATTTTCCATAGGAAATCCGCAACATTCTATTTGAAATAACTCTTGCGTCGGTTGACGAATCTTCGCAAAATTTTCAAACTTTGTGGCCCGCTCCAGTCCGCTCCTATCCTGAAAGTCTCGGGGTGATTCGTCAAGCGGGGCCGAGAAAAAGGGGGTCCCAAACGTGTTTTCCCCATTCATTTTCCCATAGGAAACTTTAGCCACGGCTACAGCCCGAACTGCTGAACGGAATTACACCAAATTTGGCAAAGAGGTAGTTCTTGGTTCAGAAAGAACCCTTTTTGTTAAATGGTGTAAATCCGTTCAGTAGTTCCTATGAAAATCAAAAGGAAAATCACATATATATCTATGGCCGCGTCGGATTCGCGCACCCTCCCGATCATGAGCTGCATGCTAATTGGCTGTCAACACTCCAAATCAGGAAGTGTTGGCAGCCATTTTATGCCTCAGTAGAACCGAGGCACAGAAACAAGTGCGCAAAACGCACAAAGGGGGCAGGGTAGAAACACCCTGACCCCCTAGGTCTGCTCAGGGGGTCCCACAAGGACCCCCTGGGCAGAAAAAATCTTCTTTTTTTTTTTAAACGGCGGGATGCGCTTAGGGTGCGCGGATCCCGCCGATTAAAAAAATAAAACACAAGAAACAAGTGTGCAAACGCACAAAGGGGGCAGGGTAGAAACAACCTGACCCCTAGGTCTGCTCAGGGGTCCCTCAAGGACCCCTGGGCAAAAAAAGCATTTAAAAAAAACAAAAAATTAAAAAAAAAAAACGATTGTGCCGCAGGCCCCGCCCCCTTCCTTTACCACTCTGCAAATGCGCCCCCTGGCCTGGGGTCCCTGGGGGCCAACTAGCCCACCAGGAACCTCCAGTATGCGCCAGAGGCTGCGTTGCAGAGAGGTGTACAGAGGCCACGCCCTTTTTACACCTCTCTGCAACGCAGCTCTGTGGCGCTTTTGGAGGTACATGGTGGGCTAGTTGGACTCCAGGGACCCTCAGGATTCAAGGGGACTTAATTCCCCAACTTAAAACGCGCCACGGGGCGCGTTTGCACAGTGGTGAAGGGAGGGGGCAGGGCTCCAGGTGACATGTGTGCAAACAGGCCCTGTTGCGCGTTTTAAGATGGGGAATTAAATCCCTTACAATCCTGACTTGAATTTCCTTCCATAGGATATCATTGCCTGCTTTTTGCTGAAAAAGGTTCTGTCGATTTTTGAAACATACAAATATTCCTCTAAAATCAGCAGAACTACGAATTCCAATTTACTCACCTGTTATCAGGAGAGACCTCAGTGCTGCATCTTTGAGCCCAGTACTGATCCTGAAAAGTAATTCTAACCGTACTTACCAGTAACTTGAATTTCCTTCCATAGGCTAACATTGACTGGTTTCACTTGGAAATTCTTCTAAGTGTGGAGATTTGGAACATTATAATATTCCTCTAAAATCAGCCGAACTACGAATTCCGATTTACTCACCTGTTATCAGGAGAGACCTCAGTGCTGCACCCTTGAGCCCAGTACTGATCCTGAAAAGTAATTTTAACCGTACTTACCAGTAACTTGAAATTCCTTCCATAGGCTAACATTGACTGGTTTCACTTGGAAATTCTTCTAAGTGTAGAGTTTTGGAACTTTATAATATTCCTCTAAAATCAGCCGAACTACGAATTCCGATTTACTCACCTGTTATCAGGAGAGACCTCAGTGCTGCACCTTTGAGCCCAGTACTGATCCTGAAAAGTAATTTTAACCGTACTTACCAGTAACTTGAATTTCCTTCCATAGGCTAACATTGACTGGTTTCACTTGGAAATTCTTCTAAGTGTGGAGTTTTGGAACTTTATAATATTCCTCTAAAATCAGCCGAACTACGAATTCCGATTTACTCACCTGTTATCAGGAGAGAACCCAGTGCTGCATCTTTTAGCCCAGCACTGACCCTGAAAAGTAATTCTAACCGTATTTACCAGTAACTTGTATTTCCTTCCATAGGAATCCATTGTCTGGTTTTCAGCAGAAAAGTTTCAGTGTCGATTTTTACAAACTACAAATATTCCTTAAAAATCGCCTGTATGACTTAAACGCATTCTTTCAACTGTTTACAGGAGATGCACCAGTGCTGGATCCAGGATCCACCACTGAGTAAGAAAAAGTAACGATAACACTACTTACCTGCTAAGTGAATTTCCTCCCATAGGATAACATTGGTGATTCTATGTGAAAAAGTTTCTAAGTGTCAACTTTTAAAATACAATAATATTCCTTAAAATCACTACTGTAACCAAAACGCTTTTACTCAACTGTTTACAGGAGATGTCCCAGGACTGAATCTAGGATCCAGTCCTGTGGTTAGAAAAGTAATCCATAAAGTAACTAATTGCATTTAACTAGAAATTCACATTGAGCTCAATGTTGCATTGTGTTTGAAATTGTGTTGCCCATTGCAACAACTGTAACTACTGTACTTAAAAGTCTATTGCCTATTTGCAAAGTATTTAAACTAAAGTAATTCATTCTGAGAAAGTATATTTTGTAATGTAATGTATAATGTAATTATAATGTAATTTAAAAATAAAATATCTAAAAATAAATAGTTTAAAAAAATGTAGTAAATCAGTATCAAAAAAATAAATATAACAATTAATACATTTAAAAATTGTCATTTACAAAACCTTTGAAATTCACTGAAAAAAACATAGGTTTCAGACATGTTATAGTTAGGAATTAGCATTTAAAAAACCTTTGAAATTCACTGAAAAAACCATAGGTTTCAGGCACGTTATAGTTAGAAATTAGCATTTAAAAACCTTACAAATTCACTGAAAAAACCATAGGTTTTAGGGACAGTTATAGTTAGTTGGACATTGCACTCGTACAAAACCCGTGAAATTCCCCCGTTATAGTTAGTTCAGGTAACTATAACTCGCGCCCCGCAATGCACTGCTGATGACGTCACATATTACATCACTCATGACATGGTCAGTGACATCACTGATGACATCACTGATGACATCTCAAATGACATCACTGATGACATCACTGATGACATCATCCATGTGATAATTTGATGCATCTTCTCACACCCTAATATAACTTTTGATACACCCACTGTAAATTACAGACTGCCATTGTCAAAACCATAGACACTCCAACACCAATTACTATATACACACTCACTGATTCTTAGGTCTACACACACACACATCTACTCACTCACCCGTACAGTCACTCATACTTATAGTCACTCAGTACAGGACTATTATATGCACTCATACACCTATATAAACACTCACACACCGCCACTCATCCATAGAGGTACTCACACACCTAGTCAGTCATGCAAAAATTAAGCACACACCCATTTACTCACCTATACAGTTATACACACACCAGCTCACTTACTCATACAAATACTAGCACATTCTTACGCTCTTATACAATCTCTGATACAAGCACACACTCATCCATACAGTCACTCTCACAATCACACACTCTCGCTTATAGCTATTTCTATACTCCAACACACATATATACTGCCTTTCACATATGTAGTTACTCACACATGTACCACTGGGACATACATTCACTCACTAACACACTCTTACACACACTTACCCACCCATAGAGTCTATCACAGATGCACTCTTGAAACCATCCACCCAGTGAATCACCCACTCACACATCTATGCACAGAGTCGCACACACCCCACCCACACAAACACTCAGGCACCCATACAGATACTCAGACAACCAATCAATAACTCATATAGACACTCATGTAGCTATTCACAAACCCATGCAGCCACTTACACAGCAACAGACAGACGGATACAGACATTCACCCAGTTTAGTCACTAACCCATGCATTCAGTAAGATACGTTTAATCACTCACTTATAGAGTTAGTCACGCACCTACTAAATCATCCATTCAGACACTTATACACCCACTCATGCTTCAATACGCCTTTCCCTATATATATTAAACATATTTAAACTTTACAGAAACACACAGTCACTGGATGATGTCATCAGTGATGTCATTTGAGATGTCATCAGTGATGTCACTGACCATGTCATGAGTGATGTAATATGTGACGTCATCAGCAGTGCATTGCGGGGCGCGAGTTATAGTTACCTGAACTAACTATAACGGGGAATTTCACGGGTTTTGTACGAGTGCAATGTCCAACTAACTATAACTGTCCCTAAAACCTATGGTTTTTTCAGTGAATTTGTAAGGTTTTTTAAATGCTAATTTCTAACTATAACGTGCCTGAAACCTATGGTTTTTCAGTGAATATATATATATATATATATATATATATATATATATATATATCATAAACACAGTCCAATTAACGATCACTCGGAGGGTTATGCAATTACCAAAAGTTGGTTTATTTCCAGGTTACGCGTTTCGATTGCAAAGCAAGCTTGGTCACACAATGTTATGAGGGGAAGAGCCTGCATTACATAGACAGTATGGAAAGTAAAAAGGGGGACAGGAAGTACAACAAACATGGTGTTATATGGCATCCATTTTGTAGTGTGCAAAAGCAAGTATCAAAATTCATGTTTTCTACAGGAATTGCACTATTATTAGTTTGGTGCACACTAACAATTAATACACTTGTATTTCACATGTATCCACATTTCTCAAAATACAGAAAAACGAAAATTAAATGCGAGTAAAGGTATCCATGAGCATAATTGCAACAAAATTTTACAAAAATATTTTTTGCCAAAAAGATTCTTTTGGCAAAAAGATCCTTGGCAAAAAGATTTTTTGGCATGGTGCCCGAGTCCGTTTTACTGGACATTAAGGATACAACCAATAAGTCCCCTTGTTGTAAATAAGGATTTAACTAAATACCTTGTAAAAAACTGGATTTTGGGCACTATGCCGAGAACAGTACAGAATTCATAACCGGGACCACTAACCTGTTGATACTCTTTACATGAGTGATAGAATACAAACCCGGAGTGTTAGGCTTTAAATGCTTTAAATCCTGTGATCAAGGCCGAGTTTGGCCGAAACGCGTCATGGCAGCAATGGTGGCGCACTGAAATAAACACCTGAATGCACCAAATCTGGGTTCGTCGTCCGTCTTTTTTCCGAGCAAGGAGAAGTGTGAAGCGGAGTGTGGCGATATATATATATATATATATATATATATATATATATATATATATATATATACATATATATTGGACCTTCAGAACATCTCATCAGTAGACTTCTGGACCTGTGTAAGACTTCGGAATGACTGTCCTGCAACCAGAGGACTGCTCTGCTTAAACTAGAGGACTACCCTGATGCTTGAAAGTCTGCCTTGCTACTTGAAGGAGTACTGGAACATCTCCGTGAACCCAGGACCACCATAAGTGACTCCAAGGGCTAGTTGGCTGACCTCCTTAGTAGGCTGCAGGGGCATAACAAGCTCCTGAGGCCTTGTACCCTGCACCTAGCCTCTGCTGGAGTTAGTCTTACACCCCCAAGTGGTGCCCCCCAAGGTCCTTGACCCCTTGGAGTAGTGTTGGTGGTACTGCTCCTGCTTAACCCAAAAACATGGGACTTAGAAAATGTTTCACCAAAAACTTCTTGGAGAACCAACCCACCAGCCGATCCGCCCAAGGTGCATCCCCAGTCGGCCTGACTTCGCGGTATCTCCAGCTACGTTCTTCTCCTAGCAGCAAATCCCTTTCAGCAAGACATCTCAGCAACAGTATCTGACCTTGTTAAGCCCTCTTCAGCTACAGCCTGCAGTTTTGTTCCGCTGGAGGTTCGTGACTCCCAAACATTTGTCTAAGTCTGAAGGAGGAAATATTCACCGGGCTTAACAATGACCGGATCCCCATCGATGACGACGACCTCCTTGGCCTGGAAATCTAGCCTTTTCTGCTCAAAGTTTTTCCCGGCATCGCTGACGGCTTCACCAAGGCTTTGTACAGCAGCTCCCCTGTGTCGACAACTCATCTTCAGACATACCCTGCTGCCTTGCCGCGCTGAACTCTACCTTCTCAGGACTTTTTCTTAAGAAACTTTTATAAATCTGAAGATTTGCACAGACAGGGGCCTAATCCACCCCTTGTATCTGACCCACATTCCATCGCAGTCGTCCTTATCTTTTAACTCTGACCCGGCCTTGCATAACCAAATACCCGCAGTTGGCTCTTTGATCTTTCAGGTGCTAGATTCACTAAAATTCATAACTCCAGTTCTAATGATTGGATTTAATTTGTTTACATGTCATTTTATTTATTGAACCTTTCTCTGTTGTTCTAAGTTGGTTTTAGATTTTCCTTGTTTTGTGTTTTCACTGTATTACTGTTGTGTGTTGCATAAATACTTTACACATTTACTTGACTTGACTTTACACATTGCCTCTAAGTTAAGCCTGTTTGCTTTTGTGCTAAGCTACCAGAGGGTTAAGCATAGATTCATTTAGTGAAGTTTGTGTTTCACCTTGACAGGGATTGTAGTAGGTGCTTGAGTAGGGATTTCACCCCCCTCAAACAATAACCCAGTTTCTTACAAAGAGTGAAGACTATCTAGACTTTTCAGTTGATAAAATGAGTTATGTTCACAGGCCTCTCTGGATGCAATCACATGTATAACTACAACAGAGAAAATGAAACAGCAAGCCTGCGGAGCAACCGCACCTCCCTCAGCGTTCCCCCACCGTTAGTCCAAAGTACAAAATTTGCAACTGTTTAGCATGCACATCCACTACTCCCGCTTTTTCCAGAGAGTGATCCCAAGGACCAAAGTTAATTCATTCACGACTGTGAAATGCACCACCATAAAATAGCTTCCAAACTGATATAGTCCATCCAGTCAGTTAGTATCCAAAATATTCTTTAATCTTCACATGAAATTTGTAAAAACAGCCAACGCGTTTCGTCCAACACATGTGGACTTCATCAGGGCGTATTTGTTAGTTGTATTCCTCTGTAGTTATTAACGTCATTGCCAACACTGTTGTTATTTAGATCGTAGACCCTTCTTTCATGTGCCCAATCCCTCATAAGTCCAGGGTAAGGTTCAATGTCACTTTATTTAGTGATATTGACACAGACTGGGGCTTATCAAGGCACTGTCGCAGTATCACTAAATACAAAGGAATACAACTAACAAATACGCCCTGATGAAGTCCACAGGTGTTGGACGAAATGCGTTGGCTGTTTTTACAAAATTCATGTGAAGATTAAAGAATATTTTGGATACTAACTGACCAGATGGACTATATCATTCTGGAAGCTATTACATGTATATCAACTATATAATGTTTAAATGAACATTGAAGACAATTCATAAACATTTTACACCATTTGGAAATAAAAGCTGTATTACGTCAGGGACAGGGAGCATTCAACAAGACGCTATTGTGTAAAGAAGATTTTGCAAAAGGGTTTCAAAATCATAAAATAAATAAAACATACATCTAAAAAAATACATGCAACACACTCATATAATCTCATGTAAACACACATGAAATGTAATACATACTAGGATAGCTTTGGGAAAAAGGAAGGCAGAAGAACAAGCATTACTTGCATGTTTACTCTAGAGGACTCCTGTACACAACCAGGCAACGACCCAACCTATTCATATGGGCACAAAATAGGTGGGATGTTATTTTTGCCTTGGCTTAGGACTGTCCCCATCTGTAGACTAAGGGATTGAAGGACGTGCACCCATCTGGCTAGCCCCTCAACCTGCATACACTAACAGCAACTTCAGATAGGCACATATGAATTGTGTAGGTGCAAACTAATTGTGCAAGTGCACTTTAGGTGTTGTGCCGTCAAAGTGAGAAACTGTGCTCATGTGCAGGGAATATGAATAACTGGCTAACTAAGGTACATAATGTTCACCCTCTTGCCTCTTCTGATGCAGAGATGTACTATCTCCTGCATGGTACTTTCACTAATCCTAGTGTTGCAGTGTAGGCAGTTAATCTAAAAGAGATGAGTAGCATCTGGCCACAGCATATTTATCATGTGTTCGGTTGTGAAACAAAGAGCACTGCAGGTGGCATTGCATCTTTTGTGAAGCAGAAAGATGTGAACACTGAAGGAACTGTACAGGCTCCCACTTCAGGAGAGATCTATTTGAACGGTTACAGGGGGATTTACTGTCATCGCTAAGGGCCTGATTTTGAGTCTGGCGGTCTTCCCACCGCCAGACTCGCGGTGGCAGTCCACGTGCTGCCACATTACGACTTTGAATGTCGTTGCGGCAGAGGACCACCGGCTGCGCCAAGGAACAGTCATTCCCTGGTGGTGGCGCATCTGTGCCACAATGGAAGATGCGCCAGTCCCGCTGAGCATATTACAAGTTCCGCCACAGCCAGCCATTTCATGGCGGCTGGTGCTGGAGGAACAAAGGGGGCACTACGGGCCCCCATGCCCCCCCGCCATGGGGATAAATAAAATGTGTAATTATTATAATTTTTTAATTCATATTTTAGGTGTGGGTTGTTGGGTTTGTAGGGGTATAGGGTGGGAAGTTAATTAAAAGATAATTGCTTAATTATTTATTATTGATAAATGATTAATTGTTAATTACTTGCTAATTAATTATGTAAATTGTGTAAATATAATCATTTATTAATGTACATTTTAATTGTGGATTGTTGGGTTTGAAGGGGTATAGGGTGGGAAGTTAAATAATAATTGATTAACTATAAATAATGTATTTATTATTAATAATTAATTATGTAAATTGTGTAATTATTATAATATTTTAATTTAGATATATGTTAAATGTGCATTGCTAGGTATGTGGGACTATAGTGTGGGAATTTAATGAAATAATTTTAAATAAAAAAATCCTATATTAATTATTGAAAAAATTATAATTATTTTAATTGTTTTCTTAATGTCTATATTTAATTTTAAGATAATAGTTTTATAATTTTAGGAAATTAATACTTGTACTAAAAAAGGTATGTGTTTGAAGTGAAGTACTTTCCCTGCTGTTGCACAGACTGGAGTGGAATAGTACATTTTACCCATTCTGAATTCAATGCTTTAGCTACTGTTGCACAGACTGGAGCGGGAATTGTAAATTTTATCTCTCCTGAGTCCAACACTTACCCTTGTGTTGCACTGACTGGAGTGGGAATAGTACATTTTACACCTCCTGAGTCCAACATTATCCCTACTGTTGCACCGGCTGGAGTGGGATTAGTAAATCTTTCCCCTCCTGAGTCCAATGCTTTCCCTAGTGTTGCACAGACTGGAGTGGGCAAAGTACATTTTACCCCTCCTGAGTATAACGCTTTCCTTACTGTCGCACAGACTGTAGTGGAAATAGTATATGTAAATTCCTCGAATTTTATAGTTTTGTTTAATTTGTTTATAGTTATATTATTATTATGTTTTTGTGTATTTAAAATTATGTTTTTAAATTAGTAATGTTTGTAATATATAATATATTTTTAGATATTTTGTTTTAATTCATTTCAAATGGCGAAACACAGGCGTATATATATTTTCTCATATTGTTTAAATATATTTAATTTTCATTATATTACTGTTATGTGATAAAATATTTAATGTTTCTATGTTTAGCTATATATATATTAGAAAACGATCTTTTTGTGTATATTTTTCGATATTAGTGTAAAACTATATTTTTTTCGATATTTCTTGTCATTTACAATACAAGTATAGGAAAATAATATTTTTGTGCTTGATATTTTTGACACGATATTTTTAACCTCAATATTTTGGGTTTCGATATTTTGTCAGTGAAGCCACTAAAATTGCACAGACATGCAGTTTTACTGATAAAATAGGGCACAAACGATAGATAATCGAAGGGTTTCAGCAAATATTTATCATTTGCGCATCACCAAGCAAAGTGTCTTGACATGTTTTTATCATATTAAAATCATTGTTTCCATCACACTTCAGAGTTACAAAAAAAATGTGATTCATTTGTGCTTTCCTAACTGGTGATATATTTTGAAATATTTGACAGGCATTTACAGGTATTTAAATTGTGTTATGTGTTAGAAAAAATGGACATCCCACAGTCTTTCCTTTCACACTCCCTGTATGCCAGGAAGATTGTTGCATAGTTCACTTTAAAAAATCCTCTCTCTTTGCAGTCAGAGAAAGAAAAGTAAATACTAATCTCTATGTTAAAAGAATAAGCAGCAATTTGTCAGAAGAGATAGCCTGATAGTTGACCTCTGTCTTTGAACCCATAGCAAATGTTCAAAGATAAAAACAAAGAGCACCAACATGCCAGGCGGAGCCAGGTTGCAGAGCTGCTAGCTCACAACTCCAGGCGCTCCCTCCCGTCCCCCTGCACACAACTGCACCAGTGAAGGTGAAGCCTCTCCCGGCATCAGAATGCTCATCGGAATGCTCAAATGAGGGAGGTTTTTCCCCTCAGTTACTCGCTTCTTGATGCCCTGCAGATCGGGGGTGCGGACGCAGGTGGAGTAGCAAGGGGACGTTTACTGGTATATACTGTCACCGGAGGACTGGAGACAAGATGAGCAGAGACACATGCCTGACTGGTGTATGAGGAGACATGGTGGGCTGTGGATACTCCCCCTCTCCCCCACTCTCCTTGACTCCAGGATTGGACGGCAGCCTCAATTAATTACGGTTCGAGGTCGCACTTGATGGGAAACGGCGGGAGACCGAAAGGAAAGGAGGAGAGGGTAACACAGGACGTACGATGTAAAGCTGGTTTTGTGGATGTGTTGAACTCCTTGCTAATCCTATGTGAAGTAATAGAACAAGAGGCTTTTCATAACATCGACAGGACAGCATAAGTGCGCTGTAGAGCACATGCGGTGCAGCACCCAGTTACCATCCTCATCTCCATCGTTCTTGGCAGCCTCCTGTGCATGGTGGTTCTCCACTTTCATGCGGGTGGCATATGATTTGGCCCCCTATACAGCAGTTACTGTAGGGTGTGTGGAGCTCCAGATCCAGTAAGTGAAACTGACTCTTCCCCCTTTTTTTATCACAAGCTTTATTGCATTTTGTGATTGTACAACAGGATTAAATCACATTTCTGTTCAGGCCTATCATTAAACAGAGCTTGACAGTGTTATACATTTCTTGATCAGAAATTTGAAATGAACAGTGACAGGCATTCAATGCAATAAGCAGTAACCCACCCATTAACCAGGATGTGTCACCTATTGAGTATTCTATAATTGGGGAGCAGTATGTGCTAGAAGTCATAAATCACTGTGTATATACCGTAGGAGGCTACAGCTGTGTTACTGCTAATGTTCAAGATATCCTAAGGGTGGGGGCAGGCACTTTCAGTGTAAAGGCACGGGTAGAGATGCCTTATGTGCGAAACCAAAGGTTAGGGGCGGTTGGTGGGAGACTCACCCCAACAACAAAGTCGTCCTAATTGGAAACTTGAGTAGCTCTGGTTTACCTCTCACCTCAGGGCTCCAAATCGTGTGCTTTGAACCCTTCCAATATGGTGCCCCATTCCATTGATTTGGGTGTTTTACATAGACCTCTGTATTCTTCTCATCGTAAAGCTTCACTTTCAGCCAGACCCCACTGCAGTACTTCCTCATGCCATTTATCCACCCTGGGGGCCAGCGGGGACTTCCAGTGTTTTGTTATCAGCCTTTTCGCTAATAGTAGTGCTAAGCCCGTGAAGCGCGCTACCCCCTTAGAGCATTTGGGCCATGGATACAGCTCTAATATACAATGTTATGGTGTATTCCAGTGGTTTAGACAGTCAATTCCGCTAGTGCTGCCAAGATCATCTCCCAGTAGCCGGACAGTGGGGGGCCATGTCCATAACATGTACATTAGGCCATCCTCCTGAGCATGACATCAAGGACATGTCGAGGAAGCCTTTAGGGAACACTTTGTTAATTCTACATGTAGTTAGATATGCTCTGTGTAATATAGAGAACTGAATGACTTTAAATCTCAAGTTACGCAAGATTTTCTTGGGATATTCCAATAAACCTGCCCATTCTTTATCTGATAGCTCCCTGGCGAGGTCAGCCTCCCACTTAGCTTCTAGCGAAGTGAGTGGTGTCATGAGGTGCTCCCGGAGTCCCTGATAGAGCCATCTTATTAGATGTCTACCATGTCCCATGGTATGTATTGCTTGGAGTACCTCATGTGTCATGGGTTCTTTTCCATCTGATGCCCACTGCTTACGAATGCAGCGGAGGACACTGGTGTATGCGAAAAAAGCATTTCTGGTAACCCATAAGTATGCACAAAATCAGTATGCATCATTAATATGCTGTCCACATCAGTGAACCCACCGTTGTTACTCCTGCCTGTTCCCATGGGCCCATCCTACGTGCCGTCAGTGTGACTGAAGATGTGGGCAGACCACATAACGGAATATTCGCCGCATAGGGCACCTGTGAAGCAGTGTATTTCATTGCCATCGTCCAGTATGCCAGGGCTGTGTACAGCAAAAGGGAGCTTGTGTGCAGCAATGTGGTTCTGGGACAAACCAGACTATGTAACAGACCCAACTAATTTGGGACATTGTGTAACCTATCTCTAGCAGGTTATGTCCGGCCAGCCAGTAGGATAACCAATGTAGTTGTCCGGCTATGCATTAGGCTTTAAAGTCTGGGGCCCCCATACCACCTCTGGCCGTCTGCAAGTGAAGTTTACTTAAGCTGACTCTGTGGCACCCATGTCCCCATGTGAGGTCAATCAGTACAGTATTTACTAATTTGAACACCCATGCCGGTTTTATGATTGGAAAATTCACAGAGTGATACAACAAACGCAGTAACATCACCATTTTCATCAGGGCCAGGCGGCCCGCCCCCGGCAGAGGTAACGTGACCCAAAAACCCACCTGGGATATAAGTTTGTTGATTGTACATATGAGGTTACCCTCTAATAAGTCTTGTGTCTCACAATCGACTTGAATCCCTAGATAGCAAAATGTGCATGGTGCCATTAGTATCTGCGTGACCCTGAATCAGAGTGTGGGTTCTACATGGCTGTCAGCAAAGGAGTATGCACATGATTTATCTGCATAATGTGAAGTCCAGACAATTTCCCGAACGTCGATAGCAGTTGGGACATCTCTACCTGTCCCTCACAGAGGTCCTTCAAATACAGAACCATATCATCTGTGTACAATGATATAGAATGCACTGTGTGGTCTATAGGAATCCCCCTGTCCCCAGCCTCCTGACGGATCCGTTGTGCTATAGGCTCAATTGCCAGTATAAAGAGGAGCGAAGAGAGGGATTAGCCCTGCCATGTACCTAGCAATACCTGATATGAGTCAGAGATAAAAGGCCTGGTTCTGGCTCTGGCCATAAGTGCTGTGTATAGCAATTTCACCCAACGGCTATGAGCAGGGGGTATCACGTACTGAGTCAATGCTGTTAGTATAAAATCCCATCCTAGTGTATCAAAGGTTTGTCGGATGTCTAGGGATAGGCAAACGGCATATGGATAATGTCCCCGGGCAGCATCCATTATTCTAAAAAACTGCCAAATATTCAGAGAGGTAGTGGGCCATGGGACAAAACCACATTGGTCCGTATGTACAATCTGCGGAAGTAGTGGGAGCAACTGGTGTGCCAGGATTTTACTAAGAATTTTGTATCCGGTGTTCAGTAATGATAATGGTCTGTATGAGGATAACTCTGTGGGTGATTTGCCAGGTTTTAGCAGGAATGTCACAAGCCCTTCCCTAGTAGACCAGGGTTGTGAACCCATATCAAGGGAAGTATTATATAGTTTCTCTAGCTGTGGAATGAGTCTTGTATCATATGTGGAACAGAATTCCACTGGAATCACACCGGAGTCCGGTGTTTTTTTGCAAGCGAGCTCTTTGATGGTACCACATATCTCACTCTCCATAGTGGGAGGGCTGATGGCCTCCCTTCCATTTGCAGGCACCCTAGGTAATATCGCCTTGTGTAAAAACGCCGCTATATCTGTGGGGCTGGGAGGTGATGGGGCTGTGTAAAAGTCACAGAATTCCATGTTGATCCCCAATTGTGTCGCAACCGGCCACTGATTAGGCTTATTTATCAACAGGATAGGCGTGGGAGATGGATCTGTCTGGATTAAGCAAGCCAATAATGTGCCCGACTTGTCCACTTCAGTGTATATTTTCTGTGAGTAAGCCCTATAATCTATTACTCTAAGGTGTCCTAAGAGTTTGGCATGTGTGATCCTGGCTTCCTGTAATTTAGTTGCGGCTTCAGCGTTCTTGTTCGCTGCTTTCTCCAGGGAGCCTAAGCTACTCTCTAGGTGTGTGAATTCCCGATGGACCTCTTTCCTAGCACTCACCACAGTATGAATCAACGTGCCTCGCACCACCACCTTGAACGCCTCCCACTCCACTAGTGGTGAAGAAGCCATACCAGAGTTTTCAGAGAAGTACGTATCGATGGTTGTAGCCAGGGTGTCCCTGAACACTGCGTCCTCTAAAAGACATGATTGTATGCGCCAGGTTGGGATCAGGGCTGACACTCATGATAGTGTTATTTCCAGTGTATTAGGATCAGATATTGTCTTCCCTTAATACGTGGCATAAGTAATCCTAGGTTGAAATTGTGGAGGGCAGAGGAATCTGTCAAGACGGGAATGGAGTGCATGTGGGTGAGAATAAAAGGACATTCCCTCATAACTATGTTACGGCTATGCCATATATCCAAGAGACCGCATCTGTCTACCTACTGTCTCAACACCCTAGCCTGTCGCCCGGACCCCGTACCGGGTGGAAGAGTGAGCGAACTAATGTCATGTCCAGCACTGCATTGAAATCCGCTCCCAGCACCCACGGGTATTGAGTCCAATCTGCCAGTACAGATGATAAATGAGCTAAGAAGGTGTCTTGTTCGGTATTGGGCGCATATATACATCCCAGCACTATCGGCTCACCATCTAGCATGCCCATAAGCAATACATAGCGGCCCTGTGTGTCACTCTTAGAGTCAAGCACCACAAATGGGACCCCAGCCTGGAGCCAGATCGTGCCTCCCCTTGAGAAAGCGGAGTAGGATGTATGGAAAAGCTGACCCCTCCATCTTTTACGTACTTTCTGGGCTTCGGAAGACAGGAGGTGGGTTTCCTGTAAGAAGGTAATCTGAGCATGGTGCCTATGCAATAGGGCTAGTATTCTATGTCTTTTGTGCACAGAACCCATGACCCGTACATTCCAAGTTATAATGTTATAAGCACTCTACAGTTGACATTCTTGGCATAGAAAGACCATGGTGAATACAATTCCCCACACACTTCTCCCATTGTGCCCCTCAAATACATCAGGTGACAGCGTTAAACAATAAAGAGCATTCCCACAATACTCGGTCCAGCGATGCTGTCATTCGACCAAACCTTACAACAAACAATAACAGTTTAAACATTGTAAACTATGTGCCTTCGCTAATGGGGCATGTAGTATCAAACCTGTAAGGCAGACTTCCTCTACATAGTGTGTATATGTCAACAATTTTAGGCCATCCGGAGCCGGGGCCCCAATAATAGAATAATCACATGGTCCAGCGGCATTAAAGAGATACACATTGGATCAGACCACATCTGAAAATGTAGATAAAGAAACATTTTGTTTTTGGAGTATACCCCAGTTGGTTGCATATGCTATTTCACATGCAGCCTGTAACTATCTCATGGGTGTAGGAAGGTAGGATCCTTCTAGCATGGTTACCCCCACTTTTTGCCTGGTGTCAGTGTGTTTTTGACTAATCTGACTAGGATCCTGCTAATCAGGACCCCAGTCACTGGGCTTCCTCACTAAATTTGACTATGGTAAGTAGTTCTGTACCTCCACAATTGGCTACTGGTGTACCTCTATAAGTACCTAGTATATGGTACTGAGGTACCCAGGGCATAGGTACACAGGGATCTCCCATGGGCTGCAGCATGTATTGTGACGCCCATGAGAGAACACTCAAACTGGGACTACAGGCCTGCCATTGCAGCCTGTGTAAGCTGGTTCTAGCACCACTTACGACAGATATAAGTTTCCTTACATCTGAGATCACTACACTCAAAACCTATAAGTCACCCCTAAGGCAGGCCTTTCAATCCTGAAGGCAGGGTGCTGTGTTATAAGTGTGAGGGTGTCCCTGCATTACCATGACACCCCTACAAACCCCGGAGTCAATTCTCCAGGCTTTGTAAGTGCAGTCAGCCATCTTGATACAGATAGTGGCCATCCGTCATTACGCGAAGGCTAACTATGTAGTGGCTGTGCCGAACCTGGGCATGTTTGGTATCAAACATTTTTGAATGATACCCCAACACCGTTACCGGTGTTGGAGGTATGATTCCATCCACTGGGGGCTCCTCCTGGAAGTCCCCAGTACTCCCGTTAACAGCCTTCCAGGGTCTGCCAGCAAGCTAGTACTGCTGCAGACCCCAGATATGATTCTGCCCTCCTGCTGCTGAGCTTAGCTCAAGCAAGAGAAGGTAGAACAATAGGTTTCCTGTCACAGGGAGGTGTGACCCCCTCCCAGACAGGACTTAGTGTATTGGGCTGGGGTAGGGACGCTTGCCAGCGCCACCAGACTGCTTTGAAAGGCACATTTGGTGCCCTCCTTGCATATTCCAGTTGGAACCAGTTCTGGGAGCCCTTGGCTCCCGCTCTTGCATGAAACTGGACAAAGGACATGGGAGTATCCTCCCCTTTATCCAGCCCCTCCTCTGGGAGGAACCCCTGAGCCATCCTAGCGCCTTTCTTGGGGTATAAACGGGCTAACCTGTGGGTGGGTCCTCAGATTCATCGTGGGACTAGACTCAAGTCTGAAACCATGTCACTCTTCGACCGTCTGGACACTTGGACTTCACCGGACTTCACCTGGAACCAAGACTGCATCAAAAAAGACTCCTGTTGCTCCTGGTCTCGCAGTTTTGCAAGTCTTCTTCATTGTCTGTGTCTGTGCTTCTTACAGGATCTTTAACAAACCTGTGGGCACCAAGGGCACCAAGGACACCAGAAGTCATCTCCCTTGGAGTGAAAGAGTCACTCCGATGCATATGCAGGCACCGCAATGAGGCTGAACAGTCTGCTGCTCCTGTCGTCCCATGGATTTCGAAAGGCATAGCAATACAGGTGGCAGTTCTGCAACTCCCTTGAGGCCTGACCTGTCTTCTCTGTAATTTTTAGGTCAGTATCCCTCGTCGGACCCGCTGGGACCGAATCCCTGTGCACCACATTGACTTGCCATTGCCAAGGCTTGTTGGCTCTGCACTCCAGAGATCTTCGGGCTACAAGAAACTCCAGCCTCCAGCATCTTTTCCTGCCAAGATCAGTGTCCTCACCGCACCCTCTGCACCGTGGGCCTTCATCTTTGGTGAGCTGCTCAAGGTCCTCTTGTGACTCCTGTGCCTTCGGCCTGTGGGTCATCTCGAGGGTCTTCTCCTACTTCAGTGGGCTCCCTTGCTCACTCGGGACCTGCTCTGACTTCCCTGCACTTGGTGAGTCCCTTGGACCTGGCTGGTCCCAGCGCTGCTCCTTCTTCGCTCTCCATGCCTGTTACAGCTGCAAAGGCTTGTTGGTGCTCCCACCGACCCACTGGTTCTCGATTCCCGATGTGGGAAAGCTCGTGCAGGGCTCCTGGTCTTTCTCAGCCTCACCTGGTCCTAACAGCTGCAGTGACAAGGTCACCGTCATCACTCCTGTATCATCTGACATCGGTGGGCATTGCTCTTCCGTACCTCCTGGTCACCTCAGAGTGGCATAGACCCTTTCCCCTCTGATTGCAGGTTCGTCTCTTCAAGAATCCACCCTTGGATTCCACCAGACTCTTGCACAGTCTTCGCCAGCTGCATCTTTACTGAAGTCCTCCATTGTGGTCTACGGCGGTTTCCGACATCACTTTGCACCTATGCACCCGGCTTCCCTGGTATAGGTATCCTGGTTCCTGGGGTATCTACGGGTAGGGTGACTCTCCAACCTTCTGTCTTCCACGGGGTTTCTTCAGGGTCTACTGGGAAGGGTTCTTCTTCTTCAAAACTTCAACTGCAACTTTCCGGTTGACTTCTATTGAGTACGTTGCTGTGTTTCCACTCTGCACACAGCCGCCGTGAGGGTTCCTGGGTACTTACCTTGGGTGGTTCCTTGGGTCCCCAGCTCTTCTGAGTCTCTTGGTCCAAGTCCCGACTTTGTTCGCAGTTTGCATTCCACTTTCTTAGTATATGGTTTGGTCTCTTCTGGAGACAACTGTGTATTGTGCTTACCTACCTCTTGCAATTGAAGTATTCTTGTGTATTTGTCTAAGACCACTTAAACCACCATAAGGGTTGTCTGGATTAGTGAAAGGCACTTCACTTAAATATGTGTGACCATATACTAAGCCAGTCTCCTACAATGGGCATTTGCCATCTGGGTTTTACCTGCATAACAAAACATGTGTCCTCATATAGTACTCATGACAGTCACCCCAGTAGATCATTAGCTGTCTGTGAAGTGATCGTTGGGAACAGAGCCATGCTGCAGTTGGAATCTAAGTCCGAGGCACTGCCCTGTGATGAGCTGGAGCTGACGGTGATTTAGCAGGCCATAGTGTAGTTGCTGATCGTATCGCTGCTAACTGTCCCTCCAAAGACAGGAATGGGGAGGGCATCCCTCCCACACTGTCCCGGGTGGTTGCCCCACATCGCCGCTGCCGAGGAGCACGGTGCACCTTAGGTGGTGAAAGCCCATCAGGCCTCGGTCTCCAGGAGTCTAGAAAATATTGCTCTAGCCACTACCAAGCCATTTCTGGAGTCTCAAAAAAGTGAGTGCGTTGATAATGAATTACTTTGAGTTTAGTTGGGAATAACAGAGGATACATGAGGCCAGCGGTGCGCAAGTGTTTTTTCACTTCCTGGAAGGATGCACATTTACACTGGACAGCAATCATGTAGTCCGGGAACAGGGAAAGCCTTGTGTTGTACATAAGGATGGATGCTTTTTCATAAACCGCTTTTTCACAAGCCGCTTGCAGCCCTCCTTCCTGTCCTTAAAATTAAGGATCTTGGCCACTATGGGCCTCAATGGCGCTCCAGGTATAGGTTTTCTTGTGGGGACTTGGTGTGCCCTCTCGACTGTAAATTAGTCAGGCAGGCCAATTGGGGCAACCACCCTCCAGAGCCAGTCTTCCACATTTTGAGTGGTGTGCGGGCCTGCAACCACCTCCGAGACCCTAATGATTCTAACGTTATTCCTACGGGCCCTTCCTTCCGCATCCTCCACCCGTTCCTGAAGTTTATCCACCTGCCAGCATAGTTGGGCAATTTGTGTGGTCCCTGTGGCCCGGGGCCAGGGCGGAGAGTGGTAGTTCATTAGTTTTGACCCCATTAGCCAGCTTAAGTTGATCGTCCTTCAGCAGGTTGATGTCTTTGGTGATGACTCCCAGACGCTGTTCAATGGCCACTCTAGAGTCGCGAATTTCCTGAAGTATAACATCTAATCTATCCATGGGGGGTGTTGTTATGGTGGAAGGTATGGAATCATCTGGAGTTTGGTCAGGCGAGCACTCCAAGGGTCTGGATCGAGACCGCGAGTGGGCCGCTGGCCTGTCACTTTTAGCTCTGGTGCGCCCCATGGTTCCTGCTTCTAGTTTTCAGTGTTCACAGTCATAGGAGAGACAGGGACCCCCCATTGTCTCATCAGCAGAGGCCCTTTCGGTATCTATCAGGGTAGGGCACCCCTCTACGACTCTGTGGGTACTCATGTCGTCTTCTACCACTCCAGTATGATGCAAGTTATTAGGGGGAAGAGATGATGTGAAAGGTCCACTGAGCATTTCAGATGAGTATTAATGCAGAGTGTTTATGCTGGCTTGAAGTGTCCTGGTATGCTGCCCTCAAAGTTTCATCACCTGCATTTTACACAATTGAATAAAAGGGGCTCCAGAGCTGCGCCATGTAGGAATCAACAGTAAAGGCCTCAGGCACTGAGCACACTGCCCAGGAGCTCGCCCCAGCATAGAAAGGATCCAAGCTTAAATTGCTGCATCACGCACATAACACAGACAGTGGTCCCCCTATACCAAACCCTGCAGTTTTGATGCCTGCATAAGCATGTTCAGTGGAGAAATAAATCCATCTGCTGCACCACTGGGCCCCGGGCAGCTTAATCATTCACAGCCATGTTGCAGACACTCTCCGTGAGTCCCAAGGGCACATGAAGGGGTTTATCCATAATACCTGGAGCTTGCCCAATGGATTAAGGCTGGAGTATGCGTAGGGCCCAAATACCAGGTCCTGCTGCATGGAAGCGAAAGAGCAGCACACAGGCAGATAATGTTCTTTGTCCACCTTATTCTCTTTGTCAGGGCAGCCGTGTCGCCATGGCAGGCCTTCGCAGCTCCCTGTCGGCCTCTTCACACCCTACTCCCGGGGCTAGCATGGAGGTGCCTGCTGCCTTAAATCGCCAGGCCACACATGTCCCCCGGACCCACTCTGACACTTTGGCGTCCCTAACTCAGTCCTCAGTGGGCTAGCCGGTAAACAATAGAGCCTCTAAATGCCTCCTCTCACCTTTGGTGTTGGTGCTGCGGTATTATACAGGGACAATCTGCACCTCTAGTCATGGTGGCCCTCTTGTCCAGCCGGGCCCTCTTGCAGGTCAGTGCAGCCCAAGCAAGCAGGCCCCTCATGCAGAGCCCAATCCAGCAGCCGAGTTCTGCTCAAGAGCACCGTAAGGGAGCCCACCTGCTGCTCAGTGTATTTGACTGCTGGGGGCCCCCAGTCGCCACAGAACCAGATCTACCATGTCATTTACTGGCCCAAGGGCCACTTGTCTCCAGCTACCATTTTTTCTGTGCGGTCAGGGAGTGATTAACTCTGCATCTCTGGCCACCTGCCGGTCGATTTCCACAGGCTGGGTTGTAGCTGTGCTTTTAGGGCCAGCTCTGTAGTAGAGTTGGAGCCCGATGCTGCAGCCAGACAGGTTATTAAAGTAAATGTCGGGCCCTGGGCTGGGAGCCCGCAAACTATGCGTCTGCTATCTTGAGCAGTTGGCCAGCCCCCCAACTGACTTTACCCCTTACCTTTTTTTAGCACTCAGACGGTGTTTTGTAAATAATCAGGGGGGGCTCTGATACGCAAAAGGGAGGAATGGATGCTGGTCTGATGGGTCTTTGTTGCCTCCAGAGCCAACAGGTCAGCCAGCATAAGGCTTGGGAGCAATTAAGGATGGGGACTAAATCCAAATGGGAGCCAGCTAATCATCCAGAACCCAGTGGCCTGAAGGGAGTTGCAAGAGCAGAATTGAAAAAGGACATAGGCTCACTTGGGAGACGGGGAAGGAGAGGCCTGCTGAAGCCATCTACTCTCAGGCCAGGAAACTGGAGCTCCATCTCCCCAGGGAGTATGGCCGAGTGGGGGAAGGGGACCCGGCCCCAATGTCAGACTTCCTCAGACACGGGAGAAAGACTGAAATAATCTCATGCGAAGCCAGTGAAGCCATCAGCACAAATTTGGTTAATCTAGCTGGGCAGCAATGCGGGGATGCCCCTCAGATTCCAGAATCAGACATGCTTTGATAGATGAGAGTCTGCAGCCCATAAGCGGGGTGACTGTGGGAGAAGGGGACCAGTATATGGCTCTGCAAGAGATGAGTACAGACTGGTCTGTGGCCCCAGATCTGCTGATGGCCGGTAAACATGCCCCCTTCAGTTGTCTGGCAAGCAAAAGTGACTAAATGGCCCATATAACATCTATCACGCAGAAGGGTAAGATGGCATATCCAAAAGGTAGCTGGAGTACGCACAGTATACACTGAACATATGTGAGGGCGGTGGACTAAATCAGAGACAGAGACCGACAATAGTTTCTAACAGATTTGCTGCTCTTTTGGAGCTGACAGAAGCCAGCAGAGGCTCAGGCCTAGAAGAGGCAGTTGCCCGAGCATCAGGAAGGGTGGATAAAAATGAGAGGATTCCATCAGCCACAGACAGATGGAGCCTGGATTTAGCCGATGCAGATAGTTCAATCACCTAAATCTCCTCTGGCCGGTCTTCTAGGCAGATGCTCAAGTGTATCCTGTTGGAAATCAGGACAGTAAAGAAGGTTCAATTGGAACAAGCCCCTCATTTATTGAAATTAACTGAAAAGGTGGACGCTCTAGATGAAAAAATGACCTCCTTTTTGACCAAGCAGCAAGAAACAGACAAACCTTTGTTGGTTCTGGAGGAGCAAGCAAAATCCAATGCTACCAATACCACTGGCATGAACCAACAAATCAGCCCCCTGACGAGAAAATGTGAGGACATGGAGAATCGATCCCAACGGTCCAACGTGCGGGCAATAGGGGTCCCTGAGAGCTTCGAGTCATCGCAGCCTGGCATGGAAAAATGGCTGGCGAAGCTATTAAGGGAGTCACTAGGTTCAGAGATTGCAGAGCTGCCAGCTCAAGAACTGCCAACAGCAAGGTCCCGGCAGGCACCCCTAAGGCTGGTACAAGGTTGCGTACAATCATTGCTTACTTTGAGGACTACTGTATAAAGCAGTTAGTTCTGACTGTTGCTAGAGCAAGAAAATGATTTTGCTCGGACAGAGGCTTCACTTTTTAATTTTTTTCAGATTTAGCTTGTGAGACAGCTAGAAGGCAGAAAGAGTTTAGGACCTGCTGCCAGAATTCAAGGTCTTAGCCATTCCCACCTCTATTCATGGAGCAACTTTAAGGATCAATTGGAGAGGGAACTTCCAAGACTTTCCAGACTCAACTGAAGCTCGAGACTTTCTCTTCACTCATAAGACTTTTCTGACAGGAAGAAGGGGCAGGGTAGGTCCTGAATTGTGTGGAGAGGGTCAGAGTTCTCAGTTATTGTGCCCTGGAAATGCCCAAGACACTTACATTTATATGGTGCTGAGGGATAGGCTGATTAGTGGATGGCTACATGATGGCGATTTAGATATTTGCGTATAATAACCAAACTATTTCTTTCCTTTCTTTTATTTCCCTCTCTTTTTTCTTTTCCGTTTTTCACGCTGGTGTGGGTTGGGTGCGAGGAAAGGGGAGGCACCAACCATGGATGGTCAAGGGTGCAACACATCACATCCATGTGGGTAGGGTCTACCATGCAGTGGGTGGGTGGGCGCAAGGACTTGGTGGGGGATGGAAGGAAAGGGAGAGGGGAGGGGGCTCAGAAGTAAAATGAAAAGGAGACTCTGAGCTACTAGAGCAGAGGGGGCGAGAGGGAACAGAGTATGTGACAGAGGAAGGCTTTTGCTATAGCTCTTGGTATGGAGCAGACCATTTTTGGAAAAAGTGTTGGCAATGGGCGCCATAGAAAAGACACGACTCCGCCTAGGTGATGGCTAACTTAACGCTGGTTAGCTTCAATACTAACAGTCTAAACAACAAGGTCAAGAGGGCAGACATGTTTGCTTGGTTGAAACAATATAATCCCTGTATTGTTCTGATACAGGAGACACATTGAGTGTCAGGAAGGGAGTAGGAGAATGTGAGAGATCTAGGTGCATGGGATGCATTCTTCTCTTCGGCAAGTACGACATAGAGGGGAGATGCAAATTTTGTTAAGAAAGGTTTACAAGCAAAATAATTAAGGTAATTAAGGATCATGGCGGGTACTGGGCCATTTTGCCCATAGAGGTAGGGGCAACCAGGATAAATTAAGGAAGCTATTACTGTCCAGTCAGTGATGATCCCAGCCATGTTCAGAATTTGACATGGTCCCTGTGTCCCCTCAATGGGGAGGTTATCCTGGGTGGGAATTTTAATTTTTTCTCAGACCCTGCTATGGATTCCTCTAATGTAGCATGCACCAGCACAAAAGACAAACAGAGAGAGCCTTTAGAGATGTGTGTACTCATTTAGGTGTACAGGATGTCAGGTGTTCATAAAATGGAGGGCTAAAATCTTTTACCTGTTATTCTAAGCTTTTCCACTCCGCTTCTAGGATAGATCTGTTTCTGGCTTCAGGCTCCCTGGCCACTCTAAACCTATCCCATCATGTTAGTGGCGTTACAGACTACTTAGCCATAGTATTCAGGTGTTCAGTGCCATCAAAGGGGGCTAGGCCAAGATCGATTGTGGATACGACCATGCTTTTGGAGGCGGAGTACATTAATCAGGTGGATCTGGAGATCCAAACTTTCTTCCCAGTAAACAGTGCCTCAGCAGACCCATTGTTAGTCTGGGAGGCATGTAAAGGTACTATCAGGGGGGGTCTTTATCTACCTTTAGGCATTTAAAACAGGATAGAGAAATAATGTCTTCTTTGCAAGCAGGCACTGACAATACTGACAAGGGTCAGAGATTTTTATCTCCAAAAAGAGCTGATAAATAATCAGACATTTCAGTGTCAGTTGTAGGAAGAAGGGGAGTATGTATGCCAGTTTTTAGCATGGCGGGCTAAAGAGAACAAAAACCGCAACCTGATCCAGCAGGTTAAAGATCCAAGCCCGGGTCAGCTTACGGATAGGGTTGAGGATATCTGGCAAATTTTCCATCAATATTACTCTACCCTTTATCAGGGGATGAGATAGGAGGAGCAGAGGTAGCCATGGAGCTGGAATTAGAGGATTTCCTGGCAGGTTTGGACCTGCTGTGTTTGACACTGGAGGCCTCCGCAATGTTGATGAATCTAATTACAGAGAGAGAGGTCGGGGAGGTAATAGGACAGCTGGTAAATGGTAAGGCACCGGCTGAAGATGGTTTAGGCCTGGAGTTCAATAAAGCTTTTTCAGTTAGCCTTTCAGGACCTCTTACTGCTTTGTTTAACTATCTCCTGGAAGGCAGACGGGTACCCAGTTCCTTTTTATAGAGGGGTCCTGATTAATATCCACATAAAAAGGAGACCAGCAACTGACCCTAGGTCATATCGACCGGTTACTTTATTAAACACCAACTATAATATATATGCAAAGATCCTAGCTAATCGGATTGGGTTGCTAGCCTCAGCATTGGTCTCCCTGTACCAAACAGGATTTATTAGAAGTCATTCCCTGTTCGCAAATACTTAGTACATAGATGATTTTATTGCCCCGGCTGTCATTATCTTACTAGAAGCAAAGAGGCCATTTGACCTCGTGAGTTGGATGTGCTTTTTTACATCATGGGTACATTTAGATTTCCATTCCAACTCACAAGGTCGATTCAGGCCTTATACCAGGGAGCGAGAGCTCATGTGATCATTAACAAGCAGGCATCGAAGTGGTGCTGGAGTGGGGGACTAGGCGGGGTTGTCCTGTCTCTCCATTGTTATTTGCCCTGTTTATTGAGCCTCTGGTTCAAGCTCTGCATCAGGATAGTCTGATTTCAACACCTATTTCAGGGCCCCCCCTCATAAAGCAGCATGTGGATGATGTGGCGCTATAATTAACACCTACAGCAGACAATATAAATAGAGCGCTCCAAATAATCAAGGATTTTACAGGCTTATGAGGCTATAAGATGAACAAGTCCTTGACAGAATGTCTACTCTTTAATGCCTCCCCAGAAAGGCTCTGGTCCCTTTTAAGAAGGAATTTTAAATTGGGCTCTAAGAGATATCTAGGAATATGGGGGAATATGTACAAGGAGTTAACGCTGCATTAGTAGCATTTTTCCGACGGTTTGCGGTGAGATTTTTATCGCCTTATGTACAAGCTGCCGCTAACCTCTGTTAGCTGCAATTTTCCGGCGAAAACGTCCATTATAAAGATTGCCACTTCTGTTAGCGATAATGACATGCAAGGGAGGCGTTCCCGTGTAAAAACGGCCGCTAACCCCATTTAGCGATATTTACAAGGGGATTCCTTAAGTTTGGAGGACCAAAAAAACTGCCTCTAACTGCAGTTAGAGGCAGTTTTTTAAGACCAGAAAATAGCTGGTCTTAAAAATGGAGATAACCCTTGGCGCCTCATTTCAGCAGGTTTTGTTGCTGGACCGCGCTGCAAGCAATGTTGCCGCGCTGCCCTGCGACAAAACTACAGGGCAGGACTGCGCACCATCAATAAGATAGTGCGCATTCCTGGGCCTCACTCATGAAAAGTGTTGCAGCGCTGCGACAAGACAGCGCTGCAACACTTTTCATTACTCCCTTCTTGCGACACCACGGATGCGCTGTATTTACTGGACAGCGCTCCATGGCGCAAGTAATGACAGATATGTCTGGAATCCTGACGTATCTGTCTGCGCTAAAGTCACCCATTGCTGCAGTCACGTCACAACCATGAGGCAACTCCAGCAATGCATGGGGCCAGCCTATCCCTGTGGCACTGTGTCACCCTTACGCCTGCCATCATGCAGGTGTAAGGTACTGACGCAGTGCCGTTCTTGAGGGGTGCCCGGGGTGTTGACGCAGTTGGAGATCCATCAGCGGTGGTTGCGCGCTGCGGGGTCATCGTCTGTAAGCGTTGGCGGAGTGATGGTGCTGAGGGAATTGACGAGACGTACTTCGGTGACCTTGATCCAGCTGCGAGGGGGGCGATGATGGCGGTTGTGTACGGTGGGCATGGTGAAGCCGTGATGTATACAATGATGGTCGGTCCAGGAGAGTCCGGTGGTGTGGCTGTAGTTGAAGGTCCTGATGGCGGAGGAGACGTGCTCGACCGTGTGTCCTGCTATGTGGCTTGCTGCGGTGACTAGCTGCTTGAGTCTGATGTTGGGGAGCTACCCCAGGAGGGGGTAGTGTTCTGGTCACTGGGGTTGTCCAGGTGGAACTTGAGTTCGCCAAGTAGGATGTCGTCGGTGGATGGGAGAGCCTGGTGTGCAATGAGGTCTACAATGGTATCAGAGAATGGGTGTCCATGGCCCGGGGGGCCTGCAAATGAGGGTGCCGCAGAGGATGGGGTTGGGGTTGGTCCGTATCTGGAAGTTGAGGTGTTCCATGGTCACCGTTGGATCATTAGAGTGCGTGGTAAATCGGAGTGTGCTTCTGTAGGTGATGGCAATGCCTCCTCCTGGACGGCCGGGGTGGTCCTTGCGGGTGATTTAGTAGCCGTCAGTGATGGCGATGTCTGGTCCAGAGCAGATGTTGGTCCTGGCAGGCGATGTGGCGTCCAGGGTTGATGGCGAGACGGGTGCTGGCGCCGTAGGGGTGGAATGTCCAAGAGGAAGTGTCCTAGGTGCTGAGCGCGGTCCAGGGGCAGACGGACGCAGACGGGCTTGCCTATGGCTTGCCTTTGGCACGGGAGATGTCCATTACAACGCAGGCATTACATCGTAATGCCTTTAGAACGCAAATCCAACAACGCAGGTGCCTTTACATCGCATTCCATTATAACGCATTGTGAGGTCAGTAATGGGGTATTTTTCATTTTTAGGGTGGGTATGGGTTTCGGGTGTCAGAGATGAAATGTGGGGTGTATTATGGGGTAGAATTTGAAATTTGGGGTGTGTTTTGGGGTCAATCATAAAAATTGGGGTGTGCATTTGGGTCAAATATGAAAATTGGGGTGTGCATTTGGGTCAAATATGATTTTTAGGGTGTGTTTTGGGGGCTCAAAGATGAATTTTAGGGTTCAGGGTTTGCTTTGGGGTGCAAGGGTCAGTTTTAGGGTTGCACTCACTGAAGTGGGAATAGTAATGTTTACATCTTCGCAATCCAACACCTTCCCTACTGTTGCAATATGCCTAGTATTAGTATGCATTGCAATGGAATGCGATATAATGGTATGCGTCGTAACTCCATATATACCTTTGGCACACCAGTGGTACGCCCGCTGCGCATGGCCGCACAGCAGCCGCCATTTAGAAGTGCTGCGGGGGACTGGATAGCTGGGAGGTGGGAAAAGCCGGAAAGAACACTGGATGGGGCGTGGACGCGGGGGTGTGTGTGTGAGCGGGTGCTGTAAATATTTAAATGAGAGAAATCTTACCCCGGGTCCCATGTCTTCGTTGCTCCTGCTCTCCTGAGTCTGCTTCCAGGAACAGGAAGTAGGCAGCCAGGCTCCCTCCCCTAAGCCAATCACAATGCTGCAGTGCGGCGTTGGGATTGGTCATTGGCGCCGGGACAAGGCGTTCAGCCAGGGGCTGGAGGTGTGGGCATGTTCTCCATGCAGGCTGTAATGCAGCCTGCATTGCAAACAGGACAGTGCGCATGACTGCTTTGTGCGGACTGAGCGGGCCGACCAAACAGTCACTCCGCACTTGAGTGGGCATGCCACTCCACTCCTGCCCTGCTCCATGAGTGGAGCAGCCCTACCCACCCTCCCGCCCGCAAAGGAAACATGGCACGATAACATCAGGAAGTTATCATCATGTGATGATTGTTCCTCTTCTTGCACTGCTTGGAAGCAGTGGGGCGATGCTCTTCCGCCATATCGGTTGAGCCGACACTGGGGGCGCGTCATCTACAGGTGCTAGGCCTGGGCGACTCGACCCCCGGGCCTCCTCCACTACGTGTCCAACCTTCTCCTTACCTGGACATTGACATTGTGGTGCAATCCGCTAAACTCTCTCCAAATCTGTGACTCAGCCAGCAGGAGCCTCAGCTAGGTGGGATTTCACAAGCGTGGGTACAGCAGTCGCCGCCAAGTCCACTGGTGAACCTCCCGATGCAGTTGATGCAGCAGGGCCCCCTTAGGCATGAACTTGCAGCGCTCCCGCAACACAAGTTTGGCGCAGCTCAGGGGCCTCACCCTCCACAGCATCCGGCCAGCGCAACCTCATCCGGCCTGTGATGCAGAGAGGTGCCGCCCACTGTTGGTAATCCCCTACGTGCACCCCGGTGTAGTGGTGGATCGTAGTATGCGATGCAGACCTCCCTACGTTGGTGCGCAGGAGCTCCTCTACCATTCACAGCTCCAAGGGGCGCAAGGCGGTCTTCTCACACAGGTCAGCAATGTGTCTCCATGCGACCAGCCAGACTTCACCACCAGGTACAGGCGATCGCCGCACCTCAATGTCTACCGCCACGGCTCATCGACTCCACAGCTCCTCTGCATCCCACTCCAGGCTCAAGACGCAGGTCCAGCAATGCATCCAGGCTCCAGACGCAGGTCCAGCAAGGCATCCAGGCTCCAGACGCAGGTCCAGCGAGGCATCCAGGCTCCAGACGCAGGTCCAGTGAGGCATCCAGGCTCCAGACGCAGGTCCAGCGAGGCATCCAGGCTCCAGGCGCAGGTCCAGTGAGGCATCCAGGCTCTCATCCTGGTCATCCTGGGTGTTGGGTGGCTTGAGGGGGTTGTTGATGTGTGCTGCACTTGGCCCTGGCTGCTCCATTCTGCATTTCATTGTTTTTTTTGCCTATTTTCTATTGGAGGTCGACAGAGAGGCTATTTTTTTCCATTAGAGGAAAAAAAATCTCACGTTGGGCTGACTAACGTGCGTTTTTTGCCGCTAATGGGCCTTTTGTTGGTTTTCGCCCGCTAACGCCGGAATTCCTATCACCATCACGCTAATGTTAGCGGCAGTTTTCACCGCTGATCCCTGAAGCTATAGCCATGTAGCGACGTCGTGTACATACGTCGCTAACAAGGCGATAGTTTTCAGCCGTACACAGCGGTAAGAAAACTGCCGCTAACTAGCGTTAGCGGTAGTTTTCGCCAGTCCTTGTACATATGCCCCATCGTTCTTTGAAAAGCAAGAAGATTTCTTTTACAATAATTATAACCAGTCTTAGGTAGAGTTGACAATCTTCTGATAACCTAGAGGCAACTCCCACTTTCTATAATTGGTAAGATCGCCTAATTAAAATGTTGATCCTCCCTTTATTTTTATTTATCTTTCTGGCTGTTTCACACAAATTAGATAATTTCTTCTTTTCTTAGTTGGATCAGTTCGTAAGCTCGTTTGTGTGGAGTCAGAAGCACCCCTGAGTTAAAGTTAGTATTTTACAGCAGACCAAGAATAAGGGCGTGTTGGGACTCCCAGATGTGCGGCATTATTATTTGGCACCCTGGCAATACAGGTACGCCGTCTGGCAGTTGAGTCCTCGAGCTTTGACAATTCAGTTCTTTTCCAAATGTTGAACGTTTTGGATTTCCCTGACCTTCCCTGGTGTGTGAAATCCCATAAACGTCTGAAAAAAGTAAGATACAAAGCAATATCCCAATTGATGTTTTGTAGGAAAAAGATTTTTGCAGTGCAAAGTATACAAAATATAAGGCTGAGATGCCGTTAGGTTTCTGAAGGTCTTTGTTGCCCAGATTAACAAAGTAAATTACAATTAAATGGGCTGACCTGGGCATAATTAAGGTGGGGGACCTCTTTGAGAATCCTGAGCTTAAATGTTCACAGTCGCTGTTTCTGGGTAGAACCATGTACAGCCAAAATAAGAGCAATACTAGCTCACACTAATGGGGCAGACATAGAATTTTCTAAGGGGATAATAAATGATCTGTTTAGGGGGATGGAGTTAACCTCTCTGTTAAATTTTGGTACTAGCTCTAAACCTAGACTCTGCACGGTTCTATAAAAGTAGCAAGAAGCAAATGGATTCAGTGTGCGGGATTGATATTAGTGATCAACAATGGGAGAGGTACGTCAGTTTGAGTTTCACTTGTCTCAGGGGCATGAATTTCCAATGTATGGCTTTTTTCAATAGGTGTATGCTTTATTTAACGCCTCGGGCTCTGAATATGATGTTTCCCTCAATCACTGAGAGGTGCCCAAGATGCAAATCTGAGGGAGATTGAGTTCACATGTGTTGGTCCTGCAGCACCCTTAAACTTTTCTGGGTGAGGGTATTCAATGCAGTAAGCTGGGCGATTCAAGAAAATACTTATCCCTCACAAAAAGTGGCCCTTTTGGGTCCTGCAGATCGCTATTCTCTTAAAACCCTGAAAGCCGAATTTTTTTTTCATAGCTACATTGATTGCACAGTCATCAATTACTACCCACTGGAAGTCCTCTGCAGGGCCAGCTTCGAGCAATAGGAGACAAAAATTAGGAAAGTTAGCTAATGGGAAGCCTTGTATTATGCTGGAATGAATAGGTATAGTATCCATAAAGGAAATTGGAGAGGCTGGATCTGCAAAGTATAGGAAAGTTAAGGGCAGATAGAGATACAGGAGAGAAAAAGGCAGGTTTTTCTATTATGATCAGGGAAGGACCGGCTGGCCTGAGGGCATCTCCAAGGAGGCACGCATAGTCACTTTAGTTGAGAAGGGTAGGGGCAGGGTGGTGTAGGACGTGGGGAAGTGTATGGTTTTCAGGGGGGAGTTTTTTCTCTTCCTCTGTTGAAGATATTGGGTTGTCGGGCTATGGTGTTATTAGGGCTGAGGAGGGCCAGTGTGGGGGGGGGGGTCGGGCAGAAGGTTTTATGGAAGATTTTACCAGGGAGGGGAGTCATTTATTTCATGACTTTGATATATGTTCCCTCTGATCTGATTTGATTTGTCTTGGATCATGGATTGTTATTGTTGCTGAGTTTCACCTTTTATAATAATAAAAATAAAAAAATTTAAAGATAAAAACTAAATGTAAAGGCATCTTTATTGTTCATTCACCTTTTGAACTCCAGCATGGTTATTTTTGGGGGACCTGCACATGATCGCACCCCTACTTCCAGATCCACTGAATCACAGGCATGACTTAAATGCGATGAAATATACAAATTGAATAATTACTAGTTTATGCTAATGCAGGTAGCCCTCAGGCTACCAGTCTTGGATCTTTTTCCTGGTATGGAATGCAGTTCAGTGCACCCGGAAAGAAGCCTCACTGGTCAGCAAGGTCGTGGGACGACTTGAGATGACCCAACTGTTCCACTTTCAAGACTGCTTGCTCATCGTCTCAATGTTGTCAGTTGTCAATCATTGGGGGAAGAGCTGTATTCCCCCAAATCAGGGCACCTTCCTTAGTGCTATAATAACTCCCACAGAATGAAGATTGGACTACTGGTGGCAGAAACCAAATACTTGGAGAGAAAGTCACTTTGTCTTTAAAGAATCCATTTTGATCAGCTATGTGGTATGACTACGGCGTATAACTCCCTTGCAGCAGTATAATGGAGATTTGGTCGCCTTATGGAGAAGAAATTCTGTTTCCCCATTGCTGCTCTTGGTGGCCAGTGTATTTCATTGGAAGAACTAAGAAAATTTCAAGTGTGAAAATTCCACTATGACAAAGTTGTGCAAGAATCTTTTGTTTTCAGGAATACAGAAGTTTTCAGAAGTTCAATTCCTGTCTCACAGTGAGTTTTTGATATATCTTGCTAACACTTGTTCAAATGTAAGAATGCTATTAAATGTTCAAAGTGTTTTTGAATAATGTAAAAGATGTAATTTTCTACAGAATTCCACATAGTTTGCGTGCATGTTAGCTAAAACAATATACAAATTTATTTTCAGTGTTTCAGAGAAGTCTTTCAAAGCATGTTCAGAATTATTCACAAAGTGGTTAAAATTTCTATGGGAGTTCTAAATGAGGTTGGTCTTTTCAACTGAGATGACAGTGAAGGTAAAAAAATTCCAGATATGATATGATAAAAATAGCATTGCGATTAGAATTTATTATTATTATTATTATTATTATTATTATTATTATTATTATTATTATTATTAGTATTGTTGTTGTTATTATTATTATTATTATTATTATTGTATTGTTGTTACATAATAATAATAATTATTATTATTATTATTATTATTAATAATATTATTATCAGCAGTAGAAGTAATAGTAGTATTATAAGGGTACTTCTAAAGTACAGCCAGCATTCACTCTTTTAATTCTCTTGCCATAATTGGCACGATTTCGAACACTGATCTAAAATCTATAATTTGAGACCATGCACAAAGTAAAGCATTAAGCAGAGTGGCAATTATTATTTAACTAAAGAAATAAAGTCTCTGGTTCACCATTTCATGTTTTTGTAGAATGGAATGTTGGAGAAATGAGCAAAAATAAATCTAAGATTACAGCCAGGAATATATTGGAAGAAATTTTTCTTACAAACTCAGGACCTTGACCATAATACAGGCTGATTGGAATATGATGCTTTTATGATCTAGGAGCCAGTGGCCTTGTACCAAATGATGAGATACCGAGTCAAATTTCTTTAAACACCATAATAGCCTTGCAGCCAAATTTTGGATGTGCTGGATGCATGTAGTCGTTGATCTCCCATCTCTCCCATCTCTCCCATTGACTAACGCTGAGCTACCTTAATACAGCTGACAAGTGATAACATTGGATTGGAAGCAGATAGAGATATGCTGTTTACACTCAAACAAATTGTAATTGAAATCCCTCTTCAATGGTGAAGTCAGATTTTGAGTTACAATTCTGAAAATGCCACTTTTAGAAAGTTAGCATTTCCTTGTCATAACCACTTGTGTCTCCTATCAGTATCCTGGGTCACGTGACTGTGAATGGCTCTGCTGTCGGCATTTGAGTATTCCTTCCAGACAATGACACAAGGGGGCTTATGTGTAGTCAGTATGGGCCATCCTGGCAGAATGACTGGGGGAGCTGTACCCAGCCCCACTAGTACTTCAAAGGAATTTCCCTCACACCCACCCAAATGAATCTGACACCAAGCCTGCCTGCCTTTTGTCACCCCTAGACAGCTTGGAGCTTTGACAGGAGAAGGGAAAGAACTATCCAGAACCAGATGTGGGGGTAGGACAGGGAGTAACCCCACACAAAGGCTAGCATGAGGTATACATATTAGACCTCCACAGTCACTCATCAGAACACTCCTGGGCCTGTAGACATTACAGAAGAAGGGCTGTCCTGCTGCCAGAGGACTGCTCTGCTGCTTGAGAACTGCCTTGCCGTCTGAGGGGGGAGTCTAGACCTGCTTACCATCATCCCTGGCTAACCCAGAGTGACTCGAAGGGTGAGTTGGCTGACAACCTGTTTGAGCTACAGGGACACAGCTGGAGTGAGTCCCTGATACCCAAGAAGTGTCCCCTCAGTTCCTGAACCCTTGGCTGGCAGCAGAGTGTACTCTTCTGCACGAAAAAGCGAAAATCCTGAAGCTTGGGCTCCTCATGAATGCGAACGGGCCCATTCATGCCATGACGTTGCCGCGCTCCGATGACCGCCAACGCGAAGCTCCAGTGAGACCTGCTCTTTGCTCTACACAACCGACAACTGGCACCTGCACCTGTACACCATCTCGGTCAGCCTGAACTTGTGACTTTTCCCCAGTCTAGTGTCGCCAGAGACTGTGCGTGGCGCTTTGTGCTTTTTAGGCACTATTTTCCCTTAAAACTTTGAAATTGAATATATCTGGTTCTATTGCTTGGATTTTTGCCATTCTGCTATCACTTTATTTACTAAAGTTCCCTCTATTTTTCTAAATTGGTTTGGGATTTTTCTTGTGTTGTATTTTCACTTTATTTTTGCTTGTGTGCTGTATAAATACTTTACATATTGCCTCTACGTTAAACCTGACTGATTTTGTGCCAAACTACCAGAGGGTTAAGCACAGGTTAATTAAGTGACTTTTGAGGTTCATCCTAACAACAAGGATTGTGGTTGCTGCCTGAGTGGGGCTTCCACCCCCCTTCAACCAATAACCCAATTTCTTACATTGGTGGCAGTGGTGGTATCCAGTACTTGTGCGCATGCAGGGCCACTCAGTGATTTGTGCATAACTAAAAATCCCATGGAAATAATCTGACATCACATTTGTCTTTTTTTACATTCACAATGATTGGCTACTTTTAACTTTTTTTAAATTGAATTCCTGCCTCACATTTGTACACCTGTGACTCTTGCCTGCAAAGACGGAGTTGGATTTTAGCACCCTTGAAAGCTACAGTATGGCAGAGCTGAAAAAGTTGTGCCAGGAGAAGGGGCTGAAACCAACCGGGGGCTCTCCAAAGTTGGAGTACGAGATAGCCCTCTGAGCCTGATAGGAGGTCCACAGAATGCAAGCTGCAGCACAGGAGCTGAATGATGAGGAGGAGAATGAAATGGAGGAGGAGGAGAAAGAAGATGAGAAAGAGGAGGAGAACTTAGCAACAGATCCAAAGCTACAATGAATGGAGAACCTCCTGCCCCTGGCCCCAGAACCAGGAGAAAAGAGGGAGACCCACAGGAGTGAGGCCCCCTGCTAGGTCCAGCTCAGGAAGCAGTGAGTCTGTCCACCACCTGTCCCCTGCAGAACTGGAGGACAGGAAAGCTGACAGGGAGTTCATGCTGCAGCTGGCCCAGTTGGAACTGGCTACAAAAGTGAATAGGGTTGAGGCAGAGTGAGCCTATGAAACTTTTGTGGCTCATGATGTTAGTGTAAAGGAACTGGATTTAAAGATGCATAAGCTCATTGACTCCAGTAATAATTGTGGCAGCAACTGCATAGTGTTCACTAGAGACAAAAGGATCCACATTCCCTAAGACTTGGTGCCTAACTTTGAGATGGAGATGATATTGATAAGTGTCTCACAGCCAATGTGGTAGCACTAAGGATGCATAGAGCCTGAGAAAAGTTTTAGGAGGGCTCGTCGGTGGAGGCACATGCCAGCTATTGGGAAGGATAACCTGTTAGCTTTAGAGGTGGCTGACAAGACTTCCTACACCACCATGAAAGCAGCCTTTATCACAAAGTTTGGTCTTCCCCCAGATGCATAGGGCTTAAGGTTTAGGGACAGTCACAAACTGTCTGACTTGTCTTGGGTAGATTTTATGGACTTCTTGTAGTGTCAACCTTAGTGGAAAGATTTACTATTATCACCACACCAGTACCACCTCATCTGATGTCATCCTTAGATCATCTACAACTGAGGTAACTAATAATTCCATCCAGATGTGATGGCAAATCTCTGCCACTGATTCACTGGAAAGGACAAAACCCTCTACAATTCTTGCAACTGAGACGCTACTATTTTTTCTGCTTATTTAGCAACCTACAATATACGACAGAATGGTGTAACATTTGTTGGATCTTTTGGAACTAAGGAGGGCTTCTTGAGAAGTTGCCTCACAATTAGTCTTAAAATCTTTAGGAACTATTGCTGCACTGATGGATTGATTTTTAAAAATCAGCCATGGATGGGGCAATAGTATATTTAATAGCATAAATTATTTTGGCCAAATAGGTGTCTAAGGCAGATCTTGTTGCCTTTTCTTTATCAACAAACTTATCCCGTTGGTAGTGGAAAATAAATGAAAAGTTGCAAACGTTTTATTCGCTGGAGAGTAATCTATAAGTGACTTGGCATTTTGAACTATATTGAACTCCTCCCAAATGTTTTCTACTTTTCTAAAACAAATTAAAAAAGGAGGAAGATTGTCTACTAAAGCTTGCAAAGAGGCAACCCCATAGCAAAAGCATTAGTGGTTCCAAAGCTCTCTTTTGGAATGTTACCAGCTTCATGAATTTTGTTGGAGTAGTACTTTCTTTTTGTTACTCTCACTAAATTATTATACTTCCTGTTATGTGCTTGGAAAGTGTATTGGATTCTATTCTGTATAGAACCTCTGATGATGCGTGGAGTGTTCTGTGGAAGCGTAGAAGACTGCAGACCGAGGAGCTGTTAAGGCCTACCTTCAGTTTGCATGATGCTTAATAAATACTGGAAGTTATATGCTGTGTATAGCCCGGTATGTTACACAACAAATTGGCAAGGATTTGGGCAGACCTCTATAGGAAGAATGTCTGAAATCTTGGTTTCTGTCACCGTATTGTGTGGTACCACAAAGCGTATGTTATTTACATTTTCAGCTTAAATTCGGTGAACAGCTGCAAAACGGGAAGCGCACAGAGCACAACTTCAGTGAGCATAAATTTGGGAAGAATTACCTGATTTAAGCATCTTTACTGCTGGTGCGGCCGTTGAATGTTTGCTTTCAAAGCCTCGGCTCACGGGGGCAATCAAAAGCCCGACTGCAAAATGGCCGGCACGTAGCGAGGCTCCGCCGGCCGAAAGACATAATCTGATGATTATCCTCCTGAATCAAGGGAATCAGATCCGTCTTTGTCAGTGCCCTTTTCCCCGACGGCACACTGACACAGCTGAGCCCTCCATTCTGGGGCTGCAGCAGCGAAGAGCCAGATTTCAGTGCTGACACATTTGGGGTCTGCCCGGACGAGCCTCAGAGCCGGAGAGCAGCTCAACCTAGAGCCCACCCTGTTCGATTCTTTGCCCAGGATGGCCCATGAGCAACCAGTGCTGACACCAGGGGCTGGGAGATATCTGCTTGGCCTCCGGAGCGGAGGGACCAAGGCCGCATTCAGAGGAGCTGCGCCGTCGACTGGGAGCGGACTCATTTGGGCCTTGAGGGTAAGAAGCAGCCACGAGGGAGACTGTTTGCGGTGCTTCATGCCCGTTGACGCTTGGCCCCAGTGAACATGTGGTGGGGAATCCCCCCCAGTAACAAGATCTCCTCCCTTTCTCCTGCCCCTGCTCTGTACCCTCTGCACCTGGGGGGCTGTGGCTCAATTGGTGCCCCCAGGGGAGCAGAGTTGGACCTGCACGTGCCCCCGTCCTGGGGTCAGCTGGGGTGTGGCTGGGCCCAAGAGGTAACAGCGCTCTTCCTCTGAGAACCCTCACTCAGGGTAGGAGCCCCCGTCTTGCATGTGCTGGATCACTCACCCACTTCCAGGTTCACTACTGTAGACAACCCACACCTGCAGATGACTGATAAGCACAAAACAAGGGAAATGGGTGTGCTCGTGCCCTGACTATTGCTCTCAGGAGTGAGGCGGGACCCTGAATACTGTTTGTACACTCTGTGCCAGCCCTACGATACTGACCTTGCCACACGCACCCTGGCCCACACAATGGGGAAAAGCGACAACAAACAGTTCAAGCTGTCTTTCAAGTCTCTGCACCTCACATGCATAGTGGACTCAGAGTTTAAGGCCCGCGGGCAGGGCCTCCTGGGCAGTGATACAGTTACGGATGCGCAGGACATCAAATACATGTTTCTACATCTCAAATGCTGCTTGAATGCTATTGATTCAAAAATTGACCTCCTCACAGATAGGTATGACTGCCTAAAGGAAAAGGTGGATAGACACGAGGAGCAAATAGAGCAGCTGGACCGCTGCACATCAGTGCCGAAGATGCACACT
This sequence comes from Calotriton arnoldi, assembly GCA_963921515.1. NCBI lineage: Eukaryota > Metazoa > Chordata > Amphibia > Caudata > Salamandridae > Calotriton > Calotriton arnoldi. The sequence continues at coordinate 756,583 of CAWUFW010002026.1, forward strand.
TGACGGCTGGGGAACTATTTCTTCATATAGAAAAGGTTTTGGACATTATCAAGAGCAAGAATGAAGACCTCAAAGCGCGTTCCCAACAGAGGAACCTGTGCATACTCAGTGTCCCTGAATCCACGGCAATGGATAGGATGGAAACTTATGTTAAATCCATGCTGCGGGTGCTTTTTGTAGACGATCCTTCTACTGTGTTCATTGTGGAGCGAGCGTACCAGTTTCTGGGACAGCGCCCATCCCAGGGGGCTCTGACACGGCCGATAGTCGAATGACTCTTAAACTATAGAGACTGTGACTCACCAGGGAATGCCTGCCTCTTCAATGTCAAGGGAACACCATCTCCTTTTTTCCAGACTTCGCGGTCAAATGGTCACTACAGAAAGTGGGAGCTACTTCTCATTGATCCACCCGACCAAGCTCCGCATCACTCATAATGGGAAGTCCTATCATTTCATGGACATCAATGCCGCCACTAGATTTGGCCGCACCCTGGACCCCTCCTGCTATTAAACCTACGCTTTCCCCTGGAGACTCCAGCTGTGGCCGCCTAAGTGACAATGAATATTCGCTGTCCGCTACTGGTACCAACTACTTCGCATGTTGGCTGTATGACATTTTGAACCCTGGCTGTTAGCCCCTGATGAGACCCATGTACAGGGCCTCATTGACAGAGCTGCGAACACCTATAGGTATACATCCTCCCTCAGCACCGAGGTGCCAGAGTCCGAACAATCTCCTGATGCCCCTTTATATGTCTCTCCTGGCCACCCAGCCCTGCTCTGGCTGGGGAGTATGCCAAGTTCCCCTGCTGCCCTCTGGGTATGATTCCCTACACAGTTTTGGTTCCCGGGTCTGTACTGTTGAATGGGGAGGGGCACCAAAATTCCGCTCATTTGGGGAGCTGAAGTGGGAGGAGGATGGGGCACCGGCGAGTTGTTTGTTAACTGTTTTTTGCACTGTACTGCCCTTTACAGTCATAGTCACGCAGTCCTCCATTGCTATTAATACTTTTGCATTTTCTGTGGCCTATGTTGCTTACAACACTGTTCCCTGATGACTTCTGTTAAATGCTTAACTTGGAATGTCCGGGGGATGAACGATTGGCGCAAAGCTCGGCTGGTGTTGATTTGCTTAAAGAGAAACGAAATTGACATTTGCCTTTTACAGGAACTGTGCCTGTCTGAATCGAGCTGGACCTGCATCTCAGCAGGATAGATTGCGGAATCACATATCTGGTATTATTCCAACTATGCGCGTTGCATGGCTATACTTATCCGAAAAGGTTTACCGTGGCGCACATGATGAGTACTATGAAACGTGCAGGGTTAATTGGTTGTGCTGGCGGGCTCGCTGCAAGGGTACCCTGTGATCCTGACCTTCATTTATGGCCCAAATGTGGACGACCCCCTTTTTTAGCTTTGAGATTGGACGACTGGTGGGAACCATGGGACAGGGTGCAGTGTTATGGGGAGACTTCAATGTGATCCCTGATGCGCATGCTGACAGGTCTAGAGACACCCGTCGCCTGCACCTGGGGGCTGCCACATAATTGCATACACTCATTTTTGAAAATGAGGTCACAAACATTTGGCACATGTATTGCGTCTACTCACAACACCAGGTCCAGAATAGACTACTGGCTGGTAACCAAAGATGTGGTCACCAAAACCACTAATGTCACACACCTCCCTAGGATGCTGTCAGCTCATGCCCCTGTCCTACTGGAGTTGTCACCCCCAGATCTCGTCACAAGAGCATTCTCCTGGAGAGTTCTGCCCATCGTGCTCTGAGATCAGGTTTTTAAGGCTGAAATTCGAACAGCCATTCTTGAATATTTTTATCATAATGCACACTCAGTTGACTCTCCCTCTACACTTTGGGAAGCGTTCACGGTGGTGATTTGGGGAGGTGTGCATAGCTAAACAGGCCAGAGAACTCTGGGTGCTCCGCGGGAATCTCTCTCATATAGAGGCGGATATACCTGCGTTGGAACTCCAATTTTTTGTTACTAATAGCACAGCCATGCTTGAGTCCCTTAGGGGTAAACTCATAGAGTATGATGAGGCGGCACTAAGGGAGACGCATTATCTGGGAAGAGAATGTTGCCTCGGGATATGATGAAGGGGATAGGGCTGGTAAGACGCTTTACAGAATGCTGCACAAACCCTGGGCTGGGGAGTATATTCTGGAGCTGGTGGATGACCAGCCGATTGTGCATGTGAGCCCTCATGCTATACAGCATGTTATGACCACATTCTACTCCGACCTATACACTTCTTTCTTGTATGGTGAGCCTTCCGATCTGACTTCCTACCTGGACACCTTACAATTGCTCTGGCTGGATGACAGCCAGTCCCTAGATGCTCCCTTTATGCCAGAAGATATTGTGCAAGTAATTAATAGCATGCTGGAGGACAAGACGCCGGTCCTGGATGGCTTAGCTGCAGCCTTTTTATAAAGAATTTGCATTGATCCTCACCCCCACCTCTTGGCCATGTACGAAGAATCCCTTGCTCGTGGCATGCTTCCCCCTTTCCTACGGGAGACACTAATAGTCACCATTTAAAAACCTGACAAGCCTCCCCAGCACTGTGACTCCTACAGGCCACTCTCCATGATTAATGTAGACAACAAAATCCTGGCCAAATTGATTGCCTCCTTCCCCTGTTACTGAATGTTGTTCGTTTGGCTCAATCAGGCTTCATTCCAGGCCGCTTGACCGCATATAATTTGTGAATCTTCTTTGCACTCCTCCATTTAGTTAATCCCATGCTCAGTGCTGCGACGGTGATGCTTGACAGGACCAAGCCATTTGATTCTCTAGAGTGGCCCTATCCTTTCCCCTCCAGTCATACATTGGTCTTGGCAGTCCCTTTCTACATCTAATAAAATTGCTCTACACTCTACACTCAACCTGTGGCCCACCTGCACATAAATGGTGTAGTCACCCCCCATTCGTGATATCTCAGGGGACGCGTCAGTGCTACCCCCTGTCGCTCATTCTATTTGCAGTAGCAATAGAGCCCTTTGCTGCATGGCTGCAGCAGTACCACTCACATTGAGGGCTTGCCTTTACCCCAGGAGGATTCTGGTCTCCATCTATGCTGACAATATTACTCTGCATGTCTGAGACCCCCATACCAACCCAGTTCCTGTTATACGCAAACTAAACTCGGTTCAACTGGCTTGCTGGCATCACTATCAATTGGTCCAAGTCTATCATATTTCTGCTCACTGAAGCACACACTCACCCATACATCCACTCTCACACTCACTCACTCACCCATACAGTCACTCACACATCCACTCACCCATACACAACTCATGCACCCCCACTCACTCACCCACCCACATAGTCACTCATGCACACTTTCCCTCACTCATACATCCACTGACACACCCATCACTCACCTATACAGCCTCTCACAAACTCACTCACTCACATATTTACCACTGACACACCCACATAGCCACACACACAGTCAGTTACTCACCCATACAGCTAGTCACACAACCAGTCACTCACCCATACAACCACTCACGCACCCACATATAGACCCATAGAGCCACTCAGACACCTACTCACAGATGGATACACACAGTCACACAGCCACTCACATAATATATGATACAAATAGTATCACTTATTAGTAGTACACAAAGTAGACTAATTTAACTTTTGTGATACCTAGGTATACATGTTTAACAATCATAAACTTTTTAGAAAGCACTCGGAATCACTGGATGATGTCATCAGTGATGTCATTTGAGATGTCATCAGTGATGTCACTGACCATGTCATGAATGATGTTATATGTGAGGTCATAAGCAGTGCATTGTGGGGGCATTCGTCATAGTTAGCTGAGGTAACTATAACTGCTGAATTTCACTGGTTTTGCACAAGTGAAATCTGATTGTAACTATAATGTCCCAGTAACCTTTGTTTTTTCAGTGAATATATGAGAAAGGCTGGGATCAGCCGAAACACGTCAGAACAGGCAGCACGCTGTGAACTAAATAAAAGAAATTCTGCTTACCAGGAGTGCCCATTTTCCTTCTTCATGAGGAGTTGTTTGGAAAATAAAAATATATTATCTACTGGCGGTCGCCAGTAGATAGTTATAGTTAGGACCACGTTTCCATAGGAAAAGCATTTTTTGATGTGCTTATAACTTTGGCGTCGTGTGACGAATCTTTACGAAATTTTCCAAAAGGTTCCTCTTTTCAGGTCAGCTCCTATCCTGAAAGTTTGGGGGGGATTCGTCAAGGGGGGGCTAAGAAAAAAGGGGGGTCCCAAAACGTGTTTTCTCCATGCAATTTCCATAGGAAACTTTAGACAAGGCTACAGGTCAAACTGCTGAACGGAATTACACCAAATTTGGCAGGGAGAAAGGTCTTGGTCCAGAAAGCAGGCTTTTGTTTAAATGGGGTAAATCCGTTCAGTAGTTTTTGAGAAATATCAAATTTTCCAGATATCGCTATTTGAGAATTCTGACATCTGATTGGCTGAGGCGTTACGAGCACGAGCTTGTGGCTTATTGGCTGCGAACTGTTGAAACTAGGAAGTGTTGGCAGCCATTTTGTTATTCACAACTCTCCCTCTACAAGGCATCAGGTCCGTAGTTCTACCTCTGCGAGGCAACACTAAAAATATACCGCAGCTCTGTCTGTGCGAGATACCCCTTTCACAGTCCCTCTTCCCACATCACCAGCTCGCGGCTATGCCTTTAGAAGCCAGTCCGTCGGCTCGCAGCTCTGCGACTGCGAGCTGTCAGCCATTTTGTGACTCAGTCCATCAGCTCGCATCTCTCCCTCTAAAAGGCATCGGATCCGTAATTCTACCTCTGCGAGGCAATACTGAAAATATCCCGCAGGTCTGTCTGTGCGAGATACTCCTTTTACGCTCCCTCCCCCGCTTTACCTCTGTGAGCCACTTCTTTAGCTCGTTTTACGCTGCCTGTCCCTACATCATCAGCTCGTGGCTATGCCTTTAGAAGCCAGTCCGTCGGGTCGCAGCTCTGTGTCTGCGAGTCATAGGTCCGTAGTTCTACCTCTGCGAGGCAACACTAAAAATATACTGCAGCTCTGTCTGTGCGATATACCCCTTTCACAGTCCCTCTCCCCACATCACCAGCTCGCGGCTATGCCTTTAGAAGCCAGTCCGTCAGCTCGCAGCTCTGTGTTTGCGAGTCGTGGGGCCCGCAGCTCTACCTCTCTGAGCCACCTCGTTAGCTCGTAGCTGTGTCTGTGCTAGCAGGCCCGTTACTCGCCCTCTGCCAGTTAGCCCGTTGGGTTGCAGCTCGGAGGGCTCGCAGCTGTATCTCTGCAAGCCAGCCCGTTAACTGATAGCTGTGTGTCTGCTAGCAGGCCTGTTGGCCCGTTGGTCTCCCTCTGCAAGTCAGATCACAGCTCTCCCTCTGCGAGCTAGTACGGTGCTGTGCTTTTGCGAGCCAACAGCTCATAGGTCTCCCTCTGCGAGCTAAGCCCACGGGCCACAGCTCTTCCTCTGCGAGCCTGCCCAACGGCCCGCAGGTGTCCCTCTGCTAGACGAACCGTAGCTGACACTCTGCGAGCCGAAATTGGGAATATAAGGCGGCTCTAAAAAGAGCCTTTGTGTTTATTAGTTGGAGCTACATGTAAGTGCGAATGCACAGCTTCAGGTTAATCAGGAAAACTCGGTTTCCCTCATCTGTGAAGTGTACTCCATCACTTCTGTAGATATCAGCCATATCAAAACGTATGTTGTTGTTGTAGATCGACCCCATTCTATGGTCTCTGAGGTATGCAGACACAGCTTTGTTGACATTCTTCCTAGATTTGTCAATCTTATGACAAAATTGGTTTGACCATTTCCACTTCTGTCTTTGGCATAGATTGGAATATACAAAGACAGTTTGAGGCAAAAGTAACATCAATTGTCCAAAGGTGTCCTTCATAAGCATTTCCAAACCTACCCCAGTCAATGTGCCTAGATCGTTACCACCACAGTGCACAATCATGAGATCAGGGTGTTGGAGATGCAAACAGGTTTTAACCAAAGGGAGCAATTGGTGCCACTTCAATCCTCTCTGTGCAAACCATTTAATGTGCACATTTTGTAAACCTAGGTCTAAGTCAATACGTCTCTGTTCTGCATACCTCTTGCACCAGAAAACATAGCTATGTCCTACAATCCACACTAGCATTTTGAAGGTATGGCTAGAAGATATAGCTAAATGTCTGTAGCTCATGCACTGCATTCGTAGAATGAGAGATATGTTTAAACATGGGGAACAACTTTATTTTTTACATACAAAACCTTAACCGATTGGGAGATGAAATGTATTGTGTCCTAAAAAGTAGGGTGTATATTAGTTTTGATGAAAAGCATCTTTGTGATTGGTTAATAAAAAAGCAGTTTATACGGGGAGTACATATTATAGGATGAAATTTGCTCAGCTCAACCACACCTGCTAATTGTATTTGGAAGGTGCAGTTCAAACTTGAAAGAATGGTGAACTTTTGACCTCCATGTGCCGTTAAATGTTGGAGAAAATGTTGCAAAACAAAATATCAGTTGGTTTAAAAAAATGATGAACTTTTAACCTGCACGTGTCGTAGAATGTTCTAGAAAGTGTTGATACAATACGTTGAACTTTTCACCTGTATGTGTCCTTAAAAAAGTGTTTATATGGAAATTTCAAAAATAACCAATAAGGAGAGGTTTTGCAATCGGAAAAAAAAAGGAACTATTCTGATTTGTTCTTTACATGTATTTATGTGTGGAGCAACAGGGAAATTGTGCCATTACTGGTTCCATTCTTGATGAAAGCGGTGCATTACATGTACTGTGTGACAAGAAAAGAATTGCATGCGTTTGTGACATTTGAAGTCTGCATACCAACTACGAAGGTAAATTAGAAATTAAGAAGGTGTGTTATGTGTTTTGTAGTAGTGGTTAAGTATTTGAGACGATATTTTTAACTTTACAAGTATTTTTTATTTCTAAATAACATAGTGTTAGTAAAGTCTGGTGTTTTATTGGTTCTAAAATATGCATAATGTGTAACTAGTTGTTAAACAAGTACTTTATATATGTTTAGGAGTTTTCGCAAAGAAAAAGTGTAAGTTGTTATCTGTAAAAGACTGTGGGCCATATTCTCAAGACGAGCGATAACATTATCGCCGCTTTAGCGGCAGTTTCCTGCCGCTAAAGCGGCGATAATGTTATCGCCATTCTGTGAATATAGCCCTGTATGGGTTTGGAAATTCCATGTAGCGCTAATTTCGATTTGTATATCTATTCCGGCGAGATAAACAGAATGTCGCACGTTTGGAAATTATGCTCAGTCTGGAAATAGTGGAGAAGGGGTCACAGTAGAAAATTCATGTGTTATTAAGTTAACAGAGATGGAAAAAAAAGAAGAAATGTTATGTGCACAGTTTGTGGTCTCATTTTTTACACTGAGAGGTAGATTTCAATGTTAGTCAGGGCTAGTGTGGTACTGCGAGGCTTTGCATTTGGGTGTTCTTAGGAAATCTAAGTTGTTAGGGAGCGTTTCTTCAGAAGTCATTTTTTTTACATATGTGAGAGATAAAAATAAATGAAAATGTTCTTTGTATATTTTCTGTACGATTTTGTTCACAGTGGTAAAGTAAATGTGATTATTAGTGATAGTAATTCTCACGGTGTGTTCCACTGCTGAATATACGGAGGCGTTTAAGTGGTCCGGGTGTTATTAGTAGTAGGCTCCGCCACCCCTTTAAGAGAGCTGCCAATTTTTTCATCCCAGTTAAAGGTGTTAATATACGTATAGTAAATGGACGATACATAAAAAGTTTGAAATTATACCTTCATTTACTCTGTCTACCTTGCAGCACCATTTTGTGCCCCTAGCAGTACTGTTTATAAAAATAATCTAATACAGCTTTTTGTATTATAAAAATAGCATTTATAGGTTTATTGGCATATTGGTAGAATTTGTACTATATAAAGAATGTTGCAATCAGTTTCAATGGTATAAAAATGCACTGTATTATGTAGGAAATATTACATATGTATAGGTTTTGATGTTATTTTTTTACTGTAAGGTACATTTGAGTATAAGTGAAAACAGGTGATCTACTGCGAACCCGTTCAGAATGTGCACAGATTACATAGAGAGTAAATGGACAAAGTAAACGTGCACGTTGCTTTGTGTATGTATGCATGGTTTGAATCATTTGATGATACTTTAAGACATAATCTAAACACTATTTCTGCTTTACAATTGGGTACAGTGCACAGTGTTAGTAGTTAGTGACTAGATGCTGGTAAAGGTATTATTTATTGCTCGTTCGTACGAAATAAAGGTGGAGAGGGGCGTTACTTTACAAGAGATATTTTATAAATGTGTGAGAGATAAAAAACAATTAAAAATGTTCTTAGTAAATTTTCTATATGATTTTTTCACACTAGTAAACTAACTGTGATTATAAGTGATGAAAATTGTTAGGATGTGTCTCTGTGCTGAATATATGCAAGACTTTAAGTGGACTGGGTGTTACCGGTGCTGAACACTGCTACCCCTTTTAGACACCCGCATTTTTTTTCATCCCACTTAAAACCCTCAATATACGTATATTAAAGGAACGGTACAATAAAAGTTTAGGGATTACACCTCCGTTTCCTCTCCTCATGTGTCATCCCCATTTTGTGCAACAAACAGTAGTGTTTAGAAAAATTAAGTAAGAGAGCTTTATTCAGTATGAAAATAGCACTTATACCTTTATGAGCATGTTCATGGGATCTGTAGTGTAAAGAAAAGGTCGTAATCAGTTTCAATGGTACAAAAGTGACGTAACATATGTTTGAAAGATTACATGGTTTTAGGAGTAAGGTATAGAGGTAACAAATAAGCAGTATAGTTTGTTATGTTTAAACTAGTATGTAGTTTTGTAAATCAGATACGGTGTTGATTTGTGCAGCACACAGTACACCCACAATGACCCTGGAACATGTCCCTGAATGCCTTGGCACACTGCAGCACACATCCAAACGCCAAGTAGGCCCCCATCCACAATGTGGACAGAGTGCCCCCCCCCCTATCACCAATATCACAACCTACCCTTGCACATATGCTGAATCCAGCAAACCAGCAGATCCGTGACCCACACTGACTATGCAAGTAACACTGCATTTCGGATAGCATAGGAGCTGCGCAAAGAAAATGACATGGCCCATGAAGCGACATGGACGGAGCCAAGTGCGGATCACATCCTCAAAGGAGCAGGTCACACTCCGATGTGTCCGCATGCAACCACAACCCATGCCTTACAATACACGCAGCAGACCAACAATGCACCAGGCCACAAAATAAGTCCGCAAGCACACATCACCCAAGTCAAAAGCAAAACAGGCCCCGAAAAGCACACAATCCAAAGGCACCCCGTCTGAAGGGGAGAAGGCTACACGAAATCAGAGGTGCAGGGGCCATTCCCCCACAATGCAGCCCATACACATAGCAATCACAGAACATCAGCAATCAAGGCAATGTGGTACAAAACTCCCCTCATACGCGTTCTGTGTCCGGTGTGTATGGCGGGGTGATGGCTGCATGGCTGTGTGCCCTTGACACATCAGACTGCGTAGATGATGGGGCTGCATCAGATGTCGTCCAGCACCTATGCAAAAACAATGTCTGGCTCACTGAGGCAGAGCTTGCCAAAGGGATAAACGCCCATTGCACATGCGACAGTCAGTTCTTCCCTGTGTTGGGACGAGGCTCATTGTGGCACACGAGTGGACAATCTTTACAACACACCTCACAGTTAGACACCAGTGGAGTGGCATAGGCTTTATTGGCATGTGCGTGTCAGTACGGACGAGCAAACGGCCACAACAGGCATGGACATGCTTAAGACACTTACACGCAGCATGGGTACATGTCGAGGGGCAGATGATGTTGGGGCTCAAATGGACAATATTGATCACATATGGCAACGCTCACAACCCACCTTGCCTTGCTGGATGAGTCATGTGTTGTTTGGCGTCTGCACAGTGCCCCGTGTGAGGGGGCACAACTGACTGTACGTGGGGTCTGCATGGTGCTCTGCCTCCGGGGTGCGGCAATTGTCTGCTCTGCCGACAGTGATCAGGTGTGAGGGTCCGACAGGTTCGAATGTCGTGCTACATCGCCATGTGTGTGCTCTCACCCAGCAGTGTGTCCCAATTGGCAACGTTGCGAAACAACGCTGTGTTGCTCGGTCCATGGACCTGCGTCGCCTTGGACAGGTGTGTGTGCACACGCGTTATTCCACGCACATGCATCCAGAGCCCGACCGACGGGAGACATGTGCTCTGTTTTGGTGGGATATGTGAGCAATCCCCACTGTGCAACAAGTTGTTGGGCCATGTGCTGTGGGTGGCAATAGGATGTGGCTGCAGGTACGTAGTTACTCGTCCATGAATGCCCGTGCAGCTTCATGTGCAATGTATTCCAATAGTACGTCGTTGTCGTGTTCAAGGAATACCAGGGTGAGCCAATCCATTAGGTGGTCCGGGCAGGTGTGCTGAGCCCACGCCGTGTCAACGATCCACAACACAGCCCAATAGGGAAGCGCCTCGATGTGGTCACTGCAGACGAGAAATTGTATACATACAAATTGAGTGTATGGGAGAAAAGCTTAGAAGCTCGTTGTTTTCCACAGCTGTTTCCTACTGGAGAAGGTGGACGATATGATGACCGACCTGTACGTATTCCAGCTTCAGAATATCGCTCAACAAGATTATACTCTGAAGATCCTAGATTCCGGCAGTGTATACCATATATATTTCACCTTTTGTTTGAAAGTGATCTGTCTTCTCTGTCCTATGCAGTGATCCACATACTGAAAACTGGAGTTCATCAATCACTTCTTTCAGCGAAAGAATTTGTGGAGAAAGTTCAACAAACAGATGAAAATTTAGAAGCACAGTTAATTAATTTGATGGCATGTCAACGAGGAACAAATGAGTATTGGTATCGTCATCATGGAGAACTGAAGTGTATGTTACAGAACTTAGGTACTCCAACATGGTTTGTGACACTTAGCTGTGTAGAGTATGCATGGGAAGATTTGCTTGAATTTCTACGAGAAGCAAATTCCAATATAAAGAATGTTGAAATGAAGACACCTGGAGAACTGTGTTCTTTGGATCCTGTAAATGTGTGCAGATATTTTAATCATAGGTTTCAAGCTATGATGTCTTTCATCTGCAATAAAAGAATCCACCTCTTGGAGAAGTTACCGATTTCTTTTGGAGAAAGGAGTACCAAGCGAGAGGTGCTCCTCATATACATATGCTATTGTGGATCAAGGATGCACCTAAATTTGGAACTGATTCAGATGAAATAGTATTGTCTTTCATTGAACAGTAAGTGGCATGTGAGATTCCAAGAGAAGGAGGAGATAGAAGCTTGAGACAGCAAGTTTTACGTTTCCAAAGTCACCATTGTGGAAAGTACTGCCGACGAAAATACAAGTCTAAAGGAAAATTTTATACCAAGTGTCGGTTTGGATTTCCACATCCAGTAATTTCTAAAGGAAGAGTAAATTCTTTTTTTTCTTCTGTAAGGCACACAACAACTCGCAAATCTCCAAAGAATACCTACAACTTGAAAAGAACAGAACTGCCAAAGTATATTAATGACTACAATCCGGTTATTTTAAAAATGTGGAATGCAAATATGGACATCCAGTATGTTGCAGACAACTCAATTGCTGTTGCACGCTACGTTACATCATATATAACGAAATCAGAAAAAACCGAGATGAAACAAATGTGGGAAGAAATTGCACAAGAGAAAAGCCTTAGCAAAAAATTGTACAGCTTTACTTTGAAAATGCTTTCCCACAGAGAAATTGGATCGTATGAATGTTCAGACCGCTTGTCCTCTTCAAGTTTATATTCAAAATCACGAGGGATCATTTGGGTAAGTTTAGGTCTTGCCTGCTCACGAAATAGAGTGTTGAAATCATTAGAAGAAATTGAATACTTAGCAGCAAATGAACCAGACAGTACAGAAATTCTTAAAACTAATATGTTGGATACATACTATCCGAAAAGGAGTCGACATCTGGAACAGCTATGTCTGTATGAAGTACTTCAACATTACAGCTTCAAAAGAAATGTTAAACAGAATTTAAAACAAGGAAAATATGCAGTACTTGGATGTCATGGATGTTTCGTAAAACACACAAAAGGTAACCTTATCAACCACAAGAAACTCAGGGGCCGATTCTGATGCGGGTTGAAAAAGCTTCCCGACCGAATCGGTTGGGAAATGGTGTCCGACCCACTCGGATCGGGAAAGTCCGACCGGCGGAGTAGGATGCATCCGGATGCTTCCAGATACGATTTGGTTGAACTCCCATTGACTTCAATGGGAACATTTGTTCCTAACCGCATCAGAATTGGGCCCTCGGTCGGGAAGCTTTTCCAACCCGCATCAGAATCGGGCCCTCAGTTGTGAAACTCCAGACAAGCGAGAATTTTACTATTTAGCACTTCTCCAACTGTTCAAACCATGGCGTACCGAAAGTGAATTACTTGGAGATTTCGACTGCTACGAAGATTCTTTTAATGCATGTAAAGATAGCATTGCATGTTCAATTTTCCCTACATATTTAAAAATGTTGAATGATGAAGTTGAACAGGAAAAGACTATTACAGCTGAAGTTGCAAATGAAAGTTCTCAAGATAGTCAAAGTTCTGGTCCATGTAGTCAAGATCCACTTGGACAACCAATAGTGGAAAATGAAGCAGCGATTGCTATGCATGAAGTGGAAATTGCAATGCAACAAGCACAAGAGGAGAATATTACATTGGAAAAGTTAGAAGAACAAGTAAATATTGAACAGAAAGAAATATATGTACAAGTGAGAGAACCGATAGAACATGGTTTGTTGCATGAAAAAAAAGAATGTGTATGTTCATCATTTAAACCTATTCTGATGTACATCAGTGGTCAAGCTGGAACGGGTAAAAGTTTTTTAATTAAAGTTTTGACCAGTCATCTTAAAAAAATTACTAGTTCACATTTATCTTGTGTAGTAACAGCTCCAACTGGATTAGCTGCGCACAATGTTAAAGGAATTACTTTGCATAGATTACTAATGTTGCCAGTTGGGCATGATAATAAATTAGAATATCAGAAGTTGTCTGGAGAAGCTTCTTATGAAGTGTCAAGAGTGCTGAAGAAGATGAATCCTTTAATTATTGATGAGGTGAGCATGGTCTCAAACTTAATGCTTGCTTTCGTGCATTTAAGAATGCAACATGTATTAAAAACAGATTACGACGTTCTCTTTGGAGGAAAACATTTAATTGTATTTGGAGATCTGCTACGACTAACTCCTGTAAAAGGAGAACCAGTCTTTAAAACTCTTGTACATGAAGACACTAGGAAATCTTTGGGAAGTATTGGAAATATGAATCTCTGGTTAAATTTTGAATATAAAGAACTCACTCAGAATATGCGACAAGGAAGTGATGAAGATTATGGAAATATTCTGAAAGATGTAAGAATTGGTGTTCTAAGCAAACATGGTAAACAAGCTTTACAAAGTCGTCTACTAAAGAACTTGTTTACAACTGAAAACACACCAGCAGGAGTACTGTACAAGAACATTGCAGAAAAAAGTCAATACTTTGCTTAATGCCTACACTGGAAGAGTGTTATACATTTAATCAAGAGCTTCTGAAATTGGAAAATCAAGAAATAGTTCACATTGAAGCTATTGATAAAATCGAGCATCAAGGAATAACAATTCTTCTTTCAAATAAACTACAGACTAAATTGGACTCTTTGGAAAAGTTTGTATCAAAAACTGCTGGCTTAGAAAAAAAATTAGATGTATGTATAAACTGTCGGGTAATTTTGAGGCGTAGTTTGAATATAGAACAAGGTTTAGTGAATGGAGCAATAGGGAAAGTTGTTGAATTTGTAAAATATCAAAACAGAAATGCAATTGAATTCTTGAAAATTAAATTTGATCAGATTGCAGAGGTGAAACAAATTGGGCATTGTGCTGTACGTTTTTTGCTGGTATGTTCGTAGAAAACAGTTTCCTTTCTGTTTAGCATATGCAATAACCATTCATAAATGTCAAGGTTTAAGTGTAGATAATGCTTTAGTAAATGTTGGAAGAACTGTGTTTAAAGAGGGAATGGCATACGTTGCATTATCTCGAGTTATAACATTGTCTGGTTTGTATTTAATTGATTTCGATGAAAACAAGGTTAGTGCTGATGTAAATTGTGTAAGAGAATATAATCGTTTAAGAAGATTTTATGCACCAACTTTAGGTGAATATCCTATTTATGAAAAACGTGCTGTGTGTTCAAAACGCAAACATGTTGATGAATCAAGTGTGGTTGAAAAGCAGAAAAAAATTCAAGAGAAAAGAAAAGATGCAAAGAAACAGAAAATAGACACAAGTGATGATGTTGTGGGATACCAATTAGAAAATGCTTCTGGTGTCAACTGCTATGGTAATTTTATTCTAAACGTTATATTTTATCTAGAAGATCTGTATGGTGAAATTATGGAAAGTCAGGAAAAAAGATTATGTTCTGCACTTTATACTTTATTTGAACAATTGAGAACTGACAGAAGTAAGATCCATACTGCTTCTGGTATTCGACAACTCTTGGATACATGTACTGGATCTTTAACGTTCAGTCCTAATATACAACAAGATGCACAAGAGTTTCTGATGGTTATGATTGGAGTATTAGAAGATGAAGGAATCCAGATTGAGAGTTTATTTGGACTCAGTTACAAATGGGATCACAAATGTGAACAGTGTTCATTAACTTCTAGTACTATAGTTGACAGAGAACAATTTCTATATTTAACAATACCTGACTGCAAATCTGTACCTTTTCCGAAATTAGTAAAAGAAGCAAATCATGATATGAAATGTTCTCGTTGTCAATCAGAAATGTTATCTACATTATGCCTGGAAAGATATGGAAAATATGTAATTTTAATGCTACAACGCTGTAGACCAAATGGAAGAAAAGTGGAAACGAAAATAAAAAAAATTCTTGCTAGTCAAGTATGTATTTCTGGAAGAACTTTCACAACACTGGCTATTGTTTTCCATGCTGGAGGTACTACCACATGTGGACATTATACTGTATATTTGAAATGCAAAAATGGTTGGAGTCACTGCAACGATACACACTTGGAAATTAAACCGAGATTGCCTTATGAATTACCCAACTCATACTTGATATTTCTGAAACAAAAATTTTAGATACATTATTCGGCCGAGAGGGAAAATGGGAAGATGCTTTAAGGAATTGATACTGGATGATTTAAAAAAAAAAATTCCACACATTATTTAGCCTTGAGGAAAAATGTCAAGAGAAAGTACACAGTAAAGGTAACATTTAAAAATTGGAAATAATATTGGATGTGTTATTTGTGTTGATTTGTTATTGTGGTTGTAAGAGTTAGTCATTTGTTTTTTTAACAATCTAGTTGATTGTTTTTTTTTCCCAGCTGTTTATGATGATACTACACTGACATCACTGTGAATAGTGAAGTTAAGTAGAATCTGATAACAGCAGAAAAAGGGAGAAAAATATGTTTTGAAAATGTTATATTATGTTGTATTATTTGATATGTAACAGTGTAATTTGAGAAATATATTACATTACACAACAGTTTTACAGTTTATTTTCTTTTCTGTAGTGGAAAAGTGAGAAAAATAGTACTAATGACAAATAGCAGAATAGTAGTTTAATATTTAAAAAAAAATCAAATTCACTGAAAAAACCATAGGTTTTACAGACGTTATAGTTAGAAATTAGCATTTAAAAACCTTTGAAATTCACTGAAAAAACCATAGGTTTTACAGAAGTTATAGTTAGAAATTAGCATTTAAAAAACCATAGAAATTCACTGAAAAAACAATAGGTTTTACAGAAGTTATAGTTAGAAATTAGCATTTAAAAAACCTTAGAAATTCACTGAAAAAACCATAGGTTTCAGGGACGTTATAGTTAGCTGGACATTTCACTCGTACAAAACCATAGAAATTCCACTGTTATAGTTAGTTCAGTTAACTATAACTCGCGCCCCCGCAATGCACTGCTCATGACGTCACATATTACATCATTCATGGCATGGTCAGTGACATCACTGATGACATCTCAAATGACATCACTGATGACATCACTGATGACATCATCCGCGTGATAATCTGATGCACCTCATCACACCCTAATATAACCTTTAATACACCCACTGTAAAATACACACTACCATTTTCGAAAGCATCCACACACTAATACCAGTTACTACATACTCACTCACTGATTCCTATGTCTGTATACACATCCACTCATTCACCTATACAATCACTTATACATGCAGTCACTTATCAATACAACACTATCATATGCACTCATACACCTATTCAGACACTCACACACCGCCAGTCATCCATGGAGTTACTCACACACCTAGTCAGTCATGCAAAGAATCAATCACACTCCTATTTACTCACCTAAACAGTTATACACACACCACCTCACTAATTCATACAGACAGTAACGCATAGTTAGTCTCTTATGTAATCACTGAAACAAGTAGAGACTCATCCATATATGCCACTCTCACAATCACTCAGTCTCACATATAGTTATTTATATACACCATCACTCACATATACTGCCTTTTACATATGTAGTTACTCACATATGTACCACTGAGACATCCATTCACTCACCAACACACCCATACACACATTCACCCACCCATACAGCTGTTTCCACATGCACTCTTGAACCCATACACCCAGTGAATGAACCACTCACACATCTATGCAGAGAGTCACACACCTCCAACCCACCCACACACACACTCAGTCCCCCATACAAATACTCAAGCAAACAATCAATAACCCATATAGACACTCATGTAGCTACTGACCAACCCATGTAGCAGCTTACACAACAACAGACAGACTGATACAGACATTCACACAGTTTAGTCACTAACCCATGCATTCAGTAAGACACGTTTAATGAGTCACTTATACAATTAGTTACATACCTCCTAAATCCTCTATCCAGACACTTATACACCCACTAATTCTTTAATACACCTTGCCATATATATAAAACATATTTAAACTTTACAGAAACACACAGTCACTGGATGATGTCATCAGTGATGTCATCAGTGATGTAATTTGAGATGTCATCAGTGATGTCATCAGTGATGTCACTGACCATGCCATGAATGATGTAATATGTGACGTCATGAGCAGTGCATTGCGGGGGCGCGAGTTATAGTTAACTGAACTAACTATAACAGTGGGATTTCTATGGTTTTGTATGAGTGAAATGTCCAGCTAACTATAACGTCCCTGAAACCTATGGTTTTTTCAGTGAATTTCTAAGGTTTTTTAAATGCTAATTTCTAACTATAACGTCTGTAAAACCTATGGTTTTTTCAGTGAATTTCTAAGGTTTTTTAAATGCTAATTTCTAACTATAACGTCTGTAAAACCTATGGTTTTTTCAGTGAATATATATATATACACACACACCCACACATAAACTTACCTGTGAAGTAATGCTACCTGTAAAAGTCATAAATAAATATATTTCCTAAAACATCAATTACCTAGCCCTGCCACTTCCACTCCCAGATGGTGCAGCAGATCCTGCTCCCAGTCGATTATGTTAGTCCAGCACTGCATTCCTTGCTGCTGGGTGCAGGAGACCTGGTATGGTGGAGCATGAACCGCCGCAGTCTCCCCCACCTCAGCTGACACTCCCCCAGGCTGTAGCCCCGACTGGGCCTGCTGCCAGCAGGAGGGAGAGGCGGTGATGTGCATAAAAACTAGCACCACCACATCTGCCATGCTAAACAAATAGTGGGGCATAATCCCCTCGAGTCGCCATCTGCCAAAGGGGGTGACGGAGGCAGCAGCGCTGCCTGGATTTGCAACAGTTGGGTGGGACGAGTTCAATAACTTACCAAACAGGGGAAACAAATTTAAATAGACACACAGAGGAGTAGTAATCTAATAAAAAGTAAAACTATATTAAAACAAAGTTGACAGGTGGAGCAGAATGGTGTGGGTTGGGTTGTATGGAGCCTAGGGAAGCAGGAACACAAGGGGATGTGCCGTTTGTGCTTTTTTTAGCACGAGTGGCGTCGCCAGCATAATTTTTGTGTTGCAAAACATATGAGACGCATTTCTCGTAATTCTGTATAATCTTATGGAATTCTTGGGGAATTTTGTGGGATTACACTACACGGAATTACCTGGGTTATGCCCACAGTAAAAATAGAAATCGTTTATGCTTACGTTGTTTTAATTAAGTTAGCATTTGCTGCGCCATTTTCTATTTGAGCGCCATTTTAGGCTGTTCGAAACTGATCTAGTTTAATTCCGAGAAATGCTCCTCTCTGGGTTTCATTTCTTCACTTGGGTTTTGTTTCAGTAATGAGTGCACTGTTTATATTAGCGCATTCCTTTCTTACTAGATAGAGGCCCTCTCCCCTTGTCTGGTGGCAGGCTCCGGTTGGAGCAACCTTGGATTATGTTACTTTGTGTAAGATATGACCTCTGAAACCGTTTTTTCTGTATTTCACTGTTTAGCTGCACCTGCTTGGGAAAATCCACTGTGGGCGTGTTTTAGCCCAGTTACGAAACGTACATAATGGATCTTTATGCTTGTCGATTTCAGTCCTCTCTTCAGCACTCCTAGCGACTGGGCAGATGGGGCTCCGCTCTGAGTGTATATGAATAAACAGCTATTGGTTTGTATTTTCTACTGTCTGACAGACTCTTCATTTGGTACGGAAGGCTGAGAGG
The DNA here is from genome assembly GCA_963921515.1 of Calotriton arnoldi. Classification (NCBI taxonomy): domain Eukaryota; kingdom Metazoa; phylum Chordata; class Amphibia; order Caudata; family Salamandridae; genus Calotriton; species Calotriton arnoldi. The sequence continues at coordinate 775,432 of CAWUFW010002026.1, forward strand.
TGGTCATTAGTGACCCGGGTGACCCTAAACGGGTTACTTCCTTCAGTTGGCGCCCAAACAGGGACTCCTTTGGGTGATTGATCCATCCCCTTTCCGCAGACGTGGGGGGGAGGCCAAGGACATCGTTGGGTCGGAGTGACGGCTCAGTCATCCCTGCACGAAGAGTTTCTATTACTCGCAGCTGCTCCTTCTGTCCCGCCGGACGGTGCCTTGCCCAGTTGTCATCCCGACTGGAGTCCTGAACAGCAAAACCCTTGGATCTGACTGTTTGGTCTGAAGAGTCGGCAGTGGAGAACTGGTTCGTTTGTATGACTGATATCAGGTGAGTTTGTTTTGGTCCTTTGTGGATATGGTACCATTTGGGTTTGAGTTTGGTATGGTCTGAGGACTGTTTCGATAAATAAAATTAGCAAATACTTTGCCAGGTCGAACTAACGATTTCTTTTTCTTTAGAAATGCCTGGCTTAAGCAAATTTTGGACTTTGAGTTGTCATTGTTGTTCTGCAGATCCTCGATTGGAAGAAGCTCAACCTGCGCCTCCTGAGGGCAGCCCTAATTTTGATATGTATGTGAATCATGGCCTTGGCCCTATTATGTTTAGTACATTATGGCGCAAATATACGAGGGACAATGCCGAGTTGCAGTGGCCTTTGACGGGCACCTTTGATGAACAAAAGATTGGGTTTTTACAGGAACAGTTATTTAAGAGACGAAGTAGACAGTTGATGTTTGATTCTCTCAGAACTTGGCAGAAGGAAGCTAGACAGAGGCGGTTAAAGATGGAGAGGGATGCACGGAAAGGGAAAATGCAAACAATGACACAGAAAGCTGTAGCATATGATAGAGAAAAGCAGGAGTCAGGAATTGAATGTGAAGATAGGAGATTTCGGTAGCATATTGATAAGTCTTATTTGGCCGAAGAGGAAAATGATACTTTTGTAGAGGAGCTGTTAGATACTCGACCCCCGCCTCCTTATGCCCCGCAGAGGATATATCCCACCGTCCCGTTACAGTCGCAGCAGCCTGTTTCATCTGCTTCTGCTGTTCCCGTATCTACGGCTGTTACTTCAACAGCTTTGGCTACGGCACCCCCCGCTCCTTCTTTGTCCTCGCCATCTTTGATGACTGTGACCTTTAGTACATCCACTGTTTCAACTCCTGTGTCCTCTGTTTCTTCTCCTCCGGTGTAAGCGTTGACTACGGTTGTACCTACAACTTCTGTTGCTTCTCCTCCTACGGTTATTCATCCTCCGGTATCCCTGGATGCTGGAACGCCAGTACGAGGGTTTGAAGACAGGGATTGGGTGAAATTCAGGGAGCGAATGGATCCATTGGTGCGTTCTGGAGTAGGTGAGGATGAGAAGGATGTATTAGCAAGGCAGGCTATGAAGTGGGCTAGTAATCTGGTATATGAGACTGAGGGCATTTGGCAAGCTGTGAGTGAGTTTGAGCCTTTCCTACAGCAGGACGTTCTTCAGCACATGTCCGCTACACTGATTGATCTTTGGCGCACACATATTAAGCGGGAGGCCCCACAAGTGTTATTTGATATTAAAGATCGTGTTTATATAGCTGATTTAGCCCCAGGACAGGTGCTTGCAAATATTGCCACTATAGTTTCTTACAGAGTTCGATTGTATGACAAGAGTCCCACTAAAATTACTCAGTTCCCTATGCGAGAGGTTCAACCCATATATCATCCAGAAATACCTGAGTTAACGGATCAGCACGGTATTGTCACTAGCGCAGCCATAGTCGCTCGTTTTCAGGAACAATGGGTCTATACTCCATGGAAAAGGAGCGAGGTTTTAGCTCTTAAGACTACTCTGCCCGACCCTAGGAAAAATCCTACAGCTCATTATAAGGAATTAACAGAGGCTGCTTCTTCTACTGTAATGGCTCTTGTTGATATTGGAATGTTTTTTGGTCTTCTTGTTCCGGTTGATATTTGGAGACAGGTGCATACCCAAGATCATGTCGCCGAGTTGGGCGGTACATGGGACATGATTAAAGGATGGGATCAGGAAAGGAAGCCAGGTAATAAACACTGTGCTGAGATACTTGCTTTGCCCGTTCGTATTATTACATACATGCACACACTTATTCCACCCAAGAAGGTCAGCTGGGACAGATTGACGGCTTGTCAACAGAAGAAGGATGAGAGTGTGTCTGATTTCTCTACTCAGTTTGAAGACACGTTTTTGGATTATAGTGGGCAAGATATGTCCACTGAGGGGGAGTTCGATTGTTTCTTGATAGGTTTGTTACTAATCTTCTTCCTGAAATCATGACTTGTTTGCAGGCGTCTGAGAGTACTTGGTCTACGTCTTCTCCCTCTGTTATTTTAAATATGGCCCAGTATTATGAACACCGAGATTAGGAGGAAAGGATAAAACTGATAAGAAGCATAAGGATTTAAAGACGAAGGTGCTGTTGCAGCAAGCATTTAGGGGAAATAATAGGGGACGAGGAGGTCCTTATCGACAGCTGCCACGTACTCAGCAACCTTCAACGACACCTTTGGGGCAGAATCAGTGTGCGTACTGTAAGGAGGAAGGACATTGGCGTAGCCAGTGCCCTGTGATTTTACAGAAGGTTGCGTCCCCCAGGGGGTGAGGTTCTGATGGCAGGGGTATTGGGACAGACAGAAATCAGAATGCTGCGACTTCTGCGGGCCGTTCTGATAATAATTACTTTGATGACCCCAGAGATGGACAGTATTATCATGATAATTATGATATGGATGATGTGACAGGTATGTCTTACAGTTAGGACAGCCAGGGATAGAGTGAGGGACCGGTTCAGATACCTGTAGATCAGCGTGGTCCTTATGTCACAGTGGATTTGCAAGGCTCGACTAAGGAATTTTTGGTGGATACAGGTGCGACAAAGAGTTCTGTTTCTCGACATATGGTCCCTGGGGCGGCTCTGTCTGGCCACAATAATGTTTCTGTAGGTTTTTCAGGTGTACCGGTTGTAAGCCCCATTTCACGACCCCTTGCGTTGACTGTTGGTCCTTTTACTTTGGAATCTCCATTCTTGTTAACATCTAACTGTGGTGAAAATTTGATGGGTTTGGACCTGTTGAAGAAATTGCATGCTACTATCTATTGTTCCCCTGCAGGTGTTTATATCACTATGCGCCCGGATGTGAGTACTAAACAGTGTTTGTCTCAGGATGCGCCTCTCCCAGCTGAATTTGCTGTGGTACCCCCCCACATTGTGGGCTACAGGTGATACGGATGTAGGCTTGTTGCATATACCCCCAGTTTCTATCCAAGTTAAAGAAAATGCTGTTCTACCCCGCATTCCTCAGTATAAGATACCGCAGGCAGGTGAACGGGCTCTTCTTCAGATTATTCAGGATTTGATACGTAAGGGAGTAGTTGAGGAAACAGCTGCCAACATCTGTAATAGTCCTATTCTTCTGGTCCTTACGAGGACACCTTCGGGTTCCTTTGATGCTCTTGATGATGTTTATCGTTTTGTGATTGATTTGCGAGAGATTAATAAAATTGTGGTTCCGCAGTTTCCGGTGGTTCCTGATATCACCACGCTTTTAACAATGATTCCATCTACTGCTAAGTTCTTTTCTGTCATTGACCTGAAAAATGCCTTTTTTAGTATTCCTATTCACCCAGACAGTCGATATTTATTTGGAGTTACACTGGCCGGCAGAAACTTTAGATTCTGTCACGCTCCTCAAGGATATACAGAAAGTCCTGGTATTTATAGTCAGGCATTGAAAAGTCAATTGGATTGATTGTTGCTTGCGCCAGGTAATGTATCGGTCCAATATGTCGATGACCTTTTGATTGCTTCTGATACAGAACAGGGTTGCAAAGACAGTACGGTGAAAGTGTTATTGCATTTGGCACATCATGGTCATAAGGTTTCTCTTTCCAAATTTCTGTATTGTCGACAGGAGGTCACCTATTTAGGTCACCTGCTGTCAAAGGAGGGAAGGAGGTTGACCCCTGAGCGTATCAGTACCATTGTTAAAATACCCATTCCACAAACTCAAAAAGATGTACGTGCTTTTCTAGGTATTACTTCCTACTGTCACCAGTGAATCCCAAATTACTTGTTACTAAGCAAACCTTTGCTTGTATTAACAACGAAAGTAGTGCATGAGACTTTGCCTTGGACGCCGGAATGTCAGCAGTCTTTTGAGCAATTAAAAACTGCGCTTTGTTCGGCTCCGGTGCTTGGCACACCGAATTATAACAAACCGTTTGTGCTCTATGTCCATGAGATCGAAATCAAGAACAAGGGACACCCAACTCACTAGGAACCTGGGTCATTCAAGTGTAACAGAAACAATGGTTCCTGTGGAAAAAGTACTGGTTTATATTGGTAATATTATGCACAATCGCAATACTAAAGGGTTATAATGATGTCAGAAGGAAAGGAGACCATGAACACCTCTGTTTGTATTGACAATGATTATTTTATATCATTCAAAAAATATACGAGTATGTACAAAAAAGGAAAAACAATAGTGCTTTGTGTCCCCTGTGTGAATGGAACCTAAAAACATGAGTATTAAATTCGTGACATATAAAGCTTGGTTTCCACAATTTTTAAAGACGACCATCAATAACTTTACAATAATCACAGCTACTGTATGAAATAGTCAGAGCTGATTAAAATAGTTCGCTTTAATTAGCTGTCGACGGCGTTTCAACCCTGTGTGCGTTGTAGGGTCTCTTCAGGACCTAGGGGTATAGGGACATCTGTGAGTTAAGAAAAAAGAATGATATCACTAAGGGTATTGAATTTCAGCTACAGCACTTGAAAGAAGTGCAATGGACCATGTAGTACCTGTCAAGGGGGTTGCGCAGCCACGTGAAGAATGTGCACCACCAGTAAAGTGAAAAAAGATAGAGAGAATACTCACAAGGGACCAAGCCGGGTGCTACATGTGTGAGAAGAAAAATGAGAAAAATAACATAAAAAAAAGGTAATTCTTCTAATTTTGGGTTGGTTGATATGAGCTACTGTCTAATGTTAAGTAAACCACGAGCCCGCTCAAACCGGTTCCAGCGGCCACAAAACGTACCATCCGAATCTTTCCTTCCTTTTCTAATTCTGTATCACTCCTTCCGTCTAACCGGTCTTTTTTCTATTTTTTCTATCTTTCTTCGGGATGGTGGATAACCGGATTCCATCACAGGCGGCAATCCCAAGGGATGCCTGCCTCTGGAACCGGTTTGAGCGGGCTCGTGGTTTACTTAACATTGTAGTGACCGCGAGCCCACTGTCATTTAGGCCCAGGTAGACAGACGGAGCAGTTCTACCTTCTTCGCGTTGCATCGACACGCGTTAGAGATCTCGATTCATTCTTCATTTTAAAGGTGAGCGCGATCTGAGCCTGCCCGCTTTTCATCACACTTCAGTGCCCGGACGGGTGACTCATTCATTTTATCTCCCTATGATATAGTTGGATGTTTTGTAATGCTGAGACTGTGGACTCTTAAAATAGTAGCGCCACCCGGCATTCATGCTTTATGCAACTTTGGATCCCCGTACTGCCATTCTTTGTACTCCAGTGGCCGGATGGGCCCTTTTTTTGACCTAATTGTACCTATTGTCTATTACCCCCCGTAGTGAATTCGGTGGCTCTGTAACACAGAGACTGGGGACCCACTAAATATGGGCGCAACATGAGATTTACGCTTACTACGCTTACTATGATTTACACTCACTATGACTTCACCACTCCCCATAATGTAATTTCACTTCCTCGTGTAAAGAGATCGGGCACTACAACTAATTGGTCGCCTTGTCATTTGTAGATCTATACCCGCACCGACAGTACAATCGTGTCCTCGGTTCACAATACTAACTGCACAGGCTGGAGCTGTCGCACCGCCTGCGCACCTGGCACTCCACCTGGTAAGACCCTTTCGTTTCATGACGATGAGTGCATTAACTCCCTCGTTATATGCTATTGTTGGTAGACACATTACTCACAATAACTATACTTACTATCCGCAGAGATCAACTCGTACCACTAACAGGCCGAGTCTACAGTCTCTTCATCATCCGATACACCGCCAATTATTGCGCTGTGCATATCCGTGGTTGCCAGCCCTCTCTACTCACAATAGGGTAAGCAATTGAACAGACAGTAGCTCATATCAACCAACCAACAATTAGAAGAATTACCTTTTTCTTATGTTATTTTTCTCATTTTTCTTCTCACACATGTAGCACCCGGCTGGGTCCCTTGTGAGTATTCTCTCTATCTTTGTTCACTTTACTGGTGGTGCACATTCTTCACGTGGCTGCGCAACCCTCTTGACAGGTACTACATGGTCCATTACACTTCTTTCAAGTGCTGTAGCTGAAATTCAATACCCTTAGTGATATCATTCTTTTTTCTTAACTCACAGATGTCCCTATACCCCTAGGTCCTGAAGAGACCCTACAACGCACACAGGGTCGAAACGCCGTCGACAGCTAATTAAAGCAAACCATTTTAATCAGCTCTGACTATTTCATACAGTAGCTGTGATTATTGTAAAGTTATTGATGGTCGTCTTTAAAAATTGTGGAAACCAAGCTTTATATGTCACGAATTTAACACTCATGATTTTAGGTTCCATTCACACAGGGGACACAAAGCACTATTGTTTTTCCTTTTTTGTACATACTCGTATATTTTTTGAATGATATAAAATAATCATTGTCAATACAAACAGATGTGTTCATGGTCTCCTTTCCTTCTGACCTCATTATAACCCTTTAGTATTGCGATTGTGCATATTATTACCAATATAGACCAGTAATTTTTCCACAGGAACCATTGTTTCTGTTACTATGTCCATGAGATGGCTGGCTGTGCACTTTCTGTCCTAACACAGAAATTTAGGGATGAACAGAGGCCTTGCGCTTACTTTTCTGCTGTGCTTGACCCTGTCGCAAGAGCCCTCCCGAGTTGCCTGAGAGCGGTCGCGGCTGTGGCCACTTCAATCAGACAGTCGGCTGGACTCATACTTGATACTGACCTCACAGTTATGGTGCCCCATGCTGTGGATACACTTTTGAATAAGACAAAGACACAGCACCTCACCAGTGCATGTCTTACTGGCTATGAATTGACATTGCTTGCTAAACACATTACGATCAAAAGATGTGCCACTCTGAATCCAGCCACGTTACTACCCCTCCCTTCTGAGAATGATGCAGTCGACAAACATGACTGTATCTTCCGGACGGAAGAAGAGATGAAAGGACGGGTAGACCTGACTGATGTTCCCTTATCTGACCCTCAAGGGGAACTATACGTCGATGGCTCTTGTTTTAAATTACCAGATGGCACCACCACTGCAGCTTATACTATCACTACATTGCGTATGGTGGTTGAGACATCACGGGTCCATTATCAGTCGGCTCAAGCTGCTGAGCTTGCTGCCCTTATTCGAGCTTGTGAATTGAGTGAAGGGCTGGTTGTCAATATTTATACTGACAGCCAGTACGCTTTCAGGGTTGCGCATAATTTTGGGCGGCTTTGGGCAGAGAGAGGGTTTCTTACCTCCCATGGTATCAAGATTCAGCATGACTACCTCATATTGCGGCTTTTGTCTGCTTTAACGCTTCCCAAGAAATTGGCAATAATCAAGTGCAGCGCCCATAAGACGGTTACTGATGATGTGGGTAGAGGAAATGCCTTTGCAGATCAGACGGCTAAGGAAACGGCTCGAAGTAAAATGAAACATATGTTTGTTGCAGGTCCAGATAGGTGGGTTCCTGAGGTTGTCATGTTTGAGAATACCCTTGAGAGTGTAAAGGAGATACAAAGAGAAGCCACGATAGAGGAATTGGCAAAATGACAGGACAGTACAGCACAGCTGAATGAGGAAGGGTGTTGGATTGATAAATCGGGGCAACAGAAATGGATGTTGCCCGATGCATATGTTCTGCCCGTGGTTACTATGGCACATGGTCCAGCTCATATTAGTGCGAAAGGCCTTTGTAAATTGTCAGCCCCTGTGTGGCATAATGATAACATCTCCAAGACGGCTGCGCATTTGGTGAAATACTGCATGGTCTGTATGATGCATAATCCAGGGAAGGGTATTCCTACACCACCTGGTAATTTTGCACCACCTACGTTTCCTTTTGAAGTCCTTCAAATGGACTACATCGAATTAGAGAGATGCAATAATCTTAAGTACGTTTTGGTGGTTGTATGTGCGTTCAGTAAATGGGTTGAGGCCTATCCCACTAAAGATAATACGGCCATTACGACTGCGAAGGTACTCCTTAAGGAGTTCTTTCCTCGTTTCGGCTTGCCCCGGGTTATCTGGAGTGACAACGGAAGTCATTTTAATGGGAAACTGATCAAATTGATTTGTGAAGGTTTACACATTAAGCAGAAATTTCACGCTGCCAACCACCCTCAGTCAGCTCGCCTTGTTGAGAAGTACAATGGTACTCTCAAACTGAAATTGGCAAAAATTCAAGAGACAACAGGGCTAAAATGGCCAGATGCTCTACCATTAGCTCTTTTGTCAACAAGAACAACAGCTCACTCTAGAACAGGATTGTCACCTTATGAGGTCGTGTTCGGACGCCCGGCAAATGTCTGGGGCATCCCACATCCTCGTAAGTATTCAGATATTGAATATCCTGTGTTGCTTGATTATCTTGGCCAGTAAACGGAAAGTTTGTCCTCTATTCACCAACAGGTGCGGGAGTCCCTACCTTCCATACCAGAGGGCCCCGGCCACGACATTCAGCCTGGGGACTACATTCTGGTGCGGAACTTCCAGTGGAAGAAAAGTTTGGAGCCGCGCTGGAAAGGCCCTGAGCAGGTTCTGTTGGTGACACGGACGGCTGTAAAGGTTGCTGGTCGAAAGAACTGGGTGCATGCCACCCATTGCCGGAGGATTCCTTTGCTGTTACCATATGATCTGTGGGTAAAAGAGGGTGTGGGCCATACGGAGTGCAAGCAGGTGCCCAGGTCTGTTCCCTTCAGTGACACCCAGCTGATCTGGACACAGACAGATAAGGAGAATGAGGATGTATTGAATGAGGCTGTTCCCCCAGAAATAAGAGTTATCCAAGAGCCTTTGTTTGTTGATCACACGGTGCCTGGGGCTACCAGGTACAATTTGCGCTCTCGGCTGAGGGATACTGAGCCCAAGGAGAAAAAGGATTACGGATGGACTGCGCAAGATAGCTAGTACTGAGTTACAGTACCAACGGCATTAACAGAAATTAGTGGAGAATTTTGTGCTTGCTGTGTTCTTGTAGTTTGAACAGTTAGTTAGGGAAAACAGAAGTATACCTTGAAGGTATACCATCTGAATCGACGTGGGATACATTAAAAAAGCTTAGGACTGAGCAAGCTCCACCGCCGGTGCTCAAGAGCGCCAACCGATTGATGGACAATAGGAGCCTGTACCAGTGAGGCTCTGACGGACACTGGGAACTTGTATATTTCCTTTGGATTTTCGCCTTTTCTTGTAATTCATTATGCATCCCTTTGGTAGAAGGGTTGTTGACGAAGAGCAGCCAATGGTTCTTGTTGCACAGCATAATGTGATGTGGTCACGAAAAAACTAAATCATATGTGTTGTTCTTTTGGTTTTGCAGTTAATAGTATTGTGTGGAGTGTCATGGGTTTTGGAACATGATCAAAGCATACTCTTACGCAGCAAGGGTAAGGTTCTTTCCCCGAAAAGGAGCAAAAGAACAGCTCGAGCAATGTACTTTTGGAGACACATAAGAGGTTCTTCGGAGAAGGGACTGCTTGTTATCCCACTAAATCCGTCACTAGTTTGTGGACTGCATATCCATTGTCACTTGTAAACTATACTTACACTCGGCCACCCCAGTTCACAGAAGTGAAAGGAGTGTTTTGTTTTGGTTATCCGGGGCCATGTCTATACCATAGAAAGCCATTGGGGATGGGTTATCCAGGTTGTGATAACAATACATATTGCGATAATTTTATATGGAAAAACAGAATGTCACATTGGTGGGTTGGCATTACAAGGAACTGATAGTTACCCGAGAGGCTGGTTATTACCCTGCCTGTTGCCCCATCGTGAATAGTACTGACACTTCGCTGTATATAAATAGTTCAGGAATAGTAATATACAAAATTAGATTCCTTTGGTAAATGCTGAGGACCCCAGTACTTTCGGAATGAACTCCAGGTATGCAGCAGTGGATTATGAGGGACCGATTTATGCACACCCAGGGTTTTTCTTTTTGTCTAATGGGACGTATTCTCATGTTCACAATGGTACAGATGATGTAGCTCTTGGAATGGTACTGCCCTTGGGTGTACCTTGTAAAGACGCTAAGCCTAACATAAGATGGGTTAAAAGTACTCTGAAGAAACAATTCTGTGAGGGAGTGACCGATATAGAGGTCAATAATTACAGTAATGAGATTACCTTTGGTTACATTCTTTCTTCTATTTTTACGTTGGGTGGCACTTCCATGGCCAGGGGTGAGAAAGCTAGAGAATACTTTGGGTGTAAGCTGCAAATTTTGTCTAATACCACAGTAGCAGCTTTGCATGACATCACCACTCAGTTGGAGAGTATGCAAATATATTCGGAACAGACCAAATATGCACTGGATTTTATTCTAGCTAAGAGTGGTGGTGTATGGGCAGTAGTGGGCGATCAGAGTGTGGTCAGGATCAAGAATATGGAGAAGAATATTACCAAACACATACTAGATATCCTTGACAACGAAAAAGGAATGGAAAGTGGGAACTGGAGTTGGTCTCTTTTTGGTAGTTGGGGCTAGATCCTTGAAAAAGTGATTTACCTAATTGTGATTTTGGTGCTCTGTTGTGCCCTCATTCAGTGTCTTCCCTTTTGCTGTTCCTATTGTACCACTATTCTCACCCCTAACAAGAAGATCTCAATTCATGATACCAATGCTGCTATAATGATCCAAAAAGATATTGAGGATCTGATGAATATTGATGAAGGAATTTTCGAGAATTCCTCACTCCTTACTGTTTCGTTTCCTGATGTTGATAATATGGAGTGTTCGTAATTGTTTATTAATGAGATTTCTTATTACTGTTCAGAGTTCTGTTTCTTCTTATTGCCATTAGAAAATGTTTTAGCTCATGCTAAAAGGAGGGTCTGTTAAAATAGAAATCGTTTATGCTTACGTTGTTTTAATTAAGTTAGCATTCTCTGCGCCATTTTCTATTTGGGTGCCATTTTAGGCTGTTCGAAACTGATCTAGTTTAATTCCGAGAAATGCTCCTCTCTGGGTTTCATTTCTTCATTTGGGTTTTGTTTCAGTAATGAGTGCACTGTTTGTATTAGCGCATTCCTTTCTCACTAGATAGAGGCCCTCTCCCCCTTGTCTGGTGGCAGGCTCCGGATGGAGCAACCTTGGATTATGTTACTTTGTGTAAGATATGAGCTCTGAAACCGTTTTTTCTGTATTTCACTGTTTAGGTGCACCTGCTTGGAAAATTCCACTGTGGGCGTGTTTTAGCCCAGTTACGAAACGTACATAATGTATCTTTATGCTTGTCGATTTCAGTCCTCTCTGCAGCACTTCTAGCGACTGGGCAGATGGGTCTCCGCTCTGAGTGTATATGAATAAACAGTTATTGGTTTGTATTCTCTACTGTCTGACCGTCTCTTCATTTGGTACGGAAGGCTGAGAGGTGGTCATTAGTGACCCGGGTGACCCTAAATGGGTTACTTCCTTCACCACCTCTATTCACAACCAGCCAAACTCACTCCATGCTGGTTAGCCCAAGAGCAGAGCCTCAGCACTTCCCAAAAGTAGAGACCTACTCCTTCCTGCTTGGTGACAAACCACCTCATGGTCGAGTTATCTGTCAAGATCTTGACAGATCGACGGCAAAGGAATGCCTTGAGCACTATCAGGAGCCTAGAGCCATCTGATCTCCAGTTCCTCCAGACGAGCACCCTACCCTAGAGTGGAGGCATTCTTTACCGCTGTAATAACAGCTGGAGGGGGTTGAAAGGACATCAATGCCACAAAGTCTTCCTCCAACCCCACCAAGTCGTGTCCGCAGCAGCTTCCTGGGAGACCACAATGGTTCTGACAGACCTACCCCATGCTGGAACTGCTGCCTTTGGAGGCACCACATGAGGGCCCTCATGTGCCAGAGGATGCGAGAAGCCAGGAGACTTAGGCATAAAACCACCAAGACTGGAATTTGAGCCCCTTCCTAAATATCTGCATCATATCCCAATTGTCCTGGATCTCAAAGTGATGCTATATACAATACTGCCCCTATGAACAGGAGATACTGAGAGGGCTCCAGGTGAGACTACATTGATGGCAAAGTCCAGTTTGAACAGCAGTGCCACTGTTGATTGCAGGTGGCAGGACACCAACTCCGGTGACTCTGTTTTCAGCAGCCAGTCATCCAAGTACGAATATATACTTTTACTTCGCATGCGTTACATCGCATGCCTTTACAACGCGGTCATTACAACGACCGCGTTGTTACAATGCGAACTATTACATCGCAAGTCATTTCAACTACTTGCTGTAGGGGGCGTGCTGGACTTAGGAATAGTATAATTTACTACTCCTCCTCCAGTTTGTGCAACAGCAGGGAAGGTGTTGGATTCTAAATCCAACACCAGTGCGCCCCCTACAGCAAGTCGTTGAAACAACCTGCGATGTAATGGTTCGCGTTGCAACAACGCGGTCGTTGTAAGACCGCGTTGTAAAGGCATGCGATGTAAGGCATGCGTTGTTATGGCTGTTTCCCTCCAAGTAAAGGACTACTGGCATTCCTGTTGTTCGGAGATGAGCCACAACTACAGCCATCACCTTTGTAAAGATGCAAGGGGCTGATCGCAAACCAAAGGGAAGGATCATAAACGTATAGTGAGTGGAACCTACCACAAATCACAGGTACCTCCTGTGTGACTGCAGGATCAGTATATGGAAATAAACGTCATGCAAGTCCAGAGACAGCATCCAGTCTCCTGCTTTCAGCACTAAAAGCACATAGGCTAAGGACAGCATCTTGAATTCTCCTTGTTCAAGACTTTGAAGTCTAGGACTGCACGCAGACTGCTGTCTTTCCTGGGAACCAGACAAAAAAATTAGTAGAACTCCTGCCCAATTTCCTGCTCTAGCACCAGCTCCACTGCTCTTTTGTGCAGGAGGACCTCGACTTTCTTTTGTCTCACTGGAGGAGGGAGAGGGAAATGGGGCAGAGTCTTTTGGAAGGGTGGGGTATACCCCATATCCACAATTTGAATAACCCACTAGTCGAAGTAATGGCCTTCCAGGCTTGTGAAAATGAGGTCACCCTTCCAGCCACAGGAGCCCTATGGCTCAATAAGTTGGAACTAGAGCTGCGTCCTGGGAGGTGCATAGGAGGATGAGGAGGAAGTGAAAGGAGAGGACAGACATGCTCTCCCATTACCATGGCCTCAGCACTGCCTGAAGAGAGGATTTTGAGGCTATTGTTGCAGTTGTTTGCGAGGCCTACCGCTGATGACAATTAAAACCTCTTGCAAGTCACCTAAGTTTGTGAAATTGTTGGCAGTCTCGCTGATGAGGCTGCAAACCAAGGGATCTTGTCATTGCTCTACTTTCCTTAAATCTCTTAAGAGCTGAGTCGACTTTTTTACCAAAAAGTTTGGACCCATCAAATGGTAAGTCCATTAGGGTAGATTGAACATTTTAATAGAACCCAGATGTTTGTAGCCAAGCTTTATGGTGGACGACAACAGATGTGCCCATGTATCTCGCCACAGAGTCTACAGTATCCAGATCAGATTGGATGATTTATCGTGCCGCAGCTTGACCATCTTTTAGTTCTTTGAAGTGTGGCTAGAAATGCTCTGGCAGGTTTGTTACTATTATGTTGGCCGTATGTCATAGAACTTGGGTGTAACGTCCCAGAAGGCAGGTTGTATTAGGCAATTTCAATGCAAATTTAATTCCAGGCTGCCAATAGTTTTTTTCAAAAACCTAAAATTTATTAGATTCCTTATCAGCAGCAGCTGTAGGAAATGCACCAGGGGCCTGCCTGGTACAGAATGAGGCATGAATCATGAAGTCTCCAGAGAAGGATGAGAAGTGGCAAAAGATGGGTCACCAGCCGCATGTTGATATTATCTAGCTACAAACTTGTTAACCGCTGTTAGAAATGGGATCTCTGGTTGGCTAAGGCTTGCGCCAAAGCCAGGCAGAGACCACCACTCTAGCGGTGGGTTTTTCCCAGGCCACCAAAACAGGGTCAGGATGGACATTGTTGAAAGAAAGTAAGGGGTCTGAAGCCTGGGTGGAAGGTCGTTGGACTTCAGTAAGGATGTTCAACTTTGTCTCAATTGAGGGTAAAGTAGGTTCAAGCACCTTCGCTGCTTTCCTGATCATGGAGTGATACAGGATGACTTCCTGTAGCAGAGGGCTCATAGTAGTGTTGAAATCCATGTCCGGAGGGGTATCTATGCCAGTAGCCCCTGCTGGAGCTAGTTACTCAAGATCTGTAGCTGGTGCAAAATTGGACCTCCTTGGTATCCTCCTCCAAAGGATCAGAATCAGTTTGAAAAAGGGCGCGGATGAAGTCCTTGTAGAAAGACTGACTTCTGTACTGCTCCTCTACCCACAGCATCTGAGCCTCCTTGTGGGATCTAATCAGAGAAGGGCTTGAGTGCTGGAGGTCTGATGGTCTTAAAGTTGGGAAAGGAGCTTGTGGCGCCAAAGGCAGCCTTAGAGTCAGCGCCGGAGGTAATGGTGTCAGCGCTGAGGGAGGAGCCGATCCAGGCATTGTATGTCAATGGAACAGACATTAGCTCGATTGGAGGCATCTTACTGGTACCAAGGACAACAAAGAGGGTAAACTTCACTGAGGGCAGGCCCGCTGGTAGAAACACACCAGGCACCCTAAAGGTCCCTATGGGGCACAAATACGCTCCAATGGGGACCACGGCCCAACTAAAGCTATTGAATATGCTGTTAAAGAACATTACTGGGTCTGAACCCAGAATGGGGAACTCTAAAAAGGCCTTAATAGCCTGAGGCCTTGGAACCGGTTCTTGCTGAAAAGAGGGCTCTAAAACGGCATCAGATCAGTGGAAGCAACAGGCGCTGCTCCTATTGGGATTGAATCTTCAAACAATTCTTCTTCCAAAGATGAATGCTCATGTTCAGGTGTCATCTTGGTGTCTTACCTTTTATGTCCTCTTTTTCTTGTGCTTCTTCTTTGACCTCAAGGAAGAAGACTCTGGTGTCTTTGACTGACAACAGGGACGCGACTTCTGACTTCAGCCATGAACAACGTGACCTCTCTCTTTCAAGGCCTTTGCATGCATGCTCTGACTAGAGTTGCAGGTCTTGGTGTTGTGGTCTGAACCAAGACACCAGGGGCAATTTCATTGGGATCCATACAAGACATGTGTCCGTCGCACCTTTTACAAGATTTAAAACTTGAGTGTTTAGAGGGTGAGGTCGCAAAAGCACCGCATTGGAATCCCAGTACAAAAATCTCCACAGAGAGAGATCCTGATCCGCATTAGAGTAGCAAAAAAATGGGAATTGATGTTACACCGCCAATAGGGGTGCTTTATGGTTCCCCTGATTTCACCATGGCTTTACTTCTGGTGCCAAGGTGAGCAGGTGCCCCCTCTCGTTGTGGGAGAACTATGAAATGTTTCTGAATCCAGTCTGTGCATGGGGATATTCAAAAGGTTAGGAATTTGCATGTAGAAGCATCCATCCAAAATAACGATATAAAATAGATGGTTCTCAATATCATTCCTCCACGTTTGATTCTGTAGTATGTTATTGTTTTGGTTGTCAGTGCATTGCTGGCTGGAAGAATCGCAGGGCTATATATTCAGTCTTGGTTCCAGTAAGATTGTGGAATAAAAGAATTCCTTGTGGGACAACAGACCTTAGCAATAGTGCTTTTCGAAGAAAGCCCATGTGGGAACAGATTTGGAGGCACAGGGGCACAATGGGGCTACTCTGCACCTCAAAAGTCAATATATCGCTAATAGCATTTAGTGATTGAAACAACAACCAGTTATCTGTCTTTAAAAAAGAAAGTATTTAGTTCTACTAACAGTATGGTACTATGTATACAATGTCACAAATGTAGGTATCCACATAATTGGTTCAGATTAATCAAAAGAACAAGTTAATTAACTCCAGTAAGGATCTTTCTGGGCGGTACTCTAAATGCAGATTCCTCAATTTTCGAATATCACTAGGTGTCAGAACCAGAATTTGTCATAGCAATTGCTCCTGCATGCCAGCAGGTGCCAGCAGACCCCATGGAAGCCTAGCACTACCTCAGGAAGCAAAAGCCTGGAACTATATGTAGGAACCACCCCTATGAGATGATGTCATTTTATCTTGAGTCTTTCCATGCTCCTAGACACGGATCAATCATGACAGATCATAGACTATTTCCGTGAGAAATTGGGTTGTTGGTTGAGGAGCGTGTGAGCCCTTTTCAAGCAACAGCCACAATCCTTGTCAGAGTGAAGCACAAACAGTCACTAAATTAACCTGCGCTTAACCCTCTGGTAGCTTGGCACAAAAGAAGTGAGGCTTAACGTAGATGCAATGGGTAAAGTACTTTTGCAGCACACAAACAGCAATAAAGTGCAAACACAACACACTAATTTGGAAAAATAGAGTAAAATGCAAAAAATAATTTAAGACCAAAACAACAAAAAGTCAATCAATAGAACCAGAGATATACACTTTCAAAGTTTTAAGAAAAATAGTGCCTAGAAGCACAAAGTGCCAACTGTGGTTATCGGGTCACGCCAGACCGGGACAAAGTCATAAGTTTAGGCTGACTGCGATGGAATGCAGGCCGGATGCGGGTACCAGGTTAGTCCCAATAAGGATTTTACCTTATGTCCTTAATGTGGAGAGTTGAATGGTGCTGTGTAATGCTGCATTGTTTGCGGTGAGGAACTGCGAGGGCTGCGATGCAAGGTCCTGAGTTGAGTTCGCCGTGCTGGGTTGGTTCTGATGAGGAGCTGCGAGGGCTGCGATGCGAGGTCCTGCATTGATCTGCATCGCACTACATTGGTTCCGATGAGGAGCTGCGAGTGCCAAGAGGTGCTGCGTAGCGGAGTCCTATGTCAGTTCTGAGGGAACCCACAGTTTGACCAGAAGTACACTCTGATGCCAGCCAAGGGTCAATTCAACAGAGGCCAGCAGCAGGGCACAGGCAGGTCCAGTTGAGTCTGGGAATCTTGGCAGATACAGGACAGGCCTCAAATCAAATCAAGCAAGATTTGTATAGCGTGGCTAACCACCTATGAGGGTATCCAGGCACTGGGAGCCCTGCAGCGAGGAGGGTTAAGTTGAACAGCAAAGTCTTGAGTCCTTTCCTGAATTCCAGCAGGGAGGAAGAGGTTCGCAGGTGGAGGGGGGGAGTCGTTCCAGGACTTGGCAGTGAGGTATGAGAAGGAGCGTCCTCCACTGTTACTTCAGAGGATGCAGGAGTATGAGTGAGGGAGAGGGAGGCAGAGCGCAGGAGTCTGGAGAGTTGGTGGAAGCTCAGGCGGTGGTTGGTGTAGGCCGGTCAATGGTCTCTGGAGCTTTTTATGTTCCTGTAGATCAGAACAGGAGGCCAGTCAGCTAGCCCTTGGAGTCACTCTGGTGGTTCTGGGTTCAAGGAGCTGGTCCAGTAATATTTCCTCAGGCAGCAGAGCAGTTCTTCCAGCAGCAGGGCAGCTGAGTAGTCCTTCTTCTGAGTCTTCCACAGGTCTAGAAGTGGTCTGAAGAGTGGGTCTGAGGGTCCTATTTTTCAACCTGGTGCTAGCTTTGAAATAGGAGAAGCTTCTGGAGTTTTTCCCCTACAGAGGTGTATGGAATTTCCTGCCTCCCTGCCCTGACCCCGGTCTGTCTGCAGTCACAATAGGTTAGTGTGAAGTTCTTTGTGTGTGAGCTGAGGTAGTGTCTTTGAAGTGCAAATGTGATAGATGACAGCTCTGTCCCCCTCATCAAATCAGGATGGCCCATCCTGCCAACACCAACGCTCTGTTGTGACACTGTCTGGGGGAACTACACAACGGTCAGCTTCCAACTATGCATAGCCATGAGACCCAGGAAGCAGGCTGTAGGCACCAAATGATTAGGACAAGAAAATTCCAACTTTCTAAAAGTGGCATTTGCATAATTGTGATTTAAAATCCGACTGTATCATTTATAAGGGTTTTAAATTACAATCCCTCAGACACCAAACATGACATTCCCACCTGCTCCCACACAAAAGCTACCACTTATTAAATGTAATAAGCTAACCCAATGTTATCCTATTGGAGAGGTAGGCCTCACAGTAGTAAAAATGAATTCAGGAGATTTTCACTACCCCGACAGGTAAAATTTAAAAGAACATATCCAACGTTTTAAATACAATGCACACTGCCCTGTGGGCAGTTTGGGTCTACCCTAGGGTTGACTAAAATATACTAAAAAGGGAAGGTTTGGGGCTGGGAAAAGGTTTATTTTTCCAGGCCGAAATGGCACCTTAAAACTGCACAAACAGGCAGCAATGGCAGGCCTGAGACAGGTTTTAAAGGGCTACTTAAGTGGGTGGCACAATAAGTGCTGCAGGCCCAGTAGAAAGATTTAATTTACTGGCCCTGGGCACATGTAGTACCACTTTACTAAGGACTTATATGTAAATTAAATGTGCCAATTGGGTGTAAGCCAATTTTACCATGTTTAAAAGAGAGGGCACAAGCACTTTAGCACTAGTTAGCAGTGGTAAAGAGCACATAGTCCTAAAGCCAACAAAGATGAGTTGAGCAAAACAGAACGGGTGAAGGTAAAATATTGGAAGTGACCCTGCGGAGAGGGCCAGGTCCAACAACTCCATAGACAATAGTATTCCAAATTTAACTTGGGACCTTATTAGAATCCTAGGAGTCCAGTCCGCAGAATGGGGAGGGGAGAGGGCAGTGAGGAATTTATTGATAGATAGAGCACCCACCAGAAAGGTAACTAACTTGTTCTTCTGATGGACACTTCTAACCGCAGATTCCTCACCTTTCAAATACATACCAAAGCAATACTATCCAAAAGATTGAGAGTATGAGGAGTGGACTCACACTGCGCAGTCTTGCAGTACAGAGCAGGCAAAATGGCCAGCCCGGTGGACTTGATTGTTGAGGCAATAGTGCCTGGCCAAAGTGTGTACAGACATGCATGTTGTAGTCTGCTAGATGCCACACTACCGAAACACCCCTCGCCAATGTCGTCATAGCAGCCTTGGCTCTGGTGGAATAAGAATGCAAGCCCCCAGGGGACTTCTTCTTGGCCCGGCCATAGTATGCATAGGACGATTCATCAGGATAGGGTTGGCAAAACCCATGAAAAGCTGTTCGCTCACTTAGTACTCCCACATACGCTCAATACAAACGCTGGGAGCTCTTTTTGGTCCAACCAGTGAAGCCTCTCCTTCTCCCTAGAGAGATGTGGTGGGAAGAAAAAAGCAGGGAGAGTAAAGGACTGACCCATGTGACAGGAATTTCAGCAGAAATGAAGCACGAGTCCGCAGAACAAATTTGACAGGGAAAAAAGTGGTGTATGAGGGTTGTACAGACATCACCAGCAACACACCGACACAGCGCGCAGACGTAATTGCAATGAGAAACACTGTTTTGCTAGTCAGCAATCATAGACAGAAACTGTGCATGGGCTCCAGGGGTTTGCACATTAGCAGTGTATGGACCAAATTAACAGTCCATTGAGGCCTAATGAAAGGTGTAGGTGGAAACATGTATATGAGCCATTTTAATATAGGCATCACAGCCAGTGACTTGAATAATGAAGGCTGTTAACACAAAAGTAGAAAGGCCGGACAAAAGGTGCCATCCGCAAAGCCTTTGTGGGCCCAGCATAAAACAAATGACAAGACAAAAGACATTTTGCCCTGCAGAGGGTGAACTTGATGTTCTCTCACTCCAGGCCATTCACAAACTTTGACCAGCACCCAGAATGAACAGATTTCATAGAAGGGTGCTTGACTTCAAGAATAACATCCACAACTTCAGCATGCAATTAAAAAACAATCTGTTGGTGCTCAATCTCCAAGCAGGTAGGTGTAGGCTGTGAAGATTTGAGACATGAGGGCCTGCGGAAGAGGAAGCTGGATATGAGGGCAAATGCTCGGGTATAACAGATCATGGTACCAAATATTCCTGGCCCCCAGAGCTAACCGGATGATATGAGCGCAGTCCTTCCTGATGTTCCTCAGAACGTAGGACAAGAGAGGCAGCAGTGGGAAGACGTAGAGGAGGCTTGTGCCCTACTGCAGATGGAATGTGTCACCAAGAATACCTTTGTGGAAACTCTAGTGCACAGTATTCGCAACCCTGCATTCTTTGGAAGTAGTAGATTGTTCATACCAAGGCACACCCCACTGGGCGAAGAAGCATTGAGCCACCTCCAGATGACGATTCCATTCATGGTCTGCCAATTGCCCGCTGCTGAGCTAGTACACCTAAGCATTCAGTGAGCCCACTAATTGATTCGCTACTAAGGAGATATCCTAAAGGTTCAGCCATTTCAAAAAGTGCACTGCCTCTTGGCACGTGGTCCATGATCCCGCAGCGTCCTTCTTATTACAAGTACGACATTGCTGTATTGCTGTCTATTAAGACAAGTCTCAGCTTCCTCTTGATGGATGGTAGGAAGGCCTTCATAGCCAATCAAATGGCACAAACTCCAGAAAAGTGATGTGGAGCTTCCCTCCACTGGAGCCCAATGGCCTCTGATTTCCACTTCTCCCAGATGACAACCCCAACCCAGAGCAATTGCATCTTTTGCTACTGAGGTAGGGAGAACAGCCTGCCGCAAGACAGGTTGATGTCATCTGCCACTATGGAAGGTCCTGGTTTGCCTCCTTCAAGATGCTGATGCAGTCTGAAAGATGACTCCAGTGCTGTGCCTATTCTAAGTGGAGGTCCCATTGCAAGGCTTTCATGTGCCAGTGGGTGTGTTGATCCAGCAGAATGCACAAAGCGAAGAGAGCAATAAGCCTCAGAACCATTTGCATCAGAATCCAGGAAGGAGCTCAAAGCATAGGAATCATAGCCTGAATGCCCCAGACATACTGCGAGGACAGAAAAGCCTTGAAATCATCAGTGTCCAGCATGGTCTCCATGAAGGGAATGCTCTGAACAGGTTTCAGGTGTGACTTCTGCTCGCTAATGGAAACCTCCAGGCATGAAAGAAAGGAGGTCATTGTTTGAATGTGGTCTGAGACTGATTATAGTGAGCCTGCGTTTAGTGATCAGTCAGTGAGTTATGGGAATCCATGTGCCTCTGACAAGCAAATATGTGCCACGTTCAGCCCCATCACTAAGCGACAGCAGTGAGATCATAGGGTGCAGTGGTAAATTGAAAATACTGTGACCCCCACAATGAACTGAAGAAAGTGTCTGTGAGACTTTAGGACAGGCACATGAAAGCCGGTGTCCTGCAGTTCCAAGTAAACTATTCAATTCTCAGGATCTAGGGCAGAAAGGACCTGGGCCAAATCCAGCATCTTGCATTTGTCCTTCCACAGGAAGCCGTTCAAAGGGAGAAGATCCAGAACAGGCCTGGCCCCCCCCACCCCACCATCCTCTATGGGCACTGAACAATAACAGGTGTAAAACCCCTTGTCTTTCTCTGCCTCAGAGACCCTCTTTATGGCCTCTTTGGCCAAAGGCTACTGAACTGACTGCAAAAGGATGTCAGTATGACCGGCTGAAGCTTAAGCGAAAGCAGGTAGGTTGAAAAAATGAGTGAATATAAAAGGCAGAGAGTAGCCTCTCTAAAATTTGCAATGAAAACTGATCTGTTGTTATCGCACATCAGTTGGGTATGAAAAAAAGACACATTTTGTGCCCTACGAGTGGCACGTGACCATTGGAGTGGAAACCAAAGCAACTTGGCCATAGTTGCGGCAGATGAGGAAAAAGAGGAAGCCTTCTGTCCCTGGTGGTGTCCACAACCTCAGCTGCCACTATGTCTTCTTGAGCTGTGAAATGGCTGTGCGGGCTGTTACATGGGCTGCAAGGGTGCCTCTTGTGGTAGGTGAGAATCCGTGAGAATTCTCTGAACTTCCAGTACTGTTGGTGGAATTGAATAGCCAGAGAGAGCAAATTCAAGAAACGTACCTTTGCACCGCTCTCCTTGAAGTGTTCCAATGCATAGTCCGTTTTTTTACCACTGTGGTGCAATCAAATAGCATGTCCATAAGGGATGGATGCACCTCTTCAGATAATCCTGTGGAACGTATCCATGCATGGTGCCAGATCACCACACTGGTCCCCATGGCGTGCTCGACACAAGCCATTGTGTCCATGCCAGTTCTCAAGACATATTTGGCTGCATTTAGTCCATCTTGGATCATCTGAGCAAATGTATTTATGAGTTCATCAGGGATGGCTAGTAAGATTTCTCTGGCCATGGAAAAGAGCACATGCATGTATCATCCAACAGGCAAACACCTCAAGGCCACTGTAGCAGAAAAAAGGTTCTCTTCCTGAAAATGTCAATGCACTTTGATTCCTTGACTGGAGCTCAATACAGAATGCATTTGTATTCACCTAACTTGTGGAGGCTTGAACTACCAAGCTATATGGAATTGGGTGCTGGGTCAAAAGTTCAGATCACCAGAGGCAGGCCTATGACACATCACAACTGGGCGGCTTAAAGATGAGGCTGAGCATGGCTTAGACAACATAGCCATCAACGTTTCCATCAGGACCTCGTTAAAAGGTAGCAAAAGCTCTGAGTATGCGGGTCTAGGCTGTGAAATCTCTGTCAATAGGTTTGCTCATTTCGGATTTGCAGACTACTATCGCAAAGGAGGCACTCTCCTCAATGAAGGCTCCAGCGGGGAGTGTAACTCTGTTTTAGGGGAAGTGTCGCGTACACTGTCATTCTCTAGATTTAAATAAAGACAAGCTTCAGCATAATGTGTTTTGGGAGAGTTAGTTTTCCACCTTCTCATCGTCGTCATGCAGAACCTTTTGTAGCCCTTGAAAAGTGGTCAGAACCTGATCCAAACAAGGCTCCCTGTCTCCAGAAATGTGGACGTTGAGGCAGAGGGTGGCGATCTTCAGAGGTTGGGTGCTGCAATTGGTGCTCTCATAACGAGATAAAGGCCTGCATCGGACAAAACTCGACTCTGGACCTCACATGGGTGTCAGAAACAGAACTGATGCTGGTGCTGCTGGAATTGGGGCCGCCGCTAGAGCAGACGGGACTGATGAGTTATGGGTCAGTGCCAGTAAGCGACCAAGACAAGGCATCACAGAGTCAGTCACTGGAGGGCCCCAACCCACCAGTAGAAGTCCAACTGTGGTATTTAATATTTAATAACTTCATCCCTAAGTTTAGGGCAGGTTCTGCTCCGTACTCATTTCGTATTTGTCTGGTACTACTGCTAATGAAGGAAAACCATGAGTCCTGGTATATATGGCAGCAAAGACTGTACCCCAAGAGGTGCAGTCCTCTACTTGTGGTGTTATCCCCATGGGCAAGCAGATTGTTAACATTCTGTGTTTTTCAAATGGGGTAGTATTCAGAAATACTGCCTCTAGCTGAGTTATTTTCTGTGCTACCCAGAATGGCATTTGTTCACATTTTGTGGGCATTTTGCCCATTACCGCGTGTAATGTTTGTGGTGTAATTTTAGTTGCTGTACCCTGAAACTGAGTTCCAGTTGTTGCAGCTGATGTTGGTTGGACTGTGAAAGTCCTCATGACATACTGTGTCAGGTTTCTGTAGATTTTGATTAAGTCCTTGTGTTGTAAGAGTAAGTCTTGTTGTGGCATTGTGTCAATGTCAGGATTTGGTGTGTAGGCCGCTAATATTGGCCATGTTGCACCGTCTCCTCCGAGCAGACCTAATCTTGCTCTATGTCTTATATGGGGTAGGGCGCCTTTAAACCAGTATAGGTGTTCCTGGTAAGTGAGTGGAATTTCTGTGTCCTCTCAAGGACCATATTCCCGTGGTGCATCTCCTTCTGTATAGTAGTGAAATGTCTGTGTTCTTGCATCTGTTGCTGGGAATGTAACCCACGAATAAAATATCTCTGTTTTGTTTGATTCGTGTGCCTCAATCACGAAAGCTACTAAGCCACCCTTAGATGTTAGACCATAGTCCATTAGTTTCAGGGTGATAGTGCGTCTGAATTTTTGTGCAATTTGTATTGCATTTGTATCTTCTTCCTTGTCTGAGAGGTGTATATTTACTACTGGGTTATTTTCCTCAGTCATTTTGTAAAAGGATAAGTTTTGTTCAAGGGAACTAAGATAAGGTGTTATGCACAATTTTAGGAACTAAATGTCCTTCAAGCTTGATTAACCAACAGCCAATAAATAGGATTTCTCGCCTACTCAGCTGTGGCGGAGTTTGTGCCCACCCACTCCAGACGTCTCTGGCGTTTTTGTGAGTAGGGGTCTCTGAGAATAGCACGACTGAACTACTCAGATTCTACTGTTAAATAAGAGCCCAACCATCGTTGGTGGCACCATGTCGTGTAGTTCCTATAGTACCCATGCAGGACCTGCGCTTTTGGATAACATAAACTGTGGGCTTGGTGGCAGACTGATTCTGTACACCCCCACCGAGAAATGTTAGCCTGTTTGCAAAAGCTAGCTCACAGTGCCACTAGTGTCTCCTCTTATCGGGGAGAGATTAGTTTCTGGCAACCTCAGAACATGACAACCCTGATCCCTCAAGATCGTGGAAACAAAGTACTACTTTTCGCTCAGTCGCTCGTGCTCATTTAGTTTATATCAGAGGTACACAGAATAAACAGTCTGGGCGTTTCAATAAGGATTTATTGAACAGTTGTTATTCTCGTGTAAAGTATATGAGCTAAAACAACCATTAGACAGTAGCAGAGATATATGATTAGCAATAATATGAATATAAAAGGATAGTACAGTTCTATCATCTTGCAATAAGCATGAATAAATACATGAATATAAAATGCATTGATAAAAGAGAGTGCGTACTCCAGCGATGCATATCTAGATGTACCTAAGTGTACCTAGCATGTGAGTAGGTGTGCAGCCAAGAATCCCTCTAGGATTTGGTCGAACCCCATTACCTGAAGTGAGAATGTAGGAGCCTCTCCTGGTCTTGAGCTGGACACCCCGCAAGGGATGTTCAGACCACTGTCAGCTGGAGTGTCTGCATGCAGGAGCCTCAGCGTCTCTGGTCAGTGTGTCGGCCTGGAAGTCTCGGTTCCCTCTAACTACTGATAGCAAGAGGTGCTGTATTTATACAGAAAGGTATAAAGAGTCCCTTTGTCCCTTGTTCTTGTGTTAGCCATTGTTGGGTATGAGGATGACGTATGGGATGAACCTTGTGCGTAGATATTAGGAAGGTGGTGTATAGCCCCTGCCTGGTTTCCAAGTAGCCTCATGAATATTTTATTCATGCAGTGTCAGTCTAAAGATGATGTCATGGAACACTATTGTTCGGGAAAAACCCTCCTTCTGCACCCAGGCCTAGAACTAGGTAAAAGGTTCAGTCCATAAAAGGCGTTCAATCCTTAAAAGGCTTGTTAGTGTGTAATGTAGGGGAGGTGATGTAGGTGAAAGGGTATGGTGTTACCCGGGCCTATATTAGGGTACCTATATGAAACATAACACCCACTCCTCTTCTGAATAGTCAACAATGATAAAATGCTAGTGGACTATTCTCTTTACTAGATAGTAGTGCATAGAACATTTTTCAATGAGCTTCGTTAAAATCCTGTTTTAAAATCAAATTAAAAACAGTTTAAAAAGGTAAAAATTAAAATTCTTGCTTTGAAAATTAGTTGTTTTGGATTTGTCACTTAAGCCACAGTCCTAATTGAGTTCATTTATGTAAGTTGAATGTCTACAAGCGTCAAAAGGCCATGCTTTTCAGCGAGAGAGTGTCAATTTTCAGGAAGTGTTCCAAATTTAGTTAATTTTAGAGAAAAATGAAAATCCTAATTCTTTCCCAGCACATGATGAGCCAATTACAGATTAAATGTCCTGGCTGGGAGACGCAACATCATCGCTGCTTGCTGCTGCAGGGGACGGTCCTTGTAACACCTCGCAGAGCACGTCAATGGAGCACAGATGATATTCAGTACTGCCAATGGCTGGTGTAGAGGCAGCCGGTGCTGCCGTCGATACCTCCGTCGATACCTCGGTGCTAATGGTGGAGCTAAAGCTTAACCCATTTGTAAAAGGCACCTGCGGAATCTGGAGAAATGCGGCCATCAAGATGGGAATGCGCTGGGGACATTGCCGAGCGTGGGCCCTCAAGGGTTCCAGCCGGGTGTTCAAGTCCGCAGGCGTGTCCGTTGTAAGTGTCAGACAGAGGTCCAACATGCATTCTTCACCGAAAAACAGGCATCGAAGAACAGGTAAGATGCAGTCCATCCAGACTGGTCTAAACGATAGGAACCAAGAGGCGCTTAGTTCCCTCAGGCGAGGTGTGCCCAGATGTTGTACCATGCGTTCACGGTATTTCCGCTCCAGGAGCGCTTTTGCCATCTCGTTGGTAATTGGGCCGTCCATTGCGTAGTAGGTAAATGACAATCAGGACTCCCGCTATTGATAGCAGAATCAGAGGTAGACCTCCGAAAATGCTTCCAAATACGGAGTGTATAAAGTTCGGGATAACTCCGAGGATTGTCTGAAAGGTGCTAAGAAGTCCTGACACTATGGTCTTAAATAGGTGTACAATACCACTCGTATCAGACATATTAAAGATACGACCCACCATTTCTGCAAAATGAATGGGGCAGTTTGTACATATAAGTGCCTGTATCTCACTCGAGGTCCTTGCGATTTGAAGTTCAAAGGGCTCTTGAGCGGAGGTTAAGGGTAGGGTCTGCTGTAAAAGCATGGCTTTCAGTCTGCTTAAAGTATCAATTTGTATAAAGGAAACATTCAACGAAGGCCATAACGGCGCCTCCCTGACTGTACTTGTTGGGGGAAACAATACTTGCATACAGCAAGTAACCCTGGAGTTCACAGTGACAAGATAGGCAATGCCCGGAAGCATACCACAGCAACCTTGATCGTTCAGCATAAAGTAACTCCCGTTCGAGAGCTGCTCGAATACCGGCTTAATCACGGCAGCTGGAGTCCCTTTCATGTGGCAGGACAAGTTTGCTACCGAACCATTACATGCTCCGTGCAATGTAATGTCCCGGCACATGAGAGAACCGCTCAAAGCGTTCTTGCAGTTAGTACCACTTAGAAACACTTCTCGATCCCCACTCCGGCATCGAAATCTATACGGTAAATCCCAGGATTCCCTAATGTACCCCTTACCCATCTTTTCATATTTGCCCGCCTGCCGTTGTTCAAGGCAATAATGAAACTGAAAAGTAGTGACCGGTAGAGTTATGTGGCCATGGATCAGCCATTCAGTAGTCGGTGCTTCCGCCACTGTAAATGGTAGTCGGTCCAGTTTTTCAATACACAACATTGTATATTTAGCTCCCCTTTGTGCCATTTCAACCTGTTTATCTGTTAGATTATATTCAGAAAACAGAGACGTACTGTTTATAAAATGCCAAGGCACAAAGCCTGCGCGCAAAGATTGCAGCGTCCAGCTTAATAGCATGATATAACGTAATTGAGATTGCCCGTGTTGTAGTATGGCCAAATCTTGTTCTAGGATGTCTATCGCAGAAGATACAATGTTGCCCAAAGAATATATTCTGGAGGACAAAGTTGTTAACCCATTGTCTACCACAGCCAATGATTTTTCTAAGTTAATACGGTCTATTTCCCGTATTCTCTCTGCGGCCTCTTGCTGTGATATTTTCCACTCTTCATTATAGACAGCATAGATGCCAGCATATATGAAACGTTTCTGACGTTGTTTCCTGGGACCTTGTAAAAATCCCGAAGATCCATGTCTTGTGAGAGTAAGGTTAAGTGTTGTTTCACTTCTGTTAGTGTTGAGGTCTCCTAGCCAATCAAGGCACAACTTCCCAACACTGTAGGATGTCACTACCCCTGGATGTTCTCTTTGTACATAACGTGGGTCTGGCCTGTGGATACTGTACCCTTCGGTAATACCCAGGAATCGTTTATGACATATGTTTGTGTCTAAGGGCCAAACCACCCATTTTTCCCAATTTGGGTCTGATCTATTGTACTTTAAAATGTCATCTACTTTTGCCCCTTCCTGAGAAGTAGAATTTTGCCACCCTCCCATCTGTGATGGTGTTGGAAATCGAGGTGTGTTCAGGTCCTTTACCTTGGCTAAGCCAAGACAGGATGTCTGTTGCACAGTTTCGTTCAGAAATATCATCTGTTGTGGAATGAGGCATTCTCGAAATAGCGCTTCTGTTCCCTGGACTTGCCAGTCCCTAGAACCCCAGACTGATTTTAAGTCTATTGTGTCCTTCCATAGGTCAAAACCCTGTTCAGACAGTTGGGCCATAAAGGAAGCAGAGTAAATCTGTTTGGTATTTGTCAAAATAATTTTCAGTGCTGATGTTGGTATGAGGTTGGGTCAGTGGTGTTAAATCCTGAAAAATATGAAAATTTCTGTGCAAATGTCTGCGAACTACCCTTGGGTGGTATAGGGCAATATTCCCACTGATGGTACTCAAACACATTTCTAGGCAAAATAGATTTGTGCAGGAAATGATTACCATAATGTTGGTAACAGTACAAAGTGTCATAGTCTGAATTACTTTCTAACATTTCAGTGTTCGGAAATGCAGCAGTTTTTCGAAATCAGACAACATGTTATTAACAGTTTCAGTGTCCCAATCATCAGAAAATGTACTGGAGGTAATGATATCACTTAATGAAATTTTAAATAAATGTGGAATTTTTAAAAGTTCAGTTGGACCGAATATTTCTAAATCAACCTTGTCCCAAAGTATACCATCCGGTATAGGAACCGCTGTGATGTTCACTGATGACAAGTCTCTCTGTTCACGATGAGACGATTGATGTGGTTTTAAAATCCAATTCACTTTCGGGGCTGTAGAGCTCTGTTGAAGATATCGTCCATTAATAAGCATGCTAAAAGTTATCACTAGTCCTAGCCAGAAAAGAAAGAATAGAATCCCAGTAATTACCCAAAGTTCAATCCAAGGCGATCACAGGTAAGTCTTTTTAAGAAAGTTCAGAAAGTCTTTAGCTTGCTGTTTACGTGATTTTTGGGCTGGCGTCGTTTCCGGTTCACTTGGATGTAAAGAAAACGTGTCAAAATTCTTGAAGTAGCCAGAAGCAGTTCGATCAATTGTAGGAATTGCATCGGGATTTGTTGAAATCGCATTTTGCTCTCGTCGAGGCATGTTGACGTAGACGTCTGTATTTGGTCTAATTGCAACTTGAGTGTTGTTTTGAGTTTCATTTTGTAGATGAACTTCGGGTTCAAGGGGAACGAGTTCCATAGCATTGTTGCTTAGTCCTTCATTCCGTACAGGAGGCTCTTCAAACGTGATGAGTCTTTCTGTTTGAACTTCTTGGATTGTAGCGAGAGGAGGGCGTCTGCTACTGTGGAGTCCACAAGGCCTACTGTTCAGTATCGGCCACATAGTGTGGTTTGATTAAGTCGATTGAGACAAATCTTTTCTCCTTTTTCCCGGCAAGAGGCAGTAAAAGAACAGTTCATGTTCCTTGAATTGCTAGGACAGGTACAGGCTTTCTGTATGATGGTCCAAATTCTTTCTTGTCCGCTATTTTCTCTCTGACCAGATCCCCGATCATTGGGATCCAGACAGGTCTTGCCGTGTTTGCCTTGACTTCCTCAGTGGCGGTCTGTTTCTGGACAACATTGCTTTGTTGTGTCCTGGATTCATTTAGATCCTGTAAAACAGCCAAACGATCATCGATATCAAATGGTTTCTCATCCGCCACTGTGCCTTCATACTCAAGATCAGCTACCCACATTCTTGTCCCAAATAGGACCTCATATGGAGTGACACCCCCTAGAGAATTTCTTGGCTGGTTGTTTAGAGCTCTTTCTACCCCATATAGGTGACTGACCCAACTACCGCCCTTGCCTAATACCCTAGCTGTTAAAGATTGCTTTAAGTCCCGGTTTTTCGTCTCCACAACCGAATTTCCCTCAGGATGGTACGGAGAGGAGTACCGCAGTGCAACGCCCATACTTTTCATGGCCTCTTTGTAAGCCCGAGAGCTAAACGCCGGGCCACGGTGAGAATGTAACGTGCCAACTGCGTATGTCCCGATAAAGACTCGCAAATCTTTTATAACAGTTCGAGCGTCAGCCGAGCGCTGAGGCCAAACCCATAGGAATCTTGAGCAGGAATCCACTGCAACCATGATATACATGTAAGCCCCATCAGATTGTAAGGGGCCGCAGTGGTCCAAATACACACATGCGAGAGGTTTGTCAGATATTAGTAATGGTGTCTGCGCCGGGCGTGCTCTGGTGGAGCCTTTCATCTGCTGGCAGATGTCGCATTTCAAGACATAGTCTTTAGTTTGCTTTGTTAGACCGGGCCACCAATAGCGCTGTTTCAACAATGAAATAGTCGCTGTAACGCCTGTATGTGCAGAGCCCAAACCCTTGTGTGCTGCTAGTATTAAACCTTGCCTACGATCCATATTTGGTATTACTCTGTCCCCCACTCCAGGAATCTGAGCAAATGGAATGTTGTTTGCATCTAACTTGTAGGAGTACTTGAGAGGAAATTTCTTTGGTACTGCACCGCTGTTCTTGCTTGAGGCAATCACAGCCACCATAATCTCACCGTCTATTCTCGTCTTTGAACGAGTGATTGCAGCTACGGAAGCTGTGCGTATAGCCCCCTTTGCGGCTTCGTCAGCCAATTAATTCCCTTCAACATGAACGCCATCACGCTGATGACTCAGTGTGTGTATCACGTGAGCCCTTGGTAGGTCGTTTTTAAACTCCACTACCTGTTCCCATACCATTTTATGCTTAATTGTGCCACCTTTTGCGTCCTTAAACCCGTTTAGTTCCCAATGATGTAGATCCTCATTGTATGACTGCACACAGTAAAAGGAATCACACACAATTAGTGTGGGGAATTCGTGATCCGTATTTACAAGTGCCAGTATCAGTGCTTTTAATTCTGCCACCTGAGCCGTGCAGTCTCCTAGAGATTGCGTTTTGGTGCAACTCGGATGGAACTTCCCATCCCGCATGCGACCTTTAACGATTGCACATGCTGCGCTATATTGTTGCTTACTTCCTACGGCCGGTTGAGCAGATCCGTCAGTGTAAATAATATATTCATACTGATCTAGAGGCAAAATTTCATTAGGTAGAGGATATTCTTGTTCGTATTGCAGAAATGCTTGTGTTTTTAGACTTGGGTCAAATCTGTATTCAACGTCCGTTGCAGTAAGAGAATTAGCCCATTGTATCCATCTTGGATGTAAAGCTTTTGCATTTGGAATGCTAGCCTTTGTAACAGCTTCTAAAGCTGGTACTGGGGTTACGACAATTATGCTTTTCCCCTGAGCCAGTGCTCTTTCTCTTGCTACAGCGGTCTGAACTGCTGTCAGGATGTTTTCTGTTGAAGTGAAACGCATTTCTGCGTTTATGTACAGGTGTGATTTGTATGCGATTGGTACGGTTTCTCCTTCATTGAAGGTTAAGTAAGTGTACCCGCATTGACCCGCTATTACACGGATCACCAAGTTGCGTACATTTACGCGTGTCTGTAAGGGTTTGGAAGCAATCATGTCTTCTTGTAATGAACGTAGGATATTTGAATGTTCCTGTGTCCAATGTTTGACTGAAAAGACAGGTTTTATTAAGTCGTAGAAAGGTTTTACTTTTTCTGCGTAATCCAAAATGTATGTTCTGCCAAAATTTAGGAATCCCAGTATTGATTGTAGATTTTTTTATGATTTTGGAGGCTGAAGCAGCGCACACTTTTCTAAAAAGTTAGCTGCCAGGCTTTTCGTCTTCACTTGAAAGCTCGTATCCTAAAAATAGGACATTGAGGTGGGCTATTTTTGATTTTTTTAAATTAAATTTGTAGCCCTCCGAGGCGAATCCCATAATAATGGTGCTCACCCTGGTCAAGTGCTTTTTTAAGTCATCGTCCGTCAGATAAATATCATCCAAATAGGACAATGCTTCTTCATCAAAATTTTGGAGTAACTCTGTTACTCTTGCTGAGAAGACCCCTTGGCTGTTCTTATACCCTTGGGGGAGACAACAAAATTGCCACTGGAACCCTAGCGCTGAGAAGGCTGTCAAATACCTGCTTTCAGGCACTATATTTTGGCAGAAAAATCCATTTGAGATATCAAGTGTAGTTTTGTACTTTTTCCGCACAATGTTATTCATTAATGTGGCACTGTGTGCGTTTTGGACAGCGAATGTCTTTGTGCATGAGTTTAAATGTCTGTAATCTAAAACTAGACGATATGTGTTGTCCGGTTTCAATACTGGAAACAAAGGATTGTTCATTGGTGAGGTGCATGTTTCAATCACCCCTTGGTATTCAAGTTGATCTAAGATCTCCCTGACCTGTTTTTTAGCTTCTTGCTTTATTGGGTATTGCCTCTGAGCATTTGGTGAAACTTTTAACGGGATCACGTGGTGGGTTGAATCCTCATCCCAACCGGCATCATTTTTTAATAGTGCTGGAGCTAGGGCAACCGCCCACTCCTGTGCATAAGCATGTTTAAGGTGTATGGGAACGAGGTCGGAGAATGATGGAAAAATTACATTTTCTCCCCTGGGGCACTCCATGACGAATGTTGGCGGCCAATATTGTTCTGCTAATAGGATGTCATAACCGGATGACAGATTTTCCCAAAAGAGACCTTTGACTTTCCTGGGCTTGTCCCCTCCATTTGGAGTGTTATTTCGTGTAACTTATGTGGGATGCTCACCCTGGTGTCTGGTGTTTCCACCGTGATGTAATCATTCAAGTCCGCTGTCACCAGAAATTCCTTCAGGTTCCAGCGAGCTATTGTTACTTCTGCCGCACTGTCTAGCATCGTCAGAGCCCATTCCCCATTCAGAAGCTGCGTCCTCAGAATTCTGGGCATGTCTGATCTTTATGCCTGCAACTTTCTTTTTCTTAAAGTGTGGTTTTGATTTTTGTTTGTCTTCTTTTTTGGAAGTATAATCTTGAGCGTGCTGCTTGTCTCTGGACTTTGTACGCTCCTCTTTGTGTTCTGACCGTCCTTCTCTCTTGGTGTTTTTCGTCGAGCCCTGAAAGGAACGAGAGGAACGTGTATCAGTATCCTGATACCTGTCAGGTTTCCTAATATTATCCCTATTCCTGAGGTTATACCTCTTTTCAGAGGGCTCCTGTGGAGGAGATCTGCCCCGGGATTGAGATCTGTTTTTAAAGTTTTGTTGTTTTATATTATCCCACTCAGGTGTCTGCTTTGTAGTACCCTTTTCAGGACTGCGCATCAGTTGTGGTTTTAATGCTTTCCCACCCAAACTGTCTCTGCCTAATTCTGCATATGCAGTTTCAATTATTTTGGGCAGTTCGTGTTGTTGATCCAACGGACTGAACTCCCTTAGGGGTTGGCGGATTGCCACTGAAGCTGCTTCCCCTTTAATATTAGCTAGTATTATGGCTGATACCTGGTCATAGTTATTTAATAACTTCATCCCTAAGTTTAGGGCAGGTTCTGCTCCCTACTCATTTTGTATTTGTCTTAATACGTCTGGTACTACTGCTAATGAAGGAATACCATGAGTCCTGGTATATATGGCAGCAAAGACTGTACAAAGCAAACACAAGGAGATGATGGATGGAGCGCTGAAACTTTTCAGACACTCACCCCCAGTCACAGATCTGGGTTGAATCCATCATCGTTCTTTAGCTCACTTCGCCACCTCAGTTCAGACACAGCTATTTGCAAATCAGTCTTGACCCTGTGCCTCACGGAAACAGTCCAGACCGAACTGCCAAGCCATGTCTTCCCTGGACCGGAAACAAGCAGCTGGGACCGGTTTCGGGCTAACAGCCCTCATCAGCCAGGCTAGCTTGAATCCAGTGGCAAGAGCAATTGATATAAAACATTTCAGATCCAGTCTAGCTCCTGGGGATATTCGAAAGGTAAGGAATCTACAGGTAGAAGCATCCATAACTCTGTGGCTACTGGCAATGAAGAATCCCATAATTGTTTGAAAAATGTTCATCAGTCCATATCTTCAGTTGTCGTGTATTCTTACTTTCTTCCTTAAAAAATCAATTAACAGTAGAAAATCCTCACATTGCTTCTAGCCAATGAAGTTCGTTCATCAAGAACTTCTGCAGGGCTACAATCAAAACATATTAACAAATAAAAAATTGTGAATATTGAAAAATAATATATAATTGGTGCATGAAAAATACACAAACATTACTTGCCACATCAAGCTGTCAACACATTGTGGCACGCGTTAGAGTAAATGTTTCATAGTACCATCATTTGTTGTGTCGTTCCGGCAAGGGGTATTATTGGTAAAGGTTTGTATACCACAATCTATTTGTCCTGACTGTTCTTTGCTTGTGATCTTCTTTGAACACCAGCTTGTGTGTTTTTGCCCACCTCTCTGTGTTCTTCTACTCTTTTTCCCTCGCATTGCAGTTTGTTCCCCATTCGATGATGTCTCCCCTCCTCTAAAAACCAAAATTAAGTTTTAGTACTTATTGTATCTAAGCTGGTTACTTATCCCACATCACTATTGAGTAAAAAAAAACTGAGGTGCTACTTAGAGTGCTACTTTCATTCGTATCCTTTCTCTGAAAATTACCATATTTGTTTGTATTGATGTTGCCATATTTACGTGCGAAGGTAAAAATTCGACCTGCCTGCTATTCAAAGTCATTCTTAGGTGAACAATACATTAAACATAGATTCATTTAACTGTCATTATTCTAGAACGCGAGGTGCTGAGAGCATGTTGTAGAAAATAATGGCTATAAGCAATTTTGGGAATGTTCTACTGCCAATGTATTTATTAAGGAAGAAATAAAGAATACACGACAACTGAGGATATGGACGGATAAACGTTTTTCTTTTTGCCTAGTGGGATGAACCCTCCTTTGATAATATACGTGGGATACGTTTTGAGGGTGCTAATCAACTGGTGAAAAGATTGTCCAATATAGAGGGTTCAAGCCTACCAAGTGACGCAGTCCAGCTGCATAATGGCTGAAGTGTGCAAGGAACAACTTTGTTCCCAACAGCTCCAGGTGGCACAGCCCCTTGCCTCGAGCCGCTTTTGGCTTCTGCCATTCTTGCACAACCATTAATCTCCATCCATTAATTGACTACAGACTGCTCGTCTAGACACGTCTTCACTGTGGGATACCTCCAGCATTCCCTTCGCCTCAGTGATAACTTCTTCCTTCAAGACTGCCTCCACAGCACTTCTATCAATGGCACAGCGGGTCTGGTCCTGACTTGAGAGGGGGCTTGTTGCTCTTAAACACCAGCTCTGGAGCTCCGAGACCTTCACCAGTCCACTCCTGTGGACTGCCTGGACACGGGTCAGCGAGAATGCCACCCCATATTTATATGCCATGCTACCCATATGCATTCCCTCAACCACAACTGCTGTGGGTTGTCTGGCTTCAGGGGGTGTTTTTCAATTCCCTCACAGCTGTTGAGTCTCAGGTCGTGATGCTGTAAATGTTGCAGGCAGGAGGGTAAAGCTGGATGTTCTATAGCAAGATAAATGGTACAAAAGAAGCTGATCTTCCCTCACCTGGCTGATACACAATATATGTCTGTATAGACCTCTGGAAAAGAATGGAGCAGGACATGGAGTGGCACTGCCCTTACATCTCCGAGGGAATCAGGTCTCCCTCCTTCCTTTCAATGAGGTTTCATTAGAAGGGGCACTTGTTTTGGATGATTTGTCAAAGGTTGTACACTGCTCAAAAGCAGAGGACTTGTTACATTCAAGGGCTTGCTGATTTGTTGTAGTCGATATATATGCCCAATACCGGCATAATTATTAATGTTGTGTAGAAATCTTGTCAAATGTCGTTCTTAAAATTGGTCTTCGTAACCAGTAGTGTAGAAATGGATAACACACATCTTTTTTCTTGTGAGATGTACCGTCACCTATGCCTCCCATACACTTGGAGAAAGGTACAAGAGCAGACTTGGAGTTGAATAAAATATCTCAGGGATTCTCTGTCCTTTCACATGACGGGAATGTGGAACTATAAATCTTGCACTCCTGTGGCACATATCACGTCTCCCCTATGTAGTTACAGACAAATATATTGTAATTCCACCATCCTGATAATGCCTTTCTTCATAAACGTCTGCTCTTCTTAGATGCAAAATGGGCCTAAATTATTTTGCTGGACCCTTTTTGCAAAAAGAACAATTGATGGACAGAATGCAGAACAATGTCATGCATTCACCCCAGTACAGAGATCTGGGCCTTAATCCATCGTTTTTTTGCTCACCATGCCATTCAAGATTGAACCCAGCCATAGGCAAATCAGTCTTGACCCTGTGCCCAATGGGAACAGTCTAGCCCGAACTGCCAGGCCAGGTCCGCCCTGGACTGGAAACAAGCATCCTAGGACCAGTTTCGGAGTTCCACCCCTCATCAGCCAGGATAGCTTGACTACAGTGGCATGGAGAGCACGGGACCCACATCTGGGCATACCTGTCCCACTCGGGGTGACAAATGCAAAAAGAACAATTGATGGACAGAATGCAGAACAATGTCATGCATTCACCCCAGTACAGAGATCTGGGCCTAAATCCATCGTTTTTTTGCTCACCATGCCATTCCAGTTCGAACCCAGCCATATGCAAATCAGTCTTGACCCTGTGCCCAATGGGAACAGTCCAGCCCGAACTGCCAGGCCAGGTACTCCCTGGACTGAAAACAGGCATCCGAGGACCGGTTTCGGGGTTTCACCCCTCATCAACCAGGATAGCTTGACTCCACTGGCATGGAGAGCATGGGACCCACGTCTGGGCATACCCGTCCAACTCGGGGTGACAAATGCAAAAAGAACAATTGATGGACAGAATGCAGAACAATGTCATGCATTCGCCCCAGTACAGAGATCTGGGGTTAAATCCATCGTTTTTTTGCTCACCATGCCATTCCAGTTTGAACCCAGCCATATGCAAATCAGTCTTGACCCTGTGCCCAATGGGAACAGTCCAGCCCGAATTGCCAGGCCAGGTCCTCCCTGGACTAGAAACAAGCATCCTAGGACCGGTTTCGGGGTTTCACCCCTCATCAGCCAGGATAGCTTGAATCCAGTGGCATGGAGAGCACGGGACCCACGTCTGGGCATACCCGTCCCATTCGGGGTGACAAATGCAAAAAGAACAATTGATGGACAGAATGCAGAACAATGTCATGCATTCACCCCAGTACAGAGATCTGGGCCTAAATCCATCGTTTTTTTGCTCACCATGCCATTCCAGTTTGAACCCAGTCATATGCAAATCAGTCTTGACCCTGTGCCCAATGGGAACAGTCCAGCCCGAACTGCCAGGCCAGGTCCTCCCTGGACTGGAAACAAGCATCCTAGGACCGGTTTCGGGGTTTCACCCCTCATCAGCCAGGATAGCTTGACTTCAGTGGCATGGACCCACGTCTGGGCATACCTGTCCCACTCAGGGTGACAAAGGCAAAAAGAACAATTGATGGACAGACCCTTTTTGCGGTCTAGAAAGTACCCATAGTAGATGCTGTTGTTTTTACCATGTTATGGTATTGGTATTTATTCAATGGCCTGTGTGCGTTGCAGCAAGTCGGTCTCTTGTAAGTCATGTTGCAGATAGTACTGTTTGGATCTTTTTGGAGCAAAGGTGATGTTTTAAACCTCAAGTTGTAGACATTTTTATCGTAGATAGGAATAGCACCTACTTTTCTTCTCTTTTTGCTACTCTTCAAGGTCATTGATAATGTTCTCTCCTGATGTCATGAGTAACGCTGAGGATGGAGAGGAGTGTAGGGAGTAATAGCTTGGAAGTCCCTGGAGGCTATCAGTCAGCATCCACAAATATTCAAATATAGCAGACTTTATGGGGATTTTTCAGATTAAGATGAAAGGGTTCCACCGATGAGGAATTCGGGAGGTATGGTAAAGATATGGAACTAAGATTCGAAAAGCAAGCATGTCCGTGTGAGGGCAAACACTGCGCTCCTATTTTTAAAAAAAAAATGAACCCATGTTGAACGATCAGAAAACAAATAATGACAATAAAACTGAAACTAAGAAAACAATCGTAACGACCTTCACAAAAGAGAGTAAGTAAATAAAAAAATGGTTTAGTGAAAACAAGGCCACTTAATTAAGACGATCCAGATATTGGGGAACAACTGGGACACTTATGGGAATTCGAAAATCATGAAAGATTCTCATGTGCAAAATAATTTTGAAAAGGAGGAAAAAGAAAAAAAGGCTAAGCGAGAGCCTAAAAAACTTAAAAGCATGCAAATATTGCAAGGCGTGTAGCATGATAAAAATACAAAGGGTCCCATTCATAAAGGTGTTTTTGAGTATGTGAAGTTATATTACTTCACCTACTACTAAATGCAATTCACTAAGGTGCAGGCAGAAATTTACAACTATGCATATACTACACCTTGGTACCAATTCACAAAGAGCCCGATTCACACGATTTACTCTAATAATTGTGAATTTCAGGAGTAATCCAGGGGTATGTAAAATATTACTACTTCAATTACTCATAAGGGTGTTTGTGAATTGACTCCTTGAATTCCAGGAGTCAGCCAGCTGGAAGCCAGGAGTGTGTGAAGTAGTACTACTGGAGTACTACTTTACGTATTCAATAATGCCTTGGTGAATTTGCCCAAAATGCACACCTACAAAATGGTAATTCAGTAGCAATTCAGTAAAGCTGCAACCACATCTACTCCTGACTGTACTGGACCGGTAATACTACAGCCCAAACAGACTCAAATGTACTCCATCCAAACCTTGGAGTAAGTCACACATCACGGATGGCCACTCACAGGTACTGCAATTGAATCACAGATCAATTTACCTGTAGTGGGGGCGAGGAGGTCCCACAGCGAAGTGGGGGTCGAAAGCAGGGACGAGGCAGAGGCGGACTTCTGGCAGCAGGGGAAGTGAAACGACTAGAGAGCGGAGGCCTACTGAGACAGGGAAGTAGGCTATAACACTCGAGCTGCTCTAGGGAGTAGAACCTGGTCGGCTCAAACCAAAGGGCAGCTGGGAATTGGAGGTGACTCCCTGGGTGGAGCAGAGCGGGTCGTGGCAGAAGACCTGAACAATAATAACGTGAGGTTAATTTCTTCCACAAAGAGGGGTGAAATTACATAGGCCGTTGTTTGCCCAACACATTAGGGGAAGAACAGTGAACAAGCTTGAGGTGGCAGAGAGCCCTCACCCAGCAAGAACCAAGCGAGACTGGTCCTATGGTCCAGAAATAAAACGCGTGGGCCGGATAAATAGCAGGCTTAGAGAACGTCAGCCACACACTGCCGAACAGCCACAGGTGGGAAGCCTCATCTAGGAAGGAGACCTCAGTAACTAGAAGCGGGGCAGTGAGTTACCCCCAGCAAAGACGTCAGCAATACCCAAGGCTAGAGTGCCTCAAGATCGAGGAATCACACAGACAGTGATCACCCCAAACAGGTGCGGAGAACCCGCTACCCCAGACGGTCGGATTCCCATCGCAGCAAGGACGGGCTTACACCCGACGGGAATGGGGAGGCTATCCAAACAACGAGGGCTGGACAATATGGATCCCGGCAAGAGGCAGGAACAAACGGACGAGGAAGACGATACAGGGGGAGCGACAAAGGAGACTACCCAGACCGGTCCCACATTGACGGACATCATGCAGGCGATCAAAGCATCCCGCGAAGCCCTTGTGACCAGGATAGACGTCATAGGTACAGACTTGAGCCTACTAAAGGACGATCATCGCTGCCTAGCAGAAAGGGTAACAAACACTGAACGCACGATGGCAGACATCCCGTCGGAGGTTGCAGAAATGAGTAAATCCTTGTCAGAAGTAATGCACAGGGTGAAAACCCTGGAAATGAGAGCAGAAGACAGCGAAGGAAGATCCCGAAGGAATAACATACGCATTACTGGGATACCAGAACACGAAGAGGGTAGCGACATGGTGCAAGATCTAGAAAACTGGCTGAAGACAGAGGTGGCCCCGGAGGGCCTTTCACAATTCTATGCGCTGGAGAGAGCGCACAAGGTTCCGGCGTGACCCCCTAAGCCGGCTTCTCCTCTGTGTCCAGTGATCGCTCGCCTGCTCCACTTCAGGGATCGAGACCATATTCTGTCACAAGCCCGACAGAACAAAACTCTACAAATTGGAAATAGCAAAATAAGGATATTTCCGGACTTTACGAGGGAGGTGCAGAGACAGCGTGCTTCCTTCTTGGCTGTAAAGAGGCGCCTCAGGCAGTTGCGAATTCCCTACGCAATGATGTTCCCGGCCCTACTGAGAGTGGTCTCACCAACGGGAACACAGTTCTTTCAGACTACCCCAGATGCATGGAACTGGCTTGATACGGTCCAGATGAGGAGATCACAGGAGAACTCCCCAGGAGCAACCTCCCGGAAGAAACAAGGAACCCCAGAAAAAGCCAGCACACCATCATTGGCGGAAGCTAGAGAGGAAAGGCATAGATCCTACGGGAGGTCGCAGAACTAAGCGAGGCTGGCTCCAGTCCTAAGTCTATGCAGAATGACATTGAGGAGAGAACACCAGACGGCTCCCGAAGCGCTAGCTCAGAGGAGGAATCTGACACGGACCTTTCTAAAGTCACCCCCAAGTCGATAGACAAGCTCATCTGAACAGAGGTCCATGAGAACGACATGTGCAAAGGGACAATAACTCTAAACTCTGATATACTTTTGACCCCAAATAAGGGGTAAACAAAAACACTGGTGGGGAAATTTAACAAGAAAGTGATGGAGATGTGTGGTAAATCTCTTACATTCATGGAGGGGGGAGGCCCGGGTACACTAAGTCGAGACTTCACCCCCAAATACACCGGTGCAGGTACTCTGCGGAACGATACCAATTGGTATCGAGTTTGGATGGGTATTGGACTGTCACCTGTCCTCGGGAAGGGATGTTGGGGAGTTTGTTTTTGAAGGGGTTTTCAAGCTGGGGCTAGGTGTGCCTGGACTAAAGTAATTAGTAGATTAATCCTGACACCAACCCAATGGTTTCCGCCGTAGACGTTAAATACCTCACGTGGAATGTGAGAGGAATGCACACCATGACTAAGCACCATAAAATTCATGCATACCTGACTAGAAGGGGCGTACATATAGTGCTGTTGCAAGAAACACATATTACTGCAAAGGAGGGCGAAGCCCTACAGAGAAGATGGAGAGGTCAGGTGTACTATACGAATTATTCCGCTTTTGCGAGGGGGGTGCTTATATGTGTGAAAGCAGGAGTCCCATTTCAGTGTAATAAACACATAAAAGACCCAGAAGGGCGCTTTGTAGTCCTAGTAGGCAAATTAGATGGCAGAGACATAACAATTGGGAATATATACGGGCCGACTACAGATCAAGCCTCATTCCTAGCGGTTCTGTCCAGGAAGTTGGCCCCGTACTTGACTGGTTCGGTGATTCTGGGTGGGGACTTTAACTGCATCACAGATATTGAATTAGATCACTCCCATCCACCCCTGAGGGATTCCCACATTGTCCGAGTGGCAGAAGCGCGGCGAGCATGGCAACACCAGTGGGGACTAATAGACACTTGGAGGGCATTACACCCACAAGACAGGGACTACTCATTTTTTTCATATCTGTACGATCTGCATGTTAGACTAGACGCCATACTTTGCTCCCCAAACGTACATGAGCACGTGAAGTCAAGCGAGTACCTAGCCCGGGCAATTTCCGACCACAATCCCCTGTTAGTAGGGCTTCAGTGGAAAAGAGAAAGACCAAGCATCCCCACTTGGCGACTAAGACCAAAAGCCCTGGAAGACCAGGTCTTTCAGACAACAATAAGGATGGCGATGAAGCAATACTTTGAGGATAATACAGGGACCTCCACTATCCCAATGGTTGAATGGGATGCCTTTAAAGTTGTGATCAGGGGGAAATGCATCTCTGAGGTGGTGGGGATTAGGGGAGCACTCCTGAGAGACACACTAAAAGGTGAACAACACCTTAGGGAACTAGAGAAAGCTAGGCCAGAACATAGGGAACTACAAGAACAACTTCTAGCAGCCAAAGAGTTGGTAGCGGAGCATGTTGAAAGACTTCGCTGTTTTGATTATAAGAACTACATGATCTGGGCTCACGTGGAGAGGGACAAATCTGGGGTGATGCTAGCATGGTTAGCTAACCCGGCTAAAAGAGGGTCGACTATACTTGAAATCAGGGACGAACTAGAAGGGGAATCATACAAGCAACACAATATTAGTAAGGTGTTCTTTAGATACTATACTGAATTGTATAGGAGTAGGACGATGTGCTCAGAAGCTGATATCATCGACTTTATAGAGCCCCAGGCCCTACCAACTATAGGCGAGGTGTAGGCTGGAACACTGGGAAGAGATATAAAGTTACAGGAGGTTAGGGCAGCTATTAAAGCTATGGTCAGGAATAAGACGCACGGACGGCCTCCCAGTTGAGTTTTACTCGACATATGTCAACATCTTAGGACAGAGACTAGTGGATGTTTATAATCAAGCAAAACAAGGGGGGACAC
This sequence comes from Calotriton arnoldi, assembly GCA_963921515.1. Lineage (NCBI taxonomy): Eukaryota > Metazoa > Chordata > Amphibia > Caudata > Salamandridae > Calotriton > Calotriton arnoldi. The sequence continues at coordinate 818,064 of CAWUFW010002026.1, forward strand.
TGCCTGGCTCTGAAAGAGAAGCACTGATTATCCCGCTGCTAAAACCAGGCAAACCAGCAACGGACATGGCAGCATATAGACCACTCTCCATGCTGAATCTAGATTATAAAGTCTTAAGTAAAATTCTGGCCACGAGGCTACTTCCTCATATGGCAGACCTAATACATATAGACCAGGCGGGGTTTATTCCAACACACAACACGGCAATAATATTAGAAGATTGATGTGTATCCTAGAGTCGGAATCCTATGATAAAGACAAGGCAGTCATATTCGCGGTCGATATCGAAAAGGCCTTTGATAGCTTAGAATGGCCTTACCTATTTAGAGCAATGGAGAGATTTGGCCTGGGACCAGAATTCGTAAAAAGGACGTCCCTACTATACTCAGACTCTAGTGCCCACGTCAAGACTGGGGGTTTGATCTCCGATACCTATCAGGTGAGGAGAGGAACGTGGCAGGGATGCCCACTCTCCCCTCTGTTATTTGCTCTGGCCATGGAACCCCTTGCAGCCAGGGCCAGAACGGGTCTTCATTACAGGGGGTTGGAGGAGATGGGCCGAATACAGCATACAGCGTTATACGCTGACGACTTATTATTATTCCTTCAGAACACGAGGGACGAACTAGAGGGAGCAGGGGAACTGCTTACATCATTGGCGAGAGTATCGGGCCTTAGACTTAACTGGAGGAAGTTGTGCCTTTTCCCCACTAAAGCAGGGCGTGAGAAACCACAAATGGAAGTGGAAGTGTCTTGGGAGAGCAGGTGTCTCCCCTATCTGGGAGTTACCATCTACCATGAAAGGACGGATTTACTGGAAGGAACATAGGGAAAGCAATCAGCGGAGTGAAGGCGAGTCTCGCCTTCTGGGGAACACTACCCTTATCAGTCATGGGAAGAATATCTTTACTGAAAATGGTGACACTGCAGAGACTGCTATATCTGTTTGGGGTGCTGCCTATTTGGATCCCAGTAGGAATGTTTTGCTACCTGAAGTCACTAGTGATATCCTTTATATGGGGGACGGGTAGGCGAAGTATGGCGTAAGCTACACTAGGATGCAAAAGAGTGCAGGAGGCCTTGCACTACCAGACTTTGAATCTCGCAGCACAGACGCAGTGGTTCACGAAATGGGTAGCTGGAAGAGTGAGAGGTATGAACCAGCCAGATGAAGCAGTCCCTAGTCTGACAGAATTGTCTAACATAGTGCTCCGATTACCTGCACATAGGGGGGATGAAACCAACGAAGTCAAGTAATACGTAAATGCTGGGTTAGGAGTCACCAGAGATCTACAACTAAAAAACCATACGCCCCGGAGATACCACTAACCCTCTGTATGGCACTTCCCTACGGAGGGAAGTGGCGAGGTCTAGAAGTCTGGGCAGAAGCAGGAGTGACCATCATAGGGATGTTGTATGAGGACGGAACCCTACTCCCATTCAACGAGTTTAGAGAACGATTTGACATACCCAGAAGTCACTTTTTACTCTATAATGCCCTCACAAACGCAATACAAAAACACTGGGGAGAAGGACTCTCGGAACCTTATACCGACGCCTCATAAATGAAACACTGCCTGCACTCACCCGATTACGGAAAAGCTGGAAAGAGTATTTGGGAACAGCTATCGAGGAGAAAGCATGGGACACATTAGTGGAGAGGACAACAAAGGTCACCAAGAATGCCAGGTTCCAATTAATACATTTCTATGTGTTCCATAGAGCTTACCTCACACCGGCACGCATCAATAAACACTTTGGGATACGAACAGCCCTGTGTCCATGATGCAGGGAGGCAATTGCTGCATTTCTACACATGTTCTGGGACTGCCCTAAGATAGGGAACTTCTAGAGAGAAGTGTCAACATCAATAGCAGAACTAACAGAGAAAGAGGTACAAGTAACACCAGGATACTGTCTTTTACACTGGTTTCCACACACATCCTGGGTTAAAGTCACAAGTAGGTTCCAAGATTTGGCGTTCCTGACAGCCAAAAGAGAGATCACTAGAAACTGGAAATCCCAGGGTGGACCCGGGGTGGAGCGGTGGAAAAAGGAATTTACAAGATGGGCAACATATGAGGGAGAAGTAAGATTGGGCGAGGCCAGACGAGGCAGGGGATCCCTGAAAACAGCCAGAGCTTGGGAAGCATTAGTGACACTACTAAAACAGCCACCTAACGAAGAGGACGAAGGAGAATGGGGCAAGGCCTTAGGGGAGGGAGGTCAAGGGTGATCAAGAATATACTATCTCACCATAACTAACAGGAGACAAGTGTCTAATGAACCCACGGAATTAACCTGCATAGGGTAAAATTAATAGAAACTTATTACGCTAAGGCACGTCTAGGGGGAGGGAGGGGGAGGAGAGAGAGTTGGGTAGTTAATTGTTTTCACAAGAACAAGAAGGTGTTCCTCAGAAAGACGGAGCTAGCAAAACTAATGGTTGTATAAGAGACATAAACGGAACTTCTATACCAGGTATCTCAGAGGACGTAATGATAAAATACTATATTGAGATTTGAACATGCCTCACTGTGTGAAAATATAATCAACTAATGCTATTAATATCCTGTATACACTGTAATTATGAAAATCTTGCAAAGCTCCATTGTATAATTTGAAATGGAAGAGGAAATGGAAGAAAAACTTGATAACATTTGTTTAAAAAAAATCAGTAGAGACAGGGAATACTACTACAACCAACAACTAAAAAAAACAACCATACAACTTTAGATGTAAACAACACCCATATACACCACATTGCACAAGTTTAAAAAATATTTTAAAATAAAATGAAAATAAATTGAAAATAGTCATTCAAATGTTGAAACTGCATGCACCCACATGCTTCACATTACACAAATGAACTAGTTACTTACCTTTGGTAACACATTATCTGTTAGAGACAATATCTAGCTGCAGATTCCTTACCTTTGAATATCCCAGGCATCAGACTGGATCCAGAAACATTTGCGTGAGCAGTACCCCTGGGAGCCGTCTGGTGGCTTCGATAGGCTCCGCGTGAAGACGTTGGTGCTGGTTGTGACGTCACGGTCACCTATATAGGCGCCACCAAGTCATGCGTACGTCAGTTACTTTTCACTTTTTCAACACCAGAAGCACAGAGCCATGAAGTGTCTGTCAAAACTAGGGTCCTGTAAAGGGGATCAACCCTAGCCCTATAAATGAGTTCGCAGAGCGGGGTGGCATAGGTGGGTCTGTAAGGAATCTGCAGCTACATATTGACTCTACCAGATAATGCGTTACCGAAGGTAAGTAACTTGTTTATCTGATAGAGACTTATAGCTGCAGATTCCTTCCCTTTGAATAGATACCCAAGCCATAGTTCCTGGCAGCCAGCTGCAGACAGATTTGCTAGACTAGAAAGTCTTGCAGGACCAAAAGGGCGTAGTGTTTTGCACACGTGTGCGGTGAAGCCCACGTTGAAGCCTGTCAGATAGCCAGGACTGGCACTCCATGAGCCAACACCGTGGTCGCAGCCTTTCCCCTGGTGGAATGGGCTTGTAAACCTTCAGGAGGCTGCTTCCTAGCCGGGGCGTAGCAGATCTTAATACAGAAAATGACCCAGCATGAAATGACTTGTTTATGCACTACCTGGCCTTTTTTAGCTCCTACGTAACCCACAAAGAGTTAGTCGTCCACCCGGAACTCTTTTGTGCGGTCAAGGTAGAACTACAGCGCTCTTTTTGGGTCCAGACAATGGAGATGCTCCTCTTCCTTAGAGGGATGCATAGGAGCAAAAACGGTGGGCAGTGTGACCGACTGACCCAAATGGAATGAGGTCACCACTTTAGGAAAGAATAAGGCATGGGTGCGAAGCACCACCTTATCCAGGAAAGTCATAAGATAGGGAGGCTTGGATGACAAAGCTTGCAGCTCACTCACCCTCCAGGCAGATGTTATTGCCACTAGAAAGGCTGTCTTGATGATAAGCAGCTGGAGGGGACAATTGTATAATGGCTCAAAGGGAGAACACATGAGATACGTGAGAACCAGATTTAGATCCCACTGTTGCATGATAAAGGGCGTAGGGGAAAACATATGTTCAAGTCCTTTTAAGAGGGTTGTCAGGCAGCCACAAGAAAGCGGACAGAGCAGAAAGATAATCCTTGTGAGTGCCCAAAGCAGAGCCCTGCTGGGCAAGGGTAAGAATAAAAAGAAGAATATTGGATAGAGGAATAAAAAGAGGGTCAATAGACCTTTCTGTACAATATTTTACACATTTTTGCCAACAACAGGTGTATACATTCTTGGTGGAGGGCTGTCTGGCTGTCAAGATAACACTACATACTTTGGAAGGAAGGACAAAATCTATCAACTGTCGCCGCGCACTCTCCACGCAAGTAGGCAGAGAGTTGATAGGTTCAGGTGGAGGACCCTCCCCTGCTGCTGTGACAGAAGATCCTCCCGAAGAGGCAACCTGATCGGAGGATCGATGCTTATTCGAAGAAGCTCTGGATACCAGACTCTCTGTGCCCAGTCCAGAGCCACAAGAATGACTTGGGCCCAGTCGTTCTTGATCTTCTTGAGAACTCTGGGCAGAAGTAGTATGGGCAAAAAGACGTAAAGGAGGCCTAAGCTCCACTCGCGATGAAAAGAATTGCACAGCGATAGCCCCTTCGAAACCTCTGTGCACAATACTGATGACATGATGCGTTTCCTTCGGAGGCAAACAGATCTAGCCACAGCTCTCCCCACTGTTGAAAGAGACCTTGTGCCACCTCCGACTGGAGACATCATTCGTGATCTGCTAGGCATCGACGGCTGAGTTTGTCCACCGTGGCGTTGAGAGAACCTGCCAGGTGTTGAACCACCAGGGTCATGCCCTGCTGTTCCACCACATCCAGAGGTGTAGGGCCTCTTGACAAAGGGTTCACAACCCCATACCACCCTGCTTGTTGCAGTACCACATGGCAGTCATGTTGTCTGTGAGCACTTAAACCAATTTCCCCTTGACAGAGGGAAGAAATGCTTTCAGTGCTAGTTGGATTGCCTGAAGCTCCAAGTTGATGTGGAGCCCCGACTCTGAAGGAGACCAGTGTCCTCTGATCTCCACCTCTCCCAGATGGCTGTCCCATCCCAGGAGTGAAGCATCCATCACTATTGTGAGATCTGGTTGGGTAAGGGAGAAGAATCTGTCTCAGACTCAATCGCGGTTTGTTAACCACCACTGCAGGTCTTTTGCAGTTCCATCCGAGATCTGAACCATGTCGGAGATATTGCCCTGATGCTGCACTCACCGGGAGTTCAGGTCCCACTGCAGAGCCTGCCTACGCCATCTGGCATGATTAACAACAGGATGCAGGAGGCCATGAGTCCCAGCAGCCTCAGAGTCAGTATCACTGAATTCCAGGATAGAGTCTGAAACATGGGTATCATAACCTTATTATCCTGGACTCGCTGCTTGGGAAGATAAATCCAAAACTGAACTGTGTCCAGAACAGCTCCGATGACAGGGACCATCTGAGAATGAGTCAGATGTTACTTCGGCATGTTTATAATGAACCCCAGCGAATGCAGAAGGACCGCAGACTACTCTAGAGGTGGAAGACGACAGTCTGGGGTGAAGACACCTTCAACAGCCAGTCGTCAAGGTAGGGTAAGACCGAAACCCCTAACCTGTGCAGATGAGCTACAACTACTGCCATCACCTTGGTGAACACCCGAGGGGCGCTGGTAAGGCCAAAGGGTAGTACAGTGACCTGAAAGTGCTTGTGGCTACCTTGAACCGCAGGTAACATCTGTGGGCCAGCAGAATGGGGATGTGAAAATACGCATCCTGCAAGTCCAACGCTACCAGCCAGTCTCCATGGTCTAGGGCAGACAAGACCTGAGCCAACGTGAGCATCTTGAATTTCTCCTTTTTGAAGAAGAAATTGACGGTCCGGAAGTCTAGAATAGGACTTAAACCTTTGTTCTTATTTTGGTATCAGAAAGTAGCGGGAATAACAATCTCTGCTTCTTCTGAAATCGGAAGCTTCTCTATAGCCTCCTTGACCAGGAGAGCTGTAACTTCCTCTTGGATCAATAACAGATGATCCTCCGCCAGCCGTTCTTGAGTTGGCGGTAAAGGAGGAGGAAAAGACAGAAAAGGAAGAGAGTAGCCATCCCGAATGATCTGCAAGACCCATTTATCTGATGTTATGGACCGCCAGAGGGGGAGATGATGTTGAATTCTCCCTCCAACTGGACTGGCATGGTCTTGCAGAACCAAACTAGGAAGGCTTGGAGGCTGCAGCTGCAGAGGGGTGGGTGCCGTATGACTTCTGGCTAACATTCTCATGAAGTCAGAATGTAACGTGTCCACGTCCTCACACAGCTTGGGAGTCTGTGCAGGACGGTGGCTGGGGTATGGCTGATGCAGCTGAAAACCCCTTTCATTGTCACAAAAGGGGCGAAAAGCAGACTGGGAGCGAGGTGTTACCGATAGGCCCAAGGACCTTGCCGTAGCCTGTAAGTCCTTGAAGCGCTCCAGTGCCGAGTCTCCTTTCAGTCCAAAGAGATGAGTCCCCATCGAAGGGCATGTCCATAAGATTGGCCTGGGCAACCCCCGAAAAGCCAGATGTTCTCAGCCAGGCGTGGTGCCGTAAGGCCATTGTCAACAAAAACGCTGTGCTCAGCGAGCCAGTCGTATCCACACCACACCTGATAGTGAACTTTGCCGCATCTCTGCCATCTTTCACTGCTTGGGAGAGCACGGTCCGGGCCTCCTCCGGAACCTGTGGCAGCACTTGCGCAACCGTTTCTCATAAAGTGTGCAAGAAACGGCCCAATAGGCATGCGGTGTTCACCGACCACAACGCAAGGCTGGTGGAAGAAAACATCTTCTTCCCAAGTGCATCCAGCCTCTTGGATTCCCTGTCTGGGGGAACGGAAGGGAAAGCGCCATGGGATGTTGAAGCCTGAACTACCAAGCTCTCAGGGGTGGGGTGTTGGCTGAGGAAACTTGGATCACCCGGTGCAGGGTGATGACAACGTGCTACTGTCCTGTTCACAGTAGCCCCTGTGCTAGGCTTGGACCAAGTGCCTAAAAGGACATCTGTAAGTGCTTCATTGAAGGGCAAAAGGGGTTCAGACGAGGAAGTCCCTGGTTGAAGCACTTTGGTCAGGATATTAGTTTTGACCTGCACCGAGGGCAGTTCCAGGTCAAGGACCTCCGCTGCCCTCTTCACCGCCTTAGCATAAGATGCCCTCTCCTCTGTAGCCAAAATAGGGGAAGAGCATAATACCAGCATCAAGAGTGGTGTCCAGACCACTGGCCTCTGCAAGCTCCTCATACCAGTCAGATATTACAATATAGTAGCAAATACACTGAAAATAAAAATGAAAATGCAAGAAATGATCATAACTGTAAACATTGCAGACACCCATACAAATCACATTATAAAAATGTAAACATATAAGATGCACATACACAGAAAATTGCAAATCATAAATTGTTAACAAACTTAAAAAAAACACTGAGATATAACACTGCCCTTCACACGCTCAAAGACACAACATAATACATTGCATGTCCCAAACAAACACAATGAATTACAATACAAATATAGGTGATATCTGGCACCACAACATCTTGCAGCACAAGGGGGAAAAGATCAAAGCCCTGTGTGTTGGCTTTATTTATATACTTCCAGTATTAATGGCTATTAGGTATGTGCTATTTCTTCAGGTAATGCTTTTGCCCTATTCTTTTCAATTCATAGCTCTTCATACTGTAGGCAGCGATCTCTGCCAACACTGCAAAGAACTATGTTTGGGTAATTTACATTGGAAAATACATTGTAAAGTTGCTTCTAGTTACTTTATGGGCCTATTTTGATGTGTATGTGTCCTCACCCTCACTCCCAGGAAGGGGGGGAGGGGGCTGAAATATTTTATTTTATACCTACTGCTAGGGGTAAACCTCCCACAAAAGTTAGTGAATTGCATTGAGGTGGAGATGTACGCTTAGGAATAAATCTACAGGTGCAGAGATCTTCACATGTAGATTTACCTTTGTGAATTGGGCCTAGTGGTAAGCCAGAATTACTCCTGAAAATCAAGAGTAAGTCAGGGGTACAACAAGAGTAGGTCACACCTCCTCATAGCAAAATCTTTGTAAATTGTGCCCAAAGATTTTTCTTGGAAGGACAGAATTCAGGAGTGCTCTAACCTGTAACTGCAAACATGTAGTTATTGTTTTAGCATGCCCATGTCACTGAAGTAGCCTTGTCTGTACTTTTAAGCATACAGACATTAGAACACATTAAGGCAATAACAAATAAGGACTTTAATTATGCAATGGCAAATATTGAGACTGTTCATGCAAATGGCCCAAGATTTCTGAAATCATATGCAATCGATGAGTTTGCAAAATATGAAAGCAGAGAAGAGAGTCAGAAACTGCAACAACTAAAATCTAAGTATTTAATTAGCTCACTATATGCCCAACCACAGGCCTCAATACAGATGAAAAACTGTTTATACAACTGGAATAAAAAGTGAAAAATTAAAAAGAGGTTCACAAAAGGAAATGAGAGAAAATAGACTAGATTTACCCACTGGGTGGAATGAATGGAAAATAAGATTAAAAAAGCATAAATAAATGAGGTATCAGAATAACATATCATAGCTTCAGGACTATTCCATTAGCCTGTGAGAAAGCTGATTTTTATTTTTTTTAAATGTTTGTCCAACATTTTGAACATTGTCACATTTAATAAAAAACAATGTACTTTGCAAAACTGTATTTTTCATGTACTTGACGCAACTAGAACTGAACTAGCCCTAAACGCAGGGCCACTGGAATTGTGCGACTGTGTGACTGTGGCGTTATAGATTTGCCGCAATTGCCACATAATCTGCTGCATAATCTGCAAAGTTCATAAATGAGACTGTCATTGTCTTGAGTGTAACTAGATTTGTATTGACACATCCAATGACATTAGGTAACAAGCAATGGCATTGCCAATGGGTCTGGCTTTAAAGGAATGTTGTACTGTAATGTGAAGAATTATAAGTAAATAGCATATGTATTTGTGTGGAAGAAAAGAACTGTGGAATAATATTAGTGTAGGTTAAAAGGTCAAGTGACCCTTGCACTGTCAAGCCAGACCTAAAAATCCAAGTAGGTTAATAACTGCCCTCCTCCAAACTATGCTGCTGCCAGAGAAAGACAAACACCATAAATGACATAGTTATCTAAGACACTTTTACCGCATTACAATGTCATCTGTGTGCCCCGGAAAATTCAAGCTCAGCAGCTGGATGAATAAACAAAATGATCACAGCTGGTTGAGGGCAAGCACTTTTTTTCTGGAATCACATAACTTCTACACAATTAAAACATGCGCTCCTGGCTCCCAACATCTGGATGGAGCAAAAGCCCCTCTTTAGTGGTACTCAATAATTGGCAACACCTGCGTTGTCAAGCCAGACCCTAAAAAGGGATTGAATTTACTATTTAGCTAGGGGGTGGAATTGGGAAGGTGTTAAATTTTGTGTTCGGGATTTGTCAATCTGTGAAATTATATATGATCACCTTCTTCTGACAATGGATTTTTGTTGTGTATTTTATTACATTAAACCCTGAAATAGGAGGTGAACCAGTCTGTTATTGCCCCAATTCTTTGACAGACGAACTACGTCAGTATGTCTCTTGATTTAGACTAGAATATTTTCGCTCTAAAACTTGACTTCATGTCAGCCTCTTTGCTGCATCTGAATGAGCCTTATGCTAATTCCTTATAGTCATTCACTATGCATTTGTGACTTTTGTATTGCACTTTAATTATTTAATAAACCTTCCTGGTTTTAAAACTTTAGAAGGATCATGTCCCTACTTGATTTAAGACTTACGGCCTTGAGGTTAACACTGTCTCTAATCCTGCATAGGCACTTTATCTTGATTATCTGATAAGATAGTGTCAACAGTTTTGGTGGAGAATTTGGGCAACACAGATGTCAAATTAGATGCGATCCAGAGATACTTTGTTTCTTTTTCTTCCACTTCTGTCTACACTCTTATCCCTACTCTTATTCCTATGATCTACTCAAAATTGGATTACTTTCAGTGTTCCACAGCTGTTCCTGAGCAAGGGAAAGTGAGTATCAATAGGGCAGATGTATTTTGATAGATTGTGATTTGTTCCAGGCATTGTGGTACTTGTGGTTTGAGATTTTTGTAGTGTCATGAATTATACTGCTTGTGAGTGTCATGAATTATACTGCTTGTGAGCTCCGTTGGTTATTTGATTTTGATTTGTGGTCATTAGGGGTTGTGATTACTGTGACATTGATGATTCTGTCATATTCCTGAGGTTTGGCTGGTGATGCATATTTCTGTGTGTTGTCGTTAATTGTGTTGGATAATTTCAGGGATTAAATGTGTCAAAGGATGTTGAATGTTTGTGAATCTTGTTGAATTTTTGTTTCGGGGGTTGGCAAGCGGATACTTCGAAACACAAGATCTTGATATATATTCATTTAGCAGAACTTGTCTGTAAAGTGGGTAGTGTATTGTGAGGCATGATACATACTAAGATAGGGATTTTTCTAAATTACTAAAGATTTATTTTGAAAGCGGATTAACTTAGATTGGTGCTTGTTTTTTCTTTGGTGCACATGAGTATACACGCTTATCAAAGGGTGAGTTGCCGCTGATCAGAATTTGCCTTAGAGTGATTGTTAGTTCCAGAAGGTACTATTATCTCCCTTATTGAAATTGATTTACCTTTCCTTCTTTCCTTATTTAAGTTAAAAACAGACAAGAAATTGTTTTGTTGTCTAATTTTGTGTAGCTCTGCCATGTCGTCAGAATTTCATCATAGTGAGCTGTGCTGCAACTGGTTGATCGACATAGTGAACCACACCAGGATTGGCTGGTTGTCACTGTTGGTTCCTTTGTGATTTGTGATCCACTGTGAGGTTGCATAGTAATGTCACTTTGCGATTGGTGGGTATTATCTGAATATTGAATGAGATCCCATCAGATGACTAGAACATACAATTTCCTTCAGAGGGTACTTTCAATGTGAGAAAGCTTGACTATTTAAGGCATATGATGTATGAGAGAAAACCGTAACCCAGACCAATACAATTTGATGCATTGAATGAATGGGATCATGTTGCAATAGAGAAAGAACAAAAGAAAATGAAGAGCCAAGTTAAAAATGCTATGTATCGTTGCGTCGACTCAATATGGGGTGCTCAGAGGAGAGTGTGGAGAGAAGATATAATGCTGGATGTGGGTGTGTTTCCTGCGATTACCAATGAGTCACATAAAATGAAAATTGATAATAAAAAGAATTAAATTAAAAATGGGAAAGAAAAACGATATAGATAGCAATTCAAAAGAGGAAGATCCTTTTTTAGATAACTTATGAGATTCAAGAACTCTTCCATTTGTTTTACAAACACCCAGACCACCTCAAGATAAGGAAGCTGGAAAGCTAAGTATGGTCACACATACATTGACACTTCCAATGCCTACTGTACTGTCCAAAAATAAAGCAGATGCTAATTTAAATATTACTGCTTCGACTTAATCCACTGATTCATCATCACCATATGCTCCTACTGCTGATATAGTTACTATTGTGAGTACTGTACAACTGACTGAACCGGAAGAGCGAGCGCTTAATATTATCCAATTAAAGGCTGAATTTGGAGAAATTTTATATGGTACAATTGCCATTGATCAATTGACTACCTATAATATAAAACACTTGAGAATCATGAGTAAAGAAGCAGCTTGGTGTACGTGTAAGGAATATGTTATGTTTGAAGAGTTCGCAAAATAAACTGACAATTATTTATATACCAAAAAAGAATAGTGCACAAAATTATAGCATGCATTAAGATGATGAAGAAATCAAGGAAATGGGTCTGACAACTATATATGGGCGTATTAGAAAATTAAAAAAACAGTATTAAACATTGGTCAGATTTGAAAAGCTATAGCAAAAAATGGGGTAAGAAAGGAGGTGGCAAGGCAAAGAAGATAAATATTGAAGCAGAAAAAGAAGCAAAAGCGTGTGTGAATGAGCCTGAATTTGTTTTGTATAGATTTCCTTTACGAGAGGTGAATGGAGGAGATTATGTGGATGGTCCTTGGCTGAGATCTGAACTTCTTGCATTTACAACAAACCTTCCAAAGTTTAGGAAAGATCTGGATAGATGGTATAAGGAGGTAGAGAGATTAGTGACAATTTTGAAGGTGCTTTGAGTAGATTTGAATACGCTATTTGAAAATATTGGTCCCGATTCACAAAAGAAATCTGAGACAAAATCCTAACTTTACGACTTTCAGTATTCACAAAAGGCATTTAGGAGTAGTAAAGTTAGGATTCCTACCTCTACTACTCCTAAATGCCTTTTGTGAATACCGAAAGTCGTAAAATTAGGAATTTTCTCAGTTTAGGAGTAGTAAAGTTAGGAATCCTAACTTTACTACTCCTAAATGCCTTTTGTGAATACCAAAAGTCGTAAAGTTAGGATTTTGTCTCAGATTACATTTGTGAATCGGGTCCCTTGTTACTAGAGATTTGTGAGCTGAGTGTAGAGTGGCTGTAACATGGTCAACGGAACACCTCAATCAGTAGCTCCTAATAATGTTCCAGCTCCTGTTGTTATGAAAAGTACAAGAAAGCGATTGTGCATTTGAAACAAAAACTTCCGGAGAAAGAGGTGAATTGGTCGAAGATTAAGAGGGCTACTAAGGAGTCAAAAGAATCAGTTCATGCTTATTACGAGGGGCTAATGCAGATCTATAAAACGATCTATAGAAAATACAGTGGAGTTGAAGATCTGACAGAAGAAGGCATTAGCAGATCCACATCAGTGTTCATGATGGTTTTGTGCCAGCATCTTAGTTATCATATTCAGTTGAGTGTGATGTGCCGGCAGACTAAGAGTCGCGATGAAATACTCAAGTACACAATGTTCTGCAGTGATTGTTTTGATGTAAAACAAAGGAAGTTGAAGAAAAATTAATGACAGTGCAGACTATTTTCTGAGAAGTGGGAGGAGTCAGGTGGTGGATTCGGGTTTTTAATCTGGTTCGTTTGATGGTGTACTACTCAACAGAAGAGGGCCCCTGTAAGGCAGTATAGGGGGAAGGTAGCACCAGTGGGAAGAGAAACATCAAAAGAACAAAATTGCCAACTCAACAGAAATTGTTAGGGTAAAACTCCAACTAATCTGCTAAGGGATAACTCCACTTACTTATTTGAAAGAATATAGGTTCATGAGTCAGGCATTCTCAAAAGATTATTTGTTGTGCTGATACTCTCAATTTATTTCCACATAATATTTCATTTATATACTTTGACAAAAGTTCATCATTCTACAAAGTGCTTCATATTACGGATGCCATAACATCTCCCAATTCAAATATGTCAAAGGGAGATGTAGTTACTCACAATGTTTCATAACCAAACAGTTGGATCCCCATCACTCCACTCAGGTAAAAATATCACACCCATACTATCACTCTGCCATACTAAATACACTATATCACAGTTACACCAAAGCAAAAAAATGTATCCAGTAATGTACTTGGAGTAGTCAAATTGCACAACTATACACAGAGGTTCAATATCTTTAGCACTTTAAGCCTACTTATTTGCAAAGTATTTATGAAACTAATAACTTAATATATCTTCTTTGAGTGTAAGCCCTGGTTATAAATCCTAGGTGAAGTTTTGTGCCAACGTGCGTTTCGGTGAAGCGCACATGACATTTCCCATGTGGTTCCTGTGGAGTATGTTCCAAAACAACTCACACGACATCTATCGATATTGGTACCTACAGACCGTGGGTACTCAAATGACACACGAACTGTAACAGTGATAAACTGATTTATCTGGCTAAGTGCCCTTGCGGATTATGATACTAAGGAATGACCACCCGAAAAATCAAGACCAGGATTATGGAACATAAAAGCACAATACGCTGCAAAAAACAGGCGACCAAATTGACTAACCATTTTCTGGAGAAAAAAACATACAGCAGATTATTTAAGATGGACGGTCCTGGACCAGCCTTACATTCCTTCACATATCACTGATATTACCAACTTTTGTTTCTAAGAGAACCAAGATGGGTCTACAGGTTACACTGTGACACAAATGAACTCAATGATGACATTCCATGGAACTCTATGATCAAGAAATGATTGCTTTACTCTCATTATGGATGCAACATCATACCTTAGTAATAGGGTGAGTGCTTACTGTCATGTTCCTGAAAAGTTAATTACTGAAATTCCTTTGTTCCCCAACACACACAGGTATTCAACTCACAGGAGCAGCAATGACACTTCCAGTGAGTTAATCATAGCATGACATGCTGACATCGAGTTTCTTTACCGTTTTTTTACCATTTCCTTGATAGGGCCAATATGGTCCTGAAAAGTCAATTATTAATATTCCTTTGATCCCCAACATGCATAGGTCCTGCACTCACAGGAGCAGAAATGACACTTCCACAGAGTTACTCTAGTGTGACATATTGACATCGAGTTTCTTTTACTAACCCCCTGATAGGGTCATTATGGCCTACACCGTGATTCATTACATTCAATTCAATCACTGTCTGATAGTTCAACACTTTACTATACTGTGATGGCTGTCGCTAAAACCACTAGACATACCACAAGGAAGATTGTGCATTACAGACAACGAGGCGAGAAACTACATGCCCCAGCATCCTCTGTCGCATCTGTGACACAGATGTGATGTCATTTTGCCAGCGAATTGTTAATCGTGGGAGACTTTACGTCCCTAGACCTTTAAAAGATGCCGATTGACAGCGCAGCCTCCCCCTTCCGGCTGCAGACAACGACGCCTGGAGTACCGACGGAGAGGTATGACGCCTTTCGACTTTTAAATAATTTTGTTAAGATTTGACAAAGACTTTTCTTTGACGAAAAGGCTTCTCTTTAATTGCTCCTTTAGCCTTTGTGATTTTTTAAAATTCACTTAGCGCTGTTTCTGCTTAGATGCCGGTATGCTCTATTGAGCTTGGCTCTTATACAGGATGCTTGGAGGGACGAGACCAACGAAGATGGGCTTCTCTGTTCCCTTTACATACATGACTCTTTTCATTTTAATATATGACGGGCTCTAAATGCAATTCAATTACTTTTGGAGGTTTTCTAGGCTAAGAATTAGAACCAAGCCAACATCTATATTCAGGTTCAAGTTAAGAATATAGCATTACTAAGGGATACCACACCTGTTACCTTCTTTCAAGATTTTCCCAGATACAGTAGAGCGATTGTTTTTGTCATTGTGTGCGAGAATAAACAATGGATTCATGACATTATTTCCCGCCCACCCCCCCCCTTTTTTTCAGAGCGGTGCCCCCTCCCTTAGCTGCATGCCAGATAAAGTGTGGCCTATTCCCTGCAATGTACGGGTAAGATATGAAAATATAATACTGTTTTCTTATACATACGAATTCATTACTTTGGCACATACCGTCTTGATATTTGACTACATAGGTATATGCTTACAAAATAAAACGGCAAAAGAATAATAGCATCCGCAGATAATCGAACATATTGAAAACCTTGTTTGAAGCCTTATGATGGTGAATATAATCAGTAAACTCTTGATTTTGTTTTCACATAGTTATCACCAGTGAATCACCAAAAAAGACATAAAGATCACTGGCTTTGTATCTTTTTCATCTTTATATATTTATATATTTTCCACTATTAACACTGTTTCCCACGATCCTAACAATCGTGGAAAATAACTTAAAAGCAGCAGCCACACGTATTGGTCCTGACGAAAGCCGCAACACCTTGAGCGAGGGTCAATTGGCTGAAACATGTAGACCTATTAATTCATCACTAACTTGCAGGTATATGTTTATCCAGCTAGTGCCCTGTTTTCCTGGCCCCAGGACGTATTAATAAAGGTAGACTATGTACCTGGTAGCTAGTTTTAACTCACTTTTTTCACTTATATCTTTCTTTGCGCTGCGTACCTCACCTAACCAAGTTCATCATTCATCATTGTTGGATTTAGTATATCCTTCAGCTAGGTAACAAAACATCCCTGAGCTCCTCCCTCTCAGAGAGAGGGTTGTAGCCCGTGGCGGGACTAGGTTTTCCCGTCACAAGGAGAATCCCAATGATGAAGCATGCCACCTATGGTAGGTGAGGGATTTCGTCCTAAAGAAAGGGATCTCCCAAGGGACATATAAGGCTCACTTTGGATGATTTATATCTTTCCTGTTTCTTTTTGCTCAGACCCGATGGTCCCAGATTGTGTTTTGATTAATTGTTTGGGGAACCGACCCTCGCAGGTCTTAAAACTCTTCCTTCGGACCTCCTTCCCTTTGTCTTTGTGTGTATATTGTTGAGTAGCCACGGCTACGGGTCCTTACTTTTTCTGTCCCTACAGAAAGGGACATATTCGCTCTAACAAAAAATTGATTGCAACGTATCTGGGTTAATTCATTCTCAACAGAAGGTGTTTTTCACTTAGAGCATCATGTCTGAGCTCCAGGGACTTGCTTTTGATGGAGCTATAGTCCAAATGATTCTGACTACACCAAGCATCATTGACGCCTCACAGAGTGGTACATCTGTCCAATCTGATGACTGGACTAAACTTCTGACTCTTAAAAAATCATACACTCCCACCCACATGCATGGGGCAATTATGACAGAGTATCTACGAGGGAATTGCGCCCCTACAGGCCTAATAGTGACCAATACCCCTAGACTATATTTGGATGATAAAGTCTTTAAGAAAGACTGGTCCCTGATCACTTGGCGATGCACCAGGGACTGGTTGATTCTTATTATAAGTACAGCCAAACGGATTGCGGATGTAATCTTGATAGAGATACACGACTACACAGGGGAGATGATAAGGTGATACGGCGCTTCACGACACAGTACACACAGTTGTTCTAACGTGTATATTAGTGCGGTGCTAAAGAAGAAAGGATGTCAACCCTGCATCCACTGTGAGACAAAATACGAACATAAGTCTTCTAGCACACGCAATATCACATAAACACACTTTTCTTGTATTCTTCAGTTTTTCTTTTTATACGATTTCTTCTGCCAGCCAACACGTGTTTCATCAATGGGTGTGTAACCCTATAACTTCCTCAGGGCTGGAAAATCAAATTTGAATCTATCTTACAATTCATTCCATTGCACGATTCTTCTAATTATTCATACATTATAACTCCCCGATTATCCCAAACACATTTGTGGCGGTGGCGATGTTATAGAATATCTTAACACCCTTATCACAAAACACATCAATTTGTGTACATATTCATGACCTTTGCAGCATGCTTCTATCATATTAGCATCTACATCTTTTGGTTGCCACTACACCCAGAGGAATTTATTAGAATACATATATTATGAGCTGAATACCTATTCTTTTATGTGTTATATGTGTCATGCTAGTTGGACAAATGTCCCTAATTCTAATCAATATTGTGTCCATCACCAATATACCATAAATACCTGTAATCCATGAGTATTCTCTGTAAAAGTAAGTGATATATATTGATTGGTCATAAATTATTACTAAAATAGATTGTTTCTGGTATAGACCTATTTAGGATCCCACCTACCACAGACATAAAGTAGAAAGTGAACAAAATTCTATTCTGGTACAGTTCATCACGATAGCGTCTCCCCTGCCCAGGTACGGACTTGGAAGGTGTATAATCGCCGTCAACCTGACAAAGTGATAACGGGGCACCAAATTAGTTGAAGGTCTCTCAGAGGTAAAATCCACAATCTCACGCTCCGACCCACTAATGGGCACGGGGGGAATAAAAGCCAAGGGCAAATCAGCAGTTGGCCTCATGTACAAATATAGTTGTAACTTACCCGTGTGTGGGTCGGCTGGCCCCCAGCTGCAATATTGGCTTGTGCGTGTTCGTATCTTCGCGTAATAGATGGGCGCCATCTTTAAATTCTATTTATAATGCTCCTGATACGGTAACCGCCAACCAAACAAGAGTTACTGAATGAACATCAGCGCCATGTTGGAACATGCTTATACATGCATAAAGAGTATAGATGACGTGTAATCAGGTTCCATATATCACACCAAAATTGCTCTGTACCGGTGTATAATTATAATCTCTCACACACACACAAAAACTGTATTTCATCACACGTATGGGTCGATGTATGTATATTTGTTTCCTCGTGTACTTAATGAGCGCCATCATCAATTCTATATATAACGTACTGAATAAGGTCACAGCCTACTGACCGACAGGTTCTATGCGAATGTCCACGGCATACCAGAATATGTTAAAAGCATGCACTAGAAGTACAAAGAGTCTATTTAACGCTCTGAATAATGTAATAGCCTACCAAACGGAAATTCCTAAATGAACATCAGGGCCATGTTGGAACATGTTTATACGTGTAAAGGGTACCATATATCCACACTAAATTGCTCTGTACAAGTACAAAATTATAACCTCTCACCCACACACAATAACTGTATCTCATCCTAGGTACGGATCGATGTATGCATACTTGTCCGCGTACTAGATGGGTGCCCAGGAAGGCTCAATTCTATATAAAAAGCACTGAATAAGGTAACAGCCTACTAACCCACAGGTTCTCTACGAACGTCCACGCCATATCGAAACATGTTTATAAGCATGCGCTAGAAATACAAAGAGTCTTTATAACGCTCTGACTAAGATAATAGCCTACTAACCGTCAGGTTCTATAAGAATGTCCACGCCATAGTGGAACATGTTTATATGCATGCAGTAAGAGTACTTATGGCAAATGGTAAGATTACATCTATTACAATTAAGACTACTATGTGTGGGTATATATTTATAAATGTTTCTACCACACATGTAGTGCCCATGTATGTGTACATACAATCAACTAGTAAAGTCTGAAATGTTAGAACGGTCAGTATCAACCATGTGAATGTTGTGTCCATATTATATGGTCTAATTATATTTTATTACCATATTCAGCATAGTCCAATAGGGTGTCTGTGTAAACCTTGAAGGTACCAACATCTAGGATATCTACTAACCAAATCACTGATCTGGTTGTGTAGTGGCAAACAATTGAAGTAAATAAATAAAGCATCCATTTAGAATATCATAATGAAATGTCATCATTAGTAAAATATTGGAAATAATATCAACATATATGTATTATCATCTCATTACATAACCAATAAATTTGTACAGTCTAATACTTTCTCCATACCTTGTCTCATGGTGGGATTACCATTGTCCGTATAAATTTACGTCAATAACACTTTATACATTTGCCAAGTGTCATGTCACATATTGACTATGATCAGTTTCCCAAGAAATAGTGCAACTCATGATCAACATTTAAACCGTATTCCACAGTCTGTAATTTCATGATCTACTTTGCCTTGCATCTTCTCAGGGCTAATTCCCTATTCCCTCCTCTCGGATCCCTCGGCACATGGTCTATACCATAAAACAGAAATTTCCTATGTAACCCTTGTGACTGGCATTCATTCACATGTACTGCCACTAGGTATCTTGTATCACATGTTTTTGTCGCTCTGAAGTGCTCACCCACTCGCTCTTCAAGAGTACGTATTGTGCTACCCACATACAGATGACCACACTTACATTTGATGACATAAACAACATACTTAGTCTGACATGTGATGTTTGAACATATTCTATACTCTCTTCCTTTACGATCCGTAAATGACTTAGTTTTGTCTTTGGTCCATCTGCACATTGCGCAGTTGCCACATTTATAAAAACCTAATGTCTGATGTGTCGGCCAGTTGTCTTGTTCTTGTTTTCTAAGATAACTAGGACTCAGTAGGGACCTCAGAATGCGCCCTCTTCCAAAGGTAATACCCGGTTTCATCGGTATGTGATCCCTCAAGGCCCCATCTTCTCTAATTAGGTGGCAATGTCTGTTCAGACATTTACGATACCTGTTTGCCAGAATATTATAATCTGTAATGTGATGTATAAAAGTACTGGTATCTCCCTTCTTATTATGTGCGTCCAATGTGTATCTTCTGTCAATACCAGCCATTCTTCTCCTCGAAACTCTCACTACATTGATACTATATCCTCTCTCCAAAAATCTCCGTTCCATGTCCTGTAAGCAAGCATTAAACTCCTGTTCCTCACTACCAATCCTTCTAGCTCTCATCATTTCTCCAAACGGTATAGCATTAATTTGACAGTGTGGATGTGAGCTGGAGGCATGTAGGGTAGCATTGCACGAGGTGGTCTTACGGTAGAGTCTACTATGTAATTCACAGTCCTTCACATATAGCTCCACATCCAAAAATTCAATAGTTGTCTGACTTTATTTGGACATGATTAAGATATGTTATAAATTCATGCAACAGTGCCTCACTGCCTGTCCAAATCATGAGGCAGTCATCGATAAACCGGCCCCAGTATAGTTTGTGTTCTATGCATTTGGCTCCTTTTCTGCCCCAGATATGACCCTCCTCCAATACCCCCATAGAAATTAGCATGTGAGGGGGCAACTCTGGAGCACAAGGCAGTCCCCTGTAACTGCTTGTACCAAATATCTTCAAACAGGAAAACATTGTTTTCCAGGATTATCCTCATCATGTTTAATAACATCTGTGTGTGCTGCAACAGCGTCACTGTTATTGTGTTCAATGTACGGGTCAATGCTTGTATGCCATTATCATGTGAAATGCTAGTGTATCAAGATGTAACATCTAGAGTAACCAACCACATACCTGCCTCCCATTGTATATCATTCAGAATGTTTAAAACATGTTTCGTATCACGAATATGCGAAGACAAATTCCCCACAAATGGTTGTAAGAACAAATCTACATATTCAGAAATTCTCTCTGTCGGGCCCCCTATGCTCTACACTATTGGCCTCCCTGGTGGAAAGTCTAAGCCCTTGTGCACCTTAGGGAGTATATACAAACAGGGGTACCTGGGGTTGTCAATATGCAAGTAGTGATATTCATCCATAGTTAATAGACAGTCATCATACCACTCTTTCAATTGTGCATTGATATTTTTTGTTATGTTAAAAATAGGGTTGGTCTCCAATTCATGGTAACATGAAGCATTACCAAGTTGTGACTGAATTTCCTGGATATAGTCAGCACGGTCCATAATAACAATGTTGCCCCCTTTATCCGCCTCCTTAATAATCAGGTCATTGTTAACTTGCAACATCTTAAGAGCTTGTCTTTCCCCTATATTTAGGTTTTCTTTACTCCTGGCATTTCTCCAGACTTTATCCATATTCCATTTGTCCAGGTCTCCATTAACAAACTAATGGAACGTATCAATGTTATTACCACTCCCTAGCTGTAGTGTCCAACACAACTTGTGTTTTAGCCCACTAGCTATACTCACATCAGTCTGTAAATTAAGATCCTTTTTTTTTTTTTTTATTTGTCTTTATTGGCATTTCTATTATCATACATTCAGTTGCATTAGATTGGTGTCAAAGTACATGGTAATGTTGTTGCATATCAATACATACAAATGTGAACAGGCATATGAGCTTAGTACACTTAATATGGGAAAAGGTTAGCTACAACTACTCACATTATTTGACATTTAGTAACACCATTAACCATTCTGATGTATAAGGCATGTGTTTGATCTCAAATAATCTCTGGAGTGGCACTGCAGTTTCGCGGGTGGGAAGATCTATCGTGTAAGGTAAAGGTGTGGGATCGTGTGTAAGACGGCATTTTGCATCAGTTCTGCGGTTATTTGTCTGTCTGGTGATTGGGTGATGTGGCGAGGCCCGATTCTCCCTGGTCGTGCACCCTCAGCCATGCGAGGAAAGGACCCCATATATATTTAGGTCTGGAAGCGGTGGGCATCAGTTCCCAAAAAGCGGTCAGTTGTTCTAGACAGAATGTAACATCCAAGATCCAGTCCTGAACCAGAGGGGGATTTGATCTGCCCCATTTCATAGCGACCCTGCGCTTTGCTAGCAGCAACAGCATGGCCTGGAGTCTGCGGGTCTCTATCGGTGCATCTTTGACATATCCCAGCAGCCCCAGTAAGGGCTTGGGCTCAAACCGTGCCATGAGTATGTTGTTTATTTTGTGAAAGATCTCATTCCAATATGTGGCAATAGGGGGACACTCCCAAGCCAAGTGCAGGAAGGTTGGCTGATCCATGTGACACCTCCAGCACTCTGTGTTAGCTCGGGCGCCCATGCGGTGCAGCTGCTTAGGTGTTCTGTAGTATCGGTTTCAAAATTTGAAATGAATCAATCTGAGTTTGTAGTTAGGGGATAGCTGCTCGAGTTGCGCACAGCAGAATTGCTATGCTCTTCTGTAATCTGCGGGTGTATCTCGGTGTTCCAATTTTCTCTACAGTTTAGCGTCGTCACTGGGCAGTGTTTTGCATAGATGTGTATAGTCTTGTAATTAACCTGCGTGGCGAGGGAGTGGTGGGTATGCGCTCTAGGGCCTGTAGGACTGGAGGGTGGCCAGGGAAAGTGCTGTGTAACTGACGACATGTGGCGCGTATGTGGTGGTATAGCAAAATGTCAGAGAAACTGGGGGATGGAGGGGGCGGAGCTTGCTCGAGCCTAAGATGGCTGCCTAGTTTGAAAGCTCCGTCGAGCCATCAAACTATCCTGCATTTTCCGTCATCAGTGCGAACTATTTACCCGGTCTTGCATCGCCATCTGCTTTGGAACGTGCCGAGAGTGTGGTGTGTGGCTCTGGACCCTCCAGGACCGCTACCGAGTGCTGTGGCGGACTCCAAAGGCGGTGCCTCCATCTTGGGCCGAGATCCCCGAGTTCGAGTGACGGGCGGACGGCGAGCCTGAGGGAGACGACCGCGATAATCCTGGGCACCTCCTCTGAGTACGGACACTGAAAATACGAGAACTGCACGCCGCGGCCACGAGGCGCACTACCGCTGAGTCAGCAGGGGAGCTGCGGTGTGCCGCGGTCCGCTGCAGCGAACAAGCACACGCAGTGCCGGAGGAGCAGCGGGGGCGGCCCCTGACACGGGGAGCTACTCGTGGTGCGCGGTGAAGACTCAAGCCTGTTGCCGGAGGCCGGGTGCTGTAATTGCCCTTCACCGCCCCTGAGACCGAGGGGACTCCGAGGGGGAGCCTCGTGGAAGATATGAAGGCCCCAGCTGGCAGCCCACATGCAGGTACGAAGACGACCTGAAGGGACACGGCCATTTTGTTAGAAGGATCCTCCACTGCCCTGTGGGATAACGGCACCGGCGACACCCCGCAGCGCTGCCCAGAATCTATTGCTGCCTGAAGGGGCCTATCCTGAAGTGCGGCGGCGGACTGTGACTCCCCGCACGGCGACTGACGCTCAAGGCGGGCTGGCCTCAGTTGCCACCCGGGTTTGCTTGGAGGACTGGGCGAGGTCTGCAGGATTTTGCTGATCGTCTTGGAGCGACACTAGAGGGAGCTGCGGGACACTCGGGCTAGCTGCGCGCGCCCACGGGGTGACCTACAGAGTGGGGCCTACCGGCTCAGCAAGCGGTAAGGAGCTGGCGGTGTGATCCAGCTGAGGCCCACGCGGCTGCAGGGATTTTGAGGCATAGCCAGCCTTCGCTCCATATGGGGCTGTGACGAGAAGCTGCGCCTGCACATACACGCAGCTGCTACGCTGCTTGGTGGAGGATACCCTGTAGTGGTGATCATACATATCGCTGTCACATTCTGGCAATTCCCGGGCAGCGCAGAATCTGTGCGGGCTAGAAGACGCGAAGGAGAGGCCTTGGTGACCACTGACGGCCCGCACGTGCCCGGCGGCCCAGGAGGAGATCGCTGTTCCCCTGTCGGCGCTGCTGCTCAGTCAAGATGGGCAGAGTGGACAAAACGCAACCTAAACTCACCTTCGACCAACGCAAATCCAAAGTGAGGGAGAACACCTCTGAGGGCGGTGACAATCCACAAGAACAGATGCCAGAGGTGGCTGATGGAGATATCCGAGGCATGCTTGTGGCTATGGAGAAAAGCTTGCAGAGCAGTCTCTCTATCCTGGGTACTAAACTAGACTCCCTCTCCTACCATATGGACAGAATGTCTGAACGTCTGGATAAACAGGCAGAGAGGCTGGATATGGCCGAACGCAGGGTCACGGAGGTTGAAGAGGCACATACTGAAATAGACTCAGAGCAAAAACAAATGGGAAAGGTGCTGCAGGTCCTGCAAGACAAAGCAGAGGACCTTGAAGCGAGGTCCCGACGAAATAATCTGAGAATCACGGGCCTTCCAGAGTCGACTCAGATCGGTAATATGGAACTTTTCGTCGAAAAACTATTGGTGTCTCTGTTGGGGAGTGAGGCGTTCTCTCCCATGTTCGTGGTAGAGAGGGCGCACCGTTCACTGGGCCCGCGTCCCGCCCCTGGTGCTTCTCCGAGGCCAATAATCGCCAAGCTGCTGAACTACATGGACAGAGATGCTGTGTTGAGGGGGCTAGGGAGAAACGGTCTCTGCAATACGAGGGTTCCCCAATCTCCTTATACCCGGATTTCACGAGCCGCGTGCAAGAGGCACGCAGGCAATTCGCGCCTCTAAAACGTCAGCTACGGGATCAAAATTTGGACTACGCCATGTTGTACCCGGCGAGACTACGTGTCAACCGGCAGGGCAAGTCGCGGATTTTTACAGACCCAAAAACGCTGCAGAAGGCCCTGAAGGAATGGTCTAAAGAACAGCGGCGTAGTCCTGAGCAGGATTCCCTGGACGGTGCAACTGGAGGCGGGCTAGACGATCAAGACTAAAGAACGGACTTCAGGACTTACAGATAAGAAGGTTGATTGCGGGGGTGATTGGGGGGGCTGGGGGGTTGTGTTTGGCGACCCCGTCGCAGCGGCTGTTTGGGATTGTCGCAGACCCCTAGGAACTAATCCATGGACAAAGGTACAAGGGTGTTTTATACAGAGTAACCTGCCCGTGGAGCAGGCCGAGATTGGTTACTGCCTAGAAAGACATAGAAAAGTGGGGGTGGGGGGATATTCCATGTTGACGCACGGACTCTGGTGGATGGCGAGCGGAGGGGGTAATGTAGTCCAGTTAGGCTCCACTGACCTGCTGGGCGAGCAACATCCGCCCACGCGTGTACTACACCTCTTGGGAGTTGCATTGATGGTAATTTAGTGTGTTTTTTGGGTTGAGTTGTTGAAGATTCAGATGACACAGGTGGTATGTTTTGAGGTATATCGCCATAGCAAAGTTGGGGCATGCTTGGCGTGGGTGGGGGGAGGGGGGTATTGAGACTGAAGATGTATGACGCTTTTCAAACTGTCAGAATAACAGGTAATAGACACACAACTGCATATTTACATAAGCTGCAGCAGCCACTACACACACACACTCGCACCCCCATGACGAATCCCGGCGGGTCCAGTAATTGTGTAGCGCGCAGTAGGCTCCGAGCCCTTACTTGGAATGTACGGGGTCTAAATGACCATAGAAAGCTCAGAAAAGTACTGGCATACTTGTCGAGGCATGATATAGATGTGGCGCTGCTACAGGAGACACACCTTCCATTTAATAGTAATATGCTACGCAGCAGGGGCCTGCAGGGAAACTCCCATTTTGCGGGCTTTACTACATACGCACGCGGCGTACTCACTTGGGTCAATCCCAAGTCCAGTCTTACACTCGAACCGCTAGTTGCAGACCAGGGGGGGCGCTATGCAATCTCCAGATGCAGGGGGAAAGGCATGGACTTACTCATTGTCAATATATATGGACCGAACTATGATAATCCCGGGTTTTACACAGCGGTACTGGACAAGGTACGTGGATATGGGGAGGGGCAACAACTTTGGGGGGGTGATTTCAATTTGGTAATGAATCCGCGACAAGATCGGTCTGGAGGCCCAGAACGGCGCACCACTGCGGCAGCATGCACTGTCGCAGATGCACTGATACAGTTAGACCTGTGCGACGTGTGGCGTCAGAGATATCCAGAGAAGGGAGGGTACACACATTACTCGGCATTTCATGACCTACATACTCGCATAGATTACTGGCTAGCAGCTAGGCCCCTACAAGGCAGGATTCATGCTTGTGAGGTACTCCCGCGTACGCTGTCGGACCATTCTCCATTACTCCTAGTTCTAGAAACCCCACAGAAATTAATCCCTCCTTTTACATGGCGATTCCCACCCTATTTTTAGCTAGATACTGTCTTCAAGGCTGAGCTTGCGGAAGCGATAGAAACGTTCTTTGCCTGCAATATAGGGTCGGTAGATCACTTTCACGTAGTCTGGGAGACATTTAAAGTATATATTCGGGGTATAACTATGGCCAAGCATTCCGGGGTCCTTAAAGTGCTGCGTAAGCGATTTGGTAAGCTCCCTGGCTAAACTGGAAAGTCGGCTCTTGGCAGGAGCTGACGACAATATAAAACAAGAGTTTCAAACACAGATGGGCGAATATCATGAAGCGGCCGATGCCGAAATAAAACATATGGGTAAATATGCTACAGCCCGCGTGTACGGGGAGGGAGAGCTACCAGGCGCGGTACTGGCTCAGCTCCTTCAAAAGCAGAGGGAAAAAACGATAGTCGCAGAGATTAAAACAACTGAGGGAGACACACTAACCGAAGAAACGGCCATAGCCGAGAGATTTCGGCAGTATTATTCAACGTTCTACTCTTCACGTAGTGGCGGTTCTGAGGCGGAAATTTTAGATTATTTGACGCATATTAAGCTAACTTGGCTCACGAACGCACATCGAGAATTCCTAATGCGACCTCTTGAAGTGGAGGAAATAACCGCAGCACTGGCGGGCATGAAATCGGGTAGTGCGCAAGGAGTGGATGGGCTCACAGTTAATTTTTATAAAGAATTCAAGGATTTACTGGTGCCACTTCTGACCAACCTCTTCCACGAGATGTGCGAAGTAGGAGATATGCCTCCCTCGATGGGAGAGGCTATTATTGTTGCTATATTAAAGCCGAACAAACCTCCGAATGAATGTGCATCCTACCGCCCACTTTCCTTGATCAATGTGGACACGAAGATTTTTGCGAAAATCCTTGCGAACCGGCTAGCCCCATTAGTAGCGCAACTGATGGCACCGGAGCAGGCAGGCTTCATGCCAAGTAGAAATCTAACTTATAATCTAAGAACGGTGTTTGGAGCAATACAACATACCAGACCTGAGGTGATGGCAGTGGCTGTTTTCCTGGACATGGAAAAAGCCTTCGACTCCGTCGAATGGCCATTCATGAGGCAGGTCCTGACGCGTATGGGGCTGGGGAGTGTCTTCCTTCAGATGCTGGGAGTATTATACAAATCGCCCACGGCCAGGGTCAAAATAGGTAATCTGGTAATGGACCCTATCCACGTAACCAGAGGCACGAGGCAGGGTTGCCCCTTGTCGCCGATACTCTATGCTCTGGTGGCTGAACCTCTGGCTTGCGCGCTACGTGAATACCATAGATATCGGGGCATACGTTTCCCGGGGTATGAGTTGATTGTATCTACCTTTGCCGATGATACGCTACTCTATGTGCGCGACCCCGACCGCAATCTGTCGCCTGTATTGAGGGAAGTAGTGAAGTTCGGAGCGATGTCTGGCCTAGGGGTTAACTGGCCAAAGTCCATCATATTTCCTCTTACATCAGCAACTGTCCCATTTGAGCCTGACTACCCGCTGCAGTGGTCGACGGAACCAGTGAGGTACTTGGGAATCAAGATCCATACGGACTCTGAAGTGGTGTTCAGGGAAAATTACGGGGTTGCGGTTAGTAGATTAGAAGACGAGGTCGACAAATGGATCCGCCTGCCGCTGTCGCTGCTTGGCAGGGTCTCAATTATGAAAATGGTGATATTAGCCCGATTTTTGTTTCTCTTCACGAATATCCCACTGGTCCTCCCTGGCTCCTTTTTTCACTCGCTCACCGCGTTGATGACGAAGTTGGCTTGGGCGGGCAAGCAGGTGCGGGTCAGCTGGGCCGTCCTAACATTACCCTATTCCATGGGAGGTCTGGGCGCCCCTGACCTAGACCTATATTATAGGGCGGCACAGTGCGCACATGCTTACCACTGGATGCACGGCTCTCCGGACACGCCCCATTTACAAATAGAGAAGGTGGTAGCGTCCCCACTCCTGCTGCCAGCACTGCTGTTTACGGCTGCGGATCGTAGAACTGGGATCCTTGACTCCGTAAATGCAATCAAACACGCCTGGCAACATTTGCTGAAGCTGCAATCAGGCGCTATATTGTATTCCCCACTCACTCCACTGGAATGGTGCCAATGGCTCTCCCCGTGCAGGGAAAAGGGAGTGACTCGCGCTCTGAACACCATTGGAGTTCAGATGATAGGGGATTTGTTCGACGGGAACACAGCAAAGGCATGGGATGAAATCGCAGTTGCGGCCCCGGAGGTGACTCCCCTCACCAGATTTCAGTTTCACAGAACACAGCAGGCGTTGTTAAATATTTTGGGTAGCGGGCTGTCGGAACCGCCGGACCTGGCTCCCCTCACATACATTATAAAAACTAAGTCACCAACCGGGATAGTGTCTAATATATATAAGTTGTCCATGAGATACAGGGAAAATCACTACACCAAAGCCCGCCTGGCTTGGCAGAGGGACCTGGGCAGGGAAATTGATGACAGCATGTGGAAGTACTGCTGCGACAGCACAAAACGTATATCTTTAAATGGCAGACATAGACTGATTCATTTTAAGTTTCTAAACAGGGTCTATTATACCCCAGAGAGGCTATGTAGGTATGGTCTCCGGGATGAAGCAGACTGTGAGCGCTGCCATGCGCAGCAGGCAGACTTTTTCCATTTAGCCTGGTGCTGCCCAGGGATCTCTAGTTTTTGGGACCTAGTCTTTAAAGAACTGGGACAGGTGACGGATTTGATGATCACTCCAGAACCTGCGCTGGCCCTGCTCGGATACTCTAAGCCGATACCAAAGGGAGCCAGAAGATTAGTGGACATGGGGTTGCTGCTTGCTAGGCGCAGAGTAGCGATAGGTTGGTCGCGCGGCCCGATTCCTACGATAGCGCAGAGGTCGAGAGACATGATGTACTGTAGCACACAAACTGAGAACTACAGCGAGCTCCTCCCACCACGTAGCAGACCTAAGAACTTCTGGGCGCTATACAATACGTACATAACAACCAGGGCAAGCGACAACGCACCAATGGACGCTGCTGAGCCAACGGTTGAGACGGGCAATCCTAAATATTAGCCTCACGTGATTCGTCCTGATCTTATTTGCTTGTTACAGATGATGTGTATTGATGCTGAGGTGAAAGTACTGGTTGAGCTGCAACGGGGCCTAACTGCAGCAGCATACAGGTTGGGGAGGTTGCGGTGAGGGGTGCACATTGAATATGTTGTTACATGTCCTACAATGCCTGAAGTGCTGTAGCACTGTGTGGAATGTTGTATGTCTTTCAAATGATAATGTAATTGTTATCCGGAAAGGATCGCAGTCTCTGGGTCGTTTTGGAAACAAGATAATAAAGTATTAAAAAAAAAAAATTAAAAAAAAGAAACTGGGGGGCGGTGTATCAGTTGGAGATGGTGGCCCGATGAACACATCTTCAGGATATAGATCTGCATATTTAGTGATACCTAGTTTCTGTGCTCTCACTGTAGCGCCCTGGTCTTCCAGCGGGGGCATTTGTGGATTCCTAGCTAGGGGTATCGAGGGGGCATATAGTATCTCAGTTTTAGCTCTCACATGCAACCTGTCCCAAGCCCATCTCAGCGTTTCCGTTGTGTCTATGACGTGTCGGGCCGTTTGTATGGCCTGTAGATCGCCACTTCTAGGGGAGTAGGTGCAGCATTATCTAGCTCAACAGCCACGTGGGGCTGGAATGGGGTCGGATACACCCAGTAGTGTAGAAACTGTGCCTGTGCACAGTAGGCATAGAGAGGAATATCAGGTGCACCCAACCCCCCTTGATTTTGTGGGAGCGTCAGAGTTTCCCAGGCAACCCTGACTTGTCCACCCGCCCACACTAGCGAGATCATCAGTGAACGCATGGTGTTGAAAAAAGATTGAGTGAGTGTAAGTGGGAGGTTTACAAAAATATAAAGAAATTTGGGAAGGACTATCATCTTCGTTATCGCTATTCTGCCCGCCAATGTCAGTGGCAATTTGGAACAAACTTTAATTTTCCACTCAAGCCAGGTGATAGCGCGACCAAGGTTCATATTCCAAAGTTCTTGGGTGTCCCTGCTTAGCCAGATTCCCAGATATTTAACCGGGCTCTCCGCCCATCAGAGCGGATAGTCGAGTTCGAAGGGTTTGGCGCTGTCAATCAGTGGGAACAATGTAGATTCCTTCCAATTTTAAGGATGCCTGAGAGGCCGCCAAATTTAGTGATCTCCCGGAGTGCCGGTAGTAAGTTTTCTTGAGGATTATTAATGTACAGAGTGATATTGTCTGCATATTGTGATATGATTACTCCCCTGGATGAAAAACCCAAGCCCCTGGCTGTGTGATGCTGCCTGAGTCGCGCCGCGAGTGGTTCCATCGCAATCGCGAAGAGTAGAGGGGAGAGGGGACAGCCTTGTCTGGTTCCACGAGTAATGGCGAACACATTGGATATTTGGCCATTTACACGTAGTCGCGCGGTGGGGTCTGAATATAGCAGTTTGATTTGTTGCATAAATCGTGGGCTAAAGCCTAATCTGGTTAATACCGCAAATAGGAATGGCCATTCCAAAGAGTCAAAGGCCTTAGTGGCGTCAAGGAGTGCAGCCACTGCAGGTGTTTGGGGGTCAAGATAATGAAGAATCGAAAAAAACGTGCGTAGATTGTGGGCAGTCGATCTCCCGGGAATAAAACCCGATTGATCGGGTCTGGCAATAAGTGATACAAATGGCTGGATTCTGTTGGCCAATAACTTGGCGTATATTTTATTGTCTGTATTTATGAGGGAAAGCGGGCTGTATGAATCACAAAGATTAGGGGCTTTGTCAGGTTTAAGTAGCAGCAATATGCTCGCTTCTCTTAGCGTAGGGGGTAGTTTGCCACTTTCGAGCGAGTCTTGGTATACCGCTGTGAGATGGGGAGCTAGGATCGGCGCTTAACATTTATAGAATGAGGCTGGAAGGCCATCCAGTCCGGGGGCCTTGTCATTCGGTAGGATATTGATGACTTGTACTACGTCATCTGTAGTGAATGGTTCGTCCAAATATGCTCTGTGGGCTCTGCCCAACCAGAGCAGCTCGATCGAGTCAAAATAGGAATGGATGTCCTCTGGCAGGCCTGTGTGCCGGTAGGTATATAGATCAGAATAGAAGTGTGTGAGGTGGTTCACTATTTCCTGGGGACCTCTTATGGGCTGTTGGTCGTCATCTCTTAATTCCGTGATGTAGTCTATAGTGCGCGAGGGTTTCAGCAAGGAGGCTAGTATTTTGTCTGGCCTATCGCCCTCCCCGTATCTTCGAGCCTGTGTGTGTATACCTAGGTATTTGACTTCTCTCTGTGCCTCCTCCTCGAACTCAGTTAGTTTACTTCTGATGAGGGGAAGGAGCTCAGGGTAATTGGATTTGTAATAGTCAAGTTCTAGTGTTCGGATCTGCGTTTTAAGCCTCTTGAGTGTTTGCCTGAGGGCATTAAGGACGCCAGCTTGTCTGGCTATACACCGGCCCCAGATTACCACTTTGAATGCCTCCCACAGAGAGGATGGAGACGACACTGTTCCTTCACTGAGCGAGAAGCATGCAAGGATGTCTCCTTTTATTTCCTCACGGAATGCAGCATCCAGCAGTGCTCTGGGTGGGAGTCTCCACTGAAATGCCTGGCTAGGCATTGATGGTATCAGTAGGCGGAGCAGGCAGGGTGTGTGATCAGATAGGGTTCTAGGGAGGTGTTTAACGTCTGTGGTCCATGTGGCTATGTCTTTGGATAGCAGCCAAAAATCTATAAGAGACCAGGCAGAATGTTGAGTCGTGATGCATGTGCCCTCTGTTATGTCTGGGTGCCACTGCCTCCAAATATCTATTAGCCCATTGTCCCTTATTATTGTGTTTAATGCGGCGCTGGCATTAGGGTGCAGCTTGTGGGCTGCGCCCTTGCGGTCTAGGGAATTGTCAAGGATAGCATTGAAGTCTCCCCCCCCAATCACAGTACCGCATCCAGTTTGCGCCACCCTACCCCAGAGCTCATTGAAAAATTCAGGTGTGTCCGTATTAGGGCCATACACCACTATCAGTACCACCCTTATTGCACCTAATGTACCCTCCAGCAAGGTGAATCTCCCTTCCGGGTCAGACTGGGTTTTAAACCCCTCCGTATGAGGATCGCGGTCCCTCTAGCATAATTTGAATATGTCGCCAAGTAGATATCCCCCCAGTGTCTATGTTGGAGCTTGGCGCTTGCTGTGCTTTGCAGGTGCGTTTCCTGAAGAAAATAGATATCTATTTTGTGTCGAATTAGGTAGGACTGTATAAGTCTGGATTTCCTATTGTCGTTAAGCCCACGTATGTTCCATGTAAGACAGTTATATGTGGTCATGTCGCAATAGTATGGAACTCGATTGCACCTGCATTTCTTTGGCTTTTATGCCTTACTGTACAATCCGCGGAGTAGTTATTCTTATTAGCAGTGCTGTGTACATTATTACTGTGTGTCTCGCTGTTTGTGTAACATGACGTGCGTACCTTATGTTGTTGTAGCCTTTCCCCTTTCTAACTAGTAACACCCTCCCCTGAAATCCCATCCCCACCCACACCAACCCCCTAATCAGGTTGAGTCTGCGGATCCCCCCTACAACTAAACCAACATAACAATCAAAAGCAAAAAAGATCCCCAAATTGAAAAAAGATGGAATTTTGGGAATTCTCCCAGATGCCGTGGAGGCACCGGCATACAACCGGGTGGCCGAAGTACATATGAAAAGTAAAAAAAAGAGAGAAAAAAAAAAGAAGATGTAATCAGCAATTGTATATTCGTAGATCACAACCTGTGCGCAGGAGCGGACAGGGGTCAGTCTAGAGACACTATGGTCTAAGCAGGAGTGTTTGGAGTTGATCAGCTAATGGAGAGATACAAAGTACTCAATGTTAATCATTGTCACTTAGATCATTGTCCGCAGTTTGTGCTCTGTTGGTCCCAGCTGCTTGTCTCCTAAACCCTCCAATATGTTTAGCAAAAGTGAGAGCCGATTTTGCGTCCGTAAAATAATGCCTGTTATTGTCATGTGTAACTTTCAGCTTGGCGGGATACAGTAGGGCATAGGACACCCCAGCCTGCTGCAGCACACGTTTAGTTTGAAGAAATTCGCGGCGCGCTGCCTGGACGCTGGGGGTGAAGTCCGGTTAAAAAAGAGATGTTGTTACCATTGTAGGAGATTTGGCCTCGCTCCCTGGTGCCCCTAAGTATAGTGTCTCTGTCGCGGTAATTCAAGCTTTTAGCCAGGATCGGTCTAGGGGTGGCTCCCACTAGGGGTCTGGGGCCCAAGGAGCGAGCAGCACGCTCAACTATGAGCATAGTGGACAGTTCTGAGCCAAATATATCCTTTATCAGCTCTTCCACGAACTGTTCCATCTTTCCTATGGCTGTAGTCTCGGGAATACCTAGTATACGTAGGTTGTTCCTGCGGGAACGAGCTTCCAAGTCATCATTCTTTACTCTAATGACACCAAGTACTTTCTCCATGTTGAGCATTTGTTCTTTGGTTTCTATTTGAAATTCATGCACCTCCTTGTGTCGATTCTGGAGCTGATGAATGCGCCGTTCGTGTGTATTGACCTGTTTTTTGACCTGATCCATTTGGGCAGTAAGTATATCTAGTTTTGAGTCAATATTTTTGAGGCTGGATTTCATTTCCATCAAGAGGCTGCGTAGGTTGTCGTTGTTTTCCCCTGCCTCATCTCCTGCCCCATGCTCGCTTTCTGTTTCTGCATCTGTTTTGATTTGTCGAGTGTGCATTTTGTTTTTGTACGTTAGCTTGGTCTGTTTCCTGTCGTTCTTGCCCATGGTGTTTGCGGCGTGAGGACTTACAGCTAGGGGTGAGGTTTGATTGGCCTAAGTTGGCACCTAGTCTGTGTTCTCCCATGCTGCGCTGCACTCAAGCTAGCGCCTTTTTCCACCTGTGCTTGTAGTGGTGTATCAGTGCTTGCTAAGCTCCGTGGTTAAGTCCGTCGTGGGAAAATTGTGCCAGTACGAGCTCGCCCTACTGTCTCCGTGTGGCGATTTCCCGTGGAGGGCCCAATGATCCAAATGTAGGGAGCTGTAGCTGTGACCTTGATGGGCAATTTATGACTCGAATGGCCTCCCTGACTGTCTGTTCCCCGCCCTATATCACAACTGGTGGTGTCAGCTCCTCTGCTGTGATGGGCCTGCAATGCGTCTTCCCCTCAAGCTTGCCGGACCCGCGAGGCCTCTCCTGTTGTATCGGGGTCTTTGTGACCAGCTGCAGCAGACCGACCGGCGTCCGTCTACCGAGCCCTGGCTTGATGCGCAGTTGTTCAACTTTCTGACCGATGTCCGCGGTCTCTTTGTTTTGCAAGCTGGTGCCTGAGAGATGTGTCAGTGGCTGCCACCTTTAGCCCAGGCCAACCACAACCTCCCTCTATGTCTCCGCTTCTTACTCTTCACCACGTTTGGGTGTTCCTAGGTGGGGATGGGGAGGGGGGCTGCCCAGATCTGACCTGCTTCTCCTCGTGGTTTGGTGGCGGCACCTACAGTTCGCGGGCCTCGGTCTCCCCACGCCGGCATCAGCGGCATCGATGTCCTCAGCCATCTGCCCCCGTCGCGCAGGTCAAGTCTGTATTTCCGTCAGGCCCGGTGTGCAAATCTGTCCTGACACAGGCCCACGCATCCCATCCGGGTAAGAGACCGGGGTCTCGGCTCGCAGGCGCCCAGACGGCACGGCTTCTCAGCCTCCGGTTTGCTCCACATCAGTCCGGCACAGGCTAGGCCCGTCCATCCGCTCCCAGAATCCCCGAGCACCTCCCGTATACAACACGTGATCCAGCTAAGTGGCAGGAGTGCGCAGCAGATGGCTTCCGGCACCCCCTCTCCTTACTTGTATTCTGCCATCGGATTCGGCTGGGGCTTCAGCTCCCCCCGCTATCCGTCAGGGGTATCCGTATCTTAGGGGGTGGGATCCCGGCACACTCGCGAGTCACGTCCGGGCCCACTCCGCCACACTCCTCTCAGCCGGATATGTGCCACAAGGGACGCCGATCTCAGTCGCAGCAGACGCCCGGTTGCTTCCTGCGTCATGCGATGTAATGTTTCATTCCTCCCGTCTCGTTGTTATCAGGATAAATGACGGAGTATGCCTCGGCCAGCAGAGCCCTCTTAGCGAGCAGCCATCTTGCTGCTCGGCGAGACCACGCCCCTGTAAATTAAGATCCTTAATTACATTAGCTATATCAGCTGAGTCACCATCTATATCTGTA
Source organism: Calotriton arnoldi (assembly GCA_963921515.1). Lineage (NCBI taxonomy): Eukaryota > Metazoa > Chordata > Amphibia > Caudata > Salamandridae > Calotriton > Calotriton arnoldi. Next base: position 853,455 of record CAWUFW010002026.1, read on the forward strand.
ATTGAAAGCAATGACACCGAATCATGTAAATCCTGTATCGACATTTCATTGAACAACACATTGGTGTCTCGTATAGTCGCAGGTTTATTAGCACTTGGATTTGAGTAAAAAAAAAAAAAAATTTAAATGTCGTACATATTTAAGCAGCTCTATTTTTAGATTATATATATCTCCTACTGAGCTAGGGCAAAAACCCATCCCCTTTTGGAGTAGGGAGGTCATATCTGGGCTCAAAGGCATCTTAGAAACGTTGATTATGGAAATCCCTGACTTCACCGTTCCTACTTTTGCTTATCCCATGATATCGTCTGCATGCCTCGCCGTTCGTTTCCTCTTACTACCTCCTCTCTTGCCCCTTCTGGTTTTTTTTGGTCTTTTGGTCTCGTACCCTGGTCCTGATTGCCCCTCCTTATCCTTTCCACCTCCTGTAAAAAAAGTGGTGTTACTCTGAATGAGGTTAGATGTCCCCTCATCTGTGCTGCTGTCCCCATCACTGCTTTGATTTGTACTCAGTGACGTTGAACTAACACTGGCAAGAGAGGCAGTACGTAAATTACTTGTCTTATCTGATTAAGATATGTTATAAATTCTTGCAACAGTGCCTCACTGCCTGTCCAAATCATGAGGCAGTCATCGATAAACGCGCCCCAGTATAGTATGTGTTCTATCCATTTGGCTCCTTTTCTAATATGATAGAAGCATGTTGCAAAGGTCATGAATATGTACACAAATTGATGTGTTTTATGATAAGGATGTTTTGGTGTTAAGATATTCTATAACATTGCCACCGCCACAAATGTGTTTGGGTAATAATCGGGGAGTTATAATGTATGAATAATTAGAAGAATCGTGCAATGGAATGAATTGTAAGATAGATTCTAATTTGATTTTCCAGCCCTGAGGAAGTCATAGGTTTACACACCCATTGATGAAACACGTGTTGGCTGGTAGAAGAAATCGAATAAAAAGAAAAACTGAAGAATACAAGAAAATTGTGTTTATATGATATTGCGTGAGCTAGAAGACTTATGTTTGATAGAGATACAAGCTCTAGAGACACATCTGAAAACAATTGTCACAGTTACCCTGCACAAGAAACAAGTAGATGAAATGAACAAAACTAATAAGGAATACAAAGAATCCTTACTCACAGCCAAGTTTAATAAATTCAAGAAAGATCTGGCCCGTTTCTCTCTAGAGAGGATATATCCATACACGAGTGATGACTATACACCACCACAATTCAACCAGAAGGGCAAAAGATTTGGATCCAACTATTCATCATCTGGTAGTGAGGAATGGTCCAGTTACTCAGATTCCAACAATTGCAATGAGACACAAAAGAAGGGACATACTAGGAGAGCCAGAGGAAATTGGAGAGGTTTCCAGTACGGTCTACCACAACAACAGTGGTGGCCACCCACACCGTGGGGCTTTCCAACATCGAATTTCCAACCACCAATGGCACCCTTCCAACCACATCCCCAACAATACCAGAACCAGCCTTTTCAGGACAGGGCCGCGGACGCTCACGGGGCAGGAGAAGACAACAACAATGGACACATGTACATTTGAGTCCTCCACCATCCCCCTGGACTACCCGGAGCAAAACAAAAACCTTCCCACAACCAGGGACGAGCACCAACACAGTCTAGACATGAATTTAAGTGATCGAGATCTCTCCACAGAAGAAATGCGAGTACTCAACAGAGGACTAGGCTTCGTACCGACATATCAAGGGGATGAATTTCAGATACATCAAGAACTAGCCCAGTTCTTCTGTAAGATCTGGTTACACTTCTTCTTCAAAGATAAAATATCAGATAGGGAAGAGGACAACAGCCCTAACACCGGTTTGAAGAACAGATCTACATTTAATCCCCCACTCATGCTATCCCAGCACATGTCTTTACCTTTGAGAAAGCTGTACTCAAGGAAGTAACAAATATATGTGGGACCAACAAAAGGCATTTTCACAACTTATCAAAGAATGAACGTACAGCGCTGGATAAACTGAGCAATGATGAGACCATCATCATCAAACCAGCGGATAAATGTGGAGCTACTTTAATCATGAATATGGCGTCATATAGAACGGAATGTCTGAAACAACTCAACAACAGCTGTGCCAATCGTCCACTGAAGATGGACCCCACAAAAAGGCTTAAACTAAAAATCACTAGATTAGTGGAAGAAGTGAAAGAAAATGGATGGATCACTTCCAAGGAAGCAGAGTTCCTAGTCACTTCAAACCCTGTGACTCCGTACTTCTATGTACTTCCAAAAATACACAAGGCACAGAGACCATGTCCAGGGAGACCGATCATTTTAGGGATCAGCTCTATACTTGAGCCCTTATCCCGTTTCGTAGATTTTTTCCTTCGACCACTCGTATGTGAAATGCTGACATACCTACAAGACACCAAGGATGTCCTCAGACAACTCACAGATGTCCAGTTTTCAACCACAACAGATTATCTGGTGTCACTCGACGTAGAGTCCTTATATACTTGTATTCCACAAGATGAAACACTAAGGACCATTGAGACACTACTCAGAGGCAAAGAACTGGATTCCGTCACCCCGGTTCAATTTATCATGCAATGTGCGTGCATAGCAATGAAAGAAAACTTCTTTCGCTTTGAAGAGACCCTCTATCTCCAAGTATCTGGGACTTCGATGGGCAGCACGTTCGCGCCCAGCCTAGCGAATCTCTACATGCACAAATTTGAAGAAGAGCAGGTGCTCTCTCTAAAGAACCCATTCAGAGCCCACATTCTTATGTGGAAACGATATATTGATGACATTTTGGTTATCTGGCGTGGAGAACCAGAAGCCATCATCAACTTCCATCAGTGGCTGAATACCCAGAATGGCTTCCTTAAATTCACCTTAGAATACAGCAAAACCAGCCTACCCTTCCAAGACATTTTGATCTATCCCTCAGGAGGTGGCCTTGAAACAGAGCTATATAAGAAACCTATGTCCCGGAATGCACTCCTGTTGTATGACAGTGATCCAGCGATCAGGGAGCGATAATTTTTCACAAACACAGGCCCATTTACACTACCCAACTTAATCCCTTCACGCTGGGGTTCAGTGTGATGCAAGTTTATGCCTGGTTCACTAAATATTCAAAACCTGCATTTCTCTACAACATAAATATATTTGTGGCGATGTATTTATTTTAGTTGAAGAGTTGATGACAATAATATGTACTTATCTATGTATCTATGCTATAAACAGACTCAGTGTGTAGTTTTATGTTATTTATCGTAAAAATAATGTAAGAATAAATGCTCATCAAGTACAGTTACACAAAATGCAAATCATGGATTATCACGGAGAGAAAACATTGGCAATGTATAAAACAAACTCATTTCAATAAACAATGCATTGAAGGAGTGGATAGGCGAAGAGAGAAAAGTTTCAGAGACAAAATACATTTGCAAATGAATATGCAAATTAAGAAGATTATCTATACTAACCCAAGTAAGAATCAAGGAAAACTACCCCACTGGCTAGTCAGGGCAGCAAGACCACTTAAGTAGAGTCGAGTGGCAAAGATTAAGACAAGAGTCAGGAATCAGGTAGGCCTCTATCTGGAAACAGCAAACCGACGACAGCGTCGATCTCCCGCTAACTAGCATCAGCAGAAACACCTATTAAACCACACCCACCGGGGGCTTTCAATTATACCCTAAAACCTAAATGTCTAACCCACATGTGTTTCATTTTTTAAACAAACTCCGTCTCCCATTGGCTTGGCTAAGATTGTGGGTGTACTGTCACACCACTCTTCATGATGAACACTTTATTAAACAATTCTTTGTCCTAAACATTCAACATTATGACAGATTCATCTCAGGAAACAACTTTGAGCACAATCATAGTAAATATTTCCTACAACATTTTACATGTTGCAAATCTCTACGCCTCTATTGTTCGCCTCTGCCAACTCGTGAGGAAGTTGCATCGCTTCCACTCGCTTATCAAATTGTCCTTTACGAAGCTTGGCAGTCACACAAGGACATAAGAGCATGCACAGCTTTTCGCGTTTTCTCTCTTCCTCTTGCAAAATCATTCTTTTTTGGACATCTTATTTTTCATTGTATGTTAACCCAAAACTGGCATGCAGAAGTGTAGGCCCATGCTTGCTTTTCTACAGACAACAGAACACAAACATTTATTATTTTCATGAAATGTAATTTCATTTTGCACACCATCCCAGCATTTGCACTAACCCATGCACAACCCATGTTATTCCTAGCAAAATGTTATTAACGTGCACAAAAGCAGCATCAGTTTTTTATCGATGCAATTTTTGCGGCCTAGTTTCATGCATTAATACACACATTAGTTTACACATGCGCATAAGCATTTCCCCTTATTTTAGCATTCTTTTATTAATAATTTTCACAGCACACTGTTAATAAATGTTACTGAGGGTTCAATCCGAGCAGGTTTTATTTTCTCAAAACCCTGCTCCATCAATTCCCCCTTTGATGGTGTTTTTGAGCCATCATCAACATACCCATCACATACAAGTTACCACTTATTTAAAACACTGTACGTCTTTCTCGTTTTATCATTCTTCCATCTAAGTCTTTCATAATCTCATAGTAATTTCCTCTCATATCCTCTAATTCTATCTCTTCCCTCTTTCTCTTCCTAGCTCTACGTTTAAGATCTGATGTCTCTTTCTTTCTACACTTGCATTTACAACATTTATAAATAATAATAATTATTATTATTACTGCAACTACTGAAGTAACAGGTAATAATATTTTTCCTAACAAACTATTCCCTACAGTAGAAAACCAATTTCCCATTGAGGGAAAACTCTTACCAAGTTTCTCCCAAGCACCGTCAACTTTCAGTTCAGTCAAATCTTCATGAAGTTCTGTAATATTTTTAATATACCCCTCTATACCCCTCAAGATTTTAACTTTTGTCAGGGATATAAGTACAGCATTATTGTATTTTCAACATGCTACAGACTCCACCCTCTTTTGACAATAATATATCAAGGGCAAGTCGATTTTGCAAAACCATTGATCTAATTGCAACCATTTCAGTATCAATCATCAAGAACCCACCAGCAGTATCTGTTGATAAACGATCAACCACTGTGGACAATTTTCTAAATTTATGTGCATTCAGAATAACTCCAACTGAAGGTATCAGTGCTCCAAAAATATCCCCAATTATTTCAGAATAACTCGCTCCTCTGTTATTACGTGTTAGTCCTTGATTTATTTAATTAACTCTATTATTCTTATCTACGTGATATACCTTCGGGAATACTATACCTAAATAACAACATCCATACCAACCTGTAGGTAACCTATAATAAGCATTCTTTCCACACACATAATAAATTCCCGGGAAAACAGGATCAGTTCCTCCTTTCAGTCCCCAATTTCCTTTTATCAAGAAAGTATGCTCACATTCACTAGAACCAATGAAGTAACTATTATGTTCAGTCTTTTCTCTAAACACACAAAGCTTTCCTCTATGTTGAAAATCTAGAGCCATGGAAGCGTAAGTCTCACCCTTTTTATAATCACCCTCTCTGAAAGCCCATGGAGGTACATGAGACTTTTGCTCAGCAGCATTCTTTTTGAAATCTCGTCTTCTATCTTCTACCATATTCATAAATTCTATTTCCTCCTGCCGTAGTTTTGAGTTAAGTTATTTCTATGTGCATCTATTGTATCTATCGGTTTGTTACTAATGAAAAAAATCTCCCATATAAGTTGCATAAACAGGACCATAAACAATTTTTAAATCTCTTCTAATAGGAATTTCGGAAAATATTAGATCAAAATTAGAATAATAATACTCTAGTACTTCCCTCTCGTCGAACAGACTGGTTAAGACACTACAAGACACACCATATGTTAAAGGTAGGTGATGGTAAGGCACCCCCTCTGAGACAGACGACGGTAATTGCATGCACACATAACAATCTCTCGCATTCATTATATTAACATATTCGTATAACAATTTAGTAAAAACATTTAACGAAAAATCATTAATTGATATATCATGATGATAAATACTATCATCTTCTCTCTTTTCTATATTAATATTTATACTTTCCTTAGTAACAGTATCCCTTCTCTAATTCCCACATCATTAGTATTATTTTTGTGATTAGTCACCATTAGAACAGGGACAATAACAATCAGTGTTAACCATACCAATGTTAGTAGTAAGACACTACATAAGCAAGCATTAATACATCTACGTTTATAACTATGATTTTGATATCCATTCTCTGTTACCTTTGCCATTTTAGACACTATATAAAAATTTTAAATCTAAGAAAAAACCAAAAAATCTTTACAAAACTTATCCAAAAACCATCTAGAGTAGTGTATCCTTACACTTTATGCCTCTCTTCTTTACCCCCTCTTTTTTTTTATTTTTTATATCTTCTTGTTCTTCAAATCTTTTGGAACTTTCAGAATATTCTTCATTGAAATTGTTGCACCTTTATTTTCACAGTTCTTTTTAAGGTGGTTTCAGTTTTCTTTGGTCACTTTGATCAGTACCAGCTTCTTCTTCTTTCTGATCTGTGTCCTCAATTTCCTCCAACACCACATATGTCCATTCTGGAGCTGTGTATTTCTTACTTGGAATTCATATTCTTCTTGTTTTTCGTACTAATTCTTCTTCTGAATCACTTTGTCCAGCTTGACTTGATATCTCATTTATTTGATCTGGCCTTTTCTTTTCTAGAGTGTATTTCAGTCTTTTCACTCCTTTTGGCCACTCATCACCTTTTCTTGCTTCTTCACCTTTGTTGTCAAGTTCGCAAGTTCTTTTATTCAGTTCTTTTCTTTGCTGTACTTGCTCTTGATTTTCATCAGTCACTTTCTCTTTTTCTTTCTTAACAGCAGTCTCTTGAGACCCAGTAGCTGGTGCCCACTTTATTCGACTTGTACTTGGTTCTTCCTCTTGCTCAGCTTTTTCAGAATCTGTAACACTAGATTCTATAGCTTCATGCTCTTGAGCTTCTGGTTCTTTTCTTTGCTTTACCAGTTGCTGATCTTCTCCTTGTCTTTCAAGTGGACTTGGGACTCTTCTTGTATGACTTGCATGAATCCAGTTTGGCAAGCCACCACACTTCACTGCTGTCGTTATCACCAAAATGATCTGATGTGGTCCATTCCACCTGGGTTCTAAACACGACTTCCTCACATGTTTCTTGACAAGAACCCACTCTCCTGGACTCAAATCATGTGCTTGATCCGGCTGTGTTGTGGTTGCAATTTCTCCAACCTGATGAGACACAGAACGCACCAGATCAGCCAATCCTTTGCAATAATCAAGCACTAGATCATCAGTAATATTCATCAGTTTGTTTGCTGGTACAATTGCTTGTCTCATCGCTCTCCCCATCAAAATTTCGTGAGGACTCAATCCAGTCTTTTTATCAGGAATGCTTCTAAGACTCATCAATACCAGGGGTAAAGCGTCTGGCCATTTCATTGTTGTAGACGCACACACTTTTGATAGTCTGGATTTAATAGTGCCGTTAATTTGTTCGACCACTCCAGATGCTTCTGGTCGATAGGCACAATGCAGCTTTTGCTCAATTTGTAATGCTGCGCAAATCATCCGAATTATTTAATTGTTAAAATGTGTTCCTCTATCTGTTTCTAAAGAGACTGGAAATCCGAATCTTGGAATTATCTCTCTCAAAAGTAATTTAGCAACAGTTAGGCTGTCATTTCTTCATGTTGGATAAGCTTCTACCCAGCGAGAAAACAAACAAACAACCACCAACACATATTTCAGTCCATTACAAGGGGAAGTTCTATAAAGTCTAGCTGTAGTCGGGTAAATGGTCCTGCTGCTTTTCCAATTCGACCCCAACTAACAACTGTCCTTCTACCTGGATTTTGCTGCTGACACACTATGCACCTCTGGCATAGACTCTCTGCAATGACCCTAAACTTTGGGTTGAACCATGACTGCTTGAAGAGCCTAATCATAGCATCTCTTCCAACATGTGCAATTCCATGATACATTCTTGCCATCTGAGAAAGTAAACTATCTGGCATTACTGGTCTTCCATCAACATACACCCACACTTCATCTTCTGCTCTCTTTTTACAACCTGATTTTATCCAAATTTCTTTTTCTTCCTCACTTGCTTCTTCCTGAAGCTGCCTAATTTCTTCCCATGTTTCCAAAGAAGAAAACATCAAGTGGCAATTTGTATGTTTTTTCTCCACCCCTCTGTTGATTGAAATTGAATTTTGTGCACAGAAACGCGCCACTTGGTCTGCGTATCTGTTTCCTTTTGTCACATAGTCATCTCCTGACTTGTGTGCTGAACATTTTACCACAGCAATCTTTTTGGGCATTTGTAAGGCATTCAATAGATCCTTCACATTTTTACTGTTCCTGGTCGGTGGTCCTGAAGAAGTCAGAAATCCTCTTTGCATCCACAACTGACCAAAATCATGCACCACCCCAAAACCATATTGACTATCAGTGATTATCGTTACTCTCAGATGTTTGCCAATTATACATGCTCTTGTCAAAGCAATCAGCTCAGAAATTTGAGCAGAATGTATCCCCTTTAGACAGGATGCTTCAAGAACCATAGACACTTACTGCATAAGCAGCACTCAATGCACCTTTTTCATCTCTCAGACAAGATCCATCCACGAACATCACACTATCTGACTCTTCTAGTGGAGTATCTTTAATGTCAGGTCTTGGTTTCGTGCACAATTCTGTCACATCCAAACAATCATGATCTGCTTCATCTTTCACTTCTTCACAATTTAAACTTGGCAACAAAGTTGCTGGGTTCAATACTGTACATCTTGTCACTGTCACATTTTCAGCACCCAAAATCACTCTTTCATACCTAGTCAGCCGACTATACATCATATGCTGAGTCCGAGTCCTTGTTAATAGTATCTCAACAGAGTGTGGCACATATACTTTCACTGGATGTCCCATAACAATTGTTTCGCTTTGCTCAAGACTCACACAAGTAGCAGCCACTGCTTTTAAACAACCTGGTAACGTTGCAGCCACTGAATCCAAAGTAGCAGAAAAATATGCCACTGGACGACGTGCCATTCCATGTTTTTGTGTTAAGACTGAAAGTGCACACCCATCTCTCTCACAACAGAATAATGCAAAATCTTTTGTGTAATCTGGCATTCCCAATGCAGGTGCTCGACAAAGACTATCTCGCAATTCAATAAAAGCTTTCATACACTCTTCATCCAATTCAATCGGATCAACCACATCTTTGTGAGTCAACCTCTGTAGAGGTTTTGGTAATCAGTGAAAACCCACTGATCCACTGTCTGCAGTATCCAACCATTCCCAAAAACATTCAAACTTTTTTTTGAGTCTTAGGAGGACCCATCTGCAAAATCACATTGATTCGTTCTTGCGTTACCTTTCTAATTCCTTTCTCAATTTTGTGTCCCTTATACTGAGCTTCTTTTTTACAAAACTGTAATTTTGCTGGTGACACTTTATGCCCAACTTCTGCCAAATGATTCAGTAAGGCAATTGTATCTGTCACACAGGCTTCTCGTGTTTTTGATGCCACCAGTAGGTCATCAATGTACTGCACTAACACTGTATTTTCTGGCATTATCAATGACTCCAAACATTTTTTTTAAATGTGATTAAAAATCGAAGGACTCTCTGTATACCCTTGAGGAACTCGGCACCATGCCAAAACACGGTTTCCGAACCGGAAAGCAAAAAGATATTGGCTATCCGGATGCAAAGGTATCGAGAAAAATGCTTGACACAGATCAATTACTGTGTACCATTCTGCATCACAAGGAATTTGATAAAGAATCACTACTGGATTTGGCACTATTGGACAGCAAGGTACTACAATCTTATTAATTTTTCTTAAATCCTGAACTATTCTATATTTTCCACTTGGTTTCTTAATCCCCATAATAGGTGAGTTACAAGGACTACTTAGTATTTCTTTTAGAATACCTTGCTCAATCATTTGATCAATTACAGGAATTACTCCTGCTGTTATTTCAGGACTCATCTTGTACTGAGGTGTGTTTGGATATATTGCACCTGGTTTAACTGTAACCTGAATACGATCCACACCTTTCATCAATCCAATGTCTTTTCCTGTAAAATCCCATACATCAGGTCTCACTGCATTTCTCAACTCTGCAGGTAAATCTTCTTCTGTTAGCAATGAATACAAATCATTCACTTCTGTCCCTTGCTTCGCCTACATCATTTTAAAAGCAACATCCTCATCTGGTGTTTGAAAAGCAATACCATCTGGCGTACAATAGATGGTGCAGTTCATCTTAAAGAGCAAGTCCCTTCCTAAAAGGTTCACTGGACTTGTATCACATACCACAAACCGATGCATGTCTCTGAATCTTCCAATATGAACTTCTATTGGTCTTGTTATTGGAGTCTTAATATATTTATTTGAAACTCCCACAACTTGGATAGTTTCTCCCGAGAGGGGTAGGTTTGGAATTTCTGCTGCTCTCACAGTAGAACGGGTAGCACCAGTGTCCACAAGGAATGTAATATCATTACCTTCCACTTTTCCATCAACAAAAGGACCTGATTGATCTACCTCTAGAGATGCGCCAAGCACGCACTCTTCCTCCCCCCTCAGGCACCGTCATTGAGATGAGTCTGAGTCACTCTCTGAACATTGCAACAAATACTGTGAAACCACTTGCACATTTTGATTCTTGCCAACTTGTTCACCTACGTGAAATCCAGTATTCGCACTGTATCTCTGCACTTGAGCATTCACATTATTTGGCATAGGAGCTTGAGGCACCTGTACTTGTTGTGTTTGTGGTGTAACTATCTGCTGCTGTTGTTGCTGTTGTTGATTCACAACCACTTCATTCTGCATCTGCAGATTGAAATTTTGATTCATTCCATTATTTTTCAGTAAAGATCTACACTCATTCCTCCAATGTCCAAACTTTCCGAACGCATGACAAGGATATTTCTTTTTCATTTCTTCTCTATTCATTTTACCTCTACCTCTACCTCCATTTAGTACCTGACCATTTTGGTTTTGTCCTTTCATCTGAAAATCTGTTTGAGAACCATTATTTCCATCTTTCTGTTCTGCCACTTTCACCTGTGCCCACATCATTTCCTCTTTCAGCTTTTTATGCCTTGACTCAATATCATCACTACAATATTTAGCATATCTCAGAATCTCATCAACCGTTTTACTCTGCCAACAAATCAAATGTTGCTGAATCATATTACTAATTTCAGGTTTTAATCCAAAAACAAACCTATATACAAAATGTCCCATATCTTTGTCACCTATACTTTCAAAACCACTATACTGTTTGAACACCTGTAACAACCTTTCATAATAGGCATGTACTGATTCTTTTGGTTCCTGGGTTGTCCTGTCAATATTAACCCAATCTGTTTCTTTTGGAGAGATTTTACTTTTCAAGAAAGTAATTACTTGATTATATTTTTTCATCACTTCTTCTGAAGGTGCTCCTGTCTTCACATCTCTAGGATATTCTTCTTTTGGCCAATCAACAGTAATTTTACACTCAGTCCATAAGTCAGCTGGAACTGCAATCTCAAACAAACCATTTAAATCTTTTAACAAAACCTTTGAAACCTTTACAAACCTCTCTACCTGTTTGTACCACTCAACAGGTTTCTCTCTCAACCTATGAAAATCATTCGTAAAGGATAATATATCCTGTCTTGTCCAGGGAACATGAACATATCCACCACCTGGAACTTCTCTCATTGGGCATACCATTTCAGCCTGTCCTGTTTCTCTTAATGGGAATAAAGACGCATTTTTACTTGCAAGCATTTCTTCCTTCTTTTTCGCCCATCTACCTTTCCACCATTCTAAATCTCCCCATTTCTTCAAGGTATTCATCAGTTCTTTTATTTGCAATCATTTAACAGATGTATTTAAACTCTCCAAATCCTTATCAGCAAAATCCAATCTATACTTTTTTGCAAAACTTTAGACTTTTCTATGTCTACTCCATATTCTTGTGCAGCTTCTGCCAACCTCTCATGTAGATTCCTTGCTTTCCATGTAATATTCTTACACAAAAATAATAACTCTTCATCTCGGTACTTACTCAATCTTTCTGGACTTATTGTACCAATAATCATTTCTTCCAGATCCACTCTCAATCTAGCTATATCTATACTCGATTGTGACTTATTCTTTTCCATTCCTCTTATCCAGTCATCTAACTCCTCTGGCGAAGGACCCACTGAACTCCCTGATACTGGAGTTGTTCCACTGACATTCTGCACTATTTTCCTAGGATCCACATGTACACTCCCCTTTGGTGTTTCAGTTGCATTTTCACTCACTGGAAGATCAATCAATGAAGTACTCATCTCAACTTGTTCTGATCCACTTACATTCCTGGCATTATTCACGGGAATTGTCAATGCGTGTACTCTTGATATATTCTGACTCTCACTATACAATGGAACTATAGGACCAATCGTTACTGGTACCGATAATGCTTCTGCATTCAGACTCATCTGACTAATTCTTTGAGTTAACTCTTCATTCCCCTTATTCAACATGTCTATCTCTTTCTCTTGCAACGCTCGAGTGTGTGAAGCTACCGGAACTTGTGTAACCTGTGTAACATGTGGAGTTTGAGGAACCTGAGGAACTTGTATTTCAATTAGTGGTGCCTTTGGAACTGTTTCCCCTGAACTTTCCTGATATGGTGGAGGTCTCTTTAATAGTATTTCATCTAATAACGCATCATCAATCTCATCTGAATCATTATCTAGTTCTGAAGTCTCTAAATTATTCTTTTTCTCTTTACTTTTGTCTCCAGTCTGATCTTCAGTAACTATTACTGGATATAATCCATCTGCAATTACATCTCTCCTCCATCTTTTCTTTTGATCATCCCATCTAGCCTCAGAATATCTCGTTATTATATTCCTGTATTTAATTCCATTCAGGTCTCTCTCCCTTTTATAAGCCTCATGTTCCCATTCCTCAAGCGCTTCATACTGCGTAGGTCTAGGACTTGGTTTTAATGAATTCATTCGTCCTCTCAAATTCTCCAAAATCCTTACGTTAAATGTACCATGCTCTGGAAAAGCTAAAACTCCATCATCTTCCATATAACTCATCCAGTTCTCTAACCATGTACATGTATGATACCCACGTTCCAACATCATAAAAGAAGCAGGCGTTCTCGGAGGAGGTATAGGAAGTCCCTCTCTAGTAACTATCGGCTTGTCTTTTTTAAATAAATCTTTTATTCTTTTTACCATCTTCATTTTTAAAACACTCTTTTTTCTCGCTAAATAAACCCAAATAAACAAGAGAAAACTTCCGTAAATCCTCTCACTATATTCGCTTAATCCCAACCAATACCAGCGTGACTAACAGCAACCAACCAATCACGGCTCACTACGTATCCGCTATCTTAACCAATGCTAGCGCGGCTCACAGGAACCAACCAATCACGGCTCACTACACGCCCGCTGCCTGACCAATGCAGCGCGGCTTTTTTGTGACATCAGTATTACTCCTGCTACTGACCCTCCCTTTACAAAATAATACGGCAATGTATTTTTCTACGTTTTCTCAACTATTTCTTGTTAGAAACAACACAAAACAATGCTACTTTGTCTGTTCAACTAATAAAGAGATAGTTTCATTTATTCAAAAAGAGATTCTTTCGCCTCTAGTAAAATAACGACCAGCGCTACTCTACTCTCAATCAAGTTAAAGGAGGTCTTGGTACTCCTCTGGGGATACTAGCCAAAGTTTTGTAAGAGGACTTTCCTTTCAGAAAGAGGACTTGGTACTCCTTTGGGGATGTAAGGCCAGAGTTTCGGAAGCAGACCTTTCACTATTTCATGCAATCTTCTTTCGATCAAATAAGTCCCTGAAATAACATCGACAACCTTTCGCTGTTCGATATTACAACAACAGACAAAGTACTTCTGCAGTGTGATACCTTTCCACACTATTCTTCTGCCACTTATGCTAAAATAACATTATCGTAGGATCTTAGGTAACTCCGTACCCGTACTTACAAACAACATAAAACAAAGACACTAACTTTTCATGTTAATAATCAATAAATCAATAATCAATAATTATTGCCAAACTAATCAATAATTAACCATCCTCTGATACCAAAACTGATCTAGCGATCAGGGATCGATAATTTTCACAAACACAGGCCCATTTACACTACCCAACTTAATCCCTTAATGCTGGGGTTCAGTGTGATGCAAGTTTATGCCTGGTTCACTAAATATTCAAAAACCTGCATTTCTCTACAACATACATATATTTGTGGCGATGGATTTATTTTAGTTCAAGAGTTGATGACAATAATATGTACTTATCTATGTATCTATGCTACTAAATAAATACAGACTCAGTGTGTAGTTTTATGTTATTTACCGTAAAAATATTGTAAGAATAAATGCTCATCAAGTACAGTTATACGAAATGCAAATCATGGATTATCACGGAGAGAAAACATTGGCAATGTATAAAACAAACTCATTTCAATAAACAATGCATTGAAGGAGTGGATAGGCGAAGAGAGAAAAGTTTCAGAGACAAAATACATTTGCAAATGAATACGCAAATTAAGAAAATTATCTATACTAACCCAAGTAGGAATCAGGGAAAACTACCCCACTGGCCAGTCAGGGCAGCAAGGCCACTTAAGTAGAGTTGAGTGGCAAAGATTAAGACAGGAGTCAGGAATGAGGTAAGCCTCTATCTGGAAACAGCAAACCGACGACAGCTACGATCTCCCGCTAACTAGCATCAGCAGAAACACCTATTAAAGCACACCCACCGGGGGCTTTCAATTATACCCTAAAACCTAAATGTCCAACCCACATTTGTTTAATTTTTTAAACGAACTCTGTCTCCCATTGGCTAAGATTGGGGGTGTACTGTCACACCACTCTTCATGATGAACACTTTATTAAACAATTCTTTGTTCTAAACATTCAACATTACGACAGATTCATCTCAGGAAACAACTTTGAGCACAATCATAGTAAATATTTCCTACAACATTTTACATGTTGCAAATCTCTACGCCTCTATTGTTCGCCTCTGCCATCTCGTGAGGAAGTTGCATTGCTTCCACTCGCTTATCAAATTGTCCTTTCCGAAGCTTGGCAGTCACACAAGGACATAAGAGCATGCACAGCTTTTTGCGTTTTCTCTCTTCCTCTTGCAAAATCATTCTTTTTTTGACATCTTATTTTTCATTGTATGTTAACCCAAAACTGGCATGCAGAAGTGTAGGCCCATGCTTGCTTTTCTACAGAGAACAGAACACAAACATTTATTATTTTCATGAAATGTAATTTCATTTTGCACACCATCCCAGCATTTGCACTAACCCATGCAAAACCCATGTTATTCCTAGCAAAATATTATTTACGTGCACAAAAGCAGCATTAGTTTTTTATCGAAGCAATTTTTGCGGCCTAGTTTCATGCATTAATACACACATTAGTTTACACATGCGCATACGCATTTACCCTTATTTTAGCATTCTTTTATGAATAATTTTCACAGCACACTGTTAATAAATGTTACTGAGGGTTCAATCCGAGCAGGTTTTATTTTCTCAAAACCCTGCTCCATCAACAGCTATCATCCAAAGTCTCTACGCAACAACCTCCCCTTTGGACAGTTCTTACGGATTAGGAGGAAATGATCATCCACTGATAAATTTGAGGCACATGCAGAGACGTTGTCATCTCAATTTAAGAGAAGGGATTATCAATCTCGACTGATACGCCGGTCAGCAAAAAGGGCACGGAACAATAACAGAGATGCACTTATAGAGATTGCTCCCCCTAAAGAACCACTGTCTAGATTGACATGTATGAACACTTTCAGCACTTTTTCTAACCAAATCAAGAAATCAATTTGCAGAAATTGGAGAATTCTGAATACCAGTAACACCGTCATACAGGGACCACTATTCGCCTTTAAGAGGAGTACTAATCTGAGGGACAGATTAGTACATACCAGGCACGAGACAAGAGAACTTCGGACCAGGACTCATTATGGGGACTACCAGCTGTGATGGGACATTTCCCATGTGGTTCCTGTGGAGTATGTTCCCAAACAAATCACATGACATATATCGATATTGGTACCGACAGACCGTGGGTACTCAAACGACACACGAACTGTAACAGTGACACACTGATTTATCTGTTTAGGTGCCCTTACGGATTACAATACATAGGAATGACCACCTGAAAAATCAAGACCAGGATTACGGAACATAAAAGCACAATAAGCTGCAAAAAACAGGCGACCAAATTGACTAACCATTTCCTGGAGAAAAAACATACAGCAGACGATTTAAGATTGACGGTCCTGGACCAGCCTTACATTCCTTCACATATCACTGATATTACCAACTTCTTGTTTCTAAGAGAACAAAGATGGGTGTACAGGTTACACTGTGACACTAATGGACTCAATGATGACATTCCATGGACCTCTATGATCAAGAAATGATTGCTTTACTCTCATTATGGATGCAACATCATACCTTAGTAATAGGGTGAGCTCTTACTGTCATGTTCCTGAAAAGTTAATTACTGAAATTCCTTTGTTCCCCAACACACACAGGTATTCAACTCACAGGAGCAGCAATGACACTTCCAGTGAGTTAATCATAGCATGACATACTGACATCGAGTTTCTTTACCGTTTTTTTTACCATTTCCTTGATAGGGCCAATATGGTCCTGAAAAGTAAATTATTAATATTCCCTTGATCCCAACACGCATAGGTCCTGCACTCACAGGATTAGAAATGACACTTCTAGAGAGTTACACATAGCGTGTCATATTGACATCGAGTTTTATTTACTAGGGTCATTATGGCCTACACCGTGATTCATTACATTCAATTCAATCACTGTCTGATAGTTCAACACTTTACTATACTGTGATGGCTGCCGCTAAAACCACTAGACATACCACAAGGAAGATTGTACATTACAGACAATGCGGCAAAAAACTACATGCCCCAGCATCCTCTGTCGCATCTGTGACACAGATGTGATGTCATTTTGCCAGCGACTTGTTAATCGCGGGAGACTTTACGTCCCTAGACCTTTAAAAGACGCCGATTGACAGCGCAGCCTCCCCCTTCCGGCTGCAGACAACGATGTCTGGAGTACCTACGGAGAGGTATGACGCCTTTCTACTTTTTAATAATTTTTTAAGATTTGACAAAGACTTTTCTTTGATGAAAAGGCTTCTCTTTATTTGCTCCGTGAGCCTTTGTGATTTTTTTAAATTCACTTAGCGCCGTTTCTGCTTAGATGCCGGTATGCTCTATTGAGCTTGGCTCTTATGCAGGACGCTTGGAGGGACGAGACCGACGAAGATGAGTTTCTCTGTTCCCTTTACATAAATTACTCTTTTCATTTTAATATATGACGGGCTCTAAATGCAATTCAATTACTTTTGGAGCTTTTGTAGACTAAGAATTAGAACCAAGCCGACATCTATATTCAGGTTCAAGTTAAGAATATAGCACTACAATTGCAGGCGGAAGTGTGGGCTGCTGGGCTCCTTTATACACATAATATGGGAATGTGTGCTTATACAGTCCTACTGGTCGAAGATACATGATTGCATGAGTACTGTGCTTGGGGGTGTACTGCGGCCAGAAGCTAAGAGATGCCTTTTGAATGTATGGGAACCCACCGATCTCAACAATACTTACAAAATCTGGGTTACACTGGGTCAGGCGGTGGCCAAGCGAAATATCGCACAACTGTGGGGAGCGGGAGAGCTGCCCAGGGTGTAGTCTTGGAAGGCAGACATGGATTGGTGCATGTTCAGGGAAAAGACCGTCTATGTCTCACGTGGATGCCCCAGAAAGTGGTCCTCCATATGGAATAAATGGAATGCCTATAGAGGCAATATCTGTGTTCCCCCCACTGTTCCCATACCAGATGACCCAATTACACCATAGCCATTGTGACCTACTATGAAATACCAATGTAACTTGTACTCATGACAGCATTTGACTCAAAGTATCTGCTCTCTTTCTTGTAACTTGTAATGTCGACTTGTGTTTGTTCAATAAAAAGAATTATTAAAAAAAGAATATAGCACTACTAAGGGATACCACACCTGTTACCTTCTTTCAAGATTTTCCCAGATACAGTAGAGCGATCGTTTTTGTCATTGTGTGCGAGAATAAATAATAGATTCATGACATTATTTCCGCCCCCCCCCCTTTTTTCAGAGCAGTGCCCCCTCCCTGAGCTGCATGCCAGGTTAAGGTGCAGCCTTTTCCCCGCAATGTACGGGTAAGATATGAAAATATAATACTGTTTTCTTAAACATACGAATTCATTAATTTGGCACATACCGTCTTGATATTTGACTACATAGGTATATCCTTACAAAATAAAACGACAAAAGAATAATAACATCCGCAGATAATCGAACATATTGATGACCTTGTTTGAAGCCTTATGATGGTGAATATAATCAGTAAACTCTTGATTTTGTTTTCACATAGGTATCACCAGTGAATCACCAAAAAAGACATAAAGATCACTGGCTTTGTATCTTTTTCATCTTTATATATTTTTCCACTATTAACACTGTTTCCCACGATCCTAACAACAATCGTGGAAAATAACTTTAAAGCAGCAGCCACACGTATTGGTCCTGACGAAAGCCGCAACACCTCGATCGAGGGTCAATTGGCTGAAACATGTAGATCTATTAATTCATCACTAACTTGCAGGTATATGTTTACCCTGCTAGTGCCCTGTTTTTTAATCCTGCCCCAGGACATATTAATAAAGTTAGACTACATACCTGGTAGCTAGTTTTAACTCACTTTTTTTTACTTATATCTTTCTTTGCGCTGCGTATCTCACCTAACCAAGTTCATCATTCATCATTGTTGGATTTAGTATATCCTTCAGCTAGGTAACAAAACGTCCCTGAGCTCCTCCCTCTCAGAGAGGGGGTTGTAGCCCGTGGCGGGACTAGGTTTTCCCGTCACAAGGAGAATGCCAATGATGAAGCATGCCACTTATGGTGGGTTAGGGATATCGTTCTAAAGAAAGGGATCTCCCAAGGGACATATAAGGCTCACTTTGGATGATTTATATCTTTCCTGTTTCTTTTTGCTGAGACCCGAGGGTCCCAGATTGTGTTTTGCACAAATGTGGACCACCTTCTTCAGGGTGCTGGATGATGGGCAGAAAAAATGTTAGCAGCCATACAGGTGATGGGGAAGTGGGGCCTGTCCCAAAAGATGGAGAATGTCTAAAAACATGAAACAAAAATATCATGAACACGAAACATGTTATCAAAAGGGGGGGGTCAAAAATAAGCACAGGCGTACACCGACAACTAATACTGGGACTAGTCCATTTAGTCATGTGTCCCTGAATTCAAAGAAAGTGAACATAGCAACCATGGTCCCAATATTTACAATATGACACATACAATATGTGTCAAACCATAGTTCCACATATCGCCACCCTTTGTGAAAAATCCATGCAGAAATTATGTGCAAAACAGAAAGAATACCTTTTCCCACGGTTAATGTCGATAGTCTGGTAAAAAGGAATCAACCTACTAGAATAACAGCTTCATCATTGGACTCGCCAATTCCGAGAACAGAATACACTCCGGCCGGGAAGCACCCACGGGTACGAAAATGTAGTCCAGTCCTCTCTTGTAACGAATAAAGAAACATATTCAGAGGTCCATGTGAGGAAACAAAGAGGTATTCAAGATCACAGCAAAATGCAGGATAGCTTACCTATATAATGTCCAGAGTCAAAGTGAAACAGAAGGAAATGGAAGAATGTTTCAAAAAGAGGCAAAGCTCTGAGCGAGGCCCTCAGGTGGGTAAGGGACTTCAAGTAGTTCTTGGTGGATGAGGATTCCACCTTCCTCTACACGTGATACAGGCAAGGGCTGTCAAGGCAATGATACATACACATAAGATTTGTGGCTCCAGTCCATGTCGAGAAATCTAACTGTCTGTCTAGGGGCGGGGAAAGGGGTACAACATGAGGTCACATTACCCATGGGAGGCCAGTAGCTGTGACTAGCATTCACTGAAATTAAAGATAGCTGGTTATGCCAGCATAAAGAGCCAGGAGGCTTGTGAAAAGAACGTCTAAAAGGACGAGCCGAAATCCGTAAGGCTGCCTACACAAATGAAAGAACATGCAAATATATAGCCCTTACACTGGGACTGACGCCATTCGAATATACTTTGTTCCTGGAGGTAGTTTTCAACAGCATCAGATTTGGCTTAGCATTTTCTCCGGTTTCAGATGGACTATTCAGATTTCTCGCTTTCCCCAGTATGTATATGTTTATGTATTTCTCACCGAGTTGATTATGTTTTTCCTGGGCTGAGTTTTCCTTTTCCCCTCTATTCTCCCCCCTTTTGTCCTGGCTGTGTGAGACCCCACTCCCTTTATCCATCCTAGGACGCCGATATTTAGTGCTTCACTTTGGCTCTATGCTTCCTCATATCTATTCCCCCAGTGTGCACCTCTTACTTGCCCTGTCCGCGGCGTTCCCATCATGCTTTTGGCATGGGGCTTGCATCATTAGTGTCCATATATGGTATTGGAAGACATTGGGGGGATTTGATTTCCTGCACATCTCAGTTAATTGGCCATCACTCCAGCTATATTTTTTATATGACTTCCAGCCCACTTTGCTTTTTAGGTCGAGCCTAGTCAGCGCATGCACTGTCTGCAAGACCTGCTGTATTCAATAAAACTACTTTATTCCCGCCTGCTGCTTACCATTGGCTGTCCCCTGTGCCATTCTTCTTTGCTGGCTCCTAATTGGTTCCAATAGCCGACATGTCACTTCCTTTGAAGGCTAAAGAGCACCGGTCAAGTACAGTTTCCTTACGCCTTCACTTTTCATCTTTTCTTTGGGGGAACTTTTTTTCTTCTGCTGCCCTTCACCCCAGATCGGAACCATTGAAACATGTGTGTTTTGTTTGATTATTACGATTGTTGTTTGATTATTACGCACCAGCGCACCAGCGCACAAGCCCCTCCCGCAGCATGTTTGATTCATGTTCATTCCTGTGCATTTTTTTGTGGGGCGCTTTGCATACACGACCGGTCTTGATGACTGTACCACATTCCTTCGCCTCCTGGGTGCCGGTGTATCCTTTATATGTTATTTTTATTCTAAAACAAAAGTTGTGTCTGATTCACGTTCCTTCCTGCGTATTTATTTTTGTTGCTTTGCATACACGAGCGGTCTCGATGACTGCACCGCTTTCCTTTGCCTGCTGGGTGCCTGTGTGATCCTTAATATAAAACAAGTTACTTACCTGTACACTGTGGTTCTCTAGTATTGATATCTTTTATAGATTCACATGCTTGAATCTTCCCCGTCGTCATGGTGGAAGTCCCACTGTAACAGTAAAATATCAGTATTGAAACTCTAACATTCAAATGCCCATAAGAATTCACTAGTTTTAGCAACCTATTTCCATTGTTATAAAACCTCCAAATTACAGCCAATCAGAGCGTAGACCATAGAATCTCCTTCCCCTGCAGGGCCACCATTCCTCAGATTTGGAGCATGAGTGCCACAAGGTAATAAAAGAGGTATGGAAGGTGAACCTGAAAAGGGGAGGAGGGAGGGTCGCATGTGAATCTATAAAAGATATCAATACTGGAGAACCACAGTGTACAGGTAAGTAACTTGTTTTTTCTCCAGTATTGTATCTTTTATAGATTCACATGCTTAAATCAGAATAGCAAGCAGTACCAGAGGGTCAGAGGCGGCGGGTAAGGTGAACCATCCCACCATGCGACCCAAAAACTAACCACTTATGGTAATCATGAAGAGCATCTAACTCACAATAATGCATATATATGCTAAAACATAAAATAGAAAAAATATTCGAGAACATATGAAATACTATCATAACAACAGTACACATATATTGCAGATAAGAAACTTAGAAGATCATACCTTATGCGAATAAACGTCGCAAAGTAGCTTGACCAATTGCCACATCCGCCTTCTGCCAGGCATCCAGGCAGTAATGCTTTGTGAAGGCATGGACGTTCGCCCATGTCGCCGCCCTGCAGATATCAGGCAAGGACACTCCAGCGAATAGGGCGGAGGAGGCTGCCACCTTACATGTTGAGTGCGCTGTGGCCTTGGCAACCAGAGGGCAGCCAGTCCTCTCATGACAAAAGAGAATAGCCGATGAGACCCGGCGAGCGATAGACGCCCACGTCAAAGCCTGACCCTTCCTAGGGGCAGAGAAGGCAATTAGTAACTGAGTAGATTTTCTGAAAGGTTGGGTCTTTTGCAAGTAGAATTTTAAACATCGTTAAATGTCCAGAGAATGGAGTGCCCTCTCAGCTGGCGAAGAAGGAGCTGAAAAGAAGGAGGGCAAAACCACTTGCTCATTTGGATGAAATGCAGAAGGCACCTTGGGAATAAAAGATGGGTTTGTACGAAGAATTACTTTATCCGGAAAGAATTGCAGGTAGGGCTCCATTGTTGTGAAGGCTTGAATTTCACTAATGCATCTAGCTGATGTGATGGCCAACAGGAAAGCCACCTTTCAAGAGAGGTTGTTTAAGTCGCACTGGTGAATAGGTTCAAACGGTGATTTCAAAAGTTGCGACAGGACAGTATTTAATTGCCACAGCACTGGAGGAGGTCTTACTGGAGGATAGACCCTGAAAAGTCCTCTCATGAACTCTTTTATCAGTCTATTAGACCACAGGGACGAACAACCAGAACGTCGTCTGTACCTGGAGATTGCCGCTAAGTGCACTCTGATGGACGCCAAGCGCCAGACCAACCTTGGCAAGAGATAAGAGATATGGCAAAAAGTCCTCAGGCGGCAAAGAAAGGGGATCGCAAAAGTGCGCGGTACACCATATACAGAATCTTTTCCACTTGGCCGAGTAACATTTGACCGTAGATGAAGCTCGAGCATTCTGTAGTATTGGCTGACATTCCTCAGAAATCGCTAATTGTCCAAACTCTGTGTGATGAGGAGCCAAGCCGACAAGTGGAGTGTGCGGACTTGAGCATGAACCACTTGACCCTGGCTCATAGAGAGGAGATTTTCTTTTGGTTGGAAGAGAATTGAAGAAAACCTTTGATAGGCGAAAAAGCTCTGTGAACCAGTACTGTTGTGCCCACTCCGGGGCGATTAGGATGACATGGCAAGGTTCCCAATTGATCTTTTGCAGAACCTTTGGAATGAGAGGAAATGGAGGGAATGCGTAGGCGAACGCTCCCTCCCAAGAAAAGTGGAAGGCATTTCCTAGAGAGCCTGGCTGAGGGAACCTGCTGGCGAAGAATCTGCATTTTTTGTTGAGTGATGTAGTGAACAGATCTAGGGTTGGAAACCCCCAGCAGCGAAAAACCCCTTGCAACTGTTCGTTGTCTAGCTCCCACTAGTGACACTGCCGTGTGTCTCTGCTGAGGAAATAGGCCCAATCGTTTTGGACTCCTGGCACATGCTAAACCTGTGTCGATATTTCATGGGCTATCAGCCATTCCTAGATTTGCTGAGCCAGGATTGAGAGAGCCTGAGATCTTGTCCCACCTTGCTTCAGCAGATAGAACATGGTGGTGGTGTTGTCCGTGCGAATCAGGATCGATGACTTCCTGATTCTTGGCAGGAATGCTTGAAGGCCCAGAAATACCGCCTTGAGTTCCAAGAGATTTATGTGACACTGTGCTTCCTGAGCCGACCATCTTCTGTGGATCTGCAATTCTTGCAGGCGGGCACCCCATCCGTCCATGGAAGCATCCGATGTTATGAGCAACTTTGGCTTTGTCGTGCGGAAAAAGAGGCCTTGGGAAAGATTGTCTCTGACTGTCCACCAGGACATTGCTGGAACCATCAACGGTGTGATTGATATGACGTCCTCGAATGAGCCTCGAGACTGCATCCATTGAGCGTCGAGCTCCTCTTGGAGAAGCCTCATCCTTAGGCGACGGTGCGGAATCAGCAGGATACAGGATGACATCATCCCTAGCATTGACTTGTATGTCCTTACTGAAACGCACTTTTTTGCGGACAGACCCTTCACTGTCCTTTGCAGTCGTAAGATCCTTTCTTTTGTGGGAAATGCTTTTGAGAGCGTAGTGTCCGGAGTTGCTCCTAAAAATAATATCGACCTGGAGGGAGCCAGGGAGGAATTTTCCCGGTTGATTATTAGCCCCAGGGAACGAAAGAGCCGAACACAGGCATCCGTCGATCTTCTGGCGGCTTGAAGCGATGAGGCCTTGACCAACCAGTCGTCCAGATAAGGGAATACCTGGTGACCGGCTCACTGTAGAAAAGCCGCCACTGGAGCCAAGCACTTCAGCCCGAAGGGTAGTACTCTGAATTGGTAATGGCACCCTGCCAGCTCAAGCCTCAGAAAACGACAATGTTTTGGGTGAATGGGAACGTGAAAATATGCGTCCAGAAGATCCAGCGAAGACATACAGTCCCCCGTATTCATTAGAAGCAGAATTTCCTGGAGCGACAACATTCTGAACGG
Source organism: Calotriton arnoldi (assembly GCA_963921515.1). NCBI lineage: Eukaryota > Metazoa > Chordata > Amphibia > Caudata > Salamandridae > Calotriton > Calotriton arnoldi. The sequence continues at coordinate 878,057 of CAWUFW010002026.1, forward strand.
TTGGGATTTGATGAACTTGTTAAATGACCTTAAATCCAATATCTGCCTCCATTTTCCCGTCTTTTTCTTTATCAAGGAGAAGTGAGAATAGAACCCCAGATTGCGTTGATTGGGTGGCACTTCTTCGATTGCCTGCTTGGTTAAGAGCAAATGGATCTCCTTCTTGAGGATTTGGAGATGACGATGGGAAGTTCTCCACAGAGGCACATTCGGATGCTGTTGAACAAATTCCAGGGTGCAACTGTGGCAAAATACGTCTAACACCCATTTGTCGGAAGATATAAGCTTCCATTGGCTGAAGAATTTGGAGCAAACGGGCCGAATTGAAGTGGGACTGTGGTAGCAGGGGCCTGTGGATCCTCATTGTCTCTTGCTAGAGTCATGAGCCCTTCCTCCTGATGGTGGGCGACGACGTGCTGATGGTCTAGAATAAGCAGGTGTTGAGGTTTGCCGAAAGGGCTGCGAAGAGTACTGTGCTCGAAAGCCCTGTTGATAATACAGCTGGAAACGCTGCTGAAGCTGGGGGCGAGAGAGATATTGGCCTCTGCCCCGGAAGCAATTAAACCTTTTTTGTTGCAGGTTAGCTAAAGATTTAGCCGACTCCGTATCCATTTTTATTGATTGCAACGCTTCATCTACATGTTTCCCAAAGAGAAATTCGCCGTCGAATGGCATATCCAAAATTTTGGCCTGAACCTCCGGTTGAAACGTCGTAGCCTTTAGCCACCCTTGCCGTCTCAATACCACTGCTCCTGCCATCTGTCTGAAGGCCGTTGAAGAAATGTCCATAGCCACATCAATCAATTCGGAAGAGGCTTTCTCTACTTCCGACAGCACCTCCTTTGCCTCTTTCTTTTTATCTTCAGGAAGGAATTCTAGCAAGGCCGAGATGTCGGACCACATCTGGCGGTCATACCTTCCAAGAATAGCCAAGGCATTGGAGGCTCTAATGGCAGTGGCTGCCAAAGCGGAGAACCTTTTGCCGATGTTGTCCAATCGGCTCCCTTCCTTGTCAGGCGGAGCCGCACACCGAGAGGAAGGGTTCTTCGACCTCCTTTGAGCTGCCTGCATAATGATTGAATCAGGCCTGGGATTACCAATCAGGCACGCAGAGAGTCCTCGGGCGCCTTGTACTTCTTGTCTAACTTCGGTACCACTGCAGGAATAGAAGCTGGTGTTTTCATCAATTTCAGGTCTTCTTGCCATAAGACGTCTACAATGGGAATGTTTCGAGAGGAGCGTTGCATAGTAGGCTTAAAATCATATAAAAAGCACTCCATCTGCTTGACAGGCATAGGAAGGTCAAAGCGCCTAGAAGTACATTCTAGCAGATCGTGGAACCCGCCGATATCTGCAAGCGGAAAATCAGCTGGAGGCGGGGTAGGAGAAGGTGGAGTCAGAGCCACATAGTCGTCCCACTCATCGTGGACATCCTGGTCCAACTGCAATTCCCCCTCCTCTAGCTGCTGGTCATCATCATCCTAACTTTGCGCAGGAACTTCCACAGGAGGCGCAACGGTCTTGCTCTAAGGTGGAGCAGAAATTGCTTCATGAAATCTCCTATAATAGTCATTCAGCATTAGCTGAAGATCAGACACCAATGACACCAGGATATTTATGGAGGGTTCTTGAACTTGTTCTTCCTGCTCTTCATAAGGATCGTGTTCTTGGAACGAGTCCAAGCCTTGAGAAGTAGGACGTCCCCTTGTAGTGTAGTTCCTATTTCCCTAATAGGCTCTGCGCATTGGAATAATATACCCTATAGGCTTGACATAGGACTGAGGTCGGTATGTCCCTATCGAGTATATTAAACTTAATTACTTTGTACCAGCTAGCTCAGAGGCCACTAGAAACTCCTTGAAAACAAGAAGGGAGTACTTTCTGGCAACTGCATAAACATGACCACTTTGTTTCCCTTTAGAATCGGAACACGTCTCAGAATCGTGGAAACAATAGATAACAGTTTCACTCAGCTAATCCTGCATGCTTAGTTTCCTCAGAGTTACACAGAAAGAATAGACGGGCGTTTCAATAAAAAGGTTTTATTGAACAGTCTTGTTTCTCGTGTAAGAGATATGCGCTGTTATGATCACAAGACAGTATGCAAGATATATAATGTACAGCGTAAGCAGTAGAAATAAGTAATACTGCGCTAGCATTATCTTTTAGCATATATTCACATACATAAATAACATGAGCTAAAAAATGCGAGTACTCATACAATGCGTCTCTAAGCTAGTTCTACCCCAATGTACCTAACCTAGTCTAGGTGTAGGGCAAGGTAAGAAGTAGGCAAAGTATTCTCTAGTATGGTATACTAAGAGTATGTTAAGTCTAGTATGCCAAGAGTCCCTCTAGGTTCTAGTCAGCTCCATACCTTGAGAATGAGAGAGGTGGGAATCTCTTTCCGGACTCGAACTCTAACACCCCGCGAAGGGAGTCAGATCACTGGAAGCTGGATTCTCTGCGAGCAGGGATGACAGCGTCTTCTCAGTGCGTCAGGCCGGGATACGGGCTCCTCTGAAGTCGAGGTCTCCTCTAACTTGCTTTGGCAAGGGAAGGTATATTTATACCTGGTAGGTACTTTGGAATGTTAGCATTGACGTGAAGTCGGACAGAGGAAGACGTCAGGAATGAACCCTTAAGGTATAGCGGTTCATGCATAATAGATGAGTTCTTGGAGAAATCAATAATCCTGTGCTAGGGGAACTCCCAAGAGCTTAAGGGTCTGGTTTCTAAGAACTCGTTGTGACGTTAGGGTGGACGGATGTCGGTGACCATGCCTGTATTTGGAGTGTACGGCTAATGCCTAAATAAGGACTGGGATTCTATGCCTATATAAGGGCAATGCGAATTGTGCCTATATAAGGACATGTTTCAGGAAAACCTATATACGGACACCTAAAGCGGAATACAACACCCACTCCACTTTCGAATGAACGATAATACTAAATGCTAAACATAAATTTGAGTACCACATATTGCTAAAAACATTTCTAAAAGCATATTAAAAGAAGTTTAAAAATAAACTGTTGAATGCAATAGGTACTGTACATTTTAAAGCAATGTTGTCATGCCAAGCATATATTGGAACTAAATGCAACATGAATGAATAAACAGTAATATATACATATGACGAAATGATTGATAAGTATTTTAAAAATCAAAGCCATTTCATATCATGGAAGTAAATGAAATTTTAGACAAAGTTTTTTCAAAGATGACGGTTTTATAAGAATAGTTCTACTGTAAGCAGATTGATTTGCCATGTAGTTTCAAAAAAGTTCAATTTTGGGAAGAGTTCCAAGTTTTTGAAAATATGAAGGCCAATTTAATTGCGTCCCTGGTACACTGTGAGCCGAATCAAAGTCAGTGTATGGGTCTGGTGTAAACATGAAATCATCTATTTCCGTAGACAAAATATTGTCAACCGATGTTGGTGACATTTGGAACACCTCGTGTAGGAGATTAACTGCACAGAGATGAGAAGCATCGCCCTCAGCATAAGATGCCGCAGCTATGTTCGCGTCCGTTGTTACCTGTGTGCCTGTTGATCCATCTCGTACCTCAGCAGCAGCAGATAGCGTCTGTGAGATCTCAATGAATGCCGTCATCAGGATTGGTAGCCTCTGGGGACAACACAGAGCATGGGCCGTTACCGGGTCCAGCAGAGTATCGATATCCATTGGCATGACTGATGGGAGTGTTAGACAGGTGTCTAGCACGCATTCTTCACCGCAAAGCAGGCAGCGTAGAACAGGTAAGATGCAATCTTGCCAGATTGGTCTGAATGACAGGAACCATGTTGTATTAAGTTCCCGTAGACGAGGTACGCCCAAAAGTTGCACTATGCGCTCACGGCACTTCCGTTCTTGGAGAGCTTTCTCCACATCGCTCGGAGTGATGTCAGTGGATAGGCTTGCCATAGCGTAATAGTAGGAATAGAAATAAGATTCCTGCAACAAGTGCTAGAATTAATGGCACACCACCAAACACCGAATGTGCAAAGTTTGGGATGATTCCGAGGACTGCTTGAAAAGGTGCTAACAGTCCCGAGCAGATGGTCTTAAATACATGTACAATTCCGCTCGTATCAGACATGTTAAAGATACGTCCCATCATTTCTGCGAAATGTATAGGGCAGTTTGTACGAATTAAAGCCTGGATCTCAGCCGAAGTCCTTGCAATTTGTAAATCATAGATTTCTTTGGCCGAGGTCAGAGGCACAGTTTGTTGTATAAGCATGGCTTTCATTCTGCTTAAAGTATCAAATCGTATAAAAGAAACATTCAATGAAGGCCATAAAGGCGACTCCCTGACTGTGTCTATTGGGAGGAACAATACTTGCATACAGCAAGTGACCCTGGAGTCTACCGTTACTAGATATGGGATGCCTGGCAACATGCCACAGCAACTCTGATCAATCAACATGAGGTAACTCCCATTAGAAAGTTGGCCAAACGTTGGATTAATCACAGCAGCTGGTGTACCTTGCTGGTGGCAGGACAAATTTGCCACAGAACCATTACAAGCCCCGTGTAAAGAAATGTCTTGACATATGAGTGAACCGCTTAGTGCATTTTCACAGTTTGTACCGCTAAGAAACACTTCACGATCCCCACTCCAACATCTGTATTCGTATGGTAAATCCCAGGATATCTTAATGTATTCTTTACCCAACCTTTCATATCTGCCTGCTTGCATTTGTTTGAGGCAATACTGAAACTGAAAAGTAGTGACAGGCAGAGTGATTTTGCCATGAATAAGCCATTCTGTAGCTGGTTTTTCTGCCACAGTGAACGGTAACTTCTCCAGTTTTTCAATGCTCAGCACTGTATACTTTGCTCCCTTTGTGCCAGTTCGATCTGTTTATCAGTCAGATTGTATTCTGCAAACAGAGCCGACGTGTTGATAAAAAGCCAAGGCACATAGCCCGCACGCAAAGATTGCAGCGTCCAGCCTAATAACATAATAGAACGTAACTGAGATTGGCCTTGTTGTAACATGGCTAAATCTTGTTCCAGTATGTCAATAGCAGAGGATACAATGTTGTCCAATGAATAAATTCTGGATGACAAAGTTGTTAACCCATTGTCGACCACAGAGAGAGTTTTCTCTAAGTTAATACGATCAATTTCACGTATTCGTTCTGCGGCCTCTGCCTGTGAAACCTTCCATGCTTCATTATAAGCAGCATAGATGCCGGCATATATGAAACGTTTTTGACGCGGTTTTCTCGGTCCTAGCAAGAATTCCCTAAGGTCTGCATCTTCTTTAAGTAAAGATAAGTGGTGTTTCACATCCTCAAGTGTTGATTTTTGTAGCCAGTCGAGGCACAATTTTCCTACACTGTATGTTGTTACTACCCCCGGATGTTGTCTTTGGACGTATCGTGGGTCTGGCCTATGAATAGTAAAGCCCTGCGTTTTATTCAGGAATCTTTCTTGACAGATGTTTGTGTCTGTGGGCCAGATCAACCATTTTCTCCAATCAGGATTTGTTCTGTTGATTTGTAGTATTGAGTCAACTGTAACCGCTGCCTGTGTATAGTTATTACTGGCAGGTGTTGGTACAGAAGGTGTTTTCATGTCTTTGATCTTGGCTAAACCAAGGCAAGACGTTTGTTGCACAGTGTCATTCAAAAACATTATTTGCTGAGGGATGATACATGCTCTAAACAAAGCTTCTATCCCCTGCACTTGCCAATCTTTAGAACCCCAGACTGATTTTGTGTCTATTGTGTCTTTCCACAAATCGAATCCATGTCTAGACAGTTGGGCAATAAATGCTGCAGAGTAAATCTGTTTTGTATTTGTTAAAATAATTTTCTGTCCTGTTTTGTTTATATTTTTATAGTAAAATGTTTCCGGATCAGATGTATTGTACCCTGAGAAATAGGGAAACTTTTTAGCAAACGTTTTTGAACTACCTTTTGGTGGTGTAGGACAATTCTCCCATTGGTTAAACATAAACACATTTCTAGGTGTTGCAGATTTATGCAAAAAATGATGACCATAGTGGTTATAGCAATACAGCTGTTCATAGTCTGATGAACCCTCTAAATATTCATTGTTAGAAAATGCAGCAGACCTTTCTAGATCAAACATCATATCATTTACAATCTCAAAGTCCCAATCATCAGAATGGGTACTGGACGAAATAAAATCACTTAATGAAATTTTAAATAAATGTGGAATGTTCAAAAGTTCCGTAGGACCGAAGATATCGAAATCAGTTTTGTCCCACACTATACCATCTTGTATAGGAACGGCTGTGATGTTCACTGCTGATAAGTCTCTTGCTTCACGATGGGATGATTTGTGTGGTTTTAAAAGTAAGTTCACATCTTTACTTTCAATATCCAAACGGATGTATCTGCCATTTATAAGCACGCTGATAGTCATAACCAAAGCTAGCCAAAGCAGAAAGAAAAATATTCCAGAAATAATCCATAGTTCAATCCATGGTGAAACCAGATAAGTCTTTTTCAGAAAATGAAAAAAAGTCTTGTACTTGCTGTTTGAAAGTTAATGATGCTGGCGTCGTTTCAGGCTCACTCGGATCCTCAGAAAACGTATCAAAGTTAATGAAATAGAAGCAGTTCTGTCAATTGTTGGAATTGCATCAGGATTTGTCGAAATCGCTGGAACCAGTTGATCACTTGTTACATTGGTGTAGACAGGTGTATTTGGACGAACTGTTACTTGAGTTTCAAGAGGGATGAGTTCCATTTCATTGTTGCTTAGTCCTTCATCAGTTACTGCTGAATTCTCGATGGTTATGAGTCTTTCAGTCTGAACCTCTTGGATAGTAGCGAGAGGAGTGCGTGTGCTACTAGGTCGGAGTCCACGAGGCCTACTATTTAGTATTGGCCACATACTGTGGTTTGATGAGGTCGATTGACACAAATCTTTTCTCCTTTTTTCCAGCAAGGGGCGGCAGAAGTACTGTTCTTGTTCCTTGAACGGCTAGGACAGGTACTGGTTGTCTGTAAGAAGGTCCAAATTCCTTCTTGTCCGCAATCTTCTCTCTGACTAGATCCCCAACTTTTGGGATCCAGACAGGCCTTGCTGGGACTGCCGGTTTTTCCCCAGTGGTGGTTGGCTTCAGGAATACGTTGCTTTGTTTCGATCTTAGTTCATTTAGATCCTGTAAAACAGCCAAACAATCTTTGATATCAAAGGGTTTATTTTCCACCACTGTGCCTTTACATTCGAGATCAGGAACCCACATTCTCGTCCCAAATAGGACCTCATATGGAGTGACCCCCCCTAGAGAACTCTTTGGCAAATTATTTAATGAGCGTTGGACCCCATAAAGATGTTTGACCCACCCATCACCCGTACCTAATACTCTAGATGTTATAGATTGCTTTATGTCCCGGTTTTTCCTTTCCACAACAGAATTTCCCTCAGGATGAAACGGAGAGGAGTACCGCAATGCAACGCCCAGACTGGCCATGGCTTCTTTGTAAGCTCGAGAGCTAAACGCAGGGCCCTGGTCAGAATGTAGCGTGCCTATTGCGTATGTGCCGATAAAGACTCGCAAATCTTTTATAACAGTTCGAGCGTCAGCCGAGCGCTGAGGCCATATCCATAGGAACCTTGATTTAGTATTTGTGGGATTGCATTTGTCCAGAGGGACGCCTGCGCGTAGATAGTCTAATGCTGTCTAACAGTGGTGTCTGTACTGGGCAGGCTACTTCGTAGCATGGTGTCTGGTGGCGATCTGCATCACGCTGAACCTTACAGTCTATGCAGTCATTGATGAAGATGTGAATCTGTGTATTCATTCTAGGCCACCAGTACATCTCTTTTAACGTCAATATTGTTTTAGAGATCCCTTGATGTGACAGACCCTCCCCCAGATGTGCTTCATAAATCAAAGCTGCTCTACGTTCCATGTTTGGAATTACCCTATCCCCCCACTCCAGGGATTCGAGCAAAAGGAACGTTGTTCGCATCAATTACATAAGAGTACTTGAGTGGAAACTTTTTTGGTAACGCTGCACCACTGCCTTTGCTTGAAGCATTGACAGCCAACAATATCTCACTGTCTATTCTCGTTTTTGAACGAGTGATCGCAGCTACGGAAGCCATTTGAACAGCCCCCTTTGCGGCTTCGTCAGCCAATGAATTCCCTGCAACGTGAACGCCATCACGTTGATGACTCAGCGTGTGTATCACGTGAGCCTTTGGTAGTTTGTTTTTTAACTGAACTACTTGTTCCCAAAGCGTTTTATGCTTTATTGTGCCACCTTTTGCTTCTTTGAACCCATTTTCAAGCCAATTTTGTATATATTCATTATACGACTGAACACAGTAAAAAGAATCGCACACTATCAGTGTGGGGAATTCGCGATCTGTACTTTCAAGTGCCAGTTTGAATGCTTGTAGTTCAGCTCGCTGAGCTGTACAATCTCCTAGAGATTGAGTTTTAGTGACCATTGGTCTGAAGTTACCATCTCGCATCCGACCTTTAACGATTGCGCATGCTGCACTGTAAGCTTGCTTACTCCCTGTAGCGGGTTGTGCGGATCCGTCAGTGTAAATTATGAATTCGTACTGATCGAGAGGCAGAATTTCACTGGGCAGAGGACATTCATGTTCATATTGCAGGAACGCTTGTGTTTTTAAATCAGGATCAAAAACATATTCAACATCCGTTGCAGCAAGAGAGTTAACCCATTGTATCCATCTAGGATGTAAAGCTTTTGCATTTGGAATGCTCGCTTTTGTGACCGCTTCTAAAGCTGGTACTGGGGTTACGACAATATTGCGTTTCCCTTGAGCTAGGGCTCTTTCTTTTGCTACAGCGGTTTGAACTGCTGTCAGTATTTTTCTGTTGAAGTGAAGCGCATTTCTGCTTGTGTATACAAATGAGATTTGTATGCTATTGGTACTTTTTCACCCTCATTAAATGTTAAGTAGGTGAATCCGCATTGACCCGAAATTATTCGGATCACTAAGTTGCGTTGACTTACGCGTGTTTGTAAGTGATTTGTAGCTAACATGTTAGCTTGGAGTGAACACAAGATTTCTGTGTGTTCTTGTGTCCAATTTTTGATTGAAAAATCAGGTTTGATTAATGCGTAGAGAGGTTTAACCCTTTCTGCGTAATTTAGAATGTACGTTCTTCCAAAACTTAGGAAACCCAGGATGGATTGTAAATTTTTCAGCGTTTTTGGAGGTTGGAGCAGCGCACACCTTTCTAAAAAGTTAGCTGCCAAGCTCTTGCCTTCACTTGAAAGCTCATATCCTAGAAAAAGGACATTGAGATGGGCAATTCTGGATTTTTTGAAGTTGAATTTATAGCCCTCAGAGGCGAAGCCCAATATAATGGTACTCACCCTGTTCAAGTGCCTATCCAGGTCATCGTCTGTCAGATAGATATCATCGACATATGACAATGCCTCATTATCATAAATTTGTAGTAACTCTGTTACCCTTGCTGAGAACAACCCCGGGCTGTTCTTGAACCCTTGTGGGAGTCGACAAAATTGACGCTGGGTCCCCATTATTGAGAAAGCCGTTAAGTACCTGCTTTCAGGTGCTATGTTTTGACAAAAGAAACCATTTGAAATGTCCAATGTGGTTTTATATTTTTTGCGCACAATGTTATTCATTAATGCTGTACTATGTGCATTTTGCACTGCAAATGTTTTTGAACAAGTGTTTAAGTGTCTGTAATCCAAAACTAGACGATATGTATGGTCTGGTTTGGATACAGGAAACAAAGGATTGTTCATTGAGGAGGTGCATGTTTCAATCACCCCTTGGTATTCAAGTTGATCTAAGATCTCCCTGACCTGTTTTTTAGCTTCTTGCTTTATTGGGTACTGCCTTTGTGCAGTAGGTTCATTTTTAGATGTATTTTGTGGTGAGGTGAGTCCTCATCCCATCCTACATGATTTTTATATAATGCTGGGGCCTGGGCAACTGCCCATTTCCTGGCATAAGTATATTTTATGTGAATTGGAATATGGTTGGAGAAGGCAGGCATAATAATGTCCTCACCATGTGGGCACTCCCTGACAAATTGTGGTGGCCAGTCTTTTTCTGCTAGAAGTATATCATAACCCCTTGAAAGTTTCTCCCAAAAGAGTGTTTTCACCTTTCTTGGTATGTCTCCCTCCATTCGGAGTGTTATTTCATATAACTTTTGTGGAGTACTAACCCTGGTGTCTACAGTCTCTACTGTGATGTACTCATTCAAGTCCACTATCTCCAGAAGTTCCTTCAGGTTCTGGCGAGCTATTGTGACTTCTGCCGCACTGTCCAGCATTGTCTGAGCCCATTCTCCGTTCTTGAGTTGTGTTCTCAGTATCCTCGGCATGTCTGATCTTCAGACCTGCTACCTTCTTTTTTGAAAATTGAGGTTTTGATTTATTTTTCTGAACATGTTTGTCGTCTTTGGATTTCACGCGTTCTTCTCTATGTTCTGACCGTCCTCTTCTTTCCAATGTCTGTGACGATATCTGAAAGGTACGAGAGGAACGTGTATCAGTGTCTTGATACCTGTCAGGTTTTCTTAAATTATCCCTATTCCTGAGGTTATACCTCCTTTCAGAGTGCTCCTTTTGAGGAGACCTACCTCGGGATTGAGAACGTTTCTCGTTTGAATTTTGTTTATTAGTTTCCCACTTCTTTTTAGAAGATGTAGGAGTTTGTTTAATAGAGTCCTTTTCAGGATTCTCAGATAGTTTTGGCTTCAATGGTCTTCCACCCAAACTATCTCTGCCTAATTTTGCATATGATTGTTCTATTATTCTGGGTAGTTCTGTTTGATGTTCTGTTACATCAAATTCCCTTAATCGTTGGCGGATCGCCACTGATGCTGCCTCCCCTTTAATATTAGATAATATTATTGTTGAGACCTGGTCGAAATTTTTCAGTAATTTCATACCTAAATTTAGAACAGGCTCTGCCCCGTATTCGTTTTGAATTTGTTTCAGGACATCAGGTATTACTGCAATTGATGGAATACCATGTGTTTTAGTATAGATGGCAGCAAAGACTGAGCCCCAAGTGGTGTAGTCTTCCAGTTGTGGTGTGATCCCCATTGGTAAACAGATTGTTAGGATTCTGTGTTTCTCATAAGGGCTAGTATTTGGAAATACTGCTTAGATTTGAGTAATTTTTTGAGCTATCCAGAATGGAATTTGCTCACGTTTTGTGGGCATTTTACCCATGACTGCGTATAAAGTCTGTGGTGTAATTTTTAGTGTATTCCCCTGTTGAGGGTTTGATTTGGCATGGTCAATGGTGGTTGGACTGTGAAAGTCCGCATCACATATTGGACCAATTGTCTGTAAATTTTTATTAACTCTGTAAGTTGAGTAAGTAATTCCTCGTCTGACATTATATCGAGGTCAGGATGAGGAGTGTAGCCGGCTAGAATCGGCCATGTTGCTCCTGGTCTACCTAGTGGACCGAGCCTGGTAATGTTTTTGTGATGTTTTAGGGCGCCTTTAAACCAGAGCTGATGCTCCTGGTATGTTAGTGGAATTTCAATATCCTCGAAAGGAATATATTCCTCTGGTGGTTCATCTTCTTTGTAGAAGTGAAACAGTCTTGTTACTGGATTTGATTCTGGGAATACTATCCATGAATAGAATACCTCTGTCTGAAAGGATTCGTGTGCCTCTATCACGAAAACTGCTCTACCCCCTCTTGGTGGTAGGCCGTGTTTTATAAGTTTTAGAGTGATGGCTCTTCTTAAGTTTGGAGCGATGTCTATAACACCCTCCTCGGTTTCATTTAAACCTGTAAAGTTAAAAGCTGTTACGACTGGTTGAGCCGCAGCTACACCGTTCCCGGTGTCATTGTCCCCGTTCGGACATTTGTTTTTTGAAAAATGTAGAACAAGTTTCAAGGAAACAAAAGATAAGGTGCACAATATTTTGGAACACTGTATCCTTCAATGTTGAACAAACCAAACAGCTAATATATAGGGTTTTTGTCCTATTTAGCTTTGGCGGATATTTAACCCTACCCACTCCAGACGTCTTATGGAGTATGTGAGTAGGGGTCTCTGAGAAAAGCACGACTGAGTTACTCAGTATCTAGCGTTAAATTACTGCCTTACCAAATGGTTGGGCGCCATGTAGTGTAGTTCCTATTTCCCTAATAGGCTCTGCGCATTGGAATAATATACCCTATAGCCTTGACATAGGACTGAGGTCGGTATGTCCCTATCGAGTATATTAAACTTAATTACTTTGTGCCAGCTAGCTCAGAGGCCACTAGAAACTCCATGAAAACAAGAAGGGAGTAGTTTCTGGCAACCGCATAAACATGACCACTTTGTTTCCCTTTAGAATCGGAACACGTCTCAGAATCGTGGAAACAATAGATAACAGTTTCACTCAGCTAATCGTGCATGCTTAGTTTCCTCAGAGTTACACAGAAAGAATAGACGGGCGTTTCAATAAAAAGGTTTTATTGAACAGTCTTGTTTCTCGTGTAAGAGATATGCGCTGTTATGATCACAAGACAGTATGCAAGATATATAATGTACTTATTTTAAGAGACAGAGGTCCCTGTGAAGAAAATTGATTGACAACAAATAAATATAGCCCCAATCAGTACTATATTGTAACCATTGTTCCATCCGGAACAAGGTAATTTTAATATGCAATTATAAAATACGCAACATAAAATTAAATAACAGTAGGACACAAGCCTGTATCCAAAAAACTCACATCACAAAGGAAACAGAAGAAGGCTCAGGCAGCATGTACTTGTCTGCGTCAATTCAATATAATGGAGCAAACAATAATAGGAGAAAATCACCTTTACACATAATATAACTAATAGATAACAGTGTATAAGGTTAACAATTATGTCGACGGCGTTTCGATCCATAACATAATTAACGGATCATCATCAGGACTTGCAAATTAGTGCCTGAAAACATTTTGCCTGCAATTAACTGGAAGTGAGAGCTGAGAACAGAGCCAGGCGGGATGGGGATGAGCTTCCATGACCGGGAGCGGTCTGCAGCCACGTTGTAGAATGGTTGTTCACAAGGAATTAGGTTTGCGGTCCGTATGGTAAAGTGCCGATGGCATCTAATTAGGCTTCATTTGAGACCAGTCACAATGGATTCGAAGTCCGTTAGGAAGGCGCTGCAGACATCAATTAAGGCGGCAATTATACCAGTCACACGAAGGAAGGTAACTTGGAGGCAACTGCTATCAAAAATTATCAGATAATTTTTGATAGCAGTTGCCTCCAAGTTACCTTCCCCCGCCTGGCTCTGTTCTCAGCTCTCACTTCCAGTTAATTGCAGGCAAAATGTTTTCAGGCACTAATTTGCAAGTCCTGATGATGATCCGTTAATTATGTTATGGATCGAAACGCCGTCGACATAATTGTTAACCTTATACACTGTTATCTATTAGTTATATTATGTGTAAAGGTGATTTTCTCCTATTATTGTTTGCTCCATTATATTGAATTGACGCAGACAAGTACATGCTGCCTGAGCCTTCTTCTGTTTCCTTTGTGATGTGAGTTTTTGGATACAGGCTTGTGTCCTACTGTTATTTAATTTTATGTTGCGTATTTTATAATTGCATATTAAAATTACCTTGTTCCGGATGGAACAATGGTTACAATATAGTACTGATTGGGGCTATATTTATTTGTTGTCAATCAATTTTCTTCACAGGGACCTCTGTCTCTTAAAATAAGCTAGTTCCCAAGGTCCCTGACTGATCAAATTGGGTTCCCTTGTACTTTATATATATAGATATATAATGTACAGCGTAAGCAGTAGAAATAAGTAATACTGCGCTAGCATTATCTTTTAGCATATATTCACATACATAAATAACATGAGCTAAAAAATGCGAGTACTCATACGATGCGTCTCTAAGCTAGTTCTACCCCAATGTACCTAACCTAGTCTAGGTGTAGGGCAAGGTAAGAAGTAGGGGAAGTATTCTCTAGTGTGGTATACTAAGAGTATGTTAAGTCTAGTATGCCAAGAGTCCCTCTAGGTTCTAGTCAGCTTCATACCTTGAGAATGAGAGAGGTGGGAATCTCTTTCCGGACTCGAACTCTAACACCCCGCGAAGGGAGTCAGATCACTGGAAGCTGGATTCTCTGCGAGCAGGGATGACAGCGTCTTCTCAGTGCGTCAGGCCGGGATACGGGCTCCTCTGAAGTCGAGGTCTCCTCTAACTTGCTTTGGCAAGGGAAGGTATATTTATACCTGGTAGGTACTTTGGAATGTTAGCATTGACGTGAAGTCGGACAGAGGAAGGCGTCAGGAATGAACCCTTAAGGTATAGCGGTTCATGCATAATAGATGAGTTCTTGGAGAAATCAATAATCCTGTGCTAGGGGAACTCCCAAGAGCTTAAGGGTCTGGTTTCTAAGAACTCGTTGTGACGTTAGGGTGGACGGATGTCGGTGACCATGCCTGTATTTGGAGTGCACGGCTAATGCCTAAATAAGGACTGGGATTCTATGCCTATATAAGGGCAATGCAAATTGTGCCTATATAAGGACATGTTTCAGGAAAACCTATATACGGACACCTAAAGCGGAATACAACACCCTATCCAAAAAAGAATAGTCCCCCTCCAAATACGTGGATGGATCATCCATTATCTCTTCTTCCTCTGAGTCCTGGCACTTAACTCGGAGTTGCGAAGGACTGTAAGCAGGACCGAAAGGCCCGTCATCTTCAGACTCTTGAAAATCTAGAAGGCGAGTAGGAGGTAGAGGAGAAACTTTTGAATAGTCCTGCATAAGGGAAGGTGTCGGTTTTAAAAGTAGACCAACTTTTTCCCTTGTCTACGGCCCCGTCGACGGGATCGCCGACGGCATCGCCAACGGTATCGCTGATGGAGTCGTCAATGGGACAACAGACTGCGGCGATTGAATAGTCATCGACGGTGAACGAACTTGCTGAACCATCGACGGTGAAGCCCACAGTGACGGAGATGGTCTAACCGCAGACGACAACGGTGCACCACCATTGCCATCGTCCATGTGGCCGCCGTCGTCATCTTGACCGTCGGCGTAGTAGGTGTCGCTGACGAAACCATCAACGGAGCCAGAGGTGGTAGATGGGGATTTCTTCATCAAGGGCCCGTCGACGAGTGTTTTCTGCCAGCTGAAGAATCCCTGGAAGGAGTGAGAGGCGTCAATGGAGGGGCAGAACCTGACCTCTGGCGAGAAGATGAGGAGGGACCGGGCTGGTCTTTTTTTATTTTTATTCTGCCACCTTTCCGAATGGAACTTAAAAAACAAACCTTTAAATAACAGCTTAGTAGATTAATGAGTGGCAATGTTTGCATCAATCTGAGTCGAACATGTGTCTGTTCCAAGAGGGAGGACAAATACACAGTGTCCATCTTCTATCTTTACCATTGCCTCCTCCTCTATTGGTGGGCGTCATCAATGAGCTGGGCAAAGAGGCCTCCACCTCCCACTACACAATCCAGGTGCTTACGTGAGGAGTGTCACTTGCTGGGTAAGTGTTTAAGTTTTTATTTTTATTTTATACCTGGCTCGTTCCTCCGTGTTCTCTTTATTGCCCTTTTCATTTGTTTTATTTTTTCCTTCTGAAGTCTGGCACTCTTATTTTATAGAAGGTCAGTAACTTCGCCGAAGGGTTAATCAAAACAGAGGTTGGCGTTTCCTCACCTAAAGTTCACTTAAAACTTAAACCAAGCACATTCACAAATATTCTTTGCTGTAAATGCATCTTCCAGGGGCATGTTACAGTAGTTTTTAAAGTTCTGCTAATAATTTCCTCCTCTTTATGCAGCTGGTCAGTCTCAAGCCCCTTCGTTGCTCCCTCACTCCACCGACTACCCATTGTTCCCCCCACCGTCTCCTTTGTTGCTCTCCAACACCTAGTGGTACTTTAAGAAAAATGTTCATTTTGTTTTCTGTAGGGAGGTCTTCCCAGCTGCCGTTTGCCACTGGGCCTTTCCTTATTACAAAAAGTGTTTTTGTGCAAGTGTTTTTGCCTATTCAGCCGTAGTAAAAAGTGAAGTTGAATAGTTTCTTTTCCTACCCTCAGTTTAAATCCTTAAAAATACAGTAGAAAAGAAACAAATCTACTCACGTTTCTATTATTACTGCTGTTTTGATGAGAACTGCTTACACAGTTAAATTAAAAAAATAACTAATTTTCGCAGGAGGACAAGCAGTCTACTGAAAAAATAAACAGTAAGAGATGTTGCCTGGATCATATGCCCAGAAATAAATTGCAGGATAGAAAGGCATTATTCATTTTATCACTTTATTTCCCCATTTGTGGCCTGCGTGTATTCAGGGTGCCCACACGGAGACAACCACTCACATATTGCCCTGTCCTTCTGTGCCACTGAAATTATTCCCACCGCGAGGCTCAAGCATGCTCTTCGTTGTTACCTCTTACCATTCTCGTTACCCTGTAATCCAGAGTATATGAAGAGGCCTGTTCTCGGTCGAAGCACGTATATTTTCCACCCAACCCCACTTCCCACCGTCTCCTTTGTTGCTCTCCCACACCTAGTGGTACATTAAATAAAATGTTCATTTTGTTTTCTGTTGGGAGGTCTTGGCAGCTGCCATTTGTCACTGAGCCTCTCCTCATTACAATAAGTGTTTTTGCGTAAGTGTATTTTCCTTTTTTTAATTTATCAATCCAAGTGGCATACGCAATCTTACATCAGTAAATATAACAAACACTTGCAATGCAATAGGTCTCGCATTTGCAAGAGTTTAAGCTATTGCCAGTGTAAATGACAATGCCTTTCATTTATTTGTTTTAAAAACATGCAAGTTGTGTGGAAACACGCACTTTGTACTTATAGTCCTTGCTTACCAGAAGCAAGGCTGGCAGTAAAATGCCAGCCTTGCTTCTCGTAAGCAATAATAAGTACAAAGCGCATGTTTATGCACTGCTTGCAGATTTTTAAAACACATAAATAAAAGGCATTCTCATTTACAACGTCAATAGCTCAAAATTTTGCAAATGCGAGACCTATTGCATTGCAAATTCTTGTTTGACTAGCAATTTGTAGCCCAGGCGAGCACTAGTCAAAGCCTCCCATCTCTATGCTTTTACGACCAGCCATCTGTAGTCCTGCTGGGCGCTGGATTTGGCTCCTGGCTTCTCCGTGATTACTCAGCCCCACGTATTGTTTATACGTTGTACCCCCCCTTTTCCCTGCCCTTTTTCAGTCTGTTTAATCTTTCACAGGGACTGGGGCTATATATATGCATGTTCTTTCATTTTTGTCTGGGCAGCCATACGGATATCTGCCCATCCTTTTAGCCATTTTTTAAATGCCTCCTGGTTCTTTATGCTGGCATTCTCAGCTATCTTTAATTTCGGTGAATGCTAGTCACAGCTACATGTGACCCCATGTTGTACCCCTTTCGCCACCCCTAGCCAGACTGTTAGATTTCTCGGCATGGACTGGGGCCACATATCTTATGTTTATGTATCATTGCCTTGACAGCCCTTCCTGTATCACGAGTAGAGAAAAGTGGATTCCTCATCCAACATGAACTACTTGAAGACACTTACCCACCTCAGTTCCTTGCTCAGAGCTTTGCCTCTTTTTGAAACATTCTTCCATTTCCTTCTGTTTCGCTTTGACTCTGGACATTATCATGATAAGCTATCCTGCATTTTATTGTGATCCTGAGCACCCCTTTGTTACCTCACATGGGCCTCTGAATATGTTTCTTTATTCGTCACAACAAGAGAACTTGCGGGTGCTTCCCGATGGGAGCGTATTCTGTTCTCACAATTGTCGAGTCCAATGAGGCAGCTGTTATCCTAGTAGGTTGACTCCATTTGACCAGACTATCCACTTTAACACTGGGAAAAGGTATTCATTCTGTTTTGAACATAATTTCTGCATGGATTTTTCACAAAGGGTGGCAATATGTGGAACTATGGTTTGCCGCATATTGTATGTGTTATATTGTAAATATTGGGCTCATGGTTGCTGTGCTCACTTTCTTTGTATTCTGGGGCACATAACTAAATGGACTTAGTTCCAGTATTAGTTGTCGGTGTACGCCTTTGCTTATTTTTGCCCCCCCCCCCACTTTTTTTGATAACATGTTTTTTGTTCCTGATATTTTTGTTTCATGTTTTCAGAACTTTTCCACCTTTTAGGACAGACCCCACTTCCACTCTGCCTGTATGGCTGCTGCCATTTTTTCTGCCCAACATCCAGCGCCCTGAAGAAAGTGGTCCACACCTGTGCTTCTCCGAAACGCGTGTTGGCGCAAAACAACACCCTGGATTTTTAACCAGGACTTACATTCAAAGATTATATATTAAGTTATTAGTTTCATAAATGTTTTGTAAATAAGTATGCTTAAATTGCTAAAGATATTGAACCTCTGTGTATAGTTGGGCATTTTAACTACTCCAAGTAAATTGCTGGATACATTGATGTGCATTTCTAGCCATGAACTGGTGGTATACTGTTATGTTTTTTATTTGCTTTGGTGTAAATGTGATACAGTGTATGTAGCATGGCAGAGTGATAGTATGGGTGTGATATTTTAACCTGAGTAGAGTGATGGGGATCCTGTCATAAATTGTTTGGTTATGAAACATTGTGAGTAACTACATCTCCCTTTGACATATATGAATTGGGACATGTTATGGCATCCATGATATGAAGCACTTTGTAATGTGATGAACTTGTGTCCAAGTATAGAAATTAAATATTGTGTGGAAAAAAATTGAGAGCATCAGCACAATAAATGATCTTTTGAGAATGACTGACTCATGAACCTATATTATTTCAAATAAGTAAGTGGAGTTATCCCCTAGCAGGTTAATTGGAGTTATACCCTAACAATTTCTGTGGAGTAGGCCATTTTGTTCTTTTGATGTTTCGTTTGATGGTGTAAACTTGAATGAACATCCAGGGAGTAAGTATGCAGGGAAATAGCGCATCAAATATTGTTCCTCAAGGTAAAGCTAGAGGTTTCGAGAATAATCTCAAATGGAACGAATGCTAACATTAACATGCTGAAAAGAGTACTCCTTGCCATTATTGTGGGCGCTTGGACAATCGAAGCGAGAATGTAGATGGATTTCAGATTGAGTTCAAAATGATTTTGTTCCTCCAGATGCAGCCAATTGGAAAAGTAGATCCAGCCAACTGGCTTCTGTGACAAATATGCAAAATTAAAGGGAAGTCATTATGAAAATGCTTAGAGCTCCAGTTATGCAGCAAAACATGTGAAACAAAATGCCTGTCTTTAGACCAAGTCCTTTAATGATTAATAATCATTTTCCACAGTCTTCAGATACTGCAAATTATTCTCAATGATGGTACCTGAGGGAGGACGAGGATTGCATTGCTGATGCAGTCCTAGAGGGAGACCAGAGTGGCCCATATGTAGATGGTGAGGTGTATGATCACCCAGTATTATTTCTAAGGTGCTAGCCACTCCACGGTTCACCCCATGGAGGTTCCAAACCTACCACACTGGAGAAAACAGGTCCAGGTTTTTGGAATAAGAAATAAGCACATAACAAATCAAGTCTCAGCAAATGTTCTTATAAAAACTGGCCCACTTGAGAATGATCACATATTTATAATTTGTGATACTGGGTAGGGATCTTCTCTGCAAAATGAATTGTATGATACACTGCACACCAGATGGTGTAGCAAATAAAACCAAGGACAAAGATTTGGTATTTAAAATAAAAAAGTTAATTTGTTCCCAGTCCTCACAAAAAAAGATTTGCCTCCTAATTTAAGAGACACTATGAAAGAGAATGTATGGGATTGTATAGGTGAAGACATAGGGTTGATTAAAAATGCAGAGCCAGTGAAAATTACAGTGAAACCTAATGCAGTTTATCCTCAAACTCCTCGTTACAAACTTACACAGGAAGTCCAGGAGGGCATGAAGCCTGTAATCTAGAAAATGATAGAGCAGATTATTTTAAAAGATGTGCTAGGTAGTCTTTGTAAAGCTCATGTGATGAGAATTAAAAAACAAGTAGAAAATGGAGAGTCGTACAAGACCTGAGAAAGATTAACAAAAAAGTAGTCCCATGCTGTCCTGTGGTAACGAATCCTGCTGTTATTTTGTTTTAGATTTCTGCGGATGCAGAATGGTACACAGACATTGACTTGTATCAAGCATTCTTTTCCATTCCTCTTCATGAAGATAGTCAATATCTTTTTGCTTTCAGAGTCCTAAAGTTCTCATGTGGTGTTGTAAACCACAAAGGTATACAGAAAGCCCCTCAATCCATTCTAAAGAAAGATTTAGAAAGTCTGCAGCTGCCCTGTAAGTCAGTGCAATACATAGTTGACCTGATGGTTGCATCTAAAACAAAAGAAGATTGTAAGTTGGATACAATTGCGCTTTTTAACCATTTTGCTGGGTAATGGTCATAAGGTGTCTACCACAAAAATGCTGTACTGTATGAAAGAAGTTATTTATTTAGCACCTTGAGACCCTCTCGGGTGAGTAGTTGCGCTTAACAAACCCATGATTGATTGATTGATTTATTTGGGACACCATATTGAAAAAGGGGTGAGACAAGTGTTTAAAGAGTGCATTTTTGCAATCCTCAGAATGAATCCTCCAAGCACGCAATAGAAGTGAGCATGTTTTTGAGAATGGTTTGCTACTGTAAACAGCGGATCCCAAACTTTTCGATCATTGCAAAGCCTTTACTGAGGCTTAGGCACAGCGATCTTCCTGACCCAGTCCTATTTAATGATGAATGCATGAGTGCCTTGCTGGAGCTTAGAGTTAAACTCTGCAGTGCACTCGCTCTAGATATGCCAAATTATGAAAAATAGTTTTACCTAATCTGTCATGAGGGACAAGGGTGTGGTTTTTATGGTGCTCACATAAAAATATGGTGAATTCAAAAGGCCTGTGGCTCATTTTTCTGCCACATTAGACACAATGTCTGCTGAACTTCCAGGATGCCTAAAATCGGTAGCAGCAGTTTGTCTTGCAGTTTAGCAAAGCAAAGGGATTATGATGAGTTACAGAGTCATTGTGTTAGTCCCTCATTAAATTGAGATTTTACCGACTCGTACACGAACTCAGAGTTTGACAAACAGTCGTGTCTTACTAAATATGAGTAAATGATTTTGGTGGTTGATAATATTTAAATCAGAAGATGCAATACCCTGAAACCTGCAACACTTTTGCCAATTGCAGATAGAGAAAGTGACGATGAAGACTATGATCATAATTGTATTGATGAGACAGAAGTGTGCACCAAGCCAAGACCATACATACTAGATTTTCCACCTGAACAAGTTGATCAGTTTTATTTGTGGATGGTTCTAGTCTGGGAGACTATTATGGAACTTTGAGAGCAGCATATGCAATCTGTGCCATATCAAATATTCTTCAAGCATCGTGCTATTGTGATGTGATGTAACCTCAGCACAAGAAGCAGAAATAATTGCACAGGTTTGCATTGATAAGAGCATGTTGCTTATCTGAAGGATTGAGTGTCACAATTTACACTACCAGTCAGTATAGTTTTGGCATGGTCCATGGTTAGGCGATTATGGTCACAAAGGAGTTTATGACATCTTCTGGTATCACTATCTGTAAGGGCACATACATTTTTTAATTGTTGAGTGCATTACAACATCCTAAGGTGATTTCTGTAATGAAATGTGCTGTCCATAAAACAGGGGCTGATGTGGGAACCCTTGGAAATCAATATGCAGATCAAGCAGCAAAACAGTGTGCTCTTGAATCTGCTACAATCCATTTGAATGAACAAGAGCAATTTCAAACTGAGAATGAAAATCCGAGTTACTTATCAGTATACTGTGGTTCTCCAGTATTGGCATTTTTCACAGATTCACATGCTTTAATCATCTCTGTCATCAACGTGGTAATCTCGTAGTATTATCATGAAAAACAGCAAAAAGCTAAGCTTAAGCAAATTGGAAAGGCCACATTGGTAGCCTATCCACATCATTAGGAAAGATCCAAACTTCAGCCAATCAAAGCAAAACCTTTCCCCTCAAGATCCCCCCAGTGTGCTTAACTTGCAAAAAAGTGCTGGGGCCCTTCTTGGAAGGCCACTGCAGCCTCCACCACCCATACCCTGCCAGTGCTGCCAATGGCAACCCCAACAAAACACCTAACCATCGCACGCCTACAAGTGTAACAATTCAGACTATATCAGGCTGCACAAAGCTATAATAACAGCATGAGAGGCTGATGTTATTCATTTTTAAAGTATATTGACTTCATAAGCACGGTTGTTGTGCTCAACTCAAAATTCAAAAGACAGCACCACCATATGGTGGACAGTCACAAGAGTCGGTACTGACAATTAAATGCCGGTGCCAAGCACCGGAAACCACAGGCACAAAGTAAGAACTATGGCCACCGTACCTCAGATTTCTTACTCAGGAGTGTATGATAAAATGTCTATATATATGTACAAGTGAGCCCATATCTAGGAGGAGTGTGTATTACATATAAATCTATGAAAGATGCAAATACTGGAGAGCTGCGGTTTACAGGTAAGTAACTTGTTTTTTCTCCACTATCAGATATTTCTTAGGTTCACATGCTTGAATCAGAATAGTAAGTAGTAAACAAATTTTGAATATGCATGGAAGTATCTCAAACACATTAGCGTAACAAGTAAGGCAATGTTAGCAGTGTTTGAAGGGCGTCAGGTAAAACATCAATTTTTTAACACAGGCAAGCTCACCTTACAGGAAGAGATGTCAAAGGACACGCCACACTCTGCATGCATAGTTTGTTCCATGGCACGTTTATTAGCGCCAGCTACTCCAGTTGTCCAAGCTGCAGTTGCCATGCCCTGTACCTGTCCATATGATTGTTTGTTATGCCCAGTGCTTGTGATCCCCAGGCCCTTTCCCTCCCACCACTGTTGTTAAGGCCTCCATTTCTGGGGCCAAGCTGTTTCAGAACAGTTACCGAACTCTCACAAGAGTTTGATCAAGTTGGCCATCTTGGGGGCGGTCCCATAAATACAGCGCCCAAGTCATTGTTATATGGTTAGCATATACGCTCCCGAAGAGTAAGCATCCCTGAGGAGTCTTGAGTCCTCCTGTGAAGCTTGGCACAGTTCAGCTGCATCTTCCGATCCACAGCACCGTAAGATCCCTAAAGACAAAATGAAAAGAAGAAAACAGTTACTTACAACACAGTAAGACGCATTACCGCATGTGCAGCATCACCAAGCACTGCTCCAGCAAGGAAAGCAAAGGTTAGTGCAATATCACCATTAAAGGTGATATTTGATGACTGGACACTATCAAACTCCAAAAAGGACAACTTGGTTATTCGTACTCATGGGATACAATGTTGATTGCAAAAACAATAAGAAGCCACAAAAACTTAAGGTACTTAGAATCTGTGCTAATTTAATCACTGCTAGACTTTTGGAAGATCATTTAGCTTTTGGAATTCCCTCATACAGCATTGAGCAAGTTTATCAAGTTTGTTAAGGTAGTAATGGGGAAAGACGTGGAGGGTAAAGAGGGTAAAGTAAGGAATAACAAGTCTGGTCCTTTCTATAATGTGTCAACTTTTTCTGTTTGTCTAGGTGCTCAGATATAGAACACACTCACAATTACACCCAACCTTCTAAAGAAGAAAGAGTAGAACATCATGAAGGAGTACCTAGTAGTGCAGATTCAAGGTAATCAATGTGCAGCACGCTCACGGGTAAAAGATTTAAAAGCAAAATTTAGAGCACACAGCATTCCAGAAAGGTGAACTCACAGTTGGGTTTGTCATACATAGTAACCCTATTATTATTTCCTCCTTGAAAGGTTCCCCAGTGAAACACACAACTGCAACTCCTCACGCTGCACAAAGGTGGCTGTCAACATGAGGTGAACCTTCCATGAATGTGAGACACAATCAAGTGGAAGTCTCTGACTTTTTCCCTCTCTGAGTCATCCCAACCCTCCTTCCCCTCGGAGGCGATTGCTGGCGCATAGTAACAGGACTCATGCAGTGAGCTTTCAGTCTTCGGGGGGATCGGCGGCCTACATTTCACCTCACCAGATGTCCTGCACTCCAGGTTAGTCAATTGGTTTAACACCCTAATGCAGCATCATTAAAAATTGTCAAATCAAAACACTATAATGGCGAGTAGAAGTATAGATATTCTTCCACGTAGCCGCTCTACAAATCTGTGATAGAGGGACCTGTGCAAATAATGCTGTAGATGTTGCCATTGATTTTGTTAAGTGAGCCTTTACAGTACCTTGTAAGGGGCAAACAGCTTCTTAGTGACATAAAGCTATGGTCGCTGAAATCCATCTTGCTACTATTTGCTTGGTAATAGCAAATCCTTTTCTGGAAGCACCATATGCTATTAAAATTTGATCAGATTTTTAAAGTCTTGAGTCCTACTCATTTACAAACCTAAGACGGTGACACACATCTAGGGCATAAAGAGATCTTTCTGCTGCATTTTTAGGGTATTTTGGTTTATTAAGGTGAAATTCTGAAGTTACCTTTGGATGAAGTGAGGGTGTTTCATAAGCTGTGCTTCGACAGTATTAAGTTGCCACAAGATTGGAGGTTTTGTGACAAGGTGAAAAGTTCTGAAAAGATCTTTGATGAACTCCTTGATAATTCTTTGCGACCATAAGGAAGGTCTGCTATGTGTCCTTGTAAATCTGGATATTGCTGCCAGGTGTACCTTGATAAAAGAGTGTGATAACCCCGACGGTGGTAAATGGAAAAGATACAGAGAATCTTCTCTGATTCTGATGACATCAGATGCAGTTTCTGTTCAGAGCACAAAACACTGAACCGTTTCCATTTAGATTTTTAGTCTTATTTGTAGACTCTGACTTGGCCCTGTTAAGTATCTGTCTGAAATTGTCTAAGTGATGGCATTCATTATGCTCAGGAGACTGGCCAATAAATGGAGTGACTACGCTTTTGGATGTAACACCTGGCCTTTGAGCATTGTAAACATGATTGCCTGCAGTTTGAGAGGAATGTGGGTACATTCTGATGTGAGAGGTAGCTCTGAGTACCAGTATTGTCAGAGCGATTCTGGAGCTATCAGAATGAGTCGGCACGGCTCTCATTTCATCTTGGTGCCATCATTAGTGGAGGGAAGGCGCAGGCAAAGATTCCAGTCGAGGCAATTTGAAATGCATTTCCCCAGGATCCCCTTTGAGGGAATCCGCTGGCATAAAAACAACATTTCTGATTTCTCTTGTTTATGAAGGGGCCTAGCTTTGGGTTTCCCACTTCAAAAAGTTGTTTTTCAGTTACTGATCATCTAACTCTCATTCGTGACATGAATTTGATCAACTGCTGAGGATGTCAGCCCATTGTTTGCTGACCCCGGAAACATGTTCTATCTTCAGCGTGATGTTGTGATTGATTACCCATTTCCAAATATTCTGAGCTTCCCAGGACAATAGTTTTGATTTGGTTCCTCCCTGCTTTTCGATGTAATACATAGTAGTTGTGTTGTCCATGTGTACTAAGACTGAGGACCCTGAGATCCTCAGGAGAAATGCTTGGAGACCTAAAGCTACAGCTCGTAGTTCTAAGAGATTGATGTGCTTGCAAGGCTCTTGAATGGACCACTTTCAATTGATGTCTAAGTCCAGAAGATGAGCTCTCGAGCCTTCAAGGGAGTCATCCGTGATCGTTTTGTAAGCTGGGGATGGATGGAGGAAGGTTAAAGCTTTTGAAACATTGTCCTCTTTTATCCACCAGGGTATCTACTCCTTCGCCGTCTTCATGATACTGATGTTGTCGTCGAAGGACACCTTGTCTTAGGTCCATTGTTTCTTTAGATTCTCTTGGAATGGTCGCATTCACATCCAACAATTTGGGACTAACAAGATACAGGATGACAACATCCCTAGGAAAGATGCATATAAACAGACCGAAGTAGACTCATTTCAAAAGGCTATGAATGAGAGTTGAAATCTTTAGTGCTCTTTCTTCTGTAGGAAATGATTTACCCAGTAAGGATCACTTCCAGAAAGGTAATTGCCCTTCTATGAGTTAAGGAGGGTTTAATTCTGTTGAGTGTTAACCCTAGATAACTGAAGAACTGATGAGAGGTTCTTGTAGATTCTCTTGCGCCTTGAAGAGTTTGGGACTTTATCAACCAATCTTCCAGGTAGGGGAAATTCTGATAGTCCATGCCTCTGAGATAAGATGCTACTGAGCCATATATTTGGTTTAAGATGTGTGGGGCAGATTGTACAAGGAATGGTAGGACTCTGAGCTGATAATAGCAACCAGCCACTTCAAATCTTAAGCATGTTTTGTGGGCCAGATGTATGGGGATGTAAAAGAATGCATCAGGAAGGTCTACGAATGTCATGTAATCTTCCTTGTTCAACAACTGGAGTATTTCCTGAAGAGCTAACATTCGAAATGAGTGTTTTTTAGTGACTTGTTCAGTTTTCCTAGCTCTAGTATAGGTCTCCATTTGCCTGACTTCTTTTGAATGAGAACAAAATTGAATAGAAACCTATATTTCATTGGGAGAAGGGTATGATTTATATTGCTCCATTTTGGAGTAGCTATATTACCTCCAATCATAACTGGCAGAGGTGTTGTATTGCTAACCTTTGAGGTGGACTTAGAGGTGGTATGGTGAGAAATGTTAAGGTGTGCCCCCTTTGAACCAATTCTGGGACCCATTCGTCCATTGTAATAGACCTCCAATTGCTGTAGAAGTTGGATATTTTTCCCACTATGGATAGGAAAGTGGCTGTGACCAGGGCCAAAGGAACTTCACTGAAGTATAGAAGAGTTTTACGATCGTTGTTATTTCAACGTCTTTCTCCATGGTGCCTGTCTGGAATAGGCAGATGATGGAGGCTGTCTACATAGTTGAGAGCTGCATCATTGTTGACCGTAGCCATTCTCAAGCGGTTGGTAAGGCTGATAGCGATAGGGCTGATACCCCCCTTTATACAAAAGTGACCTCTCCCTCCAGTCCCACAAAAGGGCTGAGATCTTCCTTGTTGCAGGATGCCTAAAAATTGTGCTGTCTTTATTCATCTTGATGGCCTATAAGGCATCGTCTACCAGCTTTGGCATCGGAGCATTGACTCCAAGCAACACGCCGGTTTCTCCAGCCTGGTGCAATGTGTTTTCACCCGCTGATCAACAGCAGTGTTCCACGAGGGCTTTCTATACTTTCAGGAAGCAGCAATATCTGACTTTCTCATAGCCCTGCCCGGCCCTGTGCACATTTAGTTACCATATCTATTCAGGTACTTCCTGGAGGTTGGTCACCCTGAGTAAGCACACATTGAGATTACCTCACTTATCCACTTAGGTGTTACTGTTGTTCTTGTGTTTATTCATGTGGGAGTTGCCCTATTTAGGACCATTCAGATGCCCCCATATTATAACTGTTCAGATGGGACCCTTGTATCTAGTAAGAGTCAAAATGTCGTAGACAAAGAGGAGTAACAAACAAACCAATTAAGTAATCATTACCTAATGGGCTGATTTGAGAAATTCAGCCGGTTGTTTGTTACCAACTCAGTAGCCCGTTTAATACTTTTGCTTTACACTAGGGTCACATTGCACTATTTTGTTTTTCTGTTTCGCTATATTTGGCTCTTTTGTTTTTTGTGTAACTGATGAGCTAAAAGCATTTTCATTTAAATGTTGTGACTTTATTTATGAATTCATTGCCACATAAGCATTGATTGCACAAGGTTATCTAACCTCCAAGTACTTATGGTCCTCATCTACAAGAAAATGACGTAGCGCTGCGCTGCAAGCCATTTAGCTGTGCCGTGCTGCGTCATTTTCAAAGCACAGGGATGTGTTGTATTAACAAAAATACGATGCATCCCTGTGCTTTTCCCTGCGCTGGTCCAGAATTGGCTGCCATGTGCCAGCGCAGGCACCCTTACGTCATTTTGCAAGGGCGTCTGAGCTGTGGGGAGGATTGTTTTTGTGCAGCAAGGGACACCTTGCCGCACAAAAACGATCATTAAAGGTATTTTCCTCTTTCTATGCATGCTGCAGAATGCAGCACGCATAGAAAGAGGAAAAAATGAAGATAAATAAAACTGTTTCTCGTTACGCCATTCGTACGCCTCCCCTGGGAGGCGTAGGATTCTGATGCATTCCCAGTTTTACAAAATGTGTAAATCTGGGAATGTGTCAAGTTCCATGGATGTTGCGTGGGAACACCCACAGCAACACCCATGAAACGTCCCTTTCACGCAGAGTAATGCGTGAAAGGGGCCCATATTTACAAGGCCATTAAAAGTCATGCAGGGTGACTTTACGTGGCCTTGTAAATATGAGCAAGCCCATTGCGCTGCCGGTGTGTCAAAAAAGTGATGCACCGGCAGCGCAATGGGCTTGTAAATAAGCCCCAATGTCTTATTGACTGATACCAATGAGAAGCACTGTTGCATATAAAATACAATTTACCCAGGTTCCCATAGGTCTAAGGGTTGCTCTTGTAGTCTACTAAGTTGCATGACTACAGAGTCAGGCTTCGGGGGGGTCAATGAATATGACCGAGAATTCTCCGGAGCCCTGTGTTTTTTGTCAAGTCAAGGGATAAGCACGGCAACTGTGACAGGATTTTTCATGATTTTTATTCCCTTTACCGGTATGTAATCAATAATTGATATTAATTTGACCAACTTTCTTGATGTTTCCTTAAAGTCTAATGACAAACATTCCATAGGTTTGACCAGGCAAGGGAAGATCAAATCTTTTTGATGTCCTT
This sequence comes from Calotriton arnoldi, assembly GCA_963921515.1. Taxonomy (NCBI): domain Eukaryota; kingdom Metazoa; phylum Chordata; class Amphibia; order Caudata; family Salamandridae; genus Calotriton; species Calotriton arnoldi. The sequence goes on from CAWUFW010002026.1 coordinate 906,782, forward strand.
TCAAGCAAAGCATGAAATCCACCGATGTCATCCGGTCGAGAGTTCACCAGAGGTGGTTTAGAAGGGGTAGAAAAGGGAGCAACATAATATTGTCATTTGTTTCATTTATCCACTTGAGGTTCGTCCAGGATCTCTTCTGCTTCATGGCGATCATTATCATCATTTTAATACATTTCCTCATAGGTTGGTGGCATTATTGGTATTGCAGGTTGCTTAGTTGGAACAGATTGTCTTGGACTGACGGTCATGGGAACAGCCCTAGGAGTGTGAGGTGTTGTAGGGCGAGGTAAAGTTTGCGCCCTTGGTGATTTGGTTTGTTCAGGGAATCGCTCATAATAATTTAGTAACATAATCATAGACTTTAAAAAACATTCTCTGGGCTTGTATCATTTCCTCTTCTTGATATTGATAGTCTTCTTCTTCTATTGGATCAAATCCATATTTGTCTTAAAAAGAATTTAAATCCCCTGAATGAGCAGATGGTGGCCCAGTAAATGAGTAGGACTTCTCCATATGCTGATCCTCATCCTCCTCATCATCTTTACACTTGATGTGTAGACGAGTTGGAATGTAAACTACTCCAAACAGTCCTTTGTCATCTAACTCCTTATAGTGTAATAAGTGCCTATGTGGATAAGGGAACACCTTACAGGATAATGTGTGTTACGGAAGAACTGGTAGCGTAATGCCATTTCTGAAATAGAGGCAGTTTTTCAAAGTGCTGTCAACAAGTCTGTTCTTGATGTTATCGGCAGTAATTTTGCCGTTGACGGTCTTGCCATCATCAACAACGATGATCTGTCTGTCGATAGTCTGGCCAAGGTAATTGACGGTTTTGTTGTTAATGCTGTCACCGTGATCGACAGATTTGTTGTTAACACTGTCACCATCAACGTTGTGGTCGTCGACGTTGTGGTCGACATTGTAGTTCTTGCTATTGGTGTAGTAAGAGGTGTCATTGCTGTTGTGGACTGTATGCCTGTTGTTTTTGTCATCAGCGTATCTGTTGACTGTATTTTTGTCTTAGATTTTTCCTTATGTTTACCTTCAACAATGGTGTTGAAGGTTATGAATGATTCTTGCAGTGACTGGACTCTTTGGGCTTATGTCACTCTGTACTTTCAGAAGCTGAAGATTGAAGTATGGGAGATGATACTTCAGAACATCTGTGTCTTTTTCTCTCCACATCTTTAGAAGGTTCTTCCTCTGAATATCTTTTGTGAGCATTTTTACACTTCTTTGAAGTATCTTGCTTCTCACCTGAAGAAGGAATATTCTCAGCCTTGGACTTCTGGAGCCATAGTAGAAGTCTAGCTTCCCTGACTCTGAGGGTCTTGGTAGAAAAGGTGCAACAAAATGTGCACTCCTTGGGTTTGTGGTCTGGATGTAAGCAGTAGATAAACTCCTTGTGGGGGATCTTCTGACTATAGATTTATCTTCTAACAGGATTCACAAGGTCTGAAAATGCCTTTTTTAGGATTGTTTGACGACTCCCGACAGAAAAAAACTCACCCAGAGGTGAAAGAGGATCGATCAGTTTAAGAGTGTGAAGGGTTAAACACAGACCAAAATTAGGCAAAAATGTCTTTCTTGAGGAAAATACTCCGCAGGGCTTAATTTGATTCCCTTCATAACTGCAGTAAGAAAATCTGTAGTACTGTGGCCCTTGAGGGAAGAGGTGTTAGCTGTGCTCTGCTAAGCAAACACAAGGAGATGATGGACGGAGCGCTGAAACTTTTCAGACACTCACCCCCAGTCACAGATCTGGGTTGAATCCATCATCGTTCTTTAGCTCACTTTGCCACCTCAGTTCAGACCCAGCCATATGCAAATCAGTCTTGACCCTGTGCCTCATGGGAACAGTCCAGCCCGAACTGCCAAGCCAGGTCTTCCCTGAACCGGAAACAAGCATCCTGGGACTGGTTTCGGGCTAACAGCCCTCATCAGCCAGGCTAGCTTGAATCCAGTGGCAAAGTGAGGTAGGGACCCACGTCTGGGCATACCCTGCCAACTTAGGGCGAACAAAGCAAACACAAGGAGATGATGGACGGAGCGCTGAAACTTTTCAGACACTCACCCCCAGTGACAGATCTGGGTTGAATCCATCATCGTTCTTTAGCTCACTTTGCCACCTCAGTTCAGACCCAGCCATATGCAAATTAGTCTTGACCCTGTGCTTCATGGGAACAGTCCGGCCCGAACTGCCAAGCCAGGTCTTCCCTGAACCGGAAACAAGCATCCTGGGACCGGTTTCGAGCTAACAGCCCTCATCAGCCAGGCTAGCTTGAATCCAGTGGCAAAGTGAGCAAGGGACCCACGTCTGGGCATACCCTGCCAACTTAGGGCGAACAAAGCAAACACAAGGAGATGATGGACGGAGCGCTGAAACTTTTCAGACACTCACCCCCAGTGACAGATCTGGGTTGAATCCATCATCGTTCTTTAGCTCACTTTGCCACCTCAGTTCAGACCCAGCCATATGCAAATCAGTCTTGACCCTGTGCCTCATGGGAACAGTCCAGCCCGAACTGCTAAGCCAGGTCTTCCCTGAACCGGAAACAAGCATCCTGGGACCGGTTTCGGGCTAACAGCCCTCATCAGCCAGGCTAGCTTGAATCCAGTGGCAAAGTGAGCAAGGGACCCACGTCTGGGCATACCCTGCCAACTTAGGGCGAACAAAGGAAACACAAGGAGATGATGGACGGAGCGCTGAAACTTTTCAGACACTCACCCCCAGTCACAGATCTGGGTTGAATCCATCATCGTTCTTTAGCTCACTTTGCCACCTCAGTTCAGACCCAGCCATATGCAAATCAGTCTTCGGGCTGGACTGTTCCCATTGGGCGCAGGGTCAAGACTGATTTGCATATGGCTGGGTCCAAACTGGAATGGCATGGTGAGCAAAAAAACGATGGATTTAGGCCCAGATCTCTGTACTGGGGTGAATGTACGAGATTGTTCTGCATTCTGTCCATCAATTGTTGTTTTTGCATTTGTCACCCCGAGTGGGACGGGTATGCCCAGACGTGGGTCCCGTGCTCTCCATGCCACTGGAGTCAAGCTATCCTGGCTGATGAGGGCTGAAAGCCCGAAACCGGTCCTAGGATGCTTGTTTCCAGTCCAGGGAGGACCTGGCCTGGCAGTTCGGGCTAGACTGTTCCCATTGGGCGCAGGGTCAAGACTGATTTGCATATGGCTGAGTCCAAACTGGAATGGCATGGTGAGCAAAAAAATGATAGATTTAGGCCCAGATCTCTGTACTGGGGTGAATGTACGACATTGTTCTGCATTCTGTCCATCAATTGTTGTTTTTGCATTTGTCGCCCCCGAGTGGGACGGGTATGCCCAGACGTGGGTCCTGTGCTCTCCATGCCACTGGAGTCAAGCTATCATGGCTGATGAGGGCTGAAAGCCCGAAACCGGTCCTAGGATGCTTGTTTCCAGTCCAGGGAGGACCTGGCAGTTCGGGAAGGACTGTTCCCATTGAGCGCAGGGTCAAGACTGATTTGCATATGGCTGGGTCCAAACTGGAATGGCACGGTGAGCAAAAAAACGATGGATTTAGGCCCAGATCTCTGCACTGGGGTGAATGTATGACATTGTTCTGCATTCTGTCCATCAATTGTTGTTTTTGCATTTGTCACCCCGAGTGGGACGGGTATGCCCAGACGTGGGTCCCGTGCTCTCCATGCCACTGGAGTCAAGCTATCCTGGCTGATGAGGGCTGAAAGCCCGAAACCGGTCCTAGGATGCTTGTTTCCAGTCCAGGGAGGACCTGGCCTGGCAGTTCGGGCTAGACTGTTCCCATTGGGCGCAGGGTCAAGACTGATTTGCATATGGCTGGGTCCAAACTGGAATGGCATGGTGAGCAAAAAAACGATGGATTTAGGCCCAGATCTCTGTACTGGGGTGAATGTACGACATTGTTCTGCATTCTGTCCATCAATTGTTGTTTTTGCATTTGTCACCCCGACTGGGACGGGTATGCCCAGACGTGGGTCCCGTGCTCTCCATGCCACTGGAGTCAAGCTATCCTGGCTGATGAGGGCTGAAAGCCCGAAACCGGTCCTAGGATGCTTGTTTCCAGTCCAGGGAGGACCTGGCCTGGCAGTTCGGGCTTGACTGTTCCCATTGGGCGCAGGGTCAAGACTGATTTGCAGATGGCTGGGTCCAAACAGGAATAGCATGGTGAGCAAAAAAACGATGGATTTAGGCCCAGATCTCTGTACTGGGGTGAATGTACGACATTGTTCTGCATTCTGTCCATCAATTGTTGTTTTTGCATTTGTCACCCCGAGTGGGACGGGTATGCCCAGACGTGGGTCCCGTGCTCTCCATGCCAGTGGAGTCAAGCTATCCTGGCTGATGAGGGCTGAAAGCCCGAAACCGGTCCTAGGATGCTTGTTTCCAGTCCAGGGAGGACCTGGCCTGGCAGTTCGGGCTGGACTGTTCCCATTGGGCGCAGGGTCAAGACTGATTTGCATATGGCTGGGTCCAAACTGGAATGGCATGGTGAGCAAAAAACGATGGATTTAGGCCCAGATCTCTGTACTGGGGTGAATGTACGACATTGTTCTGCATTCTGTCCATCAATTGTTGTTTTTGCATTTGTCACCCCGTGTGGGATGGGTATGCCCAGACGTGGGTCCCGTGCTCTCCATGCCACTGGAGTCAAGCTATCCTGGCTGATGAGGGCTGAAAGCCCGAAACCGGTCCTAGGATGCTTGTTTCCAGTCCAGGGAGGACCTGGCCTGGCAGTTCGGGCTGGACTGTTCCCATTGGGCGCAGGGTCAAGACTGATTTGCATATGGCTGGGTCCAAACTGGAATGGCATGGTGAGCAAAAAAACGATGGATTTAGGCCCAGATCTCTGTACTGGGGTGAATGTACGACATTGTTCTGCATTCTGTCCATCAATTGTTGTTTTTGCATTTGTCACCCCGAGTGGGATGGGTATGCCCAGACGTGGGTCCCGTGCTCTCCATGCCAGTGGAGTCAAGCTATCCTGGCTGATGAGGGCTGAAAGCCCGAAACCGGTCCTAGGATGCTTGTTTCCAGTCCAGGGAGGACCTGGCCTGGCAGTTCGGGCTGGACTGTTCCCATTGGGCGCAGGGTCAAGACTGATTTGCATATGGCTGGGTCCAAACTGGAATGGCATGGTGAGCAAAAAAACTATGGATTTAGGCCCAGATCTCTGTACTGGGGTGAATGTACGACATTGTTCTGCATTCTGTCCATCAATTGTTGTTTTTGCATTTGTCACCCCGTGTGGGATGGGTATGCCCAGACGTGGGTCCCGTGCTCTCCATGCCACTGGAGTCAAGCTATCCTGGCTGATGAGGGCTGAAAGCCCGAAACCGGTCCTAGGATGCTTGTTTCCAGTCCAGGGAGGACCTGGCCTGGCAGTTCGGGCTGGACTGTTCCCATTGGGCGCAGGGTCAAGACTGATTTGCATATGGCTGGGTCCAAACTGGAATGGCATGGTGAGCAAAAAAACGATGGATTTAGGCCCAGATCTCTGTACTGGGGAGAATGTTCGACATTGTTCTGCATTCTGTCCATCAATTGTTGTTTTTGCATTTGTCACCCCGAGTGGGACGGGTATGCCCAAACGCTGGTCCCGTGCTCTCCATGCCACTGGAGTCAAGCTATCCTGGCTGATGAGTGCTGAAAGCCCAAAACCGGTCCTAGGATGCTTGTTTCCAGACCAGGGAGAACCTGGCCTGGCAGTTCGGGCTGGACTGTTCCCATTGGGCGCAGGGTCAAGACTGATTTGCATATGGCTGGGTCCAAACTGGAATGGCATGGTGAGCAAAAAAACGATGGATTTAGGCCCAGATCTCTGTACTGGGGTGAATGTACGACATTGTTCTGCATTCTGTCCATCAATTGCTGTTTTTGCATTTGTCACCCCGAGTGGGACGGGTATGCCCAGACGTGGGTCCGTGCTCTCCATGCCACTGGAGTCAAGCTATCCTGGCTGATGAGGGCTGAAAGCCCGAAACCGGTCCTAGGACGCTTGCTTCCAGTCCAGGGAGGACCTGGCCTGGCAGTTTGGGCTGGACTGTTCCCATTGGGCGCAGGGTCAAGACTGATTTCCATATGGCTGGGTCCAAACTGGAATGGCATGGTGAGCAAAAAAACGATGAATTTAGGCCCAGATCTCTGTACTGGGGTGAATGTACGACATTGTTCTGCATTCTGTCCATCAATTGTTTTTGCATTTGGCACCCGAGTGGGACGGGTATGCCCAGACGTGGGTCCCGTGCTCTCCATGCCACTGGAGTCAAGCTATCCTGGCTGATGAGGGCTGAAAGCCCGAAACCGGTCCTAGGATGCTTGTTTCCAGTCCAGGGAGGACCTGGCCTGGCAGTTCGGGCTGGACTGTTCCCATTGGGCGCAGGGTCAAGACTGATTTGCATATGGCTGGGTCCAAACTGGAATGGCATGGTGAGCAAAAAACGATGGATTTAGGCCCAGATCTCTGTACTGGGGTGAATGTGCGACATTGTTCTGCATTCTGTCCAACAATTGTTGTTTTTGCATTTGTCACCCCGAGTGGGACGGGTATGCCCAGACGTGGGTCCCGTGCTCTCCATGCCACTGGAGTCAAGCTATCCTGGCTGATGAGGGCTGAAAGCCCGAAACATGTCCTAGGATGCTTGTTTCCAGTCCAGGGAGGACCTGGCCTGGCAGTTCGGGCTGGACTGTTCCCATTGGGCGCAGGGTCAAGACTGATTTGCATATGGCTGGGTCCAAACTGGAATGGCATGGTGAGCAAAAAAACGATGGATTTAGGCCCAGATTTCTGTACTGGGGTGAATGTACGACATTGTTCTGCATTCTGTCCATCAATTGTTGTTTTTGCATTTGTCACCCCGATTGGGACGGGTATGCCCAGACGTGGGTCCCGTGCTCTCCATGCCACTGGAGTCAAGCTATCCTGGCTGATGAGGGCTGAAGGCCCGAAACCGGTCATAGGATGCTTGTTTACAGTCCAGGGAGGACCTGGCCTGGCAGTTCGGGCTGGACTGTTCCCATTGGGCGCAGGGTCAAGACTGATTTGCATATGGCTGGGTCCAAACTGGAATGGCATGGTGAGCAAAAAAATGATGGATTTAGGCCCAGATCTCTGTACTGGGGTGAATGTACGACATTGTTCTGCATTCTGTCCATCAATTGTTGTTTTTGCATTTGTCACCCCGAGTGGGACGGGTATACCCAGACGTGGGTCCCGTGCTCTCCATGCCACTGGAGTCAAGCTATCCTGGCTGATGAGGGCTGAAAGCCCGAAACCGGTCCTAGGATGCTTGTTTCCAGTCCAGGGAGGACCTGGCCTGGCAGTTCGGGCTGGACTGTTTCCATTGGGCGCAGGGTCAAGACTGATTTGCATATGGCTGGGTCCAAACTGGAATGGCATGGTGAGCAAAAAAACGATGGATTTAGGCCCAGATCTCTGTACTTGGGTGAATGTACGACATTGTTCTGCATTCTGTCCATCAATTGTTGTTTTTGCATTTGTCATCCCGAGTGGGACGGGTATGCCCAGACGTGGGTCCCGTGCTCTCCATGCCACTGGAGTCAAGCTATCCTGGCTGATGAGGGCTGAAAGCCCGAAACATGTCCTAGGATGCTTGTTTCCAGTCCAGGGAGGTCCTGGCCTGGCAGTTCGGGCTGGACTGTTCCCATTGGGCGCAGGGTCAAGACTGATTTGCATATGGCTGGGTCCAAACTGGAATGGCATGGTGAGCAAAAAAACGATGGATTTAGGCCCAGATCTCTGTACTGGGGTGAATGTACGACATTGTTCTGCATTCTGTCCATCAATTGTTGTTTTTGCATTTGTCACCCGAGTGGGACGGGTATGCCCAGAAGTGGGTCCCGTGCTCTCCATGCCACTGGAGTCAAGCTATCCTGGCTGATGAGGGCTGAAAGCCCGAAACCGGTCCTAGGATGCTTGTTTCCAGTCCAGGGAGGACCTGGCCTGGCAGTTCGGGCTGGACTGTTCCCATTGGGCGCAGGGTCAAGACTGATTTGCATATGGCTGGGTCCAAACTGTAATGGCATGGTGAGCAAAAAACGATGGATTTAGGCCCAGATCTCTGTACTGGGGTGAATGTACGACATTGTTCTGCATTCTGTCCATCAATTGTTGTTTTTGCATTTGTCACCCCGAGTGGGACGGGTATACCCAGACGTGGGTCCCGTGCTCTCCATGCCACTGGAGTCAAGCTATTCTGGCTGATGAGGGCCGAAAGCCCGAAACCGGTCCTAGGATGCTTGTTTCCAGTCCAGGGAGGACCTGGCCTGGCAGTTCGGGCTGGACTGTTCCCATTGGGCGCAGGGTCAAGACTGATTTGCATATGGCTGGGTCCAAACTGGAATGGCATGGTGAGCAAAAAAACGATGGATTTAGGCCCAGATCTCTGTACTGGGGTGAATGTACGACATTGTTCTGCATTCTGTCCATCAATTGTTGTTTTTGCATTTGTCACCCCGAGTGGGATGGGTATGCCCAGACGTGGGTCCCGTGCTCTCCATGCCACTGGAGTCAAGCTATCCTGGCTGATGAGGGCTGAAAGCCCGAAACCGGTCCTAGGATGCTTGTTTCCAGTCCAGGGAGGACCTGGCCTGGCAGTTCGGGCTGGACTGTTCCCATTGGGCGCAGGGTCAAGACTGATTTGCATATGGCTGGGTCCAAACTGGAATGGCATGGTGAGCAAAAAAACGATGGATTTAGGCCCAGATCTCTGTACTGGGGTGAATGTACGACATTGTTCTGCATTCTGTCCATCAATTGTTGTTTTTGCAGCTGTGCTCTGCTCTGATTGTCTGATGTTTGGCTATTTTCTAATGATGTGGATAGTCTACCAATGTAGCCTCCCCCATTTTATTAAGCTTAATCAGACTTTTTGGAGATGCATGTTTATAATAGCCTTAGATACATTCTTGTGATTGTGTGTTTATTCTCTAGGTGGGTGGAAACCTACCCAACTAGGCGAGCGGATAGCATGACAATAGCCAAACTATTAATGAGGGAACTGATACCCGGATTCCGTTTGCCAACTTCTTTATAATCAGATAAAGGTACACATTTCAAGAGCGAGGTGATGACATTGTTATGTAATTGTTATGTACAGCAAATTAAATAAATAATTATTTAATAAACCTTCATGGTTTTGAAATTTAGAAGGCTCATGTTCCTTGACTTAGCCATTTGACGAACCTCCACAAAACCTTCCAAAAAGTGCTACTTTTTGACTAGTTGGTACATGAAAACTTTCAAAGTGATCCATCAAATAGGGGCTGAGAGAAAAGGGGGGATCCCAAAATGCGTTTTCCCCATTCATTAATTTTTCCATAGGAACTTTAGACACAGCTACAGTCTAAACAGCTGAACGGATTTACACCAAATTTAGCAGAACGTGAGATCCTGGTCCAGAAAGAGTGCTTTTTGCGTTTTGGTGTAAATCCGTTCAGACATTTTGGAGAAATTAAGGCTAAAATATATCAGGCCATGGCTCACCGGCTGAGATTTAATTGCCTGCCACCACATAAACCAGGAAGAGGTGGCAGCCATCTTAAGACTTCAGACTCAGTAGCGAGCCCTAAGAAAAATAGCAAAAGAAGACATAGATAGGGGCAGGGTACAGATACCAGGACCTCCTAGGCCTGGGCCAGAATCTTTTACATTATGTTATTAATTCACGGAGGATCCACAAATTCATGGAGGATTCGTGAATACGCAGCAAAAACAAAAAAGACCAACCTCCCGTGCTTGTTTTAATAACCCCCCCCCCCCCAGGGTGACCCATGGGGATTCGCTTTTTTGGTTCTTTGTGTTCTCTTCTTATGCTTTTTTCCTCCTTTCTCTTCTCTCTTTCTGTCGGGAGGGTGGCACTTTGTGGCATGGGATCATGCCTCTATGCACTAGGGTGGCTCCCCTCTTTACCCTCATCCCCCGCCTCATGCTATCTCTCCCGCTGCTGCTTGCGCCTGTCCTCACCCCTCACTAGTCATGACCAACACACTCTGCTTGAAATTCCTGTCCCTTAATGTGAAGGGGCTTAACTCCCCTAATAAGCGGCGTCAGGTATGGCGCTATCTCCTACAGCTGAATCCTGATATAATTTTTCTTCAGGAGACTCACCTGGTCAAGGCGGATGTAGCCCACATGGCCCACCCTCGCTACCCGCTCCAATTCTGGGCGTCTGCCCCTTCTAAATTTGCTGGAGTGGCAATCCTTTGTCGGGCTGGCATTCAACAGGGGGATCCCAAAGTAATTCGCAACCCTGATGGCAGGTTTCTCAAAGTGGCGGTCAGAATCGGTCGTAGGACCATTACTCTCTGTAATATTTATGCTCCTAATCAGGCCCAGGACCTTTATCTCCGGGAGACGTTACAGGAACTAGTGTCAAGTACGGACTCCTCTCTCATCATAGGGGGTGATTTTAACTTGGTGTGGGCTGCTGACGTGGACCGCAGTGACGGCTCATTCCATGGGGCGGGGGCCATGTCTTCCACCCTAAATAAACAATTGACGGACTTAGGCTTAATAGATGCCTGGCGTTATCACTCTCCTGACTTACGCGACTACTCGTACTACTCCCATGTTCATCGCTCTTACTCGCGCATTGATTATTTTTTTATCTCACATTCTCTGATTGGAGAGACGCTATCGGCCTCTATGTCGGACATCTCGATCTCTGACCTCGCTCACATTGAACTTCTCTTAAGAGATCTGTATACCCATACTGGCCGCCCGCCACGTTGGCGGCTCCCTCCTCACATCCTCCGGGACCCGGACGATGTTGCGGAACTTAGAGCCGCCATTATCTCTTACTTCGAGATGAATGATATACCCGAGACTCCCTTCCCTGTGGTCTGGGATGCCTTCAAGGCCACTATCCTCGGGCATATCACGTCCATAGCGAGTGCCCGGGCGCAGGAGTCGCGCCTTTTTTTAATCCACCCTCTCCCGCGACATAAAGGCGCTTGAGAAGCTCGATCAGGACCAGCCACGGGTCACTTACAAACGACGCCTGGCCATGCTCCGAGGTCAGCTCCGTGCACACCGCACCAACAAGGCCGAGCGGGCTCTTCTAGCTCTTAAGCAGCGCTATTATGAAGGAGGGGACAAAGTGGGCACAGTTCTTGCTCGGCGATTATGGACGCGAGCGGCCAAAGCGCACATAGCCAATATTAAGTGCCCTGATGACACTCGAGCCACCACTGAGGCGGCTAAACTTAAAGCTTTTCATGCATATTACTCGTCTCTCTACGCTAAGGAGACGCCCCTCCCGGAGCAGATCCAGGCTGTTCTAGATAACTGCCCCTGGTCTTTGATAAATCCATATCATGCACAGCTGCTGGAGGAACCGCTCTCCCAGAGCGAACTTGCTGGTGCTCTGAAGGATCTTCCTCTTGGAAAATCTCCGGGTCCGGACGGATTGCCACTTTCCTTCTATCGTGTCTTTCTTCCGCAGCTTCAACCCCATCTTCTTCGACTTTTTAACTCTTTCACGGACACGATAGGGCCTTCTTCATCCATGGGATTGGCCGAAATAGCCCTACTTCCTAAGCCAGGCAAAGACCCCACACTCTGCTCCTCTTTTCGCCCTATTGTACTTCTCAACACGGATCTCAAAATATATACTAAAATCCTAGCCAAGCGCCTAGACTCCCATCTTCCAGGCCTTATCGACCCCGACCAGGTCGGCTTTATTCGCCATCGACAGGGGGCAGACAATGTGAGACGAGTTGCGCACCTTGTTGGGAAAGCCCATCATTGGAATATACCTGCTTGCCTACTATCCCTTGACGCGGAGAAAGCGTTCGACCGAGTGGACTGGGCCTTTCTCCGAGCGGTTCTGTGCAAAATAGGGCTAGGCCCTCTGATGGTGTCCCGCATCCTGGCCCCCTATCTTTCCCCTACGACTCAGGTCCGGGTTAATGGTCAACTCACCAACCCCATCTCAATATACAGAGGCACACAACAGGGTTGCCCCCTCTCCCCCCTCCTGTTCGCCCTTGTGGTGGAGCCTCTCGCCATTATGATTCGCCAGGCGCCAGACATACATGGCATCCCCCTTGGAGGCCGACAACATAAGGTAGCCCTGTTCGCAGACGACCTACTCCTTACGTTATCCCAACCGCACACGTCCCTGCCCACCCTCTATCATCTTTTGCGCTTATTCGAGCAAGCATCGGGCCTTAAGGTTAACCATGAAAAATCTTGGGCCCTGAACCTCACCATTCCGGTAGAGGAGCTCCCAACGCTCCAGGCGCTTGTCCCCTACAGGTGGGCCCCTCACTCCATCAGATATCTTAGGCTCAATCTAACTCCCACCCTTGCCACCTGGTCACAAGCCAACTGGCAGGAATGCAGACGGTCAGTGCTAGAGGACTTGCGAACCTGGAAGCCTCTCTCCCTCTCGTGGCTGGGCCGTCTACATGCCCTTAAAATGTCCATCTTACCGAAAATTTTGTACGTGTTTCAATCACTCCCCACCCCTATCCCGCAACATCAGATCCAAAGCATGCAGCGTGAATTCACCAGGTTTATCTGGGGGGGTCGTCGACCGCGCTTTTCTAATAAAATCCTCATGCTACCCCGGGATAGGGAGGCCTGGCTTGCCCCAACCTGATGGAATACTATTGGGCATCGCACTTACGCTTCATCTCCGAATGGATGGCATGGGAAAGCGAGAAGGTGTGGTTCCATATGGACAGGGCGGTGACTGGGCGCTCTATATGGGACCTACCATGGCATCACCGGGCCTCTCGCTCCCGCAGTGCGTACATAGCTCTTCCCACCAAGACTGTCCTCGACATCTGGGACAAGGTAGCCGTGTCCATAGGCCTCACTACCTTTCCATCCCCCCACACTCCCATTGCTGGCAACTCCCTCTTCCCACCTGCCCTACATCCCCCCGTATTCGCCGAGTGGCTGGATGGCGGGTGCCGAACAATCAGGGACCTTTACGTAGGGGCCACCTTCAAGACTTTTGAACAATGTAAACAGGAGTTCCAACGCCCCAAAGGAGCTCGACTGCAATATTTGCAACTTTGACATTGGTTACACACCGAGTCTCTGACGCAGGCAGCCACACGTACCCTTACTCCCTTTGAGCGGCTGGTTCGCTCGTTTGATAACTCCAAGGGCCTCATATCGCGTACGTATCATATTCTCCAGCACTCCCCGCGGATAGCCCTGCATCCTTATCAGTCTCGATGGCAATCCGAGCTGTCTACAGACATCACACCCACACAATGGGATCGTCTTTGGCGCGACATTCCAAAGGTCTATCGATGCATCTCCCAGCGGGAAACTGCTTCTAAGGTTATGACCCAATGGTACTACACCCCTCACAGGCTACATAAAATGTTCCCCACATCCTCTCCTCTTTGCTGGCGATGCTCGAACTCTCCCGGAGATTTCCTTCACATCTGGTGGACTTGCCCACTTCTGGCCACATACTGGAAAGAGATCCTCAGCCACATCAAATTGGTTCTTGGCTTCCCCCTGCCTGCAACTCCAGCAACGGTTCTATTGGGTATCAAGCCTGATAATTTACGCGCGCTGACACGTAGAGACTGGCATATCTGTCTTCATATGTTGGGCGCGGCTAAACAACTCATAGCCCTATACTGGAAAAAAGCGGAGACTCCCCCAGTCACTATTTGGTTCACTCGCCTGTGGCATACTATGGCGATGGAACTACTCACTGTGCGCTTACAGTCCCGAGACACCCATTTCACCAAACTCTGGCAACCACTAATAGATCATTTCTGTAAGCTAGAACATGCCCGTCTTCAGCCCCCGAAACTACGGGCTCTACGCTTTTTTGAAGACGCAGGACATCTCCCTATCTCTGACACACTCAGTCCTAACCCCCCCTTCCCCTCTTCCAGTCGTCCCGGCCACGCTCTATGCAATAACCACCCCTCGTGTCCTACTCTCCCTCTCGCATCTCTTCCTCCTCTCCTATTTGTCTTTTTTTTTTGTTTATTTTATTTTTTCATTTTATATCTTCTAAGAGTATTGGGGGGCTCCTCCCCTCCTCTCACTTTTCCTCTCCTCTCGTTTGTTTATTGTTCTATGTTTGGGTTCATTTGTTTGTTATGGTTCTTCCCATTTGGAGAAGCTCTAAAACTTGCAATTACCACATTTGATTGTCACACTACGCGGCCGGCCCTGCTTGGGTTGTAGGCGACTTGCTGTGTAACCCAGTATCCATGCATAGCCTCACAATGCCTCACCCTTGCCTTCTGATCGTTTACCTAATCACGCAGCCGGCCCGCCAAAGGGTTGTAGGCGACATGCTGTGTACATGCTGATTCTTCTTCTCTTCCCTAATAAAACAGATTTACACCAAAAAAGGGGAGGGAGCCGTGCAGCCCCCCTCCCTGAGCCTAAAAAGTCCCTTGGGACCCCCTCTCTCGGGATCGAGTAATTAAATGTAGAAATAGGGTGCACGGCCCCCCTCCCGGAGTCTACTTAGGCCCAGGGGACCCCATCCCTCAGGGCGGGCTCAGTGACTGCGTCCAGGGGACCCCACCCCTGGGACTCAGCAGTTTCCCTGCCTGCACTAGTGCAGGCAGGGAAACGTGTTTGCTTCAATCTGGCCGGAGCATTTTTAAATCTCCCACCAAATAGCAGCAAACACTAAGTCTGCTCGCAGCCGGCGGAAGATTTGAAAATGCTCTTGCCAGTTAAGATAAGACTTGTGTTCTGTTTCCCTCTCTGCGCTGAGGTGGCAGGGAAACAAAACACATATCACTCCAGCCTGGAGGGTGCATGCAAAAAGCAGCTGCTTCCTCCAGGTGGGAGCAATGCTGGCTCCCGTACTATTCGGGGAGCCGACTGGGGCTGCGGGGGCCCTGTGGTTCCCCCACCACACCCTCAAACGGGTTGGTTGGTGGGTACCTGCGTGGGCACCGAGGCACCCATCTATAATTGATTTGGACCATGGCGGATGGGGTCCTCCGTGCCAAGATAGGCTCGAGGTCAAGATAGGCTCGAAGAGGGGGCCACATGGCCACCCCTGCCCTATAAAATAGGGTACAGCCCCTAGGGATGGGTTCCTCAGGGCCTATTAAAGCTTAGAGAGGAGGGCAGCACAGTCTCCCTTCCCTTTATTTCAATTCAGTTTCGACCCCAGGAGATGGGGTCTGAGGACCAAATTAGGCTCAGGGAAAGGGGCTGCATGCCCCTTCCCTTTATTAATTAATCAGCCACAGAGTATGGGATCCCAGGGCCCTAATAAGGCTCGGGGAAAGGGGCAGCTCCCCTTTCTTTTTAATATTTGGCACCATGGGCTGCACTGCCCCCTTCCCTTTTTGGTTGAATTTGGCCCCATGGAATGCGGCCTCGGGCCTATTAAGACTTAGGGAGGGGGGCTGCACACCCCTCCCTTAATATATGTTTTAGCAGCGGGGTCCAAAGGCAAACCATAGGTCGCATCTCCAAAGGCTGTGAATGGCGTGGGGTTGGCAGGTTGAGGGGGGTTGGCTGCCTTTGGGTGGGTTGCCCACACCTCGCTGCCCATGGCCAAAGGCCGTGCTTGGCGTGGGGTCGGCTTTATGTATGGTAATAAAATATTACTTTACATTAAAAATAAAAACTAGAAATTCACTGAAAAAAACAAAGGTTAAAGTAACGTTACAGTTAGGTGAAATGCTCAGTAATGACGTAATGTTTTAAACTCTAAAAACCACAGAAATTCACCGGTTATAACTATAGTTATCTCAAGAAACTATAACTCATGTCCCAAGGTAACTATAACACACGCCCTCGCCCTGCACTGCTAATTACCCCACATTATTATTACATCACTCATCACATCTTCTATGACATCATTGATAATATCACTGCAATATTTCAAATGAAATTATTGATGAGAAAACTGTGCATGGTGAGGATGCGACTTATGATTACCTTAGGACATGATTTATAATTACTTGCGATAACTGTAACTGATGAATTTATGCGTTTTTAGATTTTAAAACGTTATGTTGTTACTGAACTTTTCACCTAACTATAATGTTACTTTAACCTTGGGTTTTTTCAGTGAATATATAGATATATTCACTGAAAAAACCCAAGGTTAAAATAACGCTATAGTTAGGTGTGTTAAAAAGATCTTTTTTTTATGTATATTTTTTTTAAAACCTTAGAAATTCACTGAAAAAAACGAAGATTAAAGTAACGTTATAGTTAGGTCAGTGACAACATTAACATTTTGAACTTTAAAAAAAACACCGAAATTCACCAGTTAACTTGTGCAACCGACATGAACTGCTTATGACCACATATAAGACAGTACTCATGACATGTTCTATGACATCATTAATGACATCACTGATGACATCTCAAATGACATCCTTGATGACATCACTGATGACATCATCCAAGCTTCTTTTGTACACATTGCTCTTTAAACGAGTATACCATTAGAGTTATGAAAGTAAGTGCAAAATAGCTCAGAATAAAGTGAAGTGCCTTTACTGCTATCATACATACAATCCAATAGGTAAAGCCAGATTGTGTTATTTGTAACATTGACCCTATACCATACACTTCATGGAGTTGGCCAACGGGCCTGGCCCTGGGGACAACCCAGGGCCCTTTTTTTATTAAATGGGAGGGGAGCTGCGCGGCCCACCCTCTCTGAGCCTCTTTAGGCCCCTGGGGATCCCATCCCCCAGGACCGTACATATATGTTAAAAGGGGAGGGGTCGTTTGTTTTTTAAATAAAGGCAAGGGTTGCCGCGGCCCCCTGCCCAAACCTTGTTAGATCCTGGGGACCCCACTCCCCAGGGCCATTTTAAAAGATAAAGCTGGGCCACGATGCCCCACCCACCTGAGCCGGTATCACCACAGGGGGCCCCATCCCCAGGGGTCACTTATTTAAATAAAGGGGAGTGGGCCACACGGCCCCCTCCCTGAGCCTCTTTAGGCCCTGAGGACCCCATCCCCCAGGGTCGTATATTTTTTTATGGGGAAGGGGGCTGCATGCCCCCCTCCCCAAGCAGTTATCAGGCCTGGGAACCCCATTCCCAGTGGCCACACTTTTACATAAAGGGGTGCGCATGGTCCCCCCCTTCCCATGCCAAATTCGGCCCCAGGGCCTGGCATGATTTTGAGGGGAAGGGGCGCATGCAGCCCTCTCTCTGGGCCAATTTTAGCCCCGGAGACCCCTATCCCCTGGGGCCCAGTGTGATTTGTAGGGGTGGGAAGGTCTGGCCCCCCCTCACCGACCCGATTTCAGCCTCGGGGGATCCAATTCCCCAGGGCCTCCTATTTAAATAAAGGAGGGGTGAGTGGCCCCTCTCTCCGAGCTCCTTTAGGCCATGGGAAGCCCATCTCCCAGGGCTTTACCTATATATAAAAAAGGGGAGGAGGGGCATGCAGCTCCCCTCCCCGAGTCTCTTTAGGCCCTGGAGACCCCATTCCCCAGGGCTGTGTATTTTTTTAAGGGGAAGGGTAAGGGGCCGGGTGGACCCCTCTTGGTCACCTGGGTTGTTATTATACATGGACAACATTATAATGTATTAAATCAAGCTCAAGGGAAGGTTTTTTACAGCACACACCATGAAGTCATCACCAGTCACAAAACACACTGACCTAAATATCAGTATGATATTACATCCAATCCTATATTCTTAGGAATGATCTATCCCTAGGTAGTCCACCTTATCAAGGGGAAGCCACGGTATATGCAGGTGATCAATTGTCCCAGATTTCTTGGTGGCTAACTGAACGTTGCTCTTATATGTGATAATGAAGAAAGAGAAGGTAAAGTGAAAAAAAAATTGCCTTAAGATTGCACAATTTGATCAGGTAAAGAAGTTAGGTCAGTTTTCACATTGTGCAATTTAATTTTATTTCAGTTCATTAACCAATGTACTTCCTTTTTACACTTGAGTCTTCCAAGATAGCAATAGCAAGCAGAGAAGGCTTGCCCCAAGTTGTGGTAGAGGGATGGCGATTCGGATACCCTCAAAATAATTCTATGACTCACTGTCCACACCATGTACATGCTTTGCTTCCCCTACAACCACCCCAAAGCCTCACTAAAACCCTGCTGGCATCAATGCGGCCCTCAGGCACACCACAGACCATACTTTTAGGCCTTTGGAAAAATGGTTGTGAGTACCCATGGTTTAGACATTTCTGGCTTTATCTGAGTAAGGGTGAAAGTGTTAAACTGATTGTATAGCTATTCCATTCTGTCATTTTTTTACTTTATCCCCAAAGTTCCCTTGCATTTTTCACTTGTTGACTGTGCTTTGGGTTTCTAGTACCAAGGGTTCGCCAGACTGCAAATTTAGTGCTACTTCGGATCCCATTGACCCCATTACTCAGGATATGACTGGTGACTGCAATTGTTTAGTTATGCAGTAGTAGCACAAAAGGCTGAAGCTTTCTGGTTTCTCTATGTAAATTTAGTCCAATGACTTAGAGTAATGAAATAGGTTAATTACCTGTAACTACAGTTCTCCAGTTCAGGTATCTTTCATATATTCACATGCTTGAATCATTCCCCTTTGTCGAAGAGGGAGGCTCACAGTACCATAATAAAGCACTTTGTATCATTATCATAGGCTATAATGGCAATGAACAATCACGTTAATAGCCTATCTATGTCCTTTTAAAAAAGGACCAAACTTCAAACTTTAGCCAATCAGGCGATAGCACAATGTAGAACACTTCCAAGAGAGGCTGTATCCCTCAGATTTTCAAGCACAGTGGAAATAAAATAATTCCGAGCTATAAGGTGAGCCTCTCAGGGGAGGAGGGTGGGTCGCATGTGAATCTATGAAAGTTACCAATACTGGAAAACTGCAGTTACAGGCAAGTAACTTATTTTCTTCTCCAGTATTGGATCTTTCATTGATTCACATGGTGGGTATTATATATATATATATATATATATATATATATACATTTATATATATATATATATATATATATATATTCACTGAAAAAACCATAGGTTTCAGGGGCGTTATAGTTAGTTGGACATTTCACTCGTACAAAACCATAGAAATTCCCCCGTTATAGTTAGTTCAGCTAACTATAACTCGCGCGCCCGCAATGCACTGCTGATGATGTCACATATTACATCACTCATGACATGGTCAGTGACATCACTCATGACATCACTGATGACATCTCAAATGACATCACTGATGACATCATCCTTGTGATAGAGTGGCAGACCTCCTCTCACCCTAATATAACCTTTGATACACACTCAAAAATACAAACTAACATTTTCAAAACAATGGACATACCAATTCCAGTTACAACACACCTATTCAGTAACTCCAAGATCTACACACACATCCACTCATTCACCAACAATCCCTATACAGTCACTCATACATGTACTCACTCATCATATGTACTCATACACCTATACATCCTGTTACACACCGCCACTCATCCATAGAGTTACTCACACACATAGTCACACATGCAAACAAAGTATCAAACATCCATTTACTTGCATATACAGTTATACACACACTACCACACTTACTTCTACAGAAACTTACACATACTTACTCTCTTAAACAATCACTTATAGAAACACCTACTTATTTGTACAGGAACTCTTCCAATCTCTCACTCTCACATATACTCACTTATATACACCAATACTCACATATACTAGTTTAAAACATATGTAGTTACTCATAAAGACACTATTGAGACAGTCATTCACTCACTAACACACCCATACACATACTCATCCACCTATACAGTCCTGCACACATGCTGTCTTCAACACATACAAACAGTGAGTCACTCATTCATGCATCTATGCACTAAGTAATACCCCCACCGAACCATACAGACACTCAGACACTCATACTGATACTCAAAACCAACTAATAACCCATATAGACACTCATGTAGCTACTCACCAACCCATGCAGCCACTTATATACAAAGTGAGAGACTGATACAGATATTTTCATATTTAAACATTACTCACTAACCCATGTATTCACTAAGATACACTTAGTCAGTTATACAATCAATTTTACAAAGAAAAATCATCCATTTAGACACTTATATACCCATTTATTCTTCCATCGACCTTGAGATATACATATATAAAACATATTTAATTTTCAGAAAAACACACATTCACTGGATGATGTCATCAGTGATGTCATTTGAGATGTCATCAGTGATGTCTTGAGTGATGTCACTGACCATGTCATGAGTGATGTAATATGTGACGTCATCAGCAGTGCATTGCGGCCGCGCGAGTTATAGTTAGCTGAACTAACTATAACGGGGAATTTCTATGGTTTTGTACGAGTGAAATGTCCAACTAACTATAACGCCCCTGAAACCTATGGTTTTTTCAGTGAATTTCTAAGGTTTTTTAAATGCTAATTTCTAACTATAACGTGCCTGAAACCTATGGTTTTTTCAGTGAATTTCTAAGGTTTTTAAATGCTAATTTCTAACTATAACGTGCCTGAAACCTATGGTTTTTTCAGTGAATATATATATATTTATTATACTATGTATACACGTGAAAATGTCTCGGTCCCCTGTTTGCCTCGGTGGCACGGAAAAAATGGGTGGAACTGACGTCAGCACGCCGACGAGGTCCTCTTATGGCTCCGATGACGTCATACGGTGTCGCGAGCGGAGCCGTGCTATTATGACTTCCTCGTTGACGTGGGAGAGCTAGGAAAGAATTTCCGTGGAATGCTGGTGCAGGGGATATTCACCTAAGTGTTCAGGCTAGTCCTTTGGGAGCAACTGTTTATGTTGCCACTCCAGAAACCAAAACCAGTGATCCGAGGGCAGAAGCCCTGCAGATGGCACACGAGGTGGGGTGCCCAGTCGTGTGCACCGGCGGGCAGCGAAGTGACAAGCACCACAACCCACAAAAAAGGTAACGAGGGCATTGAATAACACAGGATCTTCTCTTTGTATCTGGCAGGAACAACGAAGTTAAAATGCCCTAGTACCAAAATGTAGAATTAGTGCTACAACGGTCTTCAAGAGGACCTGCGATGCCGCTTCTGCCTCCCCTGCCTCCCGTACCCTGGAGGCGGCACATGGGTCACGCGGTACGGTCATACTGCGGTGGGACTCACACTCGTTGACCTCTCATGGCACTGCTCCACACTTCAGGGAGGACGCTTTCCATTAGCTATGTTTTCTGATGACATGTCGCGCCGGCCCCGTCCAACAACAGAACTCCTTTAGATCCAAACAGACTCTTCCACTCTCTCACCGGAAGTGAAACCAGGCCACGCGGACACTTTCACAATACAACAGCCGGGAATGCACTTTTCGGTAAAAAAACACATTCCTTCCTCCTAATTAATCAAATAAATGTCTCACTGAAGAACAGGGGCCAGCTTCGATCGGTAAACAGCCGTTACAACGACTTTTTTACTTTGCGATACCATTACACGCATGCGTTGTACATCACGAAGTCATTACTACGCATTTTTTTAGAACGCATGGTCATTTACCACGCATGCCTTTACAACGAATTTTGTTGTAAAGGTATGTATGGTAAATGACCATGCGTTCTAAAAAACATGTAGACAATCCATGTCGTTGTAAGGAAACAGAGGCTGTTCCGTTTCCTCACAACGATGTGCACCGCCCCTCAGAGACGACGTGAAGCAGGAACCACGAGGAGAGAGGAACCACGAGGAGTGAGAGGTAAGGGGATTGGGCATGGGGTGGGGGTTTCTTTTCTAGGGTTTAGGGTAGTGCAGTGGTGTTTGGGTGGTGTAGGGGGTCGTGCTGGGGGTAGTGTTTTAGGGTTTAGGGTAGTGCAGTGGTGTTTGGGTAGTGTAGGGGGTCATGCTGGGGGTAGTGTTTTAGGGTTTAGGGTAGTGCAGTAGTGTAGGGGGTCGTGCTGGGGGTAGTGTTTTAGGGTTTAGGGTAGTGCAGTGGTGTTTGAGTAGTGTAGGGGGTCATGCTGGTGGTAGTGTTTTAGGGTTTAGGGTAGTGCAGTGGTGTTTGTGTAGTGTAGGGGGTCATGCTGGGGGTAGTGTTTTATGGTTTAGGGTAGTGCAGTTGTGTTTGGGTAGTGTAGGGGGTCGTGCTGGGGGTAGATTTAGGGTTTAGGGTAGTGCAGTGGTGTTTGGGTAGTGTAGGGAGTCATGCTGGGGTAGTGTTTTAGGGTTTAGGGTAGTGCAGTGGTGTTTGTGTAGTATAGGGGGTCATGCTGGGGGTAGTGTTTTATGGTTTAGGGTAGTGCAGTTGTGTTTGGGTAGTGTAGGGGGTCATGCTGGGGGTAGATTTAGGGTTTAGGGTAGTGCAGTGGTGTTTGGGTAGTGTAGGGAGTCGTGCTGGGGGTAGTGTTTTAGGGTTTAGGGTAGTGCAGTGGTGTTTGTGTAGTGTAGGGGGTTGTGCTGGGGGTAGTGTTTTAGGGTTTATGTTAGTGCAGTGGTGTTTGGGTAGTGTAGGGGGTAGTGCTGGGATAGTGTTTTAGGGTTTAGGGTAGTGCAGTGGTGTTTGTGTAGTGTAGGGGTAGTGTTTTAGGGTTTAGGGTAGTGCAGTGGTGTTTGGGTAGTGTAGGGGTTCATGCTGGGGGTAGTGTTTTAGGGTTTAGGGTATGGCAGTGGTGTTTGGGTAGTGTAGGGGGTCGTGCTGGGGGTAGATTTAGGGTTTAGGGTAGTGCAGTGGTGTTTGTGTTGTGAGGGGGTCGTGCTGGGGGTAGTGTTTTAGGGTTTAGGGTAATGCAGTGGTGTTTGTATAGTGTAGGGGGTTTAGGGTAGTGCAGTGGTGTTTGTGTAGTGTAGGGGGTCATGCTGGGGGTAGTGTTTTAGGGTTTAGGGTAGTGCAGTGGTGTTTGTGTAGTATAGGGGGTAGTGTTTTAGGGTTTAGGGTAGTGCAGTGGCGTTTGTGTAGTGTAGGGGGTCATGCTCTGGGTAGTGTTTTAGGTTTTAGGGTCATGCAGTCGTGTTTGTGTAGTGTAGGGGGTCGTGTTTTAGGGTATAGGGTAGTGCAGTGGTGTTTGGGTAGTGTAGGGGGTCATGCTGGGGTTAGTGTTTTAAGGTTTAGGGTAGTGCAGTGGTGTTTGGGTAGTGTAGGGGGTCGTGCTGGGGGGTAGTGTTTTAGGGTTTAGGGTAGTGCAGTGGTGTTTGTGTAGTGTGGGAGGTCATGCTGGGGGTAGATTTAGGGTTTAGTGTAGTGCAGTGGTGTTTGGGTAGTGTAGGGAGTCGTGCTGGGGGTAGTGTT
The DNA here is from genome assembly GCA_963921515.1 of Calotriton arnoldi. Lineage (NCBI taxonomy): Eukaryota > Metazoa > Chordata > Amphibia > Caudata > Salamandridae > Calotriton > Calotriton arnoldi. The sequence goes on from CAWUFW010002026.1 coordinate 930,024, forward strand.
TTAGGGTTTAGGGTAGTCCAGTGGTGTTTGTGTAGTGTAGGGAGTCGTGCTGGGGGTAGTGTTTTAGGGTTTAGGGTAGTGCAGTGGTGTTTGGGTAGTGTAGGGGGTCGTGCTGGGGGTAGTGTTTTAGGGTTTAGGGTAGTGCAGTGGTGTTTGTGTAGTGTAGGGGGTCATGCTGGGGGTAGTGTTTTAGGGTTTAGGGTAGTGCAGTGGTGTTTGTGTAGTGTAGGGGGTCATGCTGGGGGTAGTGTTTTAGGGTTTAGGGTAGTGCAGTGGTGTTTGGGTAGTGTAGGGGGTAGTGCTGGGGTAGTGTTTTGGGTTTACGGTAGTGCAGTGGTGTTTGTGTAGTGTAGGGGGTCGTGCTGGGGGTAGTGTTTTAGGGTTTAGGGTAGTGCAGTGGTGTTTGTGTAGTGTAGGGGGTAGTGTTTTAGGGTTTAGGGTAGTGCAGTGGTGTTTGTGTACTGTAGGGGTCGTGCTGGGTTCTAGTGTTTTAGGGTTTAGGGTAGTGCAGTGGTGTTTGTGTAGTGTAGGTGGTCGTGTTTTAGGGTTTAGGGTCGTGCAGTGATGTTTGGGTAGTGTAGGGGTCGTGCTGGGGGTAGTGTTTTTGGGTTTAGGGTAGTGCAGTTGTGTTTGGGTAGTGAAGGGGGTCGTGCTGGGGGTAGTGTTTTAGGGTTTAGGGTAGTGCAGTGGTGTTTAGGTAGTGAAGGGGTCGTGCTGGGGGTAGTGTTTTAGGGTTTAGGGTAGTGCAGTGGTGTTTGTGTAGTGTAGGGGGTCATGCTGGGGGTAGATTTAGGGTTTAGGGTAGTGCAGTGGTGTTTGTGTAGTGTAGGGGGTCGTGCTGGGGGTAGTGTTTTAGGGTTTAAGGCAGTGCAGTGGTGTTTGTGTAGTGAAGGGGTCATGCTGGGGGTAGTGTTTTAGGGTTTAGGGTAGTGCAGTGGTGTTTGTGTAGTGTAGGGGGTTGTGCTGTGGGTAGATTTAGGGTTTAGGGTAGTGCAGTGGTGTTTGGGTAGTGTAGGGAGTCGTGCTGGTGGTAGTGTTTTAGGGTTTAGGGTAGTGCAGTTATGTTTGGGTAGTGTAGGGTGTCGTGCTGGGGGTAGTGTTTTAGGGTAGTGCAGTGGTGTTTGGGTAGTGGAGGGGGTAGTGTTTTAGGGTTTAGGGTAGTGCGCCCAACCAGCCACAATATCCGTGGACAAAGGGGATCCTGACTCCTTGGAACGCTCCATCAATTGAATAATTTGGGTCAAGGGCCCTACCACGTCCAAGACATATCAATTCCTTTCTTGGGATCCCTCATATACTTGGAGAAAAAGGTACATAGTTTCTCATCAATTTCAGGCGTGTGTGCCACCTTCCCCTTCAGTGAGGGCCTGGGGCATTCTCCCCTCATCCTATTCCTGACCTCCCTTTCAAGGGGTTGATGGATTTTCCCCACCACATACTCTGCCACTTTGGCGTCAGGTGTCCACTCCGCTGACCTAGGATGGTAAATTTGGGTAGGCTCGAACATGTCCGAGTGGACCCCGTCCCCAACCGGGGACTGAGAGGAGTGGGACTCTGGACGCCAGGGACGCCCCGAGTCCTTATTCTCATCGGAGGAGAAATCGTCCTCCGATACACCCTCTCCCTCTAAGGGAAACCCGCCGTCGGGGTCTACAATAGTGGTGACAGTGTCGCAATTTTCTCCGGGCCCCTCCTCCTCCCGGCAGGGTGCATGTTTTAACGTCCGCGCACTCTTGAGGAAGGTCTCCGTAAGTTTATCAAATTCTTCCAAGTGCCCCGCGTTATGCTTAACGGCCCTTTTATTCCCCATCTGGGAGCTACTGGGACCCGCCACCACCAGATCTGGGTCACTGAACACCCCAGGGATGCTTTTCGCCAGCTTATCAACCTGATCCCTAAGAGGAGCCAGCGCCCTAGAAATAGCCAGAGAGAGGGCTTGGTCCACTGCTGGAGGGAGAAGTTGGGGGCCATTCCTCCTCCACTTCCTGTTAGGAGGAGTAAAAATGGTCTTCTGGAGAAGACATGATAGCAGAGGGTGTGAGCACAGAACAAATGCCCTTAAAATCCTTAAGGCAGCCCACTCGCCGGTGCTCCAACAGCTGGGCTTTCCCCGAAGCTGTTATAAGAATAGACTGAGGCGCAATACCAATTACCACCACCAGGTGGCGCTGGTTACTAATGTGGCCGTGTGGGGAAATCACCGCGTAGCGGTGTCAAAATTAGGCGAGGTTGGTCGGGAATCAAGCGGACACTAAAGGAGTGACCGGATTCCCAAACGCGCGTAAAGACCAGCGGGAGCGCTCGACGGAGCTGCCTCGCTCGGACCAGACGCGCCTGACAGGATCTCACCGCGCGCAGAGCACACAGCGGGAGAAACTGCGAGGGGAGAACGCGCTCGGGCAAGAGCCTGCTGCGCAGGGAATATGAAACAATACCAAGGCAATAATGCTAATAACGTGCACAAGAAACCGCTATACAAACAGCAACAACGTCAGATTAAGCCAAGAATGTAAGGAATGCACTTAACTGACGAGCAGTGAAGAAAGAGGAAGCGGAAGGGACGTCACGATATTATATACGATGGACTGTGATATGATTGGACTATAGTTGCCTTGGAGACTACCCCCTAATGGTTCATGGGTTGTGTAGTCTTTTGTTTAATGATTGTTGTGTTACGTTTTCTTTGAACTGCTATGCAAATAAAGTGAGGAAAGATATGCATAATCCTCGCCTCCGTCCTGCCATAGAATTCATTAAACTTTATTTGATCTGATTTAGAAACATAGATCATAAAAGTGTACATAAAAACAGTAAATCCTCTTTCCTAATACAATACAGTGAGAATTAATTAAAACCAGTAGGTAAAAATGGGTGTTACAAAGCCCGGTTCAGAGCAACTTCAGGTTAACAGAATCGTAAAGTTCAATGTTTCGCAAGATCAATCTCATGTACTTCGTGCAAAATACGCAATAAGGGGTCCAAGTAAGATGTAACACTCTAATACCTGACCAGTTTGCACTATATAAAACTGCAGAAAAAATAAAAATAAAAAGTGTTTTGCACACTTCTGTCATTGGGCTATATGTGGGCTACATCTGGGTGATATTTGTGCTACATTTGGGCTCTTTTTTCTCTGGTGGCCATCTTGGGAGACTTATTTGTTATGAAGTTTCCTAATTTCGTCATTTACTGCAGTCTCCTCAGTAGGAAATGCTTTCAGTTTTTTACTTTGATTCCATCAAGAAGGCATTCAGATGTGTCACACATTAGCCATAAATTCAGAATGTTAGCACTCTAGTTGTTCATTAGATCACTGTAGTAAAGCTACTGCTCACCAGGGAGTTAACTGGAAGTCTACTGCTGGTATTGAAAGTGATTGTTTCAGTCTGCATGTCAGAATTTTCTAATGAAATAGAAGAGGATTTGAGATCTCACTTAAAACATGCCCTAAATTTTCTTTCTGCAGCACTAACCATAATTTCTATGGCAAAATGAACCCCCTCATTTTGTTCCTTTTTAAATTAAATGTTTTAAGTGTTACCAGTTTATTCCAATCAAGATGGCTTCAGGTGTGCCATACTTTTGTCATAAGTAAGACTGTTAGCGCTCTAGTTGTTCTTTAGAACACTCTGGGAAGCTGCAGTAGAACACAAAGGCATCAACTGACAGGCTGCTCCTGTTGAAATATAACAGGAAGATATTTGAGATCTCACTTAAAACATGTCCTAATTTTTCTTTCTACAGCACTAACCATAATTTCTATGACAAAATGAACCCCTCATTTTGTTCCTTTTTAAATTAAATGTTTTAAGAGTTACCAGTTTATTCCAATCAAGATGGCTTCAGGTGTGCCATAATTTTGTCATAAGTAAGACTGTTAGCGCTCTAGTTGTTCTTTAGAACACTCTGGGAAGCTGCAGTAGAACACAAAGGCATCAACTGACAGGCTGCTCCTGTTGAAATATAACAGGAAGATATTTGAGATCTCACTTAAAACATGTCCTAATTTTTCTTTCTACAGCACTAACCATAATTTCTATGACAAAATGAACCCCCTCATTTTGTTCCTTTTAAATTAAATGTTTTAAGAGTTACCAGTTTATTCCAATCAAGATGGCTTCAGGTGTGCCATAATTTTGTCATAAGTAAGACTGTTAGCGCTCCAGTTGTTCTTTAGAACACTCTGGGAAGCTGCAGTAGAACACAAAGGAATCAACTGACAGGCTGCTCCTGTTGAAATATAACAGGAAGATATTTGAGATCACACTTGAAACATGTCCTAATTTTTCTTTCTACAGCACTAACCATAATTTCTATGACAAAATGAACCCCATCATTTTGTTCCTTTTTAAATTAAATGTTTTAAGTGTTACCAGTTTATTCCAATCAAGATGGCTTCAGGTGTGCCATACTTTTGTCATAAGTAAGGCTGTTAGCACTCTAGTTGTTCTTTAGAACACTCTGGGAAGCTGCAGTAGAACACAAAGGCATCAACTGACAGGCTGCTCCTGTTGAAATATAACAGGAAGATATTTGAGATCTCACTTAAAACATGTACTAATTTTTCTTTCTACAGCACTAACCATAATTTCTATGACAAAATGAACCCCCTCATTTTGTTCCTTTTTAAATTAAATGTTTTAAGAGTTACCAGTTTATTCCAATCAAGATGGCTTCAGGTGTGCCATAATTTTGTCATTAGTAAGACTGTTAGCGCTCTAGTTGTTCTTTAGAACACTCTGGGAAGCTGCAGTAGAACACAAAGGCATCAACTGACAGGCTGCTCCTGTTGAAATATAACAGGAAGATATTTGAGATCACACTTGAAACATGTCCTAATTTTTCTTTCTACAGCACTAACCATAATTTCTATGACAAAATGAACCCCATCATTTTGTTCCTTTTTAAATTAAATGTTTTAAGTGTTACCAGTTTATTCCAATCAAGATGGCTTCAGGTGTGCCATAATTTTGTCATAAGTAAGGCTGTTAGCACTCTAGTTGTTCTTTAGAACACTCTGGGAAGCTGCAGTAGAACACAAAGGAATCAACTGACAGTCTCTGCCCTTGTTGGATGTACATGTTTTACTAAGAATGTCAGACTTCATTCTCACATGACTGAGAAAGATAATGTCAATTTACAGAAAATATGCTCTCATTTTAGCTTCTGGAGCACCTTCCAAAACTGTATGGGACAAGCATGTGAAAATAGTTTTCTCTCAAACATGATTCATGATATCCCAGCAGAAGGTTTTTCACAGGGTAAAATCACCTTAGAACACACCACAATTCCTGAAATTAGTATGGTACCATCAACAAATGAATTCTAATGTAACTAAAGTCTGTTATCACCCTTTATAGTTCTCCTTTTGGTAACCCTCAAAATCTTCGATTTACTACAATGCATTTCAATGGGATACTATCATTTATATTGGTCCCAAGATGGCTGCCAGCAATTCCAGGATGAAGTGCTGACAGCCAATCAGATCTCACGATGACATGTGTGGTTAGGCTCCGCCCAGATATCGATATGTTTTCTTTTTCAAATTTCTCAGGAACTACTGAACGGATTTACACCATTTAACAAAAGGGTTCTTTCTGAACCAAGAACTACCTCTTTGCCAAATTTGGTGTAATTCCGTTCAGCAGTTCGGGCTGTAGCCGTGTCTAAAGTTTCCTATGGAAAATTGCATGGGGAAAACACGTTTTGGGACCCCCCTTTTTTCTCGGCCCCCGCTTGCCGATTCACCCCGAAACTTTCAGGATAGGAGCAGACCGGAGCGCCCCACAAGTTTTGAAAATTTCGCGAAGATTCATCAACCGGCGCCAAAGTTATTGGGAATAGAATGTTGTGAATTTCCTATGGAAAATAGGTCCTAACTATAACTACCTACCTACACACACATAACATATTCATATGCAATTTAATATATTCATATATATATATGTATGTATATATATATACATCATACATTAAAATTTGCATAAGTACATAAGCAAACACATGGAACTAAAAGAGGCTCCCCTTATTGAAATAAGTGGTAAAGTAAAACCTGCCCAACCACTGCATCACTGCGCTGTGTCTATTCCAGGCAATAATGCTGTGTGAATATATACACACTCTTCCAAGTCACAGCACAACATATTTTTTCCAGAGGCACTTCCGCAAACAAAGTAGTTGAAGTGGAAACTGCCCTAGTTGAGTGCATCCTGGTTTTCACTTTTAGGGGCTTGCCAGACGTTGAGTGGCAGAACTGGATTGCAGCTGAAATCCATTTAGTGATGGTTGCTTTCGTGACTGGAGCACCCTTACAAGTGTGTCCATTTGAGTCCAACAGTTGATCAGTTCTCCTGAGTTGTTTAGTGTAATGTAAGTAGAACTTTAGATATTTTTTGATACCTAGCTTATGAATAGACATCATCTGGTGATGTTGGATTCCGTAAGAAATTATGAAATATTAAAAGTTCATTGAGGGGAAAACCCGAAGGAACCTTGTGAATTTCATTTTGATTTGTTCTGAGAAGTATCAAATTCCCTGTGAGGCGCAAGAAGCGTTCTTGAGTTGAGAAAGCCTGTATCTCCTTTACCCTCCTGGTCTGAGTAAGGGCTAGTAACAAAGTGACCTTCCATGTGAGAAATATGAGGTCTGCTCTGTGTATGGATTTGAATGAACTCTTCATGAGTTGAGATAGAACTATGTTCAGATGCCAATCAGGGGAAGGAGCCCTTACTGGAGTAAAAAACTCTGAATAATTCTTTCATGAACTGTTTGATGATTCTGCTAGAGCAGAAAGAGAGAAAATGTGATTAGCCTCTATATCTTGATATTGCTGCAGACGTACCTCAACAGACACATGTACCAACTGTGACTGAGCTAGCAAGGGGAGATATGGTAGTTAAGAGGATGTATGTTTGATTTCTGGCACCATAGGCAGAAACGTTTTCTTTACGGTTTACATGACTTTATTGTGGCTTCCACCTTGGCTTGGAGAAAATATCCCTGTAGTCCTGAGGAATACTGAGATCTTTGAATTCATGGAATTTAGGAGCCATGCGCATAAGAGGAGAGAGGTTGGGTCATGATGAGGGACCTGGCCTTGGTTCATCATCAAACGTTTTCAGGATGTTGGTCAGTGAATATGGCTGTATTCCGATAGCAGGAGACGCTCTGTGAAACAATGCTGCCTGGGCCACCTGGGGGCTAACAAGATGAGGCAACACCGCTTCGCTTTCATCTTGTTGAGAACCTTTGGTATTCAACGTATCAGGGGGAAAACGTAGGCATAGATCCCAGACCATCTGATCAAAAGGCATTCCCCCACAATCCTGGATGGGGACGCCAACTTGCATAGAACTGGTATTTGCGGTTTTCGTTTCTTGCAATGAGATCTAGAGTCGGTTTGCCACAGAACGAGTAGATCCTATTTAGCACCGAGTGATCAAACTTCCATTCGTGGGTGGCTGTTTCCAGTTCTGCTTAGCATGTCTGCTATGAGATTGCTAGTCGCAGGAACATGTTAGGCTTGAAGAGTTATTCTGTGTGTTGTTAGCCAGCTCCAGATTTCCTGAGCTTCCCTGGAGAGCACCAGGGATCTTGTACCATTTTGTTTGTTCACATATTGCATGCTGGTGGTATTGTCCATGCAAACTTACACCGAAGACCCTGCTATCATTGGCAGGAAAGCTTGGAGATGGAGATAGAAGGCTTTGAGCTCCAGGTGATTGATATCTATGATCGTCGAGCGGAGACCACTTTTCTTGAATGTGTAGGTTTGGTAGATGACCACCCCAGCTCTCCAGGAAGGCATCCATAGTCATTATGAAATGAAGTATTTGAGATAAGAACGTGAGGCCATCTGACAGGTTGGAGGTCTGGGACCACTAGGCTAGAGCTTCCATAATACTGGTGTAATGTTCACCAGGTTCTTGAACGATCCTTTTGTTTGGATCCATTGTTTTTGTAGCTTTTCCATCAAGGCTCTCATTTTCAGGCGAGCAAGAGAGATCAGATTGATCGCTGAGGACATCATGCCCAGAGGTAAATTGAACAGATGCAGAGACATTTGAAAAAATAATCTTGTGAGAGCTAGTTCCTTGAGCCTTTGTTGCTTGTCATGGGATAGAAAGTCTTTGGCTTGGACAGTATCTAGTGTTGCAGCCCAGGAACAGTATCTTCTTGGAGGGAGTAGTTGATGATCTTCGATAATTTACAAGGCGACCTAGTTTGTGAAATAACTTTAGGTAAGCCTGTGTGGCCTTGGACGCTGGAAATCCTGTTGGTGCTTTTATCAACCAGTTGTCGAGGTAGGGGAATACCTGTTGACCGTCCTTCCTGAGAAAAGCTGCCACAGGGGAATAGGCATTAGGTAAAATGCGGAAAGCTGATTTGAAGCCGACTAGAACTTTGATGCGATGTTTCAGATGGATGGGGATGTGGAAGCATGAATCCTGTAAATCCAGAGCTGTCATGTGGTGTCCGTATCGAAGAGGGTGACGACGCAAAAGGATTGTTTCAGGAAATACTTGTTTAATTTCTAGAGGTCTATGAAGGATCAACACTCCCCTGTTTTCGTGTCTGTGAGAAAAAACCGAGAATAGAAGACCGTTCCTTGCTGAGAATGTGGGCCTTTCTCTATGGCACCTTTGGTTAATATTGCTAGCACTTCCTTTCGAAGTAGATGGAGATGAGGTAGGCGCTCTCGTTTTGATGGAGTGGTGGGCGAAATCTGTGTAAACTCTAACGTCTGACCATATGTGATGAAATCCAGGACGTATTTGTCCAATGCAATTTTCCGCCACAGATAACAAAATGTTTGAATTTTTCTCTCACAGGATGGTGTGTTGTAGGGGCCATAAGCAGCACTAGAACATTGTAACTGTTGGTAAGCTGGCCTAAGGGCTGCTGAGAGGGCTGATAGGCCTGATACCTCTGGTATCCTCCATGATACGGATAAGTGTCTGTTCCGCCAGCCCCTTTAAAGGGTGTTTCTTTCAAGATTGTAATGTGCCCAAAGATCCTGCAGTGTCAGAGTTCGCCTTGACTGCCTGCATGGCGTTGTCAATATGCTTGCCAAACAGAGCGTCACCATGGTAAGGTATATCTAATATTTTTATTGGCACCTCAGGTTCTAAATGTTGTGGCCTTCAATCATCCTTGGCATCTAAGGACAGCTTACTCTGCCAGTTGTGGGAATCCTATTGAAGCTATATCTATAGCGCAATCTATGATTTCTGATGAGGACTTTTCACCCCCCTGCAGAATCTTTTTTGTTTCTGCCCTTTTTGTCTTTCGGCAGAAATTCTATGTATGTGGCGATGTCTGACCGCATCTGGCGGTCATACCTGCCCCTCATTGCCAGTGAATTGGCCGCCCATACAGTAGCACCGGACATAGTTGAGAACTTCTCCCCAATGTTATTGAGGTGTCCGCTTTGCTGGTCAGGTGGGGTTATGAGTGACGGGGTTTTCCATGATTGTAATTCCACCCGGATATATAAACAATTGGACTAGGTCTCACAACCATTCTGTTTAAAAGCATAAAGAAAACAAACCGATTAATGGTTTGCTATTGAAAGCTGGAAGCGTTTGGCCGCACGTTCACTAAGGGTATGCTCTGAAGTTGGAGGCGGAGCGAAGTGGTGAAATTTCTCCACAAATTGCCTCTCCATATATTGCTGCCTGTTGCAGACATGCTCATATTAGTCCCCGTCATTCCTGACATTAAATTCTGCTGGACTATGTGTCTTTGTTTCTGGTTGGCAACTACAGTGCTTTTGTCGTTATTTGTATTGTCATCGAAGTCGTAGTCGACGTGGCGGATGTAGGCGACTAGATTAACATCGAGAAGGTTTGTCAGTGACATGGCCTTCGTCGTAGACGAGGCCGTCGTAGATAATGCTGTCATAGACGAGGCTGGCGTAGACAAGGCTGTCGTAGATGAGGTTATCGTAGACGAGATTATCGTAGACAAGGCCGTCGTAGACGACCGTCATTAACAACCATAGCAGATGAACGTCATAGATAAGGCCATCGTAGACGAGTAAGTTGAGTCCATCGTAGACAATGCCATCATGGATGAGGCCATCGTAGAGGAGGCTATCATAGATGAGGCCATCGTAGACGATGCAGTTGTAGACAATGCCATTGTAAATGAGGCCATCATGGACAAGACCGTCATAGACAATGCCATTGTAGATGATGCTGTCATAGATGATGCCATCGTAAATAAGGCCGTCATAGGTGAGGAAGTAATATCGACATGGTTGTGGTTGTGAACGTTGTCATCGTAATTGTTGCTAACAATGATTTTGACTGCGGTTTTGCCGTAGACGCCTCATTGTCAGGTTATGAGGATTTCCCAGATGTAGTGTGAGGGCTGAAGAGGAAGCTGTAGGGCCTGATGTTGCCTCTGAGGAAGTTTTTTCCAATTTTCTCTCTCTGAGAAGTGCCTTATGAAGACTCATGGTAATTCTTTTTTACTGCTTTTCTGCATGCCTTCTGGAGACCCTTGGCGTGACCTCTCCCTTTGACCTCCCCAGTGAGGGAAAGGAATCCTCACTGTCCTCATCAGAAATGACAGATTTAAGTTACTGCAGCCACAATAATAGCCTCATCTCTCTATACGTGTGAGTTGTTAAGTAAAAGGTTAGACATATTTTGTAGTCCTTTACCTTGTTTTCTGCTACTCTAACATATTAGTGCCAGGGTCAGAGAAATGAACCATGAAATATAATCTTGGATGATCCAAAAAGAAGTGATAGCTGAAGAAACTGAGCAGAGCTCATGGAGACTCCCTTCACACGACGTGTGGTAGAAAATCTTAGGGATTCAGCCTCTCTTGGGAGTGTTCTGCAGGGTGCTATCACCTGATTGGATAAAGTTTGAAGTTTGGTCCTTTTTTAAAAAGGACATAGACAGGCTATTAAAATGATTGTTCATTGCCATTGTAGCCTATGATACATACTGCTTTATTATGGTACCGTGGGACTCCCACTTCGACAACGGGAAATGCTTCAAGCATGTGAATCTATAAAAGATCCAATACTGGAGAAATGAAACACTTCTGAGTTTATTTTTAGAAAGGAACATGAACATTTGCAAAAAATTCTAGATAGCATTTGCAAAAATGATTGTGAATATCTGCATATAAATTGAAGCACCACTGCAGCACATGGTGGAGCTACATCACCTCAGACATGAGTGGACACTGCTGCAGTGCTTCCTGAATGTTGAGCTGCCCATTTCCTCAAAGCTAAGACTAAGCCACATGCCCGGCTGAAGCTCTACCAGTCTGTTCTGCATCTGAATTTATCTGCACAGATGTCCTCATCCAACCCTATGTCTCCAGGCAGGCAGTGAGCACCCTTAGGTGCTCTACTTTTCTCACCACAGACCAGGGGCGAGATGCCTAATTTCCATATACAAATTCAGATAAACCGAGTGGAGTCCACCCACTGAGCCCACTTCCTACTATCTGACATGGCAGGTGCATAGTTGTTGGACAAAAGTTCCCCTTAGCAACGTTTGGAGGTCCCTTTGGTGCTGGAGGTAAACCCAAGAGAAAGAAATCCTACCTGAGGCTGGAATCGCTTTGGGCAGGAGGAATGCAATTAGGTAGTCAGCTGCGAGTCCAGGAGCTAGCTGTAAACGTGAGAGTGGCACCTGTTCTGGTAGAGCAGTGCTGGAGTGATGAAACACAGGGAGTCACTTCAAACACTAAGGATTCCCCTGCAGCTTGGAGGAGACCAGCACCAGGGGTGTGACAATGAAATGCCCGTAATACAGCTAGAGGCATTAAGTGATTTTAAAACCTCAGAATGCTGTTTTGGGAGACTAGGAGAAGCATTCAAGTCTAGAAAGAGCTCTCTTACAATCACTGAGGTATTCAGACAAAATATCGAAACCAAAATATCGTCATAACAAAATATTCTTTCTAAAATATTGTGACATAGCTATATCGTCTGTAAGAATATCGTTGTCAAGAATATTGATTTTAAGGTAAGTAATATAGATTTTGCAAATATCGAAATCATTACTATTGTTTACAAAAATATCATTGTTAATATCATTTTTCAATTATTGTTATGTATTTTAGTATATATTTTAAATGTGCATGTTATAAATGTTTTGTATAATTATTGTTTATGTTTTTTAATATAGTTGTTCAATTTTTAGTAGTTATTAAATTTAGTTTAATATATCTTTGTGATTTTTAGTACCGTAGCAGGTTGTGGGGCTTATAGGGGTACAGGGTGGGAAGTAAATTAATTATAATTAATTCATATTTATTTTTAAATTAATTATTTAATTGATCATTAATTATGCTAATTCTGTAATGATTTTTTTTCTAAATGTTAAATTTTAGGTGCGGGTTGTAGGTTTTGTAGGGGTATAAGGGTTGCACTGACTGGAGTGGGAATAATACATTTTTCCCCTCCGCAATGCAGCGCTTTCCTTACTGTTGCATACACTGGAGTGGGAATAATACATTTTGCCCCTCCAGAATCCAACAATTTCCCTACTGTTGCATATATTGGAGTGGGAATAATACATTTTACCCCTTCTCAATCCAACACTTTTCTACTGTTCCACTTTGTGCAGTGCAAATAGTTACATTTACCCCTCATAAGTCCAACAATTTCCCTACTCTTGCACTGACTGGAGTGGGAATAGAAAATGTTACCCCTTCGCAATTAAACATTTTCCATACTGTTGCACTGCGTAGAGTGGGAGTAGTACATTTTACTCCTCCTGAGTCCAACATTTTTCCTACTGTTGTATAAATTAGAGTGGGAATAGTATATGTATTAGTTACAGAATTTTATAGTTTACTTTACTTTATTTAAAAATAAATTATTATGTTTTGTGTATGTAAAAATCTAATATTTATAACTATTAATATTTTTAGTATTTAATATATTATTAGTAAATTGATAATATTTTATGTTGTTTACTTTTTAATTGTAATTAAATTGGTGTGTTTTTAATTTCATTATGGTATTGGATATGTATACAGTGATTTATTAAATTATTACATTTAAAATACATTTTAAAATTAAAATATAAATTGGAAATTATGGTTTGATAATATTTTTAATTAAATATATGTAATTAAATATATATATAAAATATATATATGTGTTTTAATTGTTTGAATAAGTATAATGGTAAGAGTTATTTCAAAATTAATTAAATATATTTCATGTGTATTATATTAGCGTTACTTTTTAATATATTAAATGTTTAATATTTATAAGTATATATTTAGAAAAACGATATTTTGTACAACGATATTAATGACAACGATATTTTTAATTCAATATTTTTGTCATTACTTTATAAAGATAGCATGATGATATATTTTGACAACGATATTTATGTGACAATATTTTGATATGGCGATATTTCCAGAGGCGATATTTGTCAGTGAACCATCCCTGAAGGCTATGCACCATGACATGAGTAGTAGATCTAACAAGATCAAACTGGCTATTAAAACTGTATAGTCCTGGCCGCTTGATATACCTCTGTAAAAAAATTGTCGTCCAGACATTTTCATTTTTGATTTGTGTTTTTGTATCATTGGAGAAGTACTTTCCATGGAGCGACACATTCACTTTTACGTGTCTGACCAACAATACCCATGGAGCTTTTCTGTGATCTCTGGATCATCTGTTCCAGTTTCATATCTGGAGCCACAGCATTGAACCTTCCCTCTCTGTCTTTCACCACAAAATGTCTTTGGATTAATTTTCTGTAGAGGTATGGTTCTTCCACCTCTAGCTTCTTCACTCTTTCCAAATACCAGGACCCACATCAAAGGTGGTTTTTGCAATCAAATTTGCGAAACACAGTAATCAGTGACTCCACAGTCTTCACGTGCAGCTCCCAATCAGTCAAAATATTCTTCGTTTATTGTCATAACCATAAAAGAGAGAAACAGACCTACATTTAAAATACAGATAAAAATAGTAATTGTCAAAGGGTATGATAAAAACATGCAGAAAGACGGTTCATAATATACATACAGATTTCTTAGGTAGAAAACTTGTTAAGAATCCCTATAAAAATAAATGACTTTCAACGTGGATCAGTCTTATTTGATTTATTAAGCGGTCACCCTGCAGCAATAAGCACTGTGTAGGCTGTTTAATACACAGTAAAAAACCAGGCTAAGAAGAAAATACATTATACATGACATGATATCACTCATTTTAAAACAGACAAAGGGATAATACGGAGTAATTCATAATAATTTTTCAAAAAGATCAGTAAACAAAGTGCTCGCATGCCAAGATTCATACAATTTGAGTTAGTGCTCCCAATCACCTTCCCTGATCAGCATGTAGCAAGTTTTTCACTAGAGCTATCATGTGTGAAACATTTCCTGAGTACTTGCAAAGTTCTGATATTTCTTCACATTCTTTGACAAACTTTTTGAACTTGGTTTTCAGGTTCTCTGATTTTTTAACAGATTGTATTGAACATTGCCTGGCTTTTGAGTATGTCTTTTGAATGAAGTGCACCCTGTGCCTTGTTCATTTCTGAGATAAGATACGCAAAACCTAATTTGTCATTCTTGTTTCAGAAAGCATTCCAGCGCAATGTTTCTATAGCCTCAGATAGGATGAGCATACCTTGTAATGAACTAACATAATGAGTTCCGCTCAATACTGACTGGACAGTTTTGCTTCCTAAGATTTCAGCCTCAATAAGTGCATCGTCTATGCCACATCCACTGAGATAACTTCCTGCATGCTGCAGCACAACTTTTGTCATGTGGAAAACACTTGTGATTGGATCAAGATCATCAAATTCCACTGGATTGCTCATAAAAATGTCAGCTACAATATGGAAAACACCTTCATCGCAGAAAATTGGCAGGATATGCTGGTCTTCTAGCTGAACATGCACATTTTGGAATTTTTTTAGAGCTGTGTATACTGTTGCGTGATTTGCGACTGAAGAAGGTATTACTGGTAAAAACCCAACCTTCTTCAGTGGGACGTTATCCTGGGAACTCAGAGCATGAATTCCAGCCCACGGAGGAACTGGCTTTTCTTCATCCTTCAATCCGCACTGAATAAGCAATATGATAAATTCAGTTAAATCAGCTTTGCGTACCGCAGCATTAGGTGGAAGAAGATCCATGTCCTCAGCATCTTTGAAACTTTCTGGTAGGCTGGGACGTGTTGATGGCTTGTAGTGATTTTGCACACATTGGCAAGGCAGTTGGGTTCTACATTTGCAGCTTCGTTTGTTTTCAAAATCAAAATTATCAAGAGCAGCAATTGTAAATCCTTTCCTGGTAAAGTGACTTGGAAGTGGTATACTGTTGTATTCACAAGACTTTACAGCATGAGCTGCTAACAAATTTCTGCTCCGTACAATGTCATTATAACTGATTGATTCATCATGCTTATTCATTGAAGCGATTAACTCTCTACTTTTGCACTTGTCATAGATTGCGTGGGCAGTCATCATGTGTAGCGGAGTTTTCTTTTTTGCCATGATGTAAGTCATAAAACATGATTTGGAAAAGACTACATTTGCACAGCATAAGCCTGTGGGTTCATGGGATTGTATTCCACTTCTTCGCTCATATGTTTAAAGCCATCATCAATGTTGTTGGCTTCTGTTCCAAACTCAAGAACTTTAGTTTGAAACAGATTTGCTTTGCTGATATTAAACAATGATGTAAAAAATGTTAAGACAACATCAGGCATTCTTGTTGACTTCCATGATTTGCAGAGCTCTGGGGCATCACAAAATATGGCATTAAGTGCAAAATCTAAATCTTTCAGTACGTTTCTTAAAATGGTTCCTGCTGATTTTACTGCATCCTGTGATCTTATTTTAGCAGCAAGAACTTCAGGAGTCAAATCAGCTGAGAAAACCATAAGTGGCTCATTCTTTTTGTTAACTGACTAAAACGAATTCTGTCATTGTACATTCTCACCAGAAAAATCTAAATTTCATTATAATGGATCAATACAGTTTCATCAATTTTGACCATTATTTCTCTGATCTCACTGAGTGTGAAACTGTAGCCAGTACTCAAGAGTGGCTTCAAAACTTAATTTGCTTTTTCAAAGAGTGAAAACTTAACTGAAGGCTGGCAGTTACGTTACTGCTGAGAGCTCATTGTACATTCATATTTTCAAAGGTATGCATGCAGGCAGTATGGGTGGGAATACAAATCCACAGCAAATGCATTCACCTCGCTGTATAGATCAGCTACTCGGCTGAAAACTTCATTTTGGAAGAAACTAGCTGCAGATAAAACATGTTTGCCCTTTGAGACTCACATACTCTGTACTTTCGTCAATCCCTTTGGCCCTTATTCTGGCTAAACCACAGAAAACACATTGAAGATCCTCTGCTTTCTTACCGAGAAGAGGTGACCAATTTACCTCTACCAATTTATCGAGGTACGATCTAAATTTAATCCCTACGTATACTGCCTCATCAACCATCCTTGGGTCCTCCGTGTAAGCCTGTTCAGTACAAACAATCTGTGTTTTAGTTGCATTTAATTTATAGCCTGATAGCGATCCAAACTGTTTGGCCACCCTCTCGATTTCATCTAGTGCCATAACTGGTTCTGGAGTGACAATAGCTACATCATCGGCGTATGCAAATGCCCTAAACTCCTCTTGCCTATGAAAAATAGACTTGATAGTCATGTTGCGTTCCAATAACCTTAAGAAATGGTCGATGTATAAAGCAGATAGGAGGGGGGAGCAGGGATACCCTTGTCTTGTACCTCTAGAAATAGAGAATGAATCTGATTGAAGACCCATTACACAGATTTTGGCGGTGGGCTTTCTATACATAGCCCTAAGAGCCGTTATAAACCCATCGTCAAACCCTAGCCAGCGCATCACTGCCCAGAGGAAGTCTCAGGAGACATGGTCAAACGCCTTCTTGGCGTCCAATAGGATCAGACTCATTGGAGCTTGCTGTATGTTAGCCAGATCAAAAAGTGTCACCACCCGTCTTATATGGTTGACCGTGCCTCTTCCTGGGATAAAACCATGTTGTCTGCGTGACACTAGCAGGGTGATAACCTTGACTAAGCAACTGGCCAGGATCTTTGCATAGATCTTGCCATCGCAATTCAGCAGAGATATAGGACTGTATGAGCCTGGCAGCGTGGGTGATTTGTCCCTCGTTCTGAAAATGAGAATATTCGCCTGATCTCAAGAAGGAGGAGCAAGTCAGACTATCTCTACAGCTGGGTCTAATTTATTATTATACACCAATGTCAGCCTCTTTAGTATTGCTCCCCATCTTCTGGGATACAGTGATTGGAAGATGGAGGTCTAAGGGGATAAGTAGATTAGGTGACCTTTTCACTGACTCCCAAATCAGCTCTTTCTCAGAATTGCAAAATAATTTTAGGCTCCCACGGTCTGATTTCTTTAAGTTTCTACAAGTGCAGGACTTCTTGATCAGAAAGAAAAACTTTCTGGGCATGATGATAAAGACTCCCCTAATCGAAGCAATTCGCATGAAAAACAAAATCTGGGTATTGTATTACAAGCTCTTAGAGGTCCTATTAGATGATTTGGAGATCCAGAACCAAAAATGAAATTTAAGACTTAGGGGCCGATTCCGATCTCGGCCGGTAGTGCACCGAATCGGATTCGGCTTTACCGGATCCGAGTCGGAGGCCTAGTTCCCGATCGATTCGTACGGGCGTCCGCGGGAGCAAGTACGATGCGAGCGCACGCGAAATCGCCGACCGACTCGTTCCCGGGTGCGAACCGCTCCGACCGACTCGTACGGACACGGCTCGCACTACGCAATGGAGACGTTACCCGACCGAGCCAGTACGATGCGCGCCTCGAACAGCCCGACCGACTCTTAGCGTCCGGCTCAGAAGAGCTGTCAGAGCCGGACTTGGGGGGTCCGTGTCGGACCCCC
Organism: Calotriton arnoldi; assembly: GCA_963921515.1. Taxonomy (NCBI): domain Eukaryota; kingdom Metazoa; phylum Chordata; class Amphibia; order Caudata; family Salamandridae; genus Calotriton; species Calotriton arnoldi. The sequence goes on from CAWUFW010002026.1 coordinate 947,952, forward strand.
CTGCACGCGTAGCCGCGCGAGTCGCACACAGGGGGCACATGCATGTGCGGTGCGAGTCGCACCAACGCGTACCCACTGTAGGGGGCCCCCTGTTCGCGACGTGCTCATTCAGTCAATGGGAGCCCGTGTACGCGTTGTACGACCGGCTCCCATTGACTTCAATGAGAGCCCGACCGAGTCGAGTCCGGCAGCATGCGGCCGCATCGTACTCGCTCGGTCGGACTGCTGGAGTCCGGCTCGGTCGGAAAACTCACCGGATCCGGCTCGGTCGGAGAGTTTTCCGGCCCAGATCGGAATCGGCCCCTTAGTCAGGAGGGAATACTACTCCAGGATTCGATTGATATGGCAGATAAGATCTTGCTCTCATCGAATCTTCGGGCACAGCATTATAAAACTATCTTTAACCTGTATTACAGCACAGCAATGATAGCTAAAAGGGGAGGGCAAGCAGATGGTAAATGTAAACGCTGCGGGTGTGAACAGGCGGAGATTCTTCATGTATTTTTTCTGTGCCCGAAACTCAGATCGCTAATTGAGTGGATAGAGCAGTTTCTGACTGACACTATTGGTACATCTGTTACTTTTACACCCACATTGGTGTTATTTGGTATAAAAGATGAGATGTCTTCTAATCAATCGTTATGGGAGGGACGGTATCTGCTATTCGTAGCAGCTGCTGTGGCCCAATTATGTATTGCATCTAACTGGGTCAATAGAGAGCCTCCGTCTGTTGAAATGTGGAGGGCCAGATTCTTGGCAATTTATAATTTGGAGTTTAGTCTCTAAACCTGTAAGGGATGTAGGAAACAACAACTAGGGAAACATTTTTTGGGGAAACTGGCGGAAAGCGTGAATCGGTAGGAAATGTGGCTACCGTTATGAACTTGCCAGTTGTTTTATTGATATGCTTTTTCTCATTGTTTTTCTGTACGTTATCTCTAAATTTCTATAACAGCTAATGAAATATTGATAGTTTTTTCTTCATAGTCTGATACTCTCTGCTATTATGCTTTGTATTTATCTTTTCATGTATTTCTTCTTTTCCTCTACTCTCTTCTGTTCCTCACTGTTAATTTTCGTGCGGCTTACTCTCAATAATTCATGTATTATTGTTTTTTCTTTTTCATGGAACAGCTCAATAATAAAAAATATTTTAAAAAAGGATCCTCTGCTTTCTGATCAGTTGTTGGAGGTGGAGGAGGGTAGCCATCGATCTTCCAAGTGGACGGGCATTGGATTTGGTTGTCGTTGCTTTTCTCAGAAGAGTTGAATTCTTGTTGTGATTCACTGGTTTCAGTTATTTTTTGACACTTTTTTTAAAGGTTTTTTCCATTGTATACGACTTGTAGCACTTGTTACAATGATAAAATATTTGATCCTCTTCACTCATCAGTTTCAATCTTTTGTGAACTTCGAATTGCAGTATTTCTGCAGCATCTCGAACTCTCTTCTGTCGAGCCGCAGTTGATGTTAGCTTTTCTTTCAAATTAGTTTTGGAATATGACCCATTTTTCTTTGTTGAAGGAGTCCTCAGATTTTGTAGTTAGTCTTTATCTCCTGACAGAGTGTTGCTGTCAGGAGGTAAAGATCCTGTGCTACCAACTGCTTCGCTCACGAATTTGAATCAACGGAAAACCTGAAACAAAAACAATATTAAAATAAATTACCAATATGATGACTAAAACACATCATAATATTGCCGCCATTTTGGAAAATGTTGGAAGGGTTGCTCTGAGGAGTTATTTTCTGTCTCTGTAAGACTACTTGACCCCCAAAACCGATGTTTTGACACCAAAATTAAGTATTTGGGTCTCATGGTCCCTGAAATATTACATCATCACTGCAACAAATCCACCATTTTTAAAAATGTCCAGAAAAATTCATTCAGGATCAGCAATGTCTACCCAAGCTACATTACTTCTGATCCAAAAACACAAATCAAAAATGAAAATCTCTGAACAACAATTTTTTTACGGAGGTATATCAGGGGGCCGGGATTAGTAGAGGGAAAGCTGCAGGTTTCTGGGAGAGTGAAAGGGCTGGAGCAAGGCCAGGGTGGAAAATACGAGGGAACTTCAGAACGACGACAGTCAGACCACTGTGAAAATGGAAATAAAACTGGAGTCACTGGATAATGTAGACAGGGGACACGTCTTCAATTTCTAGGAATCACATTTTCAGTGGTAGTAAGTCAGTGAATACATTAATTGAATTGTTTGCTTTATAAAAATCATTCCAATAAAACAAAAATGGTTCCACCAACACATAAACTAAAAGAGTAGTTGGTACCATTCTTTTAACAAGTAATGGCAAAGCCAATAGATCCTGGCTCCAAAAAGGCCTAGCTACTGCCTTTTCCTGTGCGTTTTTCCAGTGCCATTTGCATGGCCCGTCAAACCTGCAAATGATTTCTATGACAGAAAATCCATTGCAATTGGACTTTTGTTGTGTGTGCCTGTTTTTCTGCAATAACAATGAAATGGAAGCAAAAAATAAAATGGAGATTGTACGTTATAAATAGGAGTTATTTGAGAGTTATGAACCCTGAGCACAAGATTATTATTATCTGGTCGCCAGGCACCATATACCATTATTTCTGGGAACGGACCTCCTCGCTACATTTAACCACAAGACTGTAATGTTTCATCATAATGTGCAGCCTTTGTAGTATCCTAGAGGCTGCCTCAACTTAAGCTGTTTTTACATAGGACACCATGCAGAAAACAATAAATACACTGATGTAAATTAGAGCTGCATATTGGAACTGGCTTCAATATGGATTCTACCAGCATCCACAATGCCGTAATCTAAGTTGGTATAATAACAGTTACGTTTCTCCGTGCACTCAAAATTCCAAAATAATCTCAAAGTTCCACCGGGTTCGTTGTGTGCTACTACATCCGTTGCACTGTGTCAGGCAGTGCCCTAAATATACAAAAACTACATGGGTCGGACGAGCCTGTCCCCTGGATGTGTGCACTTTATCTTGAAACAATATGTTTCTTATCTGATAAGAAACATATTGTTTCAAGATAAAGTGCACACATCCAGGGGACAGGCTCGTCCGACCCATGTAGTTTTTGTAATCTAAGTTGGAACAGCAATTATAGTACCGTATTATCCTGCACACTTTTGAAGTGTTAGGCTGATCATTGCAAAAACAGTGCATGGGTGCACACTTTCAAAGCATTTGATTAGGGCCTCTAGACCGTTGTGGGCTGCAGATTGCTTTCGCAACCCACCATACTGCCAATGTTTTGAAATGGTGTAACAGTAAACGCAAACAGACAAATGAGATGGAGACAATGCACAAAACATATGATTATCCGATGACAGTCGGTTCGGTTTAATTCTTTATTCGTCTATCAAAAGATAGTCATAAAAGTACAGTCATATTAAGATAAAACATATTTTTATAAATAGGTGCAATCAAATTGGTAAAATCATTTCTTTTCTTATATTAAAAACCATAACATCCAAATTCATATTAGTACATCACCAATAAATCAAAACCTTAAAATTACTCATAAAAAATCTAATACTAGTATCCTGGAGTCCCATAGAATCATGTCATTTCCTTTCTGCTAGATACTCAAGGTTTTCTCATATTTTTATCAAGATAAACAGGGCAGCACTATAACAAGTCAAGGGGTCACCCAATGTCACCAAAAATGTCATTGCTACTTTATGTGACCTGATATTATGGGTGACAAACAGAGGCTTCAAATAAAAACATCTAAGGGGGTCATTACGATGGCGGGCGGAAGCACAACCGCCGTGCTGGCGGATGCAAAAACCACCAGTTACCGCCGGCACGCAGCAGTCCACACGCCCGCCCAATTACGATGCGAAAAGTAGGCCAAACACCGCCGGCAAGCCAGCAACACCGTCCGCCATCAAAGTGCGTCCGTACACGTAGCGGCGCAGCACAATTGACACACACCGTCCGACGAAATCACGTCCCGCCCGGCGTATAAATTACGATGCCGCAAACAAACGGCTCCCACGGCTAAGAGATACCGTACGACAAACCGAAGCGGTAACACGGACGCCGAGCACGGACAACGAAGAAGCGGCTCCCCGAGCATGAATCCAGCACTGCAGGCCCTCCCCATGCTCTTGCTGATGCACCACCAAGGACGCAACGTACCGCGGAGACGCAGGTAGGCACACACACAACAAGTGCACGCAAACAGCGCACACAGTGCAAGGGCGGAAAAAGCAGACAACCCCCCACCAGCGCGTGTACACTACACATCCACCATTGCATCCACATATGACACACAGGCCAAATCGTAACATCGCGTAACACATGTGTACACACCACCTGGGACTAGGAACCAACCACCCCGTCACGGCCCCAAAGCGGCGATGACGCCGCCACACATGCGCACAACGCAGAGGCCAACCGCAGCGCCATGCATGCGTCGCACACAGACACAGGGACACAACCAAGCAGCACACACATCAGCCCCACCCCGAACGCACATGACACGTGACAGGCCTGCCACAGACATGTCCCCAACGCTCAATTCACGGACAACACCCAACGCCACACAACCGACGCACACATGTCAGTGAAGTCACGCAACAGCAGGACACACCCCAGTGTAACAAACATGGCGTAGCACACAGCGGCGGCAACACCAACTAGGAGAAGCAGGGCCCCTTCGGGAAGAGGAACGCCAGTACCACACTGAAACACCCATACCACCCTGCACATATGAACAAGACATATAAAACGGAACACCAAAGAGCCCGGGGACCGACAACAGGTGGCCCAAGAATAACATTCACACACAAGGCCCAACGCAGAGCGGAAAGGCAGCCTGCCGCCCACACAAGGGAGAGCAGACAGCACTGAATGACCTTCCATTCCAACTCCGAAACCACAGCCCTACGAAAGAAGCCGGTGAATACAGCCATTGTCCAAGAAAAGACCAACACAGGCATGCCGAGGAGACCGACCACAGGGCAGATAGCGCATATCACAGAAGCACACAACGGACGGGGAGGAAAAAAATAACACTCCCCATGTCGGCCACATGCAAGTTAATTGGAAGGAGTCACACATCACTGACCTTGAACTGTCTGAGAAGCATGTGGGATGAGGGCCCATGTCCTCCGCACAAGCCAACAGAACACAAGTCCTGTCTCCCTACGACTACACAGAGCTCACAGCAACCTCGGAGCGTGCACATTGCAGGCTGCACACACAGCCGGAGCACGCCACCACAACGCACCGCTGCGAAATGGCAACCGCAACACACCTACCCAACTACGCCGGACAGCTCAAGCTGTACAAAACCAACCTGATACATATATTGGGATGCGATCTCCTGTCCCTGCTGAACGTAAGTTACCGACTGACTTACCGCATCACATTGTTCAGCTGCGTCATGCCCGTCTTCTACTGTCGGAGGTGTCCCTACCATCATCCCGTGGAGATATGCCTCTCCAACCCGGCATGTCTAAAGGCGGACCTGCTACCACTACTCCTCCCTCTGGACGCACACGACAGGGCCTGCTCTGCCTATGGGGGCATGGCGTATGTGGCCAACATCGCACCCGCACTGAAATGGGACCACTGTGCCTCCACACAACGGATCATCGAGAACAGCTACATCGAATGTCACCCAGCATGCCCCATCATGGTCCTCCAAGGGACAACTTACGAACAACACCTTGACAGCCACCATCCGCTACATTGGCTGGCAAACATGTACACCACCAATGACATGGAAGCCCTGCTGGACGGCATCGCATACCTGACAACCTGTAAATTCGTCGGACCACAACGCAGGTTCCCCGATTGACCTATGATGTCCAACCCCGCACCCATGCTTAGCTTCCGCACGGACTGGCCAGTCACCACCACAACAGCCATACCAAACGACCGGCAACTGTAACCACACCATCAACGACATCGCCATGACATCGGATATGACCGGGACATGCACACTGTTCCCCATCACATCCAGGAACACCGCATGCATCGTGGGAGGCAGTGGCATGGGGTCTGTGTATCGCACCCACATGGACGGAACTGCACGAACAACCAGGACACGACATGGATCCAGCACTCATGGACACACACACCGCTCAGTGGACATGAATAGGTCGCCTGGAGTCTGTGGGTGCTGCACCCCTCCCACCCCCACCCCGGGAATCCCATACCAGGACCCTTGCATGGACGACAAGTGCATACAACAACAACACGACCCCAGTGACTGTGACATGTCCAGTAACCACCACATTGCAACAACAAGTGGCACGCCGCTGCATGCACGCAAGCACATGCCCTGATGTCATCTCACATGCACGCGTGCATGAGGAACAACCGCAGCAAACCTGTCACATGGAACTGAGATGGACTGTGCCCATGATGCCAAGCGGTCTGGTAGGCTACATGTATACCGTCTGTGTCAAAGTCCGCAGCTCCGCAGCTATACGTAAATGTACATTAGCACAGCCTTGGCCAAGCAGATGTAACTCTGAAGCCCACATCCCACATGCAACAGCCAATCACATGTAACCCCACACCCTATCCCATTTGCAATCATGCTCAGTATATCCTCAACATGTATTCCGCTGCCAGTAGTGTCCACTATACTGCATCACAGAGGACAGAAGACTCAATATAATGTTTGAAACCAAAACTGTCTCCGCTGACTCATTTCACAAGTACGAATGAGAGAGGATGAGAGTATGTGAAGTACACGGCAGTCGTGACATGACCATGTAGTCCACTGGTATTGGATGTCAACGCAAATGAGTAGCACAACTGTGGAAGACACACATGTGTCGTGTGAAGTCGTATGGACGCAGTGCTCAGGTGGGTGGGTGTGACGGGTAGATGCGCACATGCCAAGTTGGAGCACGCCGTGTTGGGAGGGGTCATGAACAGTACACCACCGCTTCCCTGGGCATTGTGAGAGGACACCTGTCGGGGGAGTGAACACGTGTGTGCACAGCAGCCGGGCACACGTACAAAGCGGTACCAGGCGCACCTCAGCCCACCCTCTGTGGACAAGCTGGATCCTGTTGTGCGCCCGCCATGCCCCTTGACAAGGCACACACAGCCCCAGTCGACCAGGTGTAACCCCAACATAGTCAATCCGCACAGGCGATACAGGGCACGGGATGGCAGTGGAGCATGGTGTGTGAGAGGTCTCCTCGCGCTCCTCCTGGTCATATCACGCAGGCAATAGAACCTCAACGTCTAGCATGGCACAAGTCAAATGGAAGTGTAGGGGGACGCACCACAGCACGAGCAGCACTGACGTCACGGGAGGTGGCTCGCACCATCCCATCCATTGCCCATTATACCAACCACGCCACATGCCATTGCGACTAAGTGCAAGCGCGTGCGCCACCACCCCCGAGCCCTCCCCAGAGAGGCCAAAGAGTGAATGTGTGGGCCATCAGTCACAGACGGACGCGGCCTGGCCGCAAGGGCAGCCACAGCCACTGGGTGTCGCAGGTGGCGGATCCGGAAGGCGAAGACTGTGATGCATAGTCCATGCAGGCCGGGTCTCCATTTGGGGCACCACGCAGGTGGACGGCGTCCCGCAACACATCATACCCTGAGACAGCCCACTCGTGCAACTGGACCCACACATACACTCCTTGCCCTCTCTGGTGCGAGCTTGGGGCTGCCTGTGCAAGCGCTAGCCTCGCAGGTGCACATGCATATTGGGGGAGCGAGGGAGGACATGAGGGCTGGGGCGAAGATGACTGTATCACTGTCAGTGAGTACAAGGGATGACCCAGATGTGGAAAGGAAGAGACGTGTCCCGTGTGTACTGCAACTAGTCGCCAATCCAACTACCCCCATGTCCGGAATGTAAGCCCGCACCTAGGCCCGCCCATCCGCCACATCGAACATACCACCAGCACGACAACCTTCCCATTCGAAACACTGACTGGGGGTGGCGACCAGTGAACAATCATGTGTAGCCTACCCACGCGTACATGTGGGCCCTCCATGATCCATGTCACCTGCGGCAAAGTCATGACATGCGCAATGAGGGAAGTGAGGAGAGCTGTCCGCCCCACGCACAGAAGGTGCATCAGCTCCACAGACCCAGCAGCGAGTCCAGCAGGGGTCACATGTGCAGGGGCAGCTGTGCCTGGTGTGAAGGCACATGCATATAGACAGCACATCGACCAATGTGTAGTTTGCCCACATCTACAGTCCATCATCATGCGGACATAGGAATTGAACACAGGGCAACACATCTTAGTGGGTGCACCCACCGTGACCAACAATGCGCAATCATCGACGTACCCGCCCTGTGCATGGCCCCCCACCCAACGGAGGCACATCCAGTGCCACCATCCCACACACACAAGCCTTCCACGGAACATGCTGTGTCCAATGGTCAGTACAGAGTCAGCGCCCATCTGGTGGATCCTGAACAGGAGACACATGCACACACATGCCAGCTCCCACTATGTACGTCTGCCACCTGGCACGTGCAATGTAACCTCTCACCTGTGACGTGTGACTGCAAGCACACAGCCGTCTTGGCATGGGGCTGTCAATGTGGACACCTGTCAATGTTTCGGGAGGTGTGATCCGTACAGTGCTGTACATAGGGTGCAGTGCTGACACCTACTACTGTCTCATATCCCCTCGTGCCACAGGTCCCACTTGTTTTGGCCGCTCAGCCTGTGCCCACATCGTCGTCGTCGTGTGCCATACTCATCCAGCCTCGGAAGCAGTTCCATGCTCAGCAGACATTCATGTTGCCGTGGCGTTGCCGCTTGACGAATATGCAGTCAGTCCCCATCAGCACGCCCCGCAAGTCATTGGGGCCTAGATCCCCATGTGCATGCACATGGCAGTGGTTTGTATCACTAGCCATTGCCATTGTTGGGAGACCTGTGTAAGTGTATTGTGGCCGTGCCGTCCCAGCTTGACAGCTGGGCTGTGGCTCATGTGCTTGCTCAGTCATGTCAGTGATGTGTATGCGAAATTGCTATGTGTTGTGTTGCTTTGACATGTGTCCACTGCCATTTTCCCTAGGCGGAGACCGAACATTGACCGCCCATACCAATTGCTGGCGGACATGGACGATACAGAGGTCATTAGGAAGTTTCGGCTGGACAGGCCAACCCTGCATCGACTGTGTGCCATGTTGGAACCCCATCTCCGTCCCCGCAGGGTGTATCCGACAGCTGTCACCCCCACGGCTAAGGTGATGGCCGCCATGCATTTCTTCGCCACTGGGTCATTCCAGCACACAGTGGGCAGTGGAGGAGGGATGTCCCAGCCCATGTTCAGCAAGGTGCTGAGGGATGTACTGGCAGCCATGATGCTGTACCGAAACAGGTACATCCGCTTCCCCAGGGCTCGTGAATTGGCGGCAGTGAAGGGTGCATTCTATGCCCTTGGCAGAATCCCACACGTCGTTGGAGCCATTGACTGCACACATGTTGGCCTTGTTCCACCACAGGCCACTGAGCACCTGTACCGCAACAGGAAGCACACGCACTCCCTGAATGTGCAAGTGGTGTGCCTTGCGGACATGGTGATCACCCACGTGTGTGCAAAGTTCCCAGGCTCGGCCCATGACGCACACATAATGCGCAACAGCATCTTGCCACGACTGATGTCCAATCTGCAACAGGATCGTGGCTGTATTGTCGGTGAGTATGTGGAGTGGTGTAGCGTGCTGGTTGTGCGATGCTGTCCCCTGTCCAGTTGGAATAGCAACGGTTCTCTGTGTCCCTCACACCCAGGTGACTCTGCGTACCCGAATGGGGCATGGCTGCTCAGTCCATTGAGGAATCCTCGCACCCCAGCAGACGATCGCTACAATGAGGCACATGGGAGGACCAGACGTGTGGTCGAGCGTACCTTTGGCCTCCTCAAGTCCAGGTTCAGGTGCCTGGACCGCACCGGGGAGTGCGCTGGCGTACTCCCCACAGAAGGTGTGCCAGATAGTGGTGGCGTGCTGCATGCTGCACAATCTGGCCATTCGGAAGCAGATCCCCTCATCGTGGATGACGGAGATCAACCAGGGCCCCAGCCCGCAGACCAGGACAGCTCGAGTGAGGAGGACAGCGGAGAGGAGGAAGCTGGTAATGTGCGGCAGCAGCTCATCGCCCACTACTTCACTTGACGGTGAGTGTCCATGTACGACGGCTGATGTGGCTGTATCTGTGCAGGTGTGTGTGTGCTGTGTCAGGGTGGCCATTTGTTCACTGCGTGCTGTGTGTCAACGCTCCATGGCCAGGGTAGTATGCCACTGTTGGTGGCTGTGGCATTGTGCCCTATTGCTCTGTGCGATGTGTGTACATTGCTTGTAGTTGTTGACATGTACTGTGTGATGGGTGTGTGACACACTCATTGAATGTGCTCCTGTTCTGTCTCCCACCCCTAGGTCCCTACAGGCCCTCCGGTTCCATTGCCATGCCACGCATCAGGTGCCTTTCCGCCCAAGGTGGCCGTTGTATTCCGTACAAATAAAACACAGGGCACAAACAGCAGTTTGTGTAAGAGGTGCATTTATTTCAAACTGTGACATGTGATTGTGTGCGAGGTGATGACAAAAGTGGTGCGTGCAGTGACAATGAGCTGTCGGTCACGGCTGCGTGATGCTCAGGGTGTACCCACTTGTTCCATGTCCATGGTCCAACAGACACATGCCATCCAGATGGCTGTGTGGAGTGGGATCGTAGTCCAAGTCAATGCAGTGGGTGGTCAAGGAAGGCTGGCTGGCTGCCTCACTTGCGTCTGGAGCGTGCGTAGTCCTCCCGGGAGATCTGTTTGTACTTCGGACGGCCCCTTCCACGTTTGGGAGGGGGGGTGTGTGGTGGCGACCTGCTGGTGGGGGGTGAGGTGTGCTCACTGGCTGTGGACGCAGGGGTACTGGACACTGCTGCTCAACCCTGCGCCCCGGCAGGTGGTGGCGGTGGTGCAGCTGCTGTCCCTGGCTGTGACCTCACCACCAGCTGGCCCATGAGGTCCACGAGTTGGCCCATACGGGCGTCCATGGACCTCAGCACCCCCAGCACCTCCCGCGTGTCTGAAGCAGACCTAGCCCATTGTCCTTGGGCCTCTTCATAGGCCCCAAGGACTCTGGCCATTTGAGGCAGGGCATGGCTCCCAGGGGAGACTTGCGTTTCCCTGACCCTGCTCCTCCTACCAGTACTGCTGCCACCGGCCTGCCCACTAGCCACATTGCTCACCACGGTCCTCGCTGTGGCTCCCAGGGTGGATCCAGTCGGCCGGGCCACCACCTGCGCTGGGGCTGGTGCCAGCGAAGACGTGGTGGTGGTGGCGGCGGTGGTGGTCGGTGCGGTGATGGTGGCGGTTGCGGCAGTGGTAGTGGCCGCAATGACCGTGGGTGTGGCCGCAATGACCGTGGGTGTGGCCGCAATGTCCGTGGGTGTGGCTGCAACGACAGTGGCAGCAGGGGGCTGGGAATGTTCAGCAGCCCAGGATGATGGGTTGGTGGGTAGGAGGGGTCCTGGGGAGCGGCTGGGCCCTGCCACACCAGATGGGCCTGCTTGGTGGTCCGTGTCCGAAGAGGAGGACAGATCCTCCACATCCGTGTGTCCTCGTTGGGGGCTTGTAGGCTGGCTGTGCTGGCTGCTGTCTCCATCCCCAGCATCCAGCAGTTCGTCACCTGTGGAGAGAATGAGATTTGTTATTGTGTTGCACCTGGCGAAGTATGTATTTGTCGTCTGACATTAACAGTTCGTGCAATCTCGTACATGGGTTTCCCGGAGGCGTGTGTGTGGCTGTACCATTTGTAGTTGTGTGTGCTTGGCAATGGGACTGTGTGCTGTGCACATGTGGCATGGGACGGATTGGCCATGCCGATGGGTGTGTTGCTGTGCCCCTACTTATTGTGACTCTGGTGTATGCGGGCTCCTGGCCCATCCTGGGTCTGGTTTGTACTTTGCTTTTGGTGTTCAAATGGGACGCTTAGGAACGCATATGGCAACATGGGGGCCATGCCCCAGATTCGCATTTGGGAGGGAATATGCTTTGGGGTTCAAATGGAACGCTTAGGAACGCATATGGCAACATGGGGGCCATGCCCCAGATTCGCATTTGGGAGGGAATATGCTTTTGGGGTACATGCTGTGAGCCATGGGTGCCGAACGTGACATGTGTTGTGGCAGCATGACAGTGCATGGTCTGAGGTGTGTGCATGCCTGACATGGCCTGCATATTTGCTGTCTGTTGTGATTACTGGACATGGCATTGGACGCATCGTTATGAGTGAGTGATGGTTGTGTGCCAGCCAACGTATTGCAGTTGTCCCATCTCCTTGGTGTGCGTGCTGCCCTGTGCCATGTGCATCACTGCAGTGCTCGTGGGGGGTGTGGCCCATGTTGTGTGTTGTTGCTCACAGTGTGGCGTGCGCTTCATTGACTTCTGGCACATGGTTGGTCATGGGCATGTATCTTAGCGTGACTGCTGTATGTGTGGCAGCTGTGCGGATGACATGCCTTTCATGAGACTGGGGCTGACGGATGGGATGGATGGTATGTTGTATGTGCATGGTGTGTCTTTGTGTTTGATGGGTTCAGTGGTGTTCGTGTGCATTTATGTTGTTCCGCTCTGTTGCGTCTAGTGTTGTTTGTCTTACATTGGCGTAGTTGTGGGGTGTGTGGTTGACAGGCAGTAGGGGCTACATGGACAGGACTTCAATGGTGTTTCGGTTGTGTGTGATGAGTTGCACAGTGGCTGCCGTGTGGTACTATATTCAGTGTGACTTGTGCATGCAGACGTGGCTCCTTGGGTGTTGCTGTGTCTGTGATGGGTCATGTGAGGTGTGAGTCTGTGGTTCATGTCCGTGTGCACATTGTTCACTTGTTCGTGACGGTGGGCGGTGCTGCGTGTTCGTCTGCTACGTGACATGTCCCATGTGTTGCTCGTGTTACGGTCCTCATGCCTCCAGTAATCCAGCCCTGTCCAGTTTCCCACCTGCAGGTTGTTCGGGTGTGCACTGTACTGGATGCCACATGGTTCTAAGCGGGGGTGCTCCATGTTGCAGGTCTGTGGGGGTGGGGGGGTGTTGTGGGTCGTGGTGGTGGCTGGACACCCACTGACACCGATTGTTGTGGATCGTGATGTCTACCTTTCGGCTGTCGGTGTGCACTGCGGTGGCTGACACGTGGCTGTGGGGGGTGGGGGATGCTCCTCCTTGCTGTACTGTGGGACTAGGGGCCTGGTGTGTGTTGTACTTGGGCTGTCCACCCTCCCACCCACTGCACTTTGTGTTCCTGCCACTTACCTGTTACTTGTCGGTTAGTGCAGCTATGGCGGACACATGGGTGTGGTGGGTGCTCGTTGTGGCGCTTCTGGCATACTTGGGGACCTGTTGGTGGTTACGTGGCTGGCTGAGTGTACACATGTCCCCACGTATCTTAGTTGTTCGGTTTGGGCTGTGTGTGGTGGTGTCTGTTGCATGTGTGTGTGATGTGTTGTGTATTGTGTGCTGGACATGGGGGTGTTTGTCCCTGGGAGCTGTGGCATGGTGGTAGTGCATGTGAGTACATAGCGGTGTGCTGGTATACATTAGTTTGTACTTACCAGCCTCCACTCCCCTGCTAATCCGGCGAGGATCTCCGGATGTATAATGACTCGCACCTTCTCCTCCCACGCTTTGAAGGTCTTGAAGAGCGCGGGATTCCCTCCGCCAGTGACGGCTGCCAGCTCTCTGTTCTTGCTCTCCTTCTTCTTGACCAGGCTCTTGACGTCATTCCACCGTTTGTTGATTTCAACTCTGTTCCTGGGCAGGGTCCCGACTGCATTGACCTGGTCTACGATCCGGTTCCACATTCTCTTTCTGGTGGCTAGTGGTGTGTGCTGGACCAGGTTCCCATAGATTTGTGGGTGCACCTTGATGATCTCGTCGACCATGACCGTCAGCTCAATGGGCGTGAACTTGGGCATTCTTTGTGGTGCCATGGTGTTTGTGGTGCTGGTGCGGTGTGTGTTGTGTAATGTGCAGGGGGCTTTTGGTGCCGGTGTTTGGTGGTGGTGGTGGTGGTGGTGGTTGTGATGTGTGCGTTTCTGTGGTGTGCTGCTGTCCTTGCTGTGTCACTGTGTCCTCTCCTCTCCTCTCTAGTTTGCAATGTTGCAAGGGGTTGTGGTCTGTGGGAGTGCTGCTTTTGTACTTACCTATGTGGGTGTGTCCTAATGGTCTGTTGTTTTCAGGTGTGTTGTGTCTGGTGTTCTGGCCTTTGTAGTTTTTGTTTGTCCAGGGGGGGTGTTTTTGCGATGTGTACTGTGCTTGTGTATTTGTGCGTGCCTTGCTGTGTGGACTTGTTGGCCATGTTGTGTGCGATTGTTTTTGTCAGCGGATGGTTTCTGTGCAGGGACGTGGGCGCCATGGCTTCTGCCGTGTCGATTCTCATCGGCGTTGTTTGCGCTGGCGGGCGGTATATTTGTAGTTTTCCCGCGCTCATGGCGGTGCGATCGTAATCTCACATGCGGTGTGTCGGCCGTGAGGGCGGGCGGTTTTGTGTTGTCGTGCGTGTTTCCGTCCGTGGCGGGCGGTTTGACTCCGACTCGGACGATGGCGGGGGGTATCTTGTGTGATTTTTCCGCCGATGGCGGTTTTCGGTTTGTGTAATCGTAATGGCGTGGTCGGTGTTCAGACGGTGTGTGCGGGCGGATTTTTGCCGCTTCCATGCCTGGCGGATTTTTTTACGCCGGGTATCGTAATGGGCCCCTAAGATTCTTATAGAAATTACAAAATAGCATAAAATGCGTTATACTCTGCTTACTTTTATTGTCACACGGACATAACATATCTTCAGGCGGATGAGACCGCATTGTAGGAAAAGCTACAAGGTAATGGGCAATGCCACATCTTAATCTTATTAACACAAAAAGATGATGGGCATAGGTCACGTATGACAGGTAATTATTGGTACTTGCCTCTATGCTATTTTTTTTTGTTTAATGATTTTTATTGAATTTTCATAGAGAGAAAAACATTATCAAACAGATGAACATATAGCAAATAAAGTATAACAATTAATATATAAATAGAAGAAAAAAAGAAAAAGAGTAAAGAAATAACAGAGGAGAGAAAAAGAAAAAAAGAGAAAGAGAGAGGAGGGAAAGAAACAAAGAAGAGAAATAAGAAAAAGATATATATGAATAAAGATATATCAAAATGGAAGAATAGGAAGAAGGTATAACTTAAAGCGCAGGTGCATGTGCAGAAAGATAAGATGTAAAGGGTAACCAAAGAAGGTCAGATTTAATTTTCTGAGAAAGAGTGAGAGAAGAAACATTAGCAATTCTGTGCTCATCACAAATATAGTTCCACTAAGTTAATGATGATAGCTTAGAATTATCTTTCCAGCAGAATAAAATAACTTTAAATGCTAAAGCAATAAATAGATCAAACAATAAAGAGATGGGAGTAGAATCATCCAAATCATGTGAAGATGAACCTAGAAAAACATTTTGCAATGATAACGGAATATTACATTGAAAGATTTTCATACACTTAGACCAAATAGATTGCCAAAACGTCAATACATTAGAACACTCATAAAATTGATGAATTAAAGTGCCAGTGGACTCAGAACAAGACCAACACAGGGGCGAGGAGGTAGGGGAAAACTTGGATATGCAAACAGGAGTAATAACAGCTCTATTGTAAATAAAGTAGAGAGATTGAGTTATACGAGCGGCAATAGAAGTTTCAAATAACTTAGCCCACAATTTATCCCAAGCAGAGACAGAAAGTGATAGAGATAAGTCTGTTTCCCAGACTAATTCTGTATGAGATTTAGGTCGTTCAGTAACAGGTGATAACAACATCTTATAAATATGAGCAGCTTTAGGCCTATGGTCTTGAGAAATACTATATAACGGTGTAAGTGGACTAAGTGAGGGAGAAACTGAAGGGAAATTGTGAGAGGTTAAGTAGGATTGCAAAGCTGTTGATATTAAAAGGTATTCATGGAGAAATGTGTCAGGTAAATGATATTGCAATTGTAACTCAGTGAAGGGAATAACAGAATTATGGTGAATCAATTGATGAATGAACATAATTCCCTTCTCCTTCCAATGTTTGTAATAAAATGATTTACGTTTATATTTAAGAAATTTATTATACCAGATAGTAGAGGATAAAAAACATTGAAATGGATCCAGACCATCAGAGAAAATATTATATAATAAGTGTTGGGAATATTTTAAAATAGGATTATCTGATATGAAAGTACAGTTAGACATGTATAGTATAGTTCGAAAAGAAAAATCTTTTAATAAGGAGCGTTCAAAAACAATCCAGCGAGGAATAGGGATACCAGCAAAATCATAGGTTAGGGCAAAAAATTGTCGGATTAAAAATGCAGAGTGATAAGATTGAAAATCAGGAAAACGCACACCACCCTCTGATTTGGGACGTTTGAGTTTCATAAGGGCAATGCGGGTGTGTTTGTTATTCCATAAAAACTTTGTACAAATAGAGTTAATCCATGAAAAATATGAAATAGGGATCCGAAAGGGTAACATAGATAGTGTATAGAGGATATGAGGCACAATCATCATTTTAATAGTATCTAATCTACCCCACCATGATTAGTGAAGAGGGGAACAAAAAAGAAGGAGTGATTGTATTTTGGTAGTTAGTGCATTAAACGTGTAATTAATTGTGGTAGACAAGGTAGAAGAAAACCAAATCCCAAGCTATTTAATTTTTGTGGGACACCAAGTAAAATTAGTGTCATTAAACATATATTGGTAACAGAGAGAATTCAAAGGTAAGACTTCTGTTTTAGAAAAGTTCAACCTATATCCAGAAATACTGGAATATAACCGGACCTCATCCAAAAAAGGAGGGAGGGAGGTATTGGGATTAGACATGTATATCAAAATATCGTCAGCGTAAGCTGACATCTTAGGGGCCGATTCCGATTTGGGCCGGAAATCTCTCCGACCGAGCCGGACCCGGAGAGATTTCCGACCGAATCGGACTCTAGCAGTCCGACCGAACGAGTACGATGCGCACGTATGCTATCGGACTCGAGTCGGTCGGACTCCCATTGAAGTCAATGGGAGCCGGTCGTACAACGCGTACACGGGCTCCCATTGACTCAATGGGCACGACGCGAACAAGGGCGCCCCCTACAGCGTGTTCGCGTCGATGCGGGTCGCGCCGTACATGCACGTGTAGGGGGGACCCATGGGTCCCCCATGTGTGCGACTCGCGCAGCTACGGCGTACAGGGGGTCCGACACGGACCCCCAAAGTACGGCTCCGACTGCTCTTTGGAGCCGGAGTGCGCGGCTCGGTCGGACTGCTCGCGGCGGCGCATCGTACTTACCCGGCCGGGGAACGTCTCCATTGCGCGGTGCTGAGTCGAGTCCGAGCGAGTCGGTCGGTGCGGTTAGACCCGGGAACGAGTCGGTCGGAGCGGTCGGGACGCCCGGACGTGTCAGTCGGCGATTTCGCATCGTACTCGCTCGCCCGGACGCGCGTACGAATCGGTCGGGAAATAGGGCTCCGAATCGGATCCGGTTAAGCCGAATCCGATTCGGAGCCCTACCGGCCGAGATCGGAATCGGCCCCTTAGTTTCTATAGAATTATGTGTAAAACCAGAAATAAGTGTATTAACACAAATACGTTCAAGGAAGGGTTCAAGACATAGAACAAATAATAAGGGTGAAAGAGGACATCCCTGACGTGTACCCCTAGATAAAGAAAACATTTTAGAGAAATTATTATTTACAAAAATACTAGCACGTGGACAAAAATATAACAATTTAACATAAGAGATAAAAGTCGGACCAAAACCAAACCATTGAAGAGTTTTGAACATAAATTGCCAATTTATACGATCAAAAGCCTTTTCGGCATCTAAGGACAACGCTGCAAGTGGAGACTTAAATTTTTTCCCGAAGGAAATAACATTGGCAAACATACGAGCATTGTCCGCAGCCAATCTGCCCTTAACAAAACCAGCTTGATCAGTTTTAACTAATAGTGGAATAATAGTCTCCAATCGAGGTGCAAGGATTTTAGCAAATATCTTACAATCATAGTTAATTAATGATATGGGGCGATAGTTTTTACAAAGGGAATGATCTTTATCAGGCTTGGCAATAAGAACAATCAAGGCTTCCATAAAGGAACCAGAAGCTTTAGACTCAACAAAAAATGAGTTAAAAAGGGCCAGAAGTTGGGGAGCAAAAAATAGAGGAAAAAGTAGAAAAAAATTCAACAGAAAGGCCATCAGCGCCTGGTGCTTTCGATTTTTTTAAAGATTTAATAGCATCAGTTATCTCTTGGAGAGTAACTTCTTTTCTAGTAATTCAAATTCATCAGGTAACGAAGGGGGTTTAGGGAGGCCTGAGAAAAGGTGTGTAAATTTTGATTAGAGGGATTCGTATCATCAGAGTAGAGTGATTGGTAATAATCATGAAATGCAGTAGCAATATCCTCATCGGAGGACGCTAAGTTGTTTGTAGATTCATTTAAAATGGGTCCAATATTTTTACGTTCAGATTTGATTTTTAAGTAATTGGCCAGCATCTTACCAGCTTTATTTTGGCCTCCGTGATATTTAGATTTAATTTTAAGAAGGACATTACAGGCATCAACTGTAGCAAGTTTGTTAAGAGCAGATTTGGCCTTAATCAATTCATGAAGAGCAGAGGAAGATTTAGACGTAAAATAAGTATGTTATAACAGTTTGAGTTGTTGTAGTAAAGCTGTATACTTGGCCTTTGCAATTCTCTTCTTTTTTGCTGAATATGAAATAGTAAAGGCACGGAAAGAGGCCTTAAAAGCATCCCAATTATTAGGAATAGAGGTGTCCAAAGGATTATTGATAGAAAAAAATTCATTAATAAAAGCAGTGGCTTCAGTTATAAAAACGGTGTCTGATAACAAAAAATTATTAAGTTTCCAACGACCAAATTTTGGAGAACTCAGGGAAAGGTCAAGGACAGAAAAGACAGGAGCATGATCAGAAATAAAAATAGATCCAATCTCCGAGGATTGAATAGATGGAAGTAAGGGTTTACTAACCAAGATATAATCAATTCTGGAACGAGTTTGATGAACATTAGAAAAAAAAGTAAATTCAAGGGAGTTAGGGTGACATGTCTTCCAAACATCATATAATGAACTAGAGGCAATGGCAGATTGAAATGATTTATGGGACTTATCTGGGTTGAATTTACACTTAGATTGTCTATCAGAGAAAGGATCCATCCATTGGTTAAAGTCACCAGCAACAATAATATTCGGGTTGTCAATGGAAGAAAGTAAAATCTTAATACTATTCCAAAATTCCGGGTCAGGTTTGACAGGGCCATATATATTCAATAAGACTAGTTCTTTATTTTGTATAACAACCTTAGCCATTACCCATCGTCCATCAGTATCACATTGTGTAGATAAAATTTGTACATGCAACGACTTATGAAATAGTATAGCAACACCCCCCTTCTTATTAGATGCAGGAGAATAAACAACTTGACCCACCCATTGTCGTTTTAATTTAAGCGATTCTGCTTCATTACAGTGCGTTTCTTGAATGAATGAAACCTGAGAATTTAATTTAGACAAATGAGAAAGTACCTTTTGTCTTTTGACGGGGTGTCCAAGACCACGAACATTCCACGTAACAACATTACACATACTGGAGGGATGGAAGGGTAATACATGAATAGAGATGATACACTTCAGACCTCTATGCTATTTGATATATACTGAGCAACAATAGGTTTGTCCTTTTCAGCCTTAGATCTCTGATCCAACCTAAGTTGTAAAAAGGTGTTTTTAATCTCTTTCTTTGTGTATAACAGAGTTTTAGATATTTCTGACCATACTGTTAGTTTATACATGTTTTCTAAGGCGGAATTAATATATGACAACCATGGTATTTTAAGTGCATCGTGCAGTTTAAGACAATCTAAAATAATTTCTTTTGTAAAAGCAGTTTCTTTCCTTTTCCATACTGAGTCCCAGAGTACCAATGGTTGTACCAGTAGTAGGTCTTCAATAAACTGAAGACCCACCTCATGATGTGCAATGGTGTTTGAAGCAGATGGCGGTAAATAAAGCAAGCGTTTCAGGAACAGGTTTTCTTGTATTTGTAGGTCCTTGTTGTTTGTGTGGCCCCATAGCCCTGCCCCATAAAGGGCTGTACTTGCACCTTTGGCTTTATACAAAGCTACCATCTCATGAATCGGCCGGTTCCCCAGTTTGGAAGAAAATTTAAAAATTCCCTGGGTTGCCCTGCTCATTTTGGCTCTGATATTTATGACATGTTGGGACCAGGAGCCGTTATCCATAAAAAGAATACCTAGATAGCAAAAAGAAGTAACAGTCTTGATAGGGCTTTTTTCAATAAAAAAGGTTTTGGGAGGTTTAGGTTTGGGCCCACAGGTCATGGTATATGTTTTAGACTTATTTATAACCATTTTCTTCTGTATCATAAAAGTAGAGAATGCATCCATCAATCTCTGTAGGCCTATCGCGGTTTATCATAAAAGTAGAGAATGCATCCATCAATCTCTGTAGGCCTATCGCGGTTCTTGCTAGCAATACGGCATCGTCCGCATATAATAAGACCGGTATCGGACGACCTGCCACCATAGGGGCGTCTGCCTGTATTGTCTGTAGATGTTTGTCTATTCCATTAATGAATAGGGAAAATAAGATTGGTGCAAGAACGCAGCCTTGTCGAATCCCCCGCCCCACTCTAAATTTGGGTGTACATTCTCCCTGGGGGCCAAAACGGACCTCACTAGATAACTTCTCATACAGCCGGGAGAGAAACCCAACAATCGCCCTAGATGCTCCAATTGAAATTAAGGTTGTCCAGAGCAAATTATGGTCTACCAAGTCAAAAGCACTGCTTAAATCGGCAAAGCAAATTTATATGGAGCCTACCTTTGCCCTGGTATATTTGCCGATAAGCAGCGCTAAATTTGTACATTGCTCAATAGTCCCTATTCGCTTTCTGAACCCATACTGCACCGGTGTTAAAACTGAGTATTCAGTTGCCCATTCCTCTAGTCTTATCAGCAAGACCCTACTCATCACTTTCATAGATGTATCAAGGAGTGAGATTGGTCGATAGTTTTTTGGGTCCTCTTTATCCCCCTTTTTAAATATGGGTATGATGGTAGATTCTCCCCAGGTCTCTGGGATTCTATCAATGGCAGCTATGTTGAACACCCTAGTTAGGATGGGTCCCCATAAAGTAGGTGCTGATTTAAACACATCTACTGGGACACCGTCCGGCCCAGGGGCCCGACCCCCGGCACTTGCATGGATTGCCTGGATAACTTCCTCATTTGTAATATTCATGGGGAGGTTTCTTCCCTCACTTATCAGACCATCCTGTATCATCCTCGGCTCCATATTACTATTAAAAATTACAGAAAAATGATTTACCCATTTATCCGCAGAGACAAAAGAACAAAAATCTGGGATGTTATCGCTCTTCAGAAATGGGGCGTTAACTACATCCCAAAAAAGTTTGGTATTTTTAGTTTTTGCAGCAATTGTCAAATTTTCCCATGCCTCTTCCTTTAATATCTTTTTCCGGGCAGATACAGCTGTTTAATCCTCCCGACGTAGGGTTTGGATGGTAGATAATTCTCTTGGTGATTTAGAAAGGGCCTGCTTCAAACCCCTTAGGGCTTTAGTGCAGGCACCGTCAAACCACCCCTTCCTTTTACTGCATGATGGTCCGGAGGGTTTTGTCAGAATTGCCCTAATCGATTTTGTAATGGTACAGAAATTCTCGACCAATAACGACGAGGTAATTTATTCCTGTAGACAATATGTGATTTCCCTTTGATTGGAGACCACTAGTTTCCTCATTGTTAAACATGGGTCAACACCTGACCATTTAATTCTAATCCCATTTGTCCCAGCCATATTTATATGGTGTGCTGTGTCATGACCATCATTCTTTTTGCCCCAGAAAAAAAAGGATAATTTTAGCAAATTATGATCACTAAATGGAGAAGGAACTACATTAAAATTGCCACACAGACCGGCAGCAGAAACAGATACCAATACATGATCGATAATAGATTGTACATTCCTTCCTATAAATGTTGGATATAAATACCCATTAGGGCCACTGCCCCCCTTGAGGAGTTGAAAGTCATATTTTGCAATCATCTGATTGAGTGCTTCCCCATAATTGTTATGACTAAAATGGTCGATTTCCTCACTGACATTTAAACGACCGCAGGACAATCAAGTTAGGACCTCCACATGCATGTAAATTAAAATCTCCAGCCCAAAGTATAACATACTCTGTGTTGACTAGGGACAAAAAAAAATCCAAGCCCTGATCAAGGGCTGCTACCAAGTTACCTCTTGAGGAGTCAAAGTCATTATTATAAAAATTTACAATTATCAAGTCCTTCGCGTCCTTTTTGCTGAACCACACCAGTTGTGCGTGGGGACCCACTGTTACAACCTTTTTGATATTGACAGATAATTTATTAGAGACAAGAATTTGTAAACCCCCCTTTGCTCGTCCAGCTTGTGATCTAATAGCTGCTAAAAAATGAGAGGAGTACCCTTCAACGTGAACCGGGTTGACACACCAGGTCTCTTGTAAACATATGATATCATATTCAGAGATAAAAGTAACCCAATCAGCTATTAGTACCTTGCCTGCCAGCCCGTTCACGTTCCAGGTAACAAATTCATAGCCTTTATTATAGAATATCTCTGCATGGTTTGATGATGGTACAATTATACGGTCATTAAAATTATCGTCATTGGTAGTTAAGCCATTTCTATCTACAACCGGCCCTTCGGAAAAAGAGTCCTGCACAGTCGGTATAAGTATATTGGTCGTCCTGGTATGACTCATTAGCTGGCAAACCTTAGGAATATCTATATCATCCACAGGCTGCTGCTCCCTAAAATCCCCAGCACCGCTTGGCTCAAAACTGAGTCATTCATTGTCATCTAGACTGCTCAGTGCTTCGAATCTATTAGGCATTGCGAAAACCGGGGCACGGTAGGGATACGAACTTTGGATAGGCCTCTCAGTTTGAATATTCAATGCGCCCTTATGGCGTTGATCTATGGCCCTCAAGTGGCGGTAAAAAAAGCCCAATGGGAGTATACTCATAACTGATGGCTCAACAGGTAAAGTCTCGATCCTATTGAGAATACCTCCTGCAATTCTGGGGTTTCTAAAATTGATTATAACAGTCACCCCCATGATTTTTTGCCAACGGCCGGATCCACCCTACTCTCCTTGTGAGCAAGATCTCATATGCTCTACTAGGGGAAAATAAGTGTCTTTTGCTTAGCCAGTGAACTACCTTGTGCGTCAAACATTCTGTGGTTTCCGTGGACCCTGCTTTGAGTGGCGGGACATTAACCAGAATTACCACATATGGGCAACTAGCGGGTGGTAAATTAATAGTGACTAGGTCTTGTGGGGGTGAACTCTTCTCAATGCTATGAAGTTGTTGATTAGGACCTTGATGGTATACTGACCTCCGCTCACCCCTTATAGTATTACTGCTAGACTTGGGTACATCACTAGTCACCATCACATCTGGTCTGGGGCCAGTGGTGCCCTCCAGATTGGGGGGCTGACCACTAGGGATCTTACTCAGATCCTTTCCTACTTGTCTGCGATTCTCAGCCTGTTGGATTCTGACCCCCTCATTAACTTTTTTCAGTTCCTCCTCCACCCTACACAGCCTTTCTTTAAGTGGGTTTACTATTTTACTAACAACAGCAGATAATTTGTCCCAAAAAGGTGTCCAAATATGTGAGTCCATTTATTTGTGATCTTCAGAGCCTTCTCCCAATAGTAGAAGATCGTCTGGAGTTCGGGGGGTGATCGGAGACTTTCTCTTCCGTTTGGCGGCAGGTTTTTGGGCTCTAGTCAGAGCTCTTTCTGCCTTTGAGGATGTTGCTTCCTGAGTGGTATGTAACAATCCCTGTTCAAATTCAGCTGTCGTAGGAATCTGGTCACTGTGGGCACTATTGCCTCTTGCTTGGTCGGCTTGGTCTGTTTGTTCGATTGACCATACCCTCGCCAGTAATTGTAGTGTTTATGCTTGTGACACACCCCGTTTCAACAGACCCTCCATCTCGGCCCAATGAGGTGATCGACAGGCGCCGCTCTGCCATGTCAATTTCTTTTGTTAGAACTCCTACAGCGCGTGCCAAATAACTATCAATGGTGGTGGGCCGCTTGGGTGTACTTAATGAGTCAGTTGCTGTTTGCTTAGCAGCCCCCATCTTTTTCCTGCCCATCTTTTGAACACGTTTCCCCCAACTGAGTCAGCAAGTAAGTACAATTCAGGCTTGCTCTCCTGTGCGACTTCGTTGTTTCAAGGACACGAGCACAACAGGGTCATATAGGGGCTCTGTGACAAATCCTAGGACTAGGCAAGTAATGTGTGTTCTACTCACAGTTTGATGTTATAGCCTGCTGAATATCTGCTTTACATATAACGGACGAGGACCAAAAGCCAAGGGGGGTGGCCCTGCCCTGCCTCTTCCTGGCGATGACGGGCGCAGGATGGGCCCGCCCTTGACCCGGGCTTTGCCCGGGCGCGCCTGCGCGCGTCCTGCGAAGCGGGAGCCGCGAGTTGCTTTATGCGCCTCCGGGCGCGAAGAATGATGACTGCGCCTCCTGGAGCGAGAGTGGGCCAGTCTGGGGGCTGGAGTCCCCCTGGTGCAGCAGATGCCGGTTTCATTGCGCGGTTCCCGCGAAGCGGGAGCCGCGAGTTGCTTTATGCGCCTCCAGGTGCGAAGAATGACGACTGCGCCTCCTGGCGTGAGAGCGGGGCAGTCTGGGGGCTGGAGTCCCCCTGGTGCAGCAGATGCCGGTTTTGTTGCGCGGTTCCCGCAAAGCGGGAGCCGCGAGTTGCTTTATGCGCCTCCAGGCGCAAAGAATGACGACTGCGCCTCCTGGCGCGAGAGCGGGGCAGTCTGGGGGCTGGAGAATGACAGTCAAGAACCCACCTTGGAAAATAGAGACCACGATGGGAATCACCTTTTGATGCCGTCGCTGTTGAAGGTGCTGGCTCCTTCAGGATTTGCTGTCTGCACAGTGCTCCCAGTTGCTGCGGTTCTTCTGTTTATCATGTTTGTGAGTCCTTCCTGCGACTTAAATATGCTGATGCTGTTGGTCTAGCCAGGACGGCGCAGCATCATTCACAGCTACATCACCTCTTTAAACCGCATGCATCAGACTTCTGCATAACATCTAGTCACTGAAAGATGAAGTGCAGACCAAAGAGGTAGCAATAGAGATGCAGCAGAAGTGAAAAGGACACATGAAGGGCTAGGGGCCAGAAGTACAAAGGTTTTTTAAGGTTGCAAACATCCTGATTCGCAAATCGGTGGTTTGCAACTGCTAAAATGCATATCTTAATATACAAAGGCCCAATTTGCGATTCAGTAACCTATTGCCGAATCGCAAGTTTGGTCTGTGATTCGGTATAAGGAAGGGGCGTATTTAGAGCATCCCTTCCTAATATCAAATTGCAGTCGTATGTGTGAATGTTTTACGTCTGAAATGCGGTTGCAAAACATATCCGTTTTTGTGTGGGTTACCACCTACTTGAAGTAGGTGGTAACCCAGACACTAAAGGAATGGGTACCCAAGGTACCCCTTCTCCATGGTGAATGTTTGGAAAAACATTTTTAAGAGCATGCAGAGGTCCCACCGACCACTGGTTATTCTTAAAAAATGAAAACAAAACTTTTCATTTTTCTTTTTGAAACGCATCCCGTTATCCTTTAACCTCTCCCGTGCTTGTGCTGAGGACGCAATTGTGCCGTCCTCGCACCTACCCACGGGGCAAGCCCAACTACAGGCCTCCACCAGGAATGGCAGTAAAAGCGCTTCCGCTGCAACCCCAGACCCTCCCCCTCGACGATCTGGTGATGTCGGCGTGCACACAGAGCGCCAGCATCATAAGAGCAGGCCAGGACATGCTGCAAGCAAATATCTTCCAGCGCATCGGGAGAAAGGAACTCCCAAAGGCGAGTCCTTCTCCTGGGGTGACACAGGGGGAAAGGAAAACGTTTTTCCTTTCCCCTGTGCCTGTTTGGAGTGGATTCCTGCTTCAAGATAGCGGATGGGTCCACGATCGTGGAGCAGGAATCCCATCCACTAGACTACCAGCCAGAGGTATTTGTTTTACATGTTTGGGGAGTGACCCCTTAGGTAAGGATCACTCCCCTGGGGGCATATATTATCTGTGTTTTGGCCCACCGGGGGCTATTTATGCCCTTTTTTTGGCTGATCTGTCCCGGCGGGGGGGGGGGTACAAAACTCACTAGATGGCAAGGATTATTAATTTAAAATTGTGGGGAGGGACCCACTTAGGCAAGGGTTGCCCCCCGGGGGGAAATTCTTTTTATCTGTGTTTTGGCCCCCCGGGGGCTAGTTTAGCCCTTTTATCGGCCGGTCTGCCCTCCAGGGGGGGGGTCAAAGGCCACTAAATGACAGGGATTATTATTTTGAAATTGCGGGGAGTGACCCTTTAGGCAAAGGATGCTCTACTGGGGGGCAATATATTGTGTTTTGCCCCCCCCTCCCCCGGGGTTAGTTGGGCCGTTTTTTCAGCCAATCTGCCCCCAGGGGGTTCAAAACCCACTTGATGCCAGGGATTATGATTTAGAAATTGTGGGGAGTGACCCTTTCGGCAAGGGTCGCTCCCCTGGGGGCAATATATTGTATCTGTGTTTTCCCTCCCCTCAGGGGTGGGCAAGTTTTGATCTTTATTTGGCCGATCTGACCACCGGGGGGGTCGAAACCCACTAGATGCCCGGAATTTTACATTTAGAAATTGCAAGGAGTGACCCCTTGGGCAAGGGTAATTCTCCTGGGGAGCAATATATTTTATCTGTGTTTCGCCACCAGCTGGGGGCTAGTTTGGGGAAACATCCTGAACAACGACTCCGGAACAACGAGTTCCGGAGTCACGCAAGCGGAACAACGACTTGCCCGAACAACGACTCAGCCTTAACCACGCATGTGCGTGGTTAAGGCTGAGACGGTCTAGTGTTCGGGCAGGGCGGTGTTCGGAGGAGCGTCGCAGAGGAACAGGTAAGAGGGATTAAGTTTCAGGGGGTGGGGGAGTTTAGGGTTAGATTTTAGGGGTTGGGGTTTAGTTTTTAGGGGTATGGGTGTTCGTATTTATTTAAAAGGTGGGTGAATTAATTTATAAGGAGATCGATTTAAGGAGGTGGGGATGATCGTGGATATTTTTTAGGGACGGGGAAATTAGTTTTATGGGGGTTGACTACGTTTATTAAGGGGTGTGTGGGTGAACGTGTATGTTAATAGGGTGGGGGAATTAGAAATTAGGGTTTAAAGGGGATAGTGTATAATTTAAGAGTGGGGGAATTAGTTTTTAGAGGGCGGGGGTTTGGGGTTAGTATACAGGGGTTGGGGGTATGGGGTTAGTTTTAAGGGGGTGAAGGTGATCGAGATTGTTTTAAGGGTGTGTTGGTAATCGTGAATATTTTTAGGGTGGGGGGAATAAGTTTAGTGTGTGTGGGTAATCGTGTTTAATTTTAGGGTGGGAGTAATTAGTTTTTAAGGGGAAGAGGGATCGGGGAACTAGATAGAAGCATTTTTTAATCACGCATTCCTTTACCACGAAAAATCGTGGTAAAGGAATGCGTGATAAAAAAATCGTGGTTTAGACGAGGTCGTGGTTGCGACCTCGTTGTTAAGGAAGTCGTGCTTGGCAAACTCGTAGTTAGAACATAAAACCCTAGTTTGGCTTTTTTTTCAGCCGATCTGCCCCCAGGGAGAGGCGAAACCCACTGGACAGCAGGGAATTTATTTGATGAAATTGCGTGGAGGGCCCCTTTGGACAAGGGTCTCTCTCCTTGTGTTTTTCCGCCCCCCACTCCCCAGAGGGCAGATCGGCCATTTTTAGGCCTATCTGCCCTCGGGGGGGAGTGGGTGGAAGCCCACTAGACACCAGGGAATAATATTTTGAAGGGGAGTGACCCCTTTGGGGGGGGCATTTTTTTTTATTATGCCCTAGACACCAGGGATTATGTTTGGAGGAGGAGAAACCCCTTGGGCAAGGGCCTTTCCCCTTGAGGATCATGCTGTTTGTCTTTTTTGAGTGGTTGGGCCTCAGAGTGAGTAGTAACAGTTGAGTCACCTGGGAATAAGCTTATGTATGTGGTGGGGGATCAGCTTCTGGATTAAGGTTTACTTCCATCTGGTGGTGTTTTATTTTTGTCTGTGTTACACCTGCTTTCGGGGAATATCAGTGTCTTTTGATTGATATTTTGTTATTATTTTTATTTGTGTTGTAATTTTTTTTTCTTTTGTATTGTAGAGCCAATCATTTCCTTTGTCTCTTGGTGAATCCTGTTTGCGGGTGCAGATTTGGCAGATCTGTAGTTTGTGGAGTTGTAATTTGTAAGCAACTCATTTTGTAATCTTTTCATCTAATGTGTATCCTTGGCCTGTTTGTTTAATTTTTTGACTGCTGTACTAATGTTAGAATCCTTAGCTTTTTGTGTGATTGTCTTTCAAATTAAAGTATTAATCTGTGCACGTTCTTAACTGCCTTGTGATATATGTAATGTTTTTTTTTTCTTTTCCATTGTGTAGACGTGGTGTGCGTGAACTGGCACTTGGCTGGCAGTGTACGTTGACTGGCGTTTGGCTGATCGTGTGTGTGGACTAGCGCTTGACTTGTGGTGTATGTACTCTGGCGCTTGGCAGATCGTGTGCATGGTGGGCAGTGTGTGTGGTCTGGAGGTGTGCTGGTGGCTGGTAGCCAGTATGTGAATTGACTTGCTTGAGGTGTGTTTGTCAGTTGTCTGATGTTTGGGTGCTTGGTGGTGTGATTGGTGTGTTAGTACTGTTGGCATATGAAAGTGATGGGCCCTTGAATGGTGCTGTTTGTAAATGTAAGTGCTGTATTGTGCCGGGCCCCCAGCTGGCAGTGTGAATGGTTTTCTGTGTGTAACACAGGAAGGTTGAGTGAATAAACTGTAAAGCGGTTGGTCCCTTGCCGTGGTTTTACAGCTCACGGGCTGTAAGTCACTAGTTCTTTGATCTAATGTTGAAATTATTAGCAAAGCCTTTTGCGGAATTTATTTAGTAAAGTTATTCATTAATAAAGTTCTTTTATGAACCAATTACTTACCCTTATGCCAAATGTAACCAGTATGCCTGTGATTGACAAGAGGATGGGTATGCAATAATGTTTTTTTGCTTTTTACCATCAGTGCATACTCTCTCTGTAGTGAAAACCTTCTGCCCTCACATATTTTTGGGAGGGAATAATATGTGGTATGTTTGTGTGGATCTGACAAGGTTTACTTAACCAGAAGCCCTTGTAAATTGGATTCATTGACAAAAACATATTGTTTCCTCACATTTCTGTGTGAAAAAGTTAAGGGATCACCAGGCTGGCACAAATTTCCTACTACCCAGCGTTACCCCAGGTCTCCCGTTAAAAAGGCCACCTCACTTGTGTGGGTGGGCCAAGTGCCTGCAACAGGGAAGGGCCCAAAACGTATTGTTGAGGCATCAAATTTATCGATCACAAAACGACCTGGTTTTGCAAGGGGGGTCACTCGAGTTTTTGGTCCCGGCCTTGGTAGCAATCTAGGTAAACCTGACAAACCCAGGCATTTCTGAAAACTAGACACCCAGGAGAGTCCAGGGGGGTGAGTTTTGCATGGATCCCTCAAAGTGTTCTTACCCACCTCAAACCTCAAATTTAGCTAAATAAAATCAAATTTTCTCCACATTGGGGATTTTGGTTCGAGTCTCGGCAGCGCCGCGCAACATCCTGTGATTCTATGCAAATTACTTAATCTATCCGGGTGATAAATTGCTACATAAATATGCTGCAATAGTAAAAGGCAAAACTTTATGAAATATAGTTCCACCAAAGCGGATGTTAACAGTATTTCGGCGGAGGGAAACTGATAAGAGAAGCAGACAAGGAACAAGCATTGATAAATGCAGGAAAATATGCTACAGCTAATAGAAATGAAGGAAAGGTAAGTGACACACACACACAGGAACCAATGAGAAGTCAGGAAAGAGAGGAGGTGGGATGGAAGTCCCTTTAAGTTTATATTAAAACAATAGATTTCTCAAGCACAGCGCAAGCACTGTGAAGGCGAAACCTAAAAATGTACAGGTTTGCTAGGTTTCCCTAGGTTTCGGCTAAGCTAGGGCCCAAAATCCACAGTTAGGCACACTGCAGAAAAAGGGTCAGTTTTCAGTGGAAAAATGTAATGTGTCCACGTTGCGTTTTGGGCCGCTTCCTGTCGCGGGCACTAGGCCTACCCACACAAGTGAGGTCCCACTTTTATCAGAAGACTTGGGGGCATGCTGGGTGGAAGGGCGTTTGTGGCTCCTCTCAGATTGCAGAACTTTCCATCACAGAAATGTGAGGAAAATGTGTTTTTTTAGACATATTTTGAGGTTTGCAAGGGATTCTGGGTAACATAACATGGTGAGAGCCACACAAGTCAGCCCTCCTTGATTCCCTTAGGTGTATAGTTCTAAAAAATGTACGTGTTCGATAGGTTTCCCTAGATTCTGGCTGAGCTCGGGCCCAAAAACCACAGCTAGGCACATTGCAAAAAAGGGTCCGTTTTCAGTGGAAAAATGTGATGTGTCCACGTTGCGTTTTGGGCTCTTTCTTGTTGCGGGCACTAGGCCTACCCACACAAGAGAAATACCATTTTTATCTGAAGACTTGGGGAAATGCTGGGTGGAAGGAAGTTTGTGGCTCCCCTCAGATTCCAGAACTTTCCATCACAGAAATGTGAGACAAATCTGGGGTTTTTAGACAAATTTTGAGGTTTGCAAGGAATTCTGGGTAACAGAACCTGGTGAGAGTCACACTATTCACCCCAGCCTGGATTTTCCTAGGTGTCTAGTTTTTAAATATGTACAGGTTTCCTAGGTTTCATTAGGTGCCGGCTGAGCTAGAACCCAAATTCCACAGCTAGGCATATTACAAAAAGGGTCCGTTTTCAGTGGAAAAATGTGATGTGCATTTTTGGGCCGTGTCCTGTGACGGGCCCTAGGCCTACCTATACAAGTGAGGCTCCATTTTTATTGAGAGACTTAGGGGAACAAAGAATAGTAGAACAAGTGTCATTACCAATTGTTTTTCTCTGCATTTGTGCCTTCCAAATGTAAGACAGTATGTAAGAAATGTCATTTTGAGAAATGCCCTCTGATTCACATGCTAGTATGAGTACCCACAAACTCAGAAATGTGCAAATAACCACTGCTTCTAAACTCCATATCTTGTGCCCATTTCAGAAATACATAGGTTTCCTTGATACCTTTTTTCACTCTTAATATTTTACTAAATGAATTGTTGTATACCCGGTACACAATGAAAAACCATTACAGGGTGCAGCTCAGTTATTGGCTCTGGGTATCTAGGGTTCTTGGTGAACCTACAAGCCCAATATATCCCCACAACCAGAAGGGTCCCGCAGACGTAACGGTATATTGCTTTAAAAAATCTACCATAGTTAGAAGTTGTTACAGGTGAAAATGTAGGCACAAATAGATGGGTTTTTTTAACTCAATTTCGATATTTGTTTATTTCAACTGTTACTTTCTATAGGAAATCCTTGAAGGATCTACACAAATAAACCCTTGCTGAATTCAGAATTGTCTTCTCTTCAGAAATGTATAGCTTTCTGGGATCCACTATTGGTTTCACACCCATTTCTACCACTAACTGGAAGGAGGTTGAAAGCACAAAAATAGGAAAAATAGGCTATCTCCCAGTAAAATGCCAAAACTGTGTAGAACATTTTGGTTTTCTGACTAAAGTCTGCCTGTTCCTGTAAGGTGGGAAGATGGTGATTTTAGCACCACACACCCTTTGTTGATACCATTTGCAGAGCAAAAAACAGATGCTGTCTTCAGCAGCACTTTTTCCCCATTTTTCCGAAAAAAACCAAACTTTAGCTGCATTTTGCCTAATTTCTCGGTCCCCTCCAGGAGAATCCACAAACCCTGGGTGCCTTTAAAATCCTCAGGATGTTGGAAGAAAAGAATAAAAATTTGGCATGGATACCTTATGTGGACAAAAAGGTATGGGGGCCTCAGCGCAAACTACCCCAAATAGCCAAAAAAGGGAGTGGCACGGGAGAGAAAGGCCTTGTAGTGAAGGGGTTAAATAGGTCGTGAGACACCAGATATGACTTCAACTATAAGCCTCAGATGTCAATACCATTCTGGGCATGGGTGCAGTTATTTGAGGTAACTGTGCTAAGCGTGCACAAAGGGTTAGCCTTTTGGTTAAGCCTAGCGTTAAAATCACCACCTAAACAAAAACCTGCTGGTTGCCCACTGTCACCGACAGTATTTTGTAAGGAGGATATACCATTGAATAATATGGGAAATTTAGTATTTGAAACATTAAATTATTATGAAAAATAATTAAATATAACATTGGACCACTTTTGTACCTCACTACCTGAAAGTTACAATTTTTGGTTTTTATTGCCTTGACACAACCCCCCAGCCACGATGTTCACCCAAATGGCCAGCCTGCCTGACGCATGACCTGATCTAGAGGGGGGGGTTGCTGAAGTATTGTGACACACAGAACTATCAATAAATATGTTATCTGTTGCCTAAGTCTCCTGAAACATTAAAATGTTGTATTGTCTGATGAAAGAACGCCAATATGTAATCAAGATCTTCAATTGTAGGCCAGCCACGTTCCAACTCAGAATTTTCAGCGTGGAGTCGCCATGGCCCAAACAAAGAGGGACATTTGGAGGGCTCTCTCTTTTAGATACAATAGGTGCTCGTCCACCCCCGTCTACTGATTCAAACCTCAGTCAATCCAGCCCATCAAGGCCATCTAAAGTGGAGAACCTATTTTTGTGTGCAAAGATTGGTGAGTTGAGCAGAGTTCTTAACGTTGCTGGTTTATAAAAATAGCCTAGAGGGACAGAGCAGATTTTTGTGTTGTTACAACCAATAACCTCTTGCTGCTTCAAGATATTTCTAACACTTAATGGCCTGCGAAAATTAACAACAATGCAAACTTCCTCAATATCTTTGTTTGAGCGACGCACCCACCCCACCCTTCGCACCATTAGAATCTCGCTAGTGCTCAAAGGGTTAAAGTGTTTGTGCTTGCTAAGCCAGTCAACACACTTATTCCATAGCTCCCCCAGGATTCGCTTTGAAAGTCCCTCAGGGGTGGTACTCCGGCTAAAACTAAAACATATGGGTAAGCAGCAGGGGCAAGTCCAGTTAGACTTTATTAGGCTTGTGACAGGTTCCACGCTGGACTTGACTTGAGTCAGAATTGGGGACTTTTGGGCATGCCTCCGAATTGCTGCATGATATTGGATCCCTCCAAGTGTCAATGGGAGTAGTGACTATTGCGATTTTTTCTGCTGTGTTCAGCTGAGCTGGCAGGCCAGGTCTTTTAAGCCCAAACTGAGCTGCATTAACTGCCCCTCCCCTTGAAATGAGTCCCTGTTGAGAAGGCGCACTGCTGGGAGGAACTGGCAAAGCATGACCATTATCTAGTAGGCCCCCACTCCTGCCTTTGTTGCTGGTATTCATTGGGGAAGAGAGGATGGGAATACTACCCAGTTGGGTCTCAAGGTGATCAAAGTACTCTATCAATGGCTTAAGTTTCTCTTCAAGAATATTGCTAACTTTGGTACAAAGTACATCAAGTAGAGAGGGATCAAGAGATGGGGTGACACCAATCTGCGAACCAAGGGATTCTGTAGGGGAAATTAATTGAGGTTGTGACTGAGATGCTGGAAAAGGCTGTACGAATATTGCTAACTTTGGTACAAAGTATATCAAGAAGAAAGGGATCAAGAGATGGAGTGACACCAATCTGCAAATCAAGGGATTGTGTAGGGGAAATTAATTGAGGTTGTGACTGAGATGCTGGCAAAGACTGTACCCAGGAAAGTAGTTGGCTGTTGTTGGTAATAGCATGAGAGGGCTGTTTCCTTTAACAACCACTGACTTGCCCAGCTCTCTTTTGCGCTTAAGGGCTGTAGCAAAGGCAGAGACAGGCTGTGACGTCCAGGGGTTACCATTATCCGGCACATCACTAGCAACTGTGTCGGTGCTAGCACTGGGGCAAGCAGTGTTAGGCTGTTGATCATCCCCAACCTTGGGCTTATTGACTGCGATATCACCATCAACCAGTGGGGCCAGCCGTACCCAGAGATCGGGTGACAGTCAGTTCAATTTTATTCGTGACAATCTCAACAACCCTTTCCAGCATGCTATCAATGGAGGCAGAGGGGCGAGTAATGGCATGTCCCCCATCAATCTTATGCTTCCCCATAACAGTTACACTGTAAGATCTCACCTCTCCAAAATGGAGCGCCACGCTCAGGCAAGAATGAGACTCACTTCAGGGTCAGAAATTGAAGAGAGGGGGTCCAGCCCAGCCTCAACAGGCCGCGGACGGGCGCAGACAGGCCTGCTCTTGGCCTGGGATGCGCCCGAGTGCGACCTGTATGCGTCCCGTGCTACGGGAAACCTCAGGAGATTTTATAGCGATCCAGCGCCTAGCAGCCTCCATGTGATGGCCTGGAAAGCTGGGGGATATAGTCCCAACCCAGCGAGTACGGCCGAAGTACGGGCGGCAACAGGGCAGGTCATTGCTGGTGAGGGCTATACGGGGCTCAGCTGTCAGTCAGTCAGTCAAATCAGCTTTATTCAGTGTAAAATATACATCCATAAAAGCATACTAAACAGGGGGTACAATACATTTGTTCTTTAAAATATGACGGTATTCATATTAAAACATTTTTTAGATCCATACAAATTACAAACACCAATATTTCATATCACTCCATGCATCGTTGTAAAATGTACAATTTTACAGAGCTTTTAGGTACAAAATAATCTATATTATAAGGTGCGAAATATTATCATATATCAGGAAAAGGGTAAATATCACATAAAGTGCAGTATATTTACATAGGGAATAAAGTGCATAGTAGGCGATATGGATTAGTTACTTACCTGTAATCCTAGTTCTCATCCAGGGGTATACTCATCATAGTCATAATCTATGAATAATCCCCGCCCACGTGCGGGATCCCGGAGTATATAGAAAATATATATATATATATAAATATATATATACACATATGTGAAACATATACATGCAGCCTAAAAAGTTTCCAACATGGCAGAACTGCCGAAATTACATAGGTTTGCATTGTAAGACAAATACTCTCCTAACCCATAAGGAAAAGAGTACATTCACAGAATAATTGTGATATACCAATGCTTTATTGCCACAAGGAAAAACTTGTAATTGCAGGCA
This sequence comes from Calotriton arnoldi, assembly GCA_963921515.1. Classification (NCBI taxonomy): domain Eukaryota; kingdom Metazoa; phylum Chordata; class Amphibia; order Caudata; family Salamandridae; genus Calotriton; species Calotriton arnoldi. The sequence goes on from CAWUFW010002026.1 coordinate 983,263, forward strand.
TTCGCCTGTAGGCTGCATTGCAGAGTAATAATGAAAACAAGACAAAAAACTGGCACCTTGCCTTTAAGGCTTCCAAGGGTTAGGGTACCGTGCCTTTAAGGCCTGCCAGAGACCCTCTGCTCCCATCATGCACCACAGGTGACAGTTAGGTCAGTTCTTTTGACGGTGTATAATGTAGAGACACCTGAGTAGAGGATGCAATAACATAGAAGAACTCCAGTGATGCTCGTCCGGGGAGGAGGGAGGGTCGCTTATGACTATGATGAGTATATCCCTGGATGAGAACTAGGATTACAGGTAAGTAACTAATCCTTCTCATCCAGGGGATACTCATCAATAGTCATAATCTATGAATAGAGTAGCAAGCCCATACCCAGTACCTTGCGGACGAGCAACGGAGTATACAGAACATTACATTCAAATTGCAATCATGCAAACAAATTCCTCAAAGAGGCCTGCCCCACCTGGGCATCGGCCTGTGCATCAGAATCTAGACAGTAATGACGTGTGAAGGTATGAACCGACCGCCATGTGGCTGCCTTACAGATTTCAGACATTGGCACATTGCGAAGGAGAGCTGTGGTAGAGGCTTTCCCTCTGGTAGAGTGCGCTTTAGGTCTGCCTGGTAAGGTCTTGTTAGCTAACTGGTAGGATAAAGCTATACAAGAGACAATCCATCGAGAGATGGATCTTTTAGATGCAGCTAGACCGGTGTTAGTAGAACCGTAGTTAATAAAAAGCCGGTCAGACTTCCTAAGTGTGTGAGTTTTCTCAAGGTAAAACTTCAGCACTCTCCGGAGATCTAAAGAGTGTAATGATCTCTCGGGGGAGTTGAAGGTTTAGGAAAGAAGGTGGGCAGCGTAATAACCTGATTGATGTGAAAATCCGAGACCACCTTCGGGAGGAAGCTCGGATGTGTACGTAGCACCACCCTATTGGCATGAAAAACAGTATAAGGTGCCTTACAGCACAGGGCCTGAATCTCACTCACCCTGCGTGCAGAAGTGATGGCTACCAAAAAGCAGCCTTCCAGGTCAAATGCTGCAACAACGCCTTATGAATAGGCTCGAAAGGAGCACCCATAAGTTTCGTAAGCACAATGTTAAGTTCCCAGGGAGGAGAGGGAGATCTCACTGGGGGTAAACCTTCCTGAGACCCTCTAGAAAATCCTTTACCACTGGCATCTGAAAGAATGAACCCTGGGTCGGGGACTTCCTGTAAGCTGTTATAGCAGCTAGGTGAACCCTGATGGAGGGATATTGCAGGCCTGACTTTGCCAAGTATAACAAGTAGGGAAGAATCACTTGCTCCTGACCTTTAGTCGGATCAAACTGGTTGTCCTTGCACCACAGGTAGAATCTCTTCCACTTGAAAGCATAAGATTTCCTAGTGGAGGGTCTCTTTGCTTCCTTGAGAATAGACATACAATCAGCAGGAAGGTCTAAGTGTCCGTACTGGATGACTTCAGGAGCCATGCAGTCAAACGCAGGGACGAGAGGTTGGGATAAAATACTCTCCCCTCGTTCTTGGTCAACAGGTCCGGTCGACAGGGAAGCCTCCGGTGTGGGACTTCGGACAGCTGCAGGAGATCCGGATACCACCACTGGCGCGGCCACTCTGGTGCTATCAGGATCATTCTGGCATTGGTCCTGTAAAACTTCTGTATGACCGCAGGGATCAGAGGGAGAGGTGGAAAAGCATACAGCAATGTCTGCGACCATCCTATCAAAAGTGCATTCTCCCGTGATCCTTGTTGAGGGAATCTGGACGCGAAGACGGGGCATTTCGTATTTGCCGCGTCTGCAAACAGGTCGATGTCTGGCACTCCCCATTGTCGAAAAATGTCTTGAGCGACTTCTTCGTTTAACACCCAGTCGTGTGCTTCTACGAAGTCTCTGCTGAGAACATCTGCCTGCACGTTCAAGGTTCCTGGAAGGTGAACGGCTACGATCGTGAGACTCCTCGCCAGAAGCCACTTCCATATGGTCTGTGACTCCAGAGACAGGACCCGTGACCTGGTGCCTCCCTGCTTGTTCAGATAGTACATTGTTGTTGTGTTGTCTGTCTGAATCTGAATGGAGCTGGACTGTAGGGACGGGTACAGCGACTTGAGAGCCAGATGGACTGCCCTTAGCTCCAAGAAGTTGATGTGATAACTTTTCTCTGTCTCGGACTAGAGACCTTGTACCTGAAGCTGGCCCATGTGCGCTCCCCAACCTTGCAGTGAGGCATCTGTAACTACAGTCTGTGTCGGAGGTACCTGGTGAAAGGGGACCCCTTGCAGAAGGTCAGAACGTTTCATCCACCATTTGATGGAGTCCCTGGCCGCCTGAGGAAGAGAGACACGATCTTCCCAACGGCCTGAGTGCTGAGTCCATTGATCTTCGAGGACTGCTGTAGAGGCCGCATGTAAAGCCTGGCATTTGGCACAATGAAGATGCATGAGGCCATCGATCCCAGCAGTGATGACACCTGCCTTGCTGTGGGATGTATAGTGCTGAGAAGCGCACGGCACTTGATCAACATTGAGGACAACCTCTCCTCCGAAGGACACACGCTTGCCGCTGCGGTGTCTAGGGATGCGCCCAGATAATGTATTTTCTGCGTGGGGTTGAGAACTGACTTCTTGTAGTTGACTTGCAACCCCAGTGAGTGAAGCAGGTTGAGACAGTAAGTGAGATGGCTCTGGAGTAGAGAAGGTGTTGAACTCTTCAGGAGCCAGTCGTCTAGGTAGGGGTAGATGAAGATTTTCCTCTTGCGGAGGAAAGCGGCTACCACCTCCATGCACTTGGAGAACGTCCGGGGAGCGGATTTGAGTCCGAATGGAAGTACTCGGTACTGATAGTGCTGACGAGACACCTGGAACCTGAGGAACTTGCGATGCTTCACTGAAACAGGAATGTGAAAGTAGGCGTCCTGCAGGTCGATGGCACACATCCAGTCTCCCAGATGAAGATGTGGGAAAATCTGGTGCAGGGCTAGCATCCGAAATCTTTTCTTTTCTTATAAACCTGTTCAGCAGGCGCAGGTCGAGGATGGGCCTGTACTCTTGGCTACTCCTCGTTTTTGGACCAGAAAGTACCGTGAGTATACCCCTTGATTTCGCTGGTGAGGTGGGACCTCTTCTATAGCCTTTTGGAGAGGAGGGTACACACTTCGCCCCTGTAACAATACATTGTGTTGAGGAAGGCACGTCAAATGAGGGGCAACTTGCGGAGGAGGGGTCTTGAACCTCAGCAAGTAACCATGCTGTACAATATTCAGCACCCATCTGTCTTTTGTTATTGTTTCCCACTTTTCCAGGTGAAAAACGATACTCTCTCCTACCGGAGTGGCAAACGGGTGCGGAGGAAGCAATGTCTCACTGTTTTGGAGGCTGCTTGGAGGAGGACTGCTGTTGCTTATTGTTCCCTCTGCCCCTGCCAGGACGCTTTGTTCTGGTATTGGAACTTTTGTTGGTTTTGGGAGGACCATTGAGGGGTTTGAACCCTCTGTTGGAAGGGCCGCTTGTCGTTCTGACGGAAGCGTTTCGAAACTCCTTCCGCTTCTCCAGTCCAACTGCTTTGACTGTGTCTAGCTCGGCCTTCATCTTTGTCATCTCCTCATCAGCATGAGAACCGAATAAGGAGGAGCCGTTGAAAGGAAGGTTTAGGATCTTCTTCTGGGCGTCCGGTTTTAGACCTGTGAGGCGCAACCACGCTGAGCGCCGCGAACAGATGCCCTGTGAATAGCCGTGTGCGGCGAGATCTGAGGCGTCAGCCGCCGCGCTGATGATTTGATTGGCTACTAAGCCGCCCTCTTGCAAGATTTCATGGAAGTCTTGTCGATCTTCTTTGGGAAGCTTGTCGGTAAACCTAGACAGGGAGTCCCAAAGAGACCTATCATAGCGCCCAAGAAGGGCTGAAGCACTTGCAATCTTCATCGATGATGCCGAAGTATTGCACATCTTCCTGCCATAAGAGTCCATTTGTTTACTGTCCTTTTCTGGAGGAACAGAAGCGGATGAGGCTGCGGAGTGCGCTTTCCTGGCGGCTGCCACAATGATTGAATCCGCCGGAGGATCAGACCTAAGGAACAAGGGATCCTGGTCTGGAGCTTTGTATTTCTTTGCAATCCTCGACGGAACTGATCCCACTGTGGCTGGAGTAAGGAACGTCGTCATAGCTGGTTCTAAAAAGCCTGGCACCAGAGGTAGCAGAGGTCTGGGAGCTGTACGATGGTGCAATGTCTCGAAAATGATCGATGTAGGGATCACAGGAGTACATAAACTAATATTTAGTTTATTAGGTCCTCTGCCCAGTACGTCAGAGAAAGTCCCAATGTCATCAATAGGAGACACCCTTGAAGGTGGTGTAGATGAGAAAGTTGGCGAGTAGTGCCGAATGGAAGACGAAGAACAGGTAGAAGATGCTCTGCGCCTCCTCTTATGTGGATGATCGTGCGAGCTGTGACGACCTCCTGACCGAGATCGGCGTGTAGAAGGCGACCTTGGTCTTCTGGAAGGCGACTTAGAAAGTCTCGTTGCGTATGAACGCGAGTGGTCCGAGCCCGGACCTCTGCGGGCACCTGTTCCGACACCCTGCAGCCAGCGAGGGGACAGGCCGCAAAAATTCTTTTCAGCAACTGTAGGAGATTTCTCTGGTGAAATCTGTACAATATTCAGCCCTGGAGATGACTGCCTTGACGTCGAACGGGATCTCGACATCGACAAGGTCTGCGTCACCCTCGTCGTCGATCTGTGCCCTGATCTTGATCTCGACGTCGACTGCCCACGTCGATGGGGGACTTTGACGCCGACTGTCGGCGTCGCCGACGGGAGACTTCGACGCCGCCCTGGACGCTGCCGCCGATCTCCTCGACGGTGAATGATCCGTTACAGGTCTCGACGCCGACCGCCGACGTCGATGGGGGGCCCTGATGTCGCCTGGATGGCGCTGATGGGGGATCTCGACGTCGCCCTTCTCGATGACGTCGACCTCCTCGACATCGAATGATGGGACCTCGACGATGCTCTCGACGTCGGTACGTCCTCTCGCGTCATGACCTTCGACGGCGACTCTCTCAACGTCGACCCCTTGAGGGTGGCGGAGAATGCCTCGACGTCGGTATGTCCCCTCGCGGCATGGTCTTCGCCGGCGAGTCTCTCAACGCCGATCCCTCGAGGTTGGCGGAGTGTGCCTCGACGTCGACTGGAAGCCTCGACGTCGACGGAGTTTTGGACAGTCTCTCAGTACCCACAGCCTTCGAGCCTGAAGTGCTGAGCGCCGACTTACTTGGCTTGTCCCTTGACGTTGAAGAATGCCTCGGCCTCTTCGACGGCGATCTCGACGTCGACGGCGAACATTCAGGCACCTGCTTCTTCCTGGACTCAGGAGAGGTGGAGCGATGCCATTTTTGGTGTTTACTTGAAGAGGGAGCTCTATGATCTCTATCCCTCTCCAGTAGGGCATGAAGCTTGATGCGTTCTCTGTCGCGCTGAGTCCTCTTCGAAAACTTCTGGCAATGATAACACTGGTCAGGATTGTGTGAAGATGGAAGACACACAATACACACCGAGTGTGGATCTGACAGTGCCATCTTCTTGCCACAGGAAGGACATTTCCTAAATAAAGCAGGCATTCTGACTGGAATGATTTTTGGAAAAAAATGCCAAAAACCAGTAGAATATACCTCTAGGTATCAGAAACTGTCGAAATTTCCAAGGAAATATCAAAAATTATCTTTCAGTCAAAAACTGAAGAGCTCAAACTCCAGGATCCTCACAGAAGGAGCCGGAAAAAGAACTGACCTAACTGTCACCTGTGGTGCATGATGGGAGCAGAGGGTCTCTGGCAGGCCTTAAAGGCACGGTACCCTAACCCTTGGAAGCCTTAAAGGCAAGGTGCCAGTTTTTTGTCTTGTTTTCATTATTACTCTGCAATGCAGCCTACAGGCGAATGCCTGCAATTACAAGTTTTTCCTTGTGGCAATAAAGCATTGGTATATCACAATTATTCTGTGAATGTACTCTTTTCCTTATGGGTTAGGAGAGTATTTGTCTTACAATGCAAACCTATGTAATTTCGGCAGTTCTGCCATGTTGGAAACTTTTTTAGGCTGCATGTATATGTTTCACATATGTGTATATATATATTTATATATATATATATATTTTCTATATACTCCGGGATCCCGCACGTGGGCGGGATTATTCATAGATTATGACTATTGATGAGTATCCCCTGGATGAGAATATGAAAATACTTAAAATCAAGATACTAGCTTGTATCTAGATAAAGTAAATGACACAACTAAGTGCAGTCATCCGATTTTTCATATGATAATGCATCCAAATGTGAAAAATCCTTTCTTCTCCTAATAGCCATTTGTATATAAAGGATAACAGAATTCATGATTTTTATATTGTCCAGACTACATACAAAATTAAAAGCATGTTTATAGTAAAAAAGCATATTGGTTAAAAACAGTGGTTTTAAAACAGATTTCCGGATATCCCTATAAAAGTTACAAAAAAGTATAAAATGCAACGTGGACTGGGGGGACTTTCCACGGGCAGTTAGGAAGATTATGAGACCACTTTTCCATGCTAGGGAATGCTGTTATATAATGTAGTGTACCAAGCCTACGCCTGGTTAGATAAAATCTGTGTTGAGTGTTTCTTACCAGATTTAAATATGTTTGTGTGCCCATCAGAAAAGGGAGTTCACAGTAGGTAGTAACACTTTGTTTTCGTCTAACATCAGCCACTCTTTCACATTCCGTAGCAGTGGTATATCTTAGCTTCAGGTCGCTTTTACTGTAATCCTGAATAAGCACGGGATTCATTCTATCAAGGTCTATCTTACAACTTTTTAAAAGGTTGTGGATATGCTCTAGCCAGGGGATCTTTCTGCTATAATCAAGGGCCAAGCAATCCATAATTAAATCCTTGGTGAATTTGGTCTCATCTTTCGCCCAAATTCCTCGCCAAAAAGTGAGTCCCGCTGTATGTATAGTATCACTTAAATACGGTACAGACAGTTCTTTATGTACTATGTAATTGGCTGTGGAATTTGGGACTGCCATCACTCTTTTTAAAAATTTATTTTCTTGAATTTGTAAGGAGGCGATGTTTGCTCTCCCCCATATAGCTGCCCCATAGCAAGCACCTGTAACACACTTACTTCTATACAGGGCAACCATTTCCCGTATGGGTTTATGTCCTATTTTTGCGGAAAACCTAAAAATACCCTCCGTAATTCTTGAAAATTTCAAATTACAGGATTCTATGTGTGGGTTCCAGGTACCTTTTCTATTAAAAAGTAATCCCAAATATGAAAAAGTTGAGACTCTATTTATGACCGCTCCTCCCACCTGATGTTGTCTATTTTTCAGCATGTTGCTCCCGCATGTCATAACAAATGTTTTAGTAAGATTTAACTGGAGGTCTTTTTCTGTCATATACAATGCAAATTTTTCTATTAGGCATTGTAGTCCGTTCGCTGTCCTTGATAACAGGACAGCGTCGTCTGCGTATAGGAGTACTGGGGTGGGGCGTGCTCCAACTTTTGGGGCGTCTACAATTTGCTTTTGTAAAAAAGGGTCCACGTTATTAATATATAAGGAAAAAAGAAGCGGTGCCAATACACATCCTTGTCTTATTCCCAGCGTAACCCTAAAGTCCGGGGTACATTCACCCATTATACCAAACCGTACTCTGGAGGTTAAAAAGGTGTCAATCTGGGATAAGTATGTAATGATATCAATTGGGGCTCCTAGGTCTTTCAGCGTTTGCCATAATTTGGCGTGATTAACGAGATCAAACGTGCTAGTGAGATCTACGAAACAAAGATGTAAAACCCCTTCCTTGTCTAGGGTGTATTTCCCTATCAGTAACTCCAAATTTACACATTGTTCCACCGTTCCAATACCCCTTCTGAAACCATACTGGGCCTCTGAGAGGATGTTATTCTCGTTGGCCCAGTTTTCTAGTCTCCCCAGCATGATTCTGCCCATCAATTTGGAGGTTGAGTCAAGAAGGGATATGGGACGGTAGCAATTGGCCTTTCCTCTATCTCCTTTTTTGAAAATGGGTACGATAATGCTTTCTACCCAGGATGCAGGCAGCACCCCTTCCAAAGTAGCATTAAAAACATTTAATAAGATAGGGGTCCAAAAAATTAATATTACATTTAAAAACGTCAATGGGTACCCCATCCGGACCAGCGGCTTTCCCATTGGCGCTTTTTTGTAGGGCTGTTTTAATTTCATCTGGCGCTATTGGGAGTGATTTTACGGGTTCTACTAGTATAAAATTACCATTATTACGTTTCGTTACTTTGACAGCTTCTGGATTAAAAATACGCTCAAAATGCGTAATCCAATCTTACGGGGGACAGCGATATCGATTTTCACTGCAGTGTTCTCTTTAAAAAAGGGTGTTCGATTGTCTTCCAGAATAAGGCTGCATCTCGTGTCTCTACAGCCTGTACTAAACTTTCCCAAGCATCCTCACGAATTTCAATTTTCCTTTGATTTAGAATTTTTTTATAATCTTTCCTCAGGGTGCTAATTCTAGCACTATCCCTTGGTTTTTCTTTCAGGGCTGTTTTTAATTCCCTATTTAGCCTTGAGCATGCCTGGTTAAACCATCTAGGGTTATGGTCACGGACAGTTTTCCTCTTTTTAGATTTTAAATCTTCCGCTATTTCGGTTGTTATGTTGCAAAAGGCATTTATAATTGCCGTGTCTATGGAGGAACTATCCATACAAATGTTAATATCATTTTGTTTTTTCCCTTTCAGGTTATCCATAAAGATTGTTGGATTCACGCCTGACCATTTTATGGAGACTCCATTGTTACCTTGAGGCTTTAAGTCTGTATCCGATGCCTTACCCCTAACTTGTCGAGTCAGGCTGAGCGTCAGAGACAGAATTAGTGGATGGTGATCACTAAGCAAATTTACACAAATTAGGAGTTTTTCCACCAGACCCCTGCAATTAGCTGATACAATAAAATGGTCAATATTCGAGGATGACCTCACCCCAACATAAGTGTGTATAGCTGGCTCTCCATCGGAATTGTCTGGTTCCATAACTGCTAAATTGTATTTATGAATAGTATTGTTAATGGCTTCTCCATATGAATCGTGTGGAAAATGGGGAATTCGGTCACCAAAACAGTCACAATATCCACATTGTTCTCCCGCTATGATTTCACATTTCACAATTAAAATCACCCGCCCAGATAAGTATGTACTCCCCTTCCACTTCCTTTATAAAACAGTCCAGGTCTTCTTCTAATAACTTAATCACCCTCGGTCTTGTGTTATCAAAACAAAACACTTTTTTTACATCCTATGCACGACAATAACTCTGACCCCTATTATCGGACCAGAAACGCAAGCAACATCGAGGATAGAATATAAACAGGTCCCGATACTCGACAAGATAAAACAGGGCATAGAAAGTCTATATGTATGGCCTTTATACATATGTGCACAGAAAGTATATGTGTGTTGTATTTATATATCTTTAAAGTCGCTGTACTTTTAGTCAGTTATTGTCGTACATAGGATGTCAAAAAAAAGTGTTTTGTTTTGAAGTACATGTCTGTCCATATATGGGACTCATCTATGTGTCTTCTGTTCATGTTTGCTTCATGTTTTTGAAAAAAGTTAAACAATATATGTTTTGAAAAAGTACAAAATATGGTATTTAAGTAAACTTCAAATTTTGTACCAGTGAAGAGAATTGTTTATTGCTAATTTGTTTTGCAATATCTAGGTTAAAACGCAATACAAAAGGATAATATAAATCGGTAAAATAAGTACAGCTCATCCATTGAGCATGCAGCGTGTCCTTATTAGTTGCATTATTAATAAATGACTCTGCCTCAGAATCCTTGTCTTTCCCGCTACTCACAAGGACTATGGAGTCACGCCCACCCTCTGGTGCAGATTCTTTCAGTACGGCATCTAGTGCGGTTTTAGTAGCTGCCAGTTGTTCCTCGACATGCACAATCTCGCTATCAATCATCCCCACAGCAGTTTTTAAGTATTTGGTAATGGGTGCATTGTTTGTATGCAACCTCCCTACGGAGGGCGGTAATTTCCTCTTACCCATACTCCTGTAGAGGGGGAGATCACAGGTAGATAAAAGGCAAAGCGTTAAGTCTCCGTACCGGTATCTGTGTTGTACTGCTCCAGTAAAACTAAGGGAGGTGCCCCAGCCCAGCCTCTTCCTGCCGCGGACGGGCGCAGACGGGTCCGCCCTTGGCCCGGGCTTTGCCCACGTGCGTCCCGCGCTGCGGGAGCCCTGGCCTCTATTTGAGCACCTCCTGGCGCGTTCGATGACGTTGGCGGCGAGCGCGCCGCTATGGCAACTGGGTGTTGTAGTCTCCCTCCTCGCGGGACAAACTAGCAGGGAATAGATCCGGCGGCAAGCTGTGGCAGGCAACAAGTGGAAATGAGCTCCCGCGCTGCGGAAGCCCTGGCCTCTATTTGAGCGCCTCCTGGTGCGTTCGATGACGTTGGCAGCGAGCGCGCCGCTATGGCAACTGGGTGTTGTAGTCTCCCTCCTCGCGGGACAAACTAGCAGGGAATAGATCCGGTGGCAAGCTATGGCAGGCAACAAGTGGAAATGAGCTCCCGTGCTGCGGGAGCCCTGGCCTCTATTTGAGCGCCTCCTGGCGCGTTCGATGACGTTGGCGGCGAGCGCGCCTCTATGGCAACTGGGTGTTGTAGTCTCCCTCCTCGCGGGACAAACTAGCAGGGAATAGATCCGGCGGCAAGCTGTGGCAGGCAACAAGTGGAAATGAGGGCTCAGCTGACACTGACACTACACTCACCTCATACCCACAGCTGATGCGCTCATACATTAGTGGCTCCCAACTATCTCAGTACCTTTGATTTGACTTCCGGGTACTAGAAGATTGCCCTGGCTTAGGGGGCCAAAGAAAGGGCTGCACCTTCCGCTACTGAGGGTGACTTTCAGTTTAAGGTGATTGCCTTTGGGCTGAAAATGCCCCTGCCACCTTCCACGGGCTGGTCAACAGAGAACTATCTGAACTGTTAGACCTTCAGTGCAGCATATACTGATGATATTGCTGTCTTTAGCTCCACCTGGTAGGATCGCTTGATTCACCTCAAGGAAGTACCTCATGCCCTGCCACAGGCAGGCCTGACTATCAAGCCCACCAAAGGTCAGACATGGCTGGGATCTATGGTGTACCTAAACCACAAAATTGGCAGACCACATGTACAGCCTCTCCAGTCCAAGATTAAAGCCATGCTGGCCTGGAAGCCCTCAAAGACTTAGACTCAGGAGAGAGAGCTTTCCTGGGACTGACTAGCTACCACAGGAGGGTTGTCAAAAGTATGGCACCAATGTGCCCCTGTAGACTGAGCTGACTTCCAAGAAGCAGCGCAAGACTTATCTGGACAGAGGAATGTCAGAAGGCCTTCACCACCTTGAAGGGGCACTGCACCAGGACTCAGATCACCCGATTTCAGCAAGGAGTTTGTGATTCAGACAATTGCTTCAGACCATGGGATGGGGCAGTACTATCACAGCTAAATGGTGAGGGTCAGGACCAACCAGTGGCTTTTATCAGTAGCCAACTACTCCCTACAGAGCAGTATTGGAGTGCCATTAAAAGGGAGACCTTTGCTGTAGTTTGGCTCCTGAGGAAACTGTTTGGGCCTCATTTCAGAGTTCAAACTGACCACAGACCTCTCAGATGGGTGATGGAAATTAGGGGTAGAATCCAAAACTGTTGAGGGGTCCGTTAGCTTCCTACTGAACAACGCTCAGCTGCAAGTGATAACCAAGCTGGTAAAATTCTTGGAGAGTATTGATAAGCAAATAAGAATCAACCCAGTAGCCCAAAATGAAGAAGGGGAGGAACCTTGAATCCCAGTAGTCTCAAAGACTACCTTCAAATAGATATATGGTGTTGCTTCTTGAAGTACTGGTTTTTACCCAAGCAGACTGGACAGTAATAGCAAGCTATGCACGGCGATATTTTAACTAAAGATTATTTTACCAAGTTAATCGTTGTTTATTGAATTGCATTTAAAAATTTTAACCATACCAACATTGAGGAAACCTGCTGATGATCTATGGGTTATCTGTTGAATCACCGACATTTTCGAAAAATTGTGACATTGTCTATCATTTTAATTCTACTTGGCACTAACGCACCTTGACAGACTTCATTGTCTAAATAAAGTATTTTGTATTGTTGAGGGGTCCATCTCCCGACAGGGTATGGACTTCACAGTGGTACACAGTCCTGGAATTTAACACGCCAATGCAGATGGCCTTTCCAGGTTTTCCTGTTTAGACGATGAGAACTACGAGGGAATTGGTTAGTGTTCTTCACCCTTTACCTACGGCTGCTAGGGGAACAGTGTGGCAAAGCACCTTTGTCAGGAATCAGGTTAGGCAGCAGGCACACATGAGCTGCAGAACGGGACTTTGGAAACTTATCAGGCTGGAACACTAGCTCACTAACCCTCTTGAGAATGCATGCATTCTCACTTTCTAGGTTGGGGTCATCTACAGGTCAAGAGGACTAGAGACCTATTTAGACTCCCTGGACCTTAACTTTCTGCCTGGCAACGAGTCACGTGGGTTCATTGGCTTTTTTGATCCCTGCTATAGTTTGCACCTGTTTTGAATCCCACATTGTTTGTTGCTTTCTCCCTCTTGGTTCTCTCGTTAAACCGGCCTTACCATGCACTCTTGCTTGTTTCATCTCTTGTATGCCTTTTCTTGTACAGTCTTACCTGCATGTGTACAGCAGCATCCTGGAGCATTCACCAAATTCCTGGTTGGCTCTGGGCTCATTATAGCATCATCCACTGCTACCACCGGTAAGAGTTGTTTAAACTGTATTGGCCTGCTGTCCTCTATCTTACAGCTAGTCAGATCTATTAAAGATACATACTATCCGGTGACTCAATACGTGAGCTCCAGTTCTGGATTTTTTTATTACTTCCTTTCTCTGTTTCTGCCGCAGTCTGTTTGTCTGGTGATATGCATTACTTTGTTCATCAGTACAGAGACTCTGGAACTTCCCGTGAGTCTGCAACATCAAATCCTGACACTCTTTCTTTGGTCACCCCATCTTTTGTGGACCGGCGCAGCTGGTTTTTTAACTGCATGCTGGGGCACCGCAGTTACGGCCCCAGTGTACATGCTCTGACTCATAAAACATACAGAAATGGCTAACTCATAACTGCATATTTAACTTTCCATTAAGGCCATAGTATATGATGCAGGAAAATACAAGGGCATGGAAGTTAAAAGTTACTTGTGGACTACAGCACAAGTTGTGCCATCGACTAAATTGACCAAGAAAACATGGCTTCGTATCTACCTGTGCAGCCTGACTGATGCAGCTTTTTTTGTCAAAGCTCTTTTTATTAAACACGGAGATCAGATCAGGAGGCAGTACAATGTATATAAAGAACAGACCTCATGTATGCACTACAATCTAATGAGGATACATCTTCATTCTTTGTGAGGTCCTATATCCCCCCTCCCCTCCTCTGATACGTACATTCTTTATTAAACCAGTGTTTAAGCATTTTAAAACATAAAACCTTGTAGGCCTACCCCAACTGTCCCCACCCTCCCCCCTCCCAACCCGTAACTAATGGTGGTGGTGGATTCATAGTCTATGAACTGGTCAATCCGAGTCTCGCAGGCTGTTATTAAGAGGCTCCCATGCGGCACGGTCCGTTCTCTAATTTTCATGAATATACCCCTCGTATATAGTGGCGTGATCGAGCCAGGACGGTAGCGGATCTTAAAGCTGAAACAAGTGCAGGGCTCTTAATGAGGGAGGACACACTGCTAGGGGGAGGCCCCGAGTCAAGTATGAGACTAGGGGACCCCTTTATATTCAAAGTTTATATATTCGTCTCTGAATATGTCCGCTAGTCTTTCCATGGTGAGTATTCTCCACAGGCATGAGTGCCGTAGTGACAGGATAACCTCATTAAGCTCTAACCAGTAGCTTATATTGAATCATTATTCACATTAATTCCTTAATTAGACATGAATCAATCTTAACAAAACTTTTAACTAGAAAAAACAATACAAGACGGGTGTATACTTATTGATGCACATATTTATGTGAATAAATGAAAAATTGAAGGGTACACAAGACTTGATTCACATATAAACAAAAAAGTGACCGAGATTTAGCCATTTTTTTACAGCATTTCTCATCTCTTTGACACTTTTGTAATCACCCATTTCACATGTCATATAAATACAGAAACTGTCGCCTAATTTTGCAAAGAACAATTCCTATGATAAAAGAAATTACAGAGAAAATGGGTGCCGTTGTCGACATTTCGGTCTTTGGTGTGAAGACATCTGTAAGACCATCTTCATGACAAAATTTTCATATGTGGATGACCCTGGGAAGACTGAGCTGTAGATTGTCTTTAGTAGAAAGAGGTGCTGTAAGATACAGTCTGATCCGTATAATCTGTTTCACAAAATTAGGGATGGAAGAATAAAAACGCACATCCAATAATCCACCTTTTTCAAATGAACTCAATGGTTTGAGTGGAGTACAATGCGGTCATTATAATTTAGAAGATGGGTCTGGGTCCAAGTCAAAGTCCAAGCACTGTAACACTGCGAGGACACACTGCTAGGGGAAGGCCCTGAGTCAAGTATGAGACTAGGGGACCCATTTATATTCAAAGTTTTTATATTTGTCTCTGAATATGTCCGCTAGTCTTGCCATGGTGAGTATTCTCCACAGGCGTGAGTGCCATAGTGACAGGATAACCTCAATAAGCTCTAACCAGTAGCTTATATTGAATCATTATTCACATTAATTCCTTAATTAGACATGAATCAATCTTAAAAAAACTTAAAACTAGAAAAAACAACCTGAAAGTCCCTTTGGCAGTTCTCAAACGTAAGTATGTCATAGTAATGAAATAAATCTGAGAGCATCAAGCAGCCTCCTGCTCGCCACGCGTTGAATGGGCCTTCTTGCAGTGCTGGGGGAAAGTCGGGATTGAAGTGGATTGGAGTGTAGGGTGAGGGGAAGGATGTCCACCCCCTCTCCCTCGTGATATCATCCCACACCTTAAGGGTGGTTCGTGTCGGCGTGCTGATGTACGCATTAGCCAGTCTGCCTTTCATATGTTTCCAGAGCACATCCCATATTGTTCTCCCCACTATCGCCCTGCCCATGTGGAGTCAATGTTTGTCAGACTCCCTCATGGACCATCCACGATGATCCTCAATTGAGCTGCTTTGTAGCATAGACCAAAATCCGGGAGCGCAACCCCCGCCCCTCCTGCTTTGTGCGTCGTAGAGTGTGGAAAGGGAGCCGTGCCCTCCCATTCTGCCATATGAACTTGGTGATGAGTGAGTGAATTCTGGGCAGGAAATCCTGTTCCAAGTCTATTGGGAGTGCTTGGAAGAGGTAGAGCAACTTTGGTAACATTGTCATTCTTATGGCGTTTATTCATCTTAGCCAAGAGATGTAAAGGGGTTTCCAACGTTTAAGATCCTGTTGGAGTTGGGACAGTAAGGGGGGATAGTTGGCTCTGTAGAGGTCCTCTATCCGTGGAGTGAGCTGAATTCCCAGATTTTGTAGGGAGCGTTTCACCCACTGAAATGGAGTTTGCCCATGGAGGCGTCGTGCCTCTCCCTCCGGGACCGTAAGATTTAAAATGGAGGATTTAGACAGGTTTACTTTAAAGCCAGCTACTTCTTCGAACTTTCGAAGTTCTGCCTGCATTGCCTGAAGTGAGGGGCCTGGGTCCGTGAGGGTACAGGATATCGTCCGCGAATAATGATAGCTTGTGGTCCTCTCTGCCAAATTTAATCCCCCTAATCTCCGGGGTGGCCCTAATTCGTATCGCCAGTGGTTCGATGCTTAAGGCGAACAATAGAGGTGAAAGTGGGTAGCACTGTCTCGTACCTCTATTTAATGGCAACGGAGGCGACGGACACCCGTTGATCTGTACTCTTGAGTGGGGGTGTCTGTAGTTGGCCCTGATCATATCAATAAACCTCTTCCCGAATCCAAAGCGTTCCAGGGTGAGAAAGAGGAACGACCAATCCACGCTGTCAAAGGCCTTCTCGGCGTCCAGGCCCATGAGGATTGCTGGGATTTTGAATTTGGTTGCTTTTTCAATCAAATGTATTGTCCTACGGATATTATCATGAGTCTGCCTCCCTTTTTTTTTAAGCCTGATTGATCAGGGTGGATTAGTGCAGGCATCAGGTCCTCTAGTCTTGCAGCCAATATGGCGGAGTATAGTTTGGCATCTAAATTCAGCAGGGAAATTGGTCTATAGGATGCACAGCTCTGCAGATTTTTCCCTGCCTTAGGGATTACGGTGATCACTGCCTCGGCCATAGAATTTGACACAAGTTTCCATCTGCTATTGCATTAAATAGAGAGGTGAGGTGTGGGATAATCTCCGACGCGTACGTTTTATAGAAATGGGTCGTCAGGCCATCGGGTCCAGGAGACTAGTGTGGTTTGAGTTTCACGATCGCCTTCCCTACCTCCTCGGTGGTGAAAGGGGCGTTTAATTGGTCATTTACCGATGCCGGAACCTGTGGTAAATCTAGTGAGTGCAAGTATTGGTGTTGCGCCCCCTGGTCTGGAGGTGAGTCGGTATAGAGCTCTCTATAAAACCTACCAAATTCTTGTGCCTTGATATCATCTGCGTGTGTTAAGTTCCCCTCCCCATCGCAGATGCCCCTATGTATTCTCTTTCCCTCTTTTCACGTAACTGTCTGGCTAGGAGAGTTCCCACCTTGCCCCCCTGGGCGTATGAGATCTGGCTGAGCCACAGTAGGGTGTACCTTGCCCTATTAGTATAGATCGCCTTGATTTTCCCTTTCAGAGTGCTAAGCTGATGTTGCAGGGTCCGTGTGGGCGTCTTCTTGTGCTCTCTCTCTCTACTCCCTGTAGTTCGGCCTCTAGCGCTACTCGTTCCCTAGCTCTTCGCTTGTTCAGTGCCGAGTTTAACTCAATACATTTGCCCCTGAGAACCGCTTTGAATGCATCCCAGTTGTTCAGGGGAGAAGTGTCTTGGGGTTGATTCATCTCAAAATATTCGTTTATTGCTGACCTAAGTTCGTCCCTTAGTACCCTATCTCGGGTGACTGAGACAGGGAAGTACCATCTTGGTGGGCCTGACGTGGAACCGCTCCAAGAAAGGCTAATTGTGACTAAGTTATGGTCTGAGATAGTGATTGGGAGTATATTTGCTGCTTGGAGTGAACCCAGTAGGGATTGACTTATAAATATATGGTCCAACCTAGAGTATGAAAGATGTACATGGGAAAAGAACGTGTAGTCTTTGGTAGTTGGGTGTAATGTTCTCCATGCGTCTTTGAGACCTAATGCTTGTATTTTCTGTTTAATCCCTTTGGGGAAGCTGCCTGTGGCCGACCTGTGGGGGTGGGTGCTATCAATTTCAGCATGCCAGGTTAGATTAAAATCTCCCATGAGGACCGTCGGGCCTTCTGCAAACCCACCTATCAACTCTAATAGGGAGGTCATGAACATTGGTTGGCCCGTGTTGGGTGCATATGCCGAGATGAATGTGCATTGTCTACCCCTCAATTTCCCCTTCACCATGATCACTCTGCACTCTCTATCTGCTTTTATGGCTTCTGGCTGGAATTTGGTAGAGTTGCGGAACATAAGCGTGACTCCCTTCTGCTTAGATCCAGCCGACGACCTATAGATTAGGGGGTAGCAATTGTGACGAAGTCGCAGTTCCTCTGTTTTTTTTAGATGCGTTTCATGAAGCGCTACTACCTCAAACTGGTGATATGCCAGATATTTCCAAATTTTCTGTCATTTGAGGGGCGAGTTCAGACCTCTCACATTCCAAGAGGCGATTGAAACCATCTCGTAGTCTAACCCATCCCCCTCCTCCTAGGCAGGCCTATCAGCACTAGAAACCTTCCCCCTCTTCCCCTCCGCTTCAGCCGGGAGCCATCGAGACCTGCAATGGGGTGTCTTCCTGTGTCCCAATCATGTACTACTTGTCTGATTTTCCAACTTGGCCACCACCCTCCCTTGTCCCCCCGTAAACACATGTAACAAGTAACTAAGAAGAACTTATGCTGGGCACTCCAGCGAACCCAATATTGGAGGCTGGGATCGTGGTGACGGGGGTCTTGGTCAGGGCCCGCAGCCTCGGCTGTCGTTCACATAGTGTATAGATGGCCTAAAAGCGTTTTTTAGTGAATGGTCCAGTATAAGACGTAGTCCCTGGGCGACGCCGTCTGGGTTCTGTCGTCTTACCGCCGCTCTTTCTGCATGCTCAATACTTCGACTTTCCTCTCGTAGGTGCTTCACAGTCATTTTAACCCACGCCGGCGCAGTCTATTTCATTTTGGGAAAGTTTGCCTTTGGAGATCGTACGCCATTGGGAGTTCGTGCCCCTTGTCGATTCTGCCCTTTTTGACGTCCCCTGGCTGCAATCTTCTTCAGGGTTCGGAAAACCCAGGATTCGCAAGCCCTCTTCCAGATCAGAAATGTGGTGCGTTTTATTGTTAAATTCAAAAGCCAGCCCAAAGGGGAACGTCCATCTGTATCTTGTGTTGTCCTCTCGAAGTTTGGATGTTATTGGCCTAAGTTGTTGTCGTCGAGCCAGCGTGGAGGGGGCCAAGTCTTGGAACAACAGACACTTGGATCCTTGGAAGGAAATCTCTTCCTTTTTCCTTGCTGCTTGCAAGATCGCTTCTTTCGTTTTAAACGAGTGGAGTTTGACAAGGATGTCACGTGTACGGCGTCGTTCTCCCAACTGTTGATTCCCCACGCGGTGCGCCCTGTCAATTTTGATCTTCATCTGGCGCGGCCCAAGAATCTCAGCAAAGAGTCCCTCGATAAAGGCTTCCAGATTCGGCCCCTCCGCGCCTTCTTCTAGGTCCCGTATTCTGATGTTCTCTCTCCGGGACCTGTTTTCCAAATCTTCTGCCTTCAGGAGGGCCAGTTGTAGTTGTGTATGGAGTTCCTGTACTTTTTCTTGGGAGGCCGATGTGCGTTTGTCCAATTCTTGTGTCTGGCCCTCAATCTCCATGACCCTAGTGCCTATGGAATCCACATCCTGCTGGAGTACAGTCATACGTTCAGTGAGATCGGCTTTCAGTTGATCCATGGAGGCCTTTATGTCCTGTTTGAGTTCCTTGCGGAGCTCAGATTTGAATTTCCTGAGTGAGGCCATGAGGTCCTCCTTGGTGAGTGACATCGTGGTTGCTTCTCCCCCTTCGTCGTGGGCCTGCCTCCTCTCCGTGGGCGTAAAGAAATTGGAGACTTTATTCGCCGACTTTTTCGGTGGCATATGTGCAGATAAGGAGGCCACTTCTTCGAGGGGGAGCGGTCCCCCACGAGACCCGACCCCTCTGTAGTCACCAGCGTGTCTAATGCTTTCTGTCAGCGTGCTTCACAACCAGCAGAGTCAGCTCCCCAGGTTAAAGGAAGGCGGCCATCTTAGGGTCAGGCACAGAGCGAGTAGTTGGTGTGACTATATTAGGGGGTGCTTCCCATGACTTGCACAATTGCTTCTGCGGGTTCTGGATCATGGCTGTCCCCCTCTAGGATAAATGCAGCGGCATTCAGGGGTTATCATTTGGGACCCAGCGCCATTCCGGTATGGGCCGCATGTTGGAATCAGGTACGTCCCGGGGCCTCCCAAAACCTGCAGCTTTGCTGATCAAAAGTTCGGCGGAGTTGATTTCGGGGACCCCCTGCCACCCGGGCCTAACAACGAGCCGCCCGTCAGTAGTTGCTCGGCCCTCGCTCACCATCTCAACTGCCCTGGTGGATCGCTGCAGAGTCGGGCGAGCGCCTCATGTGGTCCACATCATTTCTGCTCTGCGCTGGACCTTCCCTTCCCCGGTAGGTCATTCTTGTGGCCCCCACCAACTGCCGCATCTCTCCTGTGGTTAACTTTCCCAGGTGGGAGCGCTGCGCCGCATTCCATTGATTCCGCGCTCCCGCGGCGAGCAGGTCCGGCGGTGCCATTTTGAATGCTCGCACCTTTCTTCTCCTCCGCTGGTTGGCTCGGTATTCTACGTCGTGTGTGGGTCAAGCTTAGTCTCTCGGGCTCCCGATGGGGTCACGCTTCACTGCAAACCATTCCAGTCGATTTTCTGGCTATCTCGCCAATCTGTAGCGGGTCGGGACAGCTACGAGACTGCGGAGCTGGTGTGGATCACGTCCACCCAGCCATCTTGCCTTGCCACTCCCCCCACTGCTGCAGCTTTTAAGCCTGCAGGCAAACCTGTCAAAATATCCCTTTTTGACAGCAAAGAATCCTACTTTAAAATATTAAATAAGCCACATTTAAGTAGCGCTAGTGGCCTACAAGGTCTGTTGTGTAGTCCCTAATAATATATAGGATCTACGCGTTTTAGACAACATAAACTAAGAGATTGGTGTCCAGGCTGATTCCAGACACCCCCAAAGGATATGTTAGCCTTTAGACTAGCTAGCTCACATGAACCCTCTAACTTTACCAAGGAGCAAATAGTTTCTGGCAACTATCGAACATGACAACCCTTGATCCTTCAGGGATCGTGGAAACAGTCAGTCGGGCTCACTTAATCTCAGAGAAATATACAGAATAAACAATGGGGATGTTTTCAATAAGCATTTATTGAACCAGCATCATTCTAGTATAAAACATGTTTGCTGCAACAATCATTAGACAGAAACAGATATATAAGATTACAAGCACCGACAGAGTAAATAAAAGTTAGAATTCTACCATGGTGCTAATACAGTAAATAAATACAGGCATATCGATACATGGCAGTAATCAAGCATACTCCTACGATGCAACCCCTATCTAAGTGTACCTAAGTGTACCTAGCATGTATGTGGGTGTAAAGCCAAGAATCCCCTAGGAAAGAGCCAACCCCATTACCTGATGGGAGAGAACAAAGGACCCCGCCTTGGTCTCGAGTTGGACACCCCGCAAGGGATGGCAGACCACTGCGTACTGGAGCTTTTGCAGGCCGGGGCCTCAGCGTCTAGTGTAAGCGTGAAAGCTTCTCTTCTGGTTCCCCAGTGAAGATGTGGTTTTTCTTTTATACACACAAAATACCCTCAGGGGGTTCTACCTAGAAACAAAATCATGTATAGAGGACCTGTCGTCCAAGGATGACGTTAGCGGTGACATTTGTACAGAGTTATTATACAGAAGATGGTAATCCTGCTGTGTTTGTCCAGGGCAGGGGATTAAGATATGATACTAGGAATCCTCATGCATAATAAATGAGGATAGTTTAGTAGAAAACGGATCGACATTTATTCAGCACATAACTAGGTAAAAGGTCAGTGCTGGAAACATTATGCAGAGCAAGGTAGGACAAATGTAGGTAAAAGGTCATGTAGCTACCTAGGCCTATATTGGGGTACGTTGGGGCTCATAACACCCAACCCTCATCCGACGACGTTAAGGTCAACTAATGCTAAAATATGCCATCTAAAACCATGGTATACGTAAAAATGTTAGAAATTACCAAAGCTCTATAAGTCCTCTAAAATAGTCAATATAATGTTAGACCAACTGAGCACATTGAAAACCATGGTGCTCAGTGAGAGCGAGAGAAAAAAATAAAACAAAATGATGTTTTCGAATTCCAATTTGGCTTGTTTTGGAAAAAGGCCAAATTGTTCCCAGCACACGGAGAGCAAAATGTTTATGTGTCCTGTGTGGGAGACACAACATCACTGTTGCTTGCATTCGCAGATGACGGTCCCTGTATCACCTCTTGTACCAGGTCAATGGAGCAAAGGTGATCACCTTCAGTTCCCACAGCAGCCGCTGAGGAAACACTCAGTACCTGTGTGCTTGTTGTAGAGCTGGTGTACGGTCCGACAGGAGCTGAAGCATCTCGCGGGGGCTCTAAGAATGCCGTCATCAACATGGGAATACGCTGAAGACACTGTAATACATGGGCCTTTAAGAGGTCCAGTAGTACATCAACGTCCGGTGGCGCAACCAATGGAAGTGTTAGACATATGTCCAACATGCATTCGTATCCGCAGAATAGGCAGCGGAGCACAGGCCGGATGCAGTCAACCCAGACTGATCTGAACAATAGTAACCAATGCTCGCTTAGCTCCCGAAGCCGAGGTGCGCCCAGATGGAGTACCATGCGTTCACGGCAATGTCACACAAGGAGTGCTTTTTTCATCTTTGGTGGAACTGGGCCGTCCATTGTGTAGCAGAAAAATTAAAAGCAGGATACCCACTGCAAGTAGTAGGACCAGCAGAAGCCCTCTAAAAACGTTTCCCAATACGGAGTGTATGAAGGCTGGAATAACTCCGAAGATTGTCTGAAAGGTGCTCAATAGTCCAGAACTTATGCTCTTAAATAGGTGCAAGGTCCCCTTCGTATCAGACATGTTAAAGATACGATGTACCATTTCTCTGAAATGGAGCCAGTAGTTCGTTCGGACTAGCGCCTGTATCTCAGCAAAAGACCTTGCAACCTGGAGATCAAAAGTCTCTAGGGCTGAGGTTGTCACATCCTTCTGTAACAGCATGGCTTTCAGTCTGCTCAGAGAATCAAACCATATAAAGGAAACATCCAACGAAGGCCATATCGTTGCCTCCCTAAGTGTGTGGGTCGATGGAAACTATACTTGCATACAACAAGTAACCCTGGAACTTACTGTGACCAGATATGGGATGCAGAGCTGGCTCTAGGGCGGTGCAATCGGTGCCACCACACCGGGCGCTGACTGGGGTGGGGGCGTCATTTTTGCAAGTATATTATCATTTTAAGAGCACCTGCTGCCGTGTTCCTGGCCTCCAGCTATTCTCAGGCATCAATTAAAATGTCAAGATAACTCTGGTGAATAATGGTCTATGTGGAAAGAGACAAGGGTTTGTTTAGTGGAAGTTTTGACTAATCCTAAGGTAGCGCAGAGTGTTAAAATGCCTGCTGCTAAGAACGTGTACCATGCAGCTAACAAACTGCATATAAGTATATAGGTCAGTGGGTTACTGCTTCTGTAAGAGAGCTCCTTTTGTTACTTGTCATTTATAAGTAAAAATCCTAATATAGAACATTGAGCTATTAACTGTCATCAAAGAGCAGCATGTAAACTGCAAGACTTATGTTAGAGCTATATGTTTTTTGCCCAGTCTGTCATTATCCTAATCTTGCCAAAAGGGTTCATTTGGTAGAAAACAATTCTTATTATTAAAAAGAACCCCTAACAATGGTGTTACTTTTCAAATTCTGAATTTGTGCTTTAAAGAATAAGGACTCTTAAACTATATTGGCTACCAGTATCGATGACATGCCACTCCTACATTACACCTTATAGTCCTGTCTGATGTAACATTTCCTATACACTGATTTACACACATATGATTGTCTCTGTGCAATGTGTGTGTAATTTGAAGTGCTCCGACACCCTACACTGATATGAGTGGTGCTGTAAAACTAAATGAATCTGAGAGACAGTGGATATGGAGACTTGCCGGGCACTGTTATAGGTTGCTAGTGAGGGAATCCGTGGAAGAGGTGGTCATTGGGGGGGAGCGCCAACAAGCATTGTTGCACAGGGCACCACCAGTGTTAGCTGGCCCTGATGGGATGCCTGGTACCATCCCACAATAACCTTGATCATTCAACATCAAATAGCTCCCATTCAAGAGCAGTTTGAACACCGAATGAATCACGGCTGCTGGGGATCCTTTTAAGTGACATGATAGGTTTGCAACTGAAGCATTACAGGGCTCCGTGAAGCAAAATATCCTGACAAATTAGAGACCCACTTAAAGAACTCTCACAGTCTGAACCGCTGAGAAAAACTGCAGTGTCCCCATT
This sequence comes from Calotriton arnoldi, assembly GCA_963921515.1. Taxonomy (NCBI): domain Eukaryota; kingdom Metazoa; phylum Chordata; class Amphibia; order Caudata; family Salamandridae; genus Calotriton; species Calotriton arnoldi. The sequence goes on from CAWUFW010002026.1 coordinate 1,007,107, forward strand.
CCTGCATCTAAATCTGTACAGCAAATCCCAAAACTCATGTATGTATCCCTGTACCAACACTTCATACCGGCCTACCTGGTGATATTGTAGACAGTATTGAAATTGAAATGTCATGAACAGCAATGTAATATGGCGATGGATTAACCATTCTGTGGAAGGTGACTCAGCCATGATAAAAGGTAATTGGTCCAACTTTTCAGAGTGTAGCATTGTATACTTTGCATCTCTTCGTGCCATTGTTGTCTGTCTTTCTATTAGATTATATGCAGAAAACAGAGTTGTACTGTTGATATACCGTCAGGGCACGTGACCAGAACGCAATGAGTGTAGCGTACAGCTCAATAATAGAATGGATCGCAATTACGATTGTCAATGTTGTAATATAGACAACTCCTGTACATTATATCTATTGCAGAAGACACAATGCTGCCCAGTGAATAAATCCTGGATGATAATGTGGTCATACCATTGTCGACCACTGCCAAAGCCTTTTCTAGGTTAACCCTATCAATTTCACATATTCTCTCAGCAGCTTCCTATTGAGAGATTTTCCAAACCTCATTGTAAATAGCTTATAAGAAGCGTTTCTGACACGGCTTCTGGGGACCTACCAAAAAATCCTTGAGATCCATGTCATCTGACAGTAAGGACAAGTGTTGTTTCACCTGGGACAGTGTTGAAGTTCTTAGTCACTCTAGGCATAACTTCCCAACACTGTAAAATGTCACCACCCCGGGTGTTCTGTTTGTACATAGCGCTGGTCAGGCCTATGGGCACTAAACCCTACGGTGGTACCCCTGAATCTTGACTGACACCTATTCGTGTCGATAGGCCAGACCAACCATCCCTTCCAATTGGGGTCAGATGAATTGTACGAACAATCATATAGAATGTCATCTAATGTATCCTCACTATGTTGTGTATAATTTTGCCATCCCTCAAAGCGTGTAAGTTGGGAATCCATGGTATGTTCAAGTCCTTGATCTTGGCTAACCCAAGACAGGAAGTCTGTTGCACTGTGTCGTTCAGGAACATTATCTATATCTAATGTGTTATGAGGCAAGCTCTAAATAAGGCCTCAGTTCCCTGAACTTGCCAATCCTTAGTCCCCCAGACAGATTTTGTGTCTATAGTGTCTTTCCAAAAGGAGAAGCCCTGTACAAACAGCTGGGAAAAAAAGGAAGCAGAGTATATCTGTTTTGTGTTAGTGAGCATATTTTTCTGTGCAGTTGTAGGTGCAACCTTATAATAAAAAGTTGTTGGGTCTGATGTATTAAACCCAGAAAAATGAGCAAACGTTTGTGCAAATGTAGCTGTACTACATTTTTACGGTGTTGGGCAATGTTCCCATTGATGGTAAGAGAAAACTTTACGTGGGATACTTGCTTTGTGCATGAAATGATGACCATAGTTTTGGTAACAAAACTTGGTGTCAAAATTAGATGTATCGTCATACAATTCATCACTCAAAAATGCAGCAGATTGTTCTAAATCAGACAGCATAGTATTTACAGTGTCAAAGTTCCAATCATCAGAGAAAGTACTGGAGGTGATGATATCACTTAATTAAATTTTAAACAATTGTAGTATTTTTAAAAGTTCAGTTGGACCATATACATCCTACGAAACCCTGTCCCAAACTATTCCTTCAGGAACTGGAACTGCCGTAATTTTCACTAAGGACAGGTCTCTCTGTTCACGGTGTGGTGATGCATGTGGTTTCAGGACCAAGTTCACATGTTGTACTGCAGAGCGTTCTGGGAGGTAATGTCCATTCAGGAGGAAGAAAAAGACAGTCACTATACCTATTCAAAGGATTAGGAACAGTAGACCTATAGAAATCCAGAGCTGTAGCCAGGGAGAAACAAGGTAAGTCTTTTTCAGCCAAAGGTAGAAATCACAAAGTCATCGTTTGTGGGAAACAGGCGGCGGCAGTAACTCTGGTTTACTTGGATCCAATGAGAAAGTATCAAAATCAGTGAAGTAGCCAGACGCAGTTCGATGTATCTTTGGTAGCTCATCAGGTTTTGTAGAACTGGCAGATGTCTCCTGTCGAGACATATTCACATAGATGCCAGTATTAAGCTGAATTGAGATCTGTGTTTCATTTGTACTTTGTTGTTGTTCAATTTCAACAGGTACAAGTTCCATTCCATTGTTGGTAACTCTGTAACTTCGTAGAGTAGTGTCTTCAAACGTTATTAATCTTTCTGTTTGAACTTCCTGTATGGTAGCGAGAGGAGAACTGGTGCTACCCAGGTGCCCACATGGGCCTACTATTCATTATCGGCCACATAGTGTGGTTTGATCAGATCAATTGAGACTAATCTTTTTTCTTTCTTGCCGGCAAGAGGCGGAAGAATAACTGTTCTTGTTCCTTCAACAGCCAGGACGAGTACAGGCGCTCCATATGATGGCCCAAATTCTTTTGTGTCCACAATCTTTTCTCTGACCAGGTCTCCAATCTTCGGCATCCAGGCAGGTCTTGCTGGTACAGCCTTCACTTCCGCAGTGGCGGTGCGTTTTACTTGGACGGTGCTTTGTAATGCCCAGAATTCATGGAGTTCCTGTAAAACAGCCAAACGATCATTGATGTCAAACGGTTTTTCATCCGCCACTGTGCTGCCACAGTCGAAGTCAGGTACCCACATTCTAATCCCGAACAGGAGTTCAAATGGAGTACAGCCCCCCAGGGAACTTCTTGGCATGTTGTTAAGTGCCCTCTGGACTCCATATAGGTGATTGACCCAACTGCCACCCGAGCCTAATACACTTGCTGTTAAGGATTGCTTTAAGTCCAGGTTTTTCCTCTTCACAAGTGAATTTCCCTCTGGATGATACAGAGAGGAGTACCGCAATGCTACACCCAAACTTCTCATGGCCTCTTTGTAAGCCTATGAGCTAAACGCATGGCCACGGTCAGAATGTAATGTGCCAATTGCGTATGTCCCTGTAAAGACTCACAAATCCTTGATAACAGTTCAGGCGACAGCCGAGCACAAGGGCCAAACTCACAGGAATCTAGAGCATGAATCCTTTGCCACCAGGATGCACCTGTAAGCCCCGTCTGATTGTAAGGGGCCGCAGTGGTCCAAATAGACACATGCGAGCGGTCTGTCTGATATCAGTAATGGTGTTTGCGGTGGACGTGCTACGGTGGAACCCTTCATCTGCAGACAGATGTCACACTTAAGGACATAACCCTTGATCTGTTTAGTAAGACCTGGCCACCAGTGACGCTCCTACAATAATGAAATAGTTGCAACAATACCTGCATGTGCTGAACCCAGACCCTCGTGTGCAGCTAGAATTAAACCTAATCTGCGATCCTTGTCTGGTATTACTCTATCCCCCACTCCTGGAATTTGAGCATACGGAATATTTTGCGCATCAAACTTGTAGGAGTACTTGAGTGGAAACCCTTTTGGCAAGGTTGAGCTGTTGTTGCGCGTAGCGTTCACAGCAATCATTATCTGTCCATCTATTCTCGTACTAGAACGAGTGATTGCAGCAACGGCAGCAGTTCTCACTGTCGCCTTGGCAGCTTCATCAGCCAGTGAATTCCCTTCAACGTGCACGCCAACACGCTGATGACTCAATGTGTGAATTACATGAGCCTGTGGCAAGCTTTTTTTCAGCTCTGTCACTTTTTCCCAAAGCATCATGTGCTTTATTGTGAAACCTTTGGAATCTCCAAACACATTCTGGCCCCACTTGTGAAGATATTCATTGTATGACTGGACACAGTAAACGAATTGCACACAATGAGTGTGGGGAATTCGCGATCCGTATTTTTCAGTGCCAGTATCAGGGCTTTTAGTTCGGCCAGCTGTGCCGTGTAATCTCCTAGAGACTGCGTCTGTGTATTGCTAGGACGGAACTTGCCGACCCGCATACGTCCCTTCACAATCACACATGCTGCACTGTCATGCTGTTTACTTCCTACGGCAGGCTTGTAGTGTAGGTCCTATTTCCCTAATAGGCTCTGCGCATTGGAATAATATAACCTATAGGCTTGACATAGGACTGAGGTCGGTATGTCCCTATCGAGTATATTAAACTTAATTACTTGTGCCAGCTAGCTCAGAGGCCACTAGAAACTCCTTGAAAACAAGAAGGGAGTAGTTTCTGGCAACCGCAAAAACATGACTACTTCGTTTCCCTTTAGAATCGGAACACGTCTCAGAATTGTGGAAACAATAGATAACAGTTTCACTCAGTCAATCGTGCATGCTTAGTTTCTACAGAGTTACACAGAAAGGAAAGACGGGCGTTTCAATAAAAGGTTTTATTGAACAGTCTTGTTTCTCGTGTAAGAGATATGTGCTGTTATGATCACAAGACAGTATGCAAGATAAATAATGTACAGCGTAAGCAGTAGAAATAAATAATACTGCGCTAGCATTATCTTTTAGCATATATTCACGTACATAAATAACATGAGCTAAAAATGCGAGTACTCATACGATGCGTCTCTAAGCTAGTTCTACCCCAATGTACCTAACCTAATCTAGGTGTAGGGAAAGGTAAGAAGTAGGCGAAGTATTCTCTAGTATAGTATACTAAGAGTATGTTAAGTCTAGTATGCCAAGAGTCCCTCTAGGTTCTAGTCAGTTCCATACCTTGAGAATGAGAGAGGTGGGAATCTCTTTCCGGACTCGAACTCTAACACCCCGCGAAGGGAGTCAGATCACTGGAAGCTGGATTCTCTGCGAGCAGGGATGACAGCGTAGGTACTTTGGAATGTTAGCATTGACGTGAAGTCGGACAGAGGAAGACGTCAGGAATGAACCCTTAAGATATAAAGGTTCATACATAATAGATGAGTTCTTGGAGAAATCAATAATCCTGTGCTAGGGGAACTCCCAAGAGCTTAAGGGTCTGGTTTCTAAGAACTCGTTGTGACGTTAGGGTGGACGGATGTCGGTGACCATGCCTGTATTTGGAGTGCACGGCTAATGCCTAAATAAGGACTGGGAATCTATGCCTATATAAGGGCAATGCGAATTGTGCCTATATAAGGACATGTTTCAGGAAAACCTATATACGGACACCTAAAGCGGAATACAACACCCACTCCATTTTCGAATGAACGATAATACTAAATGCTAAACATTAAGTGCTAAACATTAAATTGAGTACCACATGTTACTAAAAACATTTCTAAAAGCATATTAAAAGAAGTTTAAAATAAACTGTTGAAATGCAATAGGTACTGTACATTTTAAAGTATTGGTTTCATTCTAAGCATATATTGAAAATAAATGCAACATGAATGAATAAACAGTAATATATACATATGACGAAATGATTGATAAGCATATCAAAAATCAAAGCCATTTCATATCATGGAAGTAAATGAAATTTTAGACAGATAAGGTGACAATGTGTCCCTGGAAGTATTCAAAGAAGTCCGTTTTATAAGAATAGTTCTACTGTAAGCAGATTGATTTGCCATGTAATTTCAAAAATTTTAAAAAGAAAAAGTTCAATTCTGGGAAAAGTTCCAAGTTTTGAAAATATGAAGGTCAAATTCATTGCGTCCCTGGTACACTGTGAGCCGAATCAAAGTCAGTGTACGGGTCTGGTGTAAACATGAAATCATCTATTTCCGTAGCCAAAATATCGTCTACCGAAGTTGGTGACATTTGGAACACCTCGTTCAAAAGGTCAATTGCACAGAGATGAGAAACATCGCCTTCAGCAGAAGATGCAATGTTCGCGTCCGTTGTTACCTGTGTGCCTGTTGATCCATCTCGTACCTCAGCAGCAGCCGGAAGCGTCTGTGAGATCTCAATGAATGCCGTCATCAGGATTGGAAGCCTCTGGGGACAATACAGAGCATGGGCCGTTATCGGGTCCAGCAGAGTATCGATATCCGTTGGCATGACTGATGGGAGTGTTAGACAGGTGTCTAGCACGCATTCTTCACCGCAAAACAGGCAGCGTAGAACAGGTAAGATGCAATCTTGCCAGATTGGTCTGAATGACAGAAACCATGTTGTATTAAGTTCCCGTAGACGAGGCATGCCCAAAAGCTGTACTATTCGCTCACTGCACTTTCGTTCAAGGAGAGCTTTCTCCACATCGCTCGGAGTGATGTTGGCGAATAGGCTTGCCATAGCGCAATAGTAGGAATAGAAATAGGATTCCTGCAACAAGTGCTAGAATTAATGGCAAACCACCAAACACCGAATGTGCGAAGTTTGGGATGATTCCGAGGACTGCCTGGAAAGGTGCTAATAGTCCTGAACAGATGGTCTTAAATACATGTACAATTCCGCTCGTATCAGACATGTTAAAGATACGTCCCATCATTTCTACGAAATGTATAGGGCAGTTTGTACGAATTAAAGCCTGTATCTCAGCCGAAGTCCTTGCTACTTGCAAATCATAGATTTCTTTGGCCGAGGTCAGAGGCACTGTTTGTTGTATAAGCATGGCTTTCATTCTGCTTAAAGTATCAAATCGTATAAAAGAGACATTCAACGAAGGCCATAAAGGCGACTCCTGACTGTGTCTATTGGGGCAAACAATACTTGCATACAGCAAGTGACCCTGGAGTCGACCGTTACCAGATATGGGATGCCTGGCAACATACCACAGCAACTCTGATCATTCAACATGAGGTAACTCCCATTAGAAAGTTGGCCAAACGTTGGATTAATCACAGCAGCTGGTGTACCCTGCTGGTGGCAGGACAAATTTGCCACAGAACCATTACAAGCCCCGTGTAAAGAAATGTCCTGACAAATTAGTGAACCGCTTAGTGCCCTTTCACAGTGTGTACCACTAAGAAACACTTCACGATCCCCACTCCAACATCTGTATTCGTATGGTAAATCCCAGGATGTCTTAATGTATTCTTTACCCAACCTTTCATATTTGCCTGCTTGCATTTGTTTGAGGCAATACTGAAACTGAAAAGTAGTGACAGGCAGAGTGATTTTGCCATGAATAAGCCATTCTGTAGCTGGTTTTTCTGCCACTGTGAATGGTAATTTTTCCAGTTTTTCAATGCTCAGCACTTTATACTTTGCTCCCCTTTGTGCCAGTTCGATCTGTTTATCAGTCATATTGTATTTTGCAAACAGAGCCGACGTGTTGATAAACGCCAAGGCACATAGCCCGCTCGCAAAGATTGCAGCGTCCAGCCTAACAACATAATAGAACGTAACTGAGATTGGCCTTGTTGTAACATGGCTAAATCTTGTTCCAGTATGTCAATAGCAGAGGATACAATGTTGTCCAATGAATAAATTCTGGATGACAAAGTTGTTAACCCATTGTCGACCACAGAGAGAGTTTTCTCTAAGTTGATACGATCAAGTTCACGTATTCTGCTCTGCGGCCTCTACCTGTGACACCTTTCATGCTTCATTATAAGCAGCATAGATGCCGGCATATATGAAACGTTTTTGACGCGGTTTTCTTGGTCCTAGCAAGAATTCCCTAAGGTCTGCGTCATCTTTAAGTAAAGATAAGTGTTGTTTCACATCCTCCAGTGTAGATTTTTGTAGCCAGTCGAGGCATAATTTTCCTACACTGTATGTTGTTACTACCCCCGGATGTTGTCTTTGGACGTATCGTGGGTCTGGCCTATGAATAGTAAAGCCCTGCGTTTTATTCAGGAATCTTTCTTGACAGATGTTTGTGTCTGTGGGCCAGATCAACCATTTTCTCCAATCAGGATTTGTTCTGTTGAGTTGTAATATTTGGTCAACTGTAACCGCTGCCTGTGTATTGTTATTACTGGCAGGTGTTGGTACAGAAGGTGTTTTCATGTCTTTGATCTTGGCTAACCCAAGGCAAGACGTTTGTTGCACAGTGTCATTCAAAAACATTATTTGCTGAGGGATGATACATGCTCTAAACAAAGCTTCTATCCCCTGCACTTGCCAATATTTAGAACCCCAGACAGATTTTGTGTCTATTGTGTCTTTCCATAAGTCGAATCCATGTCTAGACAGTTGGGCAATAAATGCTGCAGAGTAAATCTGTTTTGTATTTGTTAAAATAATTTTCTGTCCTCTTTTGTTTACATTTTATAGTAAAATGTTTCTGGGTCAGATGTATTATAACCTGAAAAATAGGGAAACTTTTAGCAAACGTTCTTGAATTACCTTTTGGTGGTGTAGGACAATGCTCCCATTGGTTAAACATAAACACATTTCTAGGTGTTGCAGATTTATGCAAAAAATGATGACCATAGTGGTTATAGCAATACAGCTGTTCATAGTCTGATGAACCCTCTAAATATTCATTATTAGAAAATGCAGCAGACCTTTCTAGGTCAAACATCATATTATTTACAGTCTCAAAGTCCCAATCATCAGAATAGGTACTGGACGAAACAAAATCACTTAATGAAATTTTAAATAAATGTGGAATGTTCAATTGTTCCGTAGGGCCGAATATATCGAAATCAGTTTTGTCCCACACTATACCATCCTGTATAGGAACGGCTGTGATGTTCACTGCAGACAAGTCTCTTGCTTCACGATGGGAAGATTTGTGTGGTTTCAAAAGTAAGTTCACATGTTTACTTTCAATGTCCAAACGGATGTATCTGCCATTGATAAGCACGCTGATAGTCATAACCAAAGCTAGCCAAAGCAGAAAGAAAAATATTCCAGAAATAATCCAGAGTTCAATCCATGGTGAAACCAGATAAGTCTTTTTCAGAAAATGAAAAAAGTCTTGTACTTGCTGTTTGAAAGTTTTTGATGCTGGCGTCGTTTCAGGCTCACTCAGATCCTCAGAAAACATATCAAAGTTAATGAAATAGCCAGAAGCAGTTCTGTCAATTGTTGGAATTGCATCAGGATTTGTCAAAATTGCTGGAACCAGTTGATCACTTGTTACATTGGTGTAGACAGGTGTATTTGGACGAACTGTTACTTGAGTTTCAAGAGGGATGAGTTCCATAGCATTGTTGCTTAGTCCTTCATCTGTTACTGCTGAATTCTAAATGGTAATCAGTCTTTCAGTCTGAACCTCTTGGATAGTAGCGAGAGGAGTGCGTCTGCTACTAGGTCGGAGTCCACGAGGCCTACTATTTAGTATTGGCCACTTACTGTGGTTTGATGAGGTCGATTGACACAAATCTTTTCTCCTTTTTTCCAGCAAGGGGCGGCAGAAGTACTGTTCTTGTTCCGTGTACGGCTAGGACAGGTACTGGTTGTCTGTAAGAAGGTCCAAATTCCTTCTTGTCCGCAATCTTCTCTCTGACTAGATCCCCAACTTTTGGGATCCAGACAGGCCTTGCCGGTTTTTCCCCAGTGGTGGTTGGCTGCAGGAACACGTTGCTTTGTTTCGATCTTAGTTCATTTAGATCCTGTAAAACAGCCAAACGATCTTTGGTATCAAAGGGTTTATTTTCCACCACTGTGCCTTTACATTCGAGATCAGGAACCCACATTCTTGTCCCAAATAGGACCTCATATGGAGTGACCCCCCCCCTAGAGAACTTCTTGGCAAATTATTTAATGAGCGTTGGACCCCATAAAGATGTTTGACCCACCCATCACCCGAACCTAATACCCTAGCTGTGATAGATTGCTTTATGTCCCGGTTTTTCCTTTCCACAACAGAATTTCCCTCAGGATGAAACGGAGAGGAGGACCGCAATGCAACGCCCCCAGACTGGCCATGGCTTCTTTGTAAGCCCGAGAGCTAAACGCAGGGCCCTGGTCAGAATGTAGCGTGCCTATTGCGTTTGTGCCGATAAAGACTCGCAAATCTTTTATAACAGTTCGAGCGTCAGCCGAGCGCTGAGGCCATATCCATATGAACCTAGAGCAAGAATCCACTGCTACCATTATATATTTATAGTTACCGTCCCTTTGCAAGGGACCGCAGTGGTCCAGGTAAACACAAGCTAATGGTTTGTCTGAAATTAACAAGGGGGTCTGCGCAGGACGTTTCACTGTGGAGACTTTCATCTGTTGGCATATGTCACATTCCAAAACATAGTTTTTGGTCTGTTTCCTAATGCCAGGCCACCAATATCTTTGTTTTAGTAAAGATACTGTTGCAGAAACACCTGGATGAGCAGAGGCTATCCCTTCATGCGCTGCTAGGATCAGTCCTAATCTACGTTCCTTGTTTGGAATTACCCTATCCCCCACTGCAGGGATTCGAGCAAAAGGAACGTTGTTCGCATCAATTACATAAGAGTACTTGAGTGGAAACTTTTTTGGTAACGCTGCACCACTGCCTTTGCTCGTAGCATTGACAGCCAACAATATCTCACTGTCTATTCTCGTCTTTGAACGAGTGATCGCAGCTACGGAAGCCGTCTGAACAGCCCCCTTTGCGGCTTCATCAGCCAATGAATTCCCTGCAACGTGAACGCCATCACGTTGATGACTCAGTGTATGTATCACGTGTAAGCCTGGGCGGTGAACTACGCTACGCTCGCGGAGCTTGCGAAGTTGCGGTAACTTCGCGATTCGCGTAGAACGCGAAGTTACCGTGCACTACGCAATTTGCGGCGTAGCGTAGCTGTTTTTCTTCTTCGCGCGCTCAATATACGTTCTCGCGCGCGGTAACGACCTACCGTGATTCTGCGTTCGCCGACGCGACTTCCTATCCGTTCGCGGGCGCCACGAGATTTGGAATCCGGCCGCACGATCCCGCGAGAGTGTGCGAACGCGAACACGTCATTCGGACGCGCGATCTGACTTCCGGCGGCAGTGTTGGTAAGATCGCGATCCCGAACACGAAGAAACTACAATCTGGCGAAGAATATATCTCGAGCATCATAAAACCTTCTCGAAAATGATGAATTAGTTCATTTTGCACAAAAACTCCTCAGGTTGTCATTTAGAGATGTAGTTTGGTGAGCAAGGAGTCCTTTTTCTTTTTTTCCAAGAGGAAGGAAGTGCCCCTGATTCTCAAACTTCCTGTTCCTGTCCAGCAGGCTCCTCCCAGTGTTTTGTCCATGTGCTGTTCACTTTCATTTGGATTTGGAGCTGGAAGGATCACTTTTTGTGTCTGTCTGCTGCATCATATCATTGGATTGGATTTGAGGACTCTTGGATTTGAGATTTTACAAGTAAGTTGGAGAATTGGTGTACTTGTTTGTTTGATTGGGGCTTGTTTGTACCTACATTTTTTGGGGGATTTCCATATTTTTTAAAATGTATTGTTGTGGCCTGTAGTTTCGGCAGGGGCCTAGTTGTTTTTCTTTGATTGGAATTTCAGCCAGTAGGCCCAGACTAGAGCCAGAGGTACCCATGGGTGCATGTTTCTGTGGTGTCTGTTGAATTTAAAGTTTAAACATCATGTAGGCCGGGCATCCATGGATGGCATTGTTTTGAATTGGTAAAAGTGGTTTTTGGGGCGTATTTTATTTTTTTGGGTGTTTGTTAAATAAATAGGCCTTTTCAGCAGTAGGTAACCCTGGGCGTTCAGCTCGCGGACTTTGGGCAAGTCCGCACTGCGCGACAACGCGGACTTACACTTTTTATCTTCTTCGCGCGCTCAATGTACGCTGCGCGCGATAACGACAATTTGTGACGATCGCGATGCCGAACACGCAGAATTTACAATCTGGCGAACAATATCTCTCGAGCATCATTAAACCTTCTCGAAAATGTTGATTTAGTTCATTTTGCACAAAAACTCCTCAGGTTGTCATTTAGATGTAGTTTGGTGATCAAGGAGTCATTTTTTTTTGTTTTACAATTTTTTCCAAGAGGTAGCAAGTTTCCCAGAGTCTCCAACTGCCTGGTCCTGTCCTTTGTCTTCACTTTTTGTTATTTTGGGTGGCCTGGCCATGTGGGTGGCGGACATTTTGTAAAGCCAGGCATTGTGCTTTTGCCATAGGCCTGCATTGTCTGTCTTGTGTTCCTTTTCTTGTTGTTCTGGGTGGCCTGTCCATGTGTTGGCGGCCATTTTGTGTGAACAGCCACTGTGCTTTTGCCATAGGCCTCAAAGCTTGCGGCCTAGTGTGCCAATAGGCCCGGCGGTAGTCATCCTCATGGGTGCATAAAAACTGTTTCTGTGTTGTCTGTTGAATTGTAACATAATTTAGGCCATGGATGGCATTGGATTGATTTGCAAAATGTGGCTTTTGGGGCGTATTTTATTTTTTGGGTGTTTGTTAAATAAATAGGCCTTTTCAGCCAGTAGGTAACCCTGGGCGTTCAGCTCACGGACTTTGGGCAAGTCCGCACTGCGCGACAACGCGGACTTACACTTTTATCTTCTTCGCGCTCAATGTACGCTGCGCGCGATAACGACAATTTGTGACGATCGCGATGCCGAACACGCAGAATTTACAATCTGGTGAACAATATCTCTCGAGCATCATTAAACCTTCTCGAAAATGTTGATTTAGTTCATTTTGCACAAAAACTCCTCAGGTTGTCATTTAGATGTAGTTTGGTGATCAAGGAGTCATTTTTTTTTTGTTTTACAATTTTTTCCAAGAGGTAGCAAGTTTCTCAGAGTCTCCAACTGCCTGGTCCTGTCCTTTGTCTTCACTTTTTGTTATTTTGGGTGGCCTGGCCATGTGGGTGGCGGCCATTTTGTAAAGCCAGGCATTGTGCTTTTGCCATAGGCCTGCATTGTCTGTCTTGTGTTCCTTTTCTTGTTGTTCTGGGTGGCCTGGCCATGTGTTGGCGGCCATTTTGTGTGAACAGCCACTGTGCTTTTGCCATAGGCCTCCAAGCTTGCGGCCTAGTGTGCCAGTAGGCCCGGAGGTAGTCATCCTCATGGGTGCATAAAAACTGTTTCTGTGTTGTCTGTTGAATTGTAACATAATTTAGGCCATGGATGGCATTGGATTGATTTGCAAAATGTGGCTTTTGGGGCGTATTTTATTTTTTTGGGTGTTTGTTAAATAAATAGGCCTTTTCAGCCAGTAAGTAACCCTGGGCGTTCAGCTCGCGGACTTTGGGCAAGTCCGCACTGCGCGGCAACGCGGACTTACACTTTTTATCTTCTTCGCGCGCTCAATGTACGTTCGCGCGCGCGATAACGACATTTTGTGACGATCGCGATGCCGAACACGCAGAATTTACAATCTGACGAACAATATCTCTCGAGCATCATTAAACCTTCTCGAAAATGTTGATTTAGTTCATTTTGCACAAAAACTCCTCAGGTTGTCATTTAGATGTAGTTTGGTGAGCAAGGAGTCATTTTTTTTTGTTTTACAATTTTTTCCAAGAGGTAGCAAGTTGCCCAGAGTCTCCAACTGCCTGGTCCTGTCCTTTGTCTTCACTTTTTGTTATTTTTGGTGGCCTGGCCATGTGGACGGCGGCCATTTTGTTAAACCAGCCACTGTGCTTTTGCCATAGGCCTCCAAGCTTGCGGCCCAGTATGCCAGTAGGCCCAGAGGTAGTCACCATGGGTGCATAAAACTGTTTCTGTGTAGTCTGTGGAATTTTGGCATCATTTAGGCCATGGATGGCATTGAATTGATTCAATTGAATTGCGAAATGTGTTTTTTTTGGAGGGTCTGACTATTTCACTTATTTGGTGTGTTAAATAAATGCCTTTTTGCGTGTGTACTGTGTAATTATAATTGTGTTGTTGTAGTGGTTGTCTAACTTTCCAAAGTGTTTTTAGCCATGTGGATTTTAGTTTTTGCATTAAAGCTGTGTGTGTTTTATAAGGCATCCTTTGTCTGCCCATATATAGGCCTGCTTGAGTTCATTGTTTGCCGTGCCTTGTGCCTGTGAGTCACCATGTTTCTGGGGGCCATTTTGTTGTGGTAGTTATTAGTGTGCTGTTTTTGCCACATAGGCCTGCGTGTCTTTCCATTTTTCCTCTTGTCTTACTGCTTCCAAATCCATCCCCATTGCCAGCTGCAGCTCCCTGATGCTGCTATATAATACATCCCACGTGATGCACAAATTTAGGCCAAACATGCTCCAGTACATTTTAGTTTTTGTTCTTTACTATTCTTATTCTTCCAGAGTGTACACTAGCACTACACAGTAGCCAGGAAAGCCCTGGCCTTGTTGTCAACGTCTCATAAATGGCTACACTGTGTGTTGTTGTTGACAGAATTTCTGAAATTTAATAATTGAGGCCACCACACACTAAGTTCTATATTCTATTTGTTTGATTTGTGCTATGTTTGACTGATGTTCTGGCTTTTTTGCTTTTAGGTGCACAAAGACTGAGGAGGAGGTGTGTCTCTCATCATTGCCTGTTGCACTTCCAGACAGACATCCTGCTGCTGTACACACAACGTGACGTGTGACCTGACCAGACATCTCTGCAACTGAGTGCTGCTGACATCTGAAGAAGATGGGCCCAAAGAAAGCAGGTACCAGGTCCTCCAGTACCAAGAAAGTTGCTATTGAGAAGAAGAAGGAACAGAAGAAGCAAGTGACACTGAAGTCTGGTGTGCCGGCCAATACCTTTTGGGAGAAAAAATTGCGCCTGCAGCAGCGGTGTCCGGGGGCAAGCTGGGGGCAGCACCTCCGCATCAGTGGACCCAACCCACCAACCCAGGCCCAAGCACATGAGTGGGGAAGAGGTGGCCAGCCTAATGGTGGAAAGCAGTGATGCTGAGCCGGAGATAAACTTATCGCTATCTCAAAGTAGTACCCAATCAACGCAGGAGGAAACACAGCAGATAAGTGGTCAACAACAACAGCCGCAACCACCGTCCGCAATAGTAGTTGTTGTTCCTCCTGGAAGTAGGGGCAGTTCAGGAAATTGAGCCTCATGCAGAGGTAGAAGAAGAAGCCACTCATTCAGAAGATCCATTGTCTTCCAAATCCCCAGCAAGGAAAAGGAGGGGTAGTCCATCAAGTTCTTCGCCAAGCCCCCTTCTGATGATCTAGATGCCACTTGGAAGCCACAAACTGAATCTGAGAGGGAGCCACGTTCCAAGACCAAGCTAGGGAAAAGGAAGGTTCCAGAAAGCCTTACACTTATGGAGGTCGATGTAGAACAGCAAGATGATGATGATGATGACGACGAGCCAGTCATCACGAACATCACTCCCGGCCCCGAGGAGATGGAGACCAACATTCTTACTCTATCCAAAATCGCTGCGAGGGATGTAGCACGCATACCTCCACAGGTAACACCAACACGACCTACAGCTTCCATATTTGCATTAGCAAAGGCCCGGCAGCGACCTACATCAAGCACAACCACCACCTCTGTAGGAGTAGGTAGTGGTACAGCAGCACAGAGTCAAATTCAACACACACCCTACAGATCATCCGGCATTGGAAGTGGCACCTCCAGCAGGAGGCCAAAGTTAAGCTCCCCAGTTTGGGACTTCTTTACGGTTAGCGAAAAGGAGGAGAACATTGCTATATGCTCCATTTGTAATACCTCTGTTAGTTGTGGTAAGCTTGGTACAAACTATGGTACCGGAGGCCAAATGACCCATCTGAAAAACACCACTTGATCAGCTGGGAGGACCACCTTCGCGACAGAAAAAAACTGCAACCATTGGTGTTGGTGGGGATAAAGGAGTAGAAGAAGAAGATCCGATCACGGTGGAAGAGGAAGGACAGGGAGACATTCTCTCTGGTAGTGGTACACAAGGTGTCCCTGACCCCAGCAGTGCAGTCTTAACGTTGCACACATCTTCAGCAACATCTCAGTGGCACAAGAGTAAGAGTCAGCCGGAGACACCAAGAAGTACCAGGTCCGCACTACCAAAAAGTGCGTTGAGCCTAAGAGAAAGGAAAACCATGCAGCCTACCATTATCAGCATGTTTGGGGGTGAGGGGCAGTACGAACGCAACCACCCAATAGCACGTTTGTACAATGCGAAGCTGGCTAAAATGTTAGCACTGGACCTTCTCCCTTTTTCTTTTGTTGAAGGGTTGGGTTTTGTGGAATTTGTGTCAACCATCTGCCCAAAATGGCATGTTCCCAGCCGCTACTATTTTGCCAGAGTTGCAGTTCCAGCACTACATCACGACGTGCTGGAATTGCTAGGAAAGGCCTTGAAGCAGAGTGCTGTTCACAGTATCCACCTGACTACAGACATGTGGACCAGTTGCCAAGCCACAGATTACATGTGCATCACTGCACACTGGATCAGTTTTGTGGGTGTTAGAGAACAGCTATCTGCTGGTGTTGATACTGCAGAGATTTTTCATGCCACTCGCAAACATGCAACTGTAGCCATGTTTGCCATGGAGAAATCTCATACTGCTGCAAACATTTTGGAAGAGTTTAACACCAAGGTCTTTGAGTGGCTGCGCCCAAGAGGGCTTACGATTGGTTTTGTTGCCACGGACAACGGCAGTAATGTAGTTTTGGCCATGCGCAATGGTGGCTATTTCAGGGTCCCGTGTTTGGCACACTGCATTAACATTGTTGTTCAAGACTTTTGAAAAATGAATCAAAAGTCAGCAACTTACTGGTCACCTGCAGAAGAATATGCACACATTTCAGCCATTCTTTTAAAGCCCGGAAGCAGCTGAGGGTCATTCAACGTGAGCATAAACAGCCAGTCAAAGCGCTCATCCAGGAGGTGCCAACACGTTGGAACTCAACTTATTACATGCTTGATCGTCTGTTTGAACTGTACATACCACTCAATGCTTATGTCATGCAAAGATTAGGGGAACCTACTGTGAGAGGCATGACCGTTGAGATGGCTCAATGGGACCTCATTAAATGCCTGACTGAGATGCTACTTCCTTTTGAGATCTTCACACGTGAAGTCAGCAGGGAGGACTGTACTATGGGCCAAGCTATCCCATTGTTGCACATGCTAGAGCAACAGCTGAAGGATGTGTCTGAAACGTACGCAGGTGTGGATGACAAACAAGACGCATATCATTTGGCGGAGACCTTAGCCGCTCGCTTATCGGAAAATACAAGGATTAAAAATAAAATTTTGTCACAACCACATTACATTAGTGCCACAATTTTGGATCCACGGTACAAAGTATTTCTGAACAGCAAGGCAGTAATTCCTTTTTCGGAAGTGGATGTTGCCAACTACAAAACTTTGATAGCTAAGGAAGCAACTATTTTCGAAAGCGAACGGCTGTTAATTACAGGCCCCCACCCCAGGCCATAACCAGTACTACAGGGCATCCAGAGTCAAGTTCTACTTCGGAGCCTGAGGGCAGTGCATTTGCCTCCCAGCAGTCACCTACACCAACAATAACATCAAGAACAGGATCATCCACAGCACAATGTGCAACTGATTGGTTTCTACAGCAGGGGTATGGTAAGTCCAGTGCTGATGCAAAGGCAAAACCGGCCGAGCACATCCGAGCACCCCTTAACATTGAGCGGATGGTCCAGGCCTATCTGGATGACCCAACAGAGGTCTTCATGGATGGAAACCCATTGGTGTATTGGTATGGGAAAAGAAGCCAATGGACAGTGCTCAGCAGGCTGGCGATAAAGTATCTCGCTTCCCCTGTCGCAAGTGTCTCTTCTGAGCGTGTTTTCAGTGCTGCTGGTGCCATTGTAACTTCGAAAAGGACCAGTCTCTCGGCCCAAAGCGTGGAGAGGTTAACCATGATCAAAATGAATCAGCACTTTATACCACCGGATTACAAAATACGTGAATCACAGCAGGAAGAGGAGAGCGACTTGGATGACGTAAATAGTGCGTTACAGGACCTACTTCTGTCCGAACCACCAGAGTTTGAGGACGAGCTCCTCTTCCCTGACAACTAGGCTTTCAAATTGTTGCTTTCTTCCTTCCTTTATGTGTCTGTGTATCTGTCTTTCTGGTTCAAATCAAATCACAACAAAACCATCACCACCGTCTTCTTTTATTTCCCTATTGGAGTTGCACGTCTGTGCATTTAACTGTCCACTCTTCAGAGTCCTGCTTCATCTTCCTGTCTCGCACAAGTACATTTCCATCAAGCCAGACATTAGTACAAGAAATGTTGCCTTTACCAGTCCCGCCTCCATTAGAAGTGAAACGTGACTACTATAGCTATCCTCCGTTTTGTTTTCGAGCCGAAACTCATCAGTGTCCGAAGGCTACAGCCTCAGCAGGCATCCAAAGGTCCTCACTGTCAGGACAGAAGGTACTTGGCAGAGAAAGACAAGAGACTCTTCGAAGAAACTTGCTGACATTTGTGCAAACTCAAATGACCAGCAATGAGCACTACACAGGCCGCGGCCCATCATCACAGTGCTGACCATGGGAAGCAACTTAAACTGTGACAAAGAAGTGCCACAGATGAATAAGACGAAAACCGAAACAGCGCCTAACACTCAAAATGAATGTGGACTGGAGTAATGATGAGGCCACTGCCCCGCAAAAAAAAAAAAAAATGTCAGAACTAGGCATCTGATGATCTGACAGCCAAAGAGAAGAGCAAGACAGGTAATGATGGAATGCATTGGATGTTTGCAGACTCTGAGCGATTGCTGTTGTTTGTTGTTGATGTTGTGCATGAAGTCGAACTCTACTCTACTAGTTAATCTACAAAGTGACTCAAGTAAGTCAGTGACAGTCAATGTTTCCCTTCTTGTTGTTTAATAACCAAATTGTACTCCTACTACTGCAGGTGCAGGCCAATATCTGTTGCAATTTTTTAATATGGAATATGGACTTAATCGGAGTCAATACAGACTGAGTTGTAGTTGGACAACACGTACCACACCATGATGATGACCATACTATCTTTTCGCGCGCAGTCATTCAGTTGGATCGGAGATGATTCAAGGACTAACTGCATTTCATGAAGTGGCATAAGGTAAACATAAACACAACAATTCAACAAGAAAGTAGTAAACACAGCAGACCTACATGTCCATGTAGTGGTCTAGTCGAGTGTAGTGATGACTGACAGCGGCGCATTGATTTTGTCACTTAATTAGGAAAATGCTAAGTTGCTGTGTATGCCTTTTGTCTGGCTATGTCAAAAATTAAGGTAAATGGAGGTTGGGTCACGGGCTGGTGCTGTGGTGGGCCTGTTCTGTCCTGTTGTTGTTGTAGCTTAATGCTGTAAACAGAATCTACACGATATATCCAAGCCGCCTCACTCTGAAAGTGTTCTCTCTTCTCTTCTTGGACTCCACCGTAAATGATGGTTTTTTTTATTCATTGATTTCTCAATACCCCTTTTGTTTTTCCATCTAGACGTTACAGGCCGGCCTTTACCCTGTGCTTGCTATACTGGGAGACACAACTCACATTTACCTTACCAATCGGCATCAGGAAGGCCACCAAGATTGATGTGCGGAGCGTCCATGGAAGATAGGACCAAGAGGAAGGACGAGATTCAACTCCACAATTTTAGCATGATAATACAGTAACTTTAGAATCATTCATCATTCATCTTTTAATTAATTTGAATCCTTTTTTCTCTGCAATCATTAGGACTGTGTGTTGTGTGTTTGTTTGCTAATTGATCCCTACAAATGTTTTTTAATTGTCTTTGCTATCTTTACAAGTAAGCCCAGTACAACATGGAATTTGGGTCTCTGAGGGCATATTACAGGCAAGGCAAATTGCATAGAATATACTGGTGCCCTGTACTGTCTAATTGTCTAGTAGGAGTTATTAAGTACTACTCATTAATCATCAAGTTATCTAATCTTCATCATCATTAACGCATGCATTTCCCTTTTCTCCCTTTATTGATTTTTTGGATAAGATCATGGTCGTCTGCCAAGATTGCGCTTTGCTTTTGTTGTCCATGCGTACTGTTTTTCATTTTCAAACCTTTCCCCAAACCCCCTTCCCATCCATTCATCAAACCCTAACCCTCTTCCCCGGGCTGTGATTTATATTGAGGTGTGATGTGACTACATAAAATGTACACCAATTGATCACACGCTTGCTGGGGCAGATGTGGTGAAAGCAACACTAATTCAATTGCAAGGCAGGGCGAGGAGCTTCTTCTGCTTGCCCACCCATGCTCAGTCTATGTGCATTGTGCAAGCCGTCACCGGCTAATAGTAGTACATCATAATTAATTGCCGTCATTGATTGGATTAATCATCAAACTCCTACCACACAGCAGTAAAGGTTACGAATTACGATTGTGTTAAGTTAAGTGACTCACTCGACAGCACAACTGCAGTTTATAACTTCTTGTACTAGGCTGTCCCCGCCACCATTATGTTTAATTTGACTTTAGCAGTTGCAACTGCAATATTGTTTGTTTGGCAGTCGTCTTCTGTACTGTATTTTACTTCGTTCGACTACTCCTCCCACAGTTTTTCTCAGGCAAGTGACTGTCTCTTTTTATTTTTTTAGCAAATGCTACTGCCAGTGTCTACTCTACTACTACCACCACAACCATGGCATCTTCTACATTCTCTATGGAAACCATGCAGCCATCGCTGTGCCGAACGTAGTCATCATCAATCACAGGTAAGATAAGTTTGGTGGGAGGTAGAATACTAGTAGGACAAATAACTCAGTGAGGGGTACCGCATCTATCTGTTTGTTATACATCATCAGCAGATTATTTAAATCAAACACTGGCTGCGGCCCTGCAGCAGCAAGGAAACCAATGTGACGTTAATTCGTAAAACAGTAACCCCCACAAAACATTAACATTGTATGTTTAAGTATAAATATAATTTATTACCCTAACAAAAATAAACTATCCCACACCTGACCCACCCCTCTCCCTAACCCCAACCAATGTCCAAAACGAAAAAGTCCAAAGAATGTCCCGAAACCCCAACGCCCAATTCCCACCCACCAAAACAAGGAATAAAAAGGGGCAAAGCAACAGGGTCCTCGATGTTATAATCGGCGGGCTTTGAGGTGTTTGTCCACCAGGATTTTCACCCGCTCCTCCATTTGCTCCTCTTGCCGTGCCATCCGGAGGAGAATCTTCCTGCGGAATGCCCTGCAGTGGCATCCACAATGGGGGACAGCAGTGCTGGCTGCTAATGAATTGCGGCGGGTGGCTATCAGACCGCGGCGCCGTACCGCTGGAGTTGGGGCCTGGCTGGGGCCCGGGCATCGGACGAGGCTGCAGCTGCTGCCGCCTCCTCCTCCTCCTCCGCCTGAGCCACCAGCCGCCGGTACTCCCGGCATATGGCCTCCAGTTTCCGGCGCCGGGTCCTGACTGCCAACTCCTTCCGCGATGGTTTGTCTTGGGAAAAGAAAGAAAAAAATATTGTTGTAACCAGTACTCTTACCTAAACAGTAACACAAAATTAATTCAACACATAATGGCACAGTAGCACTAGCAAGAAGCACAGTACATAACATTTGTGGTAATAATCTATCTATCCTCCCACTTCCTCGGCCTCTAACATTTGTGGGAGTTTCAGGCATTATACTAGCACTATGGACTCCAACCAGTACACAGTACACCAGTGTTCTTCTTATCTCTAGTTTAGCGAAATGACATAACCTGGTTGTAGCCGGCATTGCCAGCTCGGTCATCTATGCTTGAACCCAAGACAAACATACGAGTCATGACGCAGAGTCACATTAGTTTGATTTACTACTGTTTGCAGGTGGGGAAGCTCGTATTTTTCTATTACGGGTGGCACTGGCCATACTCTCTCTGTTACATGGAGGGCAATTGCTCAATTTCACAGTGCCTTGGCTACTACAAAAAGGCAGATTATATATCTGATCCAATGATCGTTGCTTTTATATGGGACAACGACATAAGGTCAGTAGCGGTCGGTGGTGGGACTCGGGAGTTTGGCCGGGCGGTGACGTGGGTAGGGGCAGGATGGGGGTAGTAAACTATGGATTATGGCCAATTACAGGTAAGTAAACATATAAATAAATGAAACTAATTTTGTTGCGCACACTGCATCGCATTTGGCGGTGCAGTGCGCACAATGAAATTCACTTTATTTATTTGTATGTTACAGTAAAGTTACCTGTATTTGCCCGCGTAATACATTGTTTACTACTACCCCCACCCTGCCCCTCCCCACATCGGCTTTGGTACGCTGGCGCGGTTTCTTTAACATTCCCTAAAACTGTGCATCCCGTGACAGTCTCCACCTATGCTGTCTATGATGAATACATACAGGCATCCATCCATTCTAAGTAAATGTCAATCATTCTTCTTAATCTCTCCACAAACGTTACTTTGTTTCACCAACAACAACGCATGCGTCCACTCACTCCGTTGCTTGCCTTGGCTTTGAGTTTCACCCAAACACCGCTGATGATTCTTGCTATCCACAGTATCCACCCATACTGTGTCTTCCACCCAGGCAGGCATCCATTCTTCTTTCACCTCCCACCCATCCTTCAACAACACATGCATCTGATTCCTATCAGCCACCTATCCATGCTTCCAACGTATCCTTCTCTGCCAGTCGTCATATTAAATCTCGCCCGCCCTTCCTCCTTCCACCCTTCTTTCCCTTTTTGTTCAACACATCCATCAAGGTCATCTGATCTGACTTTTAGTCTCCTCCATAAAACTTTCACAGCTGAGTTGGAGTCAGATATAAGAGGCCATTGGTTAATGAAGTCACGCTGGTAATGCTATTGCTACTGCATTGCTCATGCTAAGTAAAGGGTGTCTTCTTTATTAACCGTTGTATAATGTTCACTACAACTTCATACCTAATAAGTCTCAACAACAGTACAGTGAGTGAAGTCCACTCCACACACCGTTCCAGCTAGTGCAATGTCAATAAGTCATGAATATAACTTACCACCGCCCGCCACTGCTGCTGGCTCACCCCCTGTATCTCCTGCAGGTGCTGCATCTCCTGCCCCCTCCGGAATGGCCGCAACGCCATCGCCGCTGGCCCCACCGGCACTGGTGGTCGGTAGTACGCCTAGAAAAACATGACACATTTTTAGATGCCTGTACACCTCCCCTATTTATTCTTTTTCACTATCAAGATTGAAAAAAAGTTAATACATACATATTATTATTATAAATCACATTCAATAGTCCAAATCGGGTACTAGAGTACAGTCAGTAGACAGACACTAGTAGTGTTATTATGGTCCCTAGGGTCATTATTATACTATACTCTACTCTTTGCAAAGTTAGCCTGAGCCATGCAACCATTTTTCGCTTCATGTCTTTTGCGCATGTTACCTCGCAGCTTGTTGTGCAGTAACAGTAAGACGCCTTTTGAGCCCACATGAGCACATACAGCTACTGTCTGAGCGTTGCGTACAAGAGGTCGAAAAACAAGCCAATTTGTTATGGAGTTCCGTTAGTCCGTATTACTTAGCCATAGGTAACATGTTACAGTTTTTGGCAGGACTGACAAATGCTTGCATTAACACGCACCATTTTTCTCAGGCAGAGGATTCCCTTCTACGAACCAGAGATTTGCAGAGCTTATGAATGATGCATGTAACCAGTAATTCTACGTTCTACGGTGAGGAGTCGCCCAGAATTCACACAGATCTTTTGTCTTATATCATCATGCACTTGTTGCAACAATTTTTATTGTTTTAATCTTATGCATTTTGCTGTTGGAGCTGGCTGGAGTACACTGAATTTTATAGAACAACAACATACAGAGGTTGTTATTTGAAAATAAACCTTTTGAACTTACACATAGACTCTGTGGTATTTGGTGTGGTGGTGGTGGTGGACTTACACGAGTGAGTGAGCGAAAGTGTGTTATGTTCTGGGTTGTGGAATCATAATCATTGGGTATCTTCGGGTGGGGGTTCGGGGACCTAATGAGACACTAGCTAGTCGTTCAGGGGATTGTGGGTTCACTTCTGACTGAGGTGTGAGGAACGTCCAAGTTACAAACTCGCATCACCAACATCCTATTTCATTGTGCATAGTTCTGCATGGGGCTGTGCAGAATCCAAGTAGTATGTACTATATCCTATCAAAAATAGTCAAATATCTGGTTGTGCATTTTGTTTGTGGTAATTGTCAAAGCCTCAAGATTAAGAAGCCTAGAAGAGGACAACCGAAAGGACTGGACTCAGTGGCTAGAGCTATTAGTATTGGTCAATCTGAGTTTTATTCAAAACCGTACAATAAAGAGTGGCAATGCAAACTGGGCAAGCTTAGCGACAGACTAATAGTAGTAGTACAGAGTACAGACATTCATAGCAGAGGCAGTTACAACTTAGAGGCAGGGATAACCAGAATTTAGAAACAGATAGTCAAGTCAAGATCAAAGAATCTTTTGTAAAAAATATAATTAGGGAGTGGAGCCAGAATTAATAGTTCTGAAAAAATAAGGTCCAGTAAAAGTTAGGGCAATATAATTGTTAATATAACCACTGGAGGACTTACTGGGACCAGCAGCAGGGCCCTCGGTAGAGGAGCGGTCCTCTGGTGGTTGTCCTGCCGACTCGGACCCCGTCTTCTTGCCCCTGGGTGCTGCAGATCAGTGATCATGTAAGATATAATAAAGAAAAAGAAAGACACAAACATTAATGATTGCTGTGAAACAAATAAATTATCTAAAAACGCTCAAAAAACGTTTTAGGAAACAAAAATTGCAATAAAATTGACCTATCTAATCCGATCGACTACTGGCTTGCGGGATTCACGGACAGTCTACTTATTTGGGAACACTAATTCAGTGTTCCATTCTGATTGATTCAAATAAAATCCAGAACACTAACTAAGCCTAAGTACCACCTGACCTAGCCCACCTATTCCAGGCGGGCCAATTGTTCGTTAAGCCTGCATTTCCGTTTTTTTTCCATCAAAAATGCATAGATGAGAAGGAGGACACATGCATAAAGTCAGTGCATAATGCATACACCAAATTGTTGGTTGGTTGCGTCTGATGTTCTGCAGCTGACTGACACTGCTAAGCTAAGCTTACCAGTACCACTCACTAAACAAACTACAAAAGGTTCTACTAAGGACTGGGGTAAGCAGCACTCAGTGACAGAGGATGCGTCACGCAGACCGCTCAAAAATTATCAACT
This sequence comes from Calotriton arnoldi, assembly GCA_963921515.1. Classification (NCBI taxonomy): domain Eukaryota; kingdom Metazoa; phylum Chordata; class Amphibia; order Caudata; family Salamandridae; genus Calotriton; species Calotriton arnoldi. The sequence continues at coordinate 1,031,894 of CAWUFW010002026.1, forward strand.
AATAGTAACTAAACCTAGTATCAAATCCATCCACCACTATTTGACAGGAGGACAAAGGAAGGACTACAGTCTCTCTAGCAATAGCATTACGTAACTGAAGTTCTCTAAAGTAAACTCTTACATAATAATGACAAGCGAGCGCAAAGTTGCAAAAAGTAAGAGTACCGCCCAGCACCTGTGTCCTACAATCACAGAAGATTTTGAAACGTAATTTACCTGCAATGTAAGCAGCATTATTCTTGTTATTTGTAAAAATGTATACACAAATCACAATACTTATACTACTATATATATTGGCTACTCACCAAGCCCCACGACCTCGACACCTAGCAGGTCCAACAGGTCCTGCTCCCGGTCAAGAATGTCTGACCACCGGTGGGCCAGCTGGTTATGGGTGCGCCGGACCGCGGAGCAGCGAAACACTGCCCGACGCACCTTCGCCCACCGGCGGTGACGCTCCTGGGTCGGGTAACCGGAGCCTGGCCTGCCGCCTGCTGCCAAGGTCAAGGGGAGGTGGCGCTGAATAAAAAAAACAAGGGCGGCCACCTCCTCCTCCGTAAACAGCTGGCGGGCTTGCACCCCTGCGGGCGCAGTCTGCCGCAAGGCAGGCGGCGATTGGGCGCACGCGCCTTGCCCTTTGACCCGCTGCTGCTACCCTTCGCCATGGTTCTGGGGTGGGAGGAGGTGAAAAAGAAAAGTTAGAAGGGAAAAATAAAGTTAGGGGAAGAAGTAGGAGCTTAAAGAAGAAAGTTATATAAAACAGTTGAAAAGTAAAAAAACACAGTAAAAAGTAGAAAAAAATGCAAAATATAGACTTAGGCAGAGAGAGAGATAGGTAAGAAATAAAGAAAAATTGAAAAACAGTGTAAAAAACTAAGGATTGCAAAGATTGAGGGAGGATAGAAAAGCAGGCCCAGAACCATAGCATAGAGTGGTAAAACAAGATGGCCGCGCCCATCGCGACCGCATGGGTAAGTTCGCGCGATATTTCTCCCCGAGCACGCAAAAACGTCGCGAACACGTACAACGCGTTCCCGAACATGGAATGCGCATCGCGAGCACGCTATACGCGACCCGGAACAGGAAATAAGGGATCGCGAACGGGCGGGACAAGTGAAAACCAAAATGGCCGCGCCCATAGGCGACCGCATGGGTAAGTTCGCGCCCCGAGCACGCAAACAGCGTCCCGAACACGAACAACGCGTTCCCGAGCAAGAAAACGCATCGCGAACGGGCGCGCCAAGTAGCTACGCATGCTCGCGAAGCTACGCGAAGCTCGCGTAGCGCTCCGACGTCTTCGCGTAGCTTCGCGTAGCGCGACTACGCGAACTACGCCCAGGGTTAATCACGTGAGCCTTTGGTAGTTCATTTTTTAACTGAACTACTTGTTCCCAAAGCGTTTTATGCTTTATTGTGCCACCTTTTGCATCTTTGAACCCATTTTCAAGCCAATTTTGTATATATTCATTATACGACTGAACACAGTAGAAAGAATCGCACACTATGAGTGTGGGGAATTTGCGATCTGTACTTTCAAGTGCCAGTTTGAATGCTTGTAGTTCAGCTCGCTGAGCTGTACAATCTCCTAGAGATTGAGTTTTTGTGACCATTGGTCTGAAGTTACCATCGCGCATTCGACCTTTAACGATTGCGCACGCTGCACTGTAAGCTTGCTTACTCCTGTAGCGGGTTGTGCGGATCCGTCAGTGTAAATTATGAATTCATACTGATCGAGAGGCAGAATTTCAGTGGGCAGAGGACATTCATGTTCATATTGCAGGAGCGCTTGCATTTTTAAATCAGGATCAAAAACATATTCAACATCTGTTGCAGCAAGAGAATTAACCCATTGTATCCATCTAGGATGTAATGCTTTAGCATTTGGAATGCTCGCTTTTGTAACCGCCTCTAAGGCAGGTACTGGGGTTACGACAATAATGCATTTCCCTTGGGCTAGAGCTCTTTCTTTTGCTACAGCGGTTTGAACTGCTGTCAGTATTTTTTCAGTTGAAGTGAAGCGCATTTCTGCTTGTGTATACAAATGAGATTTGTATGCAATTGGTACTTTTTCACCCTCATTAAATGTTAAGTAGGTGAATCCGCATTGACCCGAGATTATTCGGATCACTAAGTTGCGTTTACTTACGCGTGTTTGTAAGTGATTTGTTGCTAACATGTTAGCTTGGAGTGAACGCAAGATTTCTGTGTGTTCCTGTGTCCAATTTTTGATTGAAAAATCAGGTTTGATTAACGCGTAGAGAGGTTTAACCCTTTCTGCGTAATTTAGAATGTAAGTTCTTCCAAAATTTCGAAAACCCAGGATAGATTGTAAATTTTTCAGCGTTTTTGGAGGTTGGAGCAGCGCACACCTTTCTAAAAAGTTAGCTGCCAAGCTCTTGCCTTCACTTGAAAGCTCATATCCTAGAAAAAGGACATTGAGATGGGCAATTCTGGATTTTTTTAAGTTGAATTTATAGCCCTCAGAGGCGAAGTCCAATATAATGGTACTCACCCTGTTCAAGTGCCTATCCAGGTCATCGTCAGTCAGATAGATGTCATCGACATATGACAATGCCTCATTATCATAAATTTGTAGTAACTCCGTTACCCTCGCTGAGAATAACCCCGGGCTGTTCTTGAACCCTTGTGGGAGTCGACAAAATTGACGCTGGGTCCCCATTATTGAGAAAGCTGTTAAGTACCTGCTTTCAGGTGCTATGTTTTGACAAAAGAAACCATTTGAAATGTCCAATGTGGTTTTATATTTTTTACGCACAATGTTATTCATTAATGCTGTACTATGTGCATTTTGCACTGCAAATGTTTTAGAACAAGTGTTTAAGTGTCTGTAATCCAAGACTAGACGATATGTATTGTCTGGTTTGGAGACAGGAAACAAAGGATTGTTCATTGAGGAGGTGCATGTTTCAATCACCCCTTGGTATTCAAGTTGATCTAAGATCTCCCTGACCTGCTTTTTAGCTTCTTGCTTTATTGGATACTGCCTTTGTGCAGTAGGTTCATTTTTAGATGTATTTTATGGTGAGGTGAGTCCTCATCCCATCCTACATGATTTTTATATAATGCTGGGGCCTGGGCTACTGCCCATTTCCTGGCATAAGTATATTTTAGGTGAATTGGAATATGGTTTGAGAAGGCAGGCATAATAATGTCCTCGCCATGTGGGCACTCCTGACAAATTGTGGTGGCCAGTCTTTTTCTGCTAGAAGTATGTCATAGCCCCTTGAAAGTTTTTCCCAAAAGAGTGTTTTCACCTGTCTTGGTATGTCTCCCTCCATTCGGAGTGTTATTTCATATAACGTTTGTGGAGTACTAACCCTGGTGTCCACAGTTTCTACTGTGATGTATTCATTCAAGTCCACTATCTCCAGAAGTTCCTTCAGGTTCTGGCGAGCTATTGTGACTTCTGCTGCACTGTCCAGCATTGTCTGAGCCCATTCTCCGTTCTTGAGTTGTGTTCTCAGTATTCTCGGCATGTCTGATCTTCAGACCTGCTACCTTCTTTTTTGAGAATTGAGGTTTTGATTTATTTTTTGGAACATGTTTGTCGTCTTTGGATTTCACGCGTTCTTCTTTATGTTCTGACCGTCCTCTTCTTTCCGATGTCTGTGACGATATCTGAAAGGTACGAGAGGAACGTGTATCAGTATCTTGATACCCGTCAGGCTTTCTTAAATTATCCCTATTCCTGAGGTTATACCTCCTTTCAGAGGGCTCCTTTTGAGGAGACCTACCTCATTTCTCGTTTGAGTTTTGTTTATTAGTTTCCCACTTCTTTTTAGAAGATGTAGGAGTTTGTTTAATAGAGTCCGTCTCAGGATTCTCAGATAGTTTTGGCTTCAATGGTCTTCCACCCAAACTATCTCTGCCTAATTCTGCATAAGATTGTTCTATTATTCTGGGTAGTTCTGTTTGATGTTCTGTTACATCAAATTCCCTTAATCGTTGGCGGATCGCCACTGCTGCTGCCTCCCCTTTAATATTAGATAATATTATTGTTGAGACCTGGTCGAAATTTTTCAGTAATTTCCTACCTAAATTCAGAGCAGGCTCTGCCCCGTATTCGTTTTGAATTTGTTTCAGGACATCTGGTATTACTGCAATTGATGGAACACCATGTGTTTTAGTATAGATGGCAGCAAAGACTGAGCCCCAAGTGGTGCAGTCTTCCAGTTGTGGTGTGATCCCCATTGGTAAACGATTGTTAGTATTCTGTGTTTCTCATAAGGGCTAGTATTAGGAAATACTGCTTCGATTTGAGTAATTTTTGAGCTATCCAGAATGGAATTTGCTCACGTTTTGTGGGCATTTTACCCATGACTGCGTATAGAGTCTGTGGTGTAATTTTTAGTGTATTCCCCTGTTGAGGGGTTTGATTTGGAATGGTCAATGGTGGTTGGACTGTGAAAGTCCGCATGACATATTGGACCAATTGTCTGTAAATTTTTATTAACTCTGTAAGTTGAGTAAGTAATTCCTCGTCTGACATTATATCGATGTCAGGATGAGGTGTGTAACCGGCTAAAATCGGCCATGTTGCTCCTGGTCTACCTAGTGGACCGAGCCTGGTAATGTTTCTGTGATGTTTTAGGGCGCCTTTAAACCAGAGCTGATGCTCCTGGTATGTTAGTGGAATTTCAATATCCTCGAAAGGAACATATTCCTCTGGTGGTTCATCTTCTTTGTAGAAGTGAAACACTCTTGTTACTGGATTTGATTCTGGGAATACTATCCATGAATAGAATACCTCTGTCTGAAAGGATTCGTGTGCCTCTATCACGAAAACTGCTCTACCGCCTCTTGGTGGTAGGCCGTGTTTTATAAGTTTTAGAGTGATGGCTCTTCTTAAGTTTGGATGGATGTCTATAACACCCTCCTCGGTTTCATTTAAACCTGTAAAGTTAAAAGCTGTTACGACTGGTTGAGCCGCAGCTCCACCGGTTTCGGTGTCATTGTCCCCGCGTGTGGACATTTGTTTTTTGAAAAATGTAGAACAAGTTTCAAGGAAACAAAAGATACGGTGCACAATATTTTGGAACACTGTATCCTTCAACGTTGAACAAACCAAACAAACTAATATATAGGGTTTTTTGTCCTATTTAGTTTTGGCGGATATTTAACCCTACCCACTCCAGACGTCTTATGGAGTATGTGAGTAGGGGTCTCTGAGAGAAAAGCACGACTGAGTTACTCAGTATCTAGCGTTAAATTACTGCCTAACCAAATGTTTGGGCTCCATGTAGTGTAGTTCCTATTTCCCTAATAGGCTCTGCGCATTGGAATAATATAACCTATAGGCTTGACATAGGACTAAGGTCGGTATGTCCCTATCGAGTATATTAAACTTAATTACTTGTGCCAGCTAGCTCAGAGGCCACTAGAAACTCCTTGAAAACAAGAAGGGAGTAGTTTCTGGCAACCGCAAAAACATGACTACTTTGTTTCCCTTTAGAATCGGAACACGTCTCAGAATCGTGGAAACAATAGATAACAGTTTCACTCAGTCAATCGTGCATGCTTAGTTTCTACAGAGTTACACAGAAAGGAAAGACAGGCGTTTCAATAAAAGGTTTTATTGAACAGTCTTGTTTCTCGTGTAAGAGATATGTGCTGTTATGATCACAAGACAGTATGCAAGATAAATAATGTACAGCGTAAGCAGTAGAAATAAATAATACTGCGCTAGCATTATCTTTTAGCATATATTCACGTACATAAATAACATGAGCTAAAAATGCGAGTACTCATACGATGCGTCTCTAAGCTAGTTCTACCCCAATGTACCTAACCTAATCTAGGTGTAGGGAAAGGTAAGAAGTAGGCGAAGTATTCTCTAGTATAGTATTCTAAGAGTATGTTAAGTCTAGTATGCCAAGAGTCCCTCTAGGTTCTAGTCAGCTCCATACCTTGAGAATGAGAGAGGTGGGAATCTCTTTCCGGACTCGAACTCTAACACCCCGCGAAGGGAGTCAGATCACTGGAAGCTGGATTCTCTGCGAGCAGGGATGACAGCGTCTTCTCAGTGCGTCAGGCCGGGATACGGGCTCCTCTGAAGTCGAGGTCTCCTCTAACTTGCTTGGGCAAGGGAAGGTATATTTATACCTGATAGGTGCCTTGGAATGTTAGCATTGACGTGAAGTCGGACAGAGGAAGACGTCAGGAATGAACCCTTAAGGTATAACGGTTCATACATAATAGATGAGTTCTTGGAGAAATCAATAATCCTGTGCTAGGGGAACTCCCAAGAGCTGAAGGGTCTGGTTTCTAAGAACTCGTTGTGACGTTAGGGTGGACGGATGTCGGTGACCGTGCCTGTATTTGGAGTGCACGGCTAATGCCTAAATAAGGACTGGGAATCTATGCCTATATAAGGGCAATGCGAATTGTGCCTATATAAGGACATGTTTCCGGAAAACCTGTATACGGACACCTAAAGCGGAATACAACAGGCTGGGCAGATCCGTCAGTATAAATAATGTATTCATACTGATCTAGAGGCATTATTTCATTCGGGATGGGATATTTTTTTTCGTACTGCAGAAATGCTTGTGTTTTTAATGTAGAGTCAATTTTGTAGTCTACATCTGTTGCAGTGAGAGAATTAGCCCATTGTATCCATCGTGGATGCAATGCTTTCGCATTTGGAACGCTTGCTTTGGGAGCAGCCTCTAAGGTTGGTACCAGAGTCGCGACAATTATGCGTTTCCCCTGAGCTAGTGCTCTGTCTCTCACTACGGGTCTCCTAAAGGGGAGTGATTCAGTTCAGGGCTGTGGAGGCTGGTATCAAAATCTAGTTGCTACTGTACAATGCCACCCAGACCATAAATTAGGGTTAGTTCTTGAGTAGGGATCCACATGAGTCTCTCTACTCCGGTTCAAAGGATGAACGTTCCTTACTCTAGTATTCTTTTTTTGAAAAAAATAGGGTTCCCTGTATGTGTTTTGAGATTTTGTCTCATACTTTCACATTTATATATAGGAGACTTACATACTTGGCTGTGACATAACACAACTGTGACAAAATACAAACAATTGATGTGTGATGGCGGTTAGAACATTGAATGACAATACATCTTACAGATAAACATTCCATATACAAGGAGACATGACTTTCTACATTGCACATATACGTCATATATTTACAAATACTTTGCTCCTCCAACCTGTTACAAATTGAACTCAAGTGTCCAACTATTATTTTATATTGGGACCTGGTACCCTTGCGTCCTCATGCACTTTCAAATACTACCGCTATTGTGAGGCCCTATGGAGGTCAGAGCTTTAATAGATAAATTGTTCAAGCGTCTTTAGTTACGCTTTCCTCGTGGTGCCTCGTGTGCACCGGTTAATTGTTCATGTTGGCTCTTGACCTCTATGTGGAATACGCCAACGCGTTTCGACCTTCAGGGTTGGACCTGGGTGGGAGTTGTGTGGAAGGTCTTCTTCAGGGCAATTGGTTTTCTTGAGGGACACGTATGTCTTCTTGTGGAAACCTTCGGGTTTCCTAGGGTGTGTTCTTGTCTTTGCATGGAAGACTGTCTTCCATGGTAAGCGTGGTAGGGTTGGCGCCTTTTTTCTGTTCTTTCACTTGGAATCGATCCTCTGAGACTGCTGGAGCGGAGCCTGACTTGCTTCCGGTATCCTCTGCCATGCTGCTAGTCTACATCCTTTGAACCAGAGTAGAGAGACTCATGTAGATCCCTACTCAAAAACTAACCGTAATTTATGGTCTGGGAGGCATTGTACTGTAGCGAGCGACCTGTCTCTCACTACAGCAGTCTGTACTGCTGTCAGTATTTTTTCAGTGGATACAAAGCACATCTCAGCGTTTGTATACAAATGTGATTTGTATGCAATGGGTACAGTTTCGCCTTCATTCAAGGTTAGATAAATGTACCATGATTAACCCGCGACTACACGGATCACCAAATTCGTGGTGTTTACACATGTGTGTAAGTGTTTGGAAGTTATCATGTCAGCTTGTATGGAATGGAGAATTTCTGTGTGTTCCGGTGTCCAATGTCGAACTGTAAAATCAGGTCTGATCAGGTCATAAAAAGGTTTCACTTTTTCTGCGTAATCAAAAATGTATGTTCTGCCAACATTTAGGAATTCTAATATGGATTGTAATCCTTTCAGAGTGTTTGGAGGTTGGAACACCGCACATTTTTCTAAAAACTTAGCTGGCAGGCTTTTCCCTTCACTTGATAACTCATATCCCAAAAATAGGACATTGAGGTGCGCAATTTTTGATTTTATTACAGTTAAATTTGTAGCCCACGGTGGCGAACCCCAAGATTATGTTGTTCACCCTGTGCAAGTGATCCAATAATTCATCGTCAGTCAGATAAATATCATCTACAATGGACAATGCCTCCTCATCACAATTTTGAAGTAACTCTGTTACCCTTGCTGAGAACAACCTAGGGCGATTCTCATACCCTTGGGGCAGTCTACAGAATTGGCGCTAAGAGCAGAGAGCTGAAAATGCTGTCAAATGTCTGTTTCAGGTGCTGTATTTTGGCAGAAAAATCCATTTGAGATATGTAATGCTGTTTTGCATTTTTTCCACACAATGTTATTCATTAATGCGGCACTGTGTGCATTCTGTATTACAAATGTCTTTGTACATCTGTTTAAATGCCTGTAGTCTAAAACTTAATGGTGTGAATTGTCGGGTTTCATTAAGGGAAACAAAGGATTATTCATAGGAGAGGTGCAATTCTCAATCACACCTTGGTATTCAAGTTGATCTAGGATCTCCCTGAGTTGTTTCTTCGTGTCATGTTTTATTGGGTACTGCCTCTGAGGTGTAGGAGTTGTTTTAACTGGGATTTCATGATTAGGTGACTCAGCATCCCACCCTACATAATTGCGGTAAAGTGTGGGAGCTGGAGCTAGCACTAACACCCAATCCTCTGCGTATGTATGTTTGGGTGACTCTGGAAAGAGGTCGGAGAAAGCCGGTAAAATTACCTCTTCCCCCTTTTGGGCAATCCATTACAAACTCAGGCGGACAATCTCTATCAGCCAAAAGGATATTGTATCCAAAAGTCGGGTTCTCCCAAAAGAGACCCTGCTCTTTTCTGGGTATGTCCCCCTCCATTTGGATTGATATTTCATATAACTGATGTGGGACACTTACACTTGTGTCAGGTGTTTCCACCGTGATATGTTCATTCAACGCAGCTGTCACCAGAAATTCCATCAGTTTCTGGCGAACTATTTGTACTTCTGCTGCGCTGTCTAGCATCGTCAGAGCCCATTCCCCGTTCAATAGTAGAGTCCTCAGTGGCCTGGACATTTCATATTTTAAGGCCAGCTACTTTCTTCTTTTTAAATTGAGGTTTACTTTTGGGTTTATCTTGTTGTTTGATAATGCAGTCTGAAGTGCGATGTGTGTCTCTTGGCTTTGCTTGCTCTTCTGATCTGTGTTCTGACCATCTTTCACTCTCCGAGTTTTTTGATGAACCCTGAAAGGAACGAGAGGACCGTATATCAGTATCTTGATACCTGTCAGGATTTGTTAATATTATCATGTTTCCTCAGATTATATTTTCTATCAGAGGGCTCCTGCTGAGGAGACCCAGCCTGTGATCCTGATGCATTCTACTTATTATTTTTTGATTGTTTGTTGTCCCATTTCTTTTTAGAAGAATCGGTGCCTGCTGTGAGTTGTCCTTTTCAGGATTACTCGTCAATTGTGGTTTCACAGGATAGCTCCCAAGTTATCCATACCCAGGGAAGCATACGTATCTTCGATAATATTAGTTAGTTCTCCCTCCTGTTGTGCAGGAGTGCATTCACTCAGGCATTGGCGTATAGCCACCACTGCTGCCTCCCCTTTTATGTTAGCTAACATAATTGTTGATACCTGGGCAAAATTGCCTATCAATTTCATCCCCAAGTAGAGGGCAGTTTATGCCCCGTACTCATTCTGTATTTGTTTCAATACTTCTGGTATAACAGCTATTGAGAGGGTACCATGAGTTCTGGTATAAAGTGGCAGCAAAAACTGTACCCCAAGTGGTACAATCCTCTATCGGGGGAGCTATTCCCATTGGCAACCAAATAGTCAGTATTCTGTGTTTTTCTTGCTGGCCCGTATGTGGAAATACTGCCTTAAGCTGGGCTATTTTCTGGGCTATCCAGAATGGCATTTGCTCAAGTATAGTGGGCATTCTTCCCATAATCGCGTTCAGCGTTTGTGGGGTGATTTTTGTTGCAGTTCCTTGTGGTTGACCAGCTTGATTGAGCCTTGAAGGATGAATTGTGAGTGTTCGTATTATGAACTGTGTAAGATTTCGGTATAGTTTTATTATTTCTCTGTGAAGTGGACGTAAGTCTCCTGCTGGCAATGTTACTATCTTTGGATGCGATGTGTAAGCAGCTATGACCGGCCAAGTCGCTCCGTCTCTGCTGAGCAGACAGAGTCTCAGTTTAACTGTGGTATTGGGGAGGGCACCTTTAAACCAATTTATATGCTCTTGGTAAGTTAACAGGACTTCTATGTCCTCGTATGGAAAGTATTCTTCTGGTAGTTCATCTGGAGTATAAGAATGAGACATATGTATAAGTGCATCTGCACGTGGGAATTTAACCCAAGAATAGAATATCTCTGTTATGAATGCCTCTTGTGCCTCAATCACGAAGGTTACGGTCCCACTCAATGATGTGACCTCATAGTCTAATAATTTCATAGTAAGTGCATGTCTGCAATTTTCTGAAATGTTAAGAGAACCTTCCAGCTCGGCTTCCTCTGCACTAGTACCACTCGTACCAACATCTACAGTCTGAGACATTATGAGAGGAAGAATTTACAGAAAGCGATAAGGTTTATGCACAATGTAGGGAACTATAATCATTCAATCTTGAACAGATCTACAGCCAGTAAATAGGATATACCTACTCAGCTGTGGCAGATTTTTCCCTTCTCATCCCAGATGTCTCTGGGTAAATGTGAGTAGGGGCCTCTGAGAAAGCATGACTGAACTACTCAGATTTGACCGTTAAATAAGAACCAAACCAACATTGGGCGCCATCTCGTGTAGTTCCTAATAATACATAGGATCTGCAGGTTTTAGACAACATAAACTAAGGAATTGGTGTCTCGACTGATTCCAGACACCCCCAAAGGATATGTTAGCCTTTAGACCAGCTAGCTCACAGTGCCACCATGAACCCCCTAACTTTACCAAGGAGCAAATAGTTTCTGGCAACTATCGAACATGACAAGCCTTGATCCTTCAAGGATCGTGGAAACAGTGCAGTACTTTTCGCTTAGTCAGTCGGGCTCACTTAGTCTCAAGAGAGATATACAGAATAAACAATGGGGACATTTTTATTAAGCATTTATTGAACCAGCACCATTCAAGTATAAAACATGTTTGCTGCGACAATCATTAGACAGATAATAGGATTACAAGCACCGACAGAGTAAATAAACGGTAGAATTCTAACATGGTGCTAATACAGTAAATAAATGCAGGCATATCGATACATGGCAGTAATCAAGCATACTCCTACGATGCAACACCTATCTAAGTGTATCTAAGTATACCTAGCATGTATGTGGGTGTAAAGCCAAGAATCCCGTAGGAAAGAGCCAACCCCATTACGTGATGGGATAGAACGAAGGAGCACGTATTGGTCTCGATTTGAACACCCCGCAAGGGATGTCAGACCACTGCGTACTGGAGCTTTTGCGGGCCGAGACCTCAGCGTCTAGTGTAAGCGTGAAAGCTTCTCCTCTGGTTCCCCAGTGAAGATGTGGTTCTTTTATACCTACAAAATACCCTCAGGGGTTCTACCTAGATATGAAATGGCTTGCCATTATGTATAGTGGACCTGTCGTCCAAGGATGACGTTAGCAGTGACATTTGTACAGACTTATTATACATAAGATGGTAATCCTGCTGTGTTTGTCCTGGGCAGGGGATTAAGATATAATACAAGGAATCCTCATGCATAATAAATGAGGATACTTTCGGAGAAAACTGATCAACATTTGTTCAGCACATAACTAGGTAAAAGGTCAGTGCTGGAAACATTATGCAGAGCAAGGTAGGACAAATGTAGGTAAAAGGTCATGTAGCTACCTAGACCTATATTGGGGTACGTTGGGGCTCATAACACCCACTCCTCATCCGAAGGACGTTAAGGTCAACTAATGCTAAAATATGCCTGTCTAAAAAGCATAAAAACATTGTTTATAAAAATCAGTGTAGAAACATCTAAAAACATGGGATACGTAAAAATGTTAGAAATAAAAAAAGGTCTATAAGTCCTCTAAAATAGTCAATATAATGTTAGACCAACCTAGCACATTGAAAACCATGGTACTCAGTGAGAGCAAGAGAAAAAAAAAAAATGATGTTCCAATCTGGCTTGTTTTGGAAAAAGGCCGAATTGTTCCCAGCACACGGAGAGCGAAATGTTTATGTGTCCTGTGTGGGAGACACAACATCACTGTTGCTTGCATTCGCAGATGACGGTCCCTGTATCACCTCTTTTATCAGGTCAATGGAGCAAAGGTGATCGCATTCAGTTCCCACAGCAGCCGCTGAGGAAACACTCAGTACCTGTGTGCTTGTTGTAGAGCTGGTGTACGGTCCGACAGGAGCTGAAGCATCCCGCGGGGGCTCGAAGAATGCCATCATCAACATGAGAATACGCTGAAGACACTGTAATACATGGGCCTTTAAGAGGTCCAGTAGTACATCAACGTCCGGTGGCGCAACCCATGGAAGTGTTAGACATATGTCCAACACGCATTCGTATCCGCAGAATAGGCAGCGGAGCACAGGCAAGATGCAGTCAACCCATACTGATCTGAACAATACTAACCAATGCTCGCTTAGCTCCCGAAGCCGAGGTGCTCCCCGATGGAGTACCATGCGTTCATGGTAATGTCACACAAGGAGTGCTTTTTTCATCTTTGGTGGAACTGGGCCGTCCATTGTGTAGCATAAAAAATTAAAACCAGGATACCCACTACAAGTAGTAGGACCAGCGGAAGCCCTCCAAAAACGTTTCCCAATACGGAGTGTATGAAGGCTGGAATAACTCTGAAGATTGTCTGAAAGGTGCTCAATAGTCCAGAACCTATGCTCTTAAATAGGTGCACGGTCCCCTTCGTATTAGACATGTTAAAGATACGATGTACCATTTCTCTGAAATGGAGCCGGTAGTTCATTCGGACTAGCGTCTGTATCTCAGCCGAAGACCTTGCAACCTGGAGATCAAAAGTCTCTAGGGCTGAGGTTAAGGTCACATTCTTCTGTAACAGCATGGCTTTCAGTCTGCTCAGAGAATCAAACCGTATAAAGGAAACATCCAACGAAGGCCATATCGTTGCCTCCCTAACTGTGTGGGTCGGTGGAAACAATACTTGCATACAAGTAACCCTGGAACTTACTGTGACCAGATATGGGATGCCTGGTACCATCCCACAATAACCTTGATCATTCAACAGTAAATAGCTCCCATTCAAGAGCAGTTTGAACACCAAATGAATCACGGCAGCTGGGGATCTTTTTTAGTGACATGATAGGTTTGCAACTGAAACATTACAGGCTCCGTGAAGCAAAATATCCTGACAAATTAGAGACCAACTTAAAGAACTCTCACAGTCTGAATCGCTGAGAAAAACTGCAGTGTCCCCATTCCTGCATCTAAATCTGTACAGCAAATCCCAAAACTCATGTATCTATCCCTGTCCCAACACTTCATACCGGCCTACCTGGTAATATTGTAGACAGTATTGAAATTGGAATGTTGTGACCAGCAGTGTAATATGGCCATGGATTACCCATTCTGTGGAAGGTGACTCAGCCACGGTAAAAGGTAATTGGTCCAACTTTTCAGTGTGTAGCATTGTATACTTTGCATCTCTTCGTGCCATTGTTGTCTGTCTTTCTATTAGATTATATGCAGAAAACAGAGTTGTACTGTTGATATACCGCCAGGGCACGTGACCATAAAGCAATGAGTGTAGCGTCCAGCTCAATAATAGAATGGATCGCAATTGCTATTGTCCATGTTGTAATATAGACAAATCCTGTTCCATTATATCTATTGCAGAAGACACAAAGTTGCCCAGTGAATAAATCCTGGATGATAATGTGGTCATACCATTGTCGACCACTGCCAAAGCCTTTTCTAGATTAACCCTATCAATTTCACGTAGTCTCTCAGCAGCTTCCTGTTGAGAGATTTTCCAAACCTAATTGTAAATAGCGTATAAGAAGCGTTTCTGACATGGCTTCTGGAGACCTACCAAAACATTCCTGAGATCCATGTCATCTGACAGTAAGGACAAGTGTTGTTTCACCTGGGACAGTGTTGAAGTTCTTAGTCACTCTAGGCATAACTTCCCAACACTGTAAGATGTCACCACCCCAAGTGTTCTGTTTGTACATAGCGCTGGTCAGGCCTATGGGCACTAAACCCTACGGTGGTAACCCTGAATCTTGACTGACACCTATTCATGTCGATAGGCCAAACCAACCATCCCTTCCAATTGGGGTCAGACGAATTGTACGAACAATTATGTAGAATGTCATCTAATGTATCCTCACTATGTTGTGTATAATTATGCCATCCCTCAAAGCGTGTAAGTGAGGGAATCCGTGGTGTGTTCAAGTCCTTGATCTTGGCTAACCCAAGACAGGAAGTCTTTTGCACTGTGTCGTTCAGGAATGTTATCTAATGTGTTATGAGGCAAGCTCTAAATAAGGCCTCAGTTCCCTGAACTTGCCAATCCTTAGTCCCCCAGACAGATTTTGTGTCTATAGTGTCTTTCCAAAAGTCGAAGCCCAGTACAAACAGCTGGGAAAAAAAGGAAGCAGAGTATATCTGTTATGTGTTAGTGAGCATTTTTTTCTGTGCAGTTGTAGGTGCAACCTTATAATAAAAAGTGGTTGGGTCTGATGTGTTAAACCCAGAAAAATGAGCAAACTTTTGCGCAAATGTAGCTGAACTCCCTTTCTGCGTTGTTGAGCAATGTTCCCATTGATGGTAAGAGAAACCTTTACGTGGGATACTTGCTTTGTGCAAGAAATGATGACCATAGTGTTGGTAACAAAACATGGTGTCAAAATTAGATGTATCATCATACAATTCATCACTCGAAAATGCAGAAGATTGTTCTAAATCAGACAGCATAGTATTTACAGTGTCAAAGTCCCAATCATCAGAGAAAGTACTGGAGGTGATGATATCCCTTAATGAAATTTTAAACAAGTGTAGTATTTTTAAGAGTTCAGTTGGACCATATACATCATACAAAACCCTGTCCCAAACTATTCCTTCAGGAACTGGAACTGCTGTAATTTTCAATAAGGACAGGTCTCTCTGTTCACGGTGTGATGATGCATGTGGTTTCAGGACCAAGTTCACATGTTGTACTGCAGAGCATTCTGGGAGGTAATGTCCATTCATGAGCAAGACAAAGACAGTCACTACACCTATTCAAAGTATTAGGAACAGTAAACCTATAGAAATCCAGAGCTGTAGCCAGGGAGAAACAAGGTACGTCTTTTTCAGCCAAAGGTAGAAATCACAAAGTCGTCCTTTGTGGGAAACAGGCAGCGGCAGTAACTCTTGTTCACTTGCATCCAATGAGAAAGTATCAAAATCAGTGAAGTAGCCAGATGCAGTTCGATCTATCTTTGGTAGCTCAGCAGGTTTTGTAGAACTGGCAGATGTCTCCTGTCGAGACATATTGTCATATATGTCGGTATTAGGTCGAATTCAGATCTGTGTTTCATTTGTACTTTGTTGTTGTTCAATTTCAACAGGTACAAGTTCCATTCCATTGTTGATAACTCCATCACTTCGTAGAGTAGAGTCTTCAAACATTATTAATCTTTCTGTTTGAACTTCCTGTATGGTAGCAAGAGGAGATCTGGTGCTACTCAGGTGCCCACGAGGCCTACTATTCATTATCGGCTACATAGTGTGGTTTGATCAGATCAATTGAGACGAATCTTTTTTTCTTTCTTGCTGGCAAGAGGCGGAAAAAGAACTGTTGTTGTTCCTTCGACAGCCAGGATGGGTACAGGCGCTCTGTATGATGGCCCAAATTCTTTTTTGTCCACAATCTTTTCTCTGACCAGGCCCCCAATCTTCGGGATCCAGGCAGGTCTTGCTGGTACAGCTTTCACTTCCGCAGTGGCAGTGCGTTTTACTTGGACGGTGCTTTGTAATGCCCAGAATTCATTGAGTTCCTGTAAAACAGCCAAACGATCATTGATGTCAAATGGTTTTTCATCCGCCACTGTACTGCCACAGTCCAAGTCAGGTACCCATATTCTAATCCCGAACAGGACTTCGAATGGAGTACGGCCCCCCAGGGAACTTCTTGGCATGTTGTTAAGTGCCCTCTGGACTCTATAAAGGTGATTGACCCAACTGCCACCCGAGCCTAATACCCTTGCTGTTAAGGATTGCTTTAAGTACCTGTTTTTCCTCTTCACAATTGAATTTCCCTCTGGATGATATGGAGAGGAGTACCGCAATGCTATACCAAAATGTCTCATGGCTTCTTTGTAAGCCTGTGAGCTAAGCACAGGGCCATGGTCAGAATGTAATGTGCTAATTTCGTATGTCCCTGTAAAGACTCACAAATCCTTGATAACAGTTCAGGCATCAGCCGAGCACTGGGGCCAAACCCACAGGAATCTAGAGCAAAAATCTATTGCCAACAGGATGTACCTGTAAGCCCCGTCTGATTGTAAGGGGCCGCAGTGGTCCAAATAGACACATGCAAGCGGTCTGTCTGATATCAGTAATGGTGTTTGCGGTGGACGTGCTATGGTGGAACCCTTCATCTGCTGACATATGTCACACTTAAGGACATAACCCTTGATCTGTTTAGTAAGACCTGGCCACCAGTGACGCTGCTTCAATAATGAAATAGTTGCAGCGATACCTGCATGTGCTGAACCCAGACCCTCGTGTGCAGCTAGAATTAAACTAAATCTGCGATCCATGTTTAGTATTACTCTATCCCCCACTCCTGGAATTTGAGCATACGGAATATTTTGTGCATCAAACTTGTAGGAGTACTTGAGTGGAAACCCTTTTGGCAAGGTTGAGCTGTTGTTGTGCGTAGCGTTCACAGCAATCATTATCTGTCCGTCTATTCTCGTACTAGAATGAGTGATTGCAGCAAAGGCAGCAGTTCTCACTGTCGCCTTGGCGGCTTCATCAGCCAGTGAATTCCCTTCAACGTGCACGCCAACACGCTGATGACTCAATGTGTGAATTACATGAGCCCTTGGCAAGCTTTTTTTCAGCTCTGCCACTTGTTCCCGAAGCATCTTGTTCTTTATTGTGCAACCTTTGGAATCTCTAAACCCATCCTGGCCCCAATAGTGAAGATATTCATTGTATGATTGAACACAGTAAAACAAAAAGCACAAAATGAGTGTGGGGAATTTGTGATCCATATTTTTCAGTGCCAGTATCAGGGCTTTTAGTTCTGCCAGCTGTGCCGTGCAATCTCCTAGAGACTGCATCTGTGTATTGCTAGGACAGAACTTGCCATCCCGCATACATCCCTTCACAATCACACATGCTGTGCTGTCATGCTGTTTACTTCCTACGGCAGGCTGGGCAGATCCGTAAATGTAAATAATGTATTCATACTGATCTAGAGGCATTATTTCATTCGGGACAGGATATTTTTGTTCGTACTGCAGAAATGCTTGTGTTTTTAATATAGAGTCAATTTTGTAGTCTACATCTGTTGCAGTGAGAGAATTAGCCCACTGTTATCCATCGTGGATGCAATGCTTTCGCATTTGGAACGCTTGCTTTGGTAACAGCCTCTAAGGTTGGTACCGGAGTCGCAACAATTATGTGTTTCCCCTGAGCTAGTGCTCTGTCTATCACTACAGTAGTCTGTAGTGCTGTCAGTATTTTTTCAGTGGATGCAAAGCACATCTCAGCATTTGTATACAAATGTGATTTGTATGCAATGGGTACAGTTTCGCCTTCATTCAAGGTTAGATAAATGTACTCTGATTATCCCCCAGCTACACGGATCACCAAATTCGTGGTGTTTACACGTGTGTTAAGTGTTTGGAAGCTATCATGTCAGCTTGTATGGAATAGAGAATTTCTGTGTGTTCCGGTGTCCAATGTCGAACTGAAAAATCAGGTCTGATCAGGTCATAAAAAGGTTTCACTTTTTCTGCGTAATCCAAAATGTATGTTTTGCCAAAATTTAGGAATCCTTATATAGATTGTAATCTTTTCAGAGTCTTTGGAGGTTGGAGCAGCGCACAATTTTGTAAAAACTTAGCTGCCAGGCTTTTCCCATCACTTGATAACTCATATCCCAAAAATAGGACATTGAGGTGGGCAATTTTTGATTTTTTTAAAGTTAAATTTGTAGCTTATGGTGGCGAACCCCAAGATTATGTTGTTCACCCTGTGCAAGTGATCCAATAATTCATTGTCAGTCAGATAAATATCATCTACACAGTACAATGGCTCCTCATCACAATTTTGAAGTAACTCTGTTACCCTTCTGGAGGCAAATGTATAAACGAGATACACCAGGGAGGGGGTTTGAGACATAGTCTAAAGCAGAGGTCTTCAAACTTTTTTAGGTTGAGCCCCCCAGCTGAATTTTTTTAGATGTCGGCCCCACCACCACCTGACTCTGGTACACTACATAATCGACTGCCATTGGCATATTCCAAGCCATATCGGGCAAATAATGTTAAACACAGTAAGGGTGTTTAGTAAACTGCAGGTTTGTGAGTGGGTGTGGTTAAATGACAGAGGCTTATTACACAGTACAAATCAAAAGTTTCCAAGATAAAATGTGCGCAAATTGTTTTCACTAGGGTTTTACTTATGCAGTTGAGTCATAATGGGACAGTGTAATCTGGAGCAGCCCAGTCACCTCCTAAGTAATTACCCTCAAGTCAGGCAAATACCAACCAACCTCTTCATAAACATTTTTAATGAAAGTGAGCCACTCAGTCCCAGACTTGTTGTTGCACCTTCTCAAATTGTTGAGCGTTACCAATGCAAGTGAAGGCTTTGTCTTGATAAAACATGGGTAACTATCAAAGGAGGTGGCCATAGCAAGCAAGGAAGGAAAGCTTAGCACATTCTCTTTATAAAGAAGGATCTCACAGGGTGGTGACATCCCTTCCTGTGATGTCATGTGACACCAATGCGCATTGCTTATTCTTATTAGTCCCCCCACTTGTGTTTTTTTGGACTTGTGCCCATAGTGGGGGTTTAGGATACATGTCAGGCTTATGTTTAAAAAAATTGAAATAATAAAAACTGAATGATGTTGCCTATTTTACTTCAGAGCAATGTTGTCTGACAGACTTTGTGGTGATCAAATGGATCTGGGTCCAGCTGCACAGTGAACTGGCAGCATTGCAGTGCATGTAAATGCAGCGATGGCTGGCGCAGGTAAGCGCAGTGGGGCAGCGGCGGGGCGGGGAAGTCGACAGACGACGAAATAGGTCAAATTAAATAAATAAATTAAACCTATTTTGTCGCCCCACCGCACTTACTTGCTCCAGCAGCAACTGATATGTGAGCCTCCAAGGAGTGGGTCTAGGAAAAGAGTAGAAAAGATTGTTAGAGGCTGAAAGGGTTTACGGTGAATGCCAAAGACAGTGCTTAATTAATTTTTTTTAAAGCGCAGGGGTCAAAGCTTTTATTACGTCACTTCTGCCAGCGCTGACTCTTGCCAGCGCAGCTGTATATCAGGACTGCCGGGTCTTTAATGAACCAACACACGCCTCCTTCTTCCTCCACCCTGTTTTTCCTGCCTCTGTCTCATTCTTGCAGGTTGTTTTTCATCTCTGCTTTATCCCTTTGTCTCTGTTTTCACAGCTTTCTTGTCCTTTTTCTTTTCCCCTATTCTACTTTGCTCTCTCTTGCTCTTGGCCAAAGTTGGATGCTGAAAAATAATTCTTGGTCCCTAAAAATGAGTACCGGGGGCCACCACCTGCCACCTCCGATATAAAGGAAGCTCTGCCCACATGTGGAGTCAGGTCAGGAATGGACTGGTTGGAAGCACTGTTCGTAAGGTCGCCCTTTGCCCCAGAACCCTCTGCCCAGTCGCCACAACCGCCTATGCGCTGCAATGTTAATCATGTTGTCATTTGTGTCCATTGCCTTTATACTTCTGATTGTATTACTATACAACTGTATGCCGCATAAGGTGCAGACATTATTCAGTCAGGCGACAAGTGGCGCTTTACAGAGGTCCTAAAGTAAGAAATAAATATAAGGCATGAGTTGCGTACATTGCTAGAAAGCCTTCCGTTCGACTCAGGCATGGAAAAGCTGCCAAAATTTCCCATCATCAAATGCTCTCTTCCGCCTTTTCGCAAGACTGGAGACACCCAACCTTTCAAACACTTTGTTGCGGGATCACGATGAAGCGCTTATTTGGGAGCAAAATGAGACAGCAGCAAATTGTGCGAACTAGCCACACTTGCAATTCACATAACTGCCCATTTGCTGCTGGCACAAAATGAGCATGGCACAATCTGTACATGTAAATGCAAAAAAAAAAAAATTCAAATATTTAGGTTCAGGGCCGTATGCTCCAAGGATGTCAACCTTGTCACTGACGAGAACGGCCTTCTTCATAGCTCTCGCTTTCTTTTATTTGCCTTCTGAGACTCCCAGCACCATTTCCACTTGAATTCCATTCACTTAGAAAAAATAAAATGGTAGTCACTTAATTGATTACACTCTGTCATGTGAGGGAACCTCCGCTGTGAAACCGCAAAGTAGCATGAGCCAACTGCCCTTCATTTGTCCCCTAAGCCATTTGTTTTCAGCCTATTATACAGAAATATCTGTCTTAAAATTGTTCTCCACCATGTGCTGTGAACTGTGGAGGAGTGAGTGGACCCAGTGCCCAGATCACAATTACAAACAGGGCACTTGGAGAGCTGCCAGGTGCCCGGGTCCAGTGGGCCCACAGGATTTTACAAACCAAAGAGAAGCGGAACTACCAGCTGTCACTGCAACCAGGTGTAAATTGCAAACAGTGAGGTGCCTGCTCCTCGTCACTCGCAATATGCTGTAGACCATGGAGGAGATATCCATTATACTTGTTTTTCCAGTGATGGTGATCCATATGGATAAGTTACTTACCTGTAATCCTAGTTCTCTTCCAGGGGTATCCTCATCAAAGTCATAAGCACATGAATATTCCCGCCCATGCGCGTGACCCCGGAAACATATAAAACATATATGTGGAAACCATATATGTAGCTCTATATATATATATCCATATATATATATATATATATATATAACAATAAAAAACACAATGCAGCCTTCCATATACTAGAAACGCTGAGCAATGTTGTAAGAATTTCCCTTGCACATAAATACAATTCCAATAAAGCAGGGAGAAAGAAAATACATTTGAAAACTGCTTTAATGCACAGCAGAAAACATAATCCTGCAAAGAGGAATAAAAGAACATTGCCAGCACATAGGCTGCATTTGTAGAAAACATCAGTGTAGAAAGCTGAAAAGCTAACCCACAGAATTACACACAGAATAAACTGGCACCGTGCCTTTAAGGCAGCCATGACCCCTAGCTTCCCATCATGCCTCAGGGGTGACAGTTAGGTCAGTTGTTCTTTGCGGAGACCCGAAGGCCATGGCACAAAGAGATGGCATGTATCTTGATCACTTGCTCGGGGAGGCGGGTGGGTTGCTTATGACTTTGATGAGGATACCCCTGGAAGAGAACTAGGATTACAGGTAAGTAACTTATCCTTCTCTTCCAGGGGATCCTCATCAATAGTCATAAGCACAGGAATAGAATAGCAAGCCCATCCCCTCATCCTGCGGGCAAGTGACCAGAGTACAATAAAGATACATTGTAAGAAAAAACCATTACAAAGACTCCAATCAAGCTAGCATTGAAACAGATTCCTCAAGGAGGCCTGGCCTACTTGGGTAACCGCTCTGGAGTCAGAATCCAGACAGTAATGCCTGGTAAACGTATGGACCGATTTCCAAGTTGCAGCCTTGCAAATCTCGGCCATCGGTACATTGTGTAAGAAAGCTATTGTAGCCGCTTTGCCCCTAGTAGAGTGAGCTTTAGGGGAGGCTAACAAAGGCTTGTTCGCTAATTGGTAAGCCAATTTAATACAAGACACTATCCACCTTGAAATGGATCGTTTGGAGGCTGGAAAGCCTGTCCTAACAGAGCCGTAGTTTACAAACAATTGATCAGCCTTTCTAATGGACTTTGTTCCCTCCAAGTAGAATTTGAGAACCCTCTTGAGGTCTAATGAGTGAAGACACCTTTCTGCTGGTGTAGCAGGATTTGTAAAGAAAGAGGGGAGAGAAATTGTCTGATTGACATGGAAGTCAGACACTACTTTGGGAAGGAAGGAAGGGTGAGTTCTCAAAACCACCCTATTGTGATGGAAAACCGTATACGGTTCCTTAGAACAGAGTGCTTGGATTTCACTCACTCTGCGTGCTGATGTAATAGCCACCAGAAAAGCTACTTTCCATGTAAGGTGTTGTAATGTGGCCTTATGAATGGGTTCGAAAGGAGGACCCATCAATTTTGACAAAACTAGATTCAACTCCCAAGGCGGAGAAGGAGGTCGGACAGGGGGATAAACCTTCTTCAACCCCTGAAGGAAGTCCTTGACCACCTGAAGTTGAAAGAAAGAAGGTTGGTCAGGTGATTTTCTATATGCTGTGATGGCCGCCAAATGCACTTTTATGGACGTGTATTTCAAACCAGATTTGGTCAAGTAGAGTAGATACGGCAAGATTACCTCTTCTTGCCCGCTAACTGGACTCCAACCATTACGCATACACCACAAGTAAAATCTTTTCCATTTAAAAGAGTAAGAGGCTCTTGTGGATGGTCTCTTTGACTCCCTCAAAATGTCCATGCAGTCCTGAGGGAGGTTCAAATGTCCGTACTGCAGGATCTCAGGAGCATTGCTGCCAAGCTCAGCGAGGGAAGGCTGGGGTGCAGAATCTTCCCTCCCATTTTGGTCAGAAGGTCCGGCCTGCACGGGAGTCTCCGATGCGGACAGATCGAGAGCTGCAACAGGTCCGGATACCACCATTGGCGTGGCCAGTCCGGTGCTATGAGGATCATCTTCATCCTGGATCGTATGAGCTTGGTCACCACCTTCGGGATGAGAGGAAGGGGCGGAAAAGCGTATGCAAACTTCCCGGACCAGTCTATCAAAAGAGCATTCCCTCTCGTTCCTGGTCGGTAAAATCTGGAGACGAAGGCATGGCATTTTCTGTTTCGATCGTCTGCAAAGAGGTCGATGGATGGATGACCCCATTGATGAAAAATGTCCGCCACCACTTCGTCGTTGAGCACCCAGTCTTCTTGTTCTTCGAAGTGTCGACTGAGGGCGTCTGCTCGCACGTTCTGCTCTCCTGGCAGATGCACTGCCGTGATCGAGAGGTTCCTGGCCAGCAGCCAGTGCCAGATCGCCTGAGATTCCAGAGACAGAGGGCGAGAGCGTGTTCCACCTTGTTTGTTTAAGTAATACATGGTGGTTGTATTGTCCGTTTGTATCAGAATCGACTCGGCACTGAATCGACGGATGGAATGCCTTGAGGGCCAAATGAACCGCCTGCAGTTCTAGCATGTTGATATGATAGGTCTGTTCCTTGCTGGTCCATCTGCCCTGAGTCTGCAGTTGACCCAGATGCGTTCCCCATCCCTGAAGAGATGCGTCCGTGATCAGGGATTGTTTTGGCAGAGGTTGATGGAATGGGACTCCCACTAGAAGATTCTTTGGCTGAATCCACCAGAGAATGGACTTCTTCGCTGCTTGAGAGAGGAGAATTCGGTCGTCCCAATGACCCGAGGATTGGTCCCATTTGTCCTCCAGATCCTGCTGCAACAGTCTCATTCTCAATCTGGAGTTGGGTATGAGAAAAATGCAAGAGGCCATCGACCCCAGTAGAGACGCCACTTGCCTTACTGATGGTTGATGTGCTTGAAGGATGATGTTGCATTTGTTTCTCATTGATAACAGTCTCTCCTCCGAAGGAAACACTTTTCCTAGGTCTGAGTCCAGGGTGGCGCCCAGATAGTGGAGCGATTGAGTGGGCTGATGAACTGATTTTTTCACGTTCACATGAAGGCCCAAGCGTTGAAGGAGATCCAGGCAGATGTGAAGGTGATTCTGCACCACGCGAGGAGATGGTCCCTTCAACAGCAAGTCGTCCAGGTATGGATACACAAACAGGCCTTGGCGATGTAATGCTGCCGCCACCACTGCCATGCATTTCGTGAATACCCTTGGTGCAGATTTGAGGCCGAATGGTAAGACTCTGAACTGGTAATGCTTCGCGCCTACCATGAATCGCAGGAACTTGCGATGCCTTGGGGTAATTGGAATGTGAAAGTACGCATCTTGGAGATCCACCGAACACATCCAATCTCCTTTCCTCAGATGTGGAAATATTTGATGGAGCGCCAACATTCGAAACTTCTCCTTTCGGATGAACTTGTTCAGAGTTCGTAGATCTAGAATAGGTCTGAACTTGTTTGGTTGGTCTTTTTTCGGAACAAGGAAGTATCTGGAGTAGACTCCCTTTCCTCTCTGTGCAGGAGGGACCTCTTCTATGGCTAGTTTCTTCAGAAGAGTCGACACTTCTTGACGCAGCAGCTCCAGGTGTTGAGGACGGGACCTTACCGGAGGAACGTCTCTTGGGGGTGCGCAAAAACATAGCGCGTACCCATTGCTCAGTATATTTAGCACCCACTGGTCTTTGGTGATGTTGCGCCACTCTTGTATGCAATTTGAAATACTTCCTCCCACTGGAGTGTGCAACGGTGCTAGAGGAAGCAGAAAATCATTGCTTTCCTTGAGTTTTTGCTGTGGAAGAGGACTGCTGTTGATGTCCTCCTCTTCCTCTCGAGGAACGACGGCCTTGATATTGGGATTTGTTTTTGTTTTGCGACCATTGAGGGGTTTGAACCCTCTGTTGGTAATTTTTACGATTGTAGGGCCTGTAGCGTCGTTTGAACTCCTTTTTCTTCTCAAGGCCCACAGCCTTTAATGTGTCCAACTCGGCCTTCATTCTGGCCATTTCCTCATCAGTGTGTGACCCAAAAAGGGAGTTTCCAGAAAACGGAAGATTCAAAATACGTTGTTGTGCTTCCGGTTTCAAAGCTGTCAGGCGCAACCAGGAAGACCTCCGTGCACATATACCATGTGCATACGAGTGTGCAGCCAAAGAAACCCCATCCGCTGCTGTGCTGATTACTTGGTTGGCCACCAGTGCCCCTTCTTGGAGAATCTCTGAGAAGTCTTGCTGATCCTCCTTTGGGAGTTTGTCTTTAAAACGCTCCAGCGAATCCCATAAGGACCTGTCATACCTGCCCAGCAGGGCAGCAGCGCTAGATACCTTAAGAGAAGATGCTGCAGAGCCGCAGGCCTTTCTCCCCCAAGAATCCTGGGCTCTACTTTCTTTATCTGGAGGGGCTGAGGAGGAAGAAGCCACCGCATGTGTCTTCTTTGCCGCTGCGATGATGACAGAGTCCGGTGGTGGATCAGATTTCAGAAAAAGGGGATCCGATGCAGCAGGTTTATATTTTTTCAGGATCCGAGCCGGAGCTGCTTTAGCCGATGATGGAGTGAGGAAGATGTCCATTACCGGTTCAATGATACCAGGGACTAGAGAAAGTAATGGTCTAGCCGCAGATCTCTGATGGAGAGTTTCAAAAATGATGGAAGTGGTGGTCTGAGGAGCTGACATGGCTATGCTCAGCTTTTGTGCTCCTCTAGCGAGGACATCGTGAAAGGTGTTAACATCATCGATGGGTGACACTCTAGAAGGAGGGCTATCCGTAAGGGTAGGCGAGTAGTCCCTTTTGGATGAGCGTGTCGAAGACGAGGACAAAGATGGTGTTCTCCGTCTCTTGTGATGAGCATGAGTTGACCTATGCTCAGGAGATCTGCCTCTGTGTTCTCTGGTCCGAGTAGTGGGAGACCTGTCCACTTCCTGCACTAGACGCTGTAACGGGGATCTGTGCAGTGGACTGGAATAGTCCGTAGGCCGCTGAGCATGACCAGAGGGTTCTTTCTGCCAGTGATGGAGAGGTTGAAGCCATCTGGGCGAAAGATGAATGGAGGGAGATCGCTGTCTCCTTGGAGAGCCTCTTTGAGATGGATGCTCAGGAGAATGAGCAGAAGAGCTGCGTGACGTCGAGATCATCTGGTGGGAGCTCCTAATAGAATGAGAGGACTCTCTGCGACTTCTGGAGCATGATCGGCGTCTTGATGAACGATGCGATGTCGATGGAGAGTGTCTCGACGTCGACCGACTCTGCGTCACCATCACTGGTGAATCTCTCCTCGACGTCGACCTCGCCGTGTGCTTCGACGTTGTATGATGTGACGTCGAACACCTGGAGCCCACAGACTTCGTCTTCGACGTTGAGCGTGCAGGAGACGAAGTATGAAACGACGGAGAAATCCTTCTCGACGTCGTGTCTTTATGCCTTTCAGATCTCTCTTTCGACGCTGATCGTCTACTGGAAGCCAGCGGAGTCGAGATCGGGGCACTTCTCGCCGTCGATGGAGACCGCCGTCTCGACGTCGAACGACGCCTAGTGTATTTTACCCTAGGTCTCGACGACGAATCTTTCCTCGTCGTCGGCGAAGATCGAGCCCTCGACGTTGAACGTCGCCTGGATGACGACAACGGAGGCGATGGGTGCCTTGCCTCTGGTGACGAGGCACGTCTCAACGTTGACCGCCGCCTGGTTGACGGTAACGGAGACGCCTGCTTCGACGCAGGTCGCCGATGACCCGGCGACGGCGGAGCATGTCTCGACGTCGAACGCCGAGCAGACGGCGGCGACGGAGATCCATCTCTCGACGTTGGGCGAGCCCGCACCAACGGAGAGCGACTCCTCGACGCCGATCGTCGCCGGGTTGACGACGGCAGAGGATTCGACGTACCTGTAGTCTTCGTCGACGACCGGTGTTCTCTCGACGGCGAGCCCGCCGTCGATGGTCTTCTCGTCGACGTTTTCGTTGCCGATGAAGGTATTTGTGGCGCCGAGCCCGACGCCGATGGAGAGCAGACTGGAACCTTACTTCTAGATGGAGTGGTGGCTCTCTCTTTCCTCTTCTTCATCGGAGACCTGCCTCTTGAAGATATTTTCCCCTTCTCAGCCAGCCCATAGAGGCGAATCCTCTCTCTGTCCTTCAGAGTTCTATTGGACAGCGACTGGCAATGCTGGCAGGTCTTGGGAGCATGATCAGAAGGCAGGCAGAGAATACAGACAGGATGGGAGTCTGTTTTAGCCTTCTTCTTGCCACAGGAAGGGCAAGAGACAAAGAGAGAGGGCATTTTTGACTGAAAAATAATGCTCAACTCTCTCAAAAATAGTAGACAGGTACTTCAACAACAAAAAGACGTCGAAGTAAAATGTTTTTGACAAAAAAAAAGAAGTAATTTCTGACAGAAATCAGAAAAAAAACTGAGAGCTGAAGTTACCAGGGTCCTGACAGAAGGAGCTGGAAAGAACAACTGACCTAACTGTCACCCCTGAGGCATGATGGGAAGCTAGGGGTCATGGCTGCCTTAAAGGCACGGTGCCAGTTTATTCTGTGTGTAATTCTGTGGGTTAGCTTTTCAGCTTTCTACACTGATGTTTTCTACAAATGCAGCCTATGTGCTGGCAATGTTCTTTTATTCCTCTTTGCAGGATTATGTTTTCTGCTGTGCATTAAAGCAGTTTTCAAATGTATTTTCTTTCTCCCTGCTTTATTGGAATTGTATTTATGTGCAAGGGAAATTCTTACAACATTGCTCAGCGTTTCTAGTATATGGAAGGCTGCATTGTGTTTTTATTGTTATATATATATATGGATATATATATAGAGCTACATATATGGTTTCCACATATATGTTTTATATGTTTCCGGGGTCCCGCGCATGGGCGGGAATATTCATGTGCTTATGACTTTGATGAGGATCCCCTGGAAGAGAACAGATATTAAACATATTTCGGGCACGTGCCGTGGAGAATTACATTTTTTCTTACATCTCCAAAAGAGCTAAGTGAAAATTCACCAAACCAAGAACTGGTTGAACACTGAATGGTCTAAAAGCTGCTTCGCCATTAAAATG
Organism: Calotriton arnoldi; assembly: GCA_963921515.1. Lineage (NCBI taxonomy): Eukaryota > Metazoa > Chordata > Amphibia > Caudata > Salamandridae > Calotriton > Calotriton arnoldi. The sequence goes on from CAWUFW010002026.1 coordinate 1,060,073, forward strand.
TGATGGACTTTTAATTTAGTGGTTTTGGAGTTATGCACGGCGAATCTTTCCTATGAAAAACCCCACGTTAATTTGAGGAAGTGTAAGGTTGTGCACCCCCACACCATCATAATTTCTGAGCCATTTGAGCATCTGCCCACTGAATGCTGTTTACCCATGGCTTAGAGCAAACTGCTCAGAGGAAAAAGTTATTATTAACTGTACAAAATATTAATTCTTATGAAGTGAGTTGCCAGACCAACCTGCAGAGTATGTGATGTATTAAACAAGCATGAAAAATGGCTACATTACATACGCACTTTTGTAATTTTGAAATAAAACCGTGAGTGTATGGCATGCTCATATTTTCGCAATTTAAAGTGAAACTTTGCTTCCTTTTTTTGAAGAACTAACCGTCCCGGGATGGTTAATTCCGAGAGCTGAAATGTTTCAGCTGCAGTGGGAGGCAGGGAGCCTCCTGTACTGTGAAACCGAAAGCGAATTGCTCCCGGTTTTCTTTCAAAAGTACAAGAGTATGGGCACGTCGTGCCCCATCGATTGGGACAGTGGGAAACAATCTAAAGTGAGATTTAAGAGTGGAGTGCGCGCCCCCCCTGAGATGGTGTCGCGCCTCCCTGGGTGGGGCACGCCCCACAGTTTGAAGAACTGTGGTCTAAAGTCTGCCACATCAGTGAATCATAGCACAACTTGAATGATGCATAAGACTGAATAAAGACTAGTGGAGAACATACTCGCTGGGTGAGATACTGTATGGTTTATGCTAGACAATGCTTCTGTATGTACTATTGAAATGCCAATAAAGTTGTTTTAAAAAAAAAAAACTCTGTTACTTTTGCTGAGAACAACCCGGGGCTATTCTTATACCCTTGAGGCAGTCTACAGAATTGGCTCTGAGAGCCGAGCACTGAAAATGCTGTCAAATGTCTGTTTCAGGTGCTATATTTTGGTAAAAGAATCCATTTGAGATATCTAATGCTGATTTGCATTTTTTCCGCACGTTATTCATTAATGTGGCACTGTGTGCATTCTGTATTGCAAATGTCTTTGTACATGTGTTTAAATGCCTGTAGTCTAAAACTTAATGGTGTGAATTGTCAGGTTTCATTAAGGTAAACAAAGGATTATTCATAGGCAAGGTGCAATTCTCAATCACACCTTGGTATTTAAGTTGATCTAGGATCTCTCTGACTTGTTTCTTTGTGTCATGTTTTATTGGACACTGCCTCTGAGGTGTAGGAGTAGTTTTAACTGGGATTTCATGATTAGGTGACTCAGTATCCCACCCTACATGATTGCGGTAAAGTGTGGGAGCTGGAGCTAGCGCTAACGCCCAATCTTTTGCGTATGTATGTTTGAGTGACTCCAGAACGAGGTCGGAGAAAGCCGGTAAAATTACCTCTTCCCCCTTTGGGCAATCCATGACAAACTCAGGCGGCCAATCTCTTTCAGCCAAAAGTATATTGTATCCAAAAGTCAGGTTCTCCCAAAAGAGAAGAGAGGGGGGGGGGGAGAGAGACAAAAAGGTACGGAGTTCCTCAGGTGGGTTATTGCTCACCTTGTGTATACTCTAGGTAGTGAGGAGGTGGGGAATACCTCCTGTCGGAACTAGGACCCTCACACACCCAGCAAGCTAGGTGTCATGCTTCATCATATGGGTCTGCTCCTCGTCGGGCCAGCGCTGCAATGCTCGACGGGCACCCATAAAGGGGCTCTTTATCGGAGTTCTTTTGTTCCTCGCTGTATTGGTGCCGTGGGTGTGAGGGGCCTAGGTACGTGTAGATGTGAAATGTGAATGTAAAACAGGTAAAGGATGCCTCTGTGATAAATTTTATTCTGTAAGGGTCCCAACCTGATTAAAAGAAATGAAGGGAGGCGAATGTTTTGTTGTAATGTGACAAAATTTTCGCTCAAACCCTAGATGGTCAACATGTTTCTCGCCTCAATAAGTCACGGAAGTGATCAGCTGGCGATTCTTCAGGACCGAGTGAATAAAAAACTATCTACAGTGGGTGGCAAGGTGCAACGCTACCTACCAAATGCTCTACCCGTGGGTCATTACCCCGGGAAAAGGCAGTCGACCTAGAGTACAAAAAATAAATTTAAAAACCATAGCATGGGAGTGGGAATTGGTCCCAGTTAAATTCAATCAATGTGGATCAATTATCACATTATAAATCGAACATATATTAAAAAACACACAGTGCTATCATGCCATTCAAGCTCTGTGTATACTTCTTTACAATACCCCTGTGTATACATGCTAAAAAGGTGTGACTTATTGGACAGTGGTGGTGAGTGGACAAAAGCTCACCTCTTCCAGGTATCTAATTCTGCCTCGTCAGTTATCAGCGAAGTATGAGGACACTCAATGTAGTGTCTCTGTATGGAATGAGACATAAATTACCAGAACATAATAGGCTATATGTACACTAGTTCGATGCTCACTTACTGGTCCTGGTGCACTCGGTTGTAAGGAGCAGAAGGTCCGGGTCAGGGTGGTTGTAGCCTGCAGTTATGACCCCAAACCAATGACACGATCAATTGTTGGTGCTCACACTGGGCTGGTGTGTCTGGTGGCGCCGCACGCCGTGCCCCAAACTGGATGCTCGCAGTGCTGCTCCTGTGAAGTGGCACAGCGTAAGCGCCCCAGGGGCCCTGCCGCGTAATGGGCTAATGCCATAAGAAAAGAGTGTCCGCTTAAAGCTCAGTGGCTTAAGGCTCGCAGCGCCTGATCCCGGTACCTCTTACCTCCATTAATCGCCGATGTCAGAATGAGCCTCCAACAGAATGTGCATACTCACCTGCTCCCACTCGGAGCCACGTGGCTGACCTACCCGCTCCGCTGCAACCAGGAAGGTATCGTGTCACAGCAGGATCCTGTTTAAATACCTGCCGCGAAGACAGCAGAGCGGGTGAAGTGGCCACAGCTGGAATCAAAAGCGGAGTCACCGATTGGTGGAAAAGTGATATCACTGTAGACAGAATCATGGCGGCCATCTTGGAGTGTGTAATAGTTGTTAGTTACAGCCAAATCATTGTAGGGATGGTACTGCTGTCTAGCTATAGAGTTCAAAAAAGGGGGGGTGGGAGATGCAGTGTGTCGAGATATATAACACTGCAAGGGGTACCTCATTAGATTCTAAGAGATCAAAGTGGAATCACACAGTAGTCAAAACATGATGTCCTAATTGACGGAATAATGGCGGCCATCTTGGAGTGTGTTGTTAATGGTTAATCACAGCCTAATCATATAGGGATAGTGCGTCGCTACTGCTATCCAACTACAGTGTTAAAAAAGGTGGGAAATGTAGTGTGTGGAAATATTTGACACTGCATGGGGTCCTCATTAAGTTCCGAAAGATTCGGTAATAGTCAAAGTGAAATCACATAGTAGTTAAAACATGATATCCTTGTTAACGGAATCATGGCGGCCATTTTGAAGTGTGTTTCAGTTAATCATGGCCATGTTGGTATGAGGGTTGTGTCGGAGCATGGACAAGTGCAACAGATAATAGATACAGTATCTGGAGATAGTCAACACTGCCTAAGGTATCTCCTTACGGTCCCAGATGTTCAGTGACGGGGGAACCTTATAAGGAGCAATAGTTGTCATCATGTAGTGTATAATGAGCTCCCATGGTATGCTGTAGGTAAGGATCATGTGTTAATTAATGGTGCTCCAAGGAATGTCATCATTCAAGCCACTATTGGCTGAGTCAAGACGAAACACCCATCTTTGTTCAATCCTGAACAGGGCTGTATGTGTTATTTGTTGATGTGCCTCGAGGACTACCCAACGTAAACTTTCTGGGGGATGTCTCAGTTCTGTAAAACGGGTATATAGTTTGGTGTTTGTCTTGAGGCAACGAATACTGCTTTTATGTTCAGTTATTCTGGTTTTAATGGCCCTCATGGTCATACCGATGTATCTTTTCTCGCAGGGGCATGTCAACAGGTTCACACAACATGGTGTGTTACAATTCGTGTGTTTAGTGATCGTCCATGTGAATGTGTCAGACAATGCCAGTTCTTTAGTGTGTTTTGTCTGCGGACAAACGGTACATGAACCGCAAGGATAGTGTCCTACGACAGGGGGGAGGTCCCACAGTTGTCTCTGGTTTGAACTGTTTCTGTTTTTGGGTCTCGTATGTATTAACATGTCTTTTAGGTTGTTAGTACGCTTGAACGCAAACCTAGGTTTCGGTATTGTCAGCGTGCCTGTGTTCAAGATCTCCCAATGTTTATTCACAGCCTTCTTGATCAGATTAGATCTAGGTGTGTATGTGGTTACACAGGTCACCGTGTTGGAGGGTTCTTTTACATGTACCTCTAGAAGGCTTTCGCGATGGTTATTTCTCGCTCGTTTCATGCAAGAATTAATTTGTTGTTTAGGGTATTGTCTTTTCAGTAAGTTTTCTGACAGTGCCTCAGCTTCAGTTTTGTAGTCATTTATTGAGCTACAATTCCTCCTAATCCGTAAAAACTGGCTGTAGGGTAGATTATTTTTCAGAGTCTTTGGATGAAAACTGCTATATAACAGCAAGCTGTTCCTATCAGTAGGCTTTTTAAACATAGTAGTGGTTAGTTTGCACTCTTGTAATTTGATGGTGAGATCCAGAAAAGCAATTTCAGTTGGTGAAATTGTATGGGTGAACCTCAAGTACTGAGTTCTTAGTATTGATCCACTCACAGAATTCATTGCATGTCTGTATGTCCCCTTGCCAGAAGATCAGTATGTCGTCTATAAACCTCTTCCATAGTCTCAGGTTAACTCCGAAGGGATTGCTGGCATGTCGGATAATCTCTTGCTCAAAAGCCGCCATGTATAGACAAGCTACACTGGGAGCAAAGGTACTCCCCATCGAAGTTCCCTGAGACTGATGGAAGAGTTGGCTGTTAAACTCGAAGAAATTCTCTGTTAGGGCTAAGGTGGCACATTGCATAATGAATGGGATGGGAGTCGGTGCCACCCATTCAGTTTCCATTAGTGCAGTTTCTATCACTGTCAGTGTCTCTCTCTGTGGGATATTGGTATATAGTTGCTCAACATCCAGGGTGATCAGGAGGTTGATATCAGTGGTGTTTTCCAATTCCCCCATAATACGTAGGATATCAGTGGTGTCCCTGATGTATGAGGGAGTCTGTTTGACCAGAGGTTGCAAGAAAAAGTCACAAAATTGCGACAAGGGTTCTAGCAGAGAACCGATCCCTGAGACTATGGGTCTGCCCGGGACTGGGGTGGTCCCCTTATGTATTTTCGGCAGAGTGTAAAAATAGGGGGTCTTGGGATGTTTAGTGATCAGAAAATCAGCTTCTTTTCTGCTGACCCACCCATTACTCTCTGCCTCAAAGACCATCATAGCAATCTTAGTTGATAACCGTGCTGTGGGGTTCGTTGCTATGGGGGTATAGAATTTTCTGTTCTGGAGTTGACGTAAGCATTCAGAGTCATAATCCGTAGTGGATTGAATGACCGTTGCTCCCCTTTGTCAGCCTGTTTTATTGTGATGCTGTTGTCTTCTGCCAGTGATTTGATAGCAGCACGTTCCTGATTCGAAAGGTTGTGAAAAGGAACTCTGTTTCCCTCATTTTTAAGTTCTTTTAGCACGGCTTTTTCAAATGTCAATACCTCCACCGGTACCATACCGCTGGTGGGAGTAAAGGTAGAGGGGTTACGTAGGCCTGAGTCTAGTTTGGCAGGTTCTTCTGTATCCTCAAAATAAGCCCTCAGGCGCACCTTTCTGAACAGGTTCTGGATTTCGCACTGTTCTAGAAATTTATCATCTTTGGGGGTAGGAACATATCCAAGCCCCTTCTCCAGTACCATTTGTTCTGTTGATGTCAGTTGCCTATGTGATAGGTTTACCACTAGACTCTCCTGCCCTGTGTTTTGCTCCTGGTTTCCACCATATTGGGTTGTTGGTCCTGCCACTGGACCTGTTTTTGTCCTCCTCTTCTGCGCCCTCTTCCTCTGCCCCAGCCTCTGCCTAAAAAGGTGGGTGGCTAGCAGGGTAGAATTGGGGTTGGCCTTGGGGATATATAGGAAAAGGCCAGTATGGAGGTTGTGGGCCTTGAAAATTATGTATGGGGTAGTTAGGAGTTTGTGGGCGGTTATTTCTCCTCTGATTAGGGCCTCCCCAACTCCCGCTGCTGGAGTCACTACTGGCTGAATCTCTTCTATTAGTGTCGCTACTTTCATCAGAAGAGTAGCTTGTCTTGTTGGTCGTATAATCAGCCTTCAAATATGGATATATTTTCTCTTTATCGAATCGGTTTATATCCTTTTGGACCTTGCTGACCTTCTGCTTCAACAGGAATTCTTTATGCTCAGTAATCTCATTATTGAGTTCTGTCAGTTTGGTTTTAAACAGGGTTGCCTGAATGGTGGTTTTGATGGCCCCTTCAACCACTTGTATTCTGATGAGGAGCGCATCAGCTATTCTTCTTGCCGTGTTAATGATGAGGATAAGTAAGTCACTGGTGCATTTCCACGCCACCAGGGACCACTCCTTTTTGAAGACTACGTCGTCAAGGAAAAGTCTAGGGAAGTTTTTTACTATCAGACCATTAGGTGCAATGTTAGCCCTCAGGTACTCTGTCATCATTGCTCCGTGGAGCGTGATTTTGAGCCAATCCCTCTTCATATTAGTCAGGGTGGTCCAATCCTCGGACGGTGCCCCTGAGGCTGAAGGGCCATCCCCCCCTAAAATGGATGGGGTATTCCTGAGTATTTCTGCGGCTATCTCTTCGCCGAAGCTGAGACCTGGGTTGTCATTCATGATGGCTAGTATAACAAGGGATACTATAAAAGAAGGGGACTTAAGGCATGGGTCCCGGCAAATGGGCCAATGAGGGTAACTATCCCTCTGGTAACCTAGGAAGTCCCACGGGAATGCCCGTGCGAAGATATGTCAACAAAAGGAGGGACGCAAAGGGCTTGATAAAGGTCCAACGTATATGCCCTAAATTAAGCCAAGAGACAAAAGGTACGGAGTTCCTCAGGTGGGTTATTGCTCACCTTGTGTATACTCTAGGTAGTGAGGAGGTGGGGAATACCTCCTGTCGGAACTAGGACCCTCACACACCCAGCAAGCTAGGTGTCATGCTTCATCATATGGGTCTGCTCCTCGTCGGGCCAGCGCTGCAATGCACGACGGGCACCCATAAAGGGGCTCTTTATCGGAGTTCTTTTGTTCCTCGCTGTATTGGTGCCATGGGTGTGAGGGGCCTAGGTACCTAGATGGTCAACATGTTTCTCGCCTCAATAAGTCACGGAAGCTTTCGGAACTTAATGAGGGACCCCATGCAGTGTCAAATATTTCCACACACTACATTTCCCACCTTTTTTTAACACTATAGTTGGATAGCAGTAGCGACGCACTATCCCTATATGATTAGGCTGTGATTAACCATTAACAACACACTCCAAGATGGCCGCCATTATTCCGTCAATTAGGACATCATGTTTTGACTACTGTGTGATTCCACTTTGATCTTTTAGAATCTAATGAGGTACCCCTTGCAGTGTTATATATCTCGACACACTGCATCTCCCACCCCCCCTTTTTTGAACTCTATAGCTAGACAGCAGTACCATCCCCACAATGATTTGGCTGTAACTAACAACTATTACACACTCCAAGATGGCCGCCATGATTCTGTCTACAGTGATATCACTTTTCCACCAATCAGTGACTCCGCTTTTGATTCCAGCTGTGGCCACTTCACCCGCTCTGCTGTCTTCGCGGCAGGTATTTAAACAGGATCCTGCTGTGACACGATACCTTCCTGGTTGCAGCGGAGCGGGTAGGTCAGCCACGTGGCTCCGAGTGGGAGCAGGTGAGTATGCACATTCTGTTGGAGGCTCATTCTGACTTCGGCGATTAATGGAGGTAAGAGGTACCGGGATCAGGCGCTGCGAGCCTTAAGCCACTGAGCTTTAAGCGGACACTCTTTTCTTATGGCATTAGCCCATTACGCGGCAGGGCCCCTGGGGGCGCTTACGCTGTGCCACTTCACAGGAGCAGCACTGCGAGCATCCAGTTTGGGGTACGGCGTGCGGCGCCACCAGACACACCAGCCCAGTGTGAGCACCAACAATTAATCGTGTCATTGGTTTGGGGTCATAACTGCAGGCTACAACCACCCTGACCCGGACCTTCTGCTCCTTACAACCGAGTGCACCAGGACTAGTAAGTGAGCATCGAACTAGTGTACATATAGCCTATTATGTTCTGGTAATTTATGTCTCATTCCATACAGAGACACTACATTGAGTGTCCTCATACTTCGCTGATAACTGACGAGGCAGAATTAGATACCTGGAAGAGGTGAGCTTTTGTCCACTCACCACCACTGTCCAATAAGTCACACCTTTTTAGCATGTATACACAGGGGTATTGTAAAGAAGTATACACAGAGCTTGAATGGCATGATAGCACTGTGTGTTTTTTAATATATGTTCGATTTATAATGTGATAATTGATCCACATTGATTGAATTTAACTGGGACCAATCCCCACTCCCATGCTATGGTTTTTAAATTGCTTTTTTGTACTCTAGGTCGACTGCCTTTTCCCGGGGTAATGACCCACGGGTAGAGCATTTGGTAGGTAGCGTTGCACCTTGCCACCCACTGTAGATAGTTTTTTATTCACTCGGTCCTGAAGAATCGCCAGCTGATCACTTCCGTGACTTATTGAGGCGAGAAACATGTTGACCATCTAGGGTTTGAGCGAAAATTTTGTCACATTACAACAAAACATTCGCCTCCCTTCATTTCTTTTAATCAGGTTGGGACCCTTACAGAATAAAATTTATCACAGAGGCATCCTTTACCTGTTTTACATTCACATTTCACATCTACACGTACCTAGGCCCCTCACACCCACGGCACCAATACAGCGAGGAACAAAAGAACTCCGATAAAGAGCCCCTTTATGGGTGCCCGTCGAGCATTGCAGCGCTGGCCCGACGAGGAGCAGACCCATATGATGAAGCATGACACCTAGCTTGCTGGGTGTGTGAGGATCCTAGTTCCGACAGGAGGTATTCCCCACCTCCTCACTACCTAGAGTATACACAAGGTGAGCAATAACCCACCTGAGGAACTCGGTACCTTTTGTCTCTTGGCTTAATTTAGGGCATATACGTTGGACCTTTATCAAGCCCTTTGCGTCCCTCCTTTTGTTGACATATCTTCGCACGGGCATTCCCGTGGGACTTCCTAGGTTACCAGAGGGATAGTTACCCTCATTGGCCCATTTGCCGGGACCCATGCCTTAAGTCCCCTTCTTTTATAGTATCCCTTGTTATACTAGCCATCATGAATGACAACCCAGGTCTCAGCTTCGGCGAAGAGATAGCCGCAGAAATACTCAGGAATACCCCATCCATTTTAGGGGGATGGCCCTTCAGCCTCAGGGGCACCGTCCGAGGATTGGACCACCCTGACTAATATGAAGAGGGATTGGCTCAAAATCACGCTCCACGGAGCAATGATGACAGAGTACCTGAGGGCTAACATTGCACCTAATGGTCTGATAGTAAAAACTTCCCTAGACTTTTCCTTGACGACGTAGTCTTCAAAAAGGAGTGGTCCCTGGTGGCGTGGAAATGCACCAGGGACTTACTTATCCTCATCATTAACACGGCAAGAAGAATAGCTGATGCGCTCCTCATCAGAATACAAGTGGTTGAAGGGGCCATCAAAACCACCATTCAGGCAACCCTGTTTAAAACCAAACTGACAGAACTCAATAATGAGAATACTGAGCATAAAGAATTCCTGTTGAAGCAGAAGGTCAGCAAGGTCCAAAAGGATATAAACCGATTCGATAAAGAGAAAATATATCCATATTTGAAGGCTGATTATACGACCAACAAGACAAGCTACTCTTCTGATGAAAGTAGCGACACTAATAGAAGAGATTCAGCCAGTAGTGACTCCAGCAGCGGGAGTTGGGGAGGCCCTAATCAGAGGAGAAATAACCGCCCACAAACTCCTAACTACCCCATACATAATTTTCAAGGCCCAGAACCTCCATACTGGCCTTTTCCTATATATCCCCAAGGCCAACCCCAATTCTACCCTGCTAGCCACCCACCTTTTTTAGGCAGAGGCTGGGGCAGAGGAAGAGGGCGCAGAAGAGGAGGACAAAAACAGGTCCAGTGGCAGGACCAACAACCCAATATGGTGGAAACCAGGAGCAAAACACAGGGCAGGAGAGTCTAGTGGTAAACCTATCACATAGGCAACTGACATCAACAGAACAAATGGTACTGGAGAAGGGGCTTGGATATGTTCCTACCCCCAAAGATGATAAATTTCTAGAACAGTGCGAAATCCAGAACCTGTTCAGAAAGGTGCGCCTGAGGGCTTATTTTGAGGATACAGAAGAACCTGCCAAACTAGACTCAGGCCTACGTAACCCCTCTACCTTTACTCCCACCAGCGGTATGGTACCGGTGGAGATATTGACATTTGAAAAAGCCGTGCTAAAAGAACTTAAAAATGAGGGAAACAGAGTTCCTTTTCACAACCTTTCGAATCAGGAACGTGCTGCTATCAAATCACTGGCAGAAGACAACAGCATCACAATAAAACAGGCTGACAAAGGGGGAGCAACGGTCATTCAATCCACTACGGATTATGACTCTGAATGCTTACGTCAACTCCAGAACAGAAAATTCTATACCCCCATAGCAACGAACCCCACAGCGCGAGTTATCAACTAAGATTGCTATGATGGTCTTTGAGGCAGAGAGTAATGGGTGGGTCAGCAGAAAAGAAGCTGATTTTCTGATCACTAAACATCCCAAGACCCCCTATTTTTACACTCTGCCGAAAATACATAAGGGGACCACCCCAGTCCCGGGCAGACCCATAGTCTCAGGGATCGGTTCTCTGCTAGAACCCTTGTCGCAATTTTGTGACTTTTTCTTGCAACCTCTGGTCAAACAGACTCCCTCATACATCAGGGACACCACTGATATCCTACGTATTATGGGGGAATTGGAAAACACCACTGATATCAACCTCCTGATCACCCTGGATGTTGAGCAACTATATACCAATATCCCACAGAGAGAGACACTGACAGTGATAGAAACTGCACTAATGGAAACTGAATGGGTGGCACCGACTCCCATCCCATTCATTATGCAATGTGCCACCTTAGCCCTAACAGAGAATTTCTTCGAGCTTAACAACCAACTCTTCCATCAGTCTCAGGGAACTTCGATGGGGAGTACCTTTGCTCCCAGTGTAGCTTGTCTATACATGGCGGCTTTTGAGCAAGAGATTATCCGACATGCCAGCAATCCCTTCGGAGTTAACCTGAGACTATGGAAGAGGTTTATAGACGACATACTGATCTTCTGGCAAGGGGACATACAGACATGCAATGAATTCTGTGAGTGGATCAATACTAAGAACCAGTACTTGAGGTTCACCCATACAATTTCACCAACTGAAATTGCTTTTCTGGATCTCACCATCAAATTACAAGAGGGCAAACTAACCACTACTATGTTTAAAAGCCTACTGATAGGAACAGCTTGCTGTTATATAGCAGTTTTCATCCAAAGACTCTGAAAAATAATCTACCCTACAGCCATTTTTTACGGATTAGGAGGAATTGTAGCTCAATAAATTACTACAAAACTGAAGCTGAGGAACTGTCAGAAAACTTACTGAAAAGACAATACCCTAAACAACAAATTAATTCTTGCATGAAACGAGCGAGAAATAACCATCGCGAAAGCCTTCTAGAGGTACATGTAAAAGAACCCTCCAACACGGTGACCTGTGTAACCACATACACACCTAGATCTAATCTGATCAAGAAGGCTGTGAATAAACATTGGGAGATCTTGAACACAGGCACGCTGACAATACCGAAACCTAGGTTTGCGTTCAAGCGTACTAACAACCTAAAAGACATGTTAATACATACGAGACCCAAAAACAGAAACAGTTCAAACCAGAGACAACTGTGGGACCTCCCCCCGTCGTAGGACACTATCCTTGCGGTTCATGTACCGTTTGTCCGCAGACAAAACACACTAAAGAACTGGCATTGTCTGACACATTCACATGGACGATCACTAAACACACGAATTGTAACACACCACGTTGTGTGTACCTGTTGACATGCCCCTGCGAGAAAAGATACATCGGTATGACCATGAGGGCCATTAAAACCAGAATAACTGAACATAAAAGCAGTATTCGTTGCCTCAAGACAAACACCAAACTATATACCCATTTTACAGAACTGAGACATCCCCCAGAAAGTCTACGTTGGGTAGTCCTCGAGGCACATCAACAAATAACACATACAGCCCTGTTCAGGATTGAACAAAGATGGGTGTTTCGTCTTGACTCAGCCAATAGTGGCTTGAATGATGACATTCCTTGGAGCACCATTAATTAACACATGATCCTTACCTACAGCATACCATGGGAGCTCATTATACACTACATGATGACAACTATTGCTCCTTATAAGGTTCCCCCGTCACTGAACATCTGGGACCGTAAGGAGGTACCTTAGGCAGTGTTGACTATCTCCAGATACTGTATCTATTATCTGTTGCACTTGTCCATGCTCCGACACAACCCTCATACCAACATGGCCATGATTAACTGAAACACACTTCTAAATGGCCGCCATGATTCCGTTAACAAGGATATCATGTTTTAACTACTATGTGATTTCACTTTGACTATTACCGAATCTTTCGGAACTTAATGAGGGACCCCATGCAGTGTCAAATATTTCCACACACTACATTTCCCACCTTTTTTTAACACTATAGTTGGATAGCAGTAGCGACGCACTATCCCTATATGATTAGGCTGTGATTAACCATTAACAACACACTCCAAGATGGCCGCCATTATTCCGTCAATTAGGACATCATGTTTTGACTACTGTGTGATTCCACTTTGATCTTTTAGAATCTAATGAGGTACCCCTTGCAGTGTTATATATCTCGACACACTGCATCTCCCACCCCCCCTTTTTTGAACTCTATAGCTAGACAGCAGTACCATCCCCACAATGATTTGGCTGTAACTAACAACTATTACACACTCCAAGATGGCCGCCATGATTCTGTCTACAGTGATATCACTTTTCCACCAATCGGTGACTCCGCTTTGATTCCAGCTGTGGCCACTTCACCCGCTCTGCTGTCTTCGCGGCAGGTATTTAAACAGGATCCTGCTGTGACACGATACCTTCCTGGTTGCAGAGGAGCGGGTAGGTCAGCCACGTGGCTCCGAGTGGGAGCAGGTGAGTATGCACATTCTGTTGGAGGCTCATTCTGACATCGGCGATTAATGGAGGTAAGAGGTACCGGGATCAGGCGCTGCGAGCCTTAAGCCACTGAGCTTTAAGCGGACACTCTTTTCTTATGGCATTAGCCCATTACGCGGCAGGGCCCCTGGGGGCGCTTACGCTGTGCCACTTCACAGGAGCAGCACTGCGAGCATCCAGTTTGGGGCACGGCGTGCGGCGCCACCAGACACACCAGCCCAGTGTGAGCACCAACAATTGATCGTGTCATTGGTTTGGGGTCATAACTGCAGGCTACAACCACCCTGACCCGGACCTTCTGCTCCTTACAACCGAGTGCACCAGGACTAGTAAGTGAGCATCGAACTAGTGTACATATAGCCTATTATGTTCTGGTAATTTATGTCTCATTCCATACAGAGACACTACATTGAGTGTCCTCATACTTCGCTGATAACTGACGAGGCAGAATTAGATACCTGGAAGAGGTGAGCTTTTGTCCACTCACCACCACTGTCCAATAAGTCACACCTTTTTAGCATGTATACACAGGGGTATTGTAAAGAAGTATACACAGAGCTTGAATGGCATGATAGCACTGTGTGTTTTTTAATATATGTTCAATTTATAATGTGATAATTGATCCACATTGATTGAATTTAACTGGGACCAATTCCCACTCCCATGCTATGGTTTTTAAATTTCTTTTTTGTACTCTAGGTCGACTGCCTTTTCCCGGGGTAATGACCCACGGGTAGAGCATTTGGTAGGTAGCGTTGCACCTTGCCACCCACTGTAGATAGTTTTTTATTCACTCGGTCCTGAAGAATCGCCAGCTGATCACTTCCGTGACTTATTGAGGCGAGAAACATGTTGACCATCTAGGGTTTGAGCGAAAATTTTGTCACATTACAACAAAACATTCGCCTCCCTTCATTTCTTTTAATCAGGTTGGGACCCTTACAGAATAAAATTTATCACAGAGGCATCCTTTACCTGTTTTACATTCACATTTCACATCTACACGTACCTAGGCCCCTCACACCCACGGCACCAATACAGCGAGGAACAAAAGAACTCCGATAAAGAGCCCCTTGATGGGTGCCCGTCGAGCATTGCAGCGCTGGCCCGACGAGGAGCAGACCCATATGATGAAGCATGACACCTAGCTTGCTGGGTGTGTGAGGGTCCTAGTTCCGACAGGAGGTATTCCCCACCTCCTCACTACCTAGAGTATACACAAGGTGAGCAATAACCCACCTGAGGAACTCCGTACCTTTTTGTCTCTTGGCTTAATTTAGGGCATATACGTTGGACCTTTATCAAGCCCTTTGCGTCCCTCCTTTTGTTGACATATCTTCGCACGGGCATTCCCGTGGGACTTCCTAGGTTACCAGAGGGATAGTTACCCTCATTGGCCCATTTGCCGGGACCCATGCCTTAAGTCCCCTTCTTTTATAGTATCCCTTGTTATACTAGCCATCATGAATGACAACCCAGGTCTCAGCTTCGGCGAAGAGATAGCCGCAGAAATACTCAGGAATACCCCATCCATTTTAGGGGGGGATGGCCCTTCAGCCTCAGGGGCACCGTCCGAGGATTGGACCACCCTGACTAATATGAAGAGGGATTGGCTCAAAATCACGCTCCACGGAGCAATGATGACAGAGTACCTGAGGGCTAACATTGCACCTAATGGTCTGATAGTAAAAAACTTCCCTGGACTTTTCCTTGACGACGTAGTCTTCAAAAAGGAGTGGTCCCTGGTGGCGTGGAAATGCACCAGGGACTTACTTATCCTCATCATTAACACGGCAAGAAGAATAGCTGATGCGCTCCTCATCAGAATACAAGTGGTTGAAGGGGCCATCAAAACCACCATTCAGGCAACCCTGTTTAAAACCAAACTGACAGAACTCAATAATGAGATTACTGAGCATAAAGAATTCCTGTTGAAGCAGAAGGTCAGCAAGCTCCAAAAGGATATAAACCGATTTGATAAAGAGAAAATATATCCATATTTGAAGGCTGATTATACGACCAACAAGACAAGCTACTCTTCTGATGAAAGTAGCGACACTAATAGAAGAGATTCAGCCAGTAGTGACTCCAGCAGCGGGAGTTGGGGAGGCCCTAATCAGAGGAGAAATAACCGCCCACAAACTCCTAACTACCCCATACATAATTTTCAAGGCCCACAACCTCCATACTGGCCTTTTCCTATATATCCCCAAGGCCAACCCCAATTCTACCCTGCTAGCCACCCACCTTTTTAGGCAGAGGCTGGGGCAGAGGAAGAGGGCGCAGAAGAGGAGGACAAAAACAGGTCCAGTGGCAGGACCAACAACCCAATATGGTGGAAACCAGGAGCAAAACACAGGGCAGGAGAGTCTAGTGGTAAACCTATCACATAGGCAACTGACATCAACAGAACAAATGGTACTGGAGAAGGGGCTTGGATATGTTCCTACCCCCAAAGATGATAAATTTCTAGAACAGTGCGAAATCCAGAACCTGTTCAGAAAGGTGCGCCTGAGGGCTTATTTTGAGGATACAGAAGAACCTGCCAAACTAGACTCAGGCCTACGTAACCCCTCTACCTTTACTCCCACCAGCGGTATGGTACCGGTGGAGGTATTGACATTTGAAAAAGCTGTGCTAAAAGAACTTAAAAATGAGGGAAACAGAGTTCCTTTTCACAACCTTTCGAATCAGGAACGTGCTGCTATCAAATCACTGGCAGAAGACAACAGCATCACAATAAAACAGGCTGACAAAGGGGGAGCAACGGTCATTCAATCCACTACGGATTATGACTCTGAATGCTTACGTCAACTCCAGAACAGAAAATTCTATACCCCCATAGCAACGAACCCCACAGCACGGTTATCAACTAAGATTGCTATGATGGTCTTTGAGGCAGAGAGTAATGGGTGGGTCAGCAGAAAAGAAGCTGATTTTCTGATCACTAAACATCCCAAGACCCCCTATTTTTACACTCTGCCGAAAATACATAAGGGGACCACCCCAGTCCCGGGCAGACCCATAGTCTCAGGGATCGGTTCTCTGCTAGAACCCTTGTCGCAATTTTGTGACTTTTTCTTGCAACCTCTGGTCAAACAGACTCCCTCATACATCAGGGACACCACTGATATCCTACGTATTATGGGGGAATTGGAAAACACCACTGATATCAACCTCCTGATCACCCTGGATGTTGAGCAACTATATACCAATATCCCACAGAGAGAGACACTGACAGTGATAGAAACTGCACTAATGGAAACTGAATGGGTGGCACCGACTCCCATCCCATTCATTATGCAATGTGCCACCTTAGCCCTAACAGAGAATTTCTTCGAGTTTAACAACCAACTCTTCCATCAGTCTCAGGGAACTTCGATGGGGAGTACCTTTGCTCCCAGTGTAGCTTGTCTATACATGGCGGCTTTTGAGCAAGAGATTATCCGACATGCCAGCAATCCCTTCGGAGTTAACCTGAGACTATGGAAGAGGTTTATAGACGACATACTGATCTTCTGGCAAGGGGACATACAGACATGCAATGAATTCTGTGAGTGGATCAATACTAAGAACCAGTACTTGAGGTTCACCCATACAATTTCACCAACTGAAATTGCTTTTCTGGATCTCACCATCAAATTACAAGAGGGCAAACTAACCACTACTATGTTTAAAAAGCCTACTGATAGGAACAGCTTGCTGTTATATAGCAGTTTTCATCCAAAGACTCTGAAAAATAATCTACCCTACAGCCAGTTTTTACGGATTAGGAGGAATTGTAGCTCAATAAATGACTACGAAACTGAAGCTGAGGCACTGTCAGAAAACTTACTGAAAAGACAATACCCTAAACAACAAATTAATTCTTGCATGAAACGAGCGAGAAATAACCATCGCGAAAGCCTTCTAGAGGTACATGTAAAAGAACCCTCCAACACGGTGACCTGTGTAACCACATACAAACCTAGATCTAATCTGATCAAGAAGGCTGTGAATAAACATTGGGAGATCTTGAACACAGGCACGCTGACAATACCGAAACCTAGGTTTGCGTTCAAGCGTACTAACAACCTAAAAGACATGTTAATACATACGAGACCCAAAAACAGAAACAGTTCAAACCAGAGACAACTGTGGGACCTCCCCCCTGTCGTAGGACACTATCCTTGCGGTTCATGTACCGTTTGTCCACAGACAAAACACACTAAAGAACTGGCATTGTCTGACACGTTCACATGGACGATCACTAAACACACGAATTGTAACACACCACGTTGTGTGTACCTGTTGACATGCCCCTGCGAGAAAAGATACATCGGTATGACCATGAGGGCCATTAAAACCAGAATAACTGAACATAAAAGCAGTATTCGTTGCCTCAAGACAAACACCAAACTATATACCCATTTTACAGAACTGAGACATCCCCCAGAAAGTCTACGTTGGGTAGTCCTCGAGGCACATCAACAAATAACACATACAGCCCTGTTCAGGATTGAACAAAGATGGGTGTTTCGTCTTGACTCAGCCAATAGTGGCTTGAATGATGACATTCCTTGGAGCACCATTAATTAACACATGATCCTTACCTACAGCATACCATGGGAGCTCATTATACACTACATGATGACAACTATTGCTCCTTATAAGGTTCCCCCGTCACTGAACATCTGGGACCGTAAGGAGGTACCTTAGGCAGTGTTGACTATCTCCAGATACTGTATCTATTATCTGTTGCACTTGTCCATGCTCCGACACAACCCTCATACCAACATGGCCATGATTAACTGAAACACACTTCTAAATGGCCGCCATGATTCCGTTAACAAGGATATCATGTTTTAACTACTATGTGATTTCACTTTGACTATTACCGAATCTTTCGGAACTTAATGAGGACCCCATGCAGTGTCAAATATTTCCACACACTACATTTCCCACCTTTTTTTAACACTATAGTTGGATAGCAGTAGCGACGCACTATCCCTATATGATTAGGCTGTGATTAACCATTAACAACACACTCCAAGATGGCCGCCATTATTCCGTCAATTAGGACATCATGTTTTGACTACTGTGTGATTCCACTTTGATCTTTTAGAATCTAATGAGGTACCCCTTGCAGTGTTATATATCTCGACACACTGCATCTCCCACCCCCTTTTTGAACTCTATAGCTAGACAGCAGTACCATCCCCACAATGATTTGGCTGTAACTAACAACTATTACACACTCCAAGATGGCCGCCATGATTCTGTCTACAGTGATATCACTTTTCCACCAATCGGTGACTCCGCTTTTGATTCCAGCTGTGGCCACTTCACCCGCTCTGCTGTCTTCGCGGCAGGTATTTAAACAGGATCCTGCTGTGACACGATACCTTCCTGGTTGCAGCGGAGCGGGTAGGTCAGCCACGTGGCTCCGAGTGGGAGCAGGTGAGTATGCACATTCTGTTGGAGGCTCATTCTGACATCGGCGATTAATGGAGGTAAGAGGTACCGGGATCAGGCGCTGCGAGCCTTAAGCCACTGAGCTTTAAGCGGACACTCTTTTCTTATGGCATTAGCCCATTACGCGGCAGGGCCCCTGGGGCGCTTACGCTGTGCCACTTCACAGGAGCAGCACTGCGAGCATCCAGTTTGGGGCACGGCGTGCGGCGCCACCAGACACACCAGCCCAGTGTGAGCACCAACAATTGATCGTGTCATTGGTTTGGGGTCATAACTGCAGGCTACAACTACCCTGACCCGGACCTTCTGCTCCTTACAACCGAGTGCACCAGGACTAGTAAGTGAGCATCGAACTAGTGTACATATAGCCTATTATGTTCTGGTAATTTATGTCTCATTCCATACAGAGACACTACATTGAGTGTCCTCATACTTCGCTGATAACTGATGAGGCAGAATTAGATACCTGGAAGAGGTGAGCTTTTGTCCACTCACCACCACTGTCCAATAAGTCACACCTTTTTAGCATGTATACACAGGGGTATTGTAAAGAAGTATACACAGAGCTTGAATGGCATGATAGCACTGTGTGTTTTTTAATATATGTTCGATTTATAATGTGATAATTGATCCACATTGATTGAATTTAACTGGGACCAATTCCCACTCCCATGCTATGGTTTTTAAATTTCTTTTTTGTACTCTAGGTCGACTGCCTTTTCCCGGGGTAATGACCCACGGGTAGAGCATTTGGTAGGTAGCGTTGCACCTTGCCACCCACTGTAGATAGTTTTTTATTCACTCGGTCCTGAAGAATCGTCAGCTGATCACTTCCGTGACTTATTGAGGCGAGAAACATGTTGACCATCTAGGGTTTGAGCGAAAATTTTGTCACATTACAACAAAACATTCGCCTCCCTTCATTTCTTTTAATCAGGTTGGGACCCTTACAGAATAAAATTTATCACAGAGGCATCCTTTACCTGTTTTACATTCACATTTCACATCTACACGTACCTAGGCCCCTCACACCCACGGCACCAATACAGCGAGGAACAAAAGAACTCCGATAAAGAGCCCCTTTATGGGTGCCCGTCGAGCATTGCAGCGCTGGCCCGACGAGGAGCAGACCCATATGATGAAGCATGACACCTAGCTTGCTGGGTGTGTGAGGGTCCTAGTTCCGACAGGAGGTATTCCCCACCTCCTCACTACCTAGAGTATACACAAGGTGAGCAATAACCCACCTGAGGAACTCCGTACCTTTTTGTCTCTTGGCTTAATTTAGGGCATATACGTTGGACCTTTATCAAGCCCTTTGCGTCCCTCCTTTTGTTGACATCTCCCAAAAGAGACCCATCTATTTTCTGGGTATGTCCCCCTCCATTTGGAGTGATATTTCATATAACTGATGTGGGACACTTACCCTTGTATCAGGTGTTTCCACTGTGATATGTTCATGCAACGCTGCTGTCACCAGAAATTACATCAGGTTCTGGCGAACTATTGGTACTTCTGCTGTGCTGTCTAGCGATGTGTGTCTCTTGGCTTTGCTCGCTCTTCTGATCTGCGTTCTGACCACCTTTCACTCTCCGAGTTTTTTGATGAACCCTGAAAGGAACGAGAGGAACGTATATCAGTATCTTAATACCTGTCAGGTTTTGTTAATATTATTACGGTTCCTAAGATTATATTTTCTATCAAAGGGCTCCTGTTGAGGAGACCCACCCCGTGATCCTAATGCATTCTGCTTATTATTTTTTGTTTGTTGTCCCATTTCTTTGAAGAAGAATCGGGTGCCTGCTTTGAGTTGTCCTTTTCAGGATTACTCGTCAATTGTGGTTTCACAGGACTAGCTCCCAAGTTATCCCTACCCAGCGAAGCATAGGTATCTTCGATAAACTTAGGTAGTTCTCGCTCCTGTTGTGCAGGAGTGCATTCACTCAGGCGTTGGCGTATAGCCACCACTGCTGCCTCCCCTTTTATGTTAGCTAACATAATTGTTGATACCTGGGTAAAATTGCCTATCAATTTCATCCCTAAGTCCAGTGCAGGTTATGCCCCGTACTCATTCTGTATTTGTTTCAATACTTCTGGTATAACCGCTATTGAGGGGGTACCATGAGTTCTGGTATAAAGCGGCAGCAAAAACTGTACCCATTGGTAAGCAAATAGTCAGTATTCTGGGTTTTTCTTGCGGGCCCGTATGTGGAAATACTGCCTCAGGCTGGGCTATGTTCAGCGTGTGTGGGGTGATTTTTGTTCCAGTCCCTTGTGGTTGACCAGCTTGAGTGACCCTTGAAGGGTGAATTGTGAGTGTTCGCATTACAAACTGTGTAAGATTTCTGTTTAGTTTTATTATTTCTCTGTGAAGTGGACGTAAGTCTGCTGCTGGCAATGTATCTATCTCTGGAGGCGGTGTAAGCAGCTAGGACCAGCCAAGTCGCTCTGTCTCTGCTGAGCGGACAGAGCCTCACTTTATCTGTGGTATGGGGGAGGGCACCTTTAAACCAATTTATATGCTCTTGGTAAGTTAACGGGACTTCTATGTCCTCGTAGGGAAAGTATTCTTCTGGTAGTTCATCTGGAGTATAAGAATGAAACTTATGTACGCATGCATCTGCAGGTGGGAATTTAACCCAAGAATAGAATATCTCTGTTGCGAATGCCTCTTGTGCCTCAATCATGGTCTCGTTCCACTCAATGATACGACATTATAGTCTAATAATTTCATAGTAAGTGCATGTCTGCAATTTTCTGAAATGTTAAGAGCACCTTCCTGCTCAGCTTCCTCTGCACTAGTACCACTCGTACCAGCATCTCCAGTCTGAAACATTATGAGAGGAAGCATTTATGGAAAGAGATAAGGTTTATGCACAATGTAGGGAACTATAATCATTCAATCTTGAACAAACCTACAGCCAGTACATAGGATATACCTACTCAGCTGTGGTGGATTTTTCCCTTCTCGTCCTAGATGTCTCTGGGTAAATGTGAGTAGGGGCCTCTGAGAAGGCACGACTGAACTACTCAGATTTGACCGTTAAATAAGAATCAAACCAACATTGGGCGCAATGTCGTGTAGTTCCTAATAATACATAGGATCTGCGTGTTTTAGACAACATAAACTAAGGGATTGGTGTCCAGACTGATTCCAGACACCCCCAAAGGATATGTTAGCCTTTAGACCAGCTAGCTCACAGTGCCACCATGAACCCCTTAACTTTACCAAGGAGCAAATAGTTTCTGGCAACTATCGAACATGACAAGCCTTGATCCTTCAGGGATCGTGGTTTTCGCTTAGTCAGTCGGGCTCACTTAGTCTCAGAGAGATATACAGAATAAACGATGGGGACATTTTCAATAAGCATTTATTGAACCAGCGCCATTCTAGTTTAAAACATGTTTGCTGCGACAATCATTAGACAGAGACAGATATATAAGATTACAAGCACCGAAAGAGTAAATAAAAGGTAGAATTCTACCATGGTGCTAAAACAGTAAATATATGCAGGCGTATCGATACATGGCAGTAATCAAGCGTACTCCTATCTAAGTGTACCTAGCATCTACGTGGGTGTAAAGCCAAGAATCTCCAAGGAAAGAGGCAACACCATTACCTGATGTGGGAGAACAAAGGACCCCGTCTTGGTCTCGAGTTGGACACCCCGCAAGGGATGTCAGACCACTGCGTACTGGAGCTTTTGCAGGCCGGGACCTCAGCGTCTAGTGTCAGCGTGAAAGCTGATCGACATTTATTCAGCACATAACTAGGTAAAAGGTCAGTGCCGGAACCGTTATGTAGAGCAAGGTAGGAAGAATGTAGATAAAATATCGTATAGCTACCTAGGCCTATATTGGAGTACGTTGGGGCTCATAACAGGTCCAGGTGTGTTTTGATAAGATTTGTGTAATGGGCCACTTTTGCCAATTCACTAGCTAGTATTTAAAAGTGGTACATGCAAAAATTAAGCGTTGTGTGTACGTACAGTGGCTAAGCCCCGAAAATATATATTTTCCGCTGTAAAGGGATGTAGTTGGCCCTATGAGGAAAACATAAGTTCAGCATAAATTACTATTTCTGCTAACCCATGTTTGGGATAAGCTATAAGTATATAAATGATTCAACCACTATGTTCAATGTTTATTAAAAATTCAATTCATCCCAGGAGTCAGATTTGTGATACATAATTAGGGAAAGTAACTTTTAAGAAGTAAGACTTTGTCTGTCTGAACCGCAAGTAAGCTAATTTGCATTAGCCTCCCGGCAACTGCACCATCAGTGTGTCTCCTATTAAGGTATGAAAACTACTCCCAAAGACGAAAAAGTGATGTAGGCTTTTTGACAGAATGTCCTGGGTTTAAGGTATGCAACTACTCTCACCTTAGGAAGGGCAGGTAAGGGAGGGGTTTGAAACTTTAGGGTCAGCTCTGCCTATTATAGCTAACTGTAAGGGAAGACCTGGTGGAGCAAAGCCTTTATTACCTGGGCCAACTGTAGCCAGCTTGGCAGTAATCCAGTGGGTGGGAGATCTGGCCCCAGAACCAGTTTGGTGCAGTTGAAGAAGAGGGGATTGATCATTTTCCTAAACAGGCCCCTGGCTGGGACACCAGAAACCTCAAGGACAGAAGGTTGCTGCCATGTAGGACTTTTCTTAGAATATTGCATTGTGGGATAGTTTGCAGTTAACACGATGTACTGCAAAAGTGGGATGGGATGCCCCTGGGAACTTTTTTCTCCATGGTTAAGGAATGACCAGAAGTCATCCCCACTCACTAGTGAATCTTACAAAAGGGGCCACATTTCCCACAGCTTATCAAAATGCATCTGGACCTCCAGAAGAACATAAGAGGTCTGGTCCTGTTGTCTGTGACCTGTATGGAGACCTCAATGGCTGGACCAGCGCCCACTTGTACCCACGACCCAAAAGTGGACTCTCACGGTCAGTTGGCTGACCTCCTGTGTGCCTACAGGGACACAAAAAGCTGCAAAAGACTTTATTTCTGGAGTGTCCAGCTGACCAGTAGCAACTTACTGGTGGCTTCTATTGGAGTGAGTCCTGGCCCTTAAGTGCTGTCCCTGAAGTCCTGGAGGCCTAAGAGGAGACCAAGGGGAGTTGCTCAAGAAAGTCTGAAAAGTTGTGACGTAAACATTTTTGGGACTTCCAAGACCTCTGCAGCGCAGCGGGCCTTGTGGAAAAGTTGTCTGATTTTGAGAGGACTTCAGCAGATACAGCTTCGAACCTGCCCGGCTAGAGGATTCTGAACTTCAAAAGAGGGACTAAGTCAATCAATCAATATCAACTTTATTTCGCATTAAAAATGCATGAAAGTATGTACAATTTCCTTTCTGGTAAATATTATTTTCAGTAATTCAATACCCATGCCATTGCCAAAACACTAAAATGTGACTAAAAACATAAATTACAACAATTGAATCCAATTAAATAGATCAGAATTCTTTAAAATCTTAAAAACGGGCTGTGCATTATAAAATACCCAAATTTTATTTACAGTTAGAATAAATGGCCAATATACATCCTTTTAGGTGTAAAAGGATTGTACTATCTGAGTGGATTAGCTACAGAGCCGATCACAACAATCTAATTACAGAGCATTAAATACCTAGTAAAGTAAGCTACATATATGTCCGTCTGCTGTAAATTAACTTTTGTCTCACTGAGCTATCATTGTAGTGGCAGCATTTCTGGATTTTAAAGCAGCCTGTAAAAATGACACAATCACAAAACATATAAATGGTGATTCCAGTTGTTGTAATACTGAAAGAGCTAAAACATAAGAACGTAATACTGGAACAATGAACTTTTTCCTCTCTGTTTTATAGAGAGAACAGAAAAACAAAAAGTGAGAAATAGTTTGGTTTGAGTGATCATCGGAGGGGCATCGGGAAAGCTGATTTAATGAATGTACATGGGAGGGACAACCCAGCATTAAAGGGATATAATTTAACCGAAATCTTATCAGTAAAAATCGCTGCTGGGTATTATCTATGAAGGAGAGATAAGAAGAGTGCCCAAACAGCACAGAGGGCCTCGCCTGATACGTTATTACTGAACTTTTTGCTTCATTTTTTATCCATCGATCTTGGCTACTTTTGGCTATAAAGAAGTCTTTCAATCTAGATTTAGAGAAGGTTGCACAATGAGTCGGCGATTCATAAAGATCCGCTAGGCCCAGGGCACTAAAGCACTGTCTCAAGTAAGTTAGCGAGGGGATAGATGAAGCACGATCAAGCTTCATAATGTCTTTTATGATGAGCTGACTTAATTAGATAGAATTCCTTTTCCATATAGATATCCATAGTAATAGAGGGGCCATTTTAATGGTGTAAGTAATATAGGGCAAGCTTAATTCTTTATAGGCGATAAAGTTGGAGCATGACCCAAGAGTGGACAGTAACCTTTTTGCAAATTTATCTTCTATAACATGAAGTGTCTCAACTCGTGCCATGCCCCAAATTGCTGCCCCATAAGTAGCTACGGATATCGTTTTCGCTAAATAGATTTCCAGCATTTCTTGAATTGGTTTATTTCCTAGGTTTTTGGCAAACTTAAAAACGGCAGCTATACTTTTAGACATGTGATTAGCTCTATTTCTCACCATCTCATTCCAATTTAGTTTGGCATCGAAAAAGCACACCAAAATACATAAACTTTTCTACTCTTTCCAGCTTTCTTCCATCTATTTGGAACATCTGGGATTTTATCTCAGCCATAACAAAGGACTTTGATTTGTTGACATATAGGCCTAGGTCCGCCATACAAGCCGAATAAATCCCTATGGAGGTTTTTAGGGCCATTGGGGTACTGCCAATAAAACTGTATCATCTGCATATAGCATAATAGGCAAAGGTAACAATGCGGCAAATGGTACATCTTTACATTTTTCAGTCTAAACCTCATTTAACTTATTGATATATAATGAAAATAGAAATGGGGCAAGAACGCTGCCCTCTCTAACGCCCTTTTCAATTTTGAAGGGCTTAGAGCATTCCCCTTGCTTCCCATAGCGGATCACCGCCCCTGCCTCTGTGTAAAGCTGTCTTATAAATAGAATTATTGCAGGATCCACACCCATTGTTTCCATGATGGACCACAGTTTACTGTTGGACACACAATCAAAGGCCGCTCATAAATCCATAAATGGCCATATAAAATTGGCCTTTCTTTGCAATGGCATATTTGGCTGTTACTAGAACTAAATTAAGACACTGATCTAGTGTCCCCTTCCACTTCCTGAAGCCATATTGTACCTCAGCAAGAATATTATTTTCCATCGCCCATTCCTCCATCCTGTTAAGTAATAGTTTGCCCATTAATTTAGCTGTACTATCTATTAGAGCAATTGGGCAATAGTTTGCAGGGTTTGAACTATCACCCATCTTATAAATTGGAATTACTAAGATTGCTTCCAGGGTAACAATGGGCCTACTTTGGCTATTGCATTAAAAGCTATAGTCAGGAGGGGAACCCACAGTGGAGTATTGTCGAGGAAAATATCCAGCGGGACTCCATCTGGGCCTGCGGCTTTCAGGGTAGAAGATTGTGACAGAGCAAGATCTATTTCTTCAATAGTAAACACCAAAGCAGAGCTGCCACATCGGGTGCTTCTGGAACCTCTGAATTAATGTTTTCCTGCTTTTGGAATATATTCTGGAAGTGTGTTAACCATGTACCTTCATCTATATGAAGGTCCAGAGATGGTCCGCCCTCCTCCTGTAGGAAGGGAGAATTAACCACTTTCCAGAAAGCCTTGCTATCATTGCTAATTGAGGCTTGCCTTAACTTCTCCAAGGCATCTACTTGTAGCTGCTTTTTCCTACTTTACCTAGCTGTTTTATATATATGGCCCTGAGATTTCTAATAACGTCCTTATTTCTGGGTTGCATTTTTAACGCTTTGCGGAGGTTAGCTGAGGCTTGAGAGCAATTCTTCTTAAACACCCAATTAGGGAGGGGATTATTCTGTGACATTGGCCAAGTTAATTGGTGTCTCATATCAAATAAGATCTTACCAATGCTCGCTTACCTTATTTTCATTAGTTTGCGGATCTAAACATAGGCAAAACTCCAGGTAGTTTGAGGACACAATCTCAGTGAGTATTTTAACTTTCTCAAATACACAAAGAGCCCTCGGGTCTGGGGTCGCACTTGACGAGTGTCACGGTGAAGAAAGTGCCAATGATTACAGGAGGGGCTGCATCTACTCTTTGGCTATCTTTCCTCGTCCACAGTACTGCTACGGTGTTACCACCGGCACCGCGCTTCTGCATAAGGGGCTTGGCACACACCTGTTGTCCCGCATGGACTCCCTTACATAACATCATATAGCTGCCCCAGTGATATGCAGCCACGGTCTCCCCTGGACTCTTCCAGGAACACATTACCACCCCTCCTGAGACGCCACGGTTAGCGCTCCCTCTATATCACATATAGAAATAAGGCTCTAACCCTTTGTCTCCTACAAACTGTTTGTTCGTCTTTTGGATACCTGTAATTTTAAACTGGGCTTAGTCTTTTAGAATCTTTTAACACCACCACCTCTACTCATTTGGTTGGATGAGCGTATGGACCTAAGACCACCTGCCAAGGGCAGATGATGTATTATACCTGACTTTTGCAGGTGAGTGACACAAACTTACCTAGTGCTAGAATTAGCACCACACTAGTCCTGTTGCATGGCACTTGAGAATTATGTACATTTGTATTGATGTGTGTCTATGGATCAGCGAGAGTCTGGTCCTACTATATTGGTGTAATTGTGCGGTATGTTGTTTTTGTTTCACCACAGGTCTTACCGGTGAATCTGCTGAACTGCCGGATCACTGGTCTAGTATTACACTCCGACGCCTTTACTTCAATTAAAGCACCTATTTCTTTTGCACCTACAGGTTGCAGTAGCTTGTAAGAGATCCTGGTGAAAGCCATGACACTCTTGTAGGTCAAACGGCGAAAACATGTCGATCAATTTCTAGTGCAACTGCCTCTAATGTTGGCAGTCACACTATTCATTATTTGTTTTTAATTCTAGCACCAGGTAGCAATAATAAACTATGTCTGGCTAAACCTCGTAGCTAGTTTTAATCACGGTTTAGTTAGCACTGCACTCCCTCCACCACACACTACGCTCTTATTGGGTTTTATGAATACCTCTCTCCTTTGAAAACACCCCTGAGCTCCTCCCTCGCAGCGAGGGGGTTGTAGCCCGCGTCACGACTAGGCTTATGACGCGAGGAGGAATCCCTATGATGAAGCATGACACCTCTGGTGTGTGAGAGAAACCGTCCTTAAAAGGGACCCCCTTCCCAGCATAGTATCTCAGCACTTTCTTCACCGTGACACTCGTCAAGTGCGACCCCGGACCCGAGGGGTCTTTGTGTATTTGATATTGTTAAGTTTGGGGAGCGTGCCCTCGCTGGTCCATTAAACCTCCTCAGGCCCCCCTGTTGTGTTTTGGTATTTTAACTTTCTCCCATTTTAAAATATATCCATTTTTGCTAGAGAGGATGGGTTTAGGGACAAATTTGTACCATGTTTTCTTAGGGACACGCCATTGGAAGGTATATAGGATTATAGCATGATACTCTGTCATTTTAACCTTAAACTTCTTATGATTACTACTAAGAATATTGGACGTGATTATATAATCAGGTCAAAGAGGATCCTGCCCGGTAAAAAGTGGGATCCATTAGACCCATAGAGATATTTATTGTATTTATGATTTCTAGCTGCCAGGACATCAATAAGCTGTTTAAAGCATTGTCGTAAGTTAAGGGGTTAAAGAGACTGATTTGATCCCTGTTGTGATCCGTTATCCCACATAATTGGAGATCAGTTCTCAAACAGCTATATGTGTTAAAATCACCCACCCAGATGATATGAAGAGGTTTAGGATAGTGATAGATCAGATCCGCAATGGTTCTTCCTAAGTCTTCTACCACCAATGCTGGGTTAACAAACCTATTATTATAATAATTTATTATCATTAAATCTTCCCTATTACGTCCCTTTGGCACTAAAATATGAAAGTGGGGCTAATTATTCAGGAAAGATACCATGTCAAATGTAATAGTGTTAGCTATGAGTGTTAAAATCCCTCCTTTCGCTCTACCCATTTTGGAATGAAGTGATGAGGTTAAAAATAAACAATAGCCATTTAAATAAATAGGGCCCACCTCCCATGTTTCTTGAATACATATAATTTCAAAATTCAGCAGCTTTCTATGCCAGTCGTTATTCTTTTTATTGTTATAGCCTGCTATATTCCATGAATGGAGTGTATACTCATCATCGCCTGTCACAGGCAGATTTTCCCTTGAATAATTGACAGCCAATTCACACTGTGGTTTGTCAGCACCCTGAGCTATGGGTTCTGCTACATTTATCCCTTCTAACTTATTTAATGTATTATAGCCTCTGTAGTCCATGATATTTAAAGGGTACAATATCTTGCTTGGGGAAATGAGTCAATCACAGCTATCCATGTTCTCCAATAAAGAGAACCTGTTTGAGGTGGATATACCTGGATTTTCCCTCCAAATTACACAATTTGCATTTCCAGTTTTCTCATTTGATAACCCTTGGGTATTAGATCTACGCATGAAAGATGGTTTATAGAAAAATCCCAATGGACGATGTGTATCTGAGAGGTCAGTGAAGGTGCTGCTGGTAATTGCATTAACAAATCCCCTACCATTCGTGGGTTATCAAAGTTAAGTACGCTACAGTTGTTCTCAATCGTTTTTGGAACAGGGCCAACCCAGAGGATTCTTCTGGCCATGATCAAATGGTCTTGTATGAAACCACCCGATCTGGCAAATTTCGTTAGCCAATGCCGAGCTTTGGCCATCAGTTGAAGCATGGGTTCTTGTTGGTTTGATCTTAGTACCGGAACATTTACCAGTGTTATGACGAGCGGGCATGCTGCTGGTGGTACATTCAAGTAGTGGGGCTTTTTTTCATTCTTGGGAATGGATGTTTGTGGGCGGTGTATGCTATACCTAATTAATCCGCTCTCAGAAGCTTCATTATCTGTGCACCCCACCCGCTGCATTCTGTGATTTGTGCTATTATCTAGGGTTCCTGAAGCCACTGCGATTGGGTTCGGCGCATTTTGAGCCCCTTGTCTAAGAGAGACTGGGACAGTACTTCTTTGGCATCCTTGGGACTTGTTTTGTACACGAGCATTAAAAGCTGAGGTTACTTTATCTGTGAGTTGGAAATTAATATCGGAACCCCCTTCTTTCAACGACGATGATTTACTAGCTATCAGCTCTTTAACTGCAAGGTCAATGCCACCTAGGCGTAACAGAATGGGTTGCAAGAACAGTGTTAGTTTGTCATAAAAATCAGCCCAGTTCAAAGTCAACGCAGAACCCTGAGGATGAGCTTGGGTGTTCGATGTTGCCTGGGTTGGCTAAACTTTTCTGGCTCTTTTAATGTTGTTAGGAGGTAAATCTTTAGAGGGACCTCTTTTCCTTTTACCAATAGAGTCATTAGCAAGGAGAATTGTGTGACCCGAGATAGGCTGAGGGAGAGCAGACACATCAGGAGGAAGAGCTTTACAAACAACCTCTAGAATTGGCGACGATCGTGCCTCAGACCCAGACGTCAATAGGGGCCCTTTTTCACTTCCCGTGGCCCCAATAGAGAGCCTCCTTTCTGTGAGGGAAATCTCCTTTGCTATAACAGTGGTTGCTTTTGCCAGGAAAGAATCTAGAGATGTTATAGTTACCTCCTCAGAGGCCGCATGGTTCACCTTCTTCTTGCCCATTTTGATCCGATGTTTGTTGTATAGGCGTTAAGAGGGGGGGCCCGGCCTTCTCTGGGTGTGGACGGGCCTGCCCTTGGCCCGGGCGCATCCCGTGCTGCGAGAGCATGGCGCGCTTTTATGCGCGTTTGGCAGGAGCAGAAGCAGGGGTTGACAGGAGCTGTAGTCTCCCCAGCGGTGCGGTACAGGTCTCCAACGTGCGGCTTCACCGCCCTATGGGCAGGAACGGCAGGCAGGCGGGGTGTACAACCCCCGCAGGAGTGTGGCATGCTTATATGCGCGTTTGGCAGGAGCAAAAGCAGGGGCTGATGGGAGCTGTAGTCTCCCCAGTGGTGTGGTACAGGTCTCCAGCGCACAGCTTCACCCCCCCCTGACAGGCAGGAACGGCAGGCAGTCAGGCGGGGACTAAGTCCAAAAGTAGAAATATTGACCAGGCACTGGTGAAAAAAGTATCCACCAGACAAGAGGATTTTGGCACCACCCACGGAAGCATGGTGCGCTTTTATGCATGTTTGGCAGAAGCAGGGGTTGATGGGAGCTGTAGTCTCCCCAGGGGTGCGGTAGAGGTCTCCAGCGCACGGCTTCACCCACCCCTGACAGGCAGGAACGGCAGGCAGGCAGTCAGGCAGGGACTAAGTCCAAAAGTAGAAATCTTGACCAGGCACTGGTGAAAAAAGTATCCACCAGACAAGAGGATTTTGGTGGCAGCGAAGTTTGAATTTTACCACTCGGATCTTTTCTGGCCGTCAAAACAGCTTCAGCAGGACCTCATCTATCGGCTATTCGACTATGAAAGGACTTTGCTCAATACACCCAGAAACCTTGTCACGCAGGAGGATTTTGACTTCCATTTCAGAGACTAGGTCAGAAGGTAAAATCTTTGACCGAGACAACCCACTTGATGTTGCTGACCTTCATTCTATTCCAGTCTGCCTGAAATTGCGCCTAGGTCTCAGTCAACTGCAAACAATGTCTTTTGATAGGTGCTTTACTTTTTTGGGGTGATTTTCCCCAAAAACTTTCAAATTGATAACTCTGGTTGCCCTTAGTCATTTTTGTGTTATTTTTCTTATTACATTTTTCTCTTTTGTGGGATTTCAATTGTGCTGTGTTTAGAATTTTGTTTTGGCATTGCCAAAATCTTTATATTATTTTCCTTAATTTAAGCCCATCTGCACTGTGCCATGGGTACCAGGAGTTGAGCCTAGGAATATTTGCTAAACTTGTGTGTTGTACCAAACAACATTTTGGATTCAGTAACTTGGGAAGAACTCATATTATCACCAACTAATAACCCAATTTATTACAGGGACCACTTCTAAAGACTGAAGACAAGATTTAATTTTCTGTAACGCTGCAGCTTACCCTTTTACCTTACTCATGTCCCTTTAAGCCAGACCTATGGCTAGTGTTTACATGTAGAGACGCACCACAGTGGTAAAACAAAAAAAAAGATTTCAGAACTAAATGTCACAACAGAGTGAAATAGTGTATCCATGTAGAGTAGCAGTGTCTGCGGATGCATAACATGTCAACATAGGTACTTGATGTGATGTCAGCCATGGATGTCATTTAGGGGTCACCATAAAACACGCTGTTGCCATGTATCATTATTGAGAACATGTAAAAATTATTTGTTTGAATAAAAATTTCACCTGACAGTGCCTTACTAATGACCATAAAGCAAACTGCATTAATAGGGAATAATTTAAGCCATAACAGAGTTCATGTTTCACTTTATTGTCTCTATCAATTAATATATGTAGACATAAACTACTACTGTATTTTTAAATCACCTTTTCCCCCTTTCCTCTATGATTTATCAATACCTTTCTCTAGGGCATAAACAAGGGGAATTATTAAATCATGAGAGATTGCGGTAGAAATAATTTAGGTTCTCAGTGGTATTCTTTTTTGTGACACCATATCCTCTTCAGAGGAACACATAACCTTTCAAGTAATACAAAGAGAAGCATGTAATATTCCACTGGCATATCAGGCCAGCAGCCTAGTTCGCTGAAATATAAAATGTATTGGATTGTTATATTAATAATGCAGGTATTATTAAATTTAAGTGATGTCAATTAATGTGGTCATGAGGGTTAAGATAGATCAAGGGACATCTCTTCCTGGGACGACATAGGGTCAAATGTCATATACTGTCACCTTCTGTGATGTCAGTAAGGTGAAAGGATGTGAGACGCCACTTCTCCTAACCCCAAGCATTTTGTTCAATCGACATCCATGATGTTATACTGCAACTTATTAATGTGACATGTTAATCATTCAATGTATATCTATGTCATCACTGAGTGTCACCCCGTTTTCATTTGCTAAACGTTTTTTCTCTAGTACAATTTTTTTCTGGGTAATTCCCTATCATCAGTATGTAAAGGCAGGGTTGTTAGTTTGCTAGGTGAAGTGACATTCTACCAGCTCCCTCTCCTAATACTACTGGGTCAACATTTGCTACTTATAGCTGCAATCTACTATTTTTCAGTGATCGCACCCCAGGTGGCCAGCCGTAGAGTGAACTTCCTACACCCGGTAGTTTAGGTCGCAGCTGTCTGGTTTGCTAAAGACATCTTGGGGATTTTCAGAACGTCAACCTAGGAATGCAGTCCACCTGTTGATTACCATTGGCTTTGTGGTTTCGATGTCACATTTTCTGGCTTTCAATTTGCTGGCTTTATTTGCTTTAGGGTATCCAGGTTCAGTTTGTCCCTCCCATTGCCTGAACCATGTTTATTGTATTCTTCACAAACTCACTTTCTGTAAATAGGCCTTTAAATCTTGCTCTTATCTTGTCACATTTGCTGCGCATTCAAAGAAAGAGGCCAAATGTCAAGCTGTGTCTTCCAGGGAGCTTGATGTTTACTTTTCTTTCTCCGACTTCAAAGTGAGAGGATTTATGTGACAATCATACTGGCTCTGGAGAAGTGCCTGAGGAAGGCTTTAAGATGCTATTCTCTTTTTTCCAGCACACATCAAAATTTAAATGTCTGTAAATGAACTGTGCTGATGTTCAAATCAATAAACTAGGTTATGACATTTCAAAACATTGTTTGTGCGATGTATACGTTTTATCAGTAAAACTGTATGTGAGTGCAAGTGTAATGGTTATTTCATGAGAAGATGTATTGTCTGTAAAGGTAGTAAGCTACCATACCATCCATACTCCACGCTACCCCCACTCCACTTTACTCTGCACCACTCCACTCCAAGCCACTGCACTCTACTCTTTACCACTCTGCATCACTGCACTCTTCTCCACACCACTCCACTCTACACCACTCTACTATACGCCAATACACTCTACCCCACACTACTCTGCTGTGCGCCACTCTACACCACTCTACGCCACTCCACTCTATGCCATCGTACTCTGCAACAATGCATTCTATGCCACTGCACTCTACTATGTACCACTTCACTGTACGCCAGTGCACTCTATGCCACTCTACTCTGCACCACTGCACTCTACTCTGAAACAATCTACTCTATGCCACTTCACTCTGTGCCAATACACCACTTTACTCAACACCAATGCATTCTATGCCAATCTACTCTGCACCTCTGCACTCTAAGCCATTTTACTCTGTCACTGCACTCTGCACCACTACACTCTATGCCACTCTACTCTGCACCACTGCACTCATCGTCAATGCACTCCACAACACACTGCTGCACTTTACGACAGTATTCTCAGCAACAGTACATTCTGCTACTCTACTTTGTGCCACTCTAGACCAATCCACTCTAATCTACTCTGCACCACTGTACTCTACGCTACTTCACTCTACTCTGAAACAATCTTCGCTATGCCACTGCAGTCTACGCCACTCTATTCCAATATGCGCCTCTATGCCACTCCACACCATGCCACTTCAGTCTACACCACTTTGGTCAAAACCAATACACTCTATGCCAATCTACTCTGCACCACTGCACTGTACGCCACTATATTCTACACCATTGCACTCTACGTCACTTTACTCTGCACCACTGTTTGCCACTGCACTCTACACCAATGCACTCTCTGCTACTGAACTCTATGCCACTCTACTCTGTGCCACTCTACTGCACTCTACGGCAATGCACACTATGCCACTCTAATCTACTGTGCCCCACTGCACTCTGAAAGTGGACTCTGCACCACTTCACTCTACGCCTCTCTACTCTACTCTTCACCACTCTACTCTATGCCAGTGCACTCTCTGCCACTACACTCTATATCAGTCTAGGCCACGCCACTCCACTGTGTAACACTGCACTCTACGCCACTACTCTATACCACCCACTCTACCCTGCAACACTCCATGCTACTGAACTCTATTCTGAAACAATCTACTCTACTTCACTGCATTCTATTCCACTGCACTTTATGCCACTCTACTCTACACCACTGTTGTAAAGCTGTGCCACTCTACTCTATACCACTGCGATCTATGCCACTACTGTATGCCACTGCACTCTACCCTGCACCACTATACTCCAACCCTGCACCACTCACTCTGAAACAATCTACTCTACGACACTGCACTCTATGCCACTGCACTCTATGCCACTCTACTCCACTGCACTCTACGCTACTCTAAACCACTGCAGTCTACGCCAATTCACTCTACACCACTTTACTCATAACCAATGCACCCTACGCCACTGCACATATGCCAACTACTTTGCACCACTGCACTTTATGCCGCTATACTCTACAACATTCTACTTTATGCCACTGCACGCTACATCACCCTACACCATTGCGCTCTACGGAAATCTATTCTACTCTGCTTCACTGTCCTCTATGTCACTGCTCTTTGCACCACTCTACGCCACTGCACCACTCTACTCAGTGCCAATGCACTCTATGCCACTCTACATCACTCCACTCTATGCCACTGCACTCTACCCTGCACCACTCCATGCCACTTCGCTCTACGTCACTCTACTCTGCAACACTACTCTCTCCGCCACTGAACTCTCCGCCACTCTACATTGCTCCACTCTATGCCACTGTACTCTATGCCAAACCACTCTAATCAGCTCTGCACCACTACACTCTACAACACTGCACTTCACTCTGAAACAATCTACTCTATGCCACTACAGTCTACGCCACTCTATTCCACGCTGCACCACTCCACTCAACACCACTCCACACTATGCCACTCTATTCTACACTGATACACTCTATGCCACTGCACTCTACACCAATGTTCTCTACACTACTTTACTCAAAACCAATACTCTACAGCACTGCACTCTATGCCACTCTACTCTACACCACTCTAAGCCACTGCACTCTCCCCTGCACCCTATACTCTACCATGCACCACTCCACTCTACTCTGAAGCAATCTATTCTACACCACTGCACTCAACTGCACTCTATGCCATTGCGCTATGTGCTGCATCACTCTAGGCCTCTGCAGTCTATGCTATGCCACTGTATTCTAAACTACTGCACTCTATGCCAATGCACTCTAAACCACTATACTAAAAACCAATGCACCCTACGCCACTGCACCTATGTCAACTACTTTGCACCACTGCACTTTACGCCACTATACTCTACAACATTCTACTCTATGCCACTGCACGCTACGCCACTCTATTCTACTCTGCATCAATGTACTCTACGTCACTGCTCTCTCCACCACTCTACTCTGCACCACTTTACTTTGCACCACTCTATGACCCGGCACTCTATTCTGCATGACTTCACTCTACTCTGCACCACTCACCTCTACGCCACTCGGCTGCAATCTACGTCACTGCACTCTACCCTGCCCCACTCCATGCCATTCCGCTCTACGCCATTGCACGCTACACCACTGCAATCTACTCTGCACCGCTCTACTCTATGCTACTCTACATCACTACACTCTATACCAATGCATTCTACACCACTTTACTCAAAACCAATGCACTCTATGCCAATTTACTCTACACCACTGTACTTTATGTTACTTCACTCTAGGCCACTCTACCACACTTCACTCTACCACACTCAACTCCACTATATGATGCTCTACTCCATTAAACTGTGCTCCATTGACACTCTACAGCACTACTCCACTCTATAACATTCTACGACACTAATCCACTCTACAACACTCTATGCAATTCCCTCTATGCCACTCCAAGCCACCTTATTCCACTCTATTCTATGACACAGTACTCCACGCCACCCCACTCTGACAATCTGATCCACTCTATGCCACTCTACTCTACAACACTCTACGCAACCTCTACGCTACTCCACTCTGCTGTACACCATTCCAAGGCACTATATGCCACTCCACTCAAGCCTGACACTGTACTCTACTTTACTACCTCCACAACACTGTACGTTACTCCATGACACTCCACTTCACTTCACTCCTCTCCTCTCCACGCCACTCAACTCTACACAACTCCAAGCTACTTTAGGCCACTTCATAAAACTCCACTGTACTCCAGTTTACAACACTTCACTTCACTCCACGCCCCTCTCCTTTACCCCACTAACTTTTAGCCATGCTGAACAGCAGCCATTCTGGTGTACAACATTGCTAAAACATATTGGCAAAGCCAACAGCTCTTAAATAGACGAGACCTATTGGCTTTGCCAATGCTTGTTTGTTTAATGTGGCTAGTTTACATGACTAGATAGAGCTGCTTGATGGGAGCCAGTGCATCATGTCAAACAGCAGGAAGGCACTTAAGTCAAAATTACTGAAAATCAGGCCACCATTTATTCTCTCAAAAGAACAGCTGTTTTTAAGACAGTCTAATATTCTGTGTAAGTTATTGAAATCAAAAAACAGTGCTATGTTTCACCAACTTTATCTACAGTTCTAACAATTACTACAAACAAAATAAACTACCAGCCCACCTACTGTCTTTGCCAATGTATGTTTTACATTTGTATTCAAGGTTTATCAATAGTTCTCATCTATATCTATACATCTGCCACAAACTTGTTTTTGAATCTGTGTTGCCACCAGGTTCCTCCCTCAATACGGAGACTACTTACAGACAACTTATATTTTGGTTTTCGATAGCAAATGCACATAATTATATGACATACATGTTGGAACCAGACGGCGGCTGTTATTTAGAAAGTATCCTCTTTTTCACATGGAATTAGTTATAAAGAACTTTCTGTGGGTCCAATTAGTTTTGTTTTTTTAAGATTCTTTGGTTATGGTAATTTACCACTATGGCCGAGATTTATTTTTTGGTGTTAATTATGAAAAACGTACTGAGAAAATGATATGATGCTGATGTCCTGTAGGTAACCATTTTCAAAATGTTGTAAATATGTATTATTTTCTCTTATAAGCAAAGATTAAACGAGTCACTTGCGTCCTGAAACACTT
Organism: Calotriton arnoldi; assembly: GCA_963921515.1. Lineage (NCBI taxonomy): Eukaryota > Metazoa > Chordata > Amphibia > Caudata > Salamandridae > Calotriton > Calotriton arnoldi. The sequence goes on from CAWUFW010002026.1 coordinate 1,098,004, forward strand.
GTAGGCTCAGTTCAGTGTTTTTAGGTCTCGCCTAGGCAGCACATTCGCTGTCTCGTCGAGAGATGCTGTATACAGTATAGCGGGGGAAGCTCCGCCCACTTTCCGTCTATCTTTTTTTTTGGCCGAAATCCTAAATGCTACAATCTGATTGGTTTTTGGCAACTTAATCCTGCCTCCTGACGGCCATGTCGTCATTTTTCTCCTTCCATAGCTATCGGCCCCTTTACTTTTAAAACTCTTTTGTTCCCCTGCCTCCCCCCGTTCCCTCCAGCAGTCTGTAAGTTCTCTACCCACCACCCCCCACCCACTCCCGTTCGTGCCTTCTTGAACGCACGCACTTTTGTTTACAATGCAATAGGTCTCGCGTAAATACGAGTCCTATTGCATTTGTAAATGCTTGTCTTCTTCTCTGATTGGCTTAGTGAATTTGGACTCTTTTTTGCCTGACTCTCGCATGCACGCGATGCTTTACATCGTACGCATGCGCGCCAAAACTTATGCTTCACGTTATAACTCCTCCGCCCACTATTCCCGTGATATCCTATAGGTAGGGCTGGAAGTACATGGTGCGCGTTTGGACCCTGCGGGCTACCTCCGACCCTTTGTCTGCGCTCCTTCTCTGACCTCTGCTCACCCGGGCTCTCCTTGCCCTTCCTAGGGTCTGCTCATCCCCACGGCCCGAGCCTTGCTCCCCAGTTCCAGCCTGACTTCCCCCGTCCTATGCCGTCCCCTCAGTCGTGATGGCCCCCCCTCTGGCCCAGGCTGCTGCCTCCTCTTCGCCACCGTGCTGAGCCTTTGTTTATGGGAGGCCCGGGGCCGGCCCGGGGCCGGAGCTGCGCCGACAGCCGCCAGGTGCTGGGGGGCAAAGGCTTCAGCCTCAGCATGGTGCCGCCCAGCCTCATCTCGGATAAGTAGGAGGCCAGGGTGGTGGGTGCGTGCGTGGGGGAGAAGGCATGGTTGTGTCCGTGAGAGGTGCCGGGGGCACGCAGTGCTTCGAGGGAATCTAGCCCTGTAATGTATGGGGAGATCCAGCTGTGCGCATCCAGGCATCTTCAGCGGTGCAGCCACGTACTCCAACTTTGTAATGCAGTGCCAGCAAGGCATTCCACTGTGCAGTTCAGCCATGGAATACAGAGTATCGAAGCAGTTCTGCACGGACTCCAGTGCGTTCTGGGGACTTTGTAGTGTTGTGGGAGAATCCAGTTGTGCGACGTACACAGGGAACCCAAGGCAGTCAGTGGCTCTTTATACACTGAAGGGATCCAGCTGTGCAGTGCAGGCCGGGAATCCAGTGTTGGTGTCCGTGAAATCCAGTGCATTCAGTGGACATGTATACGATGTTTGGGGAATCCAGATGTGCAACTCAAACCGGGAGACCAAGGCAGTCAGGGATCTTTATAAAATGAAGGTATCCAGCTGTGCAGTACAGCCATGGAATCCAGTGTTCGTGTCTGTTAGATCCAGTGCAGTCAGGGATATGTATAACTAGTGAGGGAATCTTGCTGTACAATGTGAGCTGGGGATCTTGATAAAATGAGTGAATCCAGTGTGCATAGGGGGTTGAACTTCGTAGTGCAGTGTGGTGATCTCTCCGTTCAACGCAGTCAGGGACTCCATGGCAGTCTATGGATCTTTAAAGCATAAAAGCACGAGGGGATACAGCTGCGCAGTGCACTCGGGGAATCCAGTGTGACAGTGGAATCAAGTGCAGTCGGACTATGGATGGTGTAGCGAGGGAATCCAGCTGTTGGTGCAGGCAGGGAAAACAGGACGCTAGGGTGTTTCATCTCACAAGTGAGGCAATCCAGATGTGCAAAGTAATTCATTCAGGTTTGCAGCGCAAGAAGGGAGCCCAGCAGTGCGGTGCAGTTAGAGGATCCAGTGCTGTTCGATAACCCAGCCATGCCACAGACTCAGGAATTCAGTTGCTGGCAGTAATTAAGCGAAGGCGCTTTGCAGTGCAGCTCGGGAAGCCAGCCTTGCAGTGTAGCTAGGGAATCTGACTGTGCAGTGCAGTCAAATGATCCAGGTGTGCACTGCAACCAGAATACTCAGACATTGCAAATGGGGGGCGCAGCCATGCCTTGAAACTGAGAGATCCGTCCTTGCAGTGCTCTCGCCTGGGAGCCCAGCCTAGCCAATGGATGCAGCAGTGCAGCCGAGAATCCAGGGGTGCACTGCATGCACGGGGTTGCAGAGGTGTTATACAGTCAGAGAATCACGCTGGGCAGGGAAGCGCAAACAAGGGGCGCAGTTTCCACGAATCCAGGTGTGCAGTGCCAGAAGTGGCTCTTTACAATGCAGCCGAGCATTCCAGCTTTGTGGTGTGGCCTTGGAGAGCAGCCAAGCAGCCAGAGGGCCCTAACTGCCTGCACAGTGCAGTCACTCTTGCAGTGCTTCTGAGAGAGTGAGCCATTCACTGCAAGCAGAATGCACATGAAGTACAGGGGTGCTCCGGAGTTTGTGGCAACAGCACCTGCCCTCCACCTCTCGCCTCTCCCCCCCACCCCCGGGACTGTGCACTGGCAGCACTGCCTCCACCCTGGAGCCGGTGCAGGCCTGTTCACCGAGCCGTGTCTGAAGCTTCTCTACCAGTGCTCGATGGAATGCACGGCGTGTCCGCGAGAAGTGGCGGCTGTGTGTGTGAACAAGTGCATTTTTATCAAGAAATTCATGTTTCTTGCTTGGAAAGGCTAGATTTGTGGACAACAGTCAATGCTTTGTAAGAAATTATTTTCTAAACTTAGAGCCGGTGTAATTTTGAAAGTGAAGGAGAAACTGAATTATATACTTCCTCAATACAGCAATGAATAAACAATAAAGTGTATTAAGAACTTCTTCCTATACAAGTCCCTTCTCACCTATATCCATATCGACTGACCTCACATCATGCCCTGCCCCTTCCAAATAACCTTCTGAGCCACTGGTCCCCCCTGACCACTGATTCTTACAATCCACTCACCTGCTCCTCCGCAAATATATCCAGGCCCATTATGAAACACCTCCTTGCCTTTCATTTCGACCTCCCTCTACCCAAGAACACCCCTGGCCATCGGCATATAATGCAGTATTTCTTTCACAGATTATTTATTTCTGCTGCTTCCTAAAAAAGTTCTTTCCAAGATATCAGGATGTCTTCCAGAACCACAATGCCACTACTGGTATCTACCACAAAATCCAACCCAGGCCAGCATGCCACAAACTCAGTAAAAGACATTGTCATTTACACCTCCAATAGCCCAAACTCTGGCAAATGCGAGACCAATTTGCATTGCAAATGCTTGTTTCATGTGCCTTAATAACGAACTCAAGAATAAAGGACTATTGGACAAAGAACTTGTTAAAAAAAAAAGATTTAATCTACAAAAGATTGCAGTGTATTATGGTGTGCCTCTTTAGAAAGACGTTGCAAGTATATGTATGATTGTATCGTTAAGCTCATGTGGGACACCATACCGGATAAACCCTGTTTTCCGTAATATCTTGCATGAGAACTGTGGTCTTGTTATATTTATTAAGCCTGAATTTTTTCCTCGCTCGCCAACGGTAAGTTGGCGAGCGTGAGCGAGGAAAATCCAACGCTAGACCACTTCCCAGTGAGATTTCTCAATGCTGGCGATCGCAGATGGTCACTACCGCTAGCGTTGCCAATCCTTCCGTTTGCGTTTAGGAAGCTGCCCCTCGAGTAGAACTTCTACTCGAGCGGCAGAGAGAAGCAGCGTCCTCTTACACTGTGTGAGATGCCTTTCGCGCTCATTTTACAGCGCGGGACAAACACCCGGCGCTAAAAATCAGTGCGAACGGCGCAAGGTAACCCACTCCGCCACTCGCGGAACTCCGCATACCTTGGAGGAGTTTTTTTGTCACTTCGTGGAGTTTCGCATAGCGAAACTCTGCAAACTCCGCCCAGGCTTAATATTTATCTGCCAATCAAAGTCCACTACTCGGGCAAAAAAATTCCAGGAAGACGGAGCTAAAAGCCTTCCTGATGAAGTACAATCAAAATAGAGTTATAGGATACTCAAGCTGTGTCTGATGCCACAGGTTGTCGGCTCCGAGTTGGGGGGTTGTTCCCCTGTGAGGAGGTCTACTTGATTTGGGTGTGGGTATGGGTTTTTGATAGTGATCGCCTTTCAAGTTTGATAAACCACACCTTCCCCTCTTCTCAGACATCCATATAGGACAACAGAGATTAGCAAGGTCTATGTTGTTTAGTGTTCAAAATGTGTAAATAATTGTGGCATTCATGATAAGTGTGAAAATGTATTGAAACTTGGATATTTTACTTGTGGTTCACAAAACAATGTGTATTAGCACTCATTCGGAGCTTCTACCAATAAAAACGATTGAAAACTAGAACATCAAAAAGGTGTCATGTAATGTTCTTTTTTATACAACGTCTGTTAATGTGTTTGTGTAATGCTGAGTGTATCCTCGATCTTCACACCACCCCCTTTGAGTTGGGCCTTGGCTGCTTGACCAAGCTATCACTGAGAGTCAAGGAGACCATATTTCTATTTCAAATCGAGCACTTAGTGTCCTGGTTAGTAAGGCAGACCTGAAAACAACTCCGATATTGTTCAGTTGTCCATATGACTGCAAGTATCGGTGAAAAAGGCCTGCCATTCTCTACCCTACACCCAAAAAACTGCTATTAACGACAGAAGATGGCCCTCATAATTTTGTTGCTCCACCGATAGACCACGAGGCTCTAATACACTGGTAGGGTAGTGGGCCAGAGGGGGGTAAAGTGTACCCATGAATGATGACAGTGGCTACTGACTTACCAATGTATAGGGAGCCTGGTGGCTCATGGTAGATGATAAATATAGAGAACTTTTTACTGGTGCCTCATGGAATAGTAGTAACTGATCACTTTGTTTAATATAGGTTCTAGTCCACACAACTGGGTCCTTAAACTAGGTTGATCAACCGTCCATAAATTTCACGGACTGCCCGTAATTTGGGCCTCTTGTCCGTGAAGAATTCTTTTACAGACGCCTTTTGTCCATAATTTCAGACTTTAGAGCGAGCTGCCCCCTGCAAGCAGCCTGAGAGTTCTGTAACTCTCACTGCAAGGGCCAGCTCACGCTCCTGCTGTGATCAGTGGCCTGCAGCAGCCCCTCCCCAACCTGGCACAGGCTGCTATCGGCCCATTATCATTCTGTATGTTGGCCTAATTATCACATACAGAATGATAATGGGCCAGTGACAGCATTTGCTGGGCCTCCTCGTGCCAGAGTCCAGGTCATGGCAAACTGCTTTTGTTTATGGGCTCCTGTCACCTCACCAGGGGCCAAGCTGGTGGGTGGAGGTTTCATTTTGGCGCATGTTACCCAGGTGCATCCAATATACAAACACAGGTATTTAAGCTTCACTCAGGCACACAACAGATGCAGTGCAAGGTTCTCTCAACCTAATATAAACTTATTTTGACTTGTGCTTGTGTTGGTTGTCTATTTATTTATGTAATAGTGCGCAACCTCCTCTGATGGGTCTGTAAAATGTACCTTTTGTCCCAAATTTTTGTCCTGAATTCTGACCTTCTGTCCCGAATTTTTGTCCTGAATTTTTACCCTTTGTCCTGAATTTTTACACTCACTGTCCTGAATTTGCACCCATGCAGTTGGTCACCCTACCTTTAGCAGGTGTTGCTGCGTTACATGAGTTAGGAGTCCATGTGCTAAATCAATTATTTTCTCTTCAGGGACGTAGTGAATTCAGCACAAGGTGGAGCCTCCCTCTTAGGTTGCCTTTGTCCCTGTGTACACAATACCCTGCATGTAGCAGACCCTGGGGCTTGAGCCTAAAACTCTTGCAGATGTCTGGACAGCTTGGGGTAATGCAGATCTACATCCCACCATGCCAAGAACTTCTCAGCAGCAGCACTTGGGTCATCCTCCTCTTCGAATGCCTGGTTTCTGCCTCCCAATCTACACTCCTCGACCATATGATTAGTCCCTCTCCATTCAGTGTAGAAAGGCTGTGACAATGCCTGTGAAGAAAATCAGTGCTCTAACTGGCCTGGGGAAGATTATTTCTTGGTTAGAGAAATTGTTTAGGTGCCAGTCCCTTGAATTGGTAGGGACTTCGGTGCTATTCTTGGACTTATCTAAAAGTGATATCTCAGACAGTATGCCACTATTTTACCCGAGGAGACAGAAACACTGCTGAAACTCACTGAATGCAGGCATTATACCAATTCTGTTGGTAGAGGTAGCATGTATTTAATACTTCTAAGCACTAAAATTGTGTTTGGGGTATTGTTAGAACTGGGGGTCTCTAGTTGGCAATGGTTTGCACCTTTGTCCAAATAGGGACCCTTGCTTCTAGTCAGGATAAGGGGGAAACACTCCTAAAATAACCCCTGCTCACCCCCTGGTAGCTTGGCACGAGCAGACAGGCTTATCTCAGAGGCAGTGTGTAAAGCATTTGTGACCACATACAGTAATACAGTGAAAACACTACAGATGGACACCACACAGGTCGTTTATGTAAAAATAAGTAATCTTTATATAGACTTATCACAAGACCCAATAGCAAAAATCCACAATACAGTACTCAAAAATAGACTTAAAATGATAGAGACAGTTCACGTTATCTTCAAAAATAGGATAGTCAATCAAATAAAGCTTGTAGCAACAAATAACTCCACTTGGAGTTATCACGACGTCGAGACCGGTGGAAATCCCAAAGTACGGCGCCGACCGCGAGGTGCGCGGCGTCGGGCCCGGAGTCGAGCAGACCCACAAAGAACAGTACCTGGAATTCGATGAAAACAAAGACGGTGCACGGCGTCGGGGAGGTGATGCTTCGTTGGCGCCGGCGGCGCCGGTTCCTTACGACCCCAGGGGAGGTGATGTCTCGGTTCCTTACTGCAGCGCAGGGAGGTGAGGCGTCGGTTCCTTACTGTGTCGGGGAGGTGACGTCACGGATGGCGGCGAGGCGTCGGTTCCTTACGATGGTGCGGCGTCGATGGATTCGGGGTCACCCACGTCGAGGATCGGCTCCGCGATGATGAAGCCCTGGCGTCGGTGAAGTCGGGGCTGCGGTGCGAGTCGGGACGGTGCGTCGTGAGCGTCACGAGCGGTGTCCTCGGCTCCGGTGCAGGCAGCGGCCTCGATGACGGCTTCGGAGTCGATGTCGCACGGCGTCGGCAGGCGTCGGGCCTACGGTGCAAGTCGGGGCGGTGCGTCGTGCTCTTCACGAGCGGTGCCCACGGCTTCGGTGCAGGTTACGGCGTCGCTCGCCGGCGTCGGTGTTGCAATTTCCCTCTGTTAGCAGCTAAAACAGCAGTTCCAGATGCAGGCAAACAGAAGGGGTGAAGTCTTTGTGTCCCTGTGACTTCAGGCAGGAGGCAAGCTCAGTTCAAGCCCTTGGAGATTCCCTTCTTCAAGATGACAAAGCACAGCAAAGTCTTTTCTCCTGTCCTTGGCAGAAAGCAACCACTGCAGGCCAACCCCAATCAGCAAAACAGCACAGGGGCAGTACTCCTCCTTCAGCTTCTCCGGTTCTTCTCCTTGGCAACAGGTTTCTTGATTTCCCAGAAGTGATCTAATTTCCTAGGGGTCTGGGTCCCCTTTTTATACACAGTTTTCCTTTTGTTCTCTGAAGGCAGAGAGGCCTCTGCCTAGTCCAAAACCAGTTCTGGTCAGTCCTGGAGCACTTTGTTTTTCTGACTCCTTCTTTCCTTTGTGAGTGAGGGGCAGAGCCATCAGACGCCCGGCAGGAGGTGGAGCCAGCATTGTGGAAGGCAGGCACAGCCCTATTCAGACCCAGGTGCAACTCCTCCCTCCACTCTGGATGCAGACCTTCCTATTCAGCCCTGTGCTGACTCACCCTGTCTCCTGTAGCCACCCCCAGCCCCTGTCACTCAATCTCCAGACAAGGAATACACAACCTAGCAGAGGCAGGCTTGGAAGTTTAGGCAAGAAAATACCCACTTTCTAAAAGTGGTATTTTCAAACACAGAATGTTAAAACCAACTTCACTAAAAGATGTATTTTATCATTCTGAGTTCAGGCATACTAAATTCGTTTTTCTACCATGTTCCCTGGGTCAGTTCTGACTATAAAGTGTAATAGTCAGTCTGCCCATTCTGGCCTATGGGGAGCAGGTAGCCTTGCAATAGTGAAAAACGAAAATGGCTGTAATTCACTATCAGGACATGCCACACACACCAGGGCATGTCCTACCTTATACTTACAATGCACCCTGCCCTTGGGCCTACCTTAGGGGTGTCTGATATGAAGATAAGGGAAGGTTTAGGGACTGGCAAGTGGGTGCACTGGCCAAGTCGACATGGCAGTCACAGACTGCACACAGGCTCTGCAATGGCAGGCCTGAGACATATTTTACAAGCCGCTTCTGTGGGTGGCACAACCAGTGCTGCAAGCCCACCAGCGGCATTGGATTTACAAGCCCTGGGCACACGCAGTGCACTGTACTAGGGACTGACAAGTAAACCAATCATCCAATCATGGAGTCACTAATCCATAACACAATTTATCATGGGGAGAGCATATGCACTTTAGCACTGATCAGCAGTGGTAAAGTGCCCAGAGTCATAAAACCAACAAAAACAGGTCAGAGAAAATATAGGAGGAAGGCAAAAAGTTCAGGGATGACCCTGCAAAAAGGGCCAAGTCCAACACAACCCCTTCCAGCCAAAACGCAGGGGAGACCAATCACTACCCTGATGGGCTTCTCTGCTTTGGGCGATAGAACCTGGACCCTGGCCCACAACAGCAGGGGCATACTCCAGTTCTACGCCAATCTGAACCTATTTGGATCCCTCTGTCCATACTCTCAGGGCCCACCAAGCTAATCCATGGGGAACCCTTCTCCTCAACTGTGGACACCACCTGTGCAGCACCTAACCTTAGCTTGCTCACAGGTGTGTCCCAACCGACAGACAGTACCCACATGGCCAACACAGATGTGTGGCCTAGTCCACCCCCGGGGTGGGACTTCTGTCCCCCTCCCAGGGGCAACTCTGTCCACCAGGACAGCAAGCCACAGTGGCCACTGACAGCCGTCAGTGATGAGAGCCAGGCCCCAGGCCTTTCATGGCTCTCCAACCTCTGTGGTGTCAGAGAGCGGGGGCAGTAGCCCCAGGTGCCTGGCACCCTTTGTCCACTCTCCCAACCGTCAGGTCAGGTATGACATCCTGACACTGACCCACCAGCCCCGGGCCTGTAACCGGCGGCTGGACAGGAGACTGGGGTGGGCTCTCCCACACCTGGTCCTCCTCCTTGGGGCTCTGCACCCTCCCACCTGGAGCTGTACCCCCTTCCAGAATTGTCAGGGCACCTGTGGCAGGGGTCCTGCACACTCGCCCACCAGTTCAGGGGTTCTATCCTGCAACTGGGATCCCAGCATAAGGTCTGTACCCTTAGACTGGGCAGAGGCCAGGGGTGAGGCTGTCCTCTCCCCGCCCCCTTACTGGGGTCCTGCACCCTCCCACCTGGAGCGGTGCCCCCAGAAGACAAACTGGTAGGGGCACTGTTAGCAGCTGCCCCTTCCTCCAGGTCAGGGGGACACCCTGAACCTGGTCCTCCAACCCAGGGTCTGTACCCTTAGGCTGGACCTGTGCCTGGCAACCCAGGACTTCCGGGAGGGTACACCAACCCCCCAAGGGAAACACACTCCTCTAGAGTTGTGTAATAATCTGCCTGGCGCACCAGGACTTCCTGGGGAGCACGCATGCCCCCCAGAGGGTAACACATCTCTCATGTGTTGTGTGACAGTCCGCCTGGCGCAGATCTCCCGACCCCTGTCCATCTGACAGCGCGCAAGATCCCCCAGGACAGAAGTGGTGTCACCATGGTCATTCACTGGTGACTCAGCCCTTCTGGCTGGTCCCTGACCCACTGGTTCTTCCACTGGGGACTCTCTCCCCTCTCACCCCTCACTCTGGACTTCTGCACCCTCCCAAGTGGAGCGGCACTGCCAGATACCAGAAACACTGGAGCTCCATTTACAGACGCTCCAGGTTCTCTAGACACTAGGAGATCCTCCTCAACAGGCGGCCCATCAGGACAGCCTAGGCTCCCTACCTGGTGTTCCCTTAAAGAACCATCCAGGCTCTGAGACTGGGTTTCGGGCACCTTGGGACACGCAGCCCCACACTCACTCCTTCTCCACTGAGACAGGACGTGAGCCCCTACACCCCTCCCACTACACCGGGACCTAGCTGGGCTACTCTGAACCACTTCCACCACTCTGGGCTGGAAGATACCTGAGCCACTCCTCTTAGGGTCACTCCCCAATGCCTTTTCAGACCCTCTGGAAACCACCAAAAGGTCTTCCTCCCTCGTGAGCTCCCTGGGGTCAGAGAACTCACTCTCCAACAGGCATTGGCATAGCTCTGGAAAACAGGGACTTACAATATGCTCTCCCACAATTGGATCACACAACCCCTCACAGGTGTTAACCAAGTTATCCTTCACCTCACCATCCAGTGCCTCACACATGTACCCCACACCACTCTGCTGAGATTGGCAAGACAGTATCTGACTGTCTCTGTCACTCAACCCACACTCTTCTGGGCGGTCTTCACACTCACACCCCAGGAATTCAAACATGGGGGAACCACTCTCCCTGCACCTCCCATCTAGAGTCAGTAGAGTGTCCCTCCTGCTACTAGGACCATGAATCCCTGCGTCAGTTTCCCTATTCCTCTCAGGGACACTGCGCACTACTGGAGCTACCTCATGTCCTTGAACCTCCTGGTGTATATTAACCCCTCCAAGTCAGGCACCACATCTCTGGGTGTGTGTACTACTCCCTCAGCACTAGGTAATACAATTTTGCTGCCACCAGAGGGAGGAATCCCTAAGCCCCTGGCTTTGAACTCCAACACCCTCATCATTCTCTCATGCTCTAAAAGCATCTTCCTTTCTTCCATGGCCAACCTCTTACTTTCCAACTCCAATTTCTTATGCTCAAGGCTATCATGGCTTCCCTGTTTTAGTTTGGCCATTTCCATTTCATGCATCCTGCTTTTGTCCCTGTCCTCCAGCTCCTCTGGAGACAGGCCCTTTGAGAAACACTGCTGCCCTCCCTGGAAGGCGCTCTCCTCCCAGTTAAGCCCAATGGCCCCTCAAGCTGCCCATCTAAATTCTCTGCCTCCTCCACAGGCTCCTCGGACTGCCCACTGGCATTCCGTGCTTCCAACCAGGCCCTTAGCGCCTTGTGAAACTCCTCCTTCCTGGTGAGGCCTCTCATAGAGATTTTAAATTTTTTGCAAACAGCTTTGAGTTCTGTCACAGTGTAGGTATCAACCCTATCTTCTTCAAATTCAATATCTGCAGGTGCAATGGATCCTTTTTTGCTCATGGTGAAAATTGGCAGTTCTCAACAAAAATAAAGGTTCCAAGGAAAAAAGTCCTATCAAAATGTATGTGGTCGCGTATTGGTCTGCACTCACTAGTAGTGTACACCAATCACTGTATATGAATCACAAATGCAAGTCCAAATCCTCACCGCTGACCACCAATGTTAGAACTGGGGGTCTCTAGTTGGCAATGGTTTGCACCTTTGTCCAAATAGGGACCCTTGCTTCTAGTCAGGATAAGGGGGAAACACTCCTAAAATAACCCCTGCTCACCCCCTGGTAGCTTGGCACGAGCAGACAGGCTTATCTCAGAGGCAGTGTGTAAAGCATTTGTGACCACATACAGTAATACAGTGAAAACACTACAGATGGACACCACACAGGTCGTTTATGTAAAAATAAGTAATCTTTATATAGACTTATCACAAGACCCAATAGCAAAAATCCACAATACAGTACTCAAAAATAGACTTAAAATGATAGAGACAGTTCACGTTATCTTCAAAAATAGGATAGTCAATCAAATAAAGCTTGTAGCAACAAATAACTCCACTTGGAGTTATCACGACGTCGAGACCGGTGGAAATCCCAAAGTACGGCGCCGACCGCGAGGTGCGCGGCGTCGGGCCCGGAGTCGAGCAGACCCACAAAGAACAGTACCTGGAATTCGATGAAAACAAAGACGGTGCACGGCGTCGGGGAGGTGATGCTTCGTTGGCGCCGGCGGCGTCGGTTCCTTACGACCCCAGGGGAGGTGATGTCTCGGTTCCTTACTGCAGCGCAGGGAGGTGAGGCGTCGGTTCCTTACTGTGTCGGGGAGGTGACGTCACGGATGGCGGCGAGGCGTCGGTTCCTTACGATGGTGCGGCGTCGATGGATTCGGGGGTCACCCACGCCGAGGATCGGCTCCGCGATGATGAAGCCCTGGCGTCGGTGAAGTCGGGGCTGCGGTGCGAGTCGGGACGGTGCGTCGTGAGCGCCACGAGCGGTGTCCTCGGCTCCGGTGCAGGCAGCGGCCTCGATGACGGCTTCGGAGTCGATGTCGCACGGCGTCGGCAGGCGTCGGGCCTACGGTGCAAGTCGGGCGGTGCGTCGTGCTCTTCACGAGCGGTGCCCACGGCTTCGGTGCAGGTTACGGCGTCGCTCGCCGGCGTCGGTGTTGCAATTTCCCTCTGTTAGCAGCTAAAACAGCAGTTCCAGATGCAGGCAAACAGAAGGGGGTGAAGTCTTTGTGTCCCTGTGACTTCAGGCAGGAGGCAAGCTCAGTTCAAGCCCTTGGAGATTCCCTTCTTCAAGATGACAAAGCACAGCAAAGTCTTTTCTCCTGTCCTTGGCAGAAAGCAACCACTGCAGGCCAACCCCAATCAGCAAAACAGCACAGGGGCAGTACTCCTCCTTCAGCTTCTCCGGTTCTTCTCCTTGGCAACAGGTTTCTTGATTTCCCAGAAGTGATCTAATTTCCTAGGGGTCTGGGTCCCCTTTTATACACAGTTTTCCTTTTGTTCTCTGAAGGCAGAGAGGCCTCTGCCTAGTCCAAAACCAGTTCTGGTCAGTCCTGGAGCACTTTGTTTTTCTGACTCCTTCTTTCCTTTGTGAGTGAGGGGCAGAGCCATCAGACGCCCGGCAGGAGGTGGAGCCAGCATTGTGGAAGGCAGGCACAGCCCTATTCAGACCCAGGTGCAACTCCTCCCTCCACTCTGGATGCAGACCTTCCTATTCAGCCCTGTGCTGACTCACCCTGTCTCCTGTAGCCACCCCCAGCCCCTGTCACTCAATCTCCAGACAAGGAATACACAACCTAGCAGAGGCAGGCTTGGAAGTTTAGGCAAGAAAATACCCACTTTCTAAAAGTGGTATTTTCAAACACAGAATGTTAAAACCAACTTCACTAAAAGATGTATTTTATCATTCTGAGTTCAGGCATACTAAATTCGTTTTTCTACCATGTTCCCTGGGTCAGTTCTGACTATAAAGTGTAATAGTCAGTCTGCCCATTCTGGCCTATGGGGAGCAGGTAGCCTTGCAATAGTGAAAAACGAAAATGGCTGTAATTCACTATCAGGACATGCCACACACACCAGGGCATGTCCTACCTTATACTTACAATGCACCCTGCCCTTGGGCCTACCTTAGGGGTGTCTGATATGAAGATAAGGGAAGGTTTAGGGACTGGCAAGTGGGTGCACTGGCCAAGTCGACATGGCAGTCACAGACTGCACACAGGCTCTGCAATGGCAGGCCTGAGACATATTTTACAAGCCGCTTCTGTGGGTGGCACAACCAGTGCTGCAAGCCCACCAGCGGCATTGGATTTACAAGCCCTGGGCACACGCAGTGCACTGTACTAGGGACTGACAAGTAAACCAATCATCCAATCATGGAGTCACTAATCCATAACACAATTTATCATGGGAGAGCATATGCACTTTAGCACTGATCAGCAGTGGTAAAGTGCCCAGAGTCATAAAACCAACAAAAACAGGTCAGAGAAAATATAGGAGGAAGGCAAAAAGTTCAGGGATGACCCTGCAAAAAGGGCCAAGTCCAACAGGTATCCTGGAAGATGCTGGGATCTTAATTTTTGTTTTCTTCCTTATTTTGACTGTCCTACCTTCCCTGCATCCAGAACATACCCATCAGACGTGAATGAAGGTAATTAGTGAGATCCAAGCCACAATGTGCCTTGGTTCAAAACCCACTACCACTTTCTGGAGTAAGCCTTGACTGATCATCCAAGCTGCCTCTGGGCAGTCAGGAGTACTAAGATAGTATATGATCATTCCAATTGTATAACAGTATCCAAGTCTCCACCACACTATAAGTAAATGCAAAATTATTCAAGGATACCAATTGGAGAAATGCCCTTGCATTGGTGGGAAAACTGTGCTTCTGTTTCACTACTTCGTGTGAGCCATGTTATACCTTCTACTAAGGGTCAGATTACTTTAGACAATTGACTTGTATGGAGATCAAGAAGTCCTGAATAGAGATTGTAAGCCTCGGATGCTAGGGCTGCCAATACTTAGGCACTCTCTGTACAGGACTACTCTACAGTACTTCTTCTAACATCCCCTGCCGCTGATCTCACCCTCAGGAAATGCCAGGGCTATTGTAGATCACACATATGAATAAGGAATTTTTTTAAACAAAAGGCCTGAGCGCAAGATAAAAGTTTGAGATTTTGATTGGGAAAAGCACAATTATGGTATGAGAAAGAGGAGATGCAAGAAAGCAGAGAGCGGAATGGATAGGTTTCAGGAGAAGAACTTGCCTAATGTATTACAGCTCAAAGAGTCGGAGGTGAAGTAAACGAAGGCAACTCAAGCTCTAATTTCAGTTCCAACTGCTTCTAATCCTCTCCCCACGTCCCAATTACCCCAGAACCGTGCCAGTGGTGTGAACCAGCGTATATAAATGTTATTATGTTTGAACATACAAGGGCCAAGCAGATGTTGCCTGAGGAAGAGAATATTGTGGGCCTACTGGGAGGTCTTTCTCACTCTTTAACAGAAAGCACAATAGAACCGATGAATGTGGACCACAAAAAGTATGTTGTCTGGATATACTCATGGTCAGTATTTGGCGGCAATTTCAGGAGATCTCAGAATGCTAATGGTGTCTTTTGGGTGACATGGACGCATGACGTGCAAAAGAATGCGATGGTGTATCAGAAAGAAGCAGGTAACTATGAAAAGCAGTTAGACAATTAGTTGGTGGAGCAACTTTTGGGCACTTATCCAGTGGAGCTGCAGTAGCACACGGCACATTGACTGATCACTGGGACCCAAAAGCAAATGACATTAACAGCTGACTAGTGAGTCTCAAAAAGGGTGGTCAGAGGGGCGGGATGCAAAGCACACCAAATGAGGTTGAGAAAAGTATCCCCAACAGAAAGGTCAGCAACTTTGTCTAATTGCACTCAGCAATTATCAGGACTCCTAGGATAGACAGAAGCCCAACGAAAAAGGCTCTTTTCACCAAGGCCATAACTTTAAAAGGGTCCAATGCTGCCCAAAATAAGCCTGGCAACGGATACTTAAAACATGGTGTTGCAAAGTCATCCTGGGCACCCCTCAACTTTTTGCTGACTGGTACTGGTGGTAACTGACTCTGACTGACCCTGGGCTTTGCCTAACCAGGGCCAGTGCTATGCTGAAAACACTTAGAATACAGTGAAAACACCTACATACACTAGGGTACACTATGGGTTGGGGTACCCCTGTGATTGGCATGACCTACCCTATAAGTCCCTAGTATATAATAGGGCAGGGGAATTGAAACTACCTATCAGTCCCTAGTATATAGTAGGGCATGGCAGTTTAGAGGCCAGCAGCCTTCTGCACTTGCAGGTGTGCACTGCCGAGGCCTGAGGTCAGTTTTAAAAGCAGCCCTGGGTGCCATGACTGCTTTTAAAAAGTAAATTGTGCCCAAACTCGACTTTGGTGTTTGGGGCACTTACAAATTGATAACCTACAATGTTATGGAATATTAGGAACCCCCAGGGTCTCCCCTAGGTGTCCCAGGGGTGGGGGGGGGGTCACGTATCTATAAGGTAGACCCTTATAAAATGAGTTTTATATGCCCTGGGTTAAGTGAAATTTCACTCCCCACATTGTGATAAAGTGCTGCCCAAATTCGACTTTGATGCTAGGAGCACTGTGAAGTGAGGATCTGCAATATTTCTACAGATTCAGAACCCCTAAAGTCTCACCTAAGTGACCCATGGGGTGGGGGTCCTGTAGATATAAGCAAAGTACTTATAAAATATGTTTTTGTAAGTCCTGGTGCTGGAAAAATGGCCCAAGTCATTTTTCCCATTGCAAATGCCCTGCTACATAGGTTAACATGGTAGGAAGTTATTAACTAATAACTCTTGATAGGAGAAGGCTAGAAGTACCATTCAAAGACTTCCCCGAATGGTATTAATAAATTCAAGAATATGATATTGTTGAATTTCTCCTAAAGTGTACATACAAGAAGTTATAAGACTGTCTTGTTTGTAAGTCCAGATTCAGCCTTCCAGTGGTCTGTCCTGATTGGTCAGTTAAGTGGATTAGCCAGGCTGCCTTGAAGAGCCCCTGGGGTTAACCAGCTCTGCTGGGAGGGCAGTGTGCTGCTCCACAGGAATGCCAGGCCAAGGGGAGGAGTCGTAAACCATGGTCTTCAAAGAGGAGAGCAGAACCAGTGTCATTTACAACTCTGAACTTTCCACCTCAGGCAGATGGTAGGATTAAGGAAGGTATGAGCAGATGCAGGGGGGAGAGTCTAAGTAAATTAGCCATCCTAGGGGTGTGTTTAGCCAGCTCTTACCTCCCTGCTGGAAAATCAGCCATTATGAATTTGGAAGATTTGATGCACTCTGGGACAAAATAATGCCACACTCTACAGGATGTGGTCATATTCTGGGGGAGTTGCCCTGCTCCCATTGGTCAGCAGTGGCCTCCTGCTTGACCCAGAGAACTTGGAATAAGTATCTGAGCGGGGCAGAGCCTCTCAGATCTGCTGCTTGAAACTTAAGAAAGCAAGACGTTGCCATGCTGAGAATTTTGAAGTGCAATTTCTAAGGCCTGCCCTCTGAAGACTGCACCATCTGAAACTACAGCCCTGTGGACTACCTTGCTGTAAAAGAACTAAAGAGTGGACTCCCTGCAAGCTACAGGTTAACAGAGCTCACCTGGACATCCCCACAAAGAATTCCCAGCCTGAAGTACCAGTGGATTTGTAAGGGTTTTGTTCAAGTGGATTGCGGAATTGAAGTCTCACACTTTCAAGGACCCTCTTGGAGATTCCAGAACCTTGGATTGTGTGTTGGATACTTTGGGACCCGTAAGAAGAACTTCAGGAAGGAGTTCTAACTGGACCCAGCCTGCTGGAGAAGGCTGCCCCAGAGTGGTGAGAAATTCTCCAGAACAATTTCTAAAGGTGTGTCCCTGTCAGAGAAAACGAAATGACTAAAAGGGGCACTGTTGGTTTCTAAGCACTAGAAAGTGACTAATCTTTAAAAATTCATATCTCTGGTTTCCTACAGTGGTTTTTTTCGTTTTGGTGTCATTTAAAACATAAAAATATTTCCTATTTTTATACATTGGTGTTGGATTTTTATTTTGTGTCTTAATTATTTACTGAATTGGTGTTTTTAAATGCTTTACATACCTGTCTTTGAAGTTAAGACTGCCTGCTCGCAGCCACGTTACCAAGGGTTGAGCATAGGAATAATTTTCTAAGACCTATTCTGAGCCCTATACTGTGTTAGTGGCCTTATTGCCAGTGGCAGACCTACATTTGCCCCTACCAATAATCCACTTTCCAACACATGGTTAATAGGGAAACATAAAACTAAACTGCTTAGGTAGTTGCAAGCTCACTGCTGAGATAAAATGTGTTCGGCAGATCAGGAGTACAAATCCAGGCAAAGCCGAAACAGCCTTCTACTTTTCTGATGTTGGTAAACTGAGTACCATCAAGTTTGTTAATAATAACAGCTGGTATTTACAGCCGTTGAAAACCGGAGTGTGGTATGAAGCACTATCAAAAAAACCAAGCCATTATCATTTAGCGGACCTCAACTCAAGCTTATCAGCTATCTAATCTATGTTTTCATGTTAAAGATGGGTGGAATACTGCAGCTGTAAAAAGAAGCAAGAATGGTCTCTCTGGTTGTATAGGAGGAAGACCAAAGTTTCTCTTTCGTTCACAGAAGGGTGACACCTAACACCCTGCAGTTCCTACTCATGGCTTACATAGAAGGCCAAAATCTTTGAATCTCTACAGTCGCCAGTTTCTGGACCCCACCCCGTCAAGGGGAACATAGAAGCTGCAGTGCGGGTACTTTCCAATACCCCATTCTTGAGGTGCAATTGCAGATAATGGCTGAGTAGAGATGCTGAGAAGGAAAGTTGGAGGGACGACCTCACCATGGACTGCTTGTTGGAGGATGCCAATAATGAAAACACTTCTGAATCATTCTCACAGAGAAGGAAATTCCCGAGAGACCTTCAATAAAAAGCTCAGTAGTGTGATGTTTATCACACCCAGTAATTAACATGACATGAGGATTTTGATGTGAGACCCCACCAAACTCCAAGTGTTATTCCTCATTAAAGGGAAACTACTCTGAATAAATGCTATCTATCACTCCCAATAAATTCCGAACGGGTGTTGTAAGATTTTATCAGGTTTGTTAAATACCACTTATCCCTCCAGGGCACTTGTAATCAGGCCCAGAGTGTTTTTATCCTTAATATCTATGAATGCCATATCACTGAGCCAACTACTCACAAATATCAGTCTCCTTTTCACCAAAATCTAGTTTGTGGATCATGGAGGTGATCTCACAGCACAATTACGCATTGCCTAATAAATTGTGATTCCCCACACAAACACCTGTTTGTACAGATTGCAATTACAAGTGGTGCGATGGTTATCTCGCCTGGTAACTACCAAATGCCTTGAAGATCGCCCCTTAGTTAAATTTAGGCAAAGCTGTTGGAATTTAACATGGGAAAAAGGCCTAGTATTTACTGGCATGTAGATTTTAGTGCAGTAACCACCAAAAGCCATATGCTATTTCCCCCAAACTCTGAATATGCGATAATTACATCATCCGATAAATTCTTAACACCTCCGACAGGGTCAACTGGTAATCGGGGCTCAAATTGCTTACCCTTACCTTGCGGGAGGAAAAATGCAGAGTTGCTAAGTCCCAAATATAGACTGATGCCCTTCCCTTTCAGTTGTAAATAAGGCATACAGCTTTGAAGGTGCCCTTTGCACAGCAGTGAAGCTATGCCTGCTGAGGAAGTGACCCTATTGCTCTAGTTTTAAAAGTCAAAAAGTAAAGCATAAGCGTATAAAATGAAAATATTAACTGGGAATTGTGCAACCTCATATTGAAAAGGTACAGAACAGGTTAGAATATTCCTTCTCATCTAAAATGACGCCTAAATTCAGTTCGGAAATAAAAACCGTAGGTCGGCCCCGGCTGCCTGGCAGGGTGAAATATCTTGCACAGTTTCTAGTTAAACAGCATGATTGCTTAAGGAATTGCCATCGGTTTGGTGAAAGTCGCCATAACCACGGGTGAGGGGATAATGCTATTATTTTTGTAAGGAAACATGCCAGAAAAGACGTAGAGAGAAGGTACTCAGTCAAACGAGCACGCTAAGCAACTGCCCGGGTGCTTTCGTGTGGTGCTGCTGCGCCCTTGGTTTTGAACAAATAAAACCCTGGTGTGAGGGGGAGCTGCAGTTCTGCCGAGTGGCCGGTAGAGGGCGGGGACGAGAGCGGATATCTTTTCCTTCTGTTGCAGTGTCTGTTTTTCCCTCCTCGCTCCTGAAAGAGTAACTTGGCGTTGAGGCTGAGCTATTCCTCCATCCATTGCACGAAGCCTGCCCTATTCAACCTCCATTGAAGCCCGGAGCAGGTACCGACCGATCTCCGCAATCCCCTATTACAGGTACCGTCAAGGGGGAGTGACGAGTAAAGCGAAGCGAGATGGAGATGAAAAAGAGAATTCACTTAGAGCTCAGAAACAGGACGCCGTCTGAGGTAAGAAAAATTTGACATGTGTGATCCTTTTATTTCTTCGAGTGTGTATCTGGGTTCTGGTTGAAAGAGGTTACACTAGTCAGAAGGTCGGTTGTTTGTCCCGCGAGTTGTACATATGTCTGTTAGTTTGTTTACCAAGTCCCCCGGAAAAGGACAGAAGAGGGGGTGTAGCGCTCAAGATCAATTCATACACGGGAGGCGCGGGACCAGTGCTATGTGCTCTCCACGCAGATTGACGAGCATTGGTTTAAAGGCGATGATGTGTCTTAGGGTTAGGTTGGATGTGACTGTGAACGGGAAGATTAATCTTTGAAGTTCAGTCCTAGTATCTGGCCTCGCTAGCGACACGGGAGCTTTTAGGTTGCCGTGTATAGCTGGTAGCCATGTTGGGTAGATGCAAGTCCACTCTTAACCCAGCAAAAAACATTTAGAGGAAATTAGAAGTAAAGCGGCGTCAGCCACCCACCAGTTTGGTGTGGGCTTCTGAGTGGGGAAGCACCAATTGAAGGAAAATATGTATTGACTGGAAGACTCGCCCCCTTCGGAAGCCATGCTTCTTTTGGCAGAGTCTCCGTGAGACAAAACTTACGTTGTCCAGCGTTGATATAATAAAGTGATGGGGTCCCCGTCTCTTATTGGGTGAGCCTCCTGCGCGATTGACACCCCCCCACCCCCCGTTTATGTTCTGTTAAAGTTTCATAACCGTGTTGCAATCGCTCGCCATTTAATCTAACCTGCGATGCAACGATCTCCTTGCATTGTACATCTTTTACTTTAGAAAGGATCGAGCTAAAAAAAAAAAAAAGTTATGTGGAGAAGCATGTGCGCGGAGTCCTTTGTGTATCCTGACAGTCCTGGCGACATTAAAGGTGGCTACGGGTATGGGCTGAAGGTGGCACAAGGCACTTCCTGCAGCTTGATCGAGAACTGGGGCTGCGACCGCCGTCTCCGTAACCCGACAGTCTACGTCCCGAAAGTCGCAAGACTACACGCCAGCAAAGTGCACAAGTTAGGAAGGGGCGACGCAAAACTTCACATTGTATGTAAATAGCCCTTTTGTTTCTCAAATGCGGCTGTACGTGTTTGATGAACATACACAGGACAAACATAGATGGTGGGATGGGATCTTTGTGCTGCTCCGATCTGCTCACAAGGGTTTCTGCTTCCCGTCCGCTCGCCCCGGGAGCGCGCTTTCCCCACCCTCATCTGGCGCCGCCATGTTGAGCCTCCATCTTCCGCCGGCGTTATACACCATTTCCCTCCGCTCCGGACAGCAGAGCAGCTAGGACCACCTCGTCACAATCATGCTCCGCACGACTCACTTCGGTGGTACTCGTCAGACACGGGGGCCTCATGGCAAGCCCTCGGTACCCGGCGTTGCTGTCACCTGGAGTTGCCGCTTCTCATTTCGCCGAGGAAAAGGTCGCTGCGTTCGACGTCTGTAATTGGGCCGAACACGTCGTTGGGGCTTGTGCGCCGCTGCTGGACGTGAGCGAGGACATGGCGGCGGTTACAGTTCAAGCGCATGTCAGTTGTGCGAGCTACTGCCGCCCCCGCCGACAGACTGCAGCAGCCCCACGAATCGTAGTCGAAGTTTATTCAAACACTTAAGGCTGCCAGAATTTTTCCTACGAGCAAGTTAAAATACACGGTTTCGAATATAGACTTACGCATATTTAAGTGGGATGTAAAAAAGTGATATCCTGATTAATTTAAACGCCTGATAAAAATACTAAAGCCGATGTTCCGTGGAAGAACAAGGAGATGAGAATAACAAAATATTTCATCATAAGGGGTGAATTATTAAGTCTAGTATTTTGATGCGCTTCTTATGTACGGAACAGCCTGAAAATATTTTTTGCCCGCTGTTCATTACGATGCTGTTTCAGAATTTGCTTGCAGGCGGGTGCAAGCGGTCTCGACGACATTGGCTAAAGTAATATTCATGCCGCGAGGCCAATGACATCACAGAGCCCAAGATTCGTGTGTGTCCCGTTTTTCGAGGGCAATTGTGTTAGGTGTTCGCTTGACTTTTTGTTAGGATAAGTGTATTGTGGCTTTGGAGGTAAACATGAATGGAGCATATCTCCTATTGACGTCGGATATTCAGATTATTTCGGTGGTTTTCCTTTCTTTTGGACCAAGTTCATGCCATCTGTGTGGTGTGACGGAAAGTAAAAACTCTTGTGCTCTTAGTGTTAAACTTTTTTTACCGCGAAAACTAATCCCGAAGAGAGACTGGTCTGACACTTAATGTTGGTTCCTTTGTACAGTCAAACAATCATTAGTAAAGCGAGTGCCAGCCTATTGGCTTTGTAGTGATTGTTTGTAAAGTACAATAAAAAAAAAGTCAGAAATATAAAAAGTCAAAATACTGGAGGAAAAGCCAACTTGCATCTTAAGGTGCATCCAGACCACATTCAATTAAATATTTGAAATCCGTATAAGTGACATAGTTTAATTTCCTGATAAACTCGGAAAATAATTAAAAAAGAATAAGTAAGGGTCTGACTTTAGACAGAAATGCTTCCCCAAGGCCCGATTTTCTTTCCACTGGATTCGGAATTTACACACATGCAAGAATTTGCTTTAACCCAGGGAGCAGATTTAAGGGTCTCTAGGAGAAGACTCATATCTCTTTCAGTCATGTAAGTATACCATCTGCTTCAAACTCCAGCTGAGTGAGTG
Source organism: Calotriton arnoldi (assembly GCA_963921515.1). Classification (NCBI taxonomy): domain Eukaryota; kingdom Metazoa; phylum Chordata; class Amphibia; order Caudata; family Salamandridae; genus Calotriton; species Calotriton arnoldi. The sequence goes on from CAWUFW010002026.1 coordinate 1,120,577, forward strand.
TAACAGCACCATAAAATCATTTGTGTGCCTAGGCATAACAAAACAGCCCTTAAATTCCGCTGTTTTATTCATACCCTGACAAAAATAAACATGTTCCTGTGCAGCTAAGACCAGCTTGGGGAGGTGGGGAGCAACCCAGTGTGGGGGTGGGTGTTTGAGAGGAACAGCATCACATGAGGGAGGGAGCTAGAAAACACATTAAACCATGTATAGTACTCAAAGAAAAAAGTTGCTCCCTGAATGAGCTGATGGACTAATTAGTCATCAAATCAAAAGGATGATAAAGAGCTAATGTTCCGGGGCAGAGACTGATCCAGCGGGTTACTAGCAACAAGCATTCGTACGCTAAATACTGACCTGGGCCCATTCATTCACTCTAACTAGTAATCACCGCTGGGGAAATCAGTTGTACTCTTTATCAATATCCCTGCTACCAATTACCTTTTCTGATTGAAGAGTAATGACTTACCAATAGACCTTTGATAATTGGGGTTGAAATGAGATTATACAAAACATAAGTTTCATTAACCACCTGAAATAATCACTGACTCAGGAAGTTTTAAAATGTTTATCTAAATTCTTTAGCAGAGTAAATTACAATCCACATAATACTTAATCGCATATCAAGGAGGAAGCACACTATTGTCACCTATTGATCACAAATGACGGTCCCTCAGAAAGGAGAAGATAGAGACAGCAGTATGAGCTAAAGATTACGCATTTATAGTTACCTAAAGGTGTGATAACCAAACCCCTTGGCCAAGGAGTTGGAAAAAGGATCCCAAGAAAGGATGAAGACCAAGACCTCCGGACCCGGTTCAGGACAGGATAGATGACCTCTCTACCAACGACGCCTGCGTCGTTCCCCTCTCTGACACTTCGTTCCTCCTCGATTCTTCCGCGTCTTCTTCTAATCGAATCCGCCGCCCCCACCTCAGGACTTCTTTGGATAGCAGTTCAGTTTGCTCGGTTCTCTCTGTGGCAGCATCGGTTCTCTGCTACAGCCTCTATATCCATCTGCGCCTCTCTCTGTGTGTGCTCTGCGCTAAGCCTCTGCTCTAACTAATTAGCTAATTCTATATCTATTATCCCCTTCTACGCCCATGTACCTCCCATTAATGTTTCAAAATTATGGGCCCACTATTTCTGATTGGACAGGGGGTTGATCCTCACACCATATCAATTTAGTTCAATTTTCTTAAGCCCATTGTTTTAAAATACCGCTCCTCTCAATTAATACATTTGATTTATTTCCCACCCGTTTCACAACAATTTTTATTACAAACATATACAAATGTATCATTTTAAAAGACATTTCAATTCAGCTCTGAAGGTGATCAGCGGGTCATGTCCTTGGACATCTTCCAAGTTGACTTCATCGCTTTGCTAGTTTTCAGAGCGCATGCGCAGGTCACATGGCTCTCGAGCTGCTGTTTAGCCAACCCAGGCCCACTTTACGAACTAATAGAAATCAAAGAAGAAACATATTAAAATCAAAAATAAATGTTTTCACTGTATACCCCCTACTTCTACTCTACTCCCATTTAATTATAAATGTCTATCCCGCATTAGTAGCGTTAGAATACCACATTATTAATTGCAGCAATGCGAAAGCTTTAGCATGTGAGAACATTAAGCGCCCATTTTAGCATACACTGCGCAGAAGCAAAAAGTTTCCCTCCAAGCAAAGAAAGACGTCATACCACGTGACATGGTTGACACATGCGCAGTAGAATTCCTGCGTTTTAGCGGCCGTTTTGGATTAGACAAGGATTACTTATTAGTGGAAAACACATAGGCAAGCATCTCTTAGATAAAAATGTTGTGTTTGCACATTATTAATAATGACATTACAGGGTTTTAGTACAAATTAATTAAAACTGTGAGAAGATTGCTTTTGAGCAAGTCTCGTTGTGAGTCCTTTCTCCATCAATCCCCTCTCTGATGGCGTTTCTGAGCCATCAAAACTACCTACAACCAGATGCCAACTTAACATATTTCCGTCACATTTTCATTTTTACATTGTCTATTCTTATTCTTTCCTTTCAGTTTCTTGTAAATTTCACTTCTTAGGTCTTCTGATTCAATCTCCTCAAATTTTCTTTCCTCTTCCTGTCACCCTATATGTTTCCTTCTTTCTACAACATTTGCACCATATCATTATTGACAATACTGTTATTGCTATCCCTACTAAGGGTACTATTATTTGACCTATAAGTCCTTTCCCTACATTAGTGAACCAGGTACCAATTGACGCAATGCTATTTGTCAATCTTTCCCATACACTATCAACTTCCAGTGGTTTCAGTTCATTCTCAAGTTTAGTAATATTCTTTATATATGTTCCGATTTCTGCACTTTTGTCTGGTATATACGTGCAACAATGTTTTGTTTTCAACAATTTACAGACTCCGCCCTCTTTTGCTAACAATATATCAAGAGCAAGTCGATTTTGCATAACCATAGATCTAATCGCAATCATCTCTGCATTAATCATTAGAAATCCTCCAGCAGTATCCGTTGATAAACGATCAACCACTGTAGACAATTTACATATTCTCCTTGAGTTCAGAATTACTCCCACCGAAGGTATCAATGCACCAAATATATCACCTACAATTTCTGAAAAACTAGCTCTTTTACTACGTGTTAATTCATTATTATTTTCATTGCTCCCAGTGTTTCTTTTTACGTGGTATATTTTTGGAAAAACTATTCCAAAATAGCAACTTCCATACCACCGTGCAGGAAGCCTAAAATAAGCCTTATTCCCACACACATAATATATTCCAGGAAAAACTGAATCTGTTCCTCCTTTTAGTCCCCAACCTCCAAGAATTAAGAAATTAAGTTCACATTCACTGGTACCAATAAAAATGTTGTTATATTCAGTCTTTAACCTATGAAGACAAATTTTCCCTGTCTTTACAAAATCTAGAGCCATAGCAGCTTGAGCCTTGCCAGGTGTATAAATACCCTCTTTCTCAGCCCAAGGTGGAAGATGAGCTTTATGCTCAGACGCTTTCCTTTGGAAATTCTGTCTTCTATCTTCAACTAAGTTTAAAAATATCTTTTCTTCTTCACGTAATGAACATGTTAGATTGCTTCTATGTGCATGTGTTATGTCTATCGATTTCATTGTTAAGAAAAATTCTCCCATAAATTGTGCATCTTGACTACTAAGCACTGGGTTCAGATTCTTTCGAATAGGAACCTCTGAAAATATCACATCTATATTTGAATAATAATACTGAAGTTTCCCTGTTCTATAAAATAAACTAGTTAGCACACTACATGGTATACCATAAGTTAAAGGCAAATGACGATAGGTTAAACCTTCTGCTACTGATTCAGGTAACTTCATACAAACATAAGTCACTAACATCCATTGTAGCTACGTACTGAAACAATAATTTAGTAAAAACATTTAAACTAGTATCATCTGTTACAACGTGATGAAAATCTGGTTCATCCTCTGCTTCTATTTCTATTCTATCACTTTTCAGGTTATCGATCCTTCCTTTGGTGTCGTTGTTACTCTTTTTGTCCATTATCATAAGGTAAGGAATTGCTATGATCACAACTAACCACACTATAAGCACCACTACCATACTACATATGCATATAGCACAACATCTTTTACAACCCTTCCGTTTCGGTCTCCCAGAAACTCTGTCTTCAGCCATTTTGACTAAGAAGATGTCTCTTCTTTTCTTTCCTTCAAAAATTTACGTTTATCAAGGTGGTTTTATTTCTTTTTCATAAGTCAGTTCTGCACTTGTTCCTTCGTGACCACTTTCACTTGTCTCTGAACTTTCGCAGTCTTCGAGAATTATATAAGTCCAATCAGGACCTTTAAATTTATTGTTCACGACTTTCAATCTTTTGCTTTTTCGTTTTTCAGACCCACTTGTTTGTCCAGTTAAGCTTGTTACTTCATTTACTTGTTCTGGGTCTTCACTTCGTGTTACTATATGGTATTTCACTCTTTTAATGACACTGGGCCAATGATCACCCTTTCTGATCTTGGTTTGCACTGTATCTTCACTTTCCGAGTCTTTTCCAAAAACTCCTTTATTCTCAACGTGTGGCACAAATTGTTTGTCCTTGATTTCAGCTTCCCACTCTATCTGCTCTTGTTCAGGTCTTATTGATGTTTCTTCAGTTGCCTGAATGTGAGTTTCTGCTAACTTGCCCTGTTCAGGATTGACGTTTTCATGCTTGATGCTTTCTTGTTCGATATTTTCTTGGCTTTCTTCTTCCTAAATGTGTTTTTCTTGTCCTAACTGGTTCTGATCAGGGCTTATTGCACTCTGTACTTCTGCAGCCTGACCGCGTTCTTCTAAACCTGTCTGTCCCTGCTCAAAATTTGTTGTTTCGTTGATAGTTTGAGCCCAATTTCCTTTCCCTATCTGGACCTGCTCAGGTTCACTTATAGTTTCAACCTCCCTATCCTGAGCTCGTTCTTCTACACCTATCTGGTCCTCTCTAATTTCCTCTAATCTAGCTCTGCTCCTTGTTTTGATAAAGACTTCAGGTATATCCACCACTGGTATCCAGTCCTGACTTGTGCTCGGTTGTTCTTCTTCAGCTTCTCCCGAATCTATCACTTGAGATTCTTCAGCTGTCCAACCTTCAGCTTCCTCAGCTATTGATGCTGACTGAGGATCTCTTTCTTCAGGAGCTGGCACCCTTTTGGTGTGGCTTACGTGAATCCAATTAGGTAAGCCTGCACATTTCACTGCTGTGCTTGTAACCAATATAACCTGACCAGGTTCTCCCCACCTGGGTGATAAACACGTTTCTCTGGTGTGATGCTTCATAACCACCCAGTCTCCAGGGTTCAGATCATGCTCTTGTTCAGGCTGCCTGGAAACTGCGTCTTCTCCAACCTGGTGAGAGACAGAACGCACTAGGTCAGCAAATGCTTTGCAATAATCTAGAACCATATCATCAGTTATGTTCAGCAGTTTATTTCCAGGTACATGTGCTTGTCTCATTGCTCTTCCCATGATGATTTCATGTGGACTCAATCCTGTATTTCTATCAGGAAAGCTTCTGAGTCCCATTAAGACAAGAGGTAATGCATCTGGCCAATCCAATGATGTAGATGCACACATTTTTGACAATCTTGATTTTATTGTGCCATTCATTTGTTCGACCACTCCAGAAGCCTCTGGGCAGTACGCACAGTGCAATTTTTGTTCAATTTTAAATGCTTCACAGATTATTCGAATTACATCATTATTAAAGTGACTTCCTCTATCTGATTCCAAAGTTACTGGGAAACCGAACCGTGGAATGAGTTCTCGTAACAACAGTTTTGCAACTGTTAGGCTGTCATTCCTCCTGGTAGGGTAAGCCTCCACCCACCTTGAAAACAGACACACTATGACAAGTACATATTTCAGTCCTTTAGATGGTGGTAACTGAATGAAATCTAACTGCAATCTCACAAATGGACCCTCTGCCTTTCCGATTTTTCCCAGACCAATTACTGTTCTTCCTGGATTATTCATTTGGCAAGTTAAGCACCTCTGGCAAAGACTCTCTGCTGCAGCCCTAAACTTTGGATTGTACCAATTTTGTCTGAAAAGTCTAATCATGGCATCTCTCCCTACATGTGTGTCTCCATGATACATTCTGGCCATTTGTGAAATCAGGCAATCAGGCATGACTGGTCTGCCATCTGCAAAAACCCACACGTCATCATCTGTTCTTCGTGTGCACCCTATTTTTATCCAAACATCCTTTTCACTCTCTTCAGCATCATCCTGCAATCGTCTCGCATCATTCCATGTTTCAGGTGTTGAACATAGCATAAGTTGGCAGCTGATTCCCATTCTTTCGACTTTTCTGTTTACTGCCATTCGATTTCTGGCACAGTGTTGAGCGATTAGGTCTGCATATCTGTTACCGGCTACCACCCAGTCATCTGACTGGTGTGCGTCACATTTCACCACTGCCAATTCTTTTGGTGATTGTATTGCCTCCAATAATTCCTTTACAAACTGCCCATTTTTGATTGGGGATCCTGAAGAAGTCATGAAATCCCTCTGCATCCACAGTTGGCCAAATCATGCACAACCCCGTACCCATATTGACTGTCCGTAAATATGGTTACTTTAAAATTTTTCCCAATTTTGGAGGCTTTGATCAAAGCAATTAATTCAGCTACTTGTGCAGATTTGACTCCTGGTAAATAGGATGCTTCGACTATTCCAGATAGTTCACATACAGCATAGGCTGCACTCAATTTGCCATCTTCATGCCTTAGGCATGAGCCATCTACAAACGGCTGCCTGTCTGCGTTTTTAAGAGGCATTTCCTGAATGTCAGGACGCGGTTTGGTACACAATTGTGTGACTTGTAAACAGTCATGGTCTGTGTCGTCCTGACTTCTTCACAATATGGATCTGGTAACAATGTTGCAGGATTTACAACTGTGCACCTAGCTATGGTCACATTCTCAGCTCCTAGAATTATTCGCTCATATTTTGTCATCCGACTAGGGGTAAGGTGCTGAGTTCTAGTTCTTGTCAACAGAATCACAACTGCATGTGGGACGAACACTTTGACAGGGTGTCCCATTACGATTGATTCACTTTGTTCAATGCTCATACAGGTAGCAGCTACTGCTTTTAAGCAGCCTGGCAATGCTGCAGCCACTGGGTCCAATGTAGCAGAAAAATATGCTATAGGACGCCTGTCCAGTCCATGTCTTTGGGTTAACACTGAAAGTGCACAACTTTCTCTCTCATAGCAGAATAATGTAAATTCTTTTGTATAGTCAGGCATGCCCAGGGCAGGTGCCTCACACAAAGCATTTCTTAGTTTAACAAATGTACTGGCACTTTCATCATCCCATTTAACTGGATCTTTTGCTTTCTTTTTGGTTAACTGAATTAAAGGCTTCGCTAGTAGTGAAAACCCTATAATCCATTGTCGACAGTATCCTACTATTCCAAGAAACCTTCTCATTTCTCTTTGTGTTACTGGCATTTTCATTTGCTTAATTATTTTTATTCTCTCAGAGGTTATTCTTCTCTTTCCTCTTTCAATTTGGTGCCCCAAATATTTAACTGCCGTTGTACAAAATTGTAACTTCTCAGGTGACACTTTGTGTCCTTCCTCAGCCAAATGATTGAGTAATGCAATTGAGTCTGCGACACAATCGTCATGAGTTCTAGACGCTACCAACAAATCGTCTATATACTGCACTAAGACTGAGTTCCTGGGCATTATTAATTTTTCTAGGCACCTTTTCAGTATCTGATTAAAAATGGAGGGACTTTCTGTGTACCCCTGAGGAACACGATTCCACACATAAACATGATTTTCGAATTTGAACGAAAACAAATACTGACTATCTGGATGCAATGGAATTGAGAAAAATGCTTGGCACAAATCAATTACGGTAAACCATTCTGCGTTCCATGGTATTTGGTATAGGATTACTGCAGGATTTGGTACTATAGGACAACAAGGTACCACAATTTTATTGATTTTCCGCAAATCCTGAACAATTCTATTTTTTCCACTAGGCTTTTTCAACCCCATGATTGGCGAATTACAAGGGCTACTCATAACTTCTTTTAATATACCTTGTTTTACCATTCTGCCAATTTCTTCAGTAACTACTGCTTTCACTTCAACACTCATTTTATACTGTCTGGTATTTGGGAAAATTGCGCCTTCTTTTACGGTTATTTTTACCGGGTCTATATTTGCCATCAGACCTACTTCTTTTCCAGTAAAATCCCATACTTTTGAACTCACTGTAGTTTTTAACTCTTCTGGTAATTCATCTTTGGTTATCAAGGAGAACATTTCATCTACTTCCGTACCTTGTTTGGCTATCATAAATTTGTAAACTTGATCTTCATCCGGGGTCTGTATTGCAACACCATCCGGTGTGCAGTAAATGGTGCAATTCATTTTGCACAGCAAGTCTCTGCCTAATAAATTTACTGGACTAGAATCACATACCTCAAATTGGTGCTTTTCTCAAAGTTTCCAATTTTTACTTCCATGGGTTCGGTAAGGGGTGTTCTAATCTTTTGATTTGCTACACCTACAACTTGGATAGCTTCTCCAGAGAGAGGGAGGTCTGGGATGTCTTCTGTTCTCACAGTAGAACGGGTAGTACCAGTGTCCAACAGAAAAGTGATTTCATTACCTTTTACTTTCCCTTCAACATATGGACCTGTCTGATCTACCGGCAAGGATGCGCCAAGTACGCATTCCTTCTCCCCCTCTCTTAGGCACCGTCATTGATAATCATATGGATTAAAATCATCCTGTAAAAGATATTCATTCTTACCACTTCCTCCTTGATATCCGATGTCTGTACCGTGCTTTGTTCTGCTTACATTACCCTGTATAGGGGCAGGTGGCAACTGACTCTGAGGATTTACACCCTGCTGTGAGTCATTCTGCGTCTGTGGATTTAAATTATGATTTGGGCCATTATTATTTTGAATCTTTTTACATTCGTTCTTCCAATGTCCCAACTTTCCGCATCCATGGCAAGGAAATTTCTTTTTAGCCTCTTCTCTACTCATTCGTCCTCTTACCTTTCCACCATTCCCTGTGTCACCACTCGTTCCAGATTCTTTTCCCTGACTTTCAGATGTATTATCCAAATTAATTCCCTGTCGCTCAGCCATTTTCACTTGAGCCCACATTACTTTTTCTTGTAGTTTCTTGTGTCTATCCTCAATGTCGTCCCCACAATATTTAGCATATTTCAAAATCTCATCAATAAGCTTTCCCTGCCAGCATAACATGTTGCTTGATCATTTGACAAATCTCTGGTTTTAGACCATAAACCAATCGATAGACAAACTGACTCATATTTTTGTCTCCAATATCCTCAAAACCGCTATACTGTTTGAACACCTGTAATAGATGTTCATAGTAGGCATGTACCGATTCATTTGCTTCTTGCGTAGTTCTGTCTATTTTCACCCAATCTGTTTCTTTAGGTGGTATTTTCCCTTTCAAATAAGTTATTACCTGATGATACTTTTTCATCACATCATTTGATGGAGCACCTGTCTTTGAATCCCTAGGATACTCTTCACTAGGCCAGTCGATTGTAATTTTACAGTCTGTCCATAAATCGGCAGGTAGCACTATGTCGAACAAACCATCTAGGTCCTTTAACAAAACCTTTGAAACCTTCACAAACCTCTCAACCTGCTTGTACCATTCAATTGGTTTTTCTCTCAACTTTGGAAAATCATTTGTAAATGACAAAATATCTTGCCTACTCCATGGGACATGGACATAGCCTCCTCCTGGAACCTCTCGCATTGGGTACATCTGTTCTACCTTTCCTGTTTCCTTCAATAAATACTCAGATGTCGTTCTATGCGAACGTGCTTCTTCCTTTTTCTTTGTCCATCTAGTTTTCCATTTATCCAATTCTCCCCATTTCTGTAAAACTGTCATTAATTCTTTAACTTGTAATTTTCTACCAGATGTATTCATATTTTCTAAGTCTTTGTCAGTAAATTCTGCTCTGTATGGTCTCTGCAACACCTTTGACTTTCTTATTTCAATTCACATCTCTGAGGCCAAATCCGTTAACTTTTCATGGACTATTTTTACATTTCTGGTTATGCTCCTACATACGAACAATAGTTCTTCTTCACTGTAGGTATTTAAACGATCTACTCCTACATTTCCAGCTATCATTTCTTCTAATTCAACTTTTAATTTATAAATGTCCAAGATCTTTGGGGGTGAACTCTGTCTGTCTATTCCTTGTGCCCATCTTTCTAAGTCTTCTGGAGTTACTACTGTTGCACTTTTAGTTCCTGAAGATGTGATTATATTTACATCCTTTGAGCAACCAGGTGTGACTCTTCTGGGGGTGCTATTTGCGGATTCTCGAATAGGCAAATCCATTAGTGAAATCATAGATTCACAATCACTGATATGATTATCAATTATTACAGCTTCATGTTTAGGGATATCCACAGGTGTAGTCATAACTAGAGGTTTCAGACAATTTACTTTGTCTCCATATAAAGGGACCACGGGACCAATGGTTACAGGTATAGTCAAAGATTCAGGATGTACATTCAACTGAGTTATTTTCTGTATTAATTCTGTTCTGTTTCTGTCTAAGGCCTCTCTTTCCTTATCCTGAAGTACCCTATTAACTGGGGGATTATGCAGTACTCGAGGTACCAATGGTGTTCTCAAAATTGGTGCACTTGGGGTACATCCACCCAGCCTTTCCTGGTATGGTGGAGGGTTCTTTAGTATTTCTTCCATAAATTCATCTTCAGATTCTCCAAATCCTGTCAAGTGTTTAGTCTTTTCTTTGCATTTGCTCCCTAGCTGTTCATCAGCCATAAATACGGGATACAAACCCTCAGAAATCATCGCTCGTCTCCACTGTTTCATCTGACTTTCTCTTGTCTCATTTTGGTGTCTAGGGAAAAATCCCCTATTACTCCTGGGTCTATCACGCTCAAAGGCTTCTGTTTCCCATTCCTCCAGGGCTTCCTACTGCGTTAGTCTTGGTCTGGGTTCTAATTCATTCATTCTTATTCTTAAATTTTGAAGAATTCTCCCATTGAAAGTACCATTCTCTGGGAAAGCTAATACTCCGTCATCTTTTGTATATTCTATCCAATTTTCTAACCATACACAAGTATGATAACCCCTATCCATCATCATAAATGAGGTGGGCGTTTTTGCTGGTGGAATGAGAATTCCTTCCCTAGTTTTGATTGGCTTATCCTTCTTAAAATAATTCTTAATCTTTTGTAGGAATGACATTTTTCTCTTTTCTCCGTACATTTTGGGTAGATATCTATTTATTGAATTATATTCTGCAAAACCTAGGAATCTCCTGTCTGGACGTGTTCCTATTAAAGTCGGATCGCGTTTCCACATACAATTTCCACTGTCCACTAATATTTCGACTTCTATGCTGATAACCAATCAAATTCCAGCTTGCATTTGTCTCGGGGCCAATCCTAGCGCGGTTTTTTCTGTGACGTCTATCCATTCTCTCTGATGACCCCTCCTTTACAATCTGCGCTTCTCTGTCCCTCGCTGTGTCGACCAATCCCAGCGCGACACCTGTGACGTCAGTATTACTCCTAACTACTGACCCCTCCTTTACAAGACTCGTTCTACGCCCGCTGTTTCAGCCAATCCCAGCGCGGCGTTTATGACGTCAGCTTCTACTCCGACAGCTGACCCTCCCTTTACAAAAATCTTACGCAAAACTTTATTTTCTCAACACTTCTTATTAAGATTTTAATAACAACATAAAAACATTCGCTATCTTGCCAGTTTCCCTAAATTGAAAAGGATAGATTTTCTCACACTTAGTAAAACCCTTCCGTTTACTAAACATATACTACGAGTAAAACACTTCCGTTTACTCTTCACGTAAGCTTCGGAAATATCTGCTACTCCTTCAATGTTACCCTTTCTAGGTGATATAACATCAAAATTTCACCAGTGTATTCCTTTGCTGTCACTCATACACGCAGAGTCCCTAACCAGTACTGATAGCCCTACTTAACTTTTCAGTACTATTTCTGCCTGACAGATAACCTCACTGCAGTATGGCTTCCACTTACCATCCGCTATTCAAATTCCCCGGGGATTTCTAGACGACATAAACAAAACTTTAAAACGGATGTTAGTTAATAAAAATAAAATTCTCATTACCCAATTAACAAAGTAAAACCGTCCTCTGATAGCCAGAAAACTGATCCAGCGGGTTACTAGCAACAAGCATTCGTACGCTAAATACTCACCTGGGCCCATTCATTCACACTAACTAGTAATCACCGCTGGGGAAATCAGTTGTACTCTTTATCAATATCCCTGCTACCAATTACCTTTTCGGATTGAAGAGTAATGACTTGCCAATAGACCTTTGATAATTGGGGTTGAAATGAGATTATACAAAACATAATTTTCATTAACCACCTGAAATAATCACTGACTCAGGAAGTTTTAAAATGTTTATCTAAATTCTTTAGCAGAGTAAATTACAATCCACATAATACTTAATCGCATATCAAGGAGGAAGCACACTATTGTCACCTATTGATCACAAATGACGGTCCCTCAGAAAGGAGAAGATAGAGACAGCAGTATGAGCTAAAGATTACGCATTTATAGTTACCTAAAGGTGTGATAACCAAACCCCTTGGCCAAGGAGTTGGAAAAAGGATCCCAAGAAAGGATGAAGACCAAGACCTCCGGACCAGGTTCAGGACAGGATAGATGACCTCTCTACCAACGACGCCTGCGTCGTTCCCCTCTCTGACACTTCGTTCCTCCTCGATTCTTCCGCGTCTTCTTCTAATCGAATCCGCCGCCCCCACCTCAGGACTTCTTTGGATAGCAGTTCAGTTTGCTCGGTTCTCTCTGTGGCAGCATCGGTTCTCTGCTACAGCCTCTATATCCATCTGCACCTCTCTCTGTGTGTGCTCTGCGCTAAGCTAATTCTATATCTATTATCCCCTTCTACGCCCAAGTACCTCCTATTAATGTTTCAAAATTATGGGCCCACTATTTCTGATTGGACAGGGACAGGGGGTTGATCCTCACACCATATCAATTTAGTTCAATTTTCTTAAGCCCATTGTTTTAAAATACCGCCCCTCTCAATACATTTGCTTTATTTCCCACCCGTTTCACAACAATTTTTATTACAAACATATACAAATGTATCATTTTAAAAGACATTTCAATTCAGCTCTGAAGGTGATCAGCGGGTCATGTCCTTGGACATCTTCCAAGTTGACTTCATCGCTTTGCTTTGCTAGTTTTCAGAGCGCATGCACAGGTCACATGGCTCTCGAGCTTCTGTTTAGCCAACCCAGGCCCACTTTACGAACTAATAGAAATCAAAGAAGAAACCTATTAAAATCAAAAATAAATGTTTTCACTGTATACCCCCCTTCTTCTACTCTACTCCCATTTAATTATAAATGTCTATCCCGCATTAGTAGCGTTAGAATACCACATTATTAATTGCAGCAATGCGAAAGCTTTAGCATGTGAGCACATTAAGCGGCCATTTTAGCATACACTGCGCAGAAGCAAAATGTTTCCCTCCAAGCAAAGAAAGACGTCATACCACGTGACATGGTTGACACATGCGCAGTAGAATTCCCGCGTTTTAGCGGCCATTTTGGATTAGACAAGGATTACTTATTAGTGGAAAACACATAGGCAGGCATCTCTTAGATAAAAATGTTGTTTGCACATTATTAATAATGACATTACAGGGTTTTAATACAAATTAATTAATACTGTGAGAAGATTGCTTTCGAGCAAGTCTCGTTGTGAGTCCTTGCTCCATCAAGACAAGCACACTAAGAAGCCGGCAAACAATTGAATGAGAAATCAGCAAATAAATGGTAATGAAGCCATCCAATTGTAAGTAATAGGTGTGCTATTAGCCCACTCCTAAGTTGTTAGTGTTGTCCACAGCTAAAAGCTGTAGGCGAGAACTGAAAAATGTTTGTTATTAAGTGGTACATTAGCAGATGATTTTGGAGCAGTAGATATTGGTGCAGAGGCTGCTTCGTATGCCTGAGGGTTTTGCCCACTGCTGGCCACCCCAATATATTTATTCTAGTGGCTTGACACTGTGATACTCATTGGAACTAGTTTATCTGCTTTTAGGTTCTGATTACGAGTGGCATGTGTCAGATGCTATATTTATTGCTGTTAATAACATCTAATGCTGAGCTGTTCGGAATTTATTGTGATAATTATTGCCTCATCCGGCTCTCATGGAGAGTATCTTGGTGTTAGGTGCAATATTCATCACACCTGATAAATATTGATATCTCTGGGTGCGTCATCGGGTGCGATAACTAGCACATGTTACAATTTTCCCCCTAAAATGTGGCAAAACATTCAGATTTTGGTGCTAACCACACCAAATCCACATGTTTTCCTATCCACTTTTTTCCTTTAAATTCCATGAGGTGTGACCTGCGGAAATTTTATGTGGGATGTGGTTTTTATGTCTCCGACTGTGTATCAAGTGTAAGAAACTGAAACACTCGTAATTCTGATACATGCAATAACAGGAGTTACTGGAGCCACTTGTATTCAGGCTCTTTGCCTCTGATTAGTATTTTAGTCCTTGAGTACAGAATATTGCGCCGAGATGGATCAAACAGAAGTTTAAAGAATTCTCACATGTCCAGTGACGGACAATAACAAATGCTCATCCGCAACTTTTGAAATCCCACACTATTTATTGCCATTTAGGGAGAAACTGCATTTTTGTCCAAGAACTAATATAACATCTTCCATGAGCAGATCTTTTTGAGCAATTGCATTCTCCACTGGGATATAGAAAATGATGCACCAGGCACTTAGGGCTCTTCATATTGCCGAATATATCCTCTATCGATATTGCACAGTGCCTACTGATAGATTCTGTTTGCAGGAAAGAAACAACGTTAGCAGTAGAGTTGGATACGAAATATGCTCAACACAGTGAGTGACCGTCTCCGAGAAGAGGTGCAATGATGTCCAGTGATTATAAAGTATCTAACCACAGAAGATCACTGACTTTTTGGAAGGTGACATATATTGCACAGGTGTTAGACTATGAAGGAGCTGGTAACTGCTATAATATGCCTTAATGAAACCTGTCATTTAGGAAGCTTGGAGCTAAACAGGTATTTCTTATTTGAGAAAAAAGTAGCCAGTCACCTAAGGGAAGAAAAGAGTGACTTGACTGTATTGATTTTCGTACTATGTGACTTCAAATTATGGGATGTGCAGGTAGAAATTATAACAGCACAAGCCAAACAAACATACCATGTATGAAGTCAGTCAAGAGCTAAGCGAATAAATAATTTGCAATGCATACTTGTCAGCTAATAACGGAAAAGAGGATAGATGGGCTACTGATCTGATTAGCACAACGGTCAGTTTGTTACGTTTTCATCGACTACTCTACTCTCAATATGTTCGATGCTGTGCAAGGGGAAGCCTATTTTAACTTCTGTAATTCCTATTGGGGTATACTAGACTAAATGTCTGCCGAAAGTAAGCATAGTAGGAGAGGTAGATTTCTGCTTGGAAATCTGTTTGTAGTGCTATTCAGGCAATTTAAACATACAATTTCCCTAAAATAATTCAGTCTACCCCACCCATATTTCCATCGATTCTAATCACATACTAGATTATATAGATCAATACAGGTGCCTATATTAATTCGTTTTTTGCCTCTATTGAGTTATTTTTATGTAACCATATTCCACCAAAGTGCATTTTACAGTGATGAACTTATGCTGGAAAAAAGGACGGCTGTCCTGATGGATTTATTTATTTTATTTTTAGAGTTTTCTATAGCGCGAACCAGACCCAAGGTAGGGTATCAGAGCGCTTTACATAGTGAGCCAGGTAAGAATAGCACATATAGTAAAAACGTGGCATACAAAAAAGCATAGCATATAAAGTAACAACAAAGCATAATAGAGTTCAGGGGATAAAAGCAGAATAGAGAATTTTTCTGAGCAATAAGAGTCAATTCGAGTTTGTGCGAGTCTTAGCTTCGAAATATCAGAAGACGGAGAGTATAGTTAAGTTTGAGGTTGTAAGCTGGTGTGGTGATTGTGCGGATTTAAGGGAGGAATTTGCTCATCAAGAATAATTTTGCTTCCTTTTTGAAGAGAGGTGTCGGGGCGATTTTTCTGATGGATGGCGGAAGCGAGTTCCAAATTCTTGGCGCCGCTCCAGAAAATGCTCTGTTGGAGGTTTTAGTCTTGTTGAACCGCGAGGGTTTCAGGAGTAGATTGTCTGCGCTCCTAGAGTGTCTGTTTCCTCCAGATAAGGTAAGTTTTTGGGCTAGGTACTGGGGGGTGTTGTGGTGTACCGCCTTGTGAGTGATGCAAGCCATCTTTAAGTGAATACGAGCTTCATAGGGTAGCCAGTTGAGTGCCTTTAGGTGTGGCGATATGTGGTCAAATTTCCTAGATCCTGTTATGAGTCTTGCTGCGGCGTTGAGACAGGCTTTTAGAGGGGCGGTTGAGATTTTGGGAAGCCCTGAGAGGGTAGAACATCCGTACTCCAGCCTTGATATGACTAAGGACTGAACTGCAGTTTTGAGGTCCGGGTTTTCGATGAATGGCTTGTCAAAATCACATAAAAAGGTCAGTTAACCCACCTAGTGATATTACCTCTTGGATTGTAAAGTTTGATGTGATAGAAAATTCAGCCAAAGATCAATATGGCATTCCGTTTTGTGAGGGGCTCAATTTTGTCAGTCTGTATTAATCATCTTGGCACCTAAGAATACCAATAATCTTAAAACACAAATGTATAAATGATGCAGGATTGCAGCAGTAGACTGATCCAATCATATGCTGTGGGATGGAAAGGTCCCCTTCATGGTGACAAGATGTGCACCCCTGATCACACAAATGTAAACTTTACTAATGAATAGACATTCTCACTCCTAGAAGGTATTCTTGAAAGTGTAATTGAAAATGAGTCCACTTTCACACTTGATTGGGTGCACGCAGGTATCGCCCTCTGACCTAGGGCGTGGCACAATACTGGGATAGATGCGTTTTCCTGGTAGGGAGAACCGTCCCCATGATGCACTCTACTGAGCAGTTTATCCTGATTTGCCCAAATGCTTCTATTTTTCTTGTGATTCTTCAGCCACTCATAACGATTCAATCACATAAACTTGACACAGTGCGTATGATATTTTCATTTATTGACAAGAATTCTTATATAGTGTTGTCATTACACTGTTTGTCACATGGATTAAATAATCCCAATGCATTTCGGGCCTAGCCCTTCTTCAGGGGAGTATATCCTAAGAAATAATCAGAACAGTCAATGAACAGAATGGCTCTAAATGGGTAATACAGCAACACAAACTACGATATGGAGGAAAAGATAAATGAAGAAAAAAAAGAAAAAGACACCCGGTACTCAAAATTAAGATGAGATTAAGAAGGATTCGCTGTGCTACGGTATATCGCCCCAGAGAAACATGAAGTTGCCATCAGTGTGAATCACAAGGTCAAAAAATCACCTGGTGCCGAGTTCAAAACAAGTGTATGAATCCAGAGAGATAATCCGTGCAATACAGCGTGCTTGCTCAGACAGTGCCATGCTTAAAGGGAGTAAAATAATGTGAACAGAAGGAATAAAAAGATGTTAAACGTGCATGCTCGGACAGTGCTGGGCATTAAAAATCATAAGGGTGAAATAATGACGGTACGGATGAAAACATGAAAAATAGCAACTTGTGCATGAAAGCCAAAAAATGAAACAAAAGTGTTTACCTGCAGACGCAGTTGGTCCGAAGCATTAATACGGATGTTTACATGTTGGCTCCGAGCGTTTAGTCAACCGGAGAAGAGAGGATGAAAGCATAGTGCTAGTGCAATGAGTGTAACAAAACACAGTGCAGTGTTATAAAATATGTGCTGCTGGCTCAAACAGCGCACAGTCTTCCAACTGGGTCTGGTGGCTCAGTGGACTAATGCGTCCACTGCAGGGGCCTGTGTTCGACCTCATGGCCACAGGTTAAAATCTCGGCGGGTCCACTCAGCCTTTCATCCATCTGAGGTCGATTTAAAATGAGTACCATTGAGTTGGGTAACAATAAACATGTTATTCAGCGCCAAGATACCTACGGGTGAACCTGAGCTTTACAAATACACCTGTTATGTTATCGTAGGGTTCAAGAAATATACATGAGTGCCTACATGCTGACGCCGGCGTTGTAGGGCATTTAGACTGCGAAAGGGAGAATGCTCTAACGTGAATTAAAACTTAGTGCTCTTAAAAAATGTGGTGCTCTACTGCGGATGAAGTGAAGCAAAAAGTAAGTATGGGGCGGTGCTGTGAGGGATACGATACATGTACAAACTGCACAGTCTAGAAACCGTAAACCGCTTTACTGCGCTGCTAAGGTGCAGTCCAATACCGGCACAAAGAAAGTAATCCACCGAAAGGTCCATGTACCTCAAAGGGATAGAAGCCAGCCACTCATGGCGTGTCAGCTAATCGCCATTATGGAGTTATGTGATTTAAATAGTCACACGTGTGCATGGAAAGCGGAATGGTCGAAGTGCACGTTCAATAGGTCTAAATGGGCACCATGATAGTGGTGCTGAAAGCTCAAAGAACTACATGCATCCAAGCAATACAAGCAGAAAATAGAAAGTAGGAGAGATGCATTTGAAGAAAACCCATGTAAAAAAACACAGGTTTCAATAAAGAGTGAAAAATACATGTGAAGAACATGCATTATTCAAAATACATGTAAAGAAAATGCATAATTAAAAAATGCGTTTAAAAATAATACAGAGCATAATTAGTACTAAGGGGTCATCAAAGGTAACGGCTTAAGTCCATGCACTTATTGAAGCCTTTGGGGATGATGGTATCAAGTTTTTTTCATCCAATATACCTCCCTCTGGAGTAGGTGTTTCTTGTTGTCCATGTCCTCGCTGATAGGAACGGTCTCTAATACTAGAAATCTCAGCTGGCTCACATTGAGATTGTGGGTATTGAAATGAAAAGCAATGGTGGATCGTTCATTCCAGGTACGAATGTCTGGTTTTGATTATGCATTCTGTTTTACCAACCTAAGCAAGCCCACACGGGCATTTCAAGAGATAAACGTTTCTGGAATCGCATGTAGCTGATTTATTCAGTTTAATCTTGGCTCCTTGAACTAGATGTGTGATCGTAGTGCCTTTTATAATATTATTACAGCTGCCGCAATCAAGACACGGTCTGGTTTCTTTGTGCACCTTCTTGTCCTTGGGAGTCCTCGTGTTTGTCTAAGAGTTCCTTGAGATTCTTAGTCCTTTGATAAGCAAAGGGAGTACAAAATGGATAAGGACGAATGGGACAAAACCCATAATGACATCAATATACAATTGGACCTGTATACCAAAGAGATTAATTAGAAGAAGATCTGTAAGTTTAAATGGGACACAAATAGTCTACAAACTGGGGGAAATTTATAGCTAGGCTGAGGTCTACGACTGAAGACGACAACTTAGTCCATTCTCTTCAAAATCAACTGAAGGCGAAACCTCATCATCTGACAATGACTCCCTACACAGAGGGAGAAACCAAGGTGAAAATGAGCCTTCCCCCCTCAAGCAACCTGACTGCATCAACATACACTACAATTGCCCCATCTACCTCTGATGACGCTTATTTTTTAGGGAAAGGCTTGGATGTCTCCGTCGAACCCGGAGAGGACATGGCGACAAAGAAAAAGGATCAACCAATTGCGAAGGCAATCAGGAGTCAGAAAACTTATTTAACATTTAGCGATGTCCTCTTACGATGACTGAAATCATGACCTTACAGTAAGGTGCATCTTATGTTCCTACACATCATTCAAATGAGTTGGAACAAGAGATAAGCTTGTTTAAACTTATGAGAAACTTAAGGCTATGACATTTCTTTGAGAACATTGCAGAAGAACGGCTGCAGAATGAGGAAGTAACTCTGATGGGTCTAAGAAATAAAAGCACCTTCTTAGCTCCAGTAAGTCATAACATTCTCGATTCGTTTCAAGTCATGGTCCAGATAGAACTCCAGAACGTTTTCAAATCCAGGAACCCCAGCATTTCTTAATCTAAGTCAAAAGGAAAGAGGAATCGTCAAACAAATCACTAACAACGCAGCGATAACATGTTGCAAAGCGGACAAGGGTGGCGTATAGTCTTTTCGACCCGTTGTCTCTACAAACAATTGCGTACATGAATCGGTTGGGAAATATCTGGACCATCACCTACAGCCAATGGTTCAAAGCATTACTACTTACCTAAAGGATACTAGTAATTTCCGGAACAAGATTCATCCAAGTTGAGGAAGACATTGAACCCATGTTATGCACTATAGAGCTCAGATCCCTGTACTTCCTCAATTCCTCACAACTTGGGTCTTGAAGCTGTTGAATCATTTTTGATTAACATGCAAATGGTGAAGATCTGAAAGTCTTCTTACTTGATTTGTTACACTTCACCTTACATCATCATCATAATTTTATTATCGATCACAAAGATCTTAAAAGTACATCGCAACCAATACATACATACATTACACAAGATGATTATAAAAAGCCAGAAAATACATCATTATAAAAAAGGGACACTTAAAATACCATGTCAGAGTAAAAACCATATAAAAAAATGCAAACCATCAATATAAAAGAAAAAAATATTACATTCTATAAACTAAGTATATTGCACAGAATACTTTGAGTGTCTAATCCATAAAGCCAATAGGAATTTTGCTAAGCCAAATACCACTACTCTACTAGTGTCTGTACTGAGTATTCTAAGCACCTCTAAATAGGGTCCAGGTCCAATGAGCCTACACAAGGGGATAATCCACTTGGCCCTCAAATTCTCATAATGTGGACAAAAAAACAGCAGATGGACTAAGGATTCAGGACTTCCTTTACAAGCAGGACATATAACATCAGAGAGTGCATGACTACGCCACTTGCTACAGAACAGTTTGGTGGGGAGAGTCTTGTATCTAAATTGGAGTAACAATTTCCGTGCTAATGGAGGAGCAATTTCATCAATGGTGTCCTTAAAGAGGGAAGGGTTTAAAATCTTTGAACTCTCGAGTAAGTGAGCCCATAGGGTTTGACACATTCTTTACCAGGACAAACTCCCAATAATTAGCCTTAACCCTACTTTTCAAAATCAAGCACAACTCCTCCGGATTTGCCCAATAATCCTCCAACCCCAGTTTCCTCAATTCCCTATGGGAGCAAAATCAGGGAATTTTACTTACCCTGTACAGTGCCATAAGGTCCCTAACAGCCACTGGATAATGGGCTAGCTCCTCAGTTGTCCATAGACCATGCCAAAACAATAAATGCTTATGGTCCATCTTGTAGAAAAATTTTCTTTGGCCCAAATCAAGAAAGATAGGAGTCAACGGAGTGCTGGCCGGTAGATTAAAGAGCGATCTTATAAAGCCATGTTCAATCACAGAAAGGCCATCTATGTTCCCACTCCCCACAGTTCTACTCCATACATAACGGATCCTAGGGCTTTTGTGTTATATATTTCTAATGCTGAAGCCACTTTCCTAGACACCGTGCTTCTGTGGATCTTAGTTATATGGGTAGTCTGCTGAATTAAAGACAGCTGTGCTTTCTCTATATGAGGGGTCTAGCATAGATTCAGTGGTAAACGAATCCTCAAATAGTCAAATGTGGAAACCAATGCAATAGTGTGGTCCCCTACATGCATACATCTCTTGGGTGTCTTCGAAATACCCTTAGAAAATACCATATACTTTGTTTTTTTAATCATTTAGCTCCAGACCACGCTCATCACAAAAATGTTTAATAACTGTTGGAGCCCTTGGGGAGACTTTGATATTAGTAGCGTGTCATCGGCAAAGAGAAGGGCAGGAGCCCTACTTTCTCTGAGTTTTGGGGCGTCGCACCCATCTCTGTCAAGAAAATCTACTACCCTATTAATAAATAACGAAAACGGGGTGGGTGCTAAGACGCACCCCTGTCTGACTCCACGATTTATCATAAAGGGCTCTGTTAGTTGTCCCTCTTCTCCCCACCTAACTTGGGCCTTATTTGCTGAGTGTAGCCCAATCAAAATATGCAATAAATTTGGTAGGATCCCCATCTCTGCCACCACCTTTCAAAGTTTACAACGAGGGACCAGGTCAAAAGCCGTACGCAGATCCACAAATGCTACAAACAACTCCCCCCTCCCTTTAAAAAAAACATCTTCCCATAAACTACAGAGGAAACGAAAGACCTGGTCCAAAGTGCTAATAGTGGCATGAAAACCCGCCTGAAAGCTGGACAGAATATTTTCTTCTGAGATCCAATCCTGAATACGGGCCAATATCTGCTTGCTGAAAATTTTCTGCACAGAGTCTATTAGACTAATGGGTCTATAACTACCCGAATTGGCCTCGTCTCCTTTCTGAAAAATCGGTATGATCTCAGCTGATTTCTTAGAGGGAGAAATTTCCATGTCCAAAAGGATGGCATTGGATAACTTATTGATATATGTGCCCCACACTTCCACATCTTCTCTTTACACATCATTAGGAATTTTATCGGGACCGGGAGCTTTGGCTGGGATGCAGGAGCTAATAGCTGCATGGGTTTCATGAAGTGAAATTTCAAGAACTTCAACAGTACCAAGTGGACAATATATCCCACAAACCTACATCCGCCTTACTGCCCTGAGCATACAGGCCCCCAAAATGGGATATCCACTCTTCCGGCTTTACAGTAAACTCTAAAGCAGTCGTCGGTCCGTTCGGGCACAGAGCCGCTTTCTTCCTAAAGGACTTGCTGTCCTTGGCTACCAGGGCATTAAGTAGGGAAGACCATAGTGAGCATTCCCATTGTTTCTTCGCATGATCTAATGCCTGCCTGTATCTAGCTCTACATCCTACCATATCAGGGCGAGATTTGGATTTCACTGCATGTAGGAGCTCACCCATGGCCCTCCTACATTCCTTATTGTACCACTCTGCCATAGAGGCCCGCTTTTCCCCTCCTAGTGTGGCATGACATTTCTACCCTTTTTTCAATTGGCCCAGAATATCCCTAATCTGCATATAGAGTACCTCATGTCGATTACTCAACTTCTCTATTCAATCCACTCTAGGGAGTTTAGACAACACCGCCACCTCCTCAGACACTTTGGACTTAATAGCTTCTAGGACCCAAGGATTTTGCTCCACCCAATTCCATCTGATCGTTCTCAGATTATTAGTATGGGATAACTTCCCCAAGTCGCTTGGACCCCTAGTGATGGATTCTCGCTCCTCAAGGTTAAATAAAGAGAGACTCAAAGCATTGTGGTCGCTATCGGATCTTTCGACCACTCTCATATCAGACACAATGGGCCATAATCGAAGATCGACCAAACAATAGTCCATTCTACTTGCATAGCCAGGTCTATTGAAAGTCATTCTACCATTAGAGTCAGATTTGGTCCTACTATTTGTAGCCCTCAGATCATGCCGAAACGTTAGGGCCAACCTCTTTTGCTCCATCAATCGGTTGGAAGTTCTATCTGAGGGATTTTCAAAAGACTGTCCCACTCCTCAGTCAAATCTGGTGGAGTGGAAGCAAAAGGTTCAAATGTACAATTAAAATCCCCAGCTACCAATAAGGGGATATTACCTGTATATTCAGTATGGGCGTAGCCTGGAACTCCTATGGTATTGGTTTCCTCTGTGCCCAGGTCCACTCTGTTATATACATTAAAGACTCATTTTTAGCCCTGAGGGCAGAGCGAGGTCAATTGCCAAGATATCCAAAGAGTCGACGGGGACTATTTTGACTTTGCACCGACGTGCAATTTTGACCCAAAACACTAGACTACCCGAAGGCCTCCCTTTCCCTCCTAGCTGCGTTAATACCATAAGAAGAATACTCGCACCTATGGGGAGTGGTCGAGTTCCAGGTTTCTTGGAATAAGATCACATTGTGAGAATCCACAAAATTGCCCCATTCTTGCTCTATAAGCATTCTAGCTATGCCTGCAACATTCCATACCAAGACAGTTAGCTGCTCATGGGGTACAACAATGGAATTTGGATCTAAACTATGTTCCATAGTTACGCCCCTATCATCCTTAAAGGTATCAATACAACAACATTAGCCTCACTCCTCGGGGCTCCCCGGCTACTACTCAGTTCACCTACTAAATCAGAAATTTTTGGGACCCATGCACCCTGGTATTTGACAGAGGACCATAGCAAGGAAGGGAGCCTAGATAATGGTGTGTCCCCCCCCCCAGCACAACTCGTAATCATTTTGTTGCCCTCCAAACACAACAACCTTCCTTCCTGAAGTCATCCCTGATCACCAACAGTAACCCTTTTCAGTTTTCCCTCCCTTCTGGCCAGAGCCGCCTGTCCTAGGGCACTCATCCAGAGCCAATCTATACTTAATAATAATGGACGTATTGGCAAGTGGGATAGTGCGATAATCAATAGCCATCTGCTAAGGCTCTGTGAAAGAAAGTGACTTTCACTACATCGTTCGACATCCCTCCTGAAGTTATCCTTCCCACCTGCTTAATGTTGTCCCTTATAATAGAGTAGCAGTGTTGTGTATCCGGAAGCCAAAAGATTACCTTATTTTTTTAGTGAATCATAGTTTTCTCGTCTGCCACTGGGGAGTTTCTGAATTTTCACAAAAAAGATTGCACCTTCTTTCCTCTGGGCACGAGTCCTGGTATAAATCCATCTTTAACTACCCCTCTTAAAATGATCGAGCAAAGCTTGTGGTAGAAGAGCATCCCTCATCAAGCAACACCGTACCTCTATCGGGCTCTCTACCCACTCACCTGCCCATGCGTGAGCCTCGATGTGCAACTGATCTGTCATAACCAATGGGGCCTCCTATATAATTAGGGAATGGTTGACTAGGTGGTTGGGTGGGATCTTGGGGGGGGGTCCACTGGCTTTTGATGACAGCTGGTTCAAAGTCGTAAAACGCTGAAGGACGAGAACGAGCATCATGCTGGGCATTATCAAGCAAACGGCCCCCATGGTCTTTAACTGCCACTTTTGCTTTGATTGCTACGCTCTGAGCCCATTCATTACTCAACCTTCCAAATCACCCAATCATCCAAATCACCAACCACCTTTCTTAACGCTGCTACATCCTCCCTAAGGCCCTCAATAATATCCTTTAGGCTGTAAAATAAAGACAGGCCTTCATTACTTGTGGCATCCAAACTCAGTATTTCACAACCCTCTGTTCTATTTTCCACCACTGAGAGTGCAGCATACCCATTACGACATTAAACCTGGTCCACCTGATCTACTACATGAACATTGGGGAGCTGCTCGCGGCTACAAGCAGGCGGCTCTGTATTACTACCTCCTGTACCCTTCATAGTACTCCTATGTGGTTTACTAAACATTTGTGGAATTTGTTTAGTAATTTTCTTTGTAGGGGGAGGGACAGTAGAGGGCTTTGATTGCACTGGGGGGGGGGGGTCAGAATCAGCAGATGGGGGAGACAAGGGGCTGTGAACTATAACTTGACATTCCGATAGCAAAACATCAATCCTATCCATAGCGCCGTTGCAGATGGCGCCAAGGGCAGTTTTTTAGAAAGGGAGTTACCCTGTGCCCTATCCTGAACTTTCCTTTTGCCCATTATTAAGCAGCGGGAATAACTACAACACTTGTTGTGGCTAAGAAATGGTACACAAAACCAGTTCCAATACTTAGCAGTTTTATGGTCAGAAGAGTCCCCAGATGCTTCAAGGTGTTTCAAGGAGAAGTTCGCCCCAAAAGAAAGTTTGCTTCCAGCTTCACCACTAAATAGCGTTTTTCTCCTTATTTTACCGCATATTAGCTAGAGACAAATTGAATCCATAGACAATAAAAATCTAAAAGCATATTGTCAGGGCAGAGTGGCAAAGTACCTTTGAGAAAAAGCAAGGCCCTGCAGGAACAACACTAGTCGTTAGAATGCAAAACCAAGAGAGGTGGCTCCGCCCTGCCTCTTGTTGCCCCCGGGCCGCAGGACGGGCCTGCCGGCGGCCTGGGCGCAGCCGAGGCGCATCCCGCTTAAAAGCGCGATGCATCGTTGGCCCCTCCTCCTCGGGGCAGTGGTAGGCTGGGACAGTGAGTCTCCAAACACAGAAGAGTCCTGGCGCTTCACCTTATATCACAGTTACTTCACCATGAACAACAAGCACTACCTACAGTTAACAGGAACTCTCATGGGAAATTGTGCTGCCCCATGCAATGCTAATCTTTTCATGCACCGATTTGAGCTTGATTAACATCTTTAATAACCAAAAGTGGCGAGATAACTTAGTAACATACTGGAGATAATATCGACAATATGTTTCTCATATGAAAGGGCCAGAAAACAAGCTTTATCTCAGCCATAGAAAAACTCAATGCCATCGATGAAAGTTCAGCTTTACCAACACCATTAGTGAAAGTAACATTACATTCTTGGATGTTGATATCAGAGTAAAAGGTCAATCTGTGGAAGCTAATGTATTTGTTAACAAATCGCAATAATTTACTGCACTTAAGCTGTTTCCATCAACATGCATTGAAAAGACACCTTCCATACTCCCAATTGTTGAGAATAAAACGCATTGCTTCCAATGTCAACTACTATAACCCTGGCAAAAAATAATTGTGAACAAATTCAAACATTGAGGGTACCCTAATAAGGTCATACAGGAAGCGATCGAAAGAGTTGATACCAAAGAGAGAATCCAACTCTTAACATCCAACAAATCCCACAGTGAAGCCAAAAGAATGGTATTTCTGACTAAATACTCTACTAGGAGCCTAAGAATAAAAAGTATCATATTGAAGTACTGGCCTATTTCACAGACCGAAAGTGACTTCAAAGGGTTTTCAATGCACCGCCTCTCTTTGCTTATCAAAAGACTAAGAATCTCAGAGAACTCTTAGACACACGATAACCCAAGGTACAAGGACCCAGACTGTATCTTAATAGTGGCTGTTGTAATAATAAGGATATAAAAGGCACTACGATCACGCATCCATTTCATGGAACCAAAATCAAACTGAAGACATCAGCTACATGCAATTCCAAAAACGTTTATCTCTTGAAATGTCCGTGTGGGCTTGCTTATGTTGGTAAAACAGAACGTAAAATCAAAACCAGACGAACTGAGCTTAAAAGTAATATTCGTACCAGGATTGAAGGATCCACTATTGCTCGTCATTTCAATACCCACAATCACAATGTGATCCAACTGAGATTTCTAGTATATGAGACCGTTCTGATCGGCGAGGACATGGACAAGAAACACCTACTCCAGTGGGAGGTATATTGGATGCAAAAACATGATACCATCACACCCAAAGGCCTAAATGAGCGCATGGACTTAAGCCGTTACCTTTGACCTCCAAGTACTAATTATGCTCTGTATTCTCTTTAAACACATTTTTTAAATTATACATTTTCTTTACTTGTATTTTGAATAATGCATTTTCTTCACATGTATTTTTCACTCTCAATTTTCCCTATTCTGATTTTTTAAAACTTGTGTTTTATTACAGTGTTTTTTTTCACATGCATCTCTTCTACCTCTATTTTATCCGTTTGCATTGTTTGGATGTGTGTAGTTCTTTGAGCTTTCAGCACCACTCTATCGTGGCACCCATTTACACCTATCGCACACGCTCTTCGACCAGTTCGCTTTCCTTGCACACCTGTAACTATTTAAATCCCATCCCATCATAATGGCGATTAGCTGACATGCCATGAGTGGCTGGCTTCTATCCCTTTGAGGTACGTGGACCTTTCGGGGGATTACTTTCTTTGTGCCGGTATTGGACTGCACCTTAGCACCGCAGTAAAGCGGTTTACTATGTTTCTAGACTGTGCACAGTTTGTGAATGTATCGTATCCCTCACAGCACTGCCCCATACTTACTTTTTGCTTCACTTCATCCGCAGTAGAGCACCAAATTTTTTTATGTAAGAGCACTCACTAACTTTTAATTCACGTTAGAGCATTCTCCCTTCTGTAGTCTAAATGCCCTACACCACTGGAGCCAGCATGTAGACACTCGCGTCTATTTCTTGGCACCTACGATGTTGTAAGACTGTGTTTTGTTTGAGGCAGCACCACATATTTTATAGCATGTTACCGTGTTTTGTTACACTCATTGCACTAGCACTATGCTTTTATCCTCTCTTCTCCGCTTGACTAAATGCTCGGAGCCAGCATGTAAACATTTGTATTAATGGTGCACACCACACTTGCGTTTCATTTTTTGGCTTTTATGCATACATTGCTTTTTTTCACATTTTCGTCTGTACCGTCATTATTTCACCCTTCTGATTTCATCTTTGTGATTTTCAATGCCCAGCATCGTCTGAGCACTCACATTTAAAATCTTTTTATTCCTTCTGTCCACATTATTTTTACTCTCTTTAAGCATGGCACTGTCTAAGCAAGCACACTGTATTACACGGTTTCTCTCTCTGGATTCATGCATTCGGCTTGAACTCGGCACCAGGTGATTTTTTTGACCTTGTGATTCACACTGATGGCGGCTTCATGTTACTCTGGGGTGATTTACCAAAGCACAGTGAATCCTTCTTATTTTCATCTTAATTTTGACTACCGGGTGTCTTTCCCTCCATATCGTAGTTTGCGTGGCTATATTGCCATTCCGAACCATTCTGTTCATTTGATGTTTTGATTATTTCAAGGGATATACTCGCCTGAAGAAGGGCTAGGCCCGACATGGATCGGGATTATTTCATTCATGGAACAAACCTAGTCTGATGACACAACACTATATGTTATAAGAAGAATTCTTGTCAATAAATGAAGATATCATACGCACAGTGCCAAGTTTGTGATTGAATCGTCATGCATGGTTGTAGAATCCCCACAAAAATAGAAGCATCTGGACAAATCAGGATAAACCTGCTCAGTGGAGTGCATCATTGAAGTGTTTCTCCCTACCAGGAAAACGCATCTATCCCAGATGTGCACCCCTGCCCAGAGTGACCCAGACGGAGACAATATCTAAATCCTTGATAATGATTGTTGGTCATGAGTGAACATTGATCGTGCATGTGCATCATGGCCTAGGCCTTCTTCACGGTAATGCAGTCTGTTTAGACTGGCAGGGGTGCACCAAGCGCTACCCATATGAAGCTAGGGCGCTGCTGCCCTTACCTGGAGTAAAATGATTCATGTACCATGGTGGCAGCATACCCATTTTGATGTTCAGTAGAATCTGTAATGTGAACAGGCTTTTTTTTTTTTTTTCACCTGTCATAGGAGTGGGGTTTACTGGCCCACTCATGTAAAGTTCTGTGGCTGTGTACTTAATTCACCCTTGGCCTGCATGGATGTGTGCAGTGCCGGACAGTGTATGATACTTGTGTGTTGGATTGCATGTGTGTATTTCACATGGAGGCATGTGGGTTCCATTTTGGAAGCACAGGGCCTGCATAGGTTGGAGAGGTGAGGACTGCAATCCCCAGACAGGAGGTGTGGATTGCTGAGATTCCTGACGGATGAAGCGGGTCACAGACACTGAATCGAGAGGTGCAGAACATTCACTGTGCACATCAAATGTCTCTTTGATCCCAGGAAGAGTTACTGGTCAGTAGGGCATGTGCTCATTGTCAGTAAGATGGTGGTGGGACTGATGAGGTTAGCACTGCCAGGGAATCTGTTAGAGGGAGCGGGGTGTTCTGTATCTCAATCTTCGGGTATAATCATTAGATAACCCCGGCCACTGGTCGTAAACACCTTTGATCGTGACAAAGAGAAATGAGGAGCAAACATTTATGTAACAATGAATCTTTAAAGACTTTAAATTTAGTTAAAAAAGAGAGTTGGCGTGAGTTAAAGGGTGTTATTTTCAAATCTTATGGGGCCAGATGTACGACCCTATTTTGCATGCGCAAATGGGTTTGCGACCCGTTTGCGCATGCAAAATGTCACAGGGCCATGTACAATTCCTAAATAGTGAGACCCAATTTATTTGCGACTCGCTATTTTGGAATTGCGAGTCGCTATTAGGAAGGGGCGTTCCCTTCCTAATAGCGACCCCAAACCCATGTATGAATGTTTTGCGACCACAATTGCGGTCGCAAAACACTCGCAAATTACCACCCTCTTCAAGAGGGTGGTAATGCACTCGCAAAAGGAAAGGGGTCCCCAGGGGACCCCTTCACCTTTGCAAATGTAGCAGAAAATATTTTTTTGGGGCAGGCAGTGGTCCCAGGGACCACTACCTGCCCTTAAAAAATGAAACTAAAACGTTTCTTTTTTTTTAAATGCATCCCGTTTTCCTTTAAGGAAAACGGGCTGCATTTAAAAAAAAACACAAAAAAACCTGCTTTATTGAAAAGCAGTCCCAGACATGGTGGTCTGCTGAGCCCAGCAGGCCACCATCCCTGGGAGGGCCAGCCATTCCCAATGGGCTTGCAAATTGCGAGTGGCTCATTAATATTCATGAGCCTCGCATTTTGCGACCCCATTGGGAATCACAATCAGGGTCTCTGACACTGTAGTACATTGTAAATTGCGCCTCGCAATTTGCGCCTCGCAATCGAGCGCAAATTGCGAGGCGCAATTTACAAGGGTCGTACATCTCTCTTAGTCTTTCATCTGTTTTATTAATTAGGCATTAATCTTTCAGATTCAAGTATTTAAAAATTGAACAAAATGTTTGTTAGTATCACAGTCAAAATGTGAATTATTCAACAAGCGTATTCCGTAAAGGAAATTCCCTAATCTAAATTAATTTGGGATAAAGAGGAAAATAGATGTTGATTCAGATACCCAATAAAAAAGTTTGGATGAGAGAATCAATGCGCATGCATAATGCCTTTGCTTATCAGACCCGAAATTATTCAGTCATTGTAGGAAAGTTTCCCTTTTTGAAATGGTCACCCCCACTTTTTGCCTAGTAACTGATGTGCTTTCAATTGGAAGTCCACTGGACTCCTGCTAACCAGGTCCCCAGTGCCAGATCTCTTTCCCTAAAACTGTACAATTGTTCCCCCAATTGGCAATACCTTTAGCACTCTCTATAAGCCCCTAGTAAATGGTACCCAGGGCATGAGATACTAAAGAGGGTCCCCAAGGGCTGCAGCATGAATTGTGCCCCCCTAAGAGACCCCTCACCAAACTCATTTAGGGCTGCCAACGAAGGCTGCATGTTGTGGTGCAGACAAAAGTGAAAACATGAAATGACACACCTCCCTGTGTGCCATATCCCCTAACACTGCATGTAATACTTGTAAGTCACACCTACAGCAGACCTTACAGCCATAAGGCAGTGTGCTTAATATTACATGTGAGGGTATACCTACATGACCAGATACCCCCATTTTAAGACATGTACTGGACACTGGTGAAAACAAGTTCCCCAGCTACATGATGGCTTCACTAAAGATAGAGATGTTTGGTACCAATCATCTTGTATTGATAAACCCACACTGATTCCAGTGTTGGATTTACTAACACATGCACCTCAGAGGTTTCCCCATAAAACCTACCAGCCTCTGATGTGGTTGCTGACTGGTTTCTGCCAGCCTGCCACCCGAGACAAGTTTCTGCCCTCCCAGGGTGAGAGTCTGTGCTCTCAGGAGGTCAGAAACAAAAGCCTGCACAGGGAGAGGGTGTGTCACCCCCTCCCACAGGATGACCTGCTGATTACCACTCCTAGCCCGCAAGCTTCAAAGGGCTGCTGCCTTTGAATTGCTAATCTGGCTCCCCTCAGGAGAGGAAGCCGACCCCCTTTGTCCAGAGCCCTTTGGCTTCTGGACAGTTGGGAAAATTATCTAGTCAGGCAGGCGTGGCAACCCCAGGCTAGTACCACCTCTAAGGTGGCGTAACCGGATATGGGTACAACTTTTCAGTAGTGGCCATCTTTGTGATGGCAAACCTAGGAATTCTGGGACAGGGCTATGCCCACTTCCCACAGGAAGTGGACCTAAAGGGGGCGTAGTGACAGGGGTGAGCAGCCCATTGGCTGCTACCCCACCCTCCCCTAACGCCCCATAATTCACTATTTAGGGGAGCCCCTGGCACCAGAAAATCAGATCCTGCTGACTGGAAAGAAGAAGACTGATTTGAAGAGTCGCAACAGCAAGAACAGAAGATAACAGCAACTGACTAGGCGCCAACCCTGCCTGCTGACTTCGACAATTGCGCCAAAAGGTGACTTGTCCTGCAGCTGCTGAGTCCCCAAAGCCCAGGAGACCTGCTAGCACTTCACCCAGGAACAAAGAACTCCAGAGAAGTAGCGGACCTGCAGGCATCCAAAGACTCCAGAGAGGACTTTGTGACCCCAGGATCCCACGCCTGAAGAAAACACTGCACCCGTTGCTCCAAGCCTGAGGTGAAGAAGCCAACGCTGTCATCGTGGTCCCCTAGCCCTCAAGAGACTTAGTCCACCGTGGTTTTGCCCCCAGTGAACTCTGACATAGCCTGCAGCCTCTGCACGCAGGCCCCCTTTACCGCAACTGCTCCGGCAAGAAAAACCCAACGCCTAAGGACACCTCTGCACCCATCGCCCCTGAGCCTTGGAGAAGAGGACCAAAGGTGTCCGTACGTCCATTAGCATCATGATGCCTGAGCCACCCTGTTGGGTCAGCCTGACTGACCTCCCAGTCAACGCC
Organism: Calotriton arnoldi; assembly: GCA_963921515.1. NCBI lineage: Eukaryota > Metazoa > Chordata > Amphibia > Caudata > Salamandridae > Calotriton > Calotriton arnoldi. Next base: position 1,152,764 of record CAWUFW010002026.1, read on the forward strand.
TGCAGCCTCTTTTAATAGAGTAACATTGGGCACCTGACTCTGTTTTGCGCACCTGCATCCTGCCGCCCTAGTGCCGCTGGTGGTGTTCTGCTGGTGCTTCCTTGGCCTTTTCCTACTACTCCTGGAGATTGGTCCCGTAAGTTGCTGTACTGTACCCGAATGTCACACTTACTTTTCTTCCCTTAGGACAACATTGCAGCTTCTAAAAATTGCACTGCGTCGACTTTTTGAACTCAAAAGTTTTTCTCTTGAAAAACGTACTTACCTGAACGATTTGATTCTGGTGCCTAAACATACATAAAGATACTGGTTATTTTTATAAATTGGTGTGGCTCTCCTTATTGAGTCATGTATGTCACTTGTTGGCTATTGTGTGTATTTGCTGATGTCTTGCACTCCTCTCTTATAAGCCTAAGGCTGCTCGACCATGCTACCCCCTAGAAGAGTACCTTGGCATTGCTAGAGCAAGCCTCTATCCACTTATAAGGGAACACCTGGACCCTTTACACAATATATATCAAAATTAGATATAAAGAGCCAGCTTCCTACAGTCATAATTCAGCAGACATAAAGAAATAGGCTAAGTAACTGCTCATAGACAAGTCTTTGGCCAGAATGTCAGGGAAGGAATCCGCTCTGCTCTAGGAACGCGCACTAATATAAACACAAAAATTCTAAGTTGCAACATTTTCTTTTGACTTCTTCATCCTCCAATAGAATATCAGCAAACTCCTGGTTATAAGCAAACTCCTTACGTTGTCAGAGGAGCAACATAGGTTTTCATAGGGAAATGACCTTAACAACGCGGTCAAAACACCGCAGTACATTTAGATCGCTGCTTTTACAACGCAAGTCGTTACCACGACTTGCACTGGAGGGCGCTCTAGACTAAGGAATAGTGTGATTTACTATTCCAACACCTTCCCTACTGTACGTAGGCTGGAGTTGGAATAGTAAATCATACTATTCCTAAGTCCAGCGCCCTACAGCGCAAGTCGTGGTAACGACTTGCGTTGTAAAAACAGCGATGTAATGTACCGCGATCTAAATGATCGCATTGTTACATCATACATCCGTTTTCATACATTTAACCTTAGAAGTTACAGCGTTGATGTCTTGCGGTTCAGACAGTTTTTCCTATGAATCATTCTTCCGTTCATTTCCTCTTCTGTTCGGTGAGAACTCACTATCAGGTGTCTAATACATAACAAACGCCTATTCACTAGCTAACACAAGGCTTCTGGAAAAATACAACATTTATAATGAAAGGAAAAACACGCGCACAAATAACCATTCAATGTGAAAAAACGGGCCTTTCACTGTTAATGCATTTTTCTTAGGTTAACATGGTATCTACAGTTAGGCTAACTTAAATCAGCACTTTAATTTAGTTGCAGGCCTATGATTACATGCTACAAATTTGGCATTTAATATGTCTTATTTAACATAAGCTTCTACACAATTAATACACACATTTGTGAATAAAATTTGCAGCACCCGCTTCCCCTCCTCTCCTGGTTTAAAAACCATCACAATTTCTCCGCAAATAAATCTTTAGAGTGCAACCTCATCTTATGTTGTCATTCTTTTTACTTTTTTAGGGTTTCGATTTCCTTCAACTTCTTATATTCTCTATTCTTTTTTCCATTTCTAACTTCTCTGATTTGTCTTTTTCTTTCTTTATTCTACTTCCTGGTTATATAGCATCTAAACCCTTTGTATAAAGCGTTTAAGGATATCTTACACATTTTTAGGTCTCGCCTACGCAGCGCGCATGCGCTACATAGGAGAGACCTTTAGAAATCGGCACAGCTTTCCCTGCAAAAACGTGCACGCGTTGCATTGCTTCCAATGGCAACGCGTGCACGTCTGGCGATTCACTTGCGGGAGCGAGCAGCTGGCGCCATATGTTAATTATCGCGCCTTGCCGCTCGCTCCCGCAAGGGAATCGCGCTGGCCCCCCTCCTTTCGCCCCTCCCTCTGCTGACGCGCGCGCTTGTGCTTGTTTTATAGGTAACTGCAATACTTATCGCTACAATAGTTTCCACATGAGCCACAGGTGAATAGCAGTACTCGCGATTGAGCAGTACTGTATCGAGCTGCCTTTAGGGCTTCCGTACAAAAATACACGCACTGCGCGCAGAAGCGACAGAACGCATGCTTCACTGCAGTCTCCTCGGAATCTACTGACACAATCAAGGCCTCTGTAGCCACCGGATGGGCAGAGTGGCGCGGTCAATGCACGTGACAAGCTGCTGAGCACCCCCCTTTACAAAGCTCTTTGCCACCCCCATGAATCTTCATTAGAGAGCCATTCCCGTCTTCGGATAGCATATTCAAGTGTTGTCCTAATGGTATATTTTGGTGTGTTTATTTTATGAGGCAACTTAAGAGCGGGAAAAGCATCTCACATTTAGATGTGAAGCACATAAACAGTGAATTTAAAATTGTGACGTTCCTACATAAACAAAAGTTGCATTTCCCCATTATTTTCCCTGTAGCATCACAGCAGACGGCAGTACCAGATGTTTCTACTTTTAGTAATTGAGCATTCTAAAAGTAACAGTAAACTTTAATCATGTAAATGTCATCAGTTTTATCTTAGAAGTGACTTTTAATGGGGGGCACACACTAGGCTAGGTTATGTTATTATGTGTTATGCATGATCTTATTGTTATGTTAAGTGTTATGTTATGTGTTACGTGATGTTAAGGTGCTGTGCAGGTGCAATGCTAGCCTCGCCTGAGGAGGTGGGTGGGTCCGTTCAAGGGAGGTCTTCCAAGGGCATCCTGCGATGTCCCCACATGAACAGGGCAATAACCGGGGCTGAACACTTGCACCTAGCGGGGTTCATTGCCTCTCGTGTACAAGCTGTGATAACAAAGAAGATACAGATGGATTACTGCAAACCTCCTCTGCATCACTGGAAGGGATCCTGGCAAAAGAGAGTGTCTCTAAGTGCTTGTTTTCTTTCTTTCAACAGACATAAGACCCTCCAACCGCACACTGCTATGTTTGATGGCTTTGCCACTGCATCCCACCCACAGGCTTAACAAACCCAAATCTGCTAATCCCTCTTTTGTCCCGTTTGACCCTTTTAGTCCTGCAACCACCCTTCTCCCCATGACTTAAAAACAGGAATCTGATTTATGTAATGTAATCTGGTGCTCGTGTAAAGAGCTCTAATTTGGTCACTTTCGCGCAATCTAACAAGCATTGGCATAGCCAATAGGTCTCGCTTTTGGGACCTTATAAGTACTTAGTTATGAAGCACAATATCCTTGGTGCAACAACATCAACTGTTGCATGGCTAAACACTTATAAGGTCCCAAAGGCGAGACCTATTGGCTATGCCAATGCTTGTTGTGATTAGTGCATGTCTCAATATGACCCTAAAGAGTCCTCCACCTACTGTTGCAAGCCTGTTGCCAATAGCAGAAGCTCCTTTGCCTAATCTAGTGGTTTCTAAAGGATGTAATTCAGGTTTCAAGTCAGACATGTTCTTTGAAAATTCTTCTTTCTACTCTCATTTGGTATGTACGAACAGCAATGTTATGCCTTCAGCATCTTGCTGACTCCGTCTTTTCTGCTAACAAAGTATCTAAAGCTAATTGAGCTTGCATAACCATTGATCTAATGGTCAGTAATTCTGTGTTAACTGCTGGTAAGGCACCAGATTACTAGTGACTAATTTATCTACTACTATTGATGGCTTTCTAATTTTCTCATCGTTTAAGACTATTCCTTCAGGTAGTATGATTGCTCCAAACATATCACCTACTTATTGTGCCCCATTGCACTATGTGGGTGTCTATGGGTTGGTGTCATCGTTAAGGCATCTATACTTTATATTTTTTTATTTTTTTTAAATTTTATTTTAAAAGTTTTATATAGCGCTGGCTAGACCCAGAGGTATCAGAGCGCTTTACATGAGAAGATAATATAAAGCAAACTATTGACATATTACATCTTGGGAAATAAAACTAAATAGAAAACGCTCCCAATCAGCTGGTAACGGAAAATAGGCATCCTGTCCACACACCAAATAAACTCCAGAAATAACTGCCTTTTCCACTGTCAAAATTGAACAGGTCCTCTCAACTTCAAAAGTCTGCTCACAACTACTAATACTAATCCAAATGTGTCTTTTTCTAATCTATTTCTCCTTCTGTAAACACATAATTTCCCTTTTTGTCTTCTGTCTTTTAGATAATTTTGGATAAACCATTTTCTTTTTATATTCCTCTTCCAAGCATTCCTCAAGACGTCGTCTTTATTTTTACTACGAAACATTTGAGCTCTTCTTTCTGCTAATGTGAAAATGAATTTCTTTTCTAATGGTCTATTTAAACAGGTTAGATTATATGTGTATGCCTTAATAGTGTCTATAACTGTGGGTGATGTAAAGAAATACCATCCAATTTCCGTATCCTTTGCTTGTGGGTGAGGATTCATTCTATTCTGAAGAGGAACTTTGGAAAGGATCTTGTCATTATTGTAAAAATAATATTCAAAATGTTCCTGTCTATAAAATAAACTAAGCAAAATACTACATGTAATTGCATATGTTGGTGGAATATGAGGATATGCCTCTTCTTCTGCAGCCGAAGAAGGTAAGTGTGCATGGACGTAACAGTCCTTAGTATCTAAAGCTTGAGTGTATTTCTGCACTAATCTAGTATAAACGTTAGTCGAAAACTCTAATTTTGAATAATCTACAAAGCCTTCAATTTCGTCTCATCTGTTGTGTGTGAAGGCGTTGTAGATGCAGGTGTTGACCTAAGTGTTTCTACTTCTGGTGTAAAAATCATTTAAACTAAAAAGATTATAATAGCTAAGAATAACAACTATTTGTGTGGCAATAATCACTACTCTACACTTCGCTTTGGTGAGGGCACCCGTTTGTCTACAGTCAGACCTTAGTAGAATATAGCAGCACGTGGATTCAATATTCTGCGTTGACTTTTACTTGTGCAATCGTGTAAACTGCTTGATTGATCATTTGCAGTTATTTCTCAGCATATATACAAAAATCTTTGTGAGCGATCTCTAGGAGAGAAAACTCCATGTTTTTTCTAAATGTATTATCCTTACTGCAGCCTTAGCCCTAGGGAATTCTTCTTAAACCATTGTATTCACTTTTCTTTAATTGTTCATTGTTACTTTCATTTATTTTAGTTTAATATGCTTTTTTTAAACACAGTTTATCATTTATCTTTCCAATTGATTCGGGTTTTGAATTCACTAAATAGTGCTTGTCAAGTTTTGATTCTAATTTTTGTTTCATAAATCTTATTTAATCAATGCTGTTTCCCAGTGTGGCATATCATAGAGTTTGAAATGTCTCTAATCTCAGTACATTAGGATTTTGACCTGATACATTTGGCACATTCTCTGAATAGTAGTTCCTTTCAGGTGCAGAATACCTACAAGAAGTTATTCTTGCTTTCTTGGATCTCCTTGGTGTCTGTTGATCTTCTTCTGTTTCGCGTATACCACTAGATTCTGTTTCTTCGATGCTAGATAGTGGTATTAGTTTAACTAACACACTCTATCTCAATTCCTTTTTACCATTTGGTCATTCCGATCTCCATGGGGGCCTTTCTCTTCTCACACTTGTTCCTTCATCTGGATCAGTTGATTGCTCTTGTGATGCTTCAACAGATCCTTTATCCTTCTTCCTCTTCTGTGTTTGTTTCCACACCCCTTTGTGAGATTTCTGGAATTTGCACTGGTGAGAGATTTGGCTGTAATTCACCCCCGCTGGTTTTACCGGACGTACTGGTACGTGGGGATCTCGGAATAGGCTCAAAGAAAACTACTACTTCTTACGGAGAAGCATGCACCAATTGGGTATATAACATTTGACAGCAGTGTTTGTAATCAGGATGACCTGGTAGGGGCCTTTCCACCTTGGCTACAGGCAGGATTTTTTCATGTTTTTTCACCATAAACCAGTCACATGGGTTAAGGTCGTGACGTTGCTTCTGATGAGGACTGGCAGTGGCAGCTGCAGCCTAGTGAGAAAGAGAATGCTCTACATCAGCAAATCTTTTGCAGTAATGAAAAATGTCCTAGCTATCGTAACGGAAAGTTTCAATTCTATTAAGGACTCGGAGGCGAGGATTATGCCTTTCTTTCTTCACTTTATTGAATAGCAGCCATTTGTAGTCAAGTAAAACAAACCACTATTCCCATGAACCATAGGGAATAAACAGATAAAAACAATAGAGAGTCCATAGCTAGAGTGTCCCATGTTCTGAACCAATCACAGGCCCCCAAGGTGCTGATGGTCCTCTGTCCCTGTCCATTCCTCCTCTTTCGTCGCTCGTTCAGCCATCAAGGACGCTTCAAGAATCTTGTTTGTTGGAATCGCCTGCAAGGAGTAAAGGCATAGCGTAAGCGACAGAAATGGTTAAGGATCAAGCCTGTGGGAGAAAGCATCTCAGGACAGTCACAAGAACATGTCGTCAGACCAAACCAATCTAAGGCAAAAAACTTTACTTACTCCAATACAAGGGAGGGAAAACAGCAAGGAACTTGTACCCTGGGTGGGATAATCCTCGCCTCCGAGTCCTCAATAGAATTGAAACTTTCCGTTACGATAGCTAGGACATTTTTCATTCTATGTCAGGACCGGAGGCGAGGATTATGCTCGTTTAAAGCTTACTCACCACCAAGTGAGCCATATCAATCACCGGTTTAAAGTAAAACCGCTTAAATGTAGAGTCTGAAGATCAGTCTGCTGCATTCAGAATGTCTTCCAGACGCGCTCCCAGGGTAAATGCTTTGGGGGCCATTGCCCCTCTGGTAGAATGCGCTCCAAACGCGCGTAAGTCGATACCGGCTTCCTGCATCACCCACCGAACCCAGCGGGCAATCGTGGGAGAGGACACCGCTTTGTGAGGCTTCCTAAGCGAAATGAGTAACTGGCGTTCCCCGGGAGGTCGAAACTCCTCCGACATTTCCTCATATGCCTTGAGGCAAGATACCACACAACTTCGGGGAATCCGGGAAAGCGGGATATGAGATGGATTTCGTCCCGCATTTGGTGCGTCTACGGATAGTAAAGGTAATCCCCGTAGGGGAAAAAATCCTACCAGAGACATCCAGGGCTCTGACATCCGAAACTCGTCTGCAGGAGACTAGACACAGTAGCATGGCTAATTTCGCAGAAAGTTCCTTTCTAAAGAGGAATCTATTCGGTTGCCAGGAGAGAAACAAGTTCAAAACTTGATTGACATCCCATAGCTGTGAGTATCGAGGTTCTGGAGGCAAAGAGAGGCGGATGCCCCGAAGCAGGCGACAGACTAAGGGATGCTCCCCAACCGGAGAACCATCGACCATGGTGTGTCCAGCAGAGATGGCGGAGCGGAAGGTATTGACGGTCCTATAAGCCAGACCCCCTTCCGCCATGGAGGCCAAAAAATTTAAAATAGAGGTCACATCCGCTGCCACAGGATTGATACTCCGTCGCAAACACCAACGATACCACCTTCTCCAGGTGGAACGGTATCTTTTGACTGTGCTGTCAGCCCATGCTTTGGACATGAATCTCTCAGCCGTTCCCGAAAGGCCTGGGACCGCCCATCGTCCCCTGTAATCCGACAAGCCATCAGGGCCAGAGATCCCTGCTCGATCAGAGGGTGAGGAACCCCGTTCGGATTGAGGAGAAGAGCTGGAAACCGGGGGAGTGGGATTGGAGAATCCCAAGAAAGTTCCAGTAGAACCGGAAACCAGACTTGTGATCTCCAAATCGGCGAAATGAGCACCACGTCTGCTCTTTGCCGCCGAACCTGGGCTGTAACTCGCGTTATCATGGCAAACAGGGGAAAGGCATAGCCTGTTTCCTCCTGCCAATTCTGCAGGAACGCGTCCGACTTTTCCGCAAGGGGATCCGGTCTCCAGCTGAAGAACCGGGGAAGCTGGTGATCCAGGCGGGAGGCGAAGAGGTCCACCGAGAAGGGACCCCCGGTTGTAGTTTCCAGAGACTCGCGTCGTGGAAGTGGCGAGATTGGAAGTCTGCCACCTGGTTGTCCTGACCGGGAAGATACTCCGCCGTGACAGAGATCTGATGATCCAGGCAGTACTGCCAAAAGTTCGCTGCAAGGTTCGAAAGGGCCTTCGAGCGCGTGCCTCCCAGATGGTTGATATACCGGACCGCCAAGATATTGTCCATCTTGAGAAGAACGCAGGACCAGATCGAGTCCTTGGTCCAGCACTGGATTGCGAATGAGCCTGCTAAAAGCTCCAGACAGTTGATATGTAACTGTTGCTCCGACTGAGACCACACACCTCCCGTGGCGGTCGCCACACCTCGCGCCCCAGCCGGATCTGCTCGCGTCGGACTCGATGATATCTGGCATGGAACCGAAAATGGCTCGTCCATTCCAGGCCTCCATGTGAGAGAGCCACCACTGGAGCTCCTCCCTGGCGTCTGCTGACTGACTCACCTTGTGAGAATAAGTGAGGCCTTTGCGAAGGTGTGTAGCCTTGAGGCGCTGGAGGGCTCTGTAATGGAGCGGGCCCGGAAAGATAGCCTGAATAGAGGCCGAGAGAAGGCCTATAATGCGAGCTAGCTGCCTGAGAGATATCTGAGTCTGGGCTAGAGATCTCCGAATCTCGTGACAGATTTTCGTCATTTTGCGAGAGGGAAGGCTGAGGGTGGACTCCACTGAGTCTATCGTAAAGCCGAGAAAAACCACCTTCTGAGATGGAGTCAGAGTGGATTTGGCCTCGTTGATCACAAACCCGAGGCTCTGAAGGAGGTTGACTGCTGTCTGGAGGTGACGAGAGAGCGTACTGGGGTCTTGAGCCATCCGAAGAACGTCGTCTAGATAGACGATGAGCCTCATGCCCGATGCCCGCAGGCGCTCGATCACCGGCCGGAGAACCTTGGTGAAACACCAAGGGGCGGAGGACAGGCCAAAGGGGGAGAGTGGTGAAGTCTTCTCCGTGAGGAGAGGGAACCTAATCTGGTATCTGTTTAGAAACTGGTTTCCCTGTCTTCTTGCCCCTTCTCCTGGAAGTTGGGTCAATTATCCCAGGCTCCAACTCTTGTTCTCCCTCGGCTCTACGCTGTGCTCTGGTTTTCACACACACACCCATTCAGGTATACCCAGCATTGCTGCATGGGTTGTTTCGTTCAGCCTCAGTCAATGCTGAGGACTCCAGATCATTGCCTAGCAGACACTGTATAGGAATTGCAGAAGATACCACCACCTTTTTGTGGCCAGTAACCCTTCTCCACTTTAAGAATACCATCGCAATGGGATGTACATTAGCCTGATTATCAGCATTGAGGACTGTATAGGTCTCACCAGTCCAGTATTGTTCTGTGGACATTAGTTGCTCAGCCAGCATGGTGTCACTGGCTCCAGTGTATCTCAGTGCCTCAACTCTAATCCCATTTATATGTGGCTATTGGTCTGTATTTTTCCATATTAATGGGCCAGACAGCCATGGCAGCTACATCCATTTGCCTCATTGAGCTCTCTGACATGGTCAGGTCTCACCTATGATCCCAGCTGGAGACTTACCACTGCAGGTGCACTAGAGGCATTTTTTGTTCAGTGTCAAAGATCCTTACATTCATGACACCAAGCCTTTTTGGCATCTACGTTTTTACCCTAGTACCCATCCTTATACGGTGTAGAGTGTCGGGGCCCACTCTCCTGAGCAGGTTTTTTGGGGCCTTTAAAAGACTCTTTGTTTTTATATTTTGCTTGATTACCATCTTTTCCTTGGGGGTGGGGGCTTTTTGGCCTCTTTCTTTTGGTCACCCCCGCCAGTAGTAGTTTTGGTCACCCTTGTTTTGACCCAGTGGCCTGCCATTTCCCCAAATCTTGAGGAGAAAGTGGACCTAGGTACTGATGTAATTTCTCTTGATAACAATTACTTAACGGATGCTCTTTCATCAATAAATTGTAAAGCCCATTATAATCATGCACATTGTTCCCTTTCAACCAGCCACCTAGTGTCTACTGAAAAGTCTATAAAATCGACCCAGGACTGACTGGGTTTTTCGAGTCTTCCTGAACCTGATCCTGTATTCCTCAGTGATTAGTCCAAAGCCCTCAATCTAGGTATCCTTCTTGAGGTCATAAGACCCACCATCTGCCTCATTCAGTGTCAGGAGCCTATCCCTAAACTTTCTTGAGAACAGCTCCCAGAGCAGAGACCTCCCCCAATACTTTTTCTCTCAATTGACAAGCCCTCCCACAGGCTGTAAACCATTTGGTGATATTGTCTCCTTCTGTGTATTTAGGGACAATCCCTTTGGGGATTTTAGAGTCAAAACCTTCTTCTCTATTTATGATTTTGCTGCCACCAGAGATGGGTCCTAGGCCCATCTCAGCTCTTTCCTTTTCTATAGCTAGGAGTTTAGCCTCTAATGCTATCTTCGCTAGTTTATGAAGATCTGCATCATCAGTATCTGTTTCTTCTGAGACACTACTTGGAGTGCTCTCAGTATTATTATCTTCCGTTTTGATTGCTGCTGGAATCATCATCTGCTTCAACATCTATCTCCCCTTCTCCAAGGGGGGCTTCTCCCTCAGCCGTGGCCCTATCATTATCTGTAAGCAATTTCTGGAGATGTGCTTTGTGGGTCTAGGCCCCATGGTGAGGTTCCATGCTTTGCAGAGGGCCTTAAGTCAGTCCAACTTAAGGTTCCTATAGGGACCCAGGTTGAGCTCCTGGGAAGACCCTGCTACATCAGTCATGGTTTTAAAGTAGTTGGGAACTTTTTAAAGGACTTATACAAATGCTAAGTACTTTTTAAAGACCTAACTTACTTCACTACTTTTTAACTTCTAAACAGTTTGCAAAGGGATTTAACCAAGGCCCTAGCAGCTAGTTTAAAACAATTTAGAAAAAATTCAAAATCGAGGAAAAATATTTTAAACTAGAGTATTTCGGATTCCTGATTGGAATCACTCATCAACCAAGTGGTAAAGCATATGTCGAGTCTTCTATCCCACCACTGCACTTCCAATGTAGGAAGCGGCCTCTTTATGTCGTATATAAATAGTCTGATATACCGTGTAAAGAGTCCAGGGGTTCCCTTTTGAGTGGACAGGAGCTTGCTATGCAATCCCAAAGTGCTCTTTTAGGTGGTAGTGTGGTCATGCAGCCTTGGGCTTAACACAGAGGAGTGTAAGACATTTGCAAATATGCACAATGATTAATAAATGACTTCACAACTCAAGAAGGATCTCCACACCAATTTATAAAAATAGCAAGTACATTTATATATGTTTAGGCATCAGAGAAAAATCGTTCAGGTAGGTACGTTTTCGAGGATAAATTCACTTTAAAAAAGTGGACACAGTGCTATTTCTGAGTTCTGCAATGTTATCCTATGGAAGAAAGAACAAGTTATGCAAACGGGTACAGTACATCGACTTACAGGACCAATCTCCAGGAGTTAAGGTGAGTGGTGGGCAAGGTCCAAGGCAGCACCAGCAGTACACTACCATCGGCACGAGGGCAGCCGGGTGAAAATCAGCGTTTTGAGCCCAATAGGTTTCAATGGGGATTGGTCACTGTAAAAAGATGCTGCAGGTTCTGCCTAGGAAACCAGTCAGTGTGAACCAAGGGTTCAAGGCCTGCGATGCTCAAAGACATAGGGACACCTGGGTTCTCTTCTCCACTGCCCAGGGGCGACGGATGCAGAGGTGTCTTTAGGCGTTGGGTTTCTCTTACCGGGAGCAGTCGCGGTTCAGGGGGCCTGCGTGCAGAGGCTGCAGGCGATGTCGGGGAGTCCACGGGGGGTGAGACCACGATGGACTTGAGCTCTGGAGGGCTGGGGAACCTTGTTGGCACCGTTAGTCCACTTCAACTCGGGCCGGAGGCGACGGGTGCAGTGGTTGCTTCGGATGTCGGGTTTTGGTGGTTCGGGAGCCCTCAGTCGTTTCTTTGGAACAGGTCCATTGTTCACTGGAAGTCTTGGTCTTTATTGAAGGCAGGCGGTCCTCCCAGGTTTTGGAGGCACTCGGATGCAGGACGAGTCGTCTTTGGCGCAGGGTCGACAGAATGGCAGACAGGACAGCAGGGCTGGGGTCAAGTCATGCTCTGTTCAGTCTTTTGCTTTTGCGGCTCTTCATGTCCTTCTTCGTAGGTCGTCAGAATCTGCTTCTCTGGTGCCAGGGATTCCCCTAAATACTGATTTCAGGGGAGTTAGGATAGTGTAGGGTAGTAGCCAGTGGGCTACTGACCCTTGGGGTCACTACGCCCCCTGTATGACCACTTCCTGTGGAAAGTGGGCATAACCCTGTCCCAGAACTCCGAAATATGACATCACAAAGATGGCTACTTCTGAAAAATCGTGTCCACCTCACAGTAGCCCACCTTAGGGGTGATACTACCCTGGAGGTGGCACGCCTACCTGACTAGCTAATTTTCTTGCCTGTCCAGGTGGCAAGGGGTCTCTGGACAGGGTGGGTGGCTTCCTCTCCTTTGAGGGGAGCCAGATTCGCATTCAAAAGGCGGCAGATTATTTGAAGCTCGCCGGCCCAAGGAGGCTAATCGGCAAGTCATAACCGTGGGAGGGGGGTGTTAATTGGTCAAATGTAGAAATGATACTGTACAATGTGACTGCTGAGGCTAGTTGTGGATAAAAACATATATGAGTAGAAGTATTAATGTACTAAGATGATCATTGTTATGTGTGTTGTAATCTACGTAAAATTGCAGGAAGCTTGCTTGTTAGCTTCTGGATTTTTTGAATGTAAAGTGATTAAAAGGTCTTAAGTTCCCATTCGCAACATCACACTTTCTTAATTTCCTTGTTTAACCATCTTTTTCCTGCAACTCTGACGTTTCTCATATTAAAACATCTTGATGAATAGGCCGTGTCCCAACGACCGTTCCGTAACTCCTTCAATGCATGAGTGATATTAAGAGGGTTAACTAAAGTTTTAAAATGTCTGTTCATAGTTGTGAAGTAAGTTGTATCAAAAGACTTCCTCCATCCATATTTGCGATCATGTGAACATTCAAGGGTAACCTGTGATTCATTGCTCTTAGGATCCTGTCCTGACTTTCTTTTATTTGGAATCCCACATCCCCAGCTCTTGCATTACTCTTAAATTGCAGTGTCTTTTCCCTCATCCCCGGACCTCACAGAAGAGTGATACCTATTTTTAATAATGGAAACATTTCATATTTTCACTAAAAAGCCATGCTTGTTTCATTTCTTAAATTCCCGTCTAGTGCTGAATTCAGATTAATTAATTAATTCAGATAATGTGATGGCTATCCCAGTCTATCAGAACTCCTCATGACCTGACGCACAATTAAGGTTACAACCTGAAAAAATATCTTTTTTATTTTTTTTTATACTCCAAATCTGTTTTATTTAATTTTTCAGTAGATATTACAATAACATGAGAAGGATAATTCATGAGTTCACATAGCAATGAAAGGAAATGGTCCAGAAAACCTAGAGCAAAAGCAGTTATACAAGAGTATTTACTGCCTAAAAACCAATAACAATGATATTATTTCTAAGGCCTTCTTGAGCTTCTGGAGAGAGCAAGTGAACTCCATGGAAAGGAGGGAAATGGGGAGGAGGAAGGGGGGGGCAAGCTTATATTTCCAAGGACGAGGTGGGGAGGAGGGAAAAATGGGGGGGGGTGAACAAATTCAATATTAGAACTGCGGTAGGGCCAGAGTTTAGGATTTAGGAGAGCAAGTCGCAGAATGGGGAGGAGGCAATGCCGTGTTGGGGGAGTGGGGCACCAAGGTGAGGAGGTCATCTCGGAGGCAGGGGAGTCCCTCATCGTTCAAACAGACAGGGGGATTAGAGTATGTTCCTCGTCCCCCTGTCTGCCTAATCAAATAAGTGGAGAGCGTGAAGTCGGGTGATTAGAAGTATAAGTTCTCAAGCCTGGACATGTAGTCAGTGAGAGGCTGCCAAAGGCGCATGAATTTCTTGTCGGAGTAAGCAAGTTTGTGGGTGACCTGTCCCAGTGCTAAGGTGTGGTAAAACTTTGTGTACCAAGAGGCTCTGGGGCGCGTTGGGGATTTCCAGGCCAGCGCAATCAGTTGCTATATGTGGAGTTAGGTTCCAGTCTGATTAGGTCATTGCTTTAAGTGCCGGGGACATAGCCCTAAGATAACAGTGCTATAGTCGGCCGGGATTATATATCCCAGGGTGTGTTTGTTGTGACTTAACATTTCATTCCAGAAGAGAGCAATGGGCGGACAGGTCCAACATATATGCTGAAATTCTCGCTTTGCATATCTGCATTATCAATAATTTGGCAATATGTTTCGGTAGATAGAGTGGAGGCGGGGTGCGGTATAGTACCACTGGACCAGGCTCTTGTAAGCTGTTTCTTGCTTGGGGATGCTCCTATAAATCTTTGGGATATCGCACCACAAAGTTTCCCACTGTTTGCTCGTAATGTTGTGGGCGCAATCTGATTCCCATGTCCATTGCTATAACTGGCTGGGTAGGACACAGGGTTGTTGTAATACAGCATAGATCTTGGCCACTAACCCGCACGTGCCCTCAAAATTGCGGACAAGGGATTCGAAAGGTGTGAGGGGGTGTGTAGCTGCTGAAGTGTTGGAAGGGTGCAGGGCCCAATGGCGTAGCTGGAAGTATTGATGTCTGGAAGTCGGAACTCGGCCTTGAATTGTGTAAAGGATTTTATGTATTCACCTTGGAAGAGATCTTGCAGTATTGTGCATTCCCCCGTAACCCAAGTTGAAAAGGATTCTCGAGGGAGCGTGGGTGTATAATCTGGGTTGCGGAAGATGGGGGTATTTGGAGAGGGGAAGGTGGTGAGTTTCCTCCTAAGTGAGAGTCTGTGCGCGTGGGGGTAGTGATATATACACTTCGCGGACCCAAATGTTTTAGGAGCCAAGCCAGGTCCCAGAGTGGTCTACACTCCACCTATCTGTCCATGTTCAACCAATGTGTCTCGCTCTCCCTCACCACCCATTCCGAAACAAAGCGGAGCTGGGAAGCCTAGTGGTAGTCTTAAAGATTGGGGCATGCCAAGCCGCCCTGGTGTCTGGGAAGAATGAAAAGATAGTTGGATATGGGAGGTAGTTTCCCATTCCAGATAAAGATGTTCAAGTCTCCTTGCAATGGCTTGATATTGTCTGTCGGGATGGTTGTGGGTATTGATTGGAATAAATATAAGAGCTGAGGGGTAATGTTCATCTTCACTACATTAAAAACGACCCAGCCAAGAGATGTGGAGAGGCCGCCACCATCTGATGTGTTCAAGGATTGCTCTGCGGCAGCGGGCCAATTGGCTTTTGTCCATGTGTGAAGGGAATTTGTGATAGTGAGGCCTAGGTACTGGATGGAGTGTGCAGCCCAGTGGAATGGAACAAGAGTCTGCAGGTGTTCTCTCGGAAGAGTAAGATTGAGCGCTTGGGATTTGGACGCTTTAATTTTCTACTGCAATACCGATTCAAAGGCCTATAAAGCCTGTACCACCGCAAGGAGAGAAGATTCGGGCTTGGAAAGGGTGAGGAGTAGGTCATCGGTGAAGAGCAGGAATTTGTGGTCCTGTCCTCTAAATGTAATGCCTAGTTGGATGGCTAGTGGCTCTACAGCCAGGGCAAAGATTTAAGGGGATAGGGGGCAACCCTGCCTAGTGCCTTGTGAGATAGGGAAGTGTCGCGTCAATTGGCCATTGAGTCGAATGGTCGCTCTTGGTGCTGCATACGGGGCCATTATCTTATGTATCATGCTGGGGCCTAGTCCTGATTTAAGCAGGAGCACTAGTAGGAACTTCCAGCTAATCCTGTCGAAGGCCTTCTTGGCATCTAAAGACAACAGGAGATCTGAAATGTTGTGTCTGTGTGCTTTCTTAACTAGATGTGCTAGCCAGCGTATGTTATCTGGGTCCTGTCTATTATGAAGCCTAACTGGTTCTATCAGGCCAGGTAGAAATGACTCAAGTTGGTTGACCAACATCTTCTTGTGGATTTTGGCGTCCGTGTTGAGAAAAGCTATTGGGCGAAAGGAGGAACAAAGAGTGTGGTCTTTACCAGATTTTGGGATAAGATGATCTCAGCGGCAGACATTGTAGCTGTGAGACTGGAGGTTTCAGAGAAGGAGTTGTACAGCTTAAGCAGGTGGTCACATGGGGGGGTGGAATGTGTAGAAGGCAGGCTTGGGGCCATCTGGACCTGGTGTTTTCTCCTTCGGGAGCTCTTTGAAGCTCTCCGAAGTTCGCCCAGAGAGAGGGGTTCCTCCAGCACACGAGTAATTTTGGGAGGCAAGGGAGGCCATGGGCATTCTAAGTACGAGTCGAGGGCGGTTTGATCCTCTCCCCCATCCATATATAGAGTTTGATAGAATGTTTCGGAAGGCATCCTGCTTATCAGATTCCTTCACAGCTCATCCCAAGTCCTGCATTTGAATCTTAGAGATGTGGAACTGGGTTGGTTGTTGACGCAACTTGCACGCTAGGAGAGTGGCCACCTTCGTAACATTTTTGTTTGAGTGCTAAAAATGATTTTTCAGCCCTACTGGTGCGTAGGGTCCGTAGTTGACCCCTAAAGATGGTCAATTGTCGTTTAGTGTGTTTGGTAATAAGTTGCTTGTCTGTGTGTTCAAGAGAGCTAATCTCCTTTGTGAGGTTGGTCTCTAGTAAGCGAGCGCCGCAGGCCCTAGCTCTGGCGAGGGAGGATATGACTCCGCGAATTGTAACTTTGAAGCCGTCCCATAGGGTATGGAGAGGAGTATCAGGGAACGTGATGAGTATAAAGTATTCATCAATGGCCTCCTTAATAGAGGTAGTGTCTACGGAATCCCATAGGAGATGGGGGGGGTGAGGCACCAGCGTGGGGGTTATCGGAACGCAGCGTCCAGTTAGGTTCGATGTGGGCATGGCCTGGAGATGCCGGATATCCGGGCGGATTCCAGGCCTTTCAAAAGAGAATGGGGAATGAAGGAATAGTCAATGCGGGAATAAGAAAGATGCACATGGGAGTAGAAGGAGTAATCTCTCCGGTCTGGGTGGAGGTAGCGCTAGGCGCCAACAAGCCCCTCTTCCGATAATTCCTTCATAAGGTGTCCGACATGGCTCCTGTGCCTTCAAAATGTGTGTGCTTCTATCCCGGTCAGGATCCCACACCAGGTTAAAATCGCCCCCACCACAAAGTGTCCTCCTGTGTGGGCCAACTCGCTTGTGAGTATTTGCTGGAGGAAGGCATTGTGCGCCTGATTAGGGGGGTATATATTGAGAAATGTCAGTGTCTTTGTTCCTTTCAACTGTTGGTGCTAAATAACGCCCACCTGAGTCCAGGGTAAGTGTCACTATCCTAGAACAGAAGCCCTGTTTAATGAAAATTGCAACCCCTAGCACCTTTGTGTTTGTGTAAGCCCAGTGTTGCCAGGGATATTGAGGGTGAAGCATACGACGACAGTTTCTCTGAGGAGATGAGTCTCCTGTAAAATAGGTCCGCCTCTGGTCCGTGGGCCCAGCTATTAAGTAGAGGGGCCCTCGTATAGGCTGGAAGGTTCTCTGTCGAGGGTTACTCCTCAGACGAGATAGGTTGGGGTTTCCCCATCCATCCCTGGATGGAGAGGTCCCCTGGTTGGGCCCTGTCGGCCTCTTTGTCACCCCTTCCCCTCCCAGCTAGTCTCCCACCAATCTTTCCTATCCTAGGAGGCCTCATCCGTTTGGGGGAGCCGGGGCCATAGTGGAGAGCAGCGAGTATGTTAGTCTTCAGTTGGGTTGGAAGATTTCTGTTTCATGCCGTTGAGGTGGACGAGGATTTCAACCTTGGTTGAGCGGGAGGCTGCGGCAGCGGTAGTACGAGTCGAGGATGCCCTCTGGACAGATTTCCAGGCAGCTCTCCAACTGCCGGTGCCGAAGGATTGAGAGGGAGGAAGGCGCTCATCAGGAATGTCTTTTGGCAGATTGAGCGTGCTTCCTGTAAGGAACAAATTAATCGCTTAGTGTTGTTCCTTTGAAAAAGGCCAAGAGGGTGAGTCCATTGATTTTTGAAACCTTGTTCTCTCAGCTTTTTGGTGATGGGTTTGAAGTCTCATTTTTTTAAGTGTCGATGAAGAAAGGTCTTGGAAAACCTGCATGTATGTTCTCGGAAGATGAGATCCGCCTTGCCCCATGCAGCCTTAAGAATGGGCTTTTTTTCCTGGAAGAAATGGACTCTGGTCAATATGTCTGGTGCGACTTCTAAGCGATTGGCTGAGGATACAACCCTGTGTGCTCTATCAAAAATCAGAGGTTGGCCTTCGGTTCGCCTCGGATGGCAGTGAGGAGGTCTCTAGTGAACGTTGAGATGTCATCTCCCTCTGTGCCTCATGGGATTCCTCGTATACGAATGTTATTGCGGTGTCCGCGATTTTCCAAGTCCTCCTGTTTAGCCTGCAGTTTTATGTGTTGTTCTTCGAGGGCATTAACACGTCTCCACAATGCTTACTGATCTTCCGCTCGAGAGTCCATGGTGCGTTCAAGATCATCCACTCTGTCACCCACTTCCGTAATATCTCTGAGCAGGTCGTTGATGCAGCTTTTGAAATCTGTTTTTAGTGAGGTTATTTCTTGGCAGATTTTGCCTAGGAAGCACTCCATGAAATTCTGAGTAATCGTGGGACGGAGGAGCGATGTGGCAGCCTGTGTAGGCGGGTCTGGCTTGTCGCCCATGGTCGCTGCAGAGGGCTTGGACCAAAGAGAAATCCCCAAACTGTCCTTGGTGGTCTTGCCCCGGGGCATAGTTATTGGGTTGGTCACCCTGATCCGTCAGGTGAGCCTTGCTCAGGGAAGAACCAAAGTGTCGCTAAAGTGCATAGGCCAAGGCTTGGTGTGGCTGTGGTCTTCAGAGGAAAGAGGACGCCACCTGAGAGGGTTAATCTAGAGCTTCATATCCGTATTCTTCAAACTCAGAAGAGGCTCACTATATTCTCCGGTGCACAGGGATTCCTTACTCCCCAAGAGGCAAAGGGGCAGCAGTGTCTGGTATGTTCGGAAGAGCATGGCCTTGCGTGTGGGACTAATAGTGCCACCTCAGCAGCGTGATTGAGAGTGCATACCGAGGTCACTGGTACGGCCAGTGGCTGTGACAGGTAGTTGCTGGAGGCGGGACAGTCCATCGTGTTTAAGAGGACTCCGGACCCCAGCTGACTAGGTGGGTCATTCCTCTGCAGATTGGCAATGGAAGGCTTTTAAATTGCTGTCAAGAAAGGGGAGCGATGCTGGAGGGGGGGGGGCAATTTATTCGCCCATCGCCTCTATAAGCGGGGGGCAATCTTGACAATCTGCTAGTCCCCAAGGGCCCCGCTCCCTCCCCAGGGCTCTTCAGATGCAATGATGAGAGCTCACCTCCTGGTGTCTCCGGTGCGTCAGATCTGCAACTAGTCTCTCAGGGCCGAAGGGCACCAGGCCTGTACGTGTCATCAGGATCTTCCTGTTGAACTTGCAGGTATGGGGGTCTCAGGCGCCCGGCCTAGGGTAGTTGGCAGGGGCCAGCTGCTGCAGATTTTGCCTGCACGGGGCCTGTGATGGCCTGGGCCAGCTCCGGAGCCTTGCTCAGTTGCTGCAATAGGCTGCTGCTGCCCACCAGCGCCCCAGGCCGTGACGCTTCCCTGCCAAGGGAGTCGATGAGTAGCCCTCTGGCAGCCACCGAGTAGACTCTAGGTGTCAGGGAGAGTGAAGCTGCGCAGGCAAAGCGGTCCTGATGCGCTCAACAGTAGTGAGTAGGCCTGGCCTCCCGGGAGTCAGTAGTGTTGGGAGTCGTTCCTAGAGGGGGCTCCTGCCAAGGCCAGCCAGGGTGTCTGTGGGGCGCTCTGCCCGGACTGTGGTCACACCCGGGCTCGCCGATGTCGCTGAAGGGGCCTCATCCATGGGCTGGCTGATTAGCTGTGTCGAGACAAGGGAGCAAGATGGCGCCTTCCCTCGGGGCTGATGCCTCAAGGAGGGACTGGGGGGCTTTCGCTGGTACTGCGGGTGCCCCAAATGGCTATCTCCGGTCAAACCTGGCTCCGTGTCTCTGGGGGTGCCATCGGATGTCGATGAGCCCTGCAGAAGTGGCCTTAAAATGCAATAGAGGCCCACGGAATCTCGGAGCTCAGACGAAACATGTCTTAGTCCTTTCTAAGTCACGCCACTCCCCCATCTGTTCCTTTTTTAAGACTTATGTTACTGCCTCTGGAAGTCGAATTTGTGCACAGTAAAGAGGTGTTTCCTGTGCAATTGTTAAACTACGCATTGAAAGAGAGAACTCTAAATGGAGAGGCTTCACCATTGATGAGCTGCTAGATGATAGAGCTACAAGTCGGCACAGACATGGGGCACATAAACACGCTATCAAACATGCTTGCTCATGCACCCTGTGGAAAATAGTAAACAAGGCCTGAACATATCAGCGCACAAATACCTGATGGAACAAGATCTACAGCTCTGTCAGTTGATTCAGTTAAACATAATTGTTAATCTTAATTAATTGAATGTGTCAGTAACAGAAAAGAAGACTAATTGAAGTCTAGAACAAATGCACAGCTTATGGAAGAGGGACAGAGATACGGAGACACAGCACACACACTCACCTATTGAATTTCACAGTTTCTATTACTTCTTCTTAATGGATCCCTGCATTAAGAACCTGAAGCTTCAGAAGATCTGCTATGTCAAACAAGGATCACCGAACACCCAATAAAAATGACAAATCACCAGGGAGGATGAGGCGCAGACTGGTCAACGGAAAGCAGTTTAGTTCCACAGTATGCTCTCCCCTGCGCCTCACCAGCAAGGACACCAACATGGGAATTAGTGGCCTGGTTCTGCCTGTGCATGTGGTGGCGGCGCAAGGGAGCAGCTTTTGCACAATGAGAGGTGGCCTTTGCCCCCAGCAGCATGTGTCATGTCACACTGAGTTGGTTGGGAAGACTTTTACACGGCTAGTCGTGCTGTGTATAGTTTGCAACACAACAATGGGGAAACCCAATGATCAACCAGACCTGGGTCAATTACGGTACAAAAGAGTTGGTCAAAGTGGGAGGAAAATATTCCTCCAAATCACATCACCCAAAATGAACACATTATTTGAATAGGTCTGAAATTATAGTAAATTTATATCAGTCGGCATAATGAAATCAATCTTTACAATTGACAAGAGGTGCTCCAAGTGAAAGTAAAGTGCTCAGAAAAGTGCTCGTGTAAGGGTTTCAAAAGTGAAGTTGGGAAATTTACAATATTTACATACATTTTACAACCACCTGTCTGGCCATCTGTTGGCTACAATGGAGTAAAGATACACAATAGTGAAAAGATAAAATAAATAAATTAATGTCATCTGTATGTGGATACAAATACAGTACAGGTTCACAATAAGGGACAGTCGACGTTTCGACCCCAATGGTATTCGGAGGAACAATGAATTACTGTCAACCCACGTATCGTATA
Source organism: Calotriton arnoldi (assembly GCA_963921515.1). Classification (NCBI taxonomy): domain Eukaryota; kingdom Metazoa; phylum Chordata; class Amphibia; order Caudata; family Salamandridae; genus Calotriton; species Calotriton arnoldi. The sequence continues at coordinate 1,174,162 of CAWUFW010002026.1, forward strand.
TATTAAGTCTCGTCCATCACCCTTAGTAATTCGTTATCTTCACTTTAACTTTAAATAACCCATAGGTTGCTCCTTCTGTCACCATGCCATTCCAGTTTGGACCCAGCCATTTGCAAATCCGACTTGACCCTGCTCCCCATGAGAACAGTCCTCCTGCGTTCAAACTTCAGGAGTAAGCATTGACTGCTTGCCGTTGCTAATCCCTAAGAATTAAAGCCTAAAAATAGATATTCATGAAATTCTCTGAGCTAGCATTTGCATCTCTTTTCTGAGGACTATGGGACTACGGACAATACTTGTTTAAAGGATTTCCCTTTGCCCCCAAGTTCCGGGTGTACTGGAGAATTGGCCTGACAGTCCTTCAGCTTCCTTTTCTTTTTTAGGATACACCCATCGTCGCCTATACCGTTTACCATGTTGCGTTCAATTGGATGCAGGGGAGGATGAACAAAAAGAAGCTGAGCAGACCAAACATAAAGGTGGAGGAAGGGAGTCTGAAAGAATTCAGTCTCTTGAGCTGTTTTGCCAAGCTTGAATCCTTCCCCTTGCTAGAGATGTCATTCCCACTTATAGGAGTGAAGAGGTCAGGACAGAAACTGTCATTAGTGGGGTGCACTGGGAATCATTCATGTTTGCAATTTGTACCGTTTTGCTGTCCAATGATCCTTCCCACATTATTGTCATGTGCATATATTCTGTTTGAACTAATTAGCACCAAAACTCTTACGAAAATCTAGCTATATATTGTATTGGTAGTCATTATATTCAGAACGTTATTTTGGTTGGCTTTCTAGAATGTCTATCTTTTGAGACGCACCAAAATATTTAGGAATTTTGTTAAGAAAACATTACAATCTCTTTATCTTTCTCTTCATGTTGGCGATACAAACTGGTAACTATATTAATAGTTTCGGTTGTGCTAAAGATCTTTTCCAGGCTCTTGGGTAATAAGAGTGTACTCTGAAATGTATGTAGTTGTTTGCCACTGTTTTCCTAGGGTCTGAGAATCCATTGTGTTCTGGCTGGATTGACCAAGTGTCTCATTTGGACTCTGGACTATTCACTGGTTGCTTGTGTGAGTGGACTGTCCAGTGGTAGTTTGGGGTAAATACTTTTTGGCTTACTTTAGAAGTGGTGGTTGGTTTTAGATTCAGATACTATAGACCCACAATCTTGCATATAAAAATGTTTTTTTACTTTGGGCCTCATTATGTGTGGCCTGGTTTTTATTGCGGAAATATTCGCTTTGATAAATTCTGACATTGAAGTGTTTGACATTTATCTGATGCAATAATGTCCTGTTTGGTCCGGCCATAACAAGCGGATTTTGGGTTTATTGTACCAAAATCCACACAGTTGAGTAATTGCAGACATTTGTTTCCTTTTAAATTCTGGAAGATCTGAACTGCCGAAATGTAACTCATTATTTCGATATTTGCAGTAGGAGTTGCAGCACATGTCGATAATTATTAAAGGCCCATTGCTAATAAGAGCCTTTGTAGTTCAGCAGGCACCGCACCTCCTGGGGCAGAGATACCATTCTAAAAAGATTTCTAGTGCCTGTGCCAGCCACGCTGTGCAGTCCAATTCACTTTAGTATCTTTGGACACCCTCCTATTGGGAGGAGTCGCATCGATCTTGGCAAACTCCTGCTTGGTTCACTTAAGTATTTCAGTTCCCTTACGGTAGTTTGACTGGGGGAAACAACGTAGCAACCCTTGTATATCGCTTGTTCTACCGTTTTATTTCTGGGGTGGGTCTGAGCCAAAACTGCAGCTGATGGGCTCAACCCCAAATGTATGTCTCTTAAGTGTAATGGGAACCCGGAAGCACTTAAAAAGGGAAAGAGAAGTTATTGGTTGTCATAAGCGACTGGTTATAAGTGTGAAGTGATAGTGTCTCTACCAGTGCTGGTTCTGCTGTTGGTGAGGAGACCCAGTTCCAGTGCTTAAGTTGAGCTGGTGATTGCAGGTGTGACTCACGGCACTCATTTTTAGGGACCAGGACTTTCTTTTCCTTATCCGGTTTTGACACGGAGCAAGTGAAAAAACACAAAAGGAGGAAAGGACGAGCATGAGAAAGGTGGAAAAAACCGTGCTAAAGGGAGAAAACGGGAGTGTAAAAGAACCCGCAAGAGCGTATGGTGAAGTAAGAAAGTCATGAGGCGGAATCAAGACTACTCAGCCTTGGTATTTGGCAATCCTAACATTTGTCAGTGCTGGCTACGGGCTTCCTAATACTAGGGAACTCCAAATCTTGTTCCCTGCAAATATTCTTGATCTGTCCATTGTGGGTAGATGGTTCAACTTGTTCAGACGGAAGTGTGCCCAGACCCGTACGTGCATGTTGACTGAAAGCCATCAAAGGATCTCTGAGACTGGGGAGACCCTAGGGTGCCTTTCAGTATTGGTCACAGTTGACACTGTCACCCTAAACGTTATAAGCTGATTCAGGTGACCCTTCAAGGTCCTACACTCACCAACCACTTGGTCAGAACCCAGGCAGACCTTATCCAGTTGTTGGGTAGAAGTGCATGTCCCTATCGGAAGGGAAAATGGATGGATGTAGGCTTTATCAGAAGCACAGACCTTTATTGTATCTGGCTCGATTTATTCAATTGATTAGATTTTCATTTTGTTTCTTTAAAAGAAGCATCTACCTCAAATTGTTTGTCCAAACCTTGCAGTCTCAATGTATAAAGCGAAATAATGAACCAATGTAGATTAAGTTAGGCTGTCTTCTTGTCTCCGTCTGTTGATGTGGAAATGATATATATATATATATATAAAGAAATCCATTCATCTTGTGTTTCACTGTAAATGAACCTTCAATAAAGCAAGCTACTCCATGCAGATGCTGCACAAGAGTCCCTGGCACTAAGTTTCACAAACTGCCGCTTTGTGAATATTCCTTTAGTGACTGTTACAGTATTCCCCATAGCTTTCTCAAGCCATGATGAATGCCCAGAGGAGGCGATGCCACTTAGGCTCCCATTTTTAGAAGCTGTAGAGATGTCAAAATTAACGTGCACCTGGAGAAAAATAGTAGAATGGAGCAGGGTGGTGTGTTGCTCACATTTTGGGAACTGTTTTTTGTTTCCCTTTTTCATTCAGCACTCCATGTGTGTAGGTGCTTTTTTGCTCTCTGCCTTGTGTGATGCTCAACCCCTCCCACCTCCCTCAAACACCCTTGCTCTGTGTTGCTTCCCAACCATCCCAGAATGTCTATAAACGCTCGCAACTGGTCTGTTTTTCTAGGGTATGACTAAAGAGCAGATTTTAAGGTTTCTTTCCTGCATTCCCTATAGTACACAAAAGCTCAGGTCTTGGTACATAGCTTTTTATGGCACTGGTGAGGTGCCAGATTCTGCCTTTACTTAGTTGTTTGACGCAGAAGGTGTTATTAGCATGAATGCAAAGGGGATGTCTCTTCTCCTGGAGGCCCATAAATATGATACCTAGGATACTAGAGAGGAGGAAATGGTTGGGGTATGTTTCAGTTCTGAGTCCTGCGAAAGTAAATTAGACCTTTGCAAGTGTTTTCAGATAAATTTCTATATTCTTTGTAAATCCAGTTCAGAATGACCAGAGTGATATGTATTTGAAAAAAACATGCATTTATAAAGATAAAAAAATGAAAATATTGAATTTAAATACTTTAAGATATGGTTACTTTTCCTGGAATATGTTTTTTTTTTTTTTTTACCTTTTTGAACAGTACTTTACAAATGAGCATTGGCAAAGTCAATCGCCTGCACCCTCATAAAGGCAAGACATTTTGGCTTTGCAAATGGTTGTTTTCTCTACGTTTGTCATTGCTTTCTCTCTGTCATGGCTATTAGACCCAGTGCTAGTTGTTACTGACCCTCCTATATTATCCTTAATTTGCAGAAATGTGCACCAAACACATTTGTGCTGTGGTAAAATAACCAGTTTTCAAATCAGCAGTGCCACAAGTTCTGACCATTAACATCCACTCCAGGCACGCTGTTTTTCACATCCTCTATCTCCTAGGGGCCTCCCAGTACATGCCCCCGAACTCCCCAGTATTTGCCTTCTCCCTGCTCATCTAGCACCTTCAATCACATCTGCACTGCTTGGGGCTAGTGGACACAACTACGCAAGCTAAGAATATGAAGTGTCCCATGAAGGATATGCTTAATTTGTTCCAACAGAAATATTTTACTATTTTAGGAAGATACAGCACTGAAGATTTCTTAGCACCAGTTTACTTTTCCTTTGCAACTACATCTTTGCATACACTGCTTGTTGTGCTAGTTCCGTTCAAAATAATTTCTTGGTGAAATATACACCCCTTGTAACTAAGCTTTTGTTAAATGAACAAGTGCCTCTACAAAGCAACATTTTTGTGGAATTTCAAAATCAAGAAATTAATAGTTGGTTTTCAAGCTTTGTTTCTGATCACCGAGTAAAAGGAATACCCCCTTGTAAACACAAAACACCCACACTATACACAAATGTACTGTAAACATTGTCAAAATTCTAAATTCATGAAGACACCAATCGATCATTAAATATTTCTCTACACCACTTCTTTAAAGGGTTATGAAATGTGTCTGCTAACAACCCTCTAAATTTGCCATTGCTACAATGGGGTCAGTCAAGTCTGTAGTTGTCAGTAAGGGCTTCTGCACTATGGCCCTTCATAGAAAATTGAATTGCTCCACTTCAGCTTCCTCTATTGTAATTTCTTGCTGTTGACTTTGCGTATTTAAGCTATGTATCCTAAAAGACTTTATCTCTTGTATAGGTACGTGAACTCGTCCTAGACAACTGTCGATCAAATGAAGGCAAAATCGAAGGATTAACAGCAGAGTTTATCAATCTAGAGTTCCTCAGCCTAATAAACGTTGGGTTAATGTCCGTCTCAAATTTACTCAAACTTCCAAAATTGAAAAAGGTGAGCTCTTTGACTGTCTGTCTTACTGGAACCTGAAGGCTACATAATACTGTTTTGGTATTTGTATGTGTTTGTCTATGGGGAGAGAGGGTCCTGGGAACTGATTGGGGACAGAAGAGGTTACTGGTTTTTGCTGCTAACTTTTCTGGAACCTTTCATCACTGTACTTGCTCGTGTGTAGGGTATTTATCATTTAAAGCACATGCTGATTAACCAGTCACTCCTGTTAATCCCCCTAACAGAGTAGAGAGCCCCTTCTCAAATCAGTATTAACTGTACTAATGATAAGATCTAAAAGGAAGGAATTTTGTTGACATAATGTACCGCTTCAGAGCCCTTCTAGGTGTACTTTACCTTTCCTATATTAAGCTTAGAGCAACACTGCAGAAACCAACACCTCAGTGACTGGGAGGGCAGGTCACATATCTCATCCCTGTGTGTGTTATATCTGTTTTGCTGCTTGACTTTAATGCAAATTTCCCTGAAAATGTTTTCATGTGAACCCCAATATAAGGTGTTGCAGTTCATGTTCTGCTAATGTGTAGTTAATTCCTAAAGTCCAGTAATGTCTAGTTCATCAGTACTTAACATTTTTATTTCTGTAGACCATCTTCCACTGAATCACTACTGGAAGTCTGGGACCCCAGCCTACAGCAATTTCTATTTGAATCTCAAAACGGTGTGCAAAAATACAGAAACAAGAATATATTAAACAAATACCCAAATTGTGAATATTTGATTTAATTCACAAGCAAAAACGTGTCCAAAATTGAGATTTTAATGACAGATTGGAACTTTTCCAAAGTTTTTTTTTTCTAAATGAAGAAGCATTATGCTAAACTCCAGCACATCACTTTATCTTTTTTTGTTTTTAATGTATACTTTCTTTTTGTTGGCATATACCAGTGTGTCATTTGAGGCCACCAATGGTCCATACTAGATTCTGTTTGCTGCACTTATGCTGTTCCCACAAATCAAGCTATAGTACCAACTTGATTTTTAGCCTCCAGTTTCAAATCCATGTGCATTAACTGAGCATTTTAAAACATTCAGTTTTATGGTTTTTAAATACTTTATCAATCTGCTAATATGATTTCACTTTCTACAGTCACAGATCTCTTGAGTAGGCATTGTGGACCCCCAGGGGGTCCGCGGATCACTGAATAAGAACTGCTGGCTTAGTTAATTCTCTAGCAATGTCTCACAGATGAGTTATTGCAAACAAGCCTGTCAATGAATAATCAGCATAAAGACGCCTAAACCCCAGGTGTATAGTTTTATGATTTAAATATTTTCCAAGTGTTCACTATTAAGAGCATTTGCATGTAATGTCTGTAAATGAAAGCTGAGGTGGCATTAATTCTCCATATTGGGGTATCTTTCATAGATTCACATGCTTGAATCATTCCTTGTCGTCGAAGTGGGAGTCCCACGGTACCTAAAAAGCAGTAAGCAATGACTTTAACCTTAAAGTTAGAGAAAAAACATTCACTTTAATATTTCGTCCTAGTCATTAGGAATGGTCCAAACTCCAGCCAGTCAGGCGACAGCACCCTCTAGAACCCTCTTCACAGAGGCTCCAGGCTCTCAGATTTCTACCGCATGTCGTGTGAAAGGAGTCTCCCTGAGCTTTGCTCGGTACTTTCTTTTTGGGCTTCTGAAATTCTTCTCATCTTCAGATCAGCATGTCTTCTTCAAAAAGATCTCTCTTCAAGCATTGTGACTCTTGTGGGAAACTCAGACTTCATTCAGATGATCCCCACAAGAAGTGTATCTACTGCCTTTACCCTGGTCATCAGGTGAGAGACTGTAAAATTTGCAGAACCTTTTCTCAAAAGACCTTGAGAGATAGAGAAGGACGTCTTCTTCTGTGGCTATAAAAGTTAAAATCTATGGACAATCCTCTGTTTGATGAGGAGAGGGATTCCTCACTCAAAACCACTGCTTCAAAGAAGAGGGCAAGAGAGGCAGTGCTGGTGTCTCCTAAGGCTGCTAAGGTGCTGAAGAAACATCACCACACCTTAAAACCTGATGACCAGCCTTCCTCTTAAAAAAGGAACCAGCTTATCTTAAGGGTCAATCTGGGCCCTCTACGCCCTCTCAAGCCTCTTCAAAAATAAAACCGACGTCCAGGTCTCTTCCAGGGACAGTTCTATCACATAAAGATGCTCCGTCGACGAACCTGTCGAAGACACCCTCGTCGACGAGAACTTCTGTCGCCACAACTACGACGACAACGTCGACTTTCTCTTTGCCTCAGTCCAAACTGATCATGTCGTCGTCCTCTTCACCGTCGAATATAGTCGCTGTAAGGGTGAGACCACCTTCGTTGACGAAGACAAAAGGACTTCTGTCAAAACTATCGTCGACGGATATATCGTCCCCGTCGCAGCTGTCGGCGGCTCTGAAGAATAAGTCTCTCGTCAGCGTTACCCTCGTCGACGGTAGCCTCGTCAACGGTAGCCTCGTCGACGAAACCAAAGTCTATGGACACTGACCACCGTCGACAATCGACGTCAAGACTGTCGACGGAAGAACTGTCGACGAAAACTTCGTTGACAGTATCCTCTTCGGCGGTTTGTTTAACATCGTCGTCGTTGTTGGTCCCGTCAATGGTTTTGCCAGCATCTCAAGAAAATACTTCCGATTCTACGTCAATGAAGATAAAAACTGTCTTGTCGACCACAGTTCTTCAGCCTAAATGAAGAGCTTACCAAGAAGTGATATTACCTATTCACACTTCTCCAAGTAAGTTATCCCCCTGTCCTCCAGAGGAAATATTTGATTACGGAGAGGAGGAGGAAGAATCAGAGGACAATGGTATGTTTGGTGTGGCTCGCAGTCTTTCAGACCTTCTCATAAAGTGTCAGGATGACGACGAGGAGGACTATGGGCCAGATGTACGACGGTTTTTAGGGTGCGCAAACGGGTCTTAGACCCGTCTGCTCACGCTAAAAACCATGGGCCCATGCACAAACGGTATTTTGCGACTTGCAAATAAATTGCGACTCGCAAAAAGTCTGTTTTGCGACTCGGTATTTGGAAGGGGCGTTCCCTTCCAAATAGCAACTCCATAGCTAAGTACGAATGTTTTGCGACCGGAATTGCGGTCGCAAAACACTCTCAAATTACCACCTTCTTCAAGTAGGTGGTAATGCATTCGCAAATGGGAAGGGGACCCCTTCCCCTTTGCAAATGCATGCAAACTTATTTTTTACGGGCACGCAGTGGCCCCAGGGACCACTGCCTGCCCTTAAAAAATGAAACTAAAACGTTTAATTATTGTTTTTTTTAAATGCATCCCGTTTTCCTTTAAGGAAAACAAGCTGCATTTTAAAAAATAAAAAAATAAATAAAAAAAAGCTGCTTTATTTAAAAGCAGTCCCAGACATGGTGGTCTGCTGAGCCCAGCAGGCCACCATCCCTGGGAGGGCCAGCCATTCCAAATGGGGTCGCAAAATGCGAGTGGCTCATTAATATTCATAAGCCTCGCATTTTGCGACCCCATTGGGAATCGCAAACAGTGTCCAAGACACTGTTGTACATGCCAAATAGCGAGTCGCAAATTGCGAGTTGCAAAAGTGATGCAATTTGCGAGTCGCTCTTTGGCAGGTTGTACATCTGGCCCAAAGTTTACTATCCTCAGGACCCCAACCAGGATAGGCAAAGAGAACAAATCATTCAAATGCCTGTTTCCCTAGTTTCAAACCTACAACATATGGTAGAAGACTCCTACCGCGGATTCCCTCCTTCAGAGCCAGCGTCTTCAGTTCCTCAAACTCCTATTAGGCAGCCTTCCTTGCTAATTAGATCTCTTTCCCCCCCCCGTTTCTCCACTGCCTGTAGCAACGCAACTACAGGATCAGGAAATTCATACCACTGACTAAGAGAGAGAGGAGGGCGAATTGGATGAGGTATCGATACCTATTGAATGGGACGACTACCAAATTCAAACACCATCGCCTTCCACCCCACCTCCGATAGATTCGCCACCCAAATACATAGGGGGTTTCCATACCCTTATGGAGAGAGCGGCAAAGAGGTTCCGTCTTCCCATGATACCCAAGCAAGCTGATTTGTTTCCTTTACGATTTCAAGGAATAGACCAAGAGACAAGTTAGCTCAATCCCCATAGTAGATTTTATATGGCAAGAGGGCTTAAAAGTTAGGAGAACACCAGCCTCAATTCGGGCAGTTTTACCTAAGTTAGAGAAGAAGTATAAGACACCTGATAATTCGCCTGCCTGCGTTATCGGACAACCGGATTCAGTTATATCTCAAGCTGCTCTACGTCATGCCAGAAATCCTGCTTCTCCTCAGTCTGCCCCTCCTGATAGAGTTGGAAGGTGTCTCGATTCCATTGTTAAAAACTTTTCCACCAAGGCGGCAACCACCGTTAGATGGGCCAACTCTCTTGCCATTCCTGGCAGGTACGACTGCCAAATGTGGTCGGACATTTCGCCTTTTATTGAAATGTTGCCTGAGGAATCGAAGGCTGAGGCGTTAAAGATTCTTCAGGAGGGACAAAGGATCTCTGCTGAGATCATTGACTGCGCTGTAGATGTTTCCTCTACAGGATTCCATCAATTGGCTGGGGCAACGGTCCTGAGACGTCAGGGCTGGTTAAAAGCTACTTCTTTCAGGCAAAAAGTTCAGACAAAGGTAATTGATATGCCTTGCGGTGGCGAATCCCTATTTGGTCACCATATTGACGAAGCTCTTCAAACCATCAATAAGGATACAGATACTGCAAAGGCTCTTGGCACACTGCAGTTCAGGAAGCAGCCACTTTGTGGAGCAAGGGGACGTGGTTCGGCCTCCTTTCGGGGAGGTTATAGTCAGTACAAGCAGTACCAGACGTATCAAAGTCAGTCCCGATACTCATCATCGCAACATCAGCAGTCGTTCAAACAACCTCCTGCTGCTTCCTACAAACATTATAGAGGAAAGACTGCCTTCAGAGGCAGAGAAAACACCAAAAAACTGTGACAAACGCCCAGTGCCGGCCACAGTTCTTACCAATCCTGCCAAGGTTGGTGGAAGAATGTCCTTTTTCCTCCCCGAATGGTCTTCAATAACAACAGACAGATGGGTTTTAGATATAGTTTCCAACAGTCACACTTTGGAATTTCAAAAGTTTCCTCCGAACTGCCCTCCCTGAGGTCCCCCTCCTTCTCATCTAAAAGAACTTTTGTCTCAGATAAAGATAATGTTGCACAAGGGAGCCATCGAAGTGGTACCAGGTGTACAGCGAGGAACAGGATTCTATTCAAGATTTTTCCTCATAAGAAAGAAATCGGGGGAGTGGCGTCCCATCTTGGACCTTCGTTCTCTAAACAAATTTCTGAAAAAGCAATCCTTCCGTATGTTATCACTTCAGGAGGTGCTTCAATTAGTAAATCAAGAAAATTTCATGACAACCGTAGACCTTCAGGACGCCTATTTTCATTTCCCAATTCTCCCCAGGCACAGGAAATTCTTACACTTCAGAGTGGCTGGCATGGACTATCAGTTCAGAGTCCTACCATTTGGCCTTCGTTCAGTGCCCCGAGTGTTCACCAAGGTCCTAGCACATGTGGCGGCTCACCTACGACAGGCAGGAATTCAAATCTTCCCTTATCTGGACGATTGCCTCATAAAGGCGAAATCGTTCGCAGTGGCGAACAGTCATACTCAGAAATGTCTCTCTATTCCAGTCCTTGGGTCTTTCCATCAACCTTCCAAAGTCTCAGCTAATTCCCTCAAAAGTAAGAACCTTTTTAGGAGCAACCTTGGATACTCACCAGGCAAAGGCCTTTGCCTCGCAGGAAAGGCAAGAAAAGATCCGCAAACTAGCGACTCTATTCCTCATAAAAAAAGTCCACTGCAGTTCAGAAGTACAAATCGCTTCTGGGGATGTTGTCCTCCTGCATTCCCCTCATTCCCAACTGCCGCTTGCGGATGAGGCCCTTGCAAGAGGAGCTAGACAGTCAGTGGCTACAAATCTCAGGGTCCTTCGAGGATATAATAAAGATAACACCTCAAATGAAGGAGGCACTCCAATGGTGGACTCACATCCCGAACATAGCCGCAGGCCTGTCGTTCCTAGTAGATTCGCCAAATTACATAATTACGACCAATGCATCCCTGGAGAGGTGGGGAGCACCTCTGAAAGGGCTGACAGTCAAGGGAAAATGGGATAGCCAACAACGATCCTTACACATCAATCTATTGGAGTTAAAAGCAATATTCCTGGCCCTGAAATCTTTTCTCCCAAAAATATCAGGAGCATCAGTCTTAATTTGGACAGACAATACAACAAGCATGCACTAGTCAAACAAACAAGAAGGGACAAGATTAACTATGCTATCCCTACAGGCCTAGCAAATTTGGGATTGGGCAATTCGACACCAAATAACGTTAACAGCGGAACATGTTCCAGGAGAGGCCAACATCTTAGCGGATTCCTTTAGCAGGTCAATTACAGCCAACCACGAATGGGAGCTTCACCAACCAACGCTGGACCGCATCTTTCTGTTGTGCGGCAAACCAAGGTTAGACCTATTTGCGACCAGTCTGAACCGCAAATGCCAATTCTTCGCCAGCTGGCTATCCCAACAGGGATCGTGCGGGAATGCGTTTTCGATAAATTGGTCAAAGATGTATGCTTACGCTTTTCCTGCGATTCCTTCAATCCCAAGGGTGCTTCGGAAGATGAGGAAGGAAACTTGCCGAATACTACTCATAGCACCCAGGTGGCCTCGCCAGTTCTGGTTCACAGAGCTTGTACTCCTATTGGAGTGCAAACCCAGGTTGTTACGTCCAATACAGAACTTAATAACCAATCACGAGCAGGTCTGCCATCCGGACCCAACATCTCTACGATTATCAGCTTGGCTCCTGAGCACTATGAGTTTGCCGACCTAATCATACCTGCTGACTGTCGGGAAGTCCTGGCGAATGCTAGAGCGCCGTCCACTAAAGACTTACAAGCTTAAATGGAAGAGATTCTGCCATTGGTGCGCAAGCTCAGACGTGCATCCTATCCAATCTCCACCAATTTCTGCCTTTTTTCCTGCATCTGGCTAAATCTGGCGCCTCTCATTCTTCAATTAAGGTTTTTCTCGCCGCAATTCCCAGATTGCGGCGGCATAATGGGTCACAGTCGCTCTGGTCATCAAGAATTATAAAACAGTTTCTTAAAGGATTGTTTAGAATGTTCCCTCCAATTAGGCGTCCACCTCCGCATCTCAACATTGTATTGGCGCAACTTATGAAGAACCCTTTTAAACCCATTCATAGGGCAGACCTTAAATACATTACATGGAAGACGTCTCTTCTGCTGTCTCTTACATCAGCAAGACGAGTAAGCGACATACATGCTTTCACTATTCGTCATCCTTTCCTTCAGTTTACTAAGGACTCTGTTATACTTCGTACCAATCCTACCTATATACCTATGGTCCTATCGGACTTTCACTTACATGAACCAGTCATATTGAAGACTTTATTCCCAAATCCGCAAACACCAGCGGAAAGATCTTTACATTCCTTGGATCTAAAAAAGGTGTATAAAATTCTACCTACAGAAGACCACCAGCACACTCAAAACTGATCAGCTTTTTGTGGCTTATGGTAAAATCAGAAAGGGATATCCGGTCACTAAGCAGACTATATCACGTTGGATATCTTCAGCGATTCAGTTTTGCCATCAGCAAGCAGGCAAACATCTACCTTCAACAGTGAAAGCTCACTCTACGAGAGCAGTCTCCTCTTCGACAGCTCTCTTTGCCGGTGTGCCCATTCAGCAGATTTGCAGAGCAGCAACCTGGTCCAGCAGGCACACTTTTACCAAGCATTACTGTCTGGAAGCTACAAGTAATGCTGATACAGCTGTGGGACAAGCGGTTCTACGTAATCTTTTGAAATAAGGTGATCCTCTATCCTTCCCACTTTCCTATACATATATATTTGATTATTGTTATTATTGACTGATGATTTCACTACTTTGTGGGTAGTGTATGCATTGTTGGGTACAAATGAATATATATATATATAATGTATGTGAGTTCGTGATACACTTTGTGACGTATAGAATTACGTACATTTTGTACTGCATACCTTATATCAGCATACATACCTATTATATAACTGCTATCTATTCGGATTCAAGCATGTGAATCTATGAAAGATACCCCAATACTGGAGAAGAAAATAAGTTACTTACCTGTAAACTGTGGTTCTCCAGTATTGATATCTTTCATAGACTCTCATGCATCCCACCCTCCTCCCCATAGAGGCTCCGCTGGCTCATTTTAATAGGTTTATATTACACTTGTGCTCGAAAATCTGAGCGCCTGGAGCCTCTGAAGAGGGTTCTAGAGGGTGCTTTCGCCTGATTGGCTGGAGTTTGGACCATTCCTAATGACTAGGACGAGATATTAAAGTGAATGTTTTTTCTCTATTAACTTTAAAGTTAAAGTCATTGCTTACTGCTTTTTATGTACCGTGGGACTCCCACTTCGACGACTGGGGATGATTCAAGCATGTGAATCTATGAAAGATACCAATACTGAAGAACCACAGTTTACAGGTAAGTAACGTATTTTCTTTCTCATCACACTTTGTGTTTGCCTGTAGTGGCGTAGGGCTCCCAAACTCTGTATACATTTACTTCTTTATCTTGTTTATTGGTGGATGCAGATGACAAAATCATAATTTCTCCAGTATTTAAACTTTTTTAGATTCACATTTTTAATCATTCCCCGTCGCCGAAGTGGGAGTCCCACAGTACTATAATAAAGCAATGTGTGTTACTATAATAGGTACTAATGGCACTGAACCGTTGCTTCTATAGCCTATATATGTCCTTTTAAAAAAAAAAAAGGATCAAACTATAAACTGTAGCCAAACTGATGACAGAACACTCCCAAGAGAGGCCGAGTCCCTCAGATTTTCTGTTGCAAGTCGTGTGATGGGAGTCTCCCTGAGCTCTGCTCAGTTTCCAATTCTTTTCTCAATCCTTGAGAAGATTTCTCTTCAGGACTTCAAATTTATAGCTTTATCTATATATATTCTGACTGGACATCTTGTCAGAACCAGCTAAAAAAGTACTTTTTAGAGCTTGCAGCACTTGTGGGAAAAAGAGGCTCCATGCTGATGACACACATAAAGAATGCATATATTGCCTTCATCCGGCGCACACGGGAGAGATTGCAAAATTTGTCGCACCTTTTCACAGAAACCGTTTAAGGAGAGGGAAGGTAGACTTTTGCTATGGCTCCAAAAGCTAAAAACTAAGGAATGCCCTCTTTCTAACAAGGAAAATAATGAGTCTTCAAAGACTGTGACATCCAAGAAAAGGGATAGATCTGGTAAAAAACTGTCTTCAGCATCACTCGCAAAGCTATGAAAAAATCTCACCATAGCTCTTCCGTACTAGAAAAAACACATGAGGAGCGTCCATCTTCCTCAAAACAGGGAAAAGGTTCCCTCAGAAAAGGTTCGTTCAGGGCCTATGCGTCCTTCCCCTGAAAAAGGCTCAGACTAAGAAGACCTCGCAGTCCTTACCGTCGACGATGAAATCAAGCTCAAAGATTTCGATCTCCAAATTCTCAATGACGACATCGTCGACCTCCTCATGACTATGACGTCAACGACTTCAACGTAGGTGTTCACTACAACTGCAACGTGCATGATCATTTCATCATCGCCTTTGTCGTTGACGACTATTATTACATCGCGAATCCTTAAACAGATGCCGACTACAGTTTCGTCGCCAAAATCGCCAGTGTTTGTGGTCCATCATTTAAGCCCGACGACGTGAGACATGCCTATCAAGTTACCATTGACGAAGGACCCGTCCACAAGGGACCCGTCGACAAAGGAAAGACCGTTGATGAAAGATTCAATGACGAGGGAGCAGTCGACGAAGGATCAGACGACATCACTGAAAACTGCTTCATCGAGTAAGACATCATTTTTGCCTCTGAATTTGATTGCCCCAAGAAATAAATCTCCAACAGAGATTCTCCCAGCCCCCACCTCACCAAGTAAGGTCTCATCACTTCCACCAGCACATCTTCTAGAAGATGATGGTCCCTTTGAAGTGACTCACAGCCCATCAGAACTTCACTTAAAGTGCCAGGAGGATGATGATGGGCAGTACTATGACGAATGCTATTATACACTGCTGGAGAGCAATCTGAGCAGTATCAGGAAGAAAACTCCTCTTATGAACAACCGGAGCATCAAGAGCAATCCATCCAAATGCCCATGTCTTTAGTGAGCAACTTGCAAAATATGCTTCAGGGCTACTATTGCAGGCTCCCTGAACCAGCGGATGCAGATCCATCAAAACAGATGCCAATACCATCTCCTCAACTCCAAATGTCTCTCATGTCCGTCTAGACCTATGACTGCCCCTGCTACCCCACTTTCACAGATGCCTCCTATCATAGCTGACCCTCCAGCTAATGAGCCACCTTCCACGGACAAAGAGAGAGAGGACCGGGAACTAAGGGACACTACCTCAATCCCTAACGATTGGGATGATTATTTATTCCCAACTCTATTTCCTCCGCTACCACCACCAACAGATTCCCCACCGGAGGATATTGGCATATTCCACAATCTGATGGAAAGAGCTGCCAAGAGGTTTGAGCTTCCGATTCTCACCAAACAAGAGGATTGTTTTCTTTAAGATTTTATGTTCGGACTATCCCCATCATTGACTTTTTTTGGCAAGCAGCCCTTCAAATCATGAAAAATCCGGCCACAGTATCTGCAGTTATCCCCAAGCTTCATGAAAAAAATACCACGCTCCTGAAGACTCCCCAACATGCTTAATTGCCCAACCAAGGCCAGACTTTGTGGTATCCCAGGTGGCCCAACGCCGCTCCAATAACCCGTCCACTCCAATCTCAGCATCTCCTGACAAGGATGGTCGCAGGCTCGATAACATCGGGAAAGATTCTCTTCTATGGCAACAGTTAGAGCGGCAAGCTCTATGGCAATATTAGGCCGCTACGACAGCCAAATGTGGTCAGATCTTTCTTTCAGCGCTCCGTTCATCATCTCCTTGTGTTTGCTTTGTTCGCCCTAAGTTGGCATTGTATGCCCAGACGTGGGTCCCTTGCTCACTTTGCCACTGGAATCAAGCTAGCCTAGCTGATGAGGGGTGTTACCCTGAAACCGGTCCCAGGATGCTTGTTTCCGGTTCAGGGAAGACCTGGCTTGGCAGTTCGGGCTGGACTGTTCCCATGAGGCACAGGGTCAAGACTGATTTGCATGTAGCTGGGTCTGAACTGAGGTGGCGAAGTGAGCTAAAGAAGGATGATGTATTCAACCCAGATCTGTGACTGGGGGTGAGTGTCTGAAAAGTTTCAGCGCTCTGTCCATCATCTCCTTGTGTTTGCTCAGATCTTTCTACATACATCGACCTCTTGCCTGAAGATGCCAAAATGGAAGCCTGTAAGAAGCTCCAAGAAGGAGAAAGAACATCAGTTGAGATCATAGATTGCACTATTGATGTCTCAGTCAGAGAATTCAGACAGCTTGCTGGTGCGGCAGTCCTACACAGACAAGGATGTCTGAAAGCCACGTCTTTCCCCCCGAAGGTCCAAAGTAAAACACTAATTTACCTTTTGACGGTGAATGATCCTTTGGTAAGCATGTGGATGAGGTGCTCCAATCCATCAAGGACGATAGGAACACTGCCAAGTCTCTGGAACCTCTTCAGTTTCGGAAGCAGCTCTTTCGAGTAGGTGGGGGCAGGGGAACGTATTCTCATAAAGGTGGTTATCAACCCTACAGAAACCAATATCAGTCTGGCCAGACTCCATGCCGTCAACAAGATCCCAACAGACAGAGACAACCACCAAAAGCAGCATCCCAACAAGCAACCAGAGGCAGGGATTCGAAAAGAAAACAGTGACCCTTTCATAATGCCGGCTACCCCTATACAACTTGCCAACTCCACTGGCGGGTCAGATTTTGCATAATTTTCACCAGTGGTCCTGATCGTCCGGGGTCATAATTTGGATTTTATCACAACCCTGCCAAACACCCCGCCAAATTGAACACCCCCTCCACACCTGAAGCAACTCCTCATGCAGGTATCCATCATGCTGAGAAAAGGAGCAATAGAAGTAGTCTGAAACCACAGAGGAGCATGGGTTTTACTCTTGTTTCTTCCTCATTCGCAAGAAGTCAGGAGATGGGCGCCCCATTCTTGATCTCTGCACATTAAACAAATTCCTGAAGAAACAATCCTTCCGAATGGTGGCTCTCCAAGATATTCTTCACCTTCTCAACCCAAGAGATCATATGACGGCCTTAGACCTTCAGGGCTCCTATTTCCATGTACCAATTCATCGGAAATATCGCAGGTTTCTGCGATTCAGGTTAGCTGGCACCCACAGCCAGTTTACAGTCCTTCTGTTCGGACTAAAAACAGGACAGCGCATTTCCGCCAAAGTCCTAGCTCCAGTGGCACCTCAGACAGGTGGGGTTCCGATTTTTCCATACCTGGACGACTAGCTGATAAAGGCACAGACACAACAACAAACTGTAAAGGCTACAACAGCCTGCCTAACATTATTCCGCAGACTAGGTCTCACAGTCAACCACCAGAAATCTCACTTGAATCCTGCAACAACTTTGATATCCTTAGGAGCATTCTTGGACACGGTCCAGAACAAAGCTTTTGCATCAAACGACAGACAAATGAAAATTTGATTACCAGTGAAAAGATTGGCCACAAAAAAGTCAGTTTCTCTCCGGATATACAAATCGCTCCTCGGAATGCTTTCTTCGTGTATTCCCCTCATTCCGAACGGTCTACGGATGTGGCCCTTCCAAGAAGAATTGGACAAGCAATGGCTGCAGGCCCAAGGCTCGTTCGAGGACATAGTTCACATCACATCACTTCAACGATGACATGAGCCATGCTCTGGTGGACATAGACATCAAATCTATCCAAAAGTCTATCATTTCTGGCCCAAATCCCAGAGTACGCCATAACGACAGATGCAAAACTGGAAGGCTGGGATGATGATCTGCAGGACCAAACGATCAGCAGAAAATGGGATTCCAAGGAAGCAAAGCTCCACATAAATCTGCTAGAGCTGAAAGCCATTGCTTTGGCATTAAGATCTTTCCTCTCCAAGATAGCACGGTCATTGGTACTCATTTGTACAGACAATACCACAAGCATGTTTTACATACACAAGCGGGGAGGAACAAGCTCACTAGCGCTATAGTTTCAAGCACAGGAGATCTGGAACTGGGCGCTGCAACATCACATAACGCTCAGAGCAGAACATGTACCAGGTGTATCCAACATTCTCCTAGACTCATTAAGCAGGTCCAACATCACCTGCCACAAGTGGTAGCTTAACCAACACACTGTGGACCACCTATTCCATCATTGGGGAAAACCAAACTTATACCTGTTTGCGACAAAGGAAACAAAAAATTCCAATTCTTTGCAAGTTCGCATCACCAGAAGCGATTGTGGGGAAATGCGTTTCTCATGAAAATGAAGAGCCATGCAGAGTCCTCCTCATTGCTTCAAGGTGGCCCAGACAGTTTTGGTTCACAGGGCTCCAGCTCCTGTCCGAACAACCTCACGCCCAGCTCAAACCAATACCAGCGCTGCTGACGATGAGCCAGGGGCAGGTTCGACATCCCAACACAACATCGCTACACTTATCGGCCTGAGTTCAATGAGTTTGCCATGCTAGATATTCCTTCAGACTGCATGGAAAAACTCGTGAAAGCAAGGGCAGAAACCACTAACAAAACTTACAAGTGCAAATGGAAGCGCTTTTGCATCTGTTGTGCAGAACAAAAAATTCATCCTTTCTCATCCTCGCCCAAGAAAATTCTCCATTTAGCAAAATCCGGATTAACCCACTCTTTCATCAAAGTGCATCAGGCAGCAATTTTCAAATTTAGACGTTTTAGTGACGCACCGTCTTTGTGGTCTAGCAGATTCATTAATCAATTCCTAAAAGGTCTATTCAGGACTTTTCCTCCAGTGAAGAAACCCCCGCCATCATGGCTCCTGAATGTGGTTTTAGGCCATCTCATGAAAGCTCCATTCGAGCCAATTCACAAAGCGGAATTGCAGTACCTCACTTGGAAAACAGCCCTTCTCCTAGCTCTCATATGTGCCAAGAGAATTAGTGACATTCAGGCATTAATCATGAAAGAGCCTTTCCTTCAATTCAAATCATACAAGGTAATTCTTCGGACCAATCCCAGATTTATCCCAAAGTCCCTTTGGACTTCCACTTATATGAATCAGTAGTACTACGCACATTCTTCCCAAATCCACAAACTGTTGCAGAGAGTCATTGCATTCTTTGGATGTCCAAAGATGTCTCAAGTTCTGTTTTTGCAGAACCCATCATATCCGCAAAGGGGATCAATTATTCGTAGCATGCGGAAACCTCAGACAAGGTTGTCCAGTTTCTAAACAGACCATTGCCAGATGGATTGCATCCACCATTCAATTTTGTTATAGACGAGCAGGAAAACCGCTGCATGGCAAGGTTAAAGCCCATTCCACTAGACCGGTCTCCACCTCCACAGCTCTGTTCGCTGGTGTTCCCATCCAACACATCTGCAGGACAGCAGAATGGTCCAGCAGGCACACCTTCACAAAGCATTGTTGCCTTGATGAGGCTGATAAGGCTGATTCGGCTGTGGGACACGCAGTATTACGACACCTGTTCCAATAAGGTAAACCTCTCATACCTTTATTTTATGTATGTGTATATATATATATATCAGTGGGATTTATGGTCATTAACTGCGATTTACTGCTGACTAGTCTGATTCAAGCATGTGAATCTATAAAAGATCCAATACTGGTGAAGAAAATTGGTTACTCGCCTGTAACTGTAGTTCTCCAATATTGGTATATTTTATAGATTCACATGCGACCCAGCCTCCTCCCTGGAGAGGCTTCCCCTTTTTCTCTAAGACTAAAGTAGCACACTTGTGCTTGAAAATCTGAGGGACTCAGCCTCTCTTGGGAGGGTTTTAGAGGGTGGTGTCACCTGATTGACTAAAGTTTATAGTTTGGTCCTTTTTTAATAAGGACATAGGGTATAGAAGCAATTGTTCAGTGCCATGAGTACCTATTATAGTAACACACATTGCTTTATTATAGTACTGTGGGACTCCCACTTCAGGGAATGATTCAAGCATGAGAATCTATAAAAGATACCAATACTGGAGAACTACAGTTACAGATAAGTAACCAAGTTTCTTAGCCATGGTGTGGACTTTTCTCTAAAATACCTGCTTCTTGATATTTAGAGGAATACTTTTCATGAGAAGATAGCAGAGAAAGAAGACTGATGAAGAAAATCTTTAAAAAGGTATCAAAAAAAGTTGATGCTGGAGCTTTTTGTTAATCACTGCCAGGATCTATTGTACGGCTATAGGGTTCCCCCAACACGACCTGCCTTTCATCTCTCAGCACCTGCACCCTCTGGGTTGACCTTGGACAGCAGAAAAAACTTCGCTGACAGTACAAAGACCTTGGTGTCCTATGATAGCTCTCCTGATAGACTCTTTCCTGTCTTACATAATGAGTCTGTACTTCGAGGGAGCTGTAACTTTAAACTGATGAGAGTAGCCCTTGGCATAATATTGGAGTGTATAGCCAGGGCTCTGAGGTAGAGGTTTCTTTCGTTGGTGCCAAATGAGCATTTGGATGCTAGTAATGTACTCCCTGGTGATTGGAGCTATCTGCAAGTTAATATTGAAAGCAGGCATGCACCTTGTGTTAGACGTTAATATTCTGTGAGCATTATCAGGTCGGTAAAGTGGACGTTTCCTTGCCCTGCATCTAATTACTTAGCATTCCACCACCTGCACACCAGTTTTCTGACCTTGATACAACTATCACAGGCTCTTCAGCACACACATGATGCTATCAGATTTCCTTTAGATTCTAAAGGAAAGAAGAACCCAAATGCAGCTGTCCAAAATCTGTCTGATTTAACTTGCCTTCCATGAGCAGCTGTTGGGACACGTAGTGACGTCTCAGTCATATATTGAGAGCTCCTTGAATTATTTCCAGGCTAATTTTTATCCAAGAAAGAGCAATAACTGTGTTTGCCTCTCTATTCCTATCCGTCTGAGCCATGTCTCTTTTTTAATCTGTTTCTCCCATTTCACACACATAGGTAGGTATTAATGGAACTGGTTGCACTGCCCTGAATTCGATTGACATCTTTTTGACCAGCAGGACTCCATCATTGCCTTCGTATGCTATTTGAGTCCCCTTGACCTGTAACATGGGGCTTTGTCTTTTCCTTTATGCTTATCAAGTTTGTGTTTAGCGGTTTGAACATCTCAAAAATAGATTTCAAAACAACGATCTGTAAAATGGGGTGCACTCCAGAGATTACCGGTTTCAATCCTCTTTCAACATTCATTTACAAACTCTAAACAAGGTCCTTCATGCTTATGGGGCGAGGTTTTTTATGTATGATGAGACACGATCAGTGCTGAGTTTGAATATCAATTCAAGGATTTCCATGCTTCATTTAGGCTCATTGCTCTCTGGAAAACCTCAAGTGAATGTCTGGAGAGTTTCCACATTTTCCAGAAATAAGTAAATTCACTATTGGGAAGTGTTGGAAACGGGGTTACCGAGACCGTTATGGTAGCATGGCGCAAAGCGGGGAAAGGCACGCGAAGGCAATGTGTAAGGCAGTTGTGCAGCACACTCTCACATTAACTCAGAAATGCGACGCAATAACCGGACACCACACCAGGCTTGTATAAGTAAAAATCAGGTTCCTTTATCTTGACCAAGATGGCATTCAATTATGCAAATTATACATTACATGCTCTTAACTATTCCACACTCTTTTAAAAAGACACTCAACAGTTCCTTTTAAAAACACAGCACCCCTAATGATTCAGGTGCACTACAAATGAGGGCCTATAACATGCACAACACTTTTCAGGTGTTAACAACTATGCATCAGGCCTCGGTACTCTGTACAGCCTATGGTACCCTAGGCAGGAGGGAATCCTACAGGGAACCCCTCAACATGTCCAGCAGCTGGGGGCTACCAAAAGGGGGGACTCCTTTATCTCCCCGGGGAGGCTACTCTATAGTAGGTGCTTGGCCTTTGGTATTATGGCAATATAGGCCCCCTCCCTCTGTAATCCCTCTTCAAGGGTGGCCCCCGGCCCCAGGGGCTTAACCTAGAGCCCTAGGGGCCTCCTGGGCTCACCTGCGGTGTTGTGGCTGGCTGTGGGGCCTTACGGCGCTTCTTCTCTGGCCCGGCCCTCTGTGGTGGGGGCGGGGCCCGGCGCGAGTCTCGCGGCCCTCCGGCCGGTGCTGATTTGCCTTCTCGAGGCTGTGGAGCCTCTCGCGTGGTGGTTCCCCTTCGTTGGGGGGCCGGTATGCCCCTCCTCCGGCCCCCGTGGAGTCCAGGGAGTGAGTGGGGACTTGGTGCGGGAGCCGGCGGTCCTGCCAGTCGGCTCCGGCGTCCCGAGAGGTGAGGAGGTCCTTCCTTACCTCCCGGCGTGCTGGGCGGAGGCGGGCTCTTCACGGCGCCCAATCCGGGCGCGGCGGCGATTCTTCGCGGGGCTCCCGTTGGCAGTGGAGCCCCGGGGACGTCCTCCCGATTGGCTCCGGCTGAGCCAATCGCGTCGCGGCCTTCTCTTCTTCCGGGGGCTCCCGTTGGCAGTGGAGCCCCTCTGACGTCGTCGAGCTCGCTCTGCTGGGCCAATCGCGTCGCGGCCTTTGGTGGTTGCTAGGCGACGCCCTCTGCTTCAGCGATTGGTTTTGGCGGGCCAATCCCGTCGCGGCCTTTCGGGGGCGCGACCTGTGACGCGGTCAGCGTCCCCGGCCCCTCGGCGACAGCGTCCACGGGCCGGGAGGCCGCAGCAGGCCTCAGTTCACTTCACGCGGCCCACGGGGCTGCGGCGGCGGTATTCTTGGCCGCGCTGGCAGCGGCAGGGGTCTCGGGCCCGGCGGTGACTTTTGGGGATTTCGGTGAGGGCGCGGACGGCGCCCTCACCACAGCTGTGAATAGGGGAGAGATCCCCCGGCCTCAGTTCCCTTCTTCCAGCGGCGGCGGCCGCGGCGGTGATCCGGTCACCAGGTCAGTGACCAAAAGGGGGGGGTCAAGTTCTCTCCACACTTGGGGGTTGCAGCGCAGGCGCGCTGACAGCCTTATTCACAGGCTGTGTAAGGATGGTTCTTGGGGGACAGTCCAGCTGTCTGTATAGGTGGATAGGGGTGGAGGCCTAGCGCTTAGGACGCAGCGCTTCGCCTCCTGATCCCCTCTTACTGGGTTTCACTTTCTAGTCCTGAAGTTCTTGGATGCAGCAAAGTCTCTTTATGAACAGGGGGGGGGTTGTGAGTTGGTGATTCCTGGAGGGTTGTATGTTCCTCCTGGCACGCTGGAGATGGTTCCCTGGGTCCCCTCACACTGGGCAAGATCAGTGGGTGGTGGGCGTTCCTCATCTATCTTACGGCAGCAGGGCCTTGACCCTGTCAGCGGCAGTAGTGTAGGTCTCCCCCTAGGCCCTAAAGTCTGTACTCCAGCGCAGGTTCTCCCAGGTTCAGCGGTGCCTCAACCTAACTAACTCCAGGTTTTCCCTCCAAGCCTCTTATACCCCTAGGTCAGGTGACCCTCCCAAAGGCGGCAAAGTGTAACTCCTCCCACAGCCCGGAAGGTTCTGGAACCTTCCACCTACCTAGCTATGGGGCCCAGAGGCGGGGACGGGATGGCTACTGTATCCCTTGTCCCAGCCTGACTCTGGCGACTAGTGTGTATGTGTGGAAGGCCCTCTGCAGTAGCAGGGGCCTGTGGCAGCCATCTTTGGTGAGAGAGCACCTGCACCTCAGCACTGACCAGCAGTGGCAAGGCGCCCGGAGACCTAGGTCCAGTAAAAATATGGTGGCAAAAATGAGGCGCAGAAAGGGAAAAAAACAGGGTAAGACCACCCTAGGGCTGACAGGTCTAACACGCGTCCCCCCAGCCGAAAGAGGGGAGAGCTTCCCAACCTCTAGGGAGTTCTCTTCACTAAGGCGGAAAAACCGGGAGAGACCGTCAGCGTTGGCGTGGTCTACACCGGGTCGATGTTCCACCCGAAAGTCCATCCCCTGGAGGGAAATGGACCATCTCAACAATTTGGGATTTTCGCCTCTCATCTGCATGAGCCAGCGAAGGGGTCTGTGGTCGGTCTGGACCAAGAAGTGACAACCAAAAAGGTATGGCCTCAACTTCTTCACCGCCCAAACCACAGCAAAGGCTTCCCGCTCGATGGTACTCCACCGCTGTTCCCGGGGAGTAGTCGTCGGGAGATAAAGGCCACTGGCTGGTCTTGGCCATCGTCATTCAGCTGCGAGAGCACAGCTCCTATGCCATGCTCAGAAGCGTCTGTCTGCACGATAAATTCCCGGCCGAAGTCGGGGGTCCGGAGCACCGGTGCGGTGCACATGGCACGTTTAAGAGTCTCAAAGGCATCTTGGCAGGCAGCCGTCCAGATTACTCTGCGTGGCTGTTTCTTGGAAGTCAATTCCGTCAATGGGCCCACGATGGTTCCATATCCCTTGACGAACCGGCGGTAGTATCCCGTGAGGCCGAGAAAAGCTCGGACCTCTGTTTGGGTCTTGGGGGCTCCCAGGCCATGATGGTCTCAATCTTGGCTTGGAGGGGTTGCACCTTACCTCCGCCCACCAGATGTCCCAGGTACACGACAGATCCCTGTCCAATCTGGCACTTGCTGGCCTTGATGGTTAGACCAGCCCTTTGCAAAGCCTGCAGCACCTCCTGGAGATGCTGCAGATGGTCTTCCCAGCTGCTACTGAAGACAGCTATGTCATCCAGGTAGGCAGCAGAGAAGGCCTCTAGGCCAGACAGCACCTGGTTCACCAACCGCTGGAAAGTGGCGGGAGCATTTTTCAACCCGAAGGGCATCACCTGGAATTGAAAGTGGCCCTCGGGGGTGGAGAACGCAGTCTTCTCCCTTGCTCCTTCCGCCATGGCGATCTGCCAATATCCTGATGTTAAATCAATGGTACTCAAATACCGGGCTGCTCCCAGCCGGTCAATGAGCTCATCCGCCCGAGGGATCGGGTGAGCGTCGGTCTTGGTGACCGAATTGAGTCCACGATAATCCACACAGAACCGAAGTTCTGGTGTGGTGCCCGGGGGGCCGCTTTCGGCACCAACACTACCGGACTAGCCCAAGGGCTACTGGAAGGCTCAATCACCCCCAGTTCTAGCATCTTTACCACCTCACTCTGGATACTAGCCTTGACCTTATCGGACAGCCGGTAAGACTTGTTCTTCACTGGCGGACTGTCCCCTGTGTCCACATCATGGGTACACAGGTGCGTGATTCCAGGCGTGAGGGAAAACAACGAGGCGTACTGCCCCAAAACCTGGCGGCAGTCCCTCTGTTGCTCTGGGGTCAAGGATGGGGCGAGGACTACTCCCTCTACCGAACCATCCTTCTCGTGGACCGCCAGAAGGTCTGGCAGAGGCTCACTCTCTTCCTCCTCACTCCCATCCGTTATCATCAAGAGAGTGAGCTCGGAACGCTCCTGGTGTGGCTTCAGGCGGTTGACGTGGAGCACCCTGTGGGGTTGACGGGGGGTCTTCATGTCGACGACATACGTGGTCTGGCCTTTTCGTTCTAAGATCTCAAACGGCCCAGTCCATCGGTCCTGGAGGGCGCTAAGCTCTCCTGGCTCCATGACCCACACCTTCTGTCCAGCGTCTAACTCTACCGTCCGCGCGTTCCGGTCATACCATTGCTTCATGACGGCCTGACTTGCCTCTAAGTTGTCCGAGGCCTCCTTCCACAGCTTGGCCACTTGGCTGCGGAACGCCAGCATATAGCTGACCACATCACGGGGAAGCTTCGAGGAAGACTTCTCCCACCCCTCTTTGACAAGACTGAGGGGCCCCCGAACGGGGTGGCCATAGAGCAGCTCAAAGGGGCTGAAACCGACCCCCTTCTGCGGCACCTCTCGGTAGGAGAAGAGCAGACAGGGTAAGAGGACGTCCCACTTTCTTCTCAAGTCCTCGGGTAGGCTCCTGATCATCCCCTTCAAGGTTTTGTTGAAGCGCTCCACGAGCCCGTTCGTCTGGGGGTGGTAAGGAGTGGAGAACCGGTAGGTCACTCCACACTCCTTCCACATGGCCTGCATGTAGGCCGACATGAAATTCGTGCCCCTATCTGACACCACGACCTTGGGGAATCCCACTCGGGTAAAAATCCCCATGAGGGCCCGCGCCACCACCGGTGCTGTGATGGTCCTCAGAGGGATTGCCTCTGGGTACCGGGTGGCGTGGTCTACTAGCACCAAAATGAACCTATGCCCAGCTGAAGTCGGCGGATCCAACGGCCCGACAATGTCAATCCCCACTCGCTCAAAAGGGGTATCGACCACTGGGAGAGGTTCTAGAGGGACCTTCACCTTAGTCCCTGTCTTGCCGCTTGCTTGGCAAGTGGTGCAGGTCTTGCAATAAGTGTCAGAAGTGACGCGCATCCTGGGCCAGTAAAAATGTGGGACCAAGCGCGCAAACGTCTTGTCCTGGCCCAGGTGTCCTGCTAGTGGTATCTCATGCGCCAACTCTAGCAGAAAGGCTCGGTGGCATTGGGGGACCACCACGGCCCTTGAGGACCCATGCACCGGAGCCTTAGGCTCACTGTAGAGGAGACCATCCTCCCAGTAGACATGGTAATTACCAGTCTCTGTTCCAGCTGCTTGGGCGTCGGCCTGTTGCCGTATGCCAACAAGCGTAGGGCACTCCCTCTGTGCCCGGCAAAATTCTTCCCGGGTAGGCCCTCCTTCCACCTGCCACTCTGCAGGGGTCGGCAGGTCCCCCACGGGAAAACCAACCACCTCAGCGGACTCCGGGGTCACCTCCGCGGGCTCCCCATCCATCTCACCGGGTGTTTCCTCCCGGACATCTCCTCGTCCAGCAGTGGGCTGGGCCCTTCTTTCAGGCTCCAACCCGGGCTGAGTTCCTTGTCGGGCAGCCATGGACCGCGTGATAACGCAAGTCCATCCTGGTAACCCCAACATCTCAGCATGGGCATTGAACTCTACCTCTCTCCAGGCAGTATGTTCTAAATCGTTGCCCAGCAGACAGTCAACTGGCATGGCAGGGCTCACCGCAACCTTCATCAGACCTGACACTCCTCCCCACTCAAAGGGAACTTGGGCCACGGGGTAATGACCCAGGCTATTATCTGCCATCACAACCGGGTGGAACTCCTCAGGAATCACCTGCTCTGGGGACACCAGCTGACGTTTCACCATTGTCATACTGGCACCTGTGTCCCTCAGAGCCTCCACCTCCTCCCCGTTCACCAGGACCCTCTGCCGATACTTGGCAGTGTTCTCGGGTACCTGCACCCTTGGGATGATCTCCCTATCCCCCAGGGAAACTAAGGTCAAGCCTGTCCACTCACCTCCCCTACCTAGGGACAACTCCTCCCCAAGCGCTACACTGGCCACCCCGGGGGTCTTACCTCCTGTGGGGGCTGGGGCTCTCTTGCGACACTGGGCATCCCCCTTGTAGTGTCCAACCTCCCCGCACTCGTAGCACCGGACAGTTCTGGGCTGCTGACTCCTGTCAGGGTAAGTGGGTTTCTGGTATCCAGATTGGGATGGGAAACCTACCCCTCTCCCAGGCGGTCTATTTTGGGGACCTTTAAAGAACTCCCTCTTTTTATCTCCCCCTCTTTCTTCTGGGGGAACACCTGTCCACCCTTCGGGGGATCCGCCCCGGCTCCCTTGTGGGACACCCTAGTGCTGACCCACGTGTCTGCCTCCTCTGCAAGCTCCCTTGGGTTGGTCAGCTTGCGGTCCACCAAGTACTGGCGCAGCTCCGGAAAACATTTCTCGAGGAGGTGCTCTCTCAAAAATAGGTCGTACAGCCCAGTGTAATTGTCAACCTCGCTGCCACGCACCCAACCCTCTAATGCCTTCCGGGCATAATCATAAAAATCTACCCAGTTTTGTGTGGTGAGCTTGTGGCTGTTGCGAAACTTTTGGCGGTACTTCTCAGGGGTGAGGCCAAACTTCCTGAGCAGGGCCTCCCTCATGATAGGGTAGTTGGTTCGATCCCCCTTTTCTAAGGTTAGCAGTGTGTCCCTGACTAGTGGAGGTATGTATCTATAAAGTCCTCCTCCCCAGTAGCTCTCAGGAACTCTATGGGCCACCAAAGCTACCTCGTACGCCGTCAACCACTTGTCTATGTCATCACCCACACTAAAGCTGGCCATCACCTCCCTGGGTAGGTAAAATTTGGGCTCCTGTGGAACCCCAGTAGGTACGCTGCCACCATTTCCTTTGCCTTCCATTTCCATTTGCAAGGCTCGGAGCTCCAGTTCTTTCAGGCTAAGCTCATGTACAAGCCTTCTTTCCTCCATGGCTAGCCTTCCCTGTTCTCGCTCCCTTTCCATCTTAGCCAATTCTAATGTCAATTGCCTTTGCTGCCTTCTGTCCTCGAATTCCTCTGGTGACACACTCCCCCTGACGCACTACTGCCTGCCCTGGAACGTCTTCCTGGCAACACATTCTCGCTGACGTCAATGTTCAGTAGGCTCAGTTCTCCTGGGTCGTCTGTCTCCCTCTGCTCCTCCTCCTCCCCTCTTCCCTCCGGGTGGGCCATGACCCATGCCCTCAAAGCCTTCTGAAGTACCTCCTTCCTGGCACCTCGCTTGACGGCCACCCCCTCTCTAGGCAGAACTCCTTGAGCTGGCTCACCGTGTACCTCTCTAGGTCGGCTAGCTCAAACTCCATCCTCCTAGGTGGGGTCCCAGACAACTTAAGGAAGGGGTCCTAAATGGAAGGCAGCAGGTCTAACACAGGACTAATACAACTGGCAATTTACAATAGAATTCCTCCTACTTATTATTTTCCTAGGTGTCCAATTGCGGCGCACACTGAGTCACTGTAGGGTGCTGCACAAATACCAGTCCTTATCCCACCGCTGAACACCAATGTTGGAAACGGGGTTACCGAGACCGTTATGGTAGCATGGCGCAAAGCGGGGAAAGGCACGCGAAGGCAATGTGTAAGGCAGTTGTGCAGCACACTCTCACATTAACTCAGAAATGCGACGCAATAACCGGACACCACACCAGGCTTGTATAAGTAAAAATCAGGTTCCTTTATCTTGACCAAGATGGCATTCAATTATGCAAATTATACATTACATGCTCTTAACTATTCCACACTCTTTTAAAAAGACACTCAACAGTTCCTTTTAAAAACACAGCACCCCTAATGATTCAGGTGCACTACAAATGAGGGCCTATAACATGCACAACACTTTTCAGGTGTTAACAACTATGCATCAGGCCTCGGTACTCTGTACAGCCTATGGTACCCTAGGCAGGAGGGAATCCTACAGGGAACCCCTCAACATGTCCAGCAGCTGGGGGCTACCAAAAGGGGGGACTCCTTTATCTCCCCGGGGAGGCTACTCTATAGTAGGTGCTTGGCCTTTGGTATTATGGCAATATAGGCCCCCTCCCTCTGTAATCCCTCTTCAAGGGTGGCCCCCGGCCCCAGGGGCTTAACCTAGAGCCCTAGGGGCCTCCTGGGCTCACCTGCGGTGTTGTGGCTGGCTGTGGGGCCTTACGGCGCTTCTTCTCTGGCCCGGCCCTCTGTGGTGGGGGCGGGGCCCGGCGCGAGTCTCGCGGCCCTCCGGCCGGTGCTGATTTGCCTTCTCGAGGCTGTGGAGCCTCTCGCGTGGTTTTCCCCTTCGTTGGGGGGCCGGTATGCCCCTCCTCCGGCCCCCGTGGAGTCCAGGGAGTGAGTGGGGACTTGGTGCGGGAGCCGGCGGTCCTGCCAGTCGGCTCCGGCGTCCCGAGAGGTGAGGAGGTCCTTCCTTACCTCCCGGCGTGCTGGGCGGAGGCGGGCTCTTCACGGCGCCCAATCCGGGCGCGGCGGCGATTCTTCGCGGGGCTCCCGTTGGCAGTGGAGCCCCGGGGACGTCCTCCCGATTGGCTCCGGCTGAGCCAATCGCGTCGCGGCCTTCTCTTCTTCCGGGGGCTCCCGTTGGCAGTGGAGCCCCTCTGACGTCGTCGAGCTCGCTCTGCTGGGCCAATCGCGTCGCGGCCTTTGGTGGTTGCTAGGCGACGCCCTCTGCTTCAGCGATTGGTTTTGGCGGGCCAATCCCGTCGCGGCCTTTTCGGGGCGCGACCTGTGACGCGGTCAGCGTCCCCGGCCCCTCGGCGACAGCGTCCACGGGCCGGGAGGCCGCAGCAGGCCTCAGTTCACTTCACGCGGCCCACGGGGCTGCGGCGGCGGTATTCTTGGCCGCGCTGGCAGCGGCAGGGGTCTCGGGCCCGGCGGTGACTTTTGGGGATTTCGGTGAGGGCGCGGACGGCGCCCCTCACCACAGCTGTGAATAGGGGAGAGATCCCCCGGCCTCAGTTCCCTTCTTCCAGCGGCGGCGGCCGCGGCGGTGATCCGGTCACCAGGTCAGTGACCAAAAGGGGGGGGTCAAGTTCTCTCCACACTTGGGGGTTGCAGCGCAGGCGCGCTGACAGCCTTATTCACAGGCTGTGTAAGGATGGTTCTTGGGGGACAGTCCAGCTGTCTGTATAGGTGGATAGGGGGTGGAGGCCTAGCGCTTAGGACGCAGCGCTTCGCCTCCTGATCCCCTCTTACTGGGTTTCACTTTCTAGTCCTGAAGTTCTTGGATGCAGCAAAGTCTCTTTATGAACAGGGGGGGGGTTGTGAGTTGGTGATTCCTGGAGGGTTGTATGTTCCTCCTGGCACGCTGGAGATGGTTCCCTGGGTCCCCTCACACTGGGCAAGATCAGTGGGTGGTGGGCGTTCCTCATCTATCTTACGGCAGCAGGGCCTTGACCCTGTCAGCGGCAGTAGTGTAGGTCTCCCCCTAGGCCCTAAAGTCTGTACTCCAGCGCAGGTTCTCCCAGGTTCAGCGGTGCCTCAACCTAACTAACTCCAGGTTTTCCCTCCAAGCCTCTTATACCCCTAGGTCAGGTGACCCTCCCAAAGGCGGCAAAGTGTAACTCCTCCCACAGCCCGGAAGGTTCTGGAACCTTCCACCTACCTAGCTATGGGGCCCAGAGGCGGGGACGGGATGGCTACTGTATCCCTTGTCCCAGCCTGACTCTGGCGACTAGTGTGTATGTGTGGAAGGCCCTCTGCAGTAGCAGGGGCCTGTGGCAGCCATCTTTGGTGAGAGAGCACCTGCACCTCAGCACTGACCAGCAGTGGCAAGGCGCCCGGAGACCTAGGTCCAGTAAAAATATGGTGGCAAAAATGAGGCGCAGAAAGGGAAAAAAACAGGGTAAGACCACCCTAGGGCTGACAGGTCTAACAGGAAGCTAGCCTTTCAGAGTGTTGAAAACGACTTCCAATTGATATGGAGACCACCTTCAGTGTCAAAGAATTTGAATTCAACAAGACCATCAACACTGTGCCACTTTCCTTTTACTGTCCTGTACTTGTTTTCAGAAGTAGGATTTGTATCATTCATTCTTTTGCAACTTTGGCCAGCAAATTTAGCAGTTATGCCTGTTCTTGTGTAAATCCGAATAAATTCCATCTTGAGCAGACAGACAGTACCAGCGCATTGCATTACACAGACAAGCAAGATTGGAGATGATTTAGGCTATTTCCGTCGAGATGCACATATTTGAATATGTCCCATAGCCAAATACCTCAAGATTATTGCTGTTCATTGTCCTGGCATTGACTACCTCCAGTCACAAGCTCTTGGCAGAGTGTAATGTGAACCACAAATGAGTCATAAAAAGGTGCTATTCAATGTCTTTTGCAAATGGGGACCCCAATAAATCTCTTTGCCTCTGCAAACAAGAAATGTCCACCCTTCGCCTCCAGATTTTAAAGGCCAGGGAAGGATTGCAGTGTCCATCTGGTCAGTGATTTCTGTATGATTTACATTGATATCGCTGATCCAGCACTAATTATCAAGCAGACCAGAATGGCTCGACAGAAGTAGGTTCACAATCTCCTTCACATATCTGAGAGGCAATGCTAGAGACTGCCTTGCAGACCAGATCTCCTCTCCAGGTAACAGTGAAAATGTCCATCAAAGCACATCATCCTTGAGCTTGGTGTCCTAGTTCCAGAATTCTTCCAGTATGGACAAGTGAACCTCCTGCAGGAGTGCATGAGCGTTCTTAAAGAGGCGAAGCGTCATTCTGCTAGAACATCCGATTAATGTAAATTGAAGCGGGGCTGCATTTGATTTTAAAAAGCAAAAAAATATCAACCCAACTACCCACCAAGAGGTAGCAATGCTTCCCTTCCTGCTTCATGTTGCAAAGCTGGGTTTACTGTTCATCTCTTTTCAGGTACATCTTGCTGCTTTTATAGCACAAAGGTGGAATCCTTCTCGGGTTTCATTTTTAAACATTCCAATGATTCAGTATTTCTTGGAGGGTTTTAGGAAATGATTCCCTTCAGTCAGAAGGCCATGTGCCACATGGGATGAACACTAGGTAATAAAGGGCACGTCGTATCTACACCCAGCTTCAAAAGTGTTGTTAAAATCGTTATGTTTTTCTTCTCCCCGGTACTGAAAATATTATTGAGCGGGTTTGGTGGGTGGGAGGCAGGAGTGAAGAGCCTATAATTTATTTTTATTTTATTCCCATTTAAGAAGTTAGGCTACACCTCCATTTTCTGAGTTTATTAGATAATGGCACTGTCAATGATCTATATCACTGTGTTCCTTTAAGAATCTTGAAGGGACATTGTTCTTAAAGGTGTGGTTTTTTTTTCTCCATATTTATGCCTTGGGTTCAGTTATAGAATTGTAAGATTAAAGTGCTGCGGGGAGACTGACCAGAAGTGCTCACTGAAGGAAAGTTGAATTTTCTTAATGCATGAGTCCTGATTGTGGCTGATTCGTGATTAATTTATGAATATGGTGACTTGAATATTCCATCACTTTATGGCGCTTTCAAATGCTGGTATTTAGTTAACTTTCCATGAGAATAAAGCTCCCGCCTTCAGTTGGTAAAGAAGCGGAGAGCATCAGCAGTGAATAGTTTATCGTGTGATCTGTTATTTAGTGATTTCAGCAGTGGTATTTTTCCATAACTAATGTGTTTCTACTGTCTTTTTTTGTCTTGCCATCTCGTTTTCTATTACATCAGCTTGAGCTTAGCGACAACAGAATTTCTGGAGGCCTTGATGCCCTAGCAGAAAAACTTCCAAACCTCACACATCTGAACCTTAGTGGAAACAAGTTAAAGGATATCAGTACCTTGGAACCTTTGGTATGTACAGCAGTCTTCAAATGAAATTGTAATAGCAATAAATACATGTGTGTAGAACTGTCCATACTGCTTTCCTCTCTAACCACACTTTATTTTTCTTTTTGAAGAAAAAAACTTTTCTGATCATTTTGTCGTATTTTAATTGATCTTGAATAACCAGTGACTGACTTATTTCTTCTGCATTACCTGTGCGCATATGCACTTTAGAACCAGTCTTAAACCAACCATTAATTCTTCTGTACAATAGTTTGTGCTGTCTTTCACACACTGGGATTGCTTTGCAAGCGTTTACACATGAGAGCTATGCTCCTCTAAATGTGCCATGCCCCCTACCTGTGTCTAAGCCATACTTGAATGCCTAAGCGCTTGATAGGTCTTTAACAGGTCGTGTCGCAAGCACTGTTTGCAAATATTATAGTAGTATTTATTTTTGAAATTCAACATTTTAACCGTGGGGTTTTGTACTTGTAAAAAGCAGTCACACCAACTTTAATCACACCAGTTGCACCACATCCAGTTAGCCAGGCAGCACCTGTTAATGGAACTCCGAGGTTAGCCTAAAAAATTGTGGACAGCCCATGCGTTAATCGGACTCCCATGAGGGATATATTTTCCCCTGTACTTTTCTTCTCAATTGTTTGATCTTGACCATTCCCATTTTATTGTACCTCATCCCCTTTCACGTGTGCTTCAGCAGTAAATAAAGTAGTCACTCCCGTGTTTCGACTAAATGAGCTGGAGCCCAAGGAGGCTGATCTCAGTGGGTGACAGAGGGGAATCATGGGAAGTGAGCCCATAAAGGGGAGCAACTAGAAGGGCATGGTTTTAGACTAACAAAACCCAAAGAGAG
This sequence comes from Calotriton arnoldi, assembly GCA_963921515.1. Taxonomy (NCBI): domain Eukaryota; kingdom Metazoa; phylum Chordata; class Amphibia; order Caudata; family Salamandridae; genus Calotriton; species Calotriton arnoldi. Next base: position 1,208,210 of record CAWUFW010002026.1, read on the forward strand.
CTTCAGCTAACCGAAACAACAAAAGTTCTGCCCCTATCAGGACCATCTCGGAGAGGGGTGCTGTTTTTAGGAACACCTAGGCTCGGAGCATATAACTGATCAGGGCTATAACAGAAGGTGCCACACACTAATGTATTGTATTGTAATTGCATTTGTATAGCGCTTACTACCCCTGACGAGGCGTCGAAGCGCTTTTCGGCGAGTAGCACGCTACTCCGGGACCCATAGAGGATTAGTGTTGAATTAGTATAGTGAAACATGCAAGTAAATTTTAAGTGGTGGATATGTTAGTCAGTTATTTGGATTCGGAAGGATAGCAGAAGGATAGAAGAGGAAAAAAGGTTTGCATTTATATAGCGCTTCTTACCCCTGATGGGGTTTGAAGCGCTTTTTTTTTTTTTTTTTTTTTTGGTGAGTAGCACGCTACTCCGGAAACCCATAAAGGATTAGTGGTGAATTAGTATGGTGAAATATGAAAGTAATTTGAGTGGTGGATATTAGTCAGTTATTTGGAGTGAGAAGGATAGCGGAGGGATAGAAGGGAAAGAAAGGTTTGCATTCATGCAGCGCCCGCTACCCCCAACGGGGCGTTGAAGCGCCCCTCCGGCGAGCAGCAGGCCACTCCGGAACCCACAAAGGACCAGTGTTGAAAATTAGCACAGTGAAACATGAAGCAACTTGAGCGGTGGATATGTCAGTCAGTTACCTGGATTGAGAAGGGTTGGGGAGCGGCAAAAAAGTGAAAAAGGTTTGCATCTACACAGCGCCCGCAACCCCGATGAGGTGCCGAAATGCCCCGTCGGCGAGTAGCACGCCACTCCGGAACCCACAAAGGACCAGCGGTGAACCAGTATAGTGGAATATGAAATTAGAGAAGTGAACATGTCAGTCCGTCATTCCGACTGAAAGGGATAGTGGAGGGATAGAAGAGTGAAGGATTTCTTTTTTTAGGTCACAGCAGTAGGAGGAGGCCCCTGGACGAGCAAAAAGGGTTTTTGGAGGGGAAGAGTCGGAGGGAAGAGCCCAGAAAGGCTTGTTTTTGGGGATCGGCACAGCAAAAGAGGCGCCAGACGATGCAAGGAGGGGCAGAGCAGGAGAGAGCCAAGAAAGGGCCACCCTGGGGAACACAGCAGCGGCATGGGGTTTGGGATAAATGAGAGAGTGGGTGCAGAGGACACAATGACAGACGCATATGGTGAGAGACAGGGCAGTGCACCGGAAAGAGCAGCAGAAAGAAGCCCGAGACGAGTCAGAAAGCCGGTCCAGAAGACACATCGAGAGAAGCACAGACTGAGAAACAGGGTAGTGCACTGGAAACGCTAAACCAGAAGAAAGCGACAAATATATAGATCCACAAGTACACTGAAAGTATACAGATGCATAAAGGAGGCAAGTATACGCAGATTAAAGCTATTGATAGAGGTACAGGATGAGAAATAGGGCAGCGCACCGGACACGCTTTTTCAGGAGAAAAGCAACGGGCACACAGACCCAAGTACATGGAGGTACATAGATGCACAATGGAAGCAAGTACATGCAGACCAAAGATGATTTTTTTTATTTTATAACAACATAATTATTCTACACGTCCATACAAAGCAATACACAAAGATAGGCACACATCTATAGTGAAAACAAATGCTTATATATAGAGGGACACATACATAGGATGGGTATTAATGAATGGGAAAATGGGCAGCATTTCTGGCCCAGGTCCCGACCAGGCTCAAACAGGCACTCACCCTTGTCCTCTCCACCCGGGCTGAGACGCCTGGGCTGAGACGCCCTAAGCCTTGGCTGTTTATAGCCCTAGTAGTCAGGTGACCCCTTCAGCCAATGGGAACCCTAGCCCTAACACTATCCAATCACATCACTAGCCCTAAAATCTAGAACCAATAGGAGACCAGGACCTTACAGCCAATCTTAGCCCTAGTCCAAGCACCCAATCAGTTTCAAAAACCCTGATCTCTACGTCCAATAGAGGCCCTAGCCCTACCAGTAGTCCCAACCCTAGTCCAAGCAACCAATGGCACAGGAAGCCCTAGTCCCTACTTCCAATAGAAAGCCTAACCCTACTCTTAGTCCCACACCTAGTCCAGCAACCAATAACACCAGAAGCCCTAATCGCTACTTCCAATTAAAGGCCTAACCCTAGCCCTAGTCCCACCCAGTCCCAAAAACCAATAATACAGGAAGCCCTAGTCCCTACTTCCAATAGAAATCCTAACCCTAGTCCCAACCCTACATTGATTGAATCACAGACCCAGAAACCAATCAGAACCCTCAAATACCCAACCTATGAGGACACTAACCCTAATCCAATAGAAACATCAGATACAACCACCAATCAGTGTACACATGTACCAATCAATATCAGACTATATAAGGTCCCAGCTACCTCAGACAAGGTTTGCTGGCCAGGGAGTTGGAAGCTGCTCCTCTAGTCAGAAATCTCCTAGGAGACAGACAGGCTCAATCCACACTTTGGACTTCTGCAGGTAAGGCCCTAACAAACTTGTCCTCTAACACCACTATTTGTATAAAGCTTTACTCCCTCTCCTGGCCAAAAAACGAAGTGCACAGTCCCTATTAAACAGTTTAAACAGCTTACAGCAGATTACTGCTGTCTCAGGGGGAAGGGGGGGGGGCTGGTTTAACTGACTTGTTAACACAAAATGGTCGCTGGGGGTGCACTGCTTAACATACAGGTCTTAGCACAGAGCAAAGGAGACATTTGGAGGGAAAAACTGTTAGTCACGGGGAATGAGGGAAAAATTACAGAGTTTGGACTGCAAATCCCACAATTCAACAGGTTAAATGGAAGCAGTCTCGGGCAGGAAAAACCACAAGTTTAAACACAAAAACATGGGATAAATTATGCAATCACTGGCAGGTTACAACTACAATTTTAAACTGTAACAACCATAGGCAAAGACAGGTAAAGAAATTTAAAAAGAAAAAAATAAGATGATGCAATCAGGTGGGGAAAATCGTTTTTTAAACTTTTTTAGGAAAGAGACAGCACTAGTCTGCCTCCTTACCACTTCCTGGACTCTGCTCACTGCAATCTGGGCACAGGTAGGCTGCAACTCACAAGATGGAGGAGAATGATTTGGGGTGCACCCAGCCAAGCCTTAAGGGGCCTGGGCAGGTGTGAGAGGAGGGCTCAGATTTGCTTGGAGCTGGGAAAATCCAATAGCAGTCCTAGGTCTGCTGGCCTGGGGGTGGGGCTGGGACTGGGGAGCTGCTCTATTCAGAGATCTCCTAGGAGACAGACAGGATCAATCCACACTTTGGTAAGGCCCGAACAAACTTGTCCTCTAACACCACTATTTGTATAAAGCTTTACTCGCTCTCCTAGCCAAAAAACGAAGTGCACAGTCCCTATTAAACACAGTTTAAATAGCTTACAGCAGATTACTGCTGTCTCAGGGGGAAGGGGGGGCTGGTTTCACTGACTTGTTAACACAAAATGGTCGCTGGGGGTGCACTGCTTAACATACAGGTCTTAGCACAGAGCAAAGAAGACATTTGGAGGGAAAAACTGATAGTCACGGGGAATGAGAGGGAAAAACTACAGAGTTTGGACTGCAAATCCCACAATTCAACAGGTTAAATGGAAGCAGTCACGGGCAGGAAAAACCACAAGTTTAAACACAAAAACATGGGATAAATTATGAAATCACTGGCAGGTTAAAACTACAATTTTAAACTGTAACAACCACAGGCAAAGACAGATAAAGAAATTTAAAAAGAAAAAAATAAGATGATGCAATCACAGGTGGGGAAAATAGTTTTTGTGAGGTGAAAAACAAAGTCGACATGGCACCCTGTCTGGGTGCCATGCCAGCCAGCACTACCTGAAGGTATAGGTAAGTCACTCCTCTAGCAAACCTTACAGCCCTAAGGCAGGGTGCACTATACCACAGGTGAGGGTATATCTGCATGAGTAGATATGCCCCTACAATACTTAAGTAAATTCTTAGATATTGTAAGTGCCAGTGAAGCCATGAAGAGTACATGGGCTGGGAACTAGACAACTTCAGTTCCCCAGCACCATGATGGCTTCAACTAAACCATGAGTGTTTGGTACAAAACAACTCCTTGTAATAAATCCACACTGATGCCAGTGTGAGATTTATTATCCCATGTACTCCGAGGGCACCTCAGAGGTGCCTCCTCAAAAACCTACTGACACTGGTGTGGGCACTGACTGGCTTTAGGCAGCCTGCCACACACAGACATGTTTCTGGGCCCCTGGGTGGAAAGCCTCTGCTCTCTGGGACCAGAAACAATGCACATCCTGGGCAAAGGTCTCACACCTCCTCCCCCAGGATGGGCCAGTCCTCGAAGGGGAAGCTTCAAAGGTCTGCCGCCACTGTAATGCGACCCCCAGCTTCTGCTGCTAGCAGCAGATGGCAGCCCCTGGTTTACACCCCCACTTTGGGCAGGAAAATCTAGAAGAATAGGAGGTGTGCCCACCTCTGCCAACTCCACCCCTAAGGTGGGGGAGGCGAGGTGAAGCACATCTTTCAGTCTCCGCCATCCATGGAGACCCCTCCAATCAGGGCTAGGTCTATCCCAGAGGAGGATGGCCTAATTGAGGGTGTAGTCACACCTGGTAAGGTGCCCATTGGCCCTACCTGCTACTCCCCTAAAATGTTCCGAAATTTGATATTTAGGTGGCTCCCCCACCCCCGACCTGAAAACTAGACCTGTGACGACCTACGAAGAAAGAAGACATCCCTGCAGAGAAGACTGAAGACGACGACTGACTTGGCCCCAGCCCTACAGGTCCGTCTCCAGCTTCGATGGCACTGCGACCAGTCTTGCAGCCAGTAACAGCTGAAAACCCTGGGAGGACTGCTGCCTTCGAAAAAGACTCCCAATTTCCCGTTGACAGCTGACCTGTCCAGAAAAACCTACACTCCAAGGACTCTGGATCCAGGCGGATCCGCGTCTCCTGCCCACTCTGCACCCACCGGCCACGTCCAAAGTCTGAGTGGCTCACCTGTCCAGTGAAGTCTTCCCAGCAATCCTGACCTCGAATCCAGCATTGGCTGACCTCTCCTGGCCTCAGCGACGGTGCCTGCAGTGTGAATCCAGAGGCTCCCCCTGATCGCGATCACTTCTGTAAGAAGACTCCGACGTCAAAAGGCACCCCTGCATCCGACGTCCCTAGGCCTTAGTGAGCTAAACCGACGGTACCCCTATGACCTCCTACATCTCTATTTACCTCTGCTGCTGTTGGTCTCCCTCATGCAACCTCCGGTGCGATGCCTGCAGCCTGTTTGTCGAAAACAGAACCCTCATTGAAAAGCACTTGACTCACAACACTGAAATTGCACCCTGAACCCGGCTGCTCCTCTGCCGCTGGTGGTGTATGTTTGGTGCTGCTTTGTGTCCTCCATCCCTCGTCCCCCCCCCCCCTCCTGTGCTGGTCCTAACCCACAAGGCTTGGCCCCCTGCAACTGATCAACTTACCTGCAAGCAGTGTGGCCCCCAAGCACCCCCAGTCTCCACTGAAACGCATTGGGCCCAACTCAGATTTTGACCTCTACACCCGGCTGCCCCTCTGCTGCTGGTGGTGCAGTTTTGGTACTCACCTGACCCTTGCTGACCTTGGGTCCCAAAGACTGGAACTGTACGTCTGATACCCGTTTAACCACATTGTTTTCCTCCAGAACACTGACCTGCTCAGAAATTGTTCTAAGTGCCGACTTTTGAAAGTGAAAAGTATTTATTTTTAAAAGCGTACTTACCTTACTGCAAAGATCTTTGTCTTAAAATGCAAACAAAGCTTATTTTTCTAAATTTGGTTTGGATCTCCTTTTTGTCGTGTGCCCATTATTGGTCAATGCTGAGCAATATATGTCTTGCACTCCCCTGTGTTAGGCCTAAGGCTGCTCGCCGACACAACCACTAATATAGCACTTTGGGTTTTATATTGAGCCCTGTACACTTTTGGGGAACCCCTGGACTCTGTGCACGGTATAACCACCTAGAAGAATACCATATACAGAGCCAGCATCCTACAACATGCTTTTCCATGTCCACTTGAGTGTCTACTTTGTGGATTCGTTTGGATATTTTTGCCGGCTGGCGCGCCACCCCTCGAGGGTTCCTGGTCTAGTCTTTCTTCAAGCAGAGTTGTGATATACATGTATGTAGATATATATATATATATATATATATATATATATGTATGAACAAGTTACTTACCTTCGGTAACAATATATCTGTAAGAAACATAGGTTAGTTATAGATTCCCCACCCCATGAATGTAATTAAGTCTATTAAAAATAGGTTTCTCAGAGTATGTTTTAAGGCTTGAAAATGTAGTTACAAAATAAGGCCAAAGTCTGTATATGTCTTCAAATCCTCATGCAAAGTGGCTTTCTTTAACCCCTGTGAGGTTTGTGTTGTATTATGTGGTCATGAGACCAGTATTAGATGCATAGAATGTAGAGCGTAGAATGTGGAACCAAGTTCAGGGAGTTAAGCATAGCCTTGTTGGCAGTTGCTTGCCAGGTTTGGTCTTAAGTAACTACTTATCAATAAATCAAGGAAAATGTACACCTGTGAAGAGCGTCTTTTCAATGGTGACGAGGATGGGATGTTACACCTCCCGGACCAACCAATTTGATGTAAAATTTGGGGGTAAGCAGGCAGTCATCAGTGTTGAAGAACGGCAGCGCTGTGCCTCAAGAACTCCCAGGATTGAAGAGTAAAAGGCGCGGTTCCTGCCCCATACACTTGAAGAAGAACTTTGTAGTGACTGAGCTGTGATCAGGCGAGGGCAAAGGAGGTGTAGCGTATACTCATGTTGGAGACTATCTGGGCAGACAGTAAGGCTTGTGGACACGTTACTCGGCGTGTGAGACGCACGAGCAGAGGGATGAGCGTTGCAACTCTCGTGACGTATATGCTACTGCTCTGGTGAGGCACACAAGCCTAGGATTGCAGTCGAATGTGCGTGCTCAGCTAGCACATGTTGCGATTTCGAGTGGAGTGGCATACCTAAGTGTAATCGGGTTTGTTGCCGCTTACCGTTGACCATCGTGGATCGGGCGGATTTTCTGCACAACATTTCCAGGCCATGGGCATCCAATACTGACAGAAGGCTTCTGCAGTACCGGGCCTGTTATTGGAGTGTGGTCTGCATCTGCAAGTCAGAGTGCACCCTGTGGTTGGCCAATCAGTGCGCCCCAGTTTATTTCTGATCACAAATAATTGTGCGCCCCGCGCCTGGCCAGTCAGTGCTCCTCAGTGTTTTTCTGATTGTTGATTGATTTAGTGCCTGCATGTGCCTTTGTGAGTGTTACACTGTCCTGTAGTCTAGCCTGCCATTGTGTGGGAACTGATGGACAGTGCCTCAGATCGTGGAGGAGTTTGGTGCAGAACTAGTGTTCCAGAACTGGTAATTATGTGTACTGTGGAAATTTAGGCAGTGTGCACACTGCGCTTTAAGTCTTTGGGGGGAAAAAACCAGCAGAACATTTCTTCATTGTGAGAAGGATTGTCCAGACAACAGTGACTACATTTATTTTGTTCTTTCAGGCGATGGTGTCTACATTTGTTTTTGTTTTTTTGTATAAGTTTATTGTTTTGAGTGTGTTTCCATAGTTACCCCACTAGTTTTTCTAGCCCCTCCAGGTGACCCTATTATGCTGTGGGAGGACAGGCGTGAAGCCTTTGAGACTTATTTAAAAGGCATGGGAGGGGACATTTTTCTGGCTAAGAGGAAATTGGCTAAGTTGAAACATAGTTTGAGGGTGAAGGCGAGGAAGGTTTTGAAAACATTGCCGAATGGTAATAGAAGAAATGTTGAAGGGGAAAATGTGTCACAGGAAGATGAGGGTGAAGATAAGTATGTTGTGGCGATTAAGGCGCTTAAGGAGAATTATGGAAAAAAGGTCAGTGTGTTGTGGAGCGTCACAAATTCTTTTCGCATGCACAGTTACCCAATGAATCTATAGACCAATATGTGGTAGCATTACGAACGGTAGCTGCCACATGTAAGCTCAAAGACCTGCATGAAGAAAGTATAAGGGACCAATTGATTAGTCGCACAGTAAATATGAAAATTCAGGAAAGTTTGTTGAGTTTAAAAGATCCATCATTAGAGAAGGCCACAGTAGAGGCCAAGCGCATCGTGGATACATCACGTCATGTGAAGGAGTTGGAGAAAAATGGAACTGGGGAGGTCATCATGCAGGTGATGGAGAAAACTAAAAGAATGGGAAATAAGCCAAATAAAGATTTGGATGGTCAAAAAAGTTGTGCTATAGATGTGGTAGTGTGAAGCATTTTGCTACGTCAGGAAATTGCCCAGTCTTAAAACCTAAATGCTTTTAACGCAACATAATAATAGGGCATTTCTCAAGAGTGTATAACCAAGGAAAAATGGATAATAAAGGAAGTGTAACATTAGTGCAACAAGGAGGGAGTAAAGAGGGATCAAGAGAAAGTGAACCTGATGAGGATGTTGAAGTGTTGATGTTGTGTGATCGTCTACAAGGGACAGATGTTGTGGGGTCATGTGAGACCAATGAATCGTTTTGGGAGCCATATTGCCCGCCTAAGTGTGGTGATGATCGATGAAGCAAATGTAGATATGTGGGAAGATTCATGTTTGCCATACTCCCTAATAGATCATGAAACCTGGTGCAAGCTGGGTGAGAAGGATTATCAGGAACTGTAGAATAATTGGTAGGGTATTGCAGAAAGAAATTGCCTATAATGGGACGTTTTTAAGCAGATTTGCGTTTTAAGGGACGAAATGCTGTGAGGTGGGTATATGTAGTGGAGAAGGGAAGAAACCTACTTGGTTAGCAGAAGCAAAGAGCGTTGGTAATTGTATTGAATCCCAAAGCAGAGAAGCAAGTGTCATTGTTAGAGCGAGAAGATGTTGAAACGTGGAAGAAGGAATTCCCTGGACTATTCGGACAAAAAATGGAATGTCTTAGGAGGTTTTCACATAAAATAATCTTGAAAAATAGAGCAGTGGCAAAATTTCAAAAGGTGCAAAGTGTACCTGTAGTGCTGAAGGATGCCTTAAAGGAAGAACTGAATAAGTTGTTAGAGAATGGAGTGACAGAACAAATCATCGTAGGGGTGAGTCCAGTTTTGATTGCCCATAAGCCCAATAGGAAAATCAGGATATGTGTGGACTTGAGGGATTTGAACGATAATGTATGGATAGATCGACATCCTATACCCAACATAAATGAGCTCTTGGCTGGTGTCAAAGGAGGGCAGTGCTATTTCACACTTGACCTCTCGAGTGCTTAGTGCCAAATGTTGTTGCACACGGATTAGAGACATTTGACATCCTTCATAACACCCAAAGGTCCCTTCCTGTTCGTGTGCATGCCCTTTGGGCTTGCATCTGCATCAGCTGTGTTTCAGCGAGTTATGCAAAGATTGTTGGGTGAGTTGGAAAATGTGAGAGTTTTCAAGACGACATTTTAGTATGGACAGCTAACAAAGAAGCACATGATGATTTGTTGAGGAAGGTGTGTGAGATTTTGGAGAAGGCAGGACTCCCTGTGGAAGCGGATTAATGCAAATGTTCGTGCCGAGAAGTTGAATATTTGGGCGATACCATATCGTATGAAGGTATTAGACCAAAAATCAAATTGATGGAGACCATTGACAAAGAACCGCATCCATTAGATAAAGATTAGTTAAGATCTTTTTTGGGTCTGACGGAGTACCTTGCCAAGTTTTTGAGAAACTTTTCAGATATGGCACAACCCCTTTGAGCATTAATGAAGAAAGGGCAGAAGTATGTGTGGCCGAATGAGTGCCAAATTGCTTTTGAGGAGATTAAAAGAATCATTGTGGGAGCCGTGAAGTTGAAACAGTTTGTGCGTGACCACACCATAGTCTTGACCGACGCAAGCATGCATGGTCTGGGGTCAGTCCTGATGCAATCCAAAGAGGGGAAAGTAAAGGGGGGTTGCATTTGTCTCAAGACCTTGGAAGGGTGCTGAGGAAAGCTACTCAACTGTGGAAAAGGGGGCACTTGCTTGCTGGTAGGGCATCCAGGATTTTAGAAATGTATGGGGAACGGAATTAGAGTTACGAACAGACTATAAACCACTTGTGGACGTGTTCACCACAAAAGGGGCAGGGTGAGCCTCTCCTCGAATTGCGAAATGGCTATGTAGGCTATAGGAGTTCTCATTCAAAATGAAGTATGTTCCAGACTTGTACAATGTGAATGTGGATTACTTATCCTATTTACTGGTACACAGCAATGTATTTGAGGTAGAGGAAGGAATGGATGGTTGCGGATATTTCGTGTGCAAAAGTTAAAGCTATATCTGAAGGCGAATGGAAAGAAGTTGTAACAAGGGACACAGATGCAAAGTATTGTGAAAAATTTGCAAAAGGAATGGTCAGATATTAAGGAAGAGGCACTTGAAGTGAGTAAGTATAAAAATGTATGATCAGTTTTCAGTTCAGGATGGTATAACGAGGGGTGGAAAGTTGGTAGTACCTGTTGAGTTAAGGGAAAGGTTAAGTATTTTGTATGAGGGACATGGAGGAATGTCCAGCATGAAGAGGAAAGTGCGGGAAGACTTTTGGTGGCCAGGGGTGAACCGAGACGTGGAAAGATTTGTAAGGGGATGTATTTGTTGTGCTTGCAGTGATCAGTCCCACGTGGTTAAAGAAACGTCTGTGGTACCTATTAGTTTCCCTGGTAAAGCATGGCAAAAGGTAGCCAGGGATGTTTGTGCCCAGTTTGAATTGGGAAGTTCAGGCAAAAAGTTTGCCATTGTCCTAGTGGACTATCATTCTAAATGGCCAGAAGTGAGTTTGGTGTGCTAGGTTAAGTCCAAGACGATGATTGGGTTTTGTGAGGAGGTGTGGTGAAGAGGTTATCCTGAATACATTATTAGTATGTCAGTTTCAGGTTGAGAGTGTCCCCTGTGTCTTCTTTGTTGGTCCTGCGTACGCTCGCCCTGCAAGTTTTACTCCCATTTGTAGGCGATTATGCCAGCGTAGCTATCTAGTGGTCCACCGCATACTAAGATCTGATTGCTGCCTATCAAATGCCATACCTTTTGCTAAGTTCTTAGGGGCCATGTGGATGCTGCGCAGGAAGCTCCGACTTCCTGCCAAATTTCTGGTGATTTTTTTCACAATAACTGTATTTGATGCATTGCAACATCTCAATGTCTATTTTTATTTATTTTATTTTATATTGGATTTTATATTATTTATATGGAGAAGTTTTTTGACATTTGCACTGTTTTGGAAGGCTTTAACCTCTATAATTAATCATCTTTTATCTGTGCTTGTATCTGTACTTTTATGGCCCTGGTGGCTGAAATAAAGTTATTTGAATGAATTATTAAATTATTACGGACAATGGTCCCTAGTTCATATCAGATGAGTTTCAGATGTATCTAACAGTGTGGGGTGAAATATGTGAGGACAGCAATTGGGCATCCTTGTGAGAATGGCTTGGTGAAAGATTTAATAGTTAAGTGAAAATATACAACTGTCTATGTAAAATGGACAAGTGTGGGAGAAGGAACTAAAGAAATTGTTGTGAAGTTATCGCACTACTACACATTTCACCATGGGGGAAGCGCCTTTTGTATTGTTGAAAGGAAGCAAACCTTGTACTAAGGCTGTACCTGGATGGATGGGAAGAATGGGTAAAAAAGATTTTATTAGAAGGAGTTGTTGAGAAGGGTGCAGGAGAAACAAGTGAAGTGCAAGAGGAATGAGAAATTCAATAGGCATGAAAATAAGTATATGTGTGGGGATTTTGTATGCAGACGTTTATTGGGTGGCATAAGAAAAGGGATGTCTAATAGGCCAACTCCCAAAAGAGTAATGAGAGTGAGAAAATATAGTGTAGACTTGGAGGATAGAAAGAGGTGGAATATAAGGCATGTGGTCAAGCGTGGGAAAGCAGAAGTAGAAAGTTGGTTAAAAAGATGTATCAAGGATGACAAATTGGATGGGAGTGAAACATTGGGAAAGTGTCCATCTGATATAAGGAGAAGTGGTCTGGCTCAAAGTGTACCGAACATTTGAAGGTTTGTTTTGGGATGTGAGGACTGTTAAGTGTTGAAACAAGAAAAAAGCAAATGTTTATGAACAATATATAAACACTGTAAAGAAAAATATTCTGTAGCATTGCATGTACGTATGCACTATAGTGAACATTCATCCATTTCTAATAATATAATGGTTAGTGCTAACGGGTAGTGGGTGCTACCAGGGTTCAGACACAATTGGTCAGACCCAAATGTGGTTGTGGCACATGCCTAATCTGTGGTTTCACCCAGGGACCACCTGGTATAGGGTAGGTTTTCACAAAATAGATAGGTTTGTGCCCACAATTATGTTTTTGTGCCCACAATTATGTTTTTGCTTTCTAATAAAGAAGGATAAGACTATAACGACATAGCATTCCACTTCCTGTTTCTTGCACGCCAATCCAGATTTTGGGATTTCATTACCCTGCGATTCAATTGTGGGCACAAACCTATCTATTTTGTAATAATATAATGGGCAGGTGAGGCCACCAACTTCTTCAAGGGGCCTAAACTAAATGTTGAGGTCTGCAATGGCTGAATTCCTGGGATAACTCGATGAGTGTTACAAAGTGCAGAGGGCTAAGTTGCTCCAACATTGAATATATGTTTGTGTCTTTTGTGGCAAATGATAGTCAAGGGTTCAGAGATATTGTTGAAGTTGCATAGCTATGTTTGCCCTCTCCTAGTGTGTAATTTTCGATTTATCCAGCCATAGAGGCATCTTCTCCTGCAGTCAGCACATCATTAAACTAAGCCACTTTGGTGCTCTAGATTTTCCTTTTGGTATTGGGGGCTACTGTGACACTTCTCCCAAGTGAGAAAATGAGCCTTTAAAATGGTATCAGATGAAGTCTTGGAACAGCTTCCTAGCTCACGCCCCCAATCCCGCCCCTCACAGCCACCCCCCACACCCCCGCCACCCTTAAGCTCAGCTCTGTGAGCATGGGAGTAGATACAAGTATTTGACTACAGAGCGAGAGCTTGACCAGTCGTTCATTATAGCCTAACAGGTTTTCCTGTAATTAACGACTGGTCAAGCTCGCTCTGTGAATGCCCATGTGACGGAATGTCACAGCAAACAACAATGCAAGTAGTGCTTTTCTGTAAATTTTACGAAGTTCAGAGAAAGTTTTGGATCCTACCGATCTTAAAGCCGCTTGGTCTTAGGCAATGCTGCCCAGCTTTTTTATTCCTCCAGCTTTTAGATGAGTACATCATGCGGTCTGTGGAAATCTTCTTAAAGAATGTAATTAAATGTAGAAAAACCATCATATTGTCATCGGTTGGTGATGTAAATAAGATTGTATTTTATGATGAATTCCTTATCAGTTAATGCTAAAGAAGATTTTTAACTTTTTAAATAAGCTTATTGCATACTTAATCATTTTGTATATGACTTTTAGACTTGTAAATAGTATTTGTTTTATGTTTGTACTTTGTTTTTATGATTTCCACTGAAGAAAGAAAATAAAGCTTATTTTTTAATTGAATTGACTACACCAGTTTCCCACACTTAAATCGTAACTTATGTGAGCAATGTAAAATAATAAAAAATAAAAATAAAAGATTTTCAGATGATACAACATTGGATAATTATTCCTTTAATTTTTTAGAATATTGCAAGCATGTTTTTTTAGATTGTGTGCTATGTGTTGACTTCTGATCTGTTAGGTTTTACATAAATAAAATTGCATATATTAAAGATGTGCTAGACTAAGTGTTTAGTGAGACTGAAATCTTATTTAAGTATCAACACGAAATATTAAAGATTTGCCTTCCTTTGCAACAGAAAAAATTAGAATTCCTGAAGAGTTTGGACTTGTTTAACTGTGAAGTAACAAACTTGAATGACTACAGAGAAAGTGTTTTCAAGCTCCTTCCACAATTGACCTACCTTGATGGATATGACCAAGAAGATGGAGAGGCCCCTGATTCTGATGCAGAGGCAGACGGTGTGGATGAGGAGGATGAAGATGAAGGTGAGTCATACTCCGATATGGAAGTACAATTATTACCAAAAATTACACACCTTTCTTATTGGCCTGCATTTAATCTTGGCCTGCATTTTCCTTTAAAGCACATCCTTCTCAGCTTAGTCCCTAAGGGGCTTGTTCAGAAAGGTAAATACACATGTGTATATTAACTACTACACCTAGCTGTAACACTACACTTTTGCTATGCGCCATTTGTAGATGTACACCTAGATGTAATATTGCATGTAACCCTCCCCTCTAATCAGAAGAATTTATGAGTGTTAAGTTACTATGTGTAACTTTTTTTTTGTTTAAATTTCTTTATTGGGAGTTTTACATTTCATGGTACATAGTTACGCATCATTATTAACACATATTGACAGGTGAGTGCAAGCAATTGGATGGTATCTTTGCAGCACGTAACAACCATCCCATCATATAATTTGCATCACAGGTAGGAAACAGCGAGATGAAATGGGGATTACCCTTCAGTTGGACCTTACGTGTAATGGTAGGCTCCTTGGTGTCTGTGTACGTGGGTTTCCCAGTGGTATGGGTTGGTGTTCAGTCCCCATCCCTATCCCCGTAAACCTTCATGTATAGTGTCCATGATTGCGTTCCCAATGCGGGTAGGCCGACTTCGGGGGTGCCGGGGGGAAAACATAGAACAGTTAACTGGGGGGGGGGAGAACGGTGGGGGGGGGGGTTGGGGAGCCGTCGGATTGTAGCTTGGTAACTATCTGTTATGTGGTTGATTCTGGTTTGCCGTTAGTATGCTGTGGTGGCTGTAGCGGGGGGAGAGAGGAGCCAGGGTGTTGTGTCTCCCGTCAGGGACAGGGGTACGTATCTGGTAGTGCCCTAGCGCACAGTCGGTTTTATGTATCACACGGCTGCCTCGTGTTGGTCATCGTTTGTTCCATGGGGGACAGGGGTGGAGTTTGGCATTGACATTGCGTGGCTGTGGGTGATTCCTCTGGTGTTGCCTCCTGAACAAATTGGAATAGTAGTTGCGCCCATTCCATAGAGATGGGATGTTTACGTATCCCTTTCACCTCCTCGTCTCTCAGTGTTTCTTCCTCTGCCGCCCCCCATTTTTTCATGGCGCCTACCCAGGCTGCTTTTGGGGGTCCCGCTGGGGTCCTCCAATGCATGGCTATTCCACGTTTCGCTAAAAGAATGGCTAGGGATGCAAACCGGCATTGTACCTTTTCTGTCTTCCGCCTGCGGAAGATTCCCAGGAGCACATGCTTCCCATGTAGATATGGCCGTGAGGTTGACTGTTGCCCGGAGTGTCTGGTGCACCCTATCCCAATACTGTTGGATCGTGGGACAGTCCCAGAACATGTGTTTAAAATTCGCCTCGGGGAGTCTGGCATCTGGGGCATGCGAAATGTGTGTCAGGGTAAAAACAGTGGAGCCGGTGCGGTGTTAAGTATGCACAATGTAAAATATTGAATTGAATGTTTTTGAAGCGCGCATTCCTAGAAACCTTTTTTGGGTATTCAAATGCCTTTTCCCATTCTCTGTCACGGAACACCCGTCCTATCTCGTCCTCCCATTTCTGTCGTAAGACGTGTAAGGGGGTTGTGATCAGTTCCCGGATCGCTTTGT